>CM076997.1:0-1414133 GCA_039090855.1 Macrothele yani
GAAACAACATTCGAGCAGCGCCGGGTTTCGAACCTGGGCCCCTTTCGGACGAAAGAGCTCGTTTAATTCAATATAAACATATCCAACATCAGTTATCTATTGAAATAATAAAACTGGCCACTAGATTTCAACAGAGGGAAATAATCACTAAGAAATGCTCTTACTCGTTAAAAAAACAAGTAAAACGTTTCGACGGACCTTGATTTTATTGAGAATAAAGATGGGTTCAGTTAATATCGCTTTAGATGCATTTTTAAACGAACGCTTGGCATCTTGTTTATTATTTATCTCATTCGAAGTCGTACGACCACCGTGAGCAACTCAATAGGCTATGATAAGCAATCGCCCGTCCCTAATTTATGCCCACTGGTTCCAGGGGAGGGACAGAGCCAAGGCTGTAAGGAAGAAACAACATTCGAGCAGCGCCGGGTTTCGAACCTGGGCCCCTTTCGGACGAAAGAGCTCGTTTAATTCAATATAAACATATCCAACATCAGTTATCTATTGAAATAATAAAACTGGCCACTAGATTTCAACAGAGGGAAATAATCACTAAGAAATGCTCTTACTCGTTAAAAAAACAAGTAAAACGTTTCGACGGACCTTGATTTTATTGAGAATAA
This sequence comes from Macrothele yani, assembly GCA_039090855.1. Lineage (NCBI taxonomy): Eukaryota > Metazoa > Arthropoda > Arachnida > Araneae > Macrothelidae > Macrothele > Macrothele yani. The sequence continues at coordinate 624 of CM076997.1, forward strand.
AGATGGGTTCAGTTAATATCGCTTTAGATGCATTTTTAAACGAACGCTTGGCATCTTGTTTATTATTTATCTCATTCGAAGTCGTACGACCACCGTGAGCAACTCAATAGGCTATCATAAGCAATCGCCCGTCCCTAATTTATGCCCACTGGTTCCAGGGGAGGGACAGAGCCAAGGCTGTAAGGAAGAAACAACATTCGAGCAGCGCCGGGTTTCGAACCTGGGCCCCTTTCGGACGAAAGAGCTCGTTTAATTCAATATAAACATATCCAACATCAGTTATCTATTGAAATAATAAAACTGGCCACTAGATTTCAACAGAGGGAAATAATCACTAAGAAATGCTCTTACTCGTTAAAAAAACAAGTAAAACGTTTCGACGGACCTTGATTTTATTGAGAATAAAGATGGGTTCAGTTAATATCGCTTTAGATGCATTTTTAAACGAACGCTTGGCATCTTGTTTATTATTTATCTCATTCGAAGTCGTACGACCACCGTGAGCAACTCAATAGGCTATAAGCAATCGCCCGTCCCTAATTTATGCCCACTGGTTCCAGGGGAGGGACAGAGCCAAGGCTGTAAGGAAGAAACAACATTCGAGCAGCGCCGGGTTTCGAACCTGGGCCCCTTTCGGACGAAAGAGCTCGTTTAATTCAATATAAACATATCCAACATCAGTTATCTATTGAAATAATAAAACTGGCCACTAGATTTCAACAGAGGGAAATAATCACTAAGAAATGCTCTTACTCGTTAAAAAAACAAGTAAAACGTTTCGACGGACCTTGATTTTATTGAGAATAAAGATGGGTTCAGTTAATATCGCTTTAGATGCATTTTTAAACGAACGCTTGGCATCTTGTTTATTATTTATCTCATTCGAAGTCGTACGACCACCGTGAGCAACTCAATAGGCTATGATAAGCAATCGCCCGTCCCTAATTTATGCCCACTGGTTCCAGGGGAGGGACAGAGCCAAGGCTGTAAGGAAGAAACAACATTCGAGCAGCGCCGGGTTTCGAACCTGGGCCCCTTTCGGACGAAAGAGCTCGTTTAATTCAATATAAACATATCCAACATCAGTTATCTATTGAAATAATAAAACTGGCCACTAGATTTCAACAGAGGGAAATAATCACTAAGAAATGCTCTTACTCGTTAAAAAAACAAGTAAAACGTTTCGACGGACCTTGATTTTATTGAGAATAAAGATGGGTTCAGTTAATATCGCTTTAGATGCATTTTTAAACGAACGCTTGGCATCTTGTTTATTATTTATCTCATTCGAAGTCGTACGACCACCGTGAGCAACTCAATAGGCTATAAGCAATCGCCCGTCCCTAATTTATGCCCACTGGTTCCAGGGGAGGGACAGAGCCAAGGCTGTAAGGAAGAAACAACATTCGAGCAGCGCCGGGTTTCGAACCTGGGCCCCTTTCGGACGAAAGAGCTCGTTTAATTCAATATAAACATATCCAACATCAGTTATCTATTGAAATAATAAAACTGGCCACTAGATTTCAACAGAGGGAAATAATCACTAAGAAATGCTCTTACTCGTTAAAAAAACAAGTAAAACGTTTCGACGGACCTTGATTTTATTGAGAATAAAGATGGGTTCAGTTAATATCGCTTTAGATGCATTTTTAAACGAACGCTTGGCATCTTGTTTATTATTTATCTCATTCGAAGTCGTACGACCACCGTGAGCAACTCAATAGGCTATAAGCAATCGCCCGTCCCTAATTTATGCCCACTGGTTCCAGGGGAGGGACAGAGCCAAGGCTGTAAGGAAGAAACAACATTCGAGCAGCGCCGGGTTTCGAACCTGGGCCCCTTTCGGACGAAAGAGCTCGTTTAATTCAATATAAACATATCCAACATCAGTTATCTATTGAAATAATAAAACTGGCCACTAGATTTCAACAGAGGGAAATAATCACTAAGAAATGCTCTTACTCGTTAAAAAAACAAGTAAAACGTTTCGACGGACCTTGATTTTATTGAGAATAAAGATGGGTTCAGTTAATATCGCTTTAGATGCATTTTTAAACGAACGCTTGGCATCTTGTTTATTATTTATCTCATTCGAAGTCGTACGACCACCGTGAGCAACTCAATAGGCTATAAGCAATCGCCCGTCCCTAATTTATGCCCACTGGTTCCAGGGGAGGGACAGAGCCAAGGCTGTAAGGAAGAAACAACATTCGAGCAGCGCCGGGTTTCGAACCTGGGCCCCTTTCGGACGAAAGAGCTCGTTTAATTCAATATAAACATATCCAACATCAGTTATCTATTGAAATAATAAAACTGGCCACTAGATTTCAACAGAGGGAAATAATCACTAAGAAATGCTCTTACTCGTTAAAAAAACAAGTAAAACGTTTCGACGGACCTTGATTTTATTGAGAATAAAGATGGGTTCAGTTAATATCGCTTTAGATGCATTTTTAAACGAACGCTTGGCATCTTGTTTATTATTTATCTCATTCGAAGTCGTACGACCACCGTGAGCAACTCAATAGGCTATAAGCAATCGCCCGTCCCTAATTTATGCCCACTGGTTCCAGGGGAGGGACAGAGCCAAGGCTGTAAGGAAGAAACAACATTCGAGCAGCGCCGGGTTTCGAACCTGGGCCCCTTTCGGACGAAAGAGCTCGTTTAATTCAATATAAACATATCCAACATCAGTTATCTATTGAAATAATAAAACTGGCCACTAGATTTCAACAGAGGGAAATAATCACTAAGAAATGCTCTTACTCGTTAAAAAAACAAGTAAAACGTTTCGACGGACCTTGATTTTATTGAGAATAAAGATGGGTTCAGTTAATATCGCTTTAGATGCATTTTTAAACGAACGCTTGGCATCTTGTTTATTATTTATCTCATTCGAAGTCGTACGACCACCGTGAGCAACTCAATAGGCTATAAGCAATCGCCCGTCCCTAATTTATGCCCACTGGTTCCAGGGGAGGGACAGAGCCAAGGCTGTAAGGAAGAAACAACATTCGAGCAGCGCCGGGTTTCGAACCTGGGCCCCTTTCGGACGAAAGAGCTCGTTTAATTCAATATAAACATATCCAACATCAGTTATCTATTGAAATAATAAAACTGGCCACTAGATTTCAACAGAGGGAAATAATCACTAAGAAATGCTCTTACTCGTTAAAAAAACAAGTAAAACGTTTCGACGGACCTTGATTTTATTGAGAATAAAGATGGGTTCAGTTAATATCGCTTTAGATGCATTTTTAAACGAACGCTTGGCATCTTGTTTATTATTTATCTCATTCGAAGTCGTACGACCACCGTGAGCAACTCAATAGGCTATAAGCAATCGCCCGTCCCTAATTTATGCCCACTGGTTCCAGGGGAGGGACAGAGCCAAGGCTGTAAGGAAGAAACAACATTCGAGCAGCGCCGGGTTTCGAACCTGGGCCCCTTTCGGACGAAAGAGCTCGTTTAATTCAATATAAACATATCCAACATCAGTTATCTATTGAAATAATAAAACTGGCCACTAGATTTCAACAGAGGGAAATAATCACTAAGAAATGCTCTTACTCGTTAAAAAAACAAGTAAAACGTTTCGACGGACCTTGATTTTATTGAGAATAAAGATGGGTTCAGTTAATATCGCTTTAGATGCATTTTTAAACGAACGCTTGGCATCTTGTTTATTATTTATCTCATTCGAAGTCGTACGACCACCGTGAGCAACTCAATAGGCTATAAGCAATCGCCCGTCCCTAATTTATGCCCACTGGTTCCAGGGGAGGGACAGAGCCAAGGCTGTAAGGAAGAAACAACATTCGAGCAGCGCCGGGTTTCGAACCTGGGCCCCTTTCGGACGAAAGAGCTCGTTTAATTCAATATAAACATATCCAACATCAGTTATCTATTGAAATAATAAAACTGGCCACTAGATTTCAACAGAGGGAAATAATCACTAAGAAATGCTCTTACTCGTTAAAAAAACAAGTAAAACGTTTCGACGGACCTTGATTTTATTGAGAATAAAGATGGGTTCAGTTAATATCGCTTTAGATGCATTTTTAAACGAACGCTTGGCATCTTGTTTATTATTTATCTCATTCGAAGTCGTACGACCACCGTGAGCAACTCAATAGGCTATAAGCAATCGCCCGTCCCTAATTTATGCCCACTGGTTCCAGGGGAGGGACAGAGCCAAGGCTGTAAGGAAGAAACAACATTCGAGCAGCGCCGGGTTTCGAACCTGGGCCCCTTTCGGACGAAAGAGCTCGTTTAATTCAATATAAACATATCCAACATCAGTTATCTATTGAAATAATAAAACTGGCCACTAGATTTCAACAGAGGGAAATAATCACTAAGAAATGCTCTTACTCGTTAAAAAAACAAGTAAAACGTTTCGACGGACCTTGATTTTATTGAGAATAAAGATGGGTTCAGTTAATATCGCTTTAGATGCATTTTTAAACGAACGCTTGGCATCTTGTTTATTATTTATCTCATTCGAAGTCGTACGACCACCGTGAGCAACTCAATAGGCTATAAGCAATCGCCCGTCCCTAATTTATGCCCACTGGTTCCAGGGGAGGGACAGAGCCAAGGCTGTAAGGAAGAAACAACATTCGAGCAGCGCCGGGTTTCGAACCTGGGCCCCTTTCGGACGAAAGAGCTCGTTTAATTCAATATAAACATATCCAACATCAGTTATCTATTGAAATAATAAAACTGGCCACTAGATTTCAACAGAGGGAAATAATCACTAAGAAATGCTCTTACTCGTTAAAAAAACAAGTAAAACGTTTCGACGGACCTTGATTTTATTGAGAATAAAGATGGGTTCAGTTAATATCGCTTTAGATGCATTTTTAAACGAACGCTTGGCATCTTGTTTATTATTTATCTCATTCGAAGTCGTACGACCACCGTGAGCAACTCAATAGGCTATAAGCAATCGCCCGTCCCTAATTTATGCCCACTGGTTCCAGGGGAGGGACAGAGCCAAGGCTGTAAGGAAGAAACAACATTCGAGCAGCGCCGGGTTTCGAACCTGGGCCCCTTTCGGACGAAAGAGCTCGTTTAATTCAATATAAACATATCCAACATCAGTTATCTATTGAAATAATAAAACTGGCCACTAGATTTCAACAGAGGGAAATAATCACTAAGAAATGCTCTTACTCGTTAAAAAAACAAGTAAAACGTTTCGACGGACCTTGATTTTATTGAGAATAAAGATGGGTTCAGTTAATATCGCTTTAGATGCATTTTTAAACGAACGCTTGGCATCTTGTTTATTATTTATCTCATTCGAAGTCGTACGACCACCGTGAGCAACTCAATAGGCTATAAGCAATCGCCCGTCCCTAATTTATGCCCACTGGTTCCAGGGGAGGGACAGAGCCAAGGCTGTAAGGAAGAAACAACATTCGAGCAGCGCCGGGTTTCGAACCTGGGCCCCTTTCGGACGAAAGAGCTCGTTTAATTCAATATAAACATATCCAACATCAGTTATCTATTGAAATAATAAAACTGGCCACTAGATTTCAACAGAGGGAAATAATCACTAAGAAATGCTCTTACTCGTTAAAAAAACAAGTAAAACGTTTCGACGGACCTTGATTTTATTGAGAATAAAGATGGGTTCAGTTAATATCGCTTTAGATGCATTTTTAAACGAACGCTTGGCATCTTGTTTATTATTTATCTCATTCGAAGTCGTACGACCACCGTGAGCAACTCAATAGGCTATAAGCAATCGCCCGTCCCTAATTTATGCCCACTGGTTCCAGGGGAGGGACAGAGCCAAGGCTGTAAGGAAGAAACAACATTCGAGCAGCGCCGGGTTTCGAACCTGGGCCCCTTTCGGACGAAAGAGCTCGTTTAATTCAATATAAACATATCCAACATCAGTTATCTATTGAAATAATAAAACTGGCCACTAGATTTCAACAGAGGGAAATAATCACTAAGAAATGCTCTTACTCGTTAAAAAAACAAGTAAAACGTTTCGACGGACCTTGATTTTATTGAGAATAAAGATGGGTTCAGTTAATATCGCTTTAGATGCATTTTTAAACGAACGCTTGGCATCTTGTTTATTATTTATCTCATTCGAAGTCGTACGACCACCGTGAGCAACTCAATAGGCTATAAGCAATCGCCCGTCCCTAATTTATGCCCACTGGTTCCAGGGGAGGGACAGAGCCAAGGCTGTAAGGAAGAAACAACATTCGAGCAGCGCCGGGTTTCGAACCTGGGCCCCTTTCGGACGAAAGAGCTCGTTTAATTCAATATAAACATATCCAACATCAGTTATCTATTGAAATAATAAAACTGGCCACTAGATTTCAACAGAGGGAAATAATCACTAAGAAATGCTCTTACTCGTTAAAAAAACAAGTAAAACGTTTCGACGGACCTTGATTTTATTGAGAATAAAGATGGGTTCAGTTAATATCGCTTTAGATGCATTTTTAAACGAACGCTTGGCATCTTGTTTATTATTTATCTCATTCGAAGTCGTACGACCACCGTGAGCAACTCAATAGGCTATCATAAGCAATCGCCCGTCCCTAATTTATGCCCACTGGTTCCAGGGGAGGGACAGAGCCAAGGCTGTAAGGAAGAAACAACATTCGAGCAGCGCCGGGTTTCGAACCTGGGCCCCTTTCGGACGAAAGAGCTCGTTTAATTCAATATAAACATATCCAACATCAGTTATCTATTGAAATAATAAAACTGGCCACTAGATTTCAACAGAGGGAAATAATCACTAAGAAATGCTCTTACTCGTTAAAAAAACAAGTAAAACGTTTCGACGGACCTTGATTTTATTGAGAATAAAGATGGGTTCAGTTAATATCGCTTTAGATGCATTTTTAAACGAACGCTTGGCATCTTGTTTATTATTTATCTCATTCGAAGTCGTACGACCACCGTGAGCAACTCAATAGGCTATAAGCAATCGCCCGTCCCTAATTTATGCCCACTGGTTCCAGGGGAGGGACAGAGCCAAGGCTGTAAGGAAGAAACAACATTCGAGCAGCGCCGGGTTTCGAACCTGGGCCCCTTTCGGACGAAAGAGCTCGTTTAATTCAATATAAACATATCCAACATCAGTTATCTATTGAAATAATAAAACTGGCCACTAGATTTCAACAGAGGGAAATAATCACTAAGAAATGCTCTTACTCGTTAAAAAAACAAGTAAAACGTTTCGACGGACCTTGATTTTATTGAGAATAAAGATGGGTTCAGTTAATATCGCTTTAGATGCATTTTTAAACGAACGCTTGGCATCTTGTTTATTATTTATCTCATTCGAAGTCGTACGACCACCGTGAGCAACTCAATAGGCTATAAGCAATCGCCCGTCCCTAATTTATGCCCACTGGTTCCAGGGGAGGGACAGAGCCAAGGCTGTAAGGAAGAAACAACATTCGAGCAGCGCCGGGTTTCGAACCTGGGCCCCTTTCGGACGAAAGAGCTCGTTTAATTCAATATAAACATATCCAACATCAGTTATCTATTGAAATAATAAAACTGGCCACTAGATTTCAACAGAGGGAAATAATCACTAAGAAATGCTCTTACTCGTTAAAAAAACAAGTAAAACGTTTCGACGGACCTTGATTTTATTGAGAATAAAGATGGGTTCAGTTAATATCGCTTTAGATGCATTTTTAAACGAACGCTTGGCATCTTGTTTATTATTTATCTCATTCGAAGTCGTACGACCACCGTGAGCAACTCAATAGGCTATAAGCAATCGCCCGTCCCTAATTTATGCCCACTGGTTCCAGGGGAGGGACAGAGCCAAGGCTGTAAGGAAGAAACAACATTCGAGCAGCGCCGGGTTTCGAACCTGGGCCCCTTTCGGACGAAAGAGCTCGTTTAATTCAATATAAACATATCCAACATCAGTTATCTATTGAAATAATAAAACTGGCCACTAGATTTCAACAGAGGGAAATAATCACTAAGAAATGCTCTTACTCGTTAAAAAAACAAGTAAAACGTTTCGACGGACCTTGATTTTATTGAGAATAAAGATGGGTTCAGTTAATATCGCTTTAGATGCATTTTTAAACGAACGCTTGGCATCTTGTTTATTATTTATCTCATTCGAAGTCGTACGACCACCGTGAGCAACTCAATAGGCTATAAGCAATCGCCCGTCCCTAATTTATGCCCACTGGTTCCAGGGGAGGGACAGAGCCAAGGCTGTAAGGAAGAAACAACATTCGAGCAGCGCCGGGTTTCGAACCTGGGCCCCTTTCGGACGAAAGAGCTCGTTTAATTCAATATAAACATATCCAACATCAGTTATCTATTGAAATAATAAAACTGGCCACTAGATTTCAACAGAGGGAAATAATCACTAAGAAATGCTCTTACTCGTTAAAAAAACAAGTAAAACGTTTCGACGGACCTTGATTTTATTGAGAATAAAGATGGGTTCAGTTAATATCGCTTTAGATGCATTTTTAAACGAACGCTTGGCATCTTGTTTATTATTTATCTCATTCGAAGTCGTACGACCACCGTGAGCAACTCAATAGGCTATAAGCAATCGCCCGTCCCTAATTTATGCCCACTGGTTCCAGGGGAGGGACAGAGCCAAGGCTGTAAGGAAGAAACAACATTCGAGCAGCGCCGGGTTTCGAACCTGGGCCCCTTTCGGACGAAAGAGCTCGTTTAATTCAATATAAACATATCCAACATCAGTTATCTATTGAAATAATAAAACTGGCCACTAGATTTCAACAGAGGGAAATAATCACTAAGAAATGCTCTTACTCGTTAAAAAAACAAGTAAAACGTTTCGACGGACCTTGATTTTATTGAGAATAAAGATGGGTTCAGTTAATATCGCTTTAGATGCATTTTTAAACGAACGCTTGGCATCTTGTTTATTATTTATCTCATTCGAAGTCGTACGACCACCGTGAGCAACTCAATAGGCTATAAGCAATCGCCCGTCCCTAATTTATGCCCACTGGTTCCAGGGGAGGGACAGAGCCAAGGCTGTAAGGAAGAAACAACATTCGAGCAGCGCCGGGTTTCGAACCTGGGCCCCTTTCGGACGAAAGAGCTCGTTTAATTCAATATAAACATATCCAACATCAGTTATCTATTGAAATAATAAAACTGGCCACTAGATTTCAACAGAGGGAAATAATCACTAAGAAATGCTCTTACTCGTTAAAAAAACAAGTAAAACGTTTCGACGGACCTTGATTTTATTGAGAATAAAGATGGGTTCAGTTAATATCGCTTTAGATGCATTTTTAAACGAACGCTTGGCATCTTGTTTATTATTTATCTCATTCGAAGTCGTACGACCACCGTGAGCAACTCAATAGGCTATAAGCAATCGCCCGTCCCTAATTTATGCCCACTGGTTCCAGGGGAGGGACAGAGCCAAGGCTGTAAGGAAGAAACAACATTCGAGCAGCGCCGGGTTTCGAACCTGGGCCCCTTTCGGACGAAAGAGCTCGTTTAATTCAATATAAACATATCCAACATCAGTTATCTATTGAAATAATAAAACTGGCCACTAGATTTCAACAGAGGGAAATAATCACTAAGAAATGCTCTTACTCGTTAAAAAAACAAGTAAAACGTTTCGACGGACCTTGATTTTATTGAGAATAAAGATGGGTTCAGTTAATATCGCTTTAGATGCATTTTTAAACGAACGCTTGGCATCTTGTTTATTATTTATCTCATTCGAAGTCGTACGACCACCGTGAGCAACTCAATAGGCTATAAGCAATCGCCCGTCCCTAATTTATGCCCACTGGTTCCAGGGGAGGGACAGAGCCAAGGCTGTAAGGAAGAAACAACATTCGAGCAGCGCCGGGTTTCGAACCTGGGCCCCTTTCGGACGAAAGAGCTCGTTTAATTCAATATAAACATATCCAACATCAGTTATCTATTGAAATAATAAAACTGGCCACTAGATTTCAACAGAGGGAAATAATCACTAAGAAATGCTCTTACTCGTTAAAAAAACAAGTAAAACGTTTCGACGGACCTTGATTTTATTGAGAATAAAGATGGGTTCAGTTAATATCGCTTTAGATGCATTTTTAAACGAACGCTTGGCATCTTGTTTATTATTTATCTCATTCGAAGTCGTACGACCACCGTGAGCAACTCAATAGGCTATGATAAGCAATCGCCCGTCCCTAATTTATGCCCACTGGTTCCAGGGGAGGGACAGAGCCAAGGCTGTAAGGAAGAAACAACATTCGAGCAGCGCCGGGTTTCGAACCTGGGCCCCTTTCGGACGAAAGAGCTCGTTTAATTCAATATAAACATATCCAACATCAGTTATCTATTGAAATAATAAAACTGGCCACTAGATTTCAACAGAGGGAAATAATCACTAAGAAATGCTCTTACTCGTTAAAAAAACAAGTAAAACGTTTCGACGGACCTTGATTTTATTGAGAATAAAGATGGGTTCAGTTAATATCGCTTTAGATGCATTTTTAAACGAACGCTTGGCATCTTGTTTATTATTTATCTCATTCGAAGTCGTACGACCACCGTGAGCAACTCAATAGGCTATGATAAGCAATCGCCCGTCCCTAATTTATGCCCACTGGTTCCAGGGGAGGGACAGAGCCAAGGCTGTAAGGAAGAAACAACATTCGAGCAGCGCCGGGTTTCGAACCTGGGCCCCTTTCGGACGAAAGAGCTCGTTTAATTCAATATAAACATATCCAACATCAGTTATCTATTGAAATAATAAAACTGGCCACTAGATTTCAACAGAGGGAAATAATCACTAAGAAATGCTCTTACTCGTTAAAAAAACAAGTAAAACGTTTCGACGGACCTTGATTTTATTGAGAATAAAGATGGGTTCAGTTAATATCGCTTTAGATGCATTTTTAAACGAACGCTTGGCATCTTGTTTATTATTTATCTCATTCGAAGTCGTACGACCACCGTGAGCAACTCAATAGGCTATAAGCAATCGCCCGTCCCTAATTTATGCCCACTGGTTCCAGGGGAGGGACAGAGCCAAGGCTGTAAGGAAGAAACAACATTCGAGCAGCGCCGGGTTTCGAACCTGGGCCCCTTTCGGACGAAAGAGCTCGTTTAATTCAATATAAACATATCCAACATCAGTTATCTATTGAAATAATAAAACTGGCCACTAGATTTCAACAGAGGGAAATAATCACTAAGAAATGCTCTTACTCGTTAAAAAAACAAGTAAAACGTTTCGACGGACCTTGATTTTATTGAGAATAAAGATGGGTTCAGTTAATATCGCTTTAGATGCATTTTTAAACGAACGCTTGGCATCTTGTTTATTATTTATCTCATTCGAAGTCGTACGACCACCGTGAGCAACTCAATAGGCTATGATAAGCAATCGCCCGTCCCTAATTTATGCCCACTGGTTCCAGGGGAGGGACAGAGCCAAGGCTGTAAGGAAGAAACAACATTCGAGCAGCGCCGGGTTTCGAACCTGGGCCCCTTTCGGACGAAAGAGCTCGTTTAATTCAATATAAACATATCCAACATCAGTTATCTATTGAAATAATAAAACTGGCCACTAGATTTCAACAGAGGGAAATAATCACTAAGAAATGCTCTTACTCGTTAAAAAAACAAGTAAAACGTTTCGACGGACCTTGATTTTATTGAGAATAAAGATGGGTTCAGTTAATATCGCTTTAGATGCATTTTTAAACGAACGCTTGGCATCTTGTTTATTATTTATCTCATTCGAAGTCGTACGACCACCGTGAGCAACTCAATAGGCTATAAGCAATCGCCCGTCCCTAATTTATGCCCACTGGTTCCAGGGGAGGGACAGAGCCAAGGCTGTAAGGAAGAAACAACATTCGAGCAGCGCCGGGTTTCGAACCTGGGCCCCTTTCGGACGAAAGAGCTCGTTTAATTCAATATAAACATATCCAACATCAGTTATCTATTGAAATAATAAAACTGGCCACTAGATTTCAACAGAGGGAAATAATCACTAAGAAATGCTCTTACTCGTTAAAAAAACAAGTAAAACGTTTCGACGGACCTTGATTTTATTGAGAATAAAGATGGGTTCAGTTAATATCGCTTTAGATGCATTTTTAAACGAACGCTTGGCATCTTGTTTATTATTTATCTCATTCGAAGTCGTACGACCACCGTGAGCAACTCAATAGGCTATAAGCAATCGCCCGTCCCTAATTTATGCCCACTGGTTCCAGGGGAGGGACAGAGCCAAGGCTGTAAGGAAGAAACAACATTCGAGCAGCGCCGGGTTTCGAACCTGGGCCCCTTTCGGACGAAAGAGCTCGTTTAATTCAATATAAACATATCCAACATCAGTTATCTATTGAAATAATAAAACTGGCCACTAGATTTCAACAGAGGGAAATAATCACTAAGAAATGCTCTTACTCGTTAAAAAAACAAGTAAAACGTTTCGACGGACCTTGATTTTATTGAGAATAAAGATGGGTTCAGTTAATATCGCTTTAGATGCATTTTTAAACGAACGCTTGGCATCTTGTTTATTATTTATCTCATTCGAAGTCGTACGACCACCGTGAGCAACTCAATAGGCTATAAGCAATCGCCCGTCCCTAATTTATGCCCACTGGTTCCAGGGGAGGGACAGAGCCAAGGCTGTAAGGAAGAAACAACATTCGAGCAGCGCCGGGTTTCGAACCTGGGCCCCTTTCGGACGAAAGAGCTCGTTTAATTCAATATAAACATATCCAACATCAGTTATCTATTGAAATAATAAAACTGGCCACTAGATTTCAACAGAGGGAAATAATCACTAAGAAATGCTCTTACTCGTTAAAAAAACAAGTAAAACGTTTCGACGGACCTTGATTTTATTGAGAATAAAGATGGGTTCAGTTAATATCGCTTTAGATGCATTTTTAAACGAACGCTTGGCATCTTGTTTATTATTTATCTCATTCGAAGTCGTACGACCACCGTGAGCAACTCAATAGGCTATAAGCAATCGCCCGTCCCTAATTTATGCCCACTGGTTCCAGGGGAGGGACAGAGCCAAGGCTGTAAGGAAGAAACAACATTCGAGCAGCGCCGGGTTTCGAACCTGGGCCCCTTTCGGACGAAAGAGCTCGTTTAATTCAATATAAACATATCCAACATCAGTTATCTATTGAAATAATAAAACTGGCCACTAGATTTCAACAGAGGGAAATAATCACTAAGAAATGCTCTTACTCGTTAAAAAAACAAGTAAAACGTTTCGACGGACCTTGATTTTATTGAGAATAAAGATGGGTTCAGTTAATATCGCTTTAGATGCATTTTTAAACGAACGCTTGGCATCTTGTTTATTATTTATCTCATTCGAAGTCGTACGACCACCGTGAGCAACTCAATAGGCTATAAGCAATCGCCCGTCCCTAATTTATGCCCACTGGTTCCAGGGGAGGGACAGAGCCAAGGCTGTAAGGAAGAAACAACATTCGAGCAGCGCCGGGTTTCGAACCTGGGCCCCTTTCGGACGAAAGAGCTCGTTTAATTCAATATAAACATATCCAACATCAGTTATCTATTGAAATAATAAAACTGGCCACTAGATTTCAACAGAGGGAAATAATCACTAAGAAATGCTCTTACTCGTTAAAAAAACAAGTAAAACGTTTCGACGGACCTTGATTTTATTGAGAATAAAGATGGGTTCAGTTAATATCGCTTTAGATGCATTTTTAAACGAACGCTTGGCATCTTGTTTATTATTTATCTCATTCGAAGTCGTACGACCACCGTGAGCAACTCAATAGGCTATAAGCAATCGCCCGTCCCTAATTTATGCCCACTGGTTCCAGGGGAGGGACAGAGCCAAGGCTGTAAGGAAGAAACAACATTCGAGCAGCGCCGGGTTTCGAACCTGGGCCCCTTTCGGACGAAAGAGCTCGTTTAATTCAATATAAACATATCCAACATCAGTTATCTATTGAAATAATAAAACTGGCCACTAGATTTCAACAGAGGGAAATAATCACTAAGAAATGCTCTTACTCGTTAAAAAAACAAGTAAAACGTTTCGACGGACCTTGATTTTATTGAGAATAAAGATGGGTTCAGTTAATATCGCTTTAGATGCATTTTTAAACGAACGCTTGGCATCTTGTTTATTATTTATCTCATTCGAAGTCGTACGACCACCGTGAGCAACTCAATAGGCTATAAGCAATCGCCCGTCCCTAATTTATGCCCACTGGTTCCAGGGGAGGGACAGAGCCAAGGCTGTAAGGAAGAAACAACATTCGAGCAGCGCCGGGTTTCGAACCTGGGCCCCTTTCGGACGAAAGAGCTCGTTTAATTCAATATAAACATATCCAACATCAGTTATCTATTGAAATAATAAAACTGGCCACTAGATTTCAACAGAGGGAAATAATCACTAAGAAATGCTCTTACTCGTTAAAAAAACAAGTAAAACGTTTCGACGGACCTTGATTTTATTGAGAATAAAGATGGGTTCAGTTAATATCGCTTTAGATGCATTTTTAAACGAACGCTTGGCATCTTGTTTATTATTTATCTCATTCGAAGTCGTACGACCACCGTGAGCAACTCAATAGGCTATAAGCAATCGCCCGTCCCTAATTTATGCCCACTGGTTCCAGGGGAGGGACAGAGCCAAGGCTGTAAGGAAGAAACAACATTCGAGCAGCGCCGGGTTTCGAACCTGGGCCCCTTTCGGACGAAAGAGCTCGTTTAATTCAATATAAACATATCCAACATCAGTTATCTATTGAAATAATAAAACTGGCCACTAGATTTCAACAGAGGGAAATAATCACTAAGAAATGCTCTTACTCGTTAAAAAAACAAGTAAAACGTTTCGACGGACCTTGATTTTATTGAGAATAAAGATGGGTTCAGTTAATATCGCTTTAGATGCATTTTTAAACGAACGCTTGGCATCTTGTTTATTATTTATCTCATTCGAAGTCGTACGACCACCGTGAGCAACTCAATAGGCTATAAGCAATCGCCCGTCCCTAATTTATGCCCACTGGTTCCAGGGGAGGGACAGAGCCAAGGCTGTAAGGAAGAAACAACATTCGAGCAGCGCCGGGTTTCGAACCTGGGCCCCTTTCGGACGAAAGAGCTCGTTTAATTCAATATAAACATATCCAACATCAGTTATCTATTGAAATAATAAAACTGGCCACTAGATTTCAACAGAGGGAAATAATCACTAAGAAATGCTCTTACTCGTTAAAAAAACAAGTAAAACGTTTCGACGGACCTTGATTTTATTGAGAATAAAGATGGGTTCAGTTAATATCGCTTTAGATGCATTTTTAAACGAACGCTTGGCATCTTGTTTATTATTTATCTCATTCGAAGTCGTACGACCACCGTGAGCAACTCAATAGGCTATAAGCAATCGCCCGTCCCTAATTTATGCCCACTGGTTCCAGGGGAGGGACAGAGCCAAGGCTGTAAGGAAGAAACAACATTCGAGCAGCGCCGGGTTTCGAACCTGGGCCCCTTTCGGACGAAAGAGCTCGTTTAATTCAATATAAACATATCCAACATCAGTTATCTATTGAAATAATAAAACTGGCCACTAGATTTCAACAGAGGGAAATAATCACTAAGAAATGCTCTTACTCGTTAAAAAAACAAGTAAAACGTTTCGACGGACCTTGATTTTATTGAGAATAAAGATGGGTTCAGTTAATATCGCTTTAGATGCATTTTTAAACGAACGCTTGGCATCTTGTTTATTATTTATCTCATTCGAAGTCGTACGACCACCGTGAGCAACTCAATAGGCTATAAGCAATCGCCCGTCCCTAATTTATGCCCACTGGTTCCAGGGGAGGGACAGAGCCAAGGCTGTAAGGAAGAAACAACATTCGAGCAGCGCCGGGTTTCGAACCTGGGCCCCTTTCGGACGAAAGAGCTCGTTTAATTCAATATAAACATATCCAACATCAGTTATCTATTGAAATAATAAAACTGGCCACTAGATTTCAACAGAGGGAAATAATCACTAAGAAATGCTCTTACTCGTTAAAAAAACAAGTAAAACGTTTCGACGGACCTTGATTTTATTGAGAATAAAGATGGGTTCAGTTAATATCGCTTTAGATGCATTTTTAAACGAACGCTTGGCATCTTGTTTATTATTTATCTCATTCGAAGTCGTACGACCACCGTGAGCAACTCAATAGGCTATAAGCAATCGCCCGTCCCTAATTTATGCCCACTGGTTCCAGGGGAGGGACAGAGCCAAGGCTGTAAGGAAGAAACAACATTCGAGCAGCGCCGGGTTTCGAACCTGGGCCCCTTTCGGACGAAAGAGCTCGTTTAATTCAATATAAACATATCCAACATCAGTTATCTATTGAAATAATAAAACTGGCCACTAGATTTCAACAGAGGGAAATAATCACTAAGAAATGCTCTTACTCGTTAAAAAAACAAGTAAAACGTTTCGACGGACCTTGATTTTATTGAGAATAAAGATGGGTTCAGTTAATATCGCTTTAGATGCATTTTTAAACGAACGCTTGGCATCTTGTTTATTATTTATCTCATTCGAAGTCGTACGACCACCGTGAGCAACTCAATAGGCTATAAGCAATCGCCCGTCCCTAATTTATGCCCACTGGTTCCAGGGGAGGGACAGAGCCAAGGCTGTAAGGAAGAAACAACATTCGAGCAGCGCCGGGTTTCGAACCTGGGCCCCTTTCGGACGAAAGAGCTCGTTTAATTCAATATAAACATATCCAACATCAGTTATCTATTGAAATAATAAAACTGGCCACTAGATTTCAACAGAGGGAAATAATCACTAAGAAATGCTCTTACTCGTTAAAAAAACAAGTAAAACGTTTCGACGGACCTTGATTTTATTGAGAATAAAGATGGGTTCAGTTAATATCGCTTTAGATGCATTTTTAAACGAACGCTTGGCATCTTGTTTATTATTTATCTCATTCGAAGTCGTACGACCACCGTGAGCAACTCAATAGGCTATAAGCAATCGCCCGTCCCTAATTTATGCCCACTGGTTCCAGGGGAGGGACAGAGCCAAGGCTGTAAGGAAGAAACAACATTCGAGCAGCGCCGGGTTTCGAACCTGGGCCCCTTTCGGACGAAAGAGCTCGTTTAATTCAATATAAACATATCCAACATCAGTTATCTATTGAAATAATAAAACTGGCCACTAGATTTCAACAGAGGGAAATAATCACTAAGAAATGCTCTTACTCGTTAAAAAAACAAGTAAAACGTTTCGACGGACCTTGATTTTATTGAGAATAAAGATGGGTTCAGTTAATATCGCTTTAGATGCATTTTTAAACGAACGCTTGGCATCTTGTTTATTATTTATCTCATTCGAAGTCGTACGACCACCGTGAGCAACTCAATAGGCTATAAGCAATCGCCCGTCCCTAATTTATGCCCACTGGTTCCAGGGGAGGGACAGAGCCAAGGCTGTAAGGAAGAAACAACATTCGAGCAGCGCCGGGTTTCGAACCTGGGCCCCTTTCGGACGAAAGAGCTCGTTTAATTCAATATAAACATATCCAACATCAGTTATCTATTGAAATAATAAAACTGGCCACTAGATTTCAACAGAGGGAAATAATCACTAAGAAATGCTCTTACTCGTTAAAAAAACAAGTAAAACGTTTCGACGGACCTTGATTTTATTGAGAATAAAGATGGGTTCAGTTAATATCGCTTTAGATGCATTTTTAAACGAACGCTTGGCATCTTGTTTATTATTTATCTCATTCGAAGTCGTACGACCACCGTGAGCAACTCAATAGGCTATAAGCAATCGCCCGTCCCTAATTTATGCCCACTGGTTCCAGGGGAGGGACAGAGCCAAGGCTGTAAGGAAGAAACAACATTCGAGCAGCGCCGGGTTTCGAACCTGGGCCCCTTTCGGACGAAAGAGCTCGTTTAATTCAATATAAACATATCCAACATCAGTTATCTATTGAAATAATAAAACTGGCCACTAGATTTCAACAGAGGGAAATAATCACTAAGAAATGCTCTTACTCGTTAAAAAAACAAGTAAAACGTTTCGACGGACCTTGATTTTATTGAGAATAAAGATGGGTTCAGTTAATATCGCTTTAGATGCATTTTTAAACGAACGCTTGGCATCTTGTTTATTATTTATCTCATTCGAAGTCGTACGACCACCGTGAGCAACTCAATAGGCTATAAGCAATCGCCCGTCCCTAATTTATGCCCACTGGTTCCAGGGGAGGGACAGAGCCAAGGCTGTAAGGAAGAAACAACATTCGAGCAGCGCCGGGTTTCGAACCTGGGCCCCTTTCGGACGAAAGAGCTCGTTTAATTCAATATAAACATATCCAACATCAGTTATCTATTGAAATAATAAAACTGGCCACTAGATTTCAACAGAGGGAAATAATCACTAAGAAATGCTCTTACTCGTTAAAAAAACAAGTAAAACGTTTCGACGGACCTTGATTTTATTGAGAATAAAGATGGGTTCAGTTAATATCGCTTTAGATGCATTTTTAAACGAACGCTTGGCATCTTGTTTATTATTTATCTCATTCGAAGTCGTACGACCACCGTGAGCAACTCAATAGGCTATAAGCAATCGCCCGTCCCTAATTTATGCCCACTGGTTCCAGGGGAGGGACAGAGCCAAGGCTGTAAGGAAGAAACAACATTCGAGCAGCGCCGGGTTTCGAACCTGGGCCCCTTTCGGACGAAAGAGCTCGTTTAATTCAATATAAACATATCCAACATCAGTTATCTATTGAAATAATAAAACTGGCCACTAGATTTCAACAGAGGGAAATAATCACTAAGAAATGCTCTTACTCGTTAAAAAAACAAGTAAAACGTTTCGACGGACCTTGATTTTATTGAGAATAAAGATGGGTTCAGTTAATATCGCTTTAGATGCATTTTTAAACGAACGCTTGGCATCTTGTTTATTATTTATCTCATTCGAAGTCGTACGACCACCGTGAGCAACTCAATAGGCTATAAGCAATCGCCCGTCCCTAATTTATGCCCACTGGTTCCAGGGGAGGGACAGAGCCAAGGCTGTAAGGAAGAAACAACATTCGAGCAGCGCCGGGTTTCGAACCTGGGCCCCTTTCGGACGAAAGAGCTCGTTTAATTCAATATAAACATATCCAACATCAGTTATCTATTGAAATAATAAAACTGGCCACTAGATTTCAACAGAGGGAAATAATCACTAAGAAATGCTCTTACTCGTTAAAAAAACAAGTAAAACGTTTCGACGGACCTTGATTTTATTGAGAATAAAGATGGGTTCAGTTAATATCGCTTTAGATGCATTTTTAAACGAACGCTTGGCATCTTGTTTATTATTTATCTCATTCGAAGTCGTACGACCACCGTGAGCAACTCAATAGGCTATAAGCAATCGCCCGTCCCTAATTTATGCCCACTGGTTCCAGGGGAGGGACAGAGCCAAGGCTGTAAGGAAGAAACAACATTCGAGCAGCGCCGGGTTTCGAACCTGGGCCCCTTTCGGACGAAAGAGCTCGTTTAATTCAATATAAACATATCCAACATCAGTTATCTATTGAAATAATAAAACTGGCCACTAGATTTCAACAGAGGGAAATAATCACTAAGAAATGCTCTTACTCGTTAAAAAAACAAGTAAAACGTTTCGACGGACCTTGATTTTATTGAGAATAAAGATGGGTTCAGTTAATATCGCTTTAGATGCATTTTTAAACGAACGCTTGGCATCTTGTTTATTATTTATCTCATTCGAAGTCGTACGACCACCGTGAGCAACTCAATAGGCTATAAGCAATCGCCCGTCCCTAATTTATGCCCACTGGTTCCAGGGGAGGGACAGAGCCAAGGCTGTAAGGAAGAAACAACATTCGAGCAGCGCCGGGTTTCGAACCTGGGCCCCTTTCGGACGAAAGAGCTCGTTTAATTCAATATAAACATATCCAACATCAGTTATCTATTGAAATAATAAAACTGGCCACTAGATTTCAACAGAGGGAAATAATCACTAAGAAATGCTCTTACTCGTTAAAAAAACAAGTAAAACGTTTCGACGGACCTTGATTTTATTGAGAATAAAGATGGGTTCAGTTAATATCGCTTTAGATGCATTTTTAAACGAACGCTTGGCATCTTGTTTATTATTTATCTCATTCGAAGTCGTACGACCACCGTGAGCAACTCAATAGGCTATAAGCAATCGCCCGTCCCTAATTTATGCCCACTGGTTCCAGGGGAGGGACAGAGCCAAGGCTGTAAGGAAGAAACAACATTCGAGCAGCGCCGGGTTTCGAACCTGGGCCCCTTTCGGACGAAAGAGCTCGTTTAATTCAATATAAACATATCCAACATCAGTTATCTATTGAAATAATAAAACTGGCCACTAGATTTCAACAGAGGGAAATAATCACTAAGAAATGCTCTTACTCGTTAAAAAAACAAGTAAAACGTTTCGACGGACCTTGATTTTATTGAGAATAAAGATGGGTTCAGTTAATATCGCTTTAGATGCATTTTTAAACGAACGCTTGGCATCTTGTTTATTATTTATCTCATTCGAAGTCGTACGACCACCGTGAGCAACTCAATAGGCTATAAGCAATCGCCCGTCCCTAATTTATGCCCACTGGTTCCAGGGGAGGGACAGAGCCAAGGCTGTAAGGAAGAAACAACATTCGAGCAGCGCCGGGTTTCGAACCTGGGCCCCTTTCGGACGAAAGAGCTCGTTTAATTCAATATAAACATATCCAACATCAGTTATCTATTGAAATAATAAAACTGGCCACTAGATTTCAACAGAGGGAAATAATCACTAAGAAATGCTCTTACTCGTTAAAAAAACAAGTAAAACGTTTCGACGGACCTTGATTTTATTGAGAATAAAGATGGGTTCAGTTAATATCGCTTTAGATGCATTTTTAAACGAACGCTTGGCATCTTGTTTATTATTTATCTCATTCGAAGTCGTACGACCACCGTGAGCAACTCAATAGGCTATAAGCAATCGCCCGTCCCTAATTTATGCCCACTGGTTCCAGGGGAGGGACAGAGCCAAGGCTGTAAGGAAGAAACAACATTCGAGCAGCGCCGGGTTTCGAACCTGGGCCCCTTTCGGACGAAAGAGCTCGTTTAATTCAATATAAACATATCCAACATCAGTTATCTATTGAAATAATAAAACTGGCCACTAGATTTCAACAGAGGGAAATAATCACTAAGAAATGCTCTTACTCGTTAAAAAAACAAGTAAAACGTTTCGACGGACCTTGATTTTATTGAGAATAAAGATGGGTTCAGTTAATATCGCTTTAGATGCATTTTTAAACGAACGCTTGGCATCTTGTTTATTATTTATCTCATTCGAAGTCGTACGACCACCGTGAGCAACTCAATAGGCTATAAGCAATCGCCCGTCCCTAATTTATGCCCACTGGTTCCAGGGGAGGGACAGAGCCAAGGCTGTAAGGAAGAAACAACATTCGAGCAGCGCCGGGTTTCGAACCTGGGCCCCTTTCGGACGAAAGAGCTCGTTTAATTCAATATAAACATATCCAACATCAGTTATCTATTGAAATAATAAAACTGGCCACTAGATTTCAACAGAGGGAAATAATCACTAAGAAATGCTCTTACTCGTTAAAAAAACAAGTAAAACGTTTCGACGGACCTTGATTTTATTGAGAATAAAGATGGGTTCAGTTAATATCGCTTTAGATGCATTTTTAAACGAACGCTTGGCATCTTGTTTATTATTTATCTCATTCGAAGTCGTACGACCACCGTGAGCAACTCAATAGGCTATAAGCAATCGCCCGTCCCTAATTTATGCCCACTGGTTCCAGGGGAGGGACAGAGCCAAGGCTGTAAGGAAGAAACAACATTCGAGCAGCGCCGGGTTTCGAACCTGGGCCCCTTTCGGACGAAAGAGCTCGTTTAATTCAATATAAACATATCCAACATCAGTTATCTATTGAAATAATAAAACTGGCCACTAGATTTCAACAGAGGGAAATAATCACTAAGAAATGCTCTTACTCGTTAAAAAAACAAGTAAAACGTTTCGACGGACCTTGATTTTATTGAGAATAAAGATGGGTTCAGTTAATATCGCTTTAGATGCATTTTTAAACGAACGCTTGGCATCTTGTTTATTATTTATCTCATTCGAAGTCGTACGACCACCGTGAGCAACTCAATAGGCTATAAGCAATCGCCCGTCCCTAATTTATGCCCACTGGTTCCAGGGGAGGGACAGAGCCAAGGCTGTAAGGAAGAAACAACATTCGAGCAGCGCCGGGTTTCGAACCTGGGCCCCTTTCGGACGAAAGAGCTCGTTTAATTCAATATAAACATATCCAACATCAGTTATCTATTGAAATAATAAAACTGGCCACTAGATTTCAACAGAGGGAAATAATCACTAAGAAATGCTCTTACTCGTTAAAAAAACAAGTAAAACGTTTCGACGGACCTTGATTTTATTGAGAATAAAGATGGGTTCAGTTAATATCGCTTTAGATGCATTTTTAAACGAACGCTTGGCATCTTGTTTATTATTTATCTCATTCGAAGTCGTACGACCACCGTGAGCAACTCAATAGGCTATAAGCAATCGCCCGTCCCTAATTTATGCCCACTGGTTCCAGGGGAGGGACAGAGCCAAGGCTGTAAGGAAGAAACAACATTCGAGCAGCGCCGGGTTTCGAACCTGGGCCCCTTTCGGACGAAAGAGCTCGTTTAATTCAATATAAACATATCCAACATCAGTTATCTATTGAAATAATAAAACTGGCCACTAGATTTCAACAGAGGGAAATAATCACTAAGAAATGCTCTTACTCGTTAAAAAAACAAGTAAAACGTTTCGACGGACCTTGATTTTATTGAGAATAAAGATGGGTTCAGTTAATATCGCTTTAGATGCATTTTTAAACGAACGCTTGGCATCTTGTTTATTATTTATCTCATTCGAAGTCGTACGACCACCGTGAGCAACTCAATAGGCTATAAGCAATCGCCCGTCCCTAATTTATGCCCACTGGTTCCAGGGGAGGGACAGAGCCAAGGCTGTAAGGAAGAAACAACATTCGAGCAGCGCCGGGTTTCGAACCTGGGCCCCTTTCGGACGAAAGAGCTCGTTTAATTCAATATAAACATATCCAACATCAGTTATCTATTGAAATAATAAAACTGGCCACTAGATTTCAACAGAGGGAAATAATCACTAAGAAATGCTCTTACTCGTTAAAAAAACAAGTAAAACGTTTCGACGGACCTTGATTTTATTGAGAATAAAGATGGGTTCAGTTAATATCGCTTTAGATGCATTTTTAAACGAACGCTTGGCATCTTGTTTATTATTTATCTCATTCGAAGTCGTACGACCACCGTGAGCAACTCAATAGGCTATAAGCAATCGCCCGTCCCTAATTTATGCCCACTGGTTCCAGGGGAGGGACAGAGCCAAGGCTGTAAGGAAGAAACAACATTCGAGCAGCGCCGGGTTTCGAACCTGGGCCCCTTTCGGACGAAAGAGCTCGTTTAATTCAATATAAACATATCCAACATCAGTTATCTATTGAAATAATAAAACTGGCCACTAGATTTCAACAGAGGGAAATAATCACTAAGAAATGCTCTTACTCGTTAAAAAAACAAGTAAAACGTTTCGACGGACCTTGATTTTATTGAGAATAAAGATGGGTTCAGTTAATATCGCTTTAGATGCATTTTTAAACGAACGCTTGGCATCTTGTTTATTATTTATCTCATTCGAAGTCGTACGACCACCGTGAGCAACTCAATAGGCTATAAGCAATCGCCCGTCCCTAATTTATGCCCACTGGTTCCAGGGGAGGGACAGAGCCAAGGCTGTAAGGAAGAAACAACATTCGAGCAGCGCCGGGTTTCGAACCTGGGCCCCTTTCGGACGAAAGAGCTCGTTTAATTCAATATAAACATATCCAACATCAGTTATCTATTGAAATAATAAAACTGGCCACTAGATTTCAACAGAGGGAAATAATCACTAAGAAATGCTCTTACTCGTTAAAAAAACAAGTAAAACGTTTCGACGGACCTTGATTTTATTGAGAATAAAGATGGGTTCAGTTAATATCGCTTTAGATGCATTTTTAAACGAACGCTTGGCATCTTGTTTATTATTTATCTCATTCGAAGTCGTACGACCACCGTGAGCAACTCAATAGGCTATAAGCAATCGCCCGTCCCTAATTTATGCCCACTGGTTCCAGGGGAGGGACAGAGCCAAGGCTGTAAGGAAGAAACAACATTCGAGCAGCGCCGGGTTTCGAACCTGGGCCCCTTTCGGACGAAAGAGCTCGTTTAATTCAATATAAACATATCCAACATCAGTTATCTATTGAAATAATAAAACTGGCCACTAGATTTCAACAGAGGGAAATAATCACTAAGAAATGCTCTTACTCGTTAAAAAAACAAGTAAAACGTTTCGACGGACCTTGATTTTATTGAGAATAAAGATGGGTTCAGTTAATATCGCTTTAGATGCATTTTTAAACGAACGCTTGGCATCTTGTTTATTATTTATCTCATTCGAAGTCGTACGACCACCGTGAGCAACTCAATAGGCTATAAGCAATCGCCCGTCCCTAATTTATGCCCACTGGTTCCAGGGGAGGGACAGAGCCAAGGCTGTAAGGAAGAAACAACATTCGAGCAGCGCCGGGTTTCGAACCTGGGCCCCTTTCGGACGAAAGAGCTCGTTTAATTCAATATAAACATATCCAACATCAGTTATCTATTGAAATAATAAAACTGGCCACTAGATTTCAACAGAGGGAAATAATCACTAAGAAATGCTCTTACTCGTTAAAAAAACAAGTAAAACGTTTCGACGGACCTTGATTTTATTGAGAATAAAGATGGGTTCAGTTAATATCGCTTTAGATGCATTTTTAAACGAACGCTTGGCATCTTGTTTATTATTTATCTCATTCGAAGTCGTACGACCACCGTGAGCAACTCAATAGGCTATAAGCAATCGCCCGTCCCTAATTTATGCCCACTGGTTCCAGGGGAGGGACAGAGCCAAGGCTGTAAGGAAGAAACAACATTCGAGCAGCGCCGGGTTTCGAACCTGGGCCCCTTTCGGACGAAAGAGCTCGTTTAATTCAATATAAACATATCCAACATCAGTTATCTATTGAAATAATAAAACTGGCCACTAGATTTCAACAGAGGGAAATAATCACTAAGAAATGCTCTTACTCGTTAAAAAAACAAGTAAAACGTTTCGACGGACCTTGATTTTATTGAGAATAAAGATGGGTTCAGTTAATATCGCTTTAGATGCATTTTTAAACGAACGCTTGGCATCTTGTTTATTATTTATCTCATTCGAAGTCGTACGACCACCGTGAGCAACTCAATAGGCTATAAGCAATCGCCCGTCCCTAATTTATGCCCACTGGTTCCAGGGGAGGGACAGAGCCAAGGCTGTAAGGAAGAAACAACATTCGAGCAGCGCCGGGTTTCGAACCTGGGCCCCTTTCGGACGAAAGAGCTCGTTTAATTCAATATAAACATATCCAACATCAGTTATCTATTGAAATAATAAAACTGGCCACTAGATTTCAACAGAGGGAAATAATCACTAAGAAATGCTCTTACTCGTTAAAAAAACAAGTAAAACGTTTCGACGGACCTTGATTTTATTGAGAATAAAGATGGGTTCAGTTAATATCGCTTTAGATGCATTTTTAAACGAACGCTTGGCATCTTGTTTATTATTTATCTCATTCGAAGTCGTACGACCACCGTGAGCAACTCAATAGGCTATAAGCAATCGCCCGTCCCTAATTTATGCCCACTGGTTCCAGGGGAGGGACAGAGCCAAGGCTGTAAGGAAGAAACAACATTCGAGCAGCGCCGGGTTTCGAACCTGGGCCCCTTTCGGACGAAAGAGCTCGTTTAATTCAATATAAACATATCCAACATCAGTTATCTATTGAAATAATAAAACTGGCCACTAGATTTCAACAGAGGGAAATAATCACTAAGAAATGCTCTTACTCGTTAAAAAAACAAGTAAAACGTTTCGACGGACCTTGATTTTATTGAGAATAAAGATGGGTTCAGTTAATATCGCTTTAGATGCATTTTTAAACGAACGCTTGGCATCTTGTTTATTATTTATCTCATTCGAAGTCGTACGACCACCGTGAGCAACTCAATAGGCTATAAGCAATCGCCCGTCCCTAATTTATGCCCACTGGTTCCAGGGGAGGGACAGAGCCAAGGCTGTAAGGAAGAAACAACATTCGAGCAGCGCCGGGTTTCGAACCTGGGCCCCTTTCGGACGAAAGAGCTCGTTTAATTCAATATAAACATATCCAACATCAGTTATCTATTGAAATAATAAAACTGGCCACTAGATTTCAACAGAGGGAAATAATCACTAAGAAATGCTCTTACTCGTTAAAAAAACAAGTAAAACGTTTCGACGGACCTTGATTTTATTGAGAATAAAGATGGGTTCAGTTAATATCGCTTTAGATGCATTTTTAAACGAACGCTTGGCATCTTGTTTATTATTTATCTCATTCGAAGTCGTACGACCACCGTGAGCAACTCAATAGGCTATAAGCAATCGCCCGTCCCTAATTTATGCCCACTGGTTCCAGGGGAGGGACAGAGCCAAGGCTGTAAGGAAGAAACAACATTCGAGCAGCGCCGGGTTTCGAACCTGGGCCCCTTTCGGACGAAAGAGCTCGTTTAATTCAATATAAACATATCCAACATCAGTTATCTATTGAAATAATAAAACTGGCCACTAGATTTCAACAGAGGGAAATAATCACTAAGAAATGCTCTTACTCGTTAAAAAAACAAGTAAAACGTTTCGACGGACCTTGATTTTATTGAGAATAAAGATGGGTTCAGTTAATATCGCTTTAGATGCATTTTTAAACGAACGCTTGGCATCTTGTTTATTATTTATCTCATTCGAAGTCGTACGACCACCGTGAGCAACTCAATAGGCTATAAGCAATCGCCCGTCCCTAATTTATGCCCACTGGTTCCAGGGGAGGGACAGAGCCAAGGCTGTAAGGAAGAAACAACATTCGAGCAGCGCCGGGTTTCGAACCTGGGCCCCTTTCGGACGAAAGAGCTCGTTTAATTCAATATAAACATATCCAACATCAGTTATCTATTGAAATAATAAAACTGGCCACTAGATTTCAACAGAGGGAAATAATCACTAAGAAATGCTCTTACTCGTTAAAAAAACAAGTAAAACGTTTCGACGGACCTTGATTTTATTGAGAATAAAGATGGGTTCAGTTAATATCGCTTTAGATGCATTTTTAAACGAACGCTTGGCATCTTGTTTATTATTTATCTCATTCGAAGTCGTACGACCACCGTGAGCAACTCAATAGGCTATAAGCAATCGCCCGTCCCTAATTTATGCCCACTGGTTCCAGGGGAGGGACAGAGCCAAGGCTGTAAGGAAGAAACAACATTCGAGCAGCGCCGGGTTTCGAACCTGGGCCCCTTTCGGACGAAAGAGCTCGTTTAATTCAATATAAACATATCCAACATCAGTTATCTATTGAAATAATAAAACTGGCCACTAGATTTCAACAGAGGGAAATAATCACTAAGAAATGCTCTTACTCGTTAAAAAAACAAGTAAAACGTTTCGACGGACCTTGATTTTATTGAGAATAAAGATGGGTTCAGTTAATATCGCTTTAGATGCATTTTTAAACGAACGCTTGGCATCTTGTTTATTATTTATCTCATTCGAAGTCGTACGACCACCGTGAGCAACTCAATAGGCTATAAGCAATCGCCCGTCCCTAATTTATGCCCACTGGTTCCAGGGGAGGGACAGAGCCAAGGCTGTAAGGAAGAAACAACATTCGAGCAGCGCCGGGTTTCGAACCTGGGCCCCTTTCGGACGAAAGAGCTCGTTTAATTCAATATAAACATATCCAACATCAGTTATCTATTGAAATAATAAAACTGGCCACTAGATTTCAACAGAGGGAAATAATCACTAAGAAATGCTCTTACTCGTTAAAAAAACAAGTAAAACGTTTCGACGGACCTTGATTTTATTGAGAATAAAGATGGGTTCAGTTAATATCGCTTTAGATGCATTTTTAAACGAACGCTTGGCATCTTGTTTATTATTTATCTCATTCGAAGTCGTACGACCACCGTGAGCAACTCAATAGGCTATAAGCAATCGCCCGTCCCTAATTTATGCCCACTGGTTCCAGGGGAGGGACAGAGCCAAGGCTGTAAGGAAGAAACAACATTCGAGCAGCGCCGGGTTTCGAACCTGGGCCCCTTTCGGACGAAAGAGCTCGTTTAATTCAATATAAACATATCCAACATCAGTTATCTATTGAAATAATAAAACTGGCCACTAGATTTCAACAGAGGGAAATAATCACTAAGAAATGCTCTTACTCGTTAAAAAAACAAGTAAAACGTTTCGACGGACCTTGATTTTATTGAGAATAAAGATGGGTTCAGTTAATATCGCTTTAGATGCATTTTTAAACGAACGCTTGGCATCTTGTTTATTATTTATCTCATTCGAAGTCGTACGACCACCGTGAGCAACTCAATAGGCTATAAGCAATCGCCCGTCCCTAATTTATGCCCACTGGTTCCAGGGGAGGGACAGAGCCAAGGCTGTAAGGAAGAAACAACATTCGAGCAGCGCCGGGTTTCGAACCTGGGCCCCTTTCGGACGAAAGAGCTCGTTTAATTCAATATAAACATATCCAACATCAGTTATCTATTGAAATAATAAAACTGGCCACTAGATTTCAACAGAGGGAAATAATCACTAAGAAATGCTCTTACTCGTTAAAAAAACAAGTAAAACGTTTCGACGGACCTTGATTTTATTGAGAATAAAGATGGGTTCAGTTAATATCGCTTTAGATGCATTTTTAAACGAACGCTTGGCATCTTGTTTATTATTTATCTCATTCGAAGTCGTACGACCACCGTGAGCAACTCAATAGGCTATAAGCAATCGCCCGTCCCTAATTTATGCCCACTGGTTCCAGGGGAGGGACAGAGCCAAGGCTGTAAGGAAGAAACAACATTCGAGCAGCGCCGGGTTTCGAACCTGGGCCCCTTTCGGACGAAAGAGCTCGTTTAATTCAATATAAACATATCCAACATCAGTTATCTATTGAAATAATAAAACTGGCCACTAGATTTCAACAGAGGGAAATAATCACTAAGAAATGCTCTTACTCGTTAAAAAAACAAGTAAAACGTTTCGACGGACCTTGATTTTATTGAGAATAAAGATGGGTTCAGTTAATATCGCTTTAGATGCATTTTTAAACGAACGCTTGGCATCTTGTTTATTATTTATCTCATTCGAAGTCGTACGACCACCGTGAGCAACTCAATAGGCTATAAGCAATCGCCCGTCCCTAATTTATGCCCACTGGTTCCAGGGGAGGGACAGAGCCAAGGCTGTAAGGAAGAAACAACATTCGAGCAGCGCCGGGTTTCGAACCTGGGCCCCTTTCGGACGAAAGAGCTCGTTTAATTCAATATAAACATATCCAACATCAGTTATCTATTGAAATAATAAAACTGGCCACTAGATTTCAACAGAGGGAAATAATCACTAAGAAATGCTCTTACTCGTTAAAAAAACAAGTAAAACGTTTCGACGGACCTTGATTTTATTGAGAATAAAGATGGGTTCAGTTAATATCGCTTTAGATGCATTTTTAAACGAACGCTTGGCATCTTGTTTATTATTTATCTCATTCGAAGTCGTACGACCACCGTGAGCAACTCAATAGGCTATAAGCAATCGCCCGTCCCTAATTTATGCCCACTGGTTCCAGGGGAGGGACAGAGCCAAGGCTGTAAGGAAGAAACAACATTCGAGCAGCGCCGGGTTTCGAACCTGGGCCCCTTTCGGACGAAAGAGCTCGTTTAATTCAATATAAACATATCCAACATCAGTTATCTATTGAAATAATAAAACTGGCCACTAGATTTCAACAGAGGGAAATAATCACTAAGAAATGCTCTTACTCGTTAAAAAAACAAGTAAAACGTTTCGACGGACCTTGATTTTATTGAGAATAAAGATGGGTTCAGTTAATATCGCTTTAGATGCATTTTTAAACGAACGCTTGGCATCTTGTTTATTATTTATCTCATTCGAAGTCGTACGACCACCGTGAGCAACTCAATAGGCTATAAGCAATCGCCCGTCCCTAATTTATGCCCACTGGTTCCAGGGGAGGGACAGAGCCAAGGCTGTAAGGAAGAAACAACATTCGAGCAGCGCCGGGTTTCGAACCTGGGCCCCTTTCGGACGAAAGAGCTCGTTTAATTCAATATAAACATATCCAACATCAGTTATCTATTGAAATAATAAAACTGGCCACTAGATTTCAACAGAGGGAAATAATCACTAAGAAATGCTCTTACTCGTTAAAAAAACAAGTAAAACGTTTCGACGGACCTTGATTTTATTGAGAATAAAGATGGGTTCAGTTAATATCGCTTTAGATGCATTTTTAAACGAACGCTTGGCATCTTGTTTATTATTTATCTCATTCGAAGTCGTACGACCACCGTGAGCAACTCAATAGGCTATAAGCAATCGCCCGTCCCTAATTTATGCCCACTGGTTCCAGGGGAGGGACAGAGCCAAGGCTGTAAGGAAGAAACAACATTCGAGCAGCGCCGGGTTTCGAACCTGGGCCCCTTTCGGACGAAAGAGCTCGTTTAATTCAATATAAACATATCCAACATCAGTTATCTATTGAAATAATAAAACTGGCCACTAGATTTCAACAGAGGGAAATAATCACTAAGAAATGCTCTTACTCGTTAAAAAAACAAGTAAAACGTTTCGACGGACCTTGATTTTATTGAGAATAAAGATGGGTTCAGTTAATATCGCTTTAGATGCATTTTTAAACGAACGCTTGGCATCTTGTTTATTATTTATCTCATTCGAAGTCGTACGACCACCGTGAGCAACTCAATAGGCTATAAGCAATCGCCCGTCCCTAATTTATGCCCACTGGTTCCAGGGGAGGGACAGAGCCAAGGCTGTAAGGAAGAAACAACATTCGAGCAGCGCCGGGTTTCGAACCTGGGCCCCTTTCGGACGAAAGAGCTCGTTTAATTCAATATAAACATATCCAACATCAGTTATCTATTGAAATAATAAAACTGGCCACTAGATTTCAACAGAGGGAAATAATCACTAAGAAATGCTCTTACTCGTTAAAAAAACAAGTAAAACGTTTCGACGGACCTTGATTTTATTGAGAATAAAGATGGGTTCAGTTAATATCGCTTTAGATGCATTTTTAAACGAACGCTTGGCATCTTGTTTATTATTTATCTCATTCGAAGTCGTACGACCACCGTGAGCAACTCAATAGGCTATAAGCAATCGCCCGTCCCTAATTTATGCCCACTGGTTCCAGGGGAGGGACAGAGCCAAGGCTGTAAGGAAGAAACAACATTCGAGCAGCGCCGGGTTTCGAACCTGGGCCCCTTTCGGACGAAAGAGCTCGTTTAATTCAATATAAACATATCCAACATCAGTTATCTATTGAAATAATAAAACTGGCCACTAGATTTCAACAGAGGGAAATAATCACTAAGAAATGCTCTTACTCGTTAAAAAAACAAGTAAAACGTTTCGACGGACCTTGATTTTATTGAGAATAAAGATGGGTTCAGTTAATATCGCTTTAGATGCATTTTTAAACGAACGCTTGGCATCTTGTTTATTATTTATCTCATTCGAAGTCGTACGACCACCGTGAGCAACTCAATAGGCTATAAGCAATCGCCCGTCCCTAATTTATGCCCACTGGTTCCAGGGGAGGGACAGAGCCAAGGCTGTAAGGAAGAAACAACATTCGAGCAGCGCCGGGTTTCGAACCTGGGCCCCTTTCGGACGAAAGAGCTCGTTTAATTCAATATAAACATATCCAACATCAGTTATCTATTGAAATAATAAAACTGGCCACTAGATTTCAACAGAGGGAAATAATCACTAAGAAATGCTCTTACTCGTTAAAAAAACAAGTAAAACGTTTCGACGGACCTTGATTTTATTGAGAATAAAGATGGGTTCAGTTAATATCGCTTTAGATGCATTTTTAAACGAACGCTTGGCATCTTGTTTATTATTTATCTCATTCGAAGTCGTACGACCACCGTGAGCAACTCAATAGGCTATAAGCAATCGCCCGTCCCTAATTTATGCCCACTGGTTCCAGGGGAGGGACAGAGCCAAGGCTGTAAGGAAGAAACAACATTCGAGCAGCGCCGGGTTTCGAACCTGGGCCCCTTTCGGACGAAAGAGCTCGTTTAATTCAATATAAACATATCCAACATCAGTTATCTATTGAAATAATAAAACTGGCCACTAGATTTCAACAGAGGGAAATAATCACTAAGAAATGCTCTTACTCGTTAAAAAAACAAGTAAAACGTTTCGACGGACCTTGATTTTATTGAGAATAAAGATGGGTTCAGTTAATATCGCTTTAGATGCATTTTTAAACGAACGCTTGGCATCTTGTTTATTATTTATCTCATTCGAAGTCGTACGACCACCGTGAGCAACTCAATAGGCTATAAGCAATCGCCCGTCCCTAATTTATGCCCACTGGTTCCAGGGGAGGGACAGAGCCAAGGCTGTAAGGAAGAAACAACATTCGAGCAGCGCCGGGTTTCGAACCTGGGCCCCTTTCGGACGAAAGAGCTCGTTTAATTCAATATAAACATATCCAACATCAGTTATCTATTGAAATAATAAAACTGGCCACTAGATTTCAACAGAGGGAAATAATCACTAAGAAATGCTCTTACTCGTTAAAAAAACAAGTAAAACGTTTCGACGGACCTTGATTTTATTGAGAATAAAGATGGGTTCAGTTAATATCGCTTTAGATGCATTTTTAAACGAACGCTTGGCATCTTGTTTATTATTTATCTCATTCGAAGTCGTACGACCACCGTGAGCAACTCAATAGGCTATAAGCAATCGCCCGTCCCTAATTTATGCCCACTGGTTCCAGGGGAGGGACAGAGCCAAGGCTGTAAGGAAGAAACAACATTCGAGCAGCGCCGGGTTTCGAACCTGGGCCCCTTTCGGACGAAAGAGCTCGTTTAATTCAATATAAACATATCCAACATCAGTTATCTATTGAAATAATAAAACTGGCCACTAGATTTCAACAGAGGGAAATAATCACTAAGAAATGCTCTTACTCGTTAAAAAAACAAGTAAAACGTTTCGACGGACCTTGATTTTATTGAGAATAAAGATGGGTTCAGTTAATATCGCTTTAGATGCATTTTTAAACGAACGCTTGGCATCTTGTTTATTATTTATCTCATTCGAAGTCGTACGACCACCGTGAGCAACTCAATAGGCTATAAGCAATCGCCCGTCCCTAATTTATGCCCACTGGTTCCAGGGGAGGGACAGAGCCAAGGCTGTAAGGAAGAAACAACATTCGAGCAGCGCCGGGTTTCGAACCTGGGCCCCTTTCGGACGAAAGAGCTCGTTTAATTCAATATAAACATATCCAACATCAGTTATCTATTGAAATAATAAAACTGGCCACTAGATTTCAACAGAGGGAAATAATCACTAAGAAATGCTCTTACTCGTTAAAAAAACAAGTAAAACGTTTCGACGGACCTTGATTTTATTGAGAATAAAGATGGGTTCAGTTAATATCGCTTTAGATGCATTTTTAAACGAACGCTTGGCATCTTGTTTATTATTTATCTCATTCGAAGTCGTACGACCACCGTGAGCAACTCAATAGGCTATAAGCAATCGCCCGTCCCTAATTTATGCCCACTGGTTCCAGGGGAGGGACAGAGCCAAGGCTGTAAGGAAGAAACAACATTCGAGCAGCGCCGGGTTTCGAACCTGGGCCCCTTTCGGACGAAAGAGCTCGTTTAATTCAATATAAACATATCCAACATCAGTTATCTATTGAAATAATAAAACTGGCCACTAGATTTCAACAGAGGGAAATAATCACTAAGAAATGCTCTTACTCGTTAAAAAAACAAGTAAAACGTTTCGACGGACCTTGATTTTATTGAGAATAAAGATGGGTTCAGTTAATATCGCTTTAGATGCATTTTTAAACGAACGCTTGGCATCTTGTTTATTATTTATCTCATTCGAAGTCGTACGACCACCGTGAGCAACTCAATAGGCTATAAGCAATCGCCCGTCCCTAATTTATGCCCACTGGTTCCAGGGGAGGGACAGAGCCAAGGCTGTAAGGAAGAAACAACATTCGAGCAGCGCCGGGTTTCGAACCTGGGCCCCTTTCGGACGAAAGAGCTCGTTTAATTCAATATAAACATATCCAACATCAGTTATCTATTGAAATAATAAAACTGGCCACTAGATTTCAACAGAGGGAAATAATCACTAAGAAATGCTCTTACTCGTTAAAAAAACAAGTAAAACGTTTCGACGGACCTTGATTTTATTGAGAATAAAGATGGGTTCAGTTAATATCGCTTTAGATGCATTTTTAAACGAACGCTTGGCATCTTGTTTATTATTTATCTCATTCGAAGTCGTACGACCACCGTGAGCAACTCAATAGGCTATGATAAGCAATCGCCCGTCCCTAATTTATGCCCACTGGTTCCAGGGGAGGGACAGAGCCAAGGCTGTAAGGAAGAAACAACATTCGAGCAGCGCCGGGTTTCGAACCTGGGCCCCTTTCGGACGAAAGAGCTCGTTTAATTCAATATAAACATATCCAACATCAGTTATCTATTGAAATAATAAAACTGGCCACTAGATTTCAACAGAGGGAAATAATCACTAAGAAATGCTCTTACTCGTTAAAAAAACAAGTAAAACGTTTCGACGGACCTTGATTTTATTGAGAATAAAGATGGGTTCAGTTAATATCGCTTTAGATGCATTTTTAAACGAACGCTTGGCATCTTGTTTATTATTTATCTCATTCGAAGTCGTACGACCACCGTGAGCAACTCAATAGGCTATCATAAGCAATCGCCCGTCCCTAATTTATGCCCACTGGTTCCAGGGGAGGGACAGAGCCAAGGCTGTAAGGAAGAAACAACATTCGAGCAGCGCCGGGTTTCGAACCTGGGCCCCTTTCGGACGAAAGAGCTCGTTTAATTCAATATAAACATATCCAACATCAGTTATCTATTGAAATAATAAAACTGGCCACTAGATTTCAACAGAGGGAAATAATCACTAAGAAATGCTCTTACTCGTTAAAAAAACAAGTAAAACGTTTCGACGGACCTTGATTTTATTGAGAATAAAGATGGGTTCAGTTAATATCGCTTTAGATGCATTTTTAAACGAACGCTTGGCATCTTGTTTATTATTTATCTCATTCGAAGTCGTACGACCACCGTGAGCAACTCAATAGGCTATGATAAGCAATCGCCCGTCCCTAATTTATGCCCACTGGTTCCAGGGGAGGGACAGAGCCAAGGCTGTAAGGAAGAAACAACATTCGAGCAGCGCCGGGTTTCGAACCTGGGCCCCTTTCGGACGAAAGAGCTCGTTTAATTCAATATAAACATATCCAACATCAGTTATCTATTGAAATAATAAAACTGGCCACTAGATTTCAACAGAGGGAAATAATCACTAAGAAATGCTCTTACTCGTTAAAAAAACAAGTAAAACGTTTCGACGGACCTTGATTTTATTGAGAATAAAGATGGGTTCAGTTAATATCGCTTTAGATGCATTTTTAAACGAACGCTTGGCATCTTGTTTATTATTTATCTCATTCGAAGTCGTACGACCACCGTGAGCAACTCAATAGGCTATAAGCAATCGCCCGTCCCTAATTTATGCCCACTGGTTCCAGGGGAGGGACAGAGCCAAGGCTGTAAGGAAGAAACAACATTCGAGCAGCGCCGGGTTTCGAACCTGGGCCCCTTTCGGACGAAAGAGCTCGTTTAATTCAATATAAACATATCCAACATCAGTTATCTATTGAAATAATAAAACTGGCCACTAGATTTCAACAGAGGGAAATAATCACTAAGAAATGCTCTTACTCGTTAAAAAAACAAGTAAAACGTTTCGACGGACCTTGATTTTATTGAGAATAAAGATGGGTTCAGTTAATATCGCTTTAGATGCATTTTTAAACGAACGCTTGGCATCTTGTTTATTATTTATCTCATTCGAAGTCGTACGACCACCGTGAGCAACTCAATAGGCTATAAGCAATCGCCCGTCCCTAATTTATGCCCACTGGTTCCAGGGGAGGGACAGAGCCAAGGCTGTAAGGAAGAAACAACATTCGAGCAGCGCCGGGTTTCGAACCTGGGCCCCTTTCGGACGAAAGAGCTCGTTTAATTCAATATAAACATATCCAACATCAGTTATCTATTGAAATAATAAAACTGGCCACTAGATTTCAACAGAGGGAAATAATCACTAAGAAATGCTCTTACTCGTTAAAAAAACAAGTAAAACGTTTCGACGGACCTTGATTTTATTGAGAATAAAGATGGGTTCAGTTAATATCGCTTTAGATGCATTTTTAAACGAACGCTTGGCATCTTGTTTATTATTTATCTCATTCGAAGTCGTACGACCACCGTGAGCAACTCAATAGGCTATGATAAGCAATCGCCCGTCCCTAATTTATGCCCACTGGTTCCAGGGGAGGGACAGAGCCAAGGCTGTAAGGAAGAAACAACATTCGAGCAGCGCCGGGTTTCGAACCTGGGCCCCTTTCGGACGAAAGAGCTCGTTTAATTCAATATAAACATATCCAACATCAGTTATCTATTGAAATAATAAAACTGGCCACTAGATTTCAACAGAGGGAAATAATCACTAAGAAATGCTCTTACTCGTTAAAAAAACAAGTAAAACGTTTCGACGGACCTTGATTTTATTGAGAATAAAGATGGGTTCAGTTAATATCGCTTTAGATGCATTTTTAAACGAACGCTTGGCATCTTGTTTATTATTTATCTCATTCGAAGTCGTACGACCACCGTGAGCAACTCAATAGGCTATAAGCAATCGCCCGTCCCTAATTTATGCCCACTGGTTCCAGGGGAGGGACAGAGCCAAGGCTGTAAGGAAGAAACAACATTCGAGCAGCGCCGGGTTTCGAACCTGGGCCCCTTTCGGACGAAAGAGCTCGTTTAATTCAATATAAACATATCCAACATCAGTTATCTATTGAAATAATAAAACTGGCCACTAGATTTCAACAGAGGGAAATAATCACTAAGAAATGCTCTTACTCGTTAAAAAAACAAGTAAAACGTTTCGACGGACCTTGATTTTATTGAGAATAAAGATGGGTTCAGTTAATATCGCTTTAGATGCATTTTTAAACGAACGCTTGGCATCTTGTTTATTATTTATCTCATTCGAAGTCGTACGACCACCGTGAGCAACTCAATAGGCTATGATAAGCAATCGCCCGTCCCTAATTTATGCCCACTGGTTCCAGGGGAGGGACAGAGCCAAGGCTGTAAGGAAGAAACAACATTCGAGCAGCGCCGGGTTTCGAACCTGGGCCCCTTTCGGACGAAAGAGCTCGTTTAATTCAATATAAACATATCCAACATCAGTTATCTATTGAAATAATAAAACTGGCCACTAGATTTCAACAGAGGGAAATAATCACTAAGAAATGCTCTTACTCGTTAAAAAAACAAGTAAAACGTTTCGACGGACCTTGATTTTATTGAGAATAAAGATGGGTTCAGTTAATATCGCTTTAGATGCATTTTTAAACGAACGCTTGGCATCTTGTTTATTATTTATCTCATTCGAAGTCGTACGACCACCGTGAGCAACTCAATAGGCTATGATAAGCAATCGCCCGTCCCTAATTTATGCCCACTGGTTCCAGGGGAGGGACAGAGCCAAGGCTGTAAGGAAGAAACAACATTCGAGCAGCGCCGGGTTTCGAACCTGGGCCCCTTTCGGACGAAAGAGCTCGTTTAATTCAATATAAACATATCCAACATCAGTTATCTATTGAAATAATAAAACTGGCCACTAGATTTCAACAGAGGGAAATAATCACTAAGAAATGCTCTTACTCGTTAAAAAACAAGTAAAACGTTTCGACGGACCTTGATTTTATTGAGAATAAAGATGGGTTCAGTTAATATCGCTTTAGATGCATTTTTAAACGAACGCTTGGCATCTTGTTTATTATTTATCTCATTCGAAGTCGTACGACCACCGTGAGCAACTCAATAGGCTATGATAAGCAATCGCCCGTCCCTAATTTATGCCCACTGGTTCCAGGGGAGGGACAGAGCCAAGGCTGTAAGGAAGAAACAACATTCGAGCAGCGCCGGGTTTCGAACCTGGGCCCCTTTCGGACGAAAGAGCTCGTTTAATTCAATATAAACATATCCAACATCAGTTATCTATTGAAATAATAAAACTGGCCACTAGATTTCAACAGAGGGAAATAATCACTAAGAAATGCTCTTACTCGTTAAAAAAACAAGTAAAACGTTTCGACGGACCTTGATTTTATTGAGAATAAAGATGGGTTCAGTTAATATCGCTTTAGATGCATTTTTAAACGAACGCTTGGCATCTTGTTTATTATTTATCTCATTCGAAGTCGTACGACCACCGTGAGCAACTCAATAGGCTATATAAGCAATCGCCCGTCCCTAATTTATGCCCACTGGTTCCAGGGGAGGGACAGAGCCAAGGCTGTAAGGAAGAAACAACATTCGAGCAGCGCCGGGTTTCGAACCTGGGCCCCTTTCGGACGAAAGAGCTCGTTTAATTCAATATAAACATATCCAACATCAGTTATCTATTGAAATAATAAAACTGGCCACTAGATTTCAACAGAGGGAAATAATCACTAAGAAATGCTCTTACTCGTTAAAAAAACAAGTAAAACGTTTCGACGGACCTTGATTTTATTGAGAATAAAGATGGGTTCAGTTAATATCGCTTTAGATGCATTTTTAAACGAACGCTTGGCATCTTGTTTATTATTTATCTCATTCGAAGTCGTACGACCACCGTGAGCAACTCAATAGGCTATGATAAGCAATCGCCCGTCCCTAATTTATGCCCACTGGTTCCAGGGGAGGGACAGAGCCAAGGCTGTAAGGAAGAAACAACATTCGAGCAGCGCCGGGTTTCGAACCTGGGCCCCTTTCGGACGAAAGAGCTCGTTTAATTCAATATAAACATATCCAACATCAGTTATCTATTGAAATAATAAAACTGGCCACTAGATTTCAACAGAGGGAAATAATCACTAAGAAATGCTCTTACTCGTTAAAAAAACAAGTAAAACGTTTCGACGGACCTTGATTTTATTGAGAATAAAGATGGGTTCAGTTAATATCGCTTTAGATGCATTTTTAAACGAACGCTTGGCATCTTGTTTATTATTTATCTCATTCGAAGTCGTACGACCACCGTGAGCAACTCAATAGGCTATATAAGCAATCGCCCGTCCCTAATTTATGCCCACTGGTTCCAGGGGAGGGACAGAGCCAAGGCTGTAAGGAAGAAACAACATTCGAGCAGCGCCGGGTTTCGAACCTGGGCCCCTTTCGGACGAAAGAGCTCGTTTAATTCAATATAAACATATCCAACATCAGTTATCTATTGAAATAATAAAACTGGCCACTAGATTTCAACAGAGGGAAATAATCACTAAGAAATGCTCTTACTCGTTAAAAAAACAAGTAAAACGTTTCGACGGACCTTGATTTTATTGAGAATAAAGATGGGTTCAGTTAATATCGCTTTAGATGCATTTTTAAACGAACGCTTGGCATCTTGTTTATTATTTATCTCATTCGAAGTCGTACGACCACCGTGAGCAACTCAATAGGCTATGATAAGCAATCGCCCGTCCCTAATTTATGCCCACTGGTTCCAGGGGAGGGACAGAGCCAAGGCTGTAAGGAAGAAACAACATTCGAGCAGCGCCGGGTTTCGAACCTGGGCCCCTTTCGGACGAAAGAGCTCGTTTAATTCAATATAAACATATCCAACATCAGTTATCTATTGAAATAATAAAACTGGCCACTAGATTTCAACAGAGGGAAATAATCACTAAGAAATGCTCTTACTCGTTAAAAAAACAAGTAAAACGTTTCGACGGACCTTGATTTTATTGAGAATAAAGATGGGTTCAGTTAATATCGCTTTAGATGCATTTTTAAACGAACGCTTGGCGTCTTGTTTAATTTTTTTACTGGAAGAGAAAACTGCAGCAGCTGATCAAAAAAGAGAAACCAAAAACTCTGGACAATTTGTCTGTGTTTCCAATAGCGTAGAGCCTCGGGGAGAGGCATAAGGTTTTGCTTGTACTAATGGAACGGGCGTTTGCTTAGACCTGGATAGCAGCCAACATTGGTACGTTTTGGCGAAGTTGCCTTTCTTGAGGAGCGTGGAGGAGTCCGTCAACACTGGGATGTGCAAGCTGTTTGGAAGGTGAAGAAAGGCAGAAAGTATCATGCCTTGTAACGTAGAGGGGCGCTCACAAAACGTGTGTGGGTACTGGTGTGGTGCTGAGGGGAGCGATCCAGAGGCCGTTTCGGCGGTTTTTCGCCGGGTGGGTCCGTCCGTCCGCAGATTCCCTCACCGCGGTCGCCGTTTTCTCTCTCGGGGTCGGGGCGAGGGCCCCCACCTACATGGGCGGGCGCGTGCGTAGCACGCGCCCGCCATAGTCTCTTGCCCTGGGCCCTCGCCCCGACCCCGAGAGAGAAAACGGCGACCGCGGTGAGGGAATCTGCGGACGGACGGACCCACCCGGCGAAAAACCGCCGAAACGGCCTCTGGATCGCTCCCCAGCACCACACCAGTACCCTACTGAAACTACTCTACCAAATTTGGACGTTTCTTCGTTGTAGGGGAAAATTTGGCGCGGGGAAAGAGAGAAAAAAATTGGGCGCGGGCAAGGAGAGAAAAAATTGGGCGCGGGTGAAAGGGGGAGAAAAAATTGGGCGCGGGGGGGAGAAAAATTGGGCGCGGGGGAAGGGGAGAAAAATTGGGCGCTGGGGGGAGGAAAGAAAAAAATTGGTCGCGGGCGCGGGGGGAAGGGGAGAAAAAATTCGGCGCGGGGGAAGGGGAAAAATTCGGCGCGGGGGAAGGGGAGAAAAAAATTCGGCGCGGGGGAAGGGGAGAAAAATTCGGCGCGGGGGGAAGGGGAGAAAAATTCGGCGCGGGGGGAAGGGAAGACAAAAATTCGGCGCGGGGGGGGGGGGGGGGGAATTGGGCGCGATGGGAAATGGAGGGGCGAAAAATTCGCAAATCTACGCGCTGGGGCCAAAACATTAGCGGAAAAAAAAGGGGGTCAATTAGCGCGCGGACATAAAAAAAAAACGGGGGGGGGGGGATTCGACAAGTTTGGGCGCAGTGGAAGGAGAAATCTAATGGGCGGACATTTCGCCCTCTGGCATGGGAAGAATTATTGTGGTGGGCGAGGAAGGGGAAGAAAAAAAGTATGGACATTTTCAAAAGAACTCAGCAAGGAAATTTCCGGCCAGCAGGGTAACATAATTACCAGCGAAATTATTTCAAAGGGCAAGTCGTAGTGCACTGCTGGACATTTCCAAATTCCAGCGGTCATTTTTCCCTTGGAAGGAGCACTAAGTAGGCCCCAACTTTGGAACGATGCTTCTGAACCGAATATGTGGTAAATGGCGAACTTGAAAAGCACAGTATATGGAAACAAGAGGGGAAATCGTCTACAAATCTCCAAGGAGAGAAGTCCCTAGCGGTGGTCGGGGAACCCTATTGACTCTTAGGTGCTCTGTATTATCTTCGTGATTATCGAAACCAGGAAGCTTATAAACTTACGTGTTTTTGAAAAAAAAAAGATCACTTACCTTTTCACATTTCAAAAAACATTTTGCAAACAGTTCTAAAAATTCAAAACAGTAATTTCATCAATTTGATTTTTTCAGTTGGCCTTTCCAAATCAGTGAAACAGACAGATTGTCACTTTTTTTCGCAGTGTTCTAAACTTTGGTACGTGAGAGTACGGAAAACATTGTACAGCTAAACAAGACATAGGTTGTCAGCCAAGTCCGTTTCAATTCAGGCATTTTTTTCAAAAAGTGCGTTGGGTAACTCTCAAGAGTTTTCGTGGGAAAAAGATGTTGCTTGGAAGTTGCAGTCATACAAGAACGGGGGGGGGGGGAGAACCTTATAGGAATTAATAACTCTTGAAATTTTAAACCTACAGCTGAGATTTTAACTTGGTAGGAAGCACAGTGCGGTGGCTTTAATGTACAGAATTACTTTTCATGTTACTGAGGGGGGGGGGTCTCATGTTTATGTAAAGAAAAAAGCAATGTGTGAAAATATACAAAAAAATGCAATGCTTCGTCTCTTAAAAGGAAAACATAAAATTGTTGCACCTTGAAAATTCAAGTGCAGGTGGCTCCTCTCTGCTCATGTTTGTTATAAAAATGCTTTGTTTGCATTCTACTTTTACAATGACAAATATCAAAATATTGAAAGAAATGAAAGATATCACATTTTAAAAATTCATAATTAAAAGAGTGCAATTTTTTTAAATCTGAAAATTTGGCAGTTCTTAG
This sequence comes from Macrothele yani, assembly GCA_039090855.1. NCBI lineage: Eukaryota > Metazoa > Arthropoda > Arachnida > Araneae > Macrothelidae > Macrothele > Macrothele yani. Next base: position 43,296 of record CM076997.1, read on the forward strand.
TCATATGCCAGTACACGATGAAGCAAAATAATAATTATATAAAAAAGGTAGTTTTACAGTTGTAAAATTTTTATACTCAGCCTAACAATGTACATTTCACATGGTAAATTTTGAGCAATAGCTCAAGAAAAGTGTAATATAAAAAAAAATATATATATAGAATATTTGGAGAAATACAGGCTTGGTGCAACCACGAAACAGAAGACACATGCATTAGGAAAATGATAAGAGTTGTCATGGTTAAAGTGCAAATCAATCAGAGTGCGAATGGGCTGGACACATTTGCACAAAGAACAGGCCACTATTTGGACAACTGAAATACCCTTTCAATAACAAGGGAAATGAGTGGATGAAATTTGAATGTATGAAGGTAGAAAGTTGTGGGGGATACCTTCACGCAGCAGTGAATTGATTATGGTCGGCGATGATGCGTAATAGAAGCATCAGGAATAATATATGAAACCTACAAATTTAGGGAATTACATATCACTTAATTAACACGTCCACGATTTCCCCAAAAGGGAGTTGATACAGGACTGTTCTGAAGCCATCAGTGGCCTACAATCTTTCACAGCCAACAACCAGACGTGGCAAAGGTTTCCATCACTGACAACATTTGGTACATCATGGATATGTCATCATTTAGGGTCATATATATCTATTTGATAGGCCATGAGGATTAATAAATTTAACTGTTTTAATGAGACTTACTGTTTGCTCAATCCACCAAATTTCTTCAACAGCACATGTAACTAACAACAACAAAAAAAAAAAAAACTCTTTGTAAATTGCTACTCCATTTTTAGTTTCAGCGCAAGTTCAGTCAACATCTCTAACAGTTTTTTGCTTACTGTCCTTACTATGAAAAGTGAGGAACCACATGTATGCACATGAATTTCCAAGTTGAGACAACTGTATAATTTTCTAAAAACAATTAATTAAAAATTGCACCCCAATTGATTTCCTTGTGAATAAATTGAACAGCACAATACCAGTCTGTAAACAGACCTACGTACCAAACAGATGTTCATTCAAACCATGATTTTAGTTAATTTTTGCAGTTTTCTGTAAAAGTGTGCCGAAGCTCGGCAAAGATATCTAGGCATGCTACATACAAACTATAAAAATGGTGGTTTGGGTGAGTAATGTCATACAGACCAAATTAGTCAAGAAAAAAACTTCCAACACCGACAGACGAAATACCTCAAATAAACAAAAACTCGGTGAATAGACACAAACTTGTAAAAAGGAAAGCATAGGATTTATTTGCTAGCAAATAAGTTGAATACCACAATACCAGTCTGTAAACAGACGTACACATGCAAAAGATTTGCATTCAAACCATGATTTCAGTTAATTTTTGCAGTTTTCTGTAAAAGTGTGTGCCGCAGCTCCATAGAGATATCTAGACTTGCTAGAAACTAAATTAATGGTGGTTTGGGTGAGTTATGTCATACAGAACAAACTAGTCCAGTAAAAACTCCAAACACTAATCTGGATAATGCTCTGAAAGAGCAGTAACCAAGTGAGAAGCCAAAAACTTGTTAACAGAGGACTTAAAGCAGAGCTGTGCTCCAGCCCTCCCAAAGAACCTAAGTGATCCAAGGAAACGCGCAGGGGAGAAAAAAATGTCAGCTGTAGCTTTACAATTTCAAGAGTTATTCATTTCTAAAAAGGAGAAATTTCTTTTCGCCGTTAAAGCTTCACTGCAGCGCACCATTTTAAAAGTGCCATAATTTGCACAGAAATTTCTTATATACATTTTTTTCCCAGAAAGAAAAAATATTTTGTTATCATATGACTACGGCTTTCAAATACACACACACACACACAAACAAACAAACATATACATATATAAAATTTCCTTTAAGATTTCTGAGGGATACCCAACAGGTCTCTGCCCAATTTGAAATGGAGCAGGCCTGTTCCACTGCATAAGGAAAAAGGTGATCAGACTCTATGGAAGAACTGTCAGGGGTGGATTTCCGACTAGGAGCACAAGGCGCGCGCGCGCCTAGGGCCCCACAGCTTGAGGGGTCCCGAAAACGTATAATTGGATTTCCAGTTTTGTTTTGGTTTTCACGGACCGAAACAAATCAATTCTTAAAGCGACTGCTTTGTATTGTCAATTGATATTTTACTTTCTCATATTAGTAACCTATATTTTTTCTTGCTGTCGCTAATACTCCGAATCTTCGATTTCTTATTGATGCACTTATTTTGAAAGGGGCGGTTAAAATAATATTGCTTTCCTTTCAGTGGTAGGTAAAGGAAGCATTCACGCATTCCACACTTTTCATTGTTTAAAGCGAATTCTTAACTAGCCTGCTGTGCTATAAATTGCTTTCATACTACTTCCAGCCAAGGGAACACATCTGTGCAGGAACCCCTCAGTTGCGATGAAGAGTGCTTGTAAAATCTCTCCCGATGCCTAATCCCTCTAAACAAGCATAAAACAAAAGAGTTAATATTTAGGCTGAAAAAGTAAAAAAAAATAAAAAAATCGAGAACATCACACTATCTTTTTCTCATTTAATACTGTTAAAATAATTTATATTGTATTGCAACAACATTTTCATATTACTTTATCCTCCCCTGGTTTAATACTGAAAATTATCAGGTACTCTCACGTTTTCTATTCCTTAAATTGACAAAAAACTAACCTTCGAAAAAGCAATACAGAGTTTCAATGATACTCTTACCCAAAAACCTGTGGTTCCTACTTTTCCATTTTCAAACCGGATCTTTTGCATTTAATTATTATGCTTCTGTTTCTGAAAACTGCAGTGCAGGTATAAAAAAAATCTGACGCATTTTTTATCAGAATAAAAAAATGCAGACCTTCTCAATTTTTCCGATGAAAATAATAAGCACATTCTTGTTTCCTGCACTGACTGATGAAATTCTTATTGTCCAGCTTTCTTGGTCCATAGCATTCGTCACTACCATGGATGACTGAATCGCTTTGATTTAGGGAATTATTCGTCACAGGAAAACTCCTCCACGAAAAGTCATCCACCGTTTCCAAGTGAAGTACTGAGCACAAATTGCATTTTACACGAATTTTCTAATGTGGAGGACTTTTTCAGTTGCCTGTGTCTTCAAGTATTTCATTTTTGTTTGTTATCATGCTCGTTGCCTACTAATTTGCTCATAACGTAAAAACAAGATAATTTTCCAAAGCTGAAGCAATAGAAAAATCACGTTTTGTAAATTAAACGCATTCGAATTTTATGACAAATACGCAACGTACCGATAAATTTAGAGAAATTCCATTTTGAGCGCTCTTAGCGTTAAATTTGTCAAGTAACTTGCAAATGAAAAGCTGCAAAAGTAACCTGTTTTGCCTAAAGTATCAAATTCAAAAAGAACTTTTGCTGTAACTGAAATGGTCTTTTCGATGCGTAAAGCGAAAATTTACTAAATTTCCGCTTTCAGAACTCCTGATGGGAAGTTTATAAACTAGTAGTGAAATTTTGAATGGCCAATATTTAATGAATGTTAATGTCCTACCATTCGCAAAAATAATGTTTCAAAAATCTGTGAAAACCAAATTCTTTGGACTTAGCACCTGTAGCAGGAAATTAACAAACTAATTGGAAAATTTAAATATTTGAGAAGGAATAATTAGGCCTAATCTGAGAGGCACATAATTGTTTTGTTTTTTTCCTCTAAGTTGAATAATTCTTCATAATAGAAGTTTAATTTTTTTAATATTCGACTTAGGTTGGTTGGTTGGTTAATAGATTTTATTGGCGCAAGGGCCATGGTTGGCCAAAGAGCGCCAGGTACAAGACAAAAAAAAAAAAAAAACACGGGGCATAAATAGCAAAATCTGGCTGACCAAGTAAAAACCGAACCATGAGTACGAAGGAAGGGCCAAAAAAGACAATGAAACAAACAGTATGAAAAACATGGTACAATGGTGAGAAACAAGACGATTAAGTAAAACTGAGGAATGAGAATGATAAAACACATTACGATATCGAACACAACTACACATAGGATGAGTCACCAGGAGGGGGCCGAACTGTCACTCTCCTCCCTCCCCCCACGCTCCTCGGCAATGCTGGCCGAGGGCGGGGACGAACTGTCACTCTCCTCCCTCCCCCATGTTCCTCTGCAATGTTGGTTGAGAGCTGGGGACGAACTGTCACTCTCCTCCCCCTATGTTCGTCTATAATGTTGGTTGAGGGTGGGGACCTCGCTGAGTCCGAGACAGTTGCAATGTTGGCCAGGTGGACCGCGACATTTGGATGGACACTGCACACCTTTGCGGATTGAGGGCCGGGTCTCCAGCACGTGCAGGCTTTCTGCTGGGAACTGGAAGAGTCGGTCGTCTTCAAAAGAGAAGGCGCAGACTCAGCTATTCGAAAAACCTGGAGCTCGGGGAAATCCACCTGTGTCGCTTGTTCGGCTGTAGATCGCTTGGCAAGTGCGGCGAGAGCTACAGGGCGCGGAACAAAGGGCTGCACGGGTTGTGGCAGAGACTGAACTACTGCGGCAAAAGTACGCTGTCGGTTGTTGGGAATACCCAACTTGGCCTTGGCAGCAGGGTACGAGAGGCCTTCCAGGGTCTTGAGGCGCTGGATCGCCATCTCGTCCTTCCATTTCATACAGTTGCGGGAGTAAGCTGCATGGGCCTCACCGCAGTTAACACAGCAGGCCGCAGAAGTGCAACCATCCCCGTCATGTGCACTGGAGCCACAATTTGTGCAACGAGCGGAACTCTTACAGAAACGTTGAGAATGCCCGTACCTCTGGCACCTGAAACAGCGCAGAGGACTGGGAATGTACGGGCGAACTCCACAGACCAAGTAGCCAGCCTTAATTTCGGTCGGAACTTTCGGGGAGTTAAAAGTCAAGATTACATTTTTAGACTTAATCAAAGAACCATCGCGCCGGAACATCATACGACGTGCAGCAATAACACCTTGATCAGCAAGTTCAGTCATCAATTCGTCTTCACTGCATGGCAAGAGATCAAACTCCGAAATAACACCCCGAGAGGTGTTAAGAAACGGGTGAGGTGTCACTTTTACAGGAATGCCTTGAAGACTAGTGAGGTGCAGAAAAGTGTTACTCTGAGAAACACTGCAAGTTTGGACAAGCAGGTCCCCAGAGCGAAGCTTCCTCACAGACTTCAAGGGGCCAACCGCAGCGTCCAAAGCTTTAGAAATGAAAAAGGGAGATCTGGTGGACAGTCTCTCATGCGGATCGATGGATTCTACAAGTAAGTGTGTAGCATGCGTAGTCACAGCAATCGAGGGGAGACGACGCTTCGGAGCGACTGGTACAGCTGCCGAAGAAGAGGTTCCACATTCTTGGTCCAGGTCTAAAGACCGTTTAAGGGTATGAGACTTGGTAGGTTGAGAAGACGAAGGAGAGTCGTTGTCAACTATCATTTTCTCAGGTGACTTAAATTTGGAGTTTTTGTTCTTGTTTTTACCCATGGAAAAAAGGAGGAAGATTCGTCTGCAGACTACTCCACCCACCACCGAGCCCTACAAGGGAGAACTGGAGGTCTGCAAGCCAAGAAAATGACGCTGGACACAGTTCTGGAGCTTATACGTTGCAGATATAGTCCGTTGGCTGTGATCACACGCACTCGGCGGACACTTCGGCCTCCGGGTACCGTCATGCCAACGCCTTTGGCATGATCCCACAGCCCCCGGGCTTACCTTGCCGTGCTATACGACAAAAAAGCCGCTAAAGCCCTGTACACAACTTGGCACAAGACTTCTGACTAGAGGTGGGTTAGTCTCTAGCCTCCCGTTTACAGCGAAGCCGGGGTCGAAGAGGAGTGTTGGTACACAGGAGGCACTTATCCGGTCTCCTGCGACCTCAGCCGCCAGACATCCCATTTCCGCCTCACGGGTCTCCGCACGCGGCAAACATGCAGGTAGGTCTAGCACCCAAACCAGCTAAAAAGGAGAAAAGAAATCCAAAGAAGACAAATCCTGGAAGGGAACCTAAACGGAATCTCAGCAACCTACGAACTGAGCGGTTAATATAAAACAGTTAGTGGTGGAGGGTAACAAAACCACAAGACCGGGGTGTTAGTACATAGCGTGGTAGCGATTAGATAGAGTATACAACACGGGCAACTAGCCAGTGGAGAAAATAAATAAAAACGAAAAAGCGAGACACAAGACCAGCTCGGGATCGTGGGGCCGCGACTCCCCAACAGCTGGATGAACAGCCGTCCCTGCAAACACCAACAGCACCAAAATAAAAAACAAGCGGTGGCATGACATCAGATGTTGACCAGTCACAAGGTCAGCTCGGGCCGTGGGGGCGCCGCTCCCCAAATAACTGGAAAACCAGTTATCCCGTGCGGGGAATATTCGACTTCAACAGCCCTTAGCCGTAAATTCATGAAGTACGTATATGGATATTTAAAGTGCCAAAATTAATGCCCTATGATTTCCTATTAGAGACAAAAATAATTTTTGAAATATCTTTAAAAACAAAAAGTTCGTGTGCACGGACAGACAAACCACTTACACTAGCACCGTTTCTTACAGAATGTTCTAATAATAGCGAAATAGAACGGCATTTTAAAAAGCGTAAAACCATTTTTTTGACTCCCCCTCCCCTTTTTATTAATCTGACGGAAGAAAGTTTCTGAGGCAATAAGACGGGGAGGGGGCCCCTGAACTTTTTAGCGCCTAGGGCTCCAAATGATCTAAAGTTGCCTCTGAGAACTGTCGTGCTTTCTGCCTGCTGAGTGTGCCAGGGAAAGGTCATTGTCTACAAGGTCTCACTTCAGAGCACCTGTGGGATGTACCAAGTGGTCTTGTGCCTCACAAGGGCTGCAGTACCTAGATTTTGTATTATGTATGATGATGAAAAGGTATCTATCTATCTGTTTGTTGGTCAAAAAGTTTGGGCTGTCCTAGATTTAGAGAACGCATGTGAACGAGTAAACAGGACACTTCTCTGGAAGGTCTTGAGTAGCTGAGGTATAAAAACTGGGAATATGCTTCATAGTGCAAAATTTAAAGTCAGTCACAAAAGTCAATATGTGTGTGCACACACCCTTCTCTTCAATATGTAACTGTATAACAAGACAATGAGCATCTGGGAGACCTCACATGTTACGGACCTTCTATTTTACGAGTGCAACAACACTGGAAAATACTAAATGATTAAAACAAAATAAATTCACAAGTCTCGATGCCTGTCAAAATTTCAATTTTCTTTAATTATGGTCTCATTTGCTTGGTTTTCAATTGAGACACGTGGTTTTGGGTGCCCGACACAAATTTTGAAGCTAAAGTTAACATTTTGCAGTTTGAAGCCCTCTTAAAAATTGAATCCCTTCCTAGACAAATTTAAGCGCTATTATTGGTGAAAGGAGGCTCATCTACTAATCAGGTTTTTAAAAAAAAATTAGGCACTCAGTGTATGTAAAAAAAAAATGATTATATGTGCATAATTGATTATATGTGCATAAAAATGATTATATGTGCATATAAGATGTATAAAACTTGGCGAGAGTGCTTTTGGAAGAAACACTACAATTTTCCAGAGCAATTCATCATTTATGTCCTAAAAGAAAAGTGTTTAATCATTGCATACTTTTTTTTTTTTTTTTTTTATTGGAGGTTTAACGACCACCGTGAGCAACTCAATGGGCTATAAGCAGTCGCCCGTCCCTAATTTAGGGTCACTGGTTCCAGGGAAGGGAGAGAGCCAGTGCCGTAAGACAAACACAACATCCATGCCTCACCGGGATTCGAACCCGGACCCCTCACGGACGAATGATCAGAGGCCATCGCTTAGACCACTGCGCCACCGGGGCGGCCATTGCATACTTCCACTTGTTACTTGTGGATCAGAGACATGGACTTTAATTAAGGAAGATATTCAGAGGCTACAGACAATTCAAAAAAGCATGGAGAAGATGCATGCCTGGCATACCCAGGAAAGACAGCAGGAGGAATACATGGAATGGGAAAATGACACCAGTTGATGGCATCGGCCAGGACATACTGCTTGATTTTTTTTTTTTTTTTTTTTTTTTTTTATTGGAGGTTTAACGACTGCCGTGAGCAACTCAATGGGCTATAAGCAGTCGCCCGTCCCTAATTTAGGGTCACTGGTTCCAGGGAAGGGAGAGAGCCAGTGCCGTAAGACAAATACAACATCTATGCCTGACCGGGATTCGAACCCGGACCCCTTACGGACGAATGATCAGAGGCCAACGCCTTAGACCACTGCGCCACCGGGGCGGCAACATACTGCTTGAACTGACCGCAAACCAAAACAGCTGAAGTACCAGATTGGATACCAAGGGCAGGCCTAGACAAATATGTTCTAGATCTAGGAGCCAGCTCCAAAATTTAGGCGTCAGGTGAAACGAGGTCAATAACGCATGAAAAAAAAAACGTGTTTGGTTATGATGCTGGAACGAAAAGTGGTAAACCATATTTGTTGTCATTTTTTTTTTTTCTTTTTACCCAAACCCACTTATTGCAAAAAAAAGTTCCAATTTGCTTCACAATTTTCTTTTTCTATTCTTTCAGTAGATGATGTCAAAATAAATAAAATTTCAGATTTCGATTTTATTAAAATACTACTTGTGGATGTCCTATTTTGTACATATTAATTCAAAGTACCATAATTTTTCCTTCATGAGATCCACAAGGGCTGTAATCCAAACGGTGTGAAAAAATAATCCCACACATAATCCGCAGCAGCATATAATTTGTAGATCGGGAAATTCTGAGAAAAACAATTTCTTCCTTTGTATAATCCGCGGCATGTCTCAGGCCATGATATTAAAAAAAAAAAAAAAAAAGACAGTCTCTATTTGCCAACATTGGCAATAGATTTGTTATTCTATATTACAAAATGATCAATCTCTTTGTAAAAAACAAATATGTGCCCCAACAAAACGTTACAACAAACAAGGACTCAATGAAACAAACTTAGCACGTGAGAAACACAAAATTGATTCCCCAGCGAGGGCATGATCGCAAGATTTAGGTTCGAAACTTCCACCAGTAAAAATCAGTAAGATGTGTTCAGAATTCCACAATGCCTGACAGACAGGAAAACCAAGCAAGTGAATGCGCAGTGCACGAACCTCCCCTTACCATATATGGTCATACTGCCTCGAAAATTGCAGTTTAAGACAAGATGAGACCAAAGACGGGGGGGGGGGAGACTGGTGAAAAATCAAAACAGACAGCAAGAATGCAGATTACTGTAAGTCTGTCTTTTGTTGACTCTGCAACTGCACAGCATCGACTGCTTAATTTTTCTTTCTGCTGCTATCATTCTCTCACTATTTCCTCATTGTTGCATTTCTTCCTTTTCTTGATTTTTGTACCCTCTGATAACAACCATCAGCCTGAGGACCATGAGCGCATGATATCAAAGCTTCAATTGTTTCAGATAAATGGTGTAACTTTGGGAATATTAATACTTTTGAACACCATGCAGCAATTTTCACAAATTTTTCAACTTCGTCACTTCCGTTTTCGGGAATTTCCTTCTTCCTTATCAAGATTAAATGCAAAAACTTATGGGGCGGGGGGTATTTAACAACGCCGGAGAGTGGGAACATCACGGGAGGGGAGGGGAGGGGGGCAATAGCGATTACGGGAATTCCGTCCGACTTCCGGTTTTGGAAATTTTTATCCTATTTTCAAGGTGAAATGCAAAAATTTATTCAGTAAAATATTACTTAAAAAAACTTGACACAAGCAACATCGCGAGAAAAAAAAATTACGATTACGGAAAAAATCTGAACTCCGTCGACTTTCCGTTTTCGAAAGTTTCCGTCCTCTGACGAAAATTTATCTCGCCCCACCCCCTAATCCACAGAATTCTGTTTACTTGCGCATCGATCTCCTGAGTGGCCAACATAACGAAAAAGGTGGAATTTCTCGAATTCGCGGAAGAACCTCAAGCCTGAAGATTAGGAGGCAATTTTCGCGGCGTATAACTTCCGTTTCCACAAATTCTTGCCTACAATTCTAAGCTGAAATACGAACATATATGCCATAAAATTATATTTAACAAGAATACTAGACACAAACGCAACATCCGGAGAAAAAAATTACGATTAGGGCAAATTCTTTTTACTCCATTTAACTACTGTTTTCGAAAGCTTTGAAACACGAAATACCGTCCCCAGACGGAAAATGACCCAACCTCCAAATTCTCTTCAGCTTTGTATCAATCATGATAGCGATCTAAATGATGACTAAAAAAACCAAAAAAAAAAAAAAACCCGGAGAATTCCATGAATCCGCTTAAGAATCTTTCTTATGTATATCAAAAAATCATAGCAAAACAATTTTTTTTAAACAAAATGAAAATTCGTAGAATCCGTAGTTAGACAACTAAATCGGTAGAAAATACGAACATTCCGTGGTAATTTCTTTTTTTTTTTTTTTTGGTTGGAGGTTTAACGACCACCGTGAGCAACTCAACGGGCTATAAGCAGTCGCCCGTCCCTAATTTAGGGTCACTGGTTCCAGGAAAGGGAGAGAGCCAGTGCCGTCAGACAAACACAACATCCATGCCTCACCGGGATTCGAACCCAGACCCCGTTCGGACGAATGATCAGAGGCCATCGCTTAGACCACTGCGCCACCGGGGCGGCCCGTGGTAATTGGCATGAATAACAGTCATATAATCGGCACCACGTTATCCGCACCTATCATGTTAATCGTGAATCGTAATTTCCGACAGATAACTGCAATTCACAGGACCGACTCAGAAATCCAAAGATGCAAGAAAAAAATGATCGTCTTATTGAAAAAGTAACTGTCATTTTGAAGTACTTTTGTGTTACTTTTAAGTAAAAAAAGAACTAAAATCGTTAGTTGTTGCCGCATTATCGCAGTTCATTAGTTAGACTAAAAAATCCGTTGAAATTGCGGACAGTCCAAAGCACTGTCTTATTTTTGAATACGTTTCAACTGAATACCGAAAAAACCTTAAGTATTTTAATACAATCAGCGCACCAAAACTAGGCGATGCGTTTCGCAGAATGGCTAACGCTACGGAATAGCTCTGCGCGATTCCCGAGAGTCACGGATTCTCACACCGCGTAGGCTTCCGCATGCGCAAATAGTAACGCCTTCCTTGCGTCATATTTTCTGTCAAAATACTTCTAAGTAAAAGAAAAATATATATTCTTACAATCTCTTTGCAGTCTTCTATCTCGCTGCTACGTCATATTTATTTATTTATTTATTTTTTTGTTTTTTGTTACCGCATTTTCGGAACTTTCCCAATAACACCACTTCTTCTGACAATTACCTCGCGGACTTTTTAAAACGACACACCATTTTTTTTTCATACCCGTGTCCGCAGCACCTAAATTTATAACATTTTAATAGATAATCTATGGATTACACAACAGAAATTACGGCATTTACTGCAATATATTACAAAATCTCAACTAAGAAGAAAATTAGGCGCCACGGCCCGAATTTTAGGCGCCTGGGATTTGTAGAGCCCTGACCAAGGGACATGAAAAGAAACACAAGAGCCTTGGGACATGGGTGGATGACATTGGAAAGCGTGCAGGAGCAACTTCAACAGACTCAGTCCAAATAGACAGCTATGCAAAAGACTTGGGGAGACCTTCCTCCAGCAGTAGAATGAAAATGGTTAATGATACATTACATGACAGTAACACAGCATTTTGTGGTGTAAGAACCAAAAGAACTGAAATAAAATATTTGGTACCAAGGGACCTGAAAAGACCTAGCAGACTGCATAGGAGATGGGTGGATGCAATTGTAACACATGCAGGAGCAATTTGCAAGAGATTGCATCAAGATCTGTGGGAAAGACTTGGAGAGATCTTCCTCCGGCAGTGGATTCAAAATAGTTAATGATATATTACATGATAGGAACACAGTATTTTGTAGTTAAGAAACTAAAACAACTGAAACACGAAATTGGGTACCAAGGGACAGGAAAAGACTCAGGAGATGACTGCATGGGAGATAGATGGATCAAATTGGAAGGCTTGCACGAGCAACTTGGAAGGGACTGGGGTCAAGACTGAAGATTCAGGGAAAGTCCTGTGGAAGACCTTCCTCTAACAGTGGATTTAAAATGATTTATGATATACATAACAGGAACACAGTATTTTGTGGTGCAAAAACCAAAACTGAAATTCAATATTGGATGCCAAGGGACATGAAAAGACACACAAGCAAACTGCATGGGAGATGGGTGGATGAAATTGGAAGGCATGCGGAGTAATTTCCAAGAGACTGGGTCAAGAGCTGTGGAAAAGACTAAGGGAGACCTTCCTCCAGCATTGGATTGTAAAGGGATAGTGATGTACACTGTTAAAAATTTCAGTTCAACGTTTCCCCATAATATGGTTTAATTGAATGAGTTTCACCAAAAATTGGTTATTTCAAAATTAAGGAAGCAGACACTTAAACCAATATTTGGTGCAACCCACTGCAACAGTGTTCTTTTTAGCGATTTGGTTCAACCTCTCAACCAATAGCACGGCTGGAAATCATTTGCAATGGCAGAGATAGCCGGAGAATAGCAATTAGCAACTAACAGTGGTGTAACCAGATGGAGGGTTCGGGGTTAGAACCCCTCTCTTGAGGGGAGACTGAGCACGAATTTAAAGCGATATATACGTGTATACGAGGCTTTCACCAATGGAACCCCTCCCCCTTAAGAAATTTCTAGCTACACACTAGCAATGACCGCCACCGTGACCGTTCTAAATGAGCCAGCCATTCATTCGTCTGTGAATAATGGCGGATCCTACACCACACACTTGGCTGTGTGTGAAGAAAACGTGAGTAGATACTTTTTAAAATTACGCTTATTATAATAATAAAAATAACGACATCGGTTACTCATGTTTGTTATTAGGCTCACAAACTGTGTGCATGTATGTTAGAGCAAACCAAAATGGAGGTACATTTCTCGCCAGCCCCCCCACCCCGGCAAATTCAAAATTCAACAGTGCCATTCGTTTGTGCTACGTTTGTGCTGGTTTGTGCCGCAAACCGTGTCGTTTGTGCCAGCATAGTTTTTGAGATATTCAAAATATAAATTGGGGGGGGGAATGGTCAGCTTTCCACCCCGGCAAATTCAAAATTCAACAGTGCCATTCGTTTGTGCTACGTTTGTGCTGGTTTGTGCCGCAAACCGTGTCGTTTGTGCCAGCATAGTTTTTGAGATATTCAAAATATAAATCGGGGGGGGGGGCGAATGGTCAACTTTCCACCCCGGCAAATTCAAAATTCAACAGTGCCATTCGTTTGTGCTGGTTTGTGCCGTAAACCGTGTCGTTTGTGCTAGCTTAGTTTTTGAGATATTCAAAATAAAAATTGGTCGGGCTAGGGAAATGGTCAGCCCCCACCCCAACAAATTCAAAAATGCCATTCGTTTGTGCTACGTTTGTGTTGGTTTGTGCCGCAATCCGTGTCGTTTTTGCTAGCATAGTTTTTCAGGTATTCAAAATACAAATTGGGGGGGGGGGGGGGGGGGGGGGTTGTGAGGCCCCACCCCAGCAAATTCAAAATCCAACTGTGCCATTCGTTTGTGCTGGTTTTTTTTTTTTTTTTTTTTTTGGTTGGAGGTTTAACGACCACCGTGAGCAACTCAATGGGCTATAAGCAGTCGCCCGTCCCTAACCGGACCCCGTTCGGACGAATGATCAGAGGCCATCGCTTAGACCACTGCGCCACCGGGGCGGCAATTTGGAGGTTTAACGACCACCGTGAGCAACTCAATGGGCTATAAGCAGTCGCCCGTCCCTAATTTAGGGTCACTGGTTCCAGGGAAGGGAGAGAGCCAGTGCCGTAAGACAAACACAACATCCATGCCTCGCCGGGATTCGAACCCGGACCCCTTACGGACGAATGATCAGAGGCCAGCGCCTTAGACCACTGCGCCACCGGGGCGGCTGTGCTGGTTTGTGCCGCAAACCGTGTCGTTTGAGCTAGTATAGTTTTTGAGATATTCAAAACATAAATTGGGGGTGGGGGATGGTCAGGCCCCCACCCCGGCAAATTCAAATTTCAACAATGCCATTCGTTTGTGCTACGTTTGTGCTAGCTTAGTTTTTCAGATATTAAAAATATAAATTTGGGGGGTGCTCAGCCCCCCACGCCGGCAAATTCAATATTCAACAGTGCCATTCGTTTGTGCTGGTTTGTGCCGCAAACCGTGTCGTCTGTGCTAGCTTAGTTTTTGATATTCAAAATATAAATTGGGGGGGGGGATGGTCAGCCCCCCACGCTGGCAAATTCAAAATTCAACAGTGCCACAAACCGTGTCGTTTGTGCTAGCTTAGTTTTTGATATATTAAAAATATAAATTGGTGGAGCTGGGGAAATGGTCAGCCCCCTACGCCGGCAAATTCAAAATTCAACATTGCCATTCGTTTGCGCTTCGTTTATGCTGGTTTGTGTCGCAAACCGTGTCGTTTGTGCTAGCTTATTTTTCGAGATATTAAATATCCAAATTTCGGGGTGGACTATTGGCCCAGCCCCCCACCCCTGCACACTCAAAATTCAACAGTGCCATTCGCTTGTGCCAGGTTTGTGCTAGCATAGCTTTGGAGATACTCAAAATTTAATTTTGTAGGGATGGGGAAATGCTCAGCCCCCACTCCCGCAAATTCAAAATTCAACAGTGTCATTCGTTTGTGCTTCGTTTGTGCCACAAACTGTGACGTTTATGCTAGCTTAGTTTTCGAGATATTAAACACCCAAATTTGGGGGTGAACCATTTGCCTAGCCCCCCCCCCCCCGGAAATTTAACAGTGCGTTTCGTTTGTGCTGTTTTGTGCCGCAAACCGTGTCGTTTGTGCTAGCATAGTTTTTGAGATATTCAAAATATAATTTTGGGAAGTTGGGGAAACGCCCAGCACCACCGCAAATTTAAAATCAACAGTGCCATTCGTTTTTGCTACGTTTGTGTTGTTTTGTGAGGCAAACCGTGTCGTTTGTGATGGCTTAATTTTTGAGATATTCAAAATTTAATTTGAAGGGCTAGGGATTATTTTGCGAATTGGGTAAAATGGAACACAAAATTGTATAGATGTTCATGGAGATTATTTTGAAAAGTTGTAAGTATGTTTTCGTAAATATGTAAATGTACAGATACTTCTTTAAGCAGCTAAACTTTCGTCCTGCCCCTGGAAAAACCTTCAACTACTGCTGAATGGCCGTTTTAAATCTTTTAATTTGGGTAAGCTCAGAAATGTTAATTTAATCCTTTTTCAGTGGTGTGAAAAGTATTACATCACCTGCAAAGGCAGTGAATTTTTAAGTTTGACTTTTTTTAACTATCTAATTTTTATTGCAATTTCATCATTTATATGTCATTAGGTGGAAAATTTAGCGGAGATTTCCAAAAAAATGTTTTTGCTTTTCCTGTAGCTACTTCTGTTTTTAAGATACATTTCAAAAAACATGACCAAGTCGAAATTATTTAAAACATTGAATCGTTTATCCAATACTTAGGTATACAGCAAAATATTGTTTTTGTAATTCATAAGGAAGGAAATGACATTTAAATACAGAAATACATATAATGCAGCAAAATGATAAAGTGTACCTAATATTTTGTTGCCCAAACTTTAGCTTTAAATCACAGGTTTGCATCTTGATTGCATACTGTGAACAAGGTTTTGTAAAAGATTGGGTTGAACAATACGATTCCATATTTGAATTACATATTCCATGAATTTTGGTTGTTGACTTCTTTTTTGATAGTTCATACGGCACTTTGAACCAAACATTTTCGATCGGGTTTAAGTCCGGTTAGTGTGGTGGCCAATCAAGATGCTGAGAATTTTTTTCCTGAAACCAGTTCACTAGTTTTGCACGATGACAGGGTGCATTGTCCTCTTGAAAAATAAAATTACTATCATAAAGTCTTCTAGGTGATGACAGCATCTTTTCTAATATCCAGATGTATTTCTGGGCATTTGGTGTACCATCGACAATATGGAGGTTCGCATCGCAATGTTCTCACATGCAGCTCCAAACCATGACCTTCACCGGATGCTTAACACTGGCCTCACTAAGCAACTTGGATGGAATTCTTCCTGCTTGAATCTCCTTACACAGGCACTACTCGGATTCCCATTAAGGCAAAATTCTGATTCATCGTTGAAAAGGACATTTTCATATGGCTTAGTTGTTCATGATACATGCTATTTTGCACACTGAAGTCTATGTTGTCTTTGATTTGCAGTTAACAGTGGTTTACGCCTGCCTTCACAGCCATGTAAGCGATAATGAAGCAGACTCCACCTACCAGTAGATGTACTAACAGTAACACCAGTCCCTTCATACCATCTTTTTTTTTCTTTTGATTGGAGGTTTAACGACCACCGTGAGCAACTCAATGGGCTACAAGCAGTCGCCCGTCCCTAATTTAGGGTCACTGGTTCCAGGGAAGGGAGAGATCCAGTGCCATAAGACAAACACAACATCCATGCCTCACCGGGATTCCAACCCGGACGACTGATCAGAGGCCATCGCTTAGACCACTACGCCACCGCGGCGGCTCGGACCATCTTTAAAGTAATTCAGGTGAATTGAGCTTCCTGTCTGGCAAACTTAGCTTTCTGAGCACATTGTCCTGCCTGGTTATAGTAGTGAATCTGGGACTTCCACTGCGACGCATATTTTTAATATCAGCAGTGTATTTTACTTTCTTCAGTAGCCTAATAACTGTAGATTAATTACAGCCCACTCTTTCAGCGATTTGTCTCGAAGAATACTCCTCTGCATGCAGAACTACTTTTACTCTGTCCGCTGACGACAATTTCGCAGTTTTAACCGTTATTGAGAATGTACACAAATTCTACCCTAATAACAACAAGAAGCGACTATTATAAAACTCGCGTAGATCATCATCATCATGTGTCGAGAATTTTCGGAAGGGGAAATCTGACTCCAGGTCTTAAACCACCCTTAGAAATAGGAAGCTAGGAGATTTGGGCTGGAGTGCCCGATGGGAAAGTGACATAAAAGCGAGTTAGAAAGGGGGAGAGAGATGCTCTTATTTATTGCCGGGGGACCAGTATCCCTCGGGGTCCGACGACTTAACATGCCCATCATACGCACGGCGGATATTTAGAAGTTCGAGCGTTCGTACCTGCCCAGGATCGAACCTGAGGTTCCTCCGTGGCAGACACGAAAGTTGACCACCAGGCCATCCGCGGCCCTGAAAATGATGTAGTACGCTACGATACGATATTTCAAGAAGTTTTAGGAAGGGAGTGTCTCACCCCAGGTCTAAAACTACCCTTAGAAATAGGAAGCCAGGAGATGTGAGTTAGTGAACTCAATAGGAAAAATAAACAGAAAATTGAGTAAAAAGTACAGGGTGACATATCTTTCAAATAGTGAACCATGACAGCAGTCCGAGGGGAAAGGGGCAAGGGGAAGTGGAAGGAGAACCAAGCTCCGTACAACATCACAAAGAACCACAACTCCAACCGGTCGCCGGCGCACCAGGGAGTGAGTGAAACTTACCGAGACCAAATCCAAGTGCCTCGGGCAGCAATGAATTCTCATCATCTCCATGCCAATCTGAAAAAGAAGGGTGGGGAAGTTGTCTAACACTCACCATTGATCACATACTTACTCTATCTCTCTCTGTCAAGGGGGTCAAAAATCATCGCCTTAGTTCTGGGATACCTAAGGAATTCGCTGGGATTGTAATCAACCGCGTCCCTAATAAGTTCATTAGGGTGGGTTTCCGCTTTCTTGAAGAACTTCTTGGAGAGTCTGGTGGAAAACTGATGTACCTTCTCAATTCCAAGTGTGTTCCTCAGGTTCCGAAGTGGGGTCCAAAGGGGAGCCCCAGTGATCATACGAAGTGCTCGGCTCTTCACCCTCCCGATTCTCTCTCGCTGATTAATACTAATACCTAACCAGATAGGGGAGGCAAAGGTAAGCACCGACCTGACGACCGTCTTGTAGAGCAGTGCTTTGTGCCGTGATATAAGGAAGCTTCTCCGGTGGAGTAGTGGAGCTAGCTGCTTAAGGCAATGTCTAGCTTCATTCGTGTGGTAGCTGGAAATGATCTAGTAGTTCTGCGTCAACCCTTTTCGTGTGGAAGCTGTCAATGATCTAGTAGATCAGATCATATGTTGAGTATTTTAGGAAGGGAGTGTCTGATCCCAGGTCTTATACAACCCTTAGAAACAGGAAGCTTGGAGATTTGGGCTAGAGTGCCCGGTAGGAAAGTGACACGGAAGTGAGGAAGAAAGGGGGGAAAGACGCTCTTATTTATTACCGGGGGCCAGTACCCGGGAAATGATCTAGTAACTCTGGGTCAACCCTTATAAAGGCTGTAGTGGGATTAGGAGAGCATTAGGAAGCAGTCAAACAGGTAAAATAATATCTATGATTGGCAGTAACAACTGATACGCAGCTAACATGAATTTCAATGTATTTTGCAGACCCCATATTTTATGTCATATCTTAAGAACAGAAGTAGCTACAGGAAAAACTAGGACATTTTTGAAATTTCCATTGAATTTTGCATCTAATGACATATATATATATATATTGAATTTTGCATCTAATGACATATGACATTTCTTTAGAAGCCCCTGAGATGCGTTATTGAGAAAAGTCATGCTCAAATTTACAAACAAAATACATAGAGATTAAAACAATAAAGATGACACAATTTTTGGTTTTAATGAGAGCGTCTTTTGAAACCGTTCTGACACGAATTAAATTTATCAAAGCTATTCAATGGAACCGGTATTTAAGTCAATAGCACCGGTATGAAAAACAGTAGTATCTGACCGAAGAAAGAAGTTTTTCAATGGGGTATTTAATCCCGCAGATACTGCTGTAAACGGAAACGTGAAATTACGCCCTCTGGTGGCTAACTGGTGCGTTAGGAAAAATTATATGAGAAACAGTTAGCAGCAGAAGCGCTCTCCAACAAAGAAAGAATATTTAAAATCGGACTTTTAGAAGCAGATACATTGACCAATATAAGATACGACATTACGCCCCCCTCCCCGGGAAAACCATGCATTATTTTAAGAAGAAAGTATTCTCAAAAAGGGTTTTGATGTGAGAGGTATCGGTTCACGAAATAATTTTTTCAGTCAGGAGCTCAGATTTTGCTGCAAATACATCAGAAGCAGAAATTAGCACTTACGCCCCCTAGTGGCCAGAACATTCTTTGCCAAATATTAGATATTATTTTTAAAAAATTCCCCATGAGGAGCTGTATGCGATACAGGAAGAATTTTTGAAATCGGAGTTTTTGAAGCAGAGATGTAGGGAAAAACGTAGTTTACCTGAACGACCCCTAACGAAAAGTCTATGAATTTCGTGAAAATTTTGAAATGTATGAAAAACATTTTGACCTCGAAACGATATGAAACAAAGAAAACTTTTGAATGGGACTCCTAAAAGCAGGTATGTTGACAAAAATAAGATATATATCAACACCCCCTGGCGGAGAAACAATGCATTATTCTATGAAGAAAATATCCCTAAAATGTTTATCTACGCGAGTAGTAACGGTTTACGAACGACTTTTTTCAATCGAGAAGCTCAGATTTGCTGTAAATTCGTCCGAAGTAGAAATTAGCGCTACCGCCCCCTGGTGGCCAAACTATTCTTACCAAAAATCAGAAATGACATACAAAAGATTTCTCATCAGGAGCTATATCCCTGTAGAAAGAATTTTTCGAATGTGAGTTTTAGAAGCAGAGATATCAGGAAAAACGAAGTTTAGTTTTACGCCCGTAGCGTAAAATCTATACGTAACGTGTAAAAAGTGGCTATACTTAAAATAGTTTTTAACATAAATGGAATCGAAAGGTAAAACCTTATTTTCAATCGAAAGTTTAGAAGCAAATATATGAAGTAAAAGATATTTAGAATTCGATATCATCTGCATTTACGTAAAAATCGTAAAAATCTCACACTGCGAAATTGTGCATAGTAAAGAAAAAAATGAAGGATCATCATTCACACATTTCAAGCTTTCCAATGCAAAAAAAAAAAAAAAAAAAAAATTAAAATCGGACTAATAGTTGCAGAAATGGGGTGTCCACAGACGGACGGGCAAACCGGAAACATAAGCAGGATCTTTTTTTACAAAAAACGAGCTGAAAACATACCTGTTGATTTATTACGCTTACATGCTATGGCGATATTATCGTGTTTGCAAATAAAAGTAATTTGTAGCTGATCATATCATTACATGCTGAGCAATATATACTATCAGAGACAATGAAATTTGCACACCTAGAAGAAAACATGATACAACCGTGAAACTTTGCAAATAGCTACAGTACGTGCTGGTATGCAAACGGTCCACGTTTGGTGCGATTGAGCATGACCACACACCCTGTGGTGGCACTGCAAATACGAATCGGCAACCGGCGTGTAGTCAATGCCCCATGTAAACGAAAAACACCGGCCAACGCAAGCAAGAGTGCAGAGTGACAAGAATGCCGGGTAGACTCCAGATACGTCGATTTACGCAACGTACGGACTTGGAGAGAGGCCTGATCATCGGACTGAAAACCGCAGAGTGCTTGGCGTGCAGTGTAGCTCGCCACGTTGATCGTTCTGACCTTATCATCCCACTTATTTTAGGAGCAGCGGACACGTGACGGCACTGCCACACGGCGGAGTGGCTCTTGACGGACCAGCAGGACGACCGATAGAGAGGATGGACGGGTCGTACGCCAGGCACGAACGTATCCCACGGGGACCAGGTCCACTATACAGGCACATGTAGCGGCTCCTGTGTGCCCACGAACCATTTCCCAACGCCGCGCAGAAGTGAATCTGCGATCCCAGCGTGCCTTGCGTGTGCTGCCATTAACACCGGAACATCGCCGGCTCCGTTTGCAGTGGTGCCAGACCAGAGCGACGTGGAACGCCACAGATTGGCAACGTGTGGTGTTTAGCGATGAGTGCCGCTCCGTTTTGGGGACACATGATCATCGTGTCCGAGTGTAGAGGTCCCCTGGTCAACGGCCCAATCCCAACCTCGCTATCGAGCGCCACACCTCCCCCACTGCAGGTGTTATTGTCTGGGGAGCCATAGCCTACGATAGCCGATCAGCTCTACTAGTAGTACGTGGATCATTGACGGGCCAGCGGTATGTGGATGAGATCCTACAGCTCCATGTGTTCCCGTTCTTGGCCGGGATTCCAAGTGCGCTATACCAGCAGGATAATGCCCGCCCTCACACGGCTCGGGTTGCCTAGGACTGCCTACGTCATGTCAAGACAATTCCATGGCCTTCCCGCTCCCCCGACATGCCCCTTATCGAGCATGAGTGGGCCAGTCTGTTTGTGACAACTGTGAAACAGCCGCCACGGTAGCGCAGTGGTCTAAGCGCTGGCTTATAATCATTCGTCCCTGATTAGTCCGGGTTCAAATCCCGTGAGGCATGGATGTTGTGTTTGCCTAACGGCGCTGGCTGTCTCCCTTCCCTGGAACCAGTGGCCCTAAATTAGGGAAGGGCGACTGATTATAACCAAATTAACTACTCACGGTGATCGCTAAACCATCAAAAAAAAAAAAAAAAAACATCTAAAATATCTGTGGTCAATTTTTTTTTGATTGAAGGTTTAACGACCACTGTTAGCAACTCGATAGGCTGTAAGTAGTCACCCCCCCCCCCACACACACACACACACCCCGACTTTACGGCTACTCGTTCGAGAAAGGGAGAGAGCCGCCCAACACGTGTGGGCCAGTCTGCCGCAGGACAAAATCAGGCGTATGTTCACCTCCAAGCGGGACCCGTATTGCAGCATGTATCGTAAAAAATCTCACACTGATAGTTCTGTGTCTGGCGCTATTTGGCCAAACATGGCCCTTGCGCCATAAAAATCAACCAACCAACCAGCATGTATCGCCGCATGAGGCAGTGCGGCGCGCTATTGAAGATCACCGGAGTGCGTGCCAAAGATATCTGTAACTATCCTGCAGTCTGTTTTTGCTATCATGTGTATTATTCATATGTATCATTACGTCTGTAATCCGATGCTTCCTTCTTGGTGCGCAAATTTCATTGTCCGTAATGTGCATACGTATATATACACACACACAGTCGAGTCACATAATTGTGACCACCTCCTACTTTTGAGGTCAACAGCGCGTAGCCAATGAAAGAAGTGACGTGTCCTGAGGTGGCTTCAAGGGTATTGAAGGTGTGGGTAGGCATTCTGAAAACATATCACTCGTAGCTGTCATGGATAAAAGGAGCGATTTCTCAGATTTGCAAAAAGGGATGATTATCGGCTTTTGGGCCAAGGGTGGCAGTATTTCTGAAACAGCGCAGTTTGTGAACTGTTCGCGTGCTGCAGTGGTTAAAGTGTATCGTGTTTGGAGAAATGGCACCATTAAGAATAAACGACGTGAAAACTGCGGAGCACCACGTGCCATTGATGTGAGAGGTGAACGTCGGCTTCGAAAGTGAGTGAGGGCCGATCGACACCCTAGAATGGAGCAACTCACTAGGTGAATGAACCAGGGGGGCTACCGGAAGTGCGCCTAAAACTACAGTTCAGTGAACCCTGCTGCGTTTGGGGCTCCGATGTAGACGGATGGTCACTGCACCTATGCTAACGAAGGTTCCTCGGCAGAAAAGGCTTATACTTGCACGGCAGTATCGGAATTGGACCTCTGCTGATTGGCAAAGGATTGCCTTCTCCGATGAGTCACGTTTTCTGCTTCATTGAACAGATGGACGTTGGCGTATAAGACGAGAAACATCGGATAGCAAACACTCTGCACCCACTGCTGGAAGAACTCAAGCTGGTGGGGCAGTGTTATGGTCTGGGGAATGTTTTTGTGGCATTCCCTGGGTTCACTCATGCCTGTGGTAGGCACTGTGCACCGAAATCTTTATGAATCCATCCTTGCAGACCACGTACACCAATACATGCTAATTGTCTTCCCTGGGGCGGATTGAGAGAACACAACGAAGACTTCAAATTACTTCCCTGGTCCCCTAATTCACCAGACTTAAACCCAATTGAGCATCTGTGGGACCACCTCGATCGTGTTGTTCACTCTATGGATCCTCCACCACGCACCCTCCAGCAGCTGTCAGATGCACTGCAGTCAGCAAGGCTCAACATACCTGTGAACACTTTTCAACACCTTATTGAGTCACTCCCAGCCCGGCTAGCTGTTGTCCGCGCTGCACACGGCGGTAACTTTTGATATTAGCTGGTGGTCACAATTATGTGACTCGACCGTATATCTATATAGTAATTATTAATTTCTTTAGTACGTCACTGAGAGGTCAGTCATGTTGTTTTCAGTTATGTGGAATAAATTAATTGATTTGCGGTTGCTGCTTATGACCATTTGTCCGAGAAGAGTCTGGATTCGAATTCCGGTAAGGCATGGATGTTGTGTTTATCTCTTACGGGACAAACTCTCTCACTTCCCTGGAACAAGTGGTGTTAAATTAGAGGTGGGCGACGAACTGTTTATTGCCATCGAGTTGCTGAAGGTGGTCCTTAACCCCCATCACCCGCAAAAAACGAATAGGATAGTAACGGTGGTTTATAATGATCAAATATTCGAAGAACAACGGCTGGTGAATTAGTGAAGCAGCATATCGTTTGATGAATGAGGGCCAAATGTACAGGTAAAGTTCAGGATTATCGATCATTGATGGTAGTAATCATAGTCAGTTGTAGAGGTGGGCTTAATAGTGATTTTCCTTTCATAGTGTCAACGGTGACAGTTGCATGA
Organism: Macrothele yani; assembly: GCA_039090855.1. Classification (NCBI taxonomy): domain Eukaryota; kingdom Metazoa; phylum Arthropoda; class Arachnida; order Araneae; family Macrothelidae; genus Macrothele; species Macrothele yani. Next base: position 67,038 of record CM076997.1, read on the forward strand.
AAGTAACAGTCACTTCAGTCGGTATCAAAATCACCGATTAACAGCTGTAACGGAATTGGAAAGAAGCATGGAACTGCGGATCACTGTCTAGTTTATAATACTGACAAAATCGCTGTTACAATCCGATCGCTTCGAATTCTTTGTTTAGGAGCAAACGCACAACGAAATCCAAAACAAATACCTTAAGCGGGGGACAAGGGAAGGCTGAAAGAAAGCGGGCATCACTAGCGACCTCTATCATATTTCAACAGAAAATATGGCAAATTCTTTAGATAAAGTGACATGGTATCCGAAACTATGACGTAACAGTGATTTTCGACTCCAAGCATTGCTGGGTCACGTCTAACGGGGGCATTCTTATCAGTGAATTTGGAAGTTTTTTTTTTTTTTTTTTTTTTTTATTGGAGGTGTAACGACCACCATGAGCAACTCAATGGGCTATAAGTAGTCGCCCGTCCCTAATTTAGGGTCACTGGTTCCAGGGAAGGGAGAGAGCCAGTGCCGTAAGACAAACACAACATCCGTGCCTCACCGGGATTCGAACCCGGACCCCGTTCGGACGAATGATCAGAGGCCATCGCTTAGACCACTGCGCCACCGGGGCGGCCGAATTTGGAAGTATTACTTTTTTTGTCACTGTTTTTTTTTTTTTTTTTTTTTTTTGATTGGAGGTTTAACGACCACCGTGAGCAACTCAATGGGCTATAAGCAGTCGCCCGTCCCTAATTTAGGGTCACTGGTTCCAGGGAAGGGAGAGAGCCAGTGCCATAAGACAAACACAACATCCATGCCTCACCGGGATTCGAACCCGGACCCCGTACGTACGGACGAATGATCAGAGGCCAGCGCCTTAGACCACTGCGCCACCGGGGCGGCTTTGTCACTGTTCGTCGTAATGGTGACAGTATGTTTTCAGTAACGGTGACAAACAGTGACGTCATTTCCGACCGATCTCTAGGCAATGGATACCTATGCCCGCTCCAGTGGATTATTGATCTATGCGATGCGCTCGCTTCTAACCATTACTTCCACATGGGGCTGGATTCGAATCCCGGCTGGGCCATGGATTGGGTGTGCTTGTCTCACTGCAATGGCTCTCTCCCTTTCTCGAACGAGTACCCGTAAAGTCCGGGGGGGTGACTACTTACAGCCTATCGAGTTGCTAACAGTGGTCCTTAAACCTTCAATCAAAAATAAAAATTGACCACAGATATTTCAGATGTTTTTTTTTTTAATTGATGGTTTAGCGATCACCGTGAGTAGTTAATTTGGTTATAATCAGTCGCCCTTCCCTAATTTAGGGCCACTGGTTCCAGGGAAGGGTGACAGCCAGCGCCGTAAGACAAACACAATATCCATGCCTCACGGGATTTGAACCCGGACCCATCAGGGACGAATGATTATAAGCCAGCGCTTTGACCACTGCGCTACCGTGGCGGCTGTTTTACAGTTGTCACAAACAGTATTTTTTTCGTCGACCATCGTGAGCAACCCAATGGAGCAGTTGTGTGTTCCTAATTTAGGGCAACTTTTTCCAGGTAAGAGAGAGAACCACAGTTGTAAGACAAACACAGCTTTCATGCTTCACCATGATTCGCACCCCCGCATGTCTTATAGGCAAAAGATCCCAAGCCAATGCATAGACCACTGCACCACTGGGGCGGTGAAGTTGTTTCTACTTATGCTAATGTTTTTTTGTTACTATGCGCAGAATAGTAGGGCTTCTAGCAACTGGATTCCGTACTGATAGTTTGTTTAGTAAATTAAAAAAATTGCCATAACCGTCTTCATGCGAATTTTTCTGTTTGATCAATGACAGCAAAGTAATGTATCATGGCAGTCAGGGCCGCGCAAAGGGCATTTGCCGTCCGAGTGCAAGCCCAGATTTGCCGCCCTTTGTACGAGATATTTTTTTAATTTTTAGCGAGTCTTTTGTCAAACAGATCGTGCTTACGTTATCGGTTTGTCCGTCCGTCTGTCTGTTGACAACATATCTCTTCAACTACTAATCAAATTTCAAAAATTATTTTTGCATTGGGAAGCCTGAAATGTGCGAATGATGATTCCTCATTTCGTTTTCTCATATGATACACAATTTAGCCGCTAGAGGGCGTAAACGCAGATGATGCCGAATTCGAAATACATTTTATTCAATATATTTGCTTTTAAACATCCGATTGAAAAATTTCTTTTATCTTTCGATTCCATTTATGTCTAGTACTATTTTAGGTATAGTCATTTTTTCAAGTTGTTTATAGATTTACAAAGGAAGGCGTAAAGGTAAATTGCATTTTTTCCGATATCTTTGCTCCTGAAATTCGGATTTGAAACATTCTTTCTGCAGCGGGTATGATAGGAACATCGTTTGCATATATTTCCGATTTTTTTTTTTTTTTTTTTTTTTTTTTGGATTGAAGGTTTAACGACCACCGTGAGCAACTCAATGGGCTATAAAGTAGTCGCCCGTCCCTAATTTAAGGCCACTGTTTCCAGGGAAGGGAGAGAGCCAGTGCCGTAAGACAAACACAACATCCATTCCTGATGGGATTCAAACCCTGACCCCTTTCGGACGAATGATCAGAAGCCATCGCTTAGACCACTGTGCCACAGACGGCTGTACATCATTTTAAAAATAATTTCGTAAGGAATTCAAAACGTTTTACAGATCTAACATATCTGCATTGCTTGTTGTACATGAAGTGGGTGAGAAGACAGAAAGAAATTGTAAAGCTAACATAAACTTCTTTTTTTTTTTCTGGTTAAGTACAAACTGTTTAAGTTACGAGAAATAAAAAAAAATAGAACTCGTTAAACTTGTTCATTTAGTCAATGAATGTCAAATATGTTTCAAGACATACTTCTCTGTATGTACACATACATAATGTATCCATAATTTTTATGCATAATTATTATAAGTCAATTGTTTGTATGTACACATACATAAAATTGTCTAATAATTATTGGGGTTGCCTTTGTTTTTAATTGCTAAGACACATCTCCTGGGCATACTACTCAAAAGGTGTTCAAGTTCATCCTTTAATATTAGATGATACCAACATGAAATCATAGCTTCAAGTAACTTTACTTAATTTGTAGGATTTCTCGCACTCACCTGTTTCAGTTTCATCCAAAGTATTCAATCGGATTAAGATTCGGCTATTGTGTAGGACATTGCAACCTCCCGACAGTTTTAGAAACCAACCACCTGTCCACTACTTGTGTCTGATGGCAGGGCACGTTGTCGTTCTGAAAGATATCACTATTTGGAAACGTGTTAACAGATGAAGGAAGCATTATCCCTCTCCAGTACTTGTATATAATGGGCAGCATTCATGTTACCTTCAATGTTGCGCAGTCTACCCACTCCATGAGCTGAGATGCAACCCCACATCATAACGGCAGTAGCATGCTTTACTGTTTGAATGTAGGTACAGTAGCGTTCGGATCATGTTGTCAGCATCATACGTACAAATGTCCTCCTTTTGTTATGAATCAAATTCTTTCGTCACTCCAGATGATCTAATGCCATTGATCCACAGTGCATCATTTATGACCTCGTGCTCACTGTATAATCATAATCTGTTTGTTATTAAAGAAAGGCTTGTTCGCAGAAATATCTCTAGGACTAAGCTACCACAAACAACACGTTTTGTGGCACAAACCAGCACAAACGAATGGCTGTGTTGAATTTTGAACTTGTGGGATGAGGGGGGCATTCCCCTAACCCGCCAAATTTATGTTATATTCAAAACAGGCTGGGGATATGGTCCACACCGAAATTTGGGTATTTAATAACTCTGAAACTAAGCTAGCACAAATGACAGGGTTTCTGGCACAAACCAGCACAAACGAATGGCTATGCTAAATTTTGAATTTGCGAGTGGGGTGGGGGAGGGCGGGGCTGAGGAAATGGTTGACAACAAAATTTAGGTACCTAATATCTCGAAAACTAGGCTAGCACAAACCATGACAAACGAATGGCACTGTTGAATTTTGAATTTGCCGGCGTGTGGGGCTGAGCACCCCCCCCCCCAACTTTCATTTTGAATATCTCAAAAACTAAGCTAGCACAAACGACACGGTTTGTGGCACAAACCAGCACAAACGAATGATATTGTTGGATTTTGAATTTGCCGGGGGGGGGGGGGGGGCTGACCATTTCCCCACCCCCCAACTTATATTTTGAATATCTCAAAAACTAAGCTAGCACAAACGACACGGTTTGCGGCACAAACCAGCACAAACGTAGCACAAACGAATGACATTGTTTGATTTTGAATTTGCCGGGGTGGGGGGCTGACCATTTCCCCCCCCCCCATTTATATTTTGAATATCTCAAAAACTATGCTAGCACAAACGACACGGTTTGCGGCACAAACCGGCACAAACGTAGCACAAACAAATGACACTGGTGAATTTTGAATTTGCCGGGGTGAGGGGCTGACCATTTGCTTTATGCTCAGCTATACGAGGTGAAACAGGTCGCAGACTAGAAACTCGTATAGCTGAGCATAAAGCAGCTATAAAAAATTGCTCCAACAAGACTGGATTAGATAGGCATGTTAGAGAAACTGGGCACTGCAAGGATTGGAATTCCCTTAAAGTAATCAGTTTCGAAAGCAATTTCCAAAAAAGAAAACTGAAAGAAGGAATAGAGATTGAGAAAAATCAAAATTCCATCATCTATGACTGCGAAGGATTTTCCCTGCCTAACATCTGGCAGGATTTGTAGAAAAATAACCTAAACCGTCAAGGTTAACCGCAACCGTCAAGGTAAACCGTAACCATGATAGTGACAAGTAAAAAGTGACAAAAACAAGACAGCCTGAAGAAGGAGAAGAGTTTTCTCCGAAAATTTGCTATTAATGAAAAAATTTCCTAGTAAAATTCCCATAAAAGTTGCTTTAGATTATTAAAGTAAGATCTCTTGTAAACTAGAGATAGTGCTTGTAATACAGCTTCCACCCCAGGAAATGGGGTGCCCAATGTCAAAAGAGAGGATTTTATGATGTCATGTACCTGATGTACTGGAACACTCAGGAACAGAGATACAACATCTAAGGAAAGTATGGTAAAGGGTTGTGTAGTTGGAGAAATTGATTTAATTTGATTCAGTACTTGAGTGGAATTGGTAACAGAAAAAGTTGAGTTATTAATGAGAGGTCGAAAATATTGAGCTAAGGCTTTTTCCAGTGGGCGGGTGGGATGTTATGTTGAGCAGCAACTAATAATCTAAGGGGGTGTCCAGTCTTATGTAACTTTAGTTTTCCAAATAATTCTGGGACTCTAGGTCCTGATCGGTTAAACAATTTTGAAGTAATGGAAGTGGGAAGTAGTGAATGATTTTTTAATCTGTTAACAGCTGTAATTGTAGCAGGATAGCGTACCTAAAGTTTGCGTACCCACGGGATAAATACAAAGACTTCAATATTGTGCTTCAACTAGAGAAAATTGTTGGAACCTTTCCACCTGCAATTCAACAACAGACAAGGTATGAACTTTTAAAAACTTTGAACTCTAAGAACTATGGTATTCATAATGAAGAAACTTTAAACAATACAGAAGAAATCAAACAGTTACAAACATTACACAACCCGGTAGAACTTTCGATATTTTCTGCGGACCAGTCCCCACAGATAGTTATTATGAATAGAGGTTAATTTGTTGGCCATCAAATTAAATGATTACTATAAAGATTGGTTGGTTTTGAAGAGACTGTTATAAACATGCATTTCGTTAGGAAAAATTCTTAGAAAGTATCGAGTCTCTCTTTTTCACTAATCACAAGATATTAAGAACAAAAAATAAGAATATAATGAAAGTGAAATGAGGGGGGAAATAAACAACAACAACAAAAAAGAATATGTAGCTTGATAAGTCAATTTTAAAATTCTGAAAATCACGAAGCATTATCATCCGTGCTTAAAACAATCATTTTTGGACTGCAATCAAATTGAATGGTGAAGTTTGTTTTTGTGAAGCAGCAAAATACTGGATGGTACAAAAGAAAAGATTAATTTAGTGGTTTTATCTCGGTTACCAGTGAATTCAACTCCAGTTAGAAATCAAAGGGTAATTAATATGTTGACAAAATGAAACTTTCTATTGAATCCATAGCACACTGTGTTATCCCTAAAGACCCAGTCCCATAGCTGTTAACAGATTAAAAAAATCATTCACTACTTCCCACTTCCATTACTTCAAAATTGTTTAACCCATCAGGACCTAGAGTCTCAATTATTTGGAAAACTAAAGTTACACAAGACTGGATACCCCCTTAGATTATTAGTTGCTGCTCAACATAGCCCACTGGAAAAAGCCTTAGCTCAATATTTTCGACCTCTCATTAATAACTCAACTTTTTCTGTTACCAATTTCACTCAAGAACTGAATCGAATTAAATCAATTTCTCCAATTACACAACCCTTTACCATGCCTTTTTTAGATGTATCTGTTCCCGAGTGTTCCAGTACAACAGGTACACGAATCCGCTCTTTTGGTACCCACTTTGGGTACCGAAAGATCTCATGTGTACATATTTTATTATAACATCTTTTTAAATGTATATATTAAATATTTTACAATTGGAGTTAAAATAGTTATTGTGTCATTTTGGTAGTTTTTCATGTATGTACTTGTGAAATCGTTCATGAAATCCACATACCTTTGAATTTCTCATTAAAATTTTGATGAATAAATCTTATTTTGCTCAATATCAAGCCTGTTTAGTTTTATTTGCGTAGACTATTTAGTTAGATATTTACATCTCAAATGATACAAAATTTTCTGAAACACCCTGCAATATTTTTTAATGTTTAATTTGTGACGTACGTTGCTTTTAATCTCTTTGAAGCTTTGGGAAGAAGACACCATGTCAGACACTATGTAATTTTTTGAACATGTAAATTAATAATTTTGAAGGTTTAATTTGTAATGTACATCGTTCTTAAGCTCCTTGGAGTAGGCTTAAGCCCCCTCCGTGGGTGCGCCAATGATTTGCACGGTTGAATACAAAGGTTAGCTATGGAGTACAGATATGTACAGACATATTCTTTTATTTATGTTATATTAATGAAGAGGAAATAGTCAAACAGCACATGAACTTGCATCTGAGTACATTGTGTGTATAACAGTGGTTCTCAAACTTTTTTTCTTAAAGTACCCCTTGGGAATATTTTAGCTGAAAAAACTGCTTCCACTTGTGTATTAGGGAGATACCTTTTTACTAAATGAAAAGTTTATTCCACTGGATTTATGTGTGTATTGTATGTGGGTATAAAAATACAAATACACACATGCATATTTGCAAAAATTGCATACATTGATGTTACAGAAATTGCATGAATGGCTAGAAAAATCAAATAAAACTGATGAAGTCTCATTTAGTACCAATGAGATGTATGAGCTTTGCAAAGCTCATCAATATTTGGAGTTATCTATAGAAACATGCGACTCAAAACATTTTCTATATTAGGCTCGTAGCCCTTTCAGCAGGCAATCAGTCAAAGGGGACTGTTGCCTATTTTATCTTCCTAATGAGCACTTTGAATCAGTGGCGGCTCGTGGTGTAAAATGCTGGTGAGGCGAACGATCTTGATGTAAATCAGTAAAACATATGTTATTAAAAAATACATAAATTCGTATAACGTTATATGAACATATATATATATCAGTGGCGTAGCCGGGGGGTCGTGGTTTGCACCCCCTAAGTAGGTGAAACAGTTAGCTTTTTCTAAGTACGTTTTATAGATAATTTCCCTATTTAAATTCATTGATTTTTACATAACTTACAATGTAATACAAATAAATTACATTGATACATAATATCAATGTAATTTCTTGATAATAGAAGAGAAAGTAAAGCAAAGCGGCCAATGAAGTTGCTTTATTAAATTTTTATAAAAACAACTATAATTTATTGAATTTTCTTCATTTTATTAAATTAGCTTCGTTTTGTGTTAATGTTCAAGATGTGCGTACGTACCAATAGAAAAATATTTGTCGAAGCGCCCCCCCCCAAATTGTTACATATACTTATACACAGTTATACAGCAGAAGTGCAGAACTCCCCTCCCCTCAAAAAGTTTCATGTCAAAGGCAGTATCACCCATCGGATATCTTTGAAGTGCTGGGTTCGAGTCGGCTGAATCATTAAAATCCACTGAGATTCGGAAGTCTCGTTAAGCCATTGGTCTCGGGTAGGCGCCTTGTTATATAAACAGCTGTAAACCCCATCCTTTAGGGCTTCAGCCCATGCCATTTAGCCCTTATATACAAATATTATTCAACAGTAATGGAATAAAATTATAGAAATATATGAAACACGGCGTGGGGAGTCTTTCTTCACGAAAAAATCCAAAAATTTTAGAGGGAAAATGTGCATATACCACTATATATATATGTGTGTTTGTGTAATATACGCTACCTTTGCAACAATATTTTTATGAAAACAATTATTCGATAATTTTACAACAAAGAAAGAAATATTTCACCTGTATTCTTTTATGTAATACACTTGAGCGAAAATACGCAATTTGTACGGTTTCTTTAGCTAGTCAATGCGTCACTCACATCCCAACGCCAGTCGGAGATCCACTTCTTAAAAAATTCAAAGTAAATCATTTGAATAGAAATTGTTTTCTCACGAAATGTTTCTTGAGCTTGAATAAAAGTCACAGTTCGATTGGCATATTAGTGAAGGTGCATTTAGCACGGGTCACAAACTGAAGTCCAGGCTCGTGATAACTATGTACAGGAGAAGTCAAGTTAAGGAAGCACATTTCTATATAAAAAAAGTATTAGGTAATTTAAACCTGGAATTAAAAACAGAGGAATACGATATTAATTTGCTTTGGTCTCGAACAGAATGCTTTCAGTTTATGTTTTATAAATAAGTTCAATTCTGCGATCCTTTTTGGCTGCATATTTGTCTATGATCAGATCATAAAATGGTTGAGTGGACATTAGATGGTTCAGCAATTCTTTCTCGATTGAAATTTTAGCGAGTGAAGACAAACGATCTTGTGCCGTTGTATTACGGAGGTAAGTCTTAATTCTCTTCAAACAAGAAAAACTCCTTTCAGCAGAAGAACTTGTTGATGCCAGTGTCAATACAAGAGGAAAATAATTTGTAGGCTTCTGGTAACACATCTTTCAGCTCGTTTTCTTTCATTGTTTTCAAGGTTTTCTGAACACTGAGTTCCCTGAAGTTGTGATCATTATATAAAAAATCTAATTTGTTTTTTAGTCGTTGTGTGTCTGTAAAAATGTTTGGATAAATTTTTTTGAGAGTGTTAAGGGCACTGGATGGAAATGACTCTGAATAACTATGGTATTTTGAGCTGTCAACTAGCTGCAGAAACTCGAGCTTTCTCATATCTTCAAATCTGGTATTTATTTGGACTATTATGCTGTCAACGATTTCGTAAAACAAAATTTTGTAATAGTTTTCCACTTTTTCTTCAGTCAAATGTTTCTTTTGGCGACATTTAGGACCTCCACTCAAACTAATTGCTTCACTGAAATGTTTCAAGTAAGTGGTTACATTCCTTTTCTTATTTATTCGTTCGCAACATTGTTTAATTTGTCTTTGGCAATAACTGATATCTAAAGTCTTTTTTGTAAAACATCAAACAGTACATCCGTAATTCCAAAAATGTCATCAAAAATCAGTGATAAAAAAGCAAATTCAAAATTAGTGAAATTTTTCAAATATCCTGATTGATTCTGCCGTTGATTCCGGGTCATTCATTATGTTTTCAAACACATTCTTTAGTTTGCCCCATTCGCTTACAATTAAACGTAAAATTTGCGAACGTGATGCCCAACGTGTTTCCGCTATTTGAGGAATCCGTTTCCCAACAACTGAATCTGCTACGTGTGTTCTCTTGGCAGATTTATGAAAAAATGAGGGCATGCTGGATACAGTTGCGAAATATATGCGACATTTTACAATACTTTTGCACCCCTGTTGTAGGACAAGGTTAAGGCGGTGGGCGAAACAGTGGGTAAACAAAGCTTGCGGGTTCTAGCTTGACTCTTTTCTGCAGACCGCTCAACTCTCCAGCCATAACGCTTGCACCATCATAACACTGGCCTACTAACTTTGATTTAAAATCAAACTCCTCCAAAACCGATGCTAGCAGATCATACAGTGCCACAGCAGTCCTGTCAGTGCTGATATCATAAAAACCAAGGAAGCGCTCAACTACTTCACAATTTGAGTCCAATATGTATCTGACAATTATTGAACACTGTGATTTTTGAGTAATATCAGTTGTATCGTCAACTTGCACTGAAAAAAATTTTGACTCATTAATTTCGCTTTTAACACATTCGTTTATATATTCATGAATACACCCTTAAATCATCTGTATCGTTTTAGATTGTCCAGAAAATAAGCTTCGTATTTCTTCAAAATGTGCTTTTAATTCTGGGGTGCTCCTACGAAGTAACAAATGGAACATCTCCTTGAAATTACCTTTATTTAATGAGGAAATAGATTCATCATGTCCTCGAAAAGGCAGTTCTTGCTTGCTTAGAACGACAACTAAATCGATTATATGTTCCATAAAAAGCCTATTTAGTCTGACCTTTTCATTAAACTTAGCTTTATGAAGAGCAGCATTTTCTTTGAGCATATCAGAAATAGTGTTTATATTTTTCTCCATTCGTTTCAGACCTACGTGATTAGTTATATGCTCTTTAGAGCTTTCGTGCAATTTTGCACTACGAGAAAAGTTTTTCAGATCAAAATAACCCGTTGTATTCCACACATTTTTCTTATTGCTCAAAAGTAAACATGGCCAGCAAAAGAGAGTTTGCTTGTAATAGCTACCAGAAAGCCAGGGGGAAATCTCGTACCATGATTTATTGAAAGACCTGAAAAACGATTTGCCGCACTTCTTATCTTTAGATATTGAACTTATTATAGGTGTCGGTCTTCCAGATATGAGAACATCCCTTTTATCAAATCTTTCCAGTGTTTAAAAGGAATTTCTTCCAGAACACAAATCACGTCGTTTGTTGGGCCATTCATATTTTCCAACCAAAATCAAAATATGCTGTTTAGTAACAATAACAAAATAAAAAGAAGAAAAACTCAACATTACTACGAACTAGCCAACACCCGCAGAAGAGAGGATTGAAAACACACTACAAAAAGTTAGACTCAAATACACTCTGACGAATAGTTAAAGCTACGTAGAAATCATCCTACTCCAAAGCATATAGAGGCGAACGGCGTCATCGCCTGTAAAACCCCTTTTACCAAGGTCATCTGCTCATTATCCCGCGCCCATTGGATACACAATCCTTGGGTTCTCCAATAACAGCAGAGATGCGATTCTAGTTTAAGCGAAATGGAGGGTCGCCTCAGAAATTTCCTTTCTCTTACTGGAAGTCCGGCACCTCCTTAGGTAAACCGTGGGGGTGGGGGGTTCACTCTGTTGGGCTCTTCTCTGATCCCCAGTTCCCAAAACCGGCTTCTCATCGAGACGACTCAGCCGGTCGCCTCTAAGCGCTTAAAACATGCAGCTGCTTTGCAAAAATAATGATTCATTCCTCTTCTTGAAAGCCTTTTTTAACCTAATTCATGAATCACAATGTAAATTTCAGTGTTTCATTTATCCTGCAAAGTTCTTATATCTTTGTTACTGACCGAAGTTTTTTTTTTTCACTTCTCATTCTGCGGAATTTCAGGTGAGGCGGCGCCTCACTTGCCTCATCTGACGGGCCGCCACTGCTTTGAATAACAAGGCTTAAAAACAAATGCCTCCTAATCATCCCTTAAATGATTGCTTAAGATAAACTCTTTCTGATATGCAGGCCCAATCGCTTCAGCATTTTTTGGCCCACTTTTGAGACGGCGAACCAGGGTTGGGGTTTTAGTGATTTTAACACGAGCATTTAAAACTGGTTTAAACCATGAAAAACTGTCAGAAACATATAACATGCTTTTAAACAATTTGTAAGCATTAATAGATATATAAAATAGTAAGAAACTTGACTTCAAGCAAACTACAATATTAGTCTTTATTTTTATAATTATTTTATTACAATTATTAAGAGTGGAAAAGTGTCAAAATTTTATTCGTTAAGATTTTTGTTTTGTACAGAATTAACTTCATTGATCTAAAATTATGCAACTGCCAATGAATTGCAGAACCAGTAGTCTGGTTCATTTTTCCCTCGTAGCATCCGATAGCACATTTGTTGACACCTAAATGATTCCTGAGCTTAGAGTGTATAAATTCATAGAAAAAGCTTTCAACTGGAGCTGAGCTGGCAGGACTTGGCAGCAAAAGTATTGCTAGTTCAGAGGCAGGCTCAGTTGTAAAGCCATTAAATTTAGAAATTTCTTTTCACCAAATCATGGGATTCGTATGGATGAATAAAGTTTGGGTAAATGTGTACCTTAGCGTCCTAAATTATTTCAACGGAAAAATTTAACTGTGTGGGAAAAGTGTGATGTACAATTTTTTAAGCATGCAAAATAATGGGGAAAGGTGCAAAAATATAGTATTTGTAGAGAACAGGAAATAATTTCATTGAAGTATTTACCTGGGAGTGTGATGGTTTGGAGGAGTATGTGCGATAGGCCTAGGACAACAGAGCGGCAACAGCGTCAAGGTGTAAGCCAGTGAATGGAAGCTTCGTTGAGAAGGGCAAGTTACAGGCGGAAGAATACAACAGGAAGTGGTTGAGCAGTACGTAGTCATACAAGCGTCTTGTAGGAATACACTGAAGGAAAGAGGTCCGCTTTATGCAGCATTGTTAGTGGTGTTAGTAGCTTTTTCAACAGCGTTAGTGGCTCTTTCCAAAGTCATAAGTCTTCATACTTCATTTTGGATTTCGTTAGGGCTTAAAATTTCATTTTCTGGCACAATATGACAACAAGCTCTTGGGCTCCCTGCCATACTACGATTTTTGAATTAAAGAAACTCCTTCATTTTCAAAAAGACCCGTTTCAGGAGGGGAAAATGTGAGCTACGATGTACGGAATAAAAGCACAAATACAAATGAATTGGTTGAACAAATCTACTACCCTGTACATCTTCAAAACCATAATCAAAACTTGTCATTCAACTGGAACCTAAAGTTCATACTGGGCACTTCTGTGGTACATGAAAACATCTACATTTCTTTGCATTCGGAAACATTGTGAAACTAATAATGACATTTTGCACATTTCTTTCTCAAAAATTAATAAAACATCTGAACTACTTCTTTCTACTAGCACACAATTACATGATGCATCACACTTCTCCGAAAAAAATATCCGCCACTCTTGTATTCTTCCGTGCATTCACTACCAACTGTTACTCCCTTCCGATGCACGAAACCTTGATGTCGTGTCCGTTAGCATCGCTTCACCCTCCCGCACGAACTGCTGCAAACCATTGTACTGACAAGTAAATACTTCGGAAAAATTCTTTCCTTTTATCTAAAAGTTCTATTTTTTTCACACCTTTCCCCATTATTTTGCATGCTTAAAAAATTGTATGTCGCACTTTTCCCACACAGTTAAATTTTTCCGACGAAATAATTTAGGACGCTAAAGTACACGTTAACCAAAGTCGGTATCCCTTCTTGGGATGGTAGAATTTCTGTTTTATTTTCAGATTGACAATGTTTCCACACTAGGTGTTGCAGTTACAGTGGCAAGCCATTTTGCGGATTGTTGTGGAGACAGACTTAAAATGCTATTTTGCTTGGTTAACAAAATATATGAAGGAGATCATACCCTTCAGGTCCCAAAAAAAAAAAAAATGCCCCCGACCCCCAACAAACTTCTGGAGGGAAAAGCCTTGAGATTGAGATCAAGTGGTTCAAGGTCCTTGTATGCTCTAACTCCTGAAAATAAAACAAAAGGACTAAGGAGACCTAAATACTACCAAAAGGTGAAAGAGATCATACACTACATTTTTTGTGCAAGAAAATCCTCAACACCCCCCCCCAATAAACTCCTTGAGGGGGGCCCTTGGAGGTGAAAAGCCTTGAAAATGAGATCAAGTGATCCAAGGTGCTGGTGTGGTTCTCAATCTCCTGGAAAAAACGAATGGATACCTAAATACTGCTAAAAGGTGATCATACACTACATTTTTGGTCCAAAAAAAGTATCGCCCCCCCCCCCACATCCCTGGAGGTAGCATGGAGCAAGAAAAATTTTAAAATAAATAATGCAAGCGGTAAATAACACGATCGCTTTACTTAAAAATAGAAATGATCCTGAAATACAAGAAACAGAGATGATTTGGGTGTTAAATAGCATGTAGAAAAGGCTACAAAAGTAAAAAAACCAACGCTGAAATATAACTAGACGCTATAGAGCAAATACTAAGTGAAAAACTACGAACTATGTAAGAACGATTAATAATGTAATTGCTTTAGTTAAAATAGAAATGACGCTGACGTATAAGAAATGGTGATTTAGGTGATAAATACAGTGTTGAAAAGGCTGCAAAAATAAAAATAAAAACCAACACTGAAATCTCCACATGAATTCAGCGAGATATGAATCTGTTCCTCTTTGTTTTTTATTTCGCCATTTGCATGAGCTCCACCATCTCGGTGATGATGACCCATGCATTGGGCACCCCACTATGAACCCTCTTTTTCACGATGTTTATCCTTAGTGATATCATATTACCATCAATATGAGTGCACTGATGCCCTATCAAGCGGTGGTTTGTTTACTAGCAAGAGGGGTGACAGCATCGTGTTTCCTCAATATGTATACACACACTGGTAGCTATAAAAATAACTATATATCACTCTTCTTAAAATAACTATATAACCAAAAGTGGAAGATTAGTATATAGATTCTCAAAGTTGTAGCTATTTATATGTATGGGACTGAGGCTAAGTACTGCAAAAATCGCTTAGGAATTGTTAATAATCAGGGCTTGGAAAATACTGTGCCTGAGATGCCTGGGGTATATAAATTATTAGGTAAAGCTGGTTGTATGTGTGTGCCATGGAAAATTTATCTTTTAAGATAACAAATCAGAACCCTCACTTTTTTACATATTTTGCATTTTCGTTTTAAGGGTCTATATTTAAAATGTTCAGTGCATAAATGCGTGATGATGATGCTGAGATTAGTATTTGAGAAATGTAGTAATCTGCCAGGTTCCTTTTGTGGAAGTTTTTACCCTTTGTCAATAAACACCTGCTGCTAGTTCCATCAGAGGCATGCATTCAGTCACTGGCTTTAAACAACATTTGGAGCAAAATTATATATGCTTCTAATTTCTGGACCTAGAGCATAATATAATTAAAGAAGGGATATTCTTCTGTGCTTGGCACTCCGTAACAATACTAAAACTTCCAGTGATTGGCAGTGAAAAGTAGCATGACATGAGAAGACTGTCCTTTTTTCTTGTAGTAGAAAATTCTATTCTGAACTTTATTTTAAAATTTAATTGCCCAGTCTGGGCAACTAGATTTTTTGTTTACCAGCCTAGGCCAATGATTCACATGTCCCGGGCATCACGAACATGATACCCTGATACATATAAGTAAAAATATGTACAGTACATGATTTCATACGTATAGATTAATTAAAACATTTATTTCTTTATTATTACTTTAGCAAAAACTTCCCATTACAAAAAAATTACCTTTGCTTATCTCTATGGGCACTATTTCACAATTATAGCATTGCAATCTTATGCGTAATCGAAAATTTCTGTAGTACATACTAACTTTTCAATGAAAATTTCGTAATGTTTTAAAGAAATTATATTGCTGCAGAATTTTTTCTGTCCGCCTTGAATTTTGTTATAACGAGCTTCTACTGTTACTCTTTTTTTTACTGAATCTGGTAAAAGCTGGCCATGAAAATGACAAGAAACTATATCATGTACAGTTTCTTTTCTTTGTAACGTAATTAATGTTAAATGAAAAAAAAAATCGATTACATTCTAAATTTCTGTGAGTGAAATCTTTACCTGTGTCACTTTAAACAGGACTTGAAAAATATCTGAAATATCACATGCCCAGCTGGGTATGTACACAAATTATTTACGTACCCAGATAGTAAAACTGGAATGCCCAGGAAAATTTATATTTTAAGATACATCAGAAACCAATTCTTTTTTAAGTTAAAAGATACAAATTTTTTTTACATGTTTTGCATTTCTGTTTTAAGATGATAGTGCACAAATTGGTACAAAATGATACGATGAAATTGTTTTTTGAGAAATTTAGGGATTCTGCCGTGTTCCTTTCATCAAAGTTTTTTTTTTTTTTTTTTTTTGCCCATTGTCACTAAACACCTGATTTGTACATCAATGAAAAATTGTTTCACTATCTTCAGGTATTCCCAAGATATTATAAATACAACTATTTAATAGCATTTCAAAAGGTTTTTGTGTTCCAAAATGGTTTCCTTGTGGCAACACACCAAGGGAAGGACCACGTTAATCACTGAAGTCATTTCTAAAACATCCCATACAGGAAAATTAAATATATTTTAGAAATATTGATGATATTCGTTAATGTTCTAGAATGATTCATTCAGAATCAGGGTCTAAGCAAGTGTTTCTTCTCTGGGTGGGGGGTCTGAGATTTGAAATGATGCACATCAAGTTCAAGCTTCCACTTCTATTCAAAAAATTTTTTTTTCTGATACCTTAATTATGAGGAAGCAGTATCATCTTTCAAAAGCAGCACTTCCAGTTTTTGACATAATTTTACTAAAAATGTGAAAAGTAGGTAAATATCCAAAAATTAAAAATAAGAAACGACCGCAAAAGTTGAGGAAACACTGACAACACAGTGCTCAGTAGAATGTAAAATGAAATAGCACACAAGTTAGTGAATGTGAAAACAAGAAAAGCCTCACTCAACCCTATGTGAAATGTAGTACTAATTCTTTGAATAAAGCTCATGTTGAGAAATGGCTTTCTAGTTTCTTAATTCAATTACTAATCTAAAACAACTATTATGGGAATTTTACTAGGAACCTGCAAAAGCAACAAGTAAAATTCACTAGAAAAATTTCTTATCACTAAGGTTTACTTGAGTCTTTAAAGAGAATTAGTAAGAAGTACAATATTAGGCTAGCTCCAAGTTTAGAGAACAAAGTTAAAAAAAATTTCCCTAAAATAGTTCAAAGAGAAGAAGATATTTTAAAAATGCAAGGAGTAGTCTATGAAGTAAAATGTAGTTGTGGACTATCTTACATAGGTGAAACAGGTCGCAGACTAGAAACTCGTATAGCAGAGCATAAAGCAGGTATAAAAAATTGCTCCAACAAGACTGGATTAGATAGGCATGTTAGAGAAACTGGGCACAGCATGGATTGGAATTCCCTTAAAGTCATCAGTTTCCAAAGCAATTTTCAAAAAGAAAGCTGAAAGAAGGAATAGAGATTGAGAAAAATTAAAATTCCATCATCAATGACTGCAAAGGATTTTCCCTGCCTAACATCTGGCAGGATTTGTTGAAAAATAACCTAAACCATCAAGGTTAATCGTAACTGTCAAGGTTAACCATAACCGCGATAGTGACAGGAATAAGTGACAACAACAAGACAGCCTGAAGAAGGAGAAGAGTTTTCTCCGAAAATTTGCTATTAATGAAAAAATTTCCTAGTAAAATTCCCATAATAGTTGTTTTAGATTAGTAAATGTAGTACTAGTCAAAACCTGAATGAAAAACCAACTTAAACACCATTGTGGATTGATAACCCTATAGATGCAATGTACTTGGATACCAGTTTGTAGATCTGTTTGTCATGAATATAATGTGTAAATATAAGAATATGCCTGTATGTGTCTTTACTACATAACTGTCCTTTGTATTCATTTATGCAAATACTGTATTAGTACATGCGCAAATTAAAATGTCTAAAAGGAACAATGTATTGTTCAACCAACTGTGTACAGAGTTCATAAAACCTAACGTCAAACAAATCTGTATGTAACTGACGTCATTATTTATCAAATTGTAATAAACCTAATTTTAAGATATCATTACTCACATTTAAAACTGAATTGATTGGTAATAAACCAAGCATCAAACACTTTCACACTCACACACTTCCACAAAAAACATGCATTTACCTGCACACTCTTCCACAAAAAATGTGCACTTACTGTAAAAGTCATGTGACTACTTGCCATGAGGCTGAATATGGTCAAACTATAAATACAGGGATTGCTCTGAAATTCAAATGAGCAAGGTCAAACTTTTTAATTTCAGATTACAACTTAACTGAAAACTGTATTCAGTTAATTAAGCCTGTGAAATTCAGCCTTAGCTGAATTCAGTCAAACTGTATTTTTAAGGAATTGCTCTTCAAATTACGGCTTAACTGAAAACGGTCAAATTTTATTTTTACGTGCATTACTATGGTCTAACTGAAAATGTTCACATTTCAGTTTTACGAGCATTGCCCTTCAAATTACGGGCGTAGTATTTATGGTTGAGATCTTAATTTTTCACACAACGGGTCAAGCCGTAATTTTACGGGCAATGGTCGGACCCTAGCCGACGGGCGCTGCTCGTAATTTAAAGGCGAAATTTTTAACAGTGTGTAAGGGTAAGTTTACTTGTTAAACTATTTGTTATTTTTTAAGTGACCCCTGCATGTTTTAAAATGTGATGTTTTAAGTTTATTTCAAGCACTTATATAGAACGGTAGATCACAAACCGCCTTATTTGTTATTATAAAAGGTATGCCCACAGTTCAGTCTTTTTGTTTATTTTTTCAAATCTTATGATTGCAATACTTATTTTATAGCCTAAACTTATTACATAATTTTTTTAAACAATTTCTCAAATACCTGTATTCCATAATTTTTCGACTGCCAACTGGCAAACTCGCTCAAAAATTGCAAGCAATGACCTATTTGCAGTGTTAAAATTAGAAATAAATCTGTTACAGGCCCAGCGAACCACTCAAATTTCCAAATCACTGGTCCACCAAAAAAAAAAAAAAAAACAGTACACATTTACAGTAAATGTAGAAAATAAGGTATCATTTTCATTGAAGTAGTATATCCCAAATTTAGAACAATGTGTACGTGTACACATGAAGATATTTCTAATGAATAAAACAGAACATGGTATGCAGTGGGAGAAATTTGAAAAAAAAATGTGACCAGTGTATACTAAAAGTTGGTAGTTCTCTTATTTTTATTGGTCCAGAAACTGCATAAAATATACTAATACATACTGGCCAACTTTTACGGTTTATCTGTAAAATTTATGGATTTCTGCTTGATTTTACTGATTTATGGACACAGGTCTTTTTTTTTTTTTTTATGGATTTTTTAATATTTCGATTGCTCAATCAAAATTATGTGCAATGATTGCTCAATTGCTAATCATTGCACATATTGCAAATAAGAAAGGTCACACTAAAAACGAATGCTGGCATCATCATCATCATTGTCAACTATTATCAATCCACTGCTGGACGAAGGTCTCCCTAAGTTTCCTCCACAACGGTCTGTCTTGTGCCAGTCTCCTCCATGTCACCCCTGCATACTTTCGAATTTCATCCACCCATCTCCCATGTGGTCTTCTTCTGGGTCTTTTCCTGTCCCTTGGAATCCAATCTAAAATTTCGGCTGTCCATCTATGGTCTGTCCTTCTGGCAGTATGTCCAGCCCATTGCCATTTCAGGGATTTAACTCTGATCATGATGTCTTCCACTCTCGTCATTTTTCGGATCCACGAGTTCCTCTTCTTATCTCTCCTGGTTACACCAAGTATGCACCTCTCCATGCTTGTTTGAGTTGTCTGCAGCCTTTGTATGTCTCTTTTAGTTAAGGTCCACGTCTCTGCACCGTAGGTAAGCACTGGAAGGATGCATTGATCAAACACTTTTCTTTTAAGACATAATGGCATATTGCTCTTGAAAATTATGCTGTTTCTTTCAAAAGCTCTCCAGGCAAGTTTTGTACGCCGATTAATTTCTTCATCAATGTGACCCTCACTTGATATCTGCTGTCCAAGATAAACGTAATGCTGGCATACTTACACCTAAATATACCCATTTATTTTAAATGTAATAGTATTTGATTATTTGATTTTATATTTGACAGTAACTTACTTGCACATAACAAATCATTTGATATGATCTTTATTTACAGCCCATTTTATACAAATTAGGATCAGTACATGTTGTGAGGTTGAACTGAACATGTACTGATCCTTACTTATATAAAATGTGCTGTAAATGAAGAGCATATCAAATGAACCATAATTTGGTGTTAGGTTGAACCATAATTTGGTTCAACTAAAAGGCAAATATTGCAAAGGTTGAACCATAATTTGGTGTAAAGGTTGAACCATAATTTGACATAAAGGTTGCCCCAAGTTATGGTTGCAGCAAATTTTTTCCTTACTTACTCCATATTTTGGTACAACCTTTCACCAAATTTTTAATAGTGTACATAACAGAAGCACAGCATTTTGTGCATTAAAAATGCCTAGTTACACCTGTGCCATCACATGCGTATGAGAAATACGGGTGCATTCAAAACTTTCCTTATCCACATATGACTCTGTTCATCGATGGGTTAAATGCAGACAGTTAAATCTCGTAACATGCCAAAGCAGGTAGACGAGTCTAACGTAATTTTATTCATATCACTTTACTGTCCCAAATTTATTAAAAAAGAAAAAAAATTTAACTCCAAAACACATGCGCCAGTGCTGTACTGCAATCATTTAAAAAGAAATCCCTGTTTCCCTTGGGAAGGCATGGAAGAAATGATTTCTGAAACTTTCTGCCTGTTCAAAATATCAGAATAAAAAAGTAAAAATACACAGGAGTTCCTGGAAGATTTTTAAAGAGACCAGATTCGGGTACACTCCTGGTCAACGGATGTTCTCTCTCTGGAAATTACTGTTTCGAACACAGATTTTGCCCGAGGTAATTGGATGGGTTCTTTCCCATCCAAAATCCTTACAGAATTTTCAGATCCATAGGGCTTAAGTTCGAAATCACTGAGAATGGAATATGGTTCTTCCTAATGGTGGAAAATATTTTTGACTTGCAAATTTACTGGTTGCTTTTATTATTTTTTTTTTTTTTGTACCAGACAACATTGCATGATGAATTTTAGGCTGACGGTCTTAAAAAATATCTAAACTAGTCCATAGCAAACCAACCCTGCCCTCAAATGCAGTGTGCTTTCCACAGACGGAGCTGTCGAATCCGAATCTTTACATCACAGTTTCCTAGAAATATGCCCATTCCTTGATTCTGTAGTAACTGCACCACGTTCGATGGGTCTACTGAAACCAGAATCCCTGTCCTTACCTTATATTCTTAATCTCTCTCTCCACAGTCCCATTTTTTACTTGCTGGCTAGACTACTTACCTCGGTTACGTGTGGTGTCACTGTCCTTTATTTACCTTTTTCCTGCCTAAAATGTACGCTTTATTCACCTTACCTCTTTCGTATCTATTGACTGCTCACCACTTACTGTGGAAATTCCTTGAATTCAGAAGAGGCACTACAAACTATGATAACATTGCCTATGACACCTGATTCTACGGAAAGCGCACTGTGCCTGATATAAGAACCATCCTAACATTTTTCATTTTAGCTGTGTCTTTGGAGTAGATGCCTTGAAATATATCATGCAATGTGGCCATTTTATTTGCACTGAAAAGTTTGTCAGAAATTATCAAAAGATTAGCTATTCCATTCCCAATACTAAGTGCAAAAATAGGTTACATCAGGGAAAATATTTGCCCTCATTTTGGGGGATGTGTTTGTCCTTTTTAACTACCAAGGAACATTCTGTTTTCTTTTATTTTAAAATTTTTCAGCTTCTGGCAGATCCGTTTCATCTGTCGGTGCTGCTGCTTCAGTGACACGAAACAAAGGTCTGCAGTGTCAAAGCCAAATAATTAACAGTTTTTTCTCTCTTTCTGGGAGGTGGGGAGTGGACAGCATCTTCAAATATTCTCATTAAGCTGAACAGCATTCATGTTGATCGACTTTACCAGCATTACTGGGGACAAAAACAATCAACTAGACAGGTGACTTAAATGAACACTTAGCAAGCATTATGTCTTAAAAGAGAAGGGTCTAATCAACGCATCCCTCCAGTCCTGATGTATGCAGCAGAGACATGGGCCTTAACTGAAAAAGACACACAAGTCTGCAGATATCTGAAGAAAACACTGAGAGATGCACGCTTGGTGGGACCAGCAGAGACAAGGAAAGAAAACTCGTGGATCCGAAAAACAGCAAGAGTGGAATCCTGAAATTGCAAGGGGTTGGACATGTTGCTAGAAGAATGGACCACCAAAATTTTAGACTGGATGCCAAGGGACAGGAAAAGACACAAAAGGCCGTGCGGGAGATGGGTGGATGAAATACGAAAGCAGGCTGCAGCGACATGGAGTAGAATGGTTCAAGACAGATTATTGTGGAACAAACTTGGGGAGACCTTCATCCAGCAGTGGACAGTAATGGTTGACAATGACAACATAAAAAATACATGTAATACACACAATGCTTGAAAAATATCATGTTCTAGAAGCCCAGGGCAAGTAAAATATTGGCCAGGGCAGGTAAATAAAAAATTTAGTTGCCCGGTTCACGCAAGTAAATTTAAAAATAAAGTTTGGAATATAATTTCTCAGTACAAGACAGTCGTCTCATTTCAATGCTAGTCACCTCAAGTTGTATCATTGTTTCGGAGTGTCAACGGCAGAAGAATATAAGTTCTTTAATTATACGTATTATGCTGTAGGTCCAGAAATTGGAACGTGTAGTTTCACCCCAAATGTTTATGGTCAGCTGCGGTATGTCTGTTTCTCATAGCCTCCAGTGTTGAGTGACAAAGGGCAAAAACTTTAATGAAACGAACATGGCAGAATCACTAAATTTCTCAAATACCAATTTCATCATCATACCAATTTTCAGCATCCTCATCTTAAAATTTGAGATATATGCTTTTGTGCATTGCATATTTTGAATACAGAGTCTCAGAGAAATGCAATACATGAAAAAATTGAAAAAATGTTCACATTTTTTGGACTTAAAAAACAAAAAAACAACATAATGCAGGGTTATGATTTGTTGTCTTGTAAGAAAAACTTTCCTCTGAGGGCATCCAGCTTTTACTACCTGGGCAGGTAAATAATTTCTGCACATGCCCATCTGGGCTTGTAACTTTTGAGATTTTTGAAGCTGTGACACACATATACATTATTAACATGTATTAATTCTGAGCTGCTCATCTTTATTGGGCCTGCCGGTACAGTAATTCTAGAAATATAATAACAAAAATCCCTAAAAAAAATTTCTCAGTTCCAGATTCTCAATTTTACTTGTCCAATTCACGGCTCTTTGGAACATGTGCTCTGTTGCAATTTCAAGTGAACTCACTAACTACACTGCCAGTACCTCATGATCAGTCAAAGAATTTTTTTTTTTTTTAATCTTTTTTTACATTTACACATTTCTGAATTCAGTTTTAAAATGTTCCAACAGGTTGCAAAACAGTCTGCGGTAGCAAACTAAATCAAAGTGAGCCTAAATTCAACATGAAAGTACATAAGAATGAAACAGCAACATTTGTAGCTCTTCTACATACACTATTGACAAAACCTCCTTCGTAATCCTAATACTTAAAATTTTTTTTTCACTGTGTACCTCTCCCTATTTTTCTTACTTCATTCATTTCTCTTAGTTGATGCAAATACCATACACTCCTTGAAATTCTAGTAGTGACAAATAGCCACTGTGGTGACCATGGAATAAAAACAATACGCAGAAGCTTCGTGTACTCAGGGGAGGAAAAAAAAATGAAAATTATTTGAATAAAGCTCATATTGAGAAATGGCTTCCTAGTTTAATTGAATTAATAATCTAAAGCAACTTATGGGAATTTACTAGGAAATGTTTTCATTTATAGCAAATTTTCGGAGAAAACTCTTCTCCTTCTTCAGGCTCTCTAGTTGTTGTCACTTTTTGCTTGTCACTATCATGGTTACGGTTTACCTTGACGGTTACGGTTAACCTTGACAGTTTAGGTTATTTTTCACCAAATCCTGCCAGATGTTAGGCAGGGAAAATCCTTTGCAGTCATTGATGATGGAATTTTGTTTTTTCTCAATCTCTATTCCTTCTTTCAGTTTTCTTTTTGGAAATTGCTTTGGAAACTGATTACTTTAAGGGAATTCCAATCCATGCTGTGCCCAGTTTCTCTAACATGCCTATCTAATCCAGTCTTGTTGGAGCAATTTTTTATAGCTGCTTTATGCTCAGCTATACGAGTTTCTAGTCTGCGACCTGTTTCACCTATGTAAGATAGTCCACAACTACAATTTACTTCATAAACTACTCCTTGCATTTTTAAAATATCTTCTTCTCTTTGAACTATTTTAGGGAAAAATTTTTAACTTTGTTCTCTAAACTTGGAGCTAGCCTAATATTGTATTTTTTACTAATTCTCTTTAAAGCCTCAAATAAACCTTTGTGATAAGAAATTTTTCTAGTGAATTTTACTTCTTGCTTTTTTGGGTTCTTCTTACCATTAAAATTCAGAAGCTTCTCAATTTCTTCTTTAGGATAGTTATTTTCTGCAAGTATGACTTTAAGCTCTTCTTTATGGGCTTCTTTTTTATCTGCAGTAGAAACTATTTTATTAATTTTTTTCTAAAAACTGACTTG
Organism: Macrothele yani; assembly: GCA_039090855.1. Classification (NCBI taxonomy): domain Eukaryota; kingdom Metazoa; phylum Arthropoda; class Arachnida; order Araneae; family Macrothelidae; genus Macrothele; species Macrothele yani. The sequence goes on from CM076997.1 coordinate 91,694, forward strand.
CTACATTTTTCTTAATAGAAACTGGATGATACGAATTGAAATCCAGTAGTCTTTTAGTATTCATTGGTTTTTTATACCAACTAGTGAGGAATTTTTCATCTTCATAATAGATAGTAATATCTAAGAAGTTTATTCTTCTTTCTTTTTGAAGTTCAATAGTGAACTTAAGGGAATCATCTAATTCATTGAATGAGTCTAGAATTCTTTCTGGAACAATTTCTGAGCTATCTATTATAAATAAGATGTCATCCATGTATCTGCTATATAAGCAGAAGTATGTGGGTTGTACTAGTATCTTTTCTTCTAGTTTTCCCACATAATAGTTAGCTAAGAGTGGGGAGAGTGGGGAGCCCATAGCTAGCCCCGATTTTTGAATGAAAAAAGTTTTCCCAAATTGAAAGTAGTTGTTCTGCAAAGAGAAAGTAAGCATTTCAAAAATTCCTACTAATATGTTTTTTTCCTTGTTGTGAAAAACTATTAGGTCTGCCAAGTCTTCCGCTATAAAGTCTATAAGTTGATCTATATTAATGTGAGTATACATAGACACTATATCTAAACTACCCATAATAGGAGAATCTAATTTAGGAAGAAGTTCTAGTTTTTCTTTTAGCTGCATTGAGTTTTTAATCAAGTTAGGTGGCTCTTTTAAAAGATTCTGAAGGTGTGACTTTAAAAAATAGTTTAGATTTGAAAGAATAGAGTTTTTGAGTCTATTATTGGTCTAATTGGTTGGTGTTCTTTATGCAGTTTGACTATTCCATATATTTGAGGTAATCTGAACTGTAATTTTGAGAATTGTTTATAGTTTTCTGGAAGCTGGTTTTTCTTTTTTTGAAGTGAAATAAGCTTAGAGACTTTTTAATCAAATCTGGTAGTGGGTTTTCTTTTACTTCTTCATACATAGGTTTTTTTAGTTCTTCTTCCATCTTTTCTAGATAATCTTTCTTATCCATAATAGTAATCAACTTACTTTTGTCTGTTTTCACAGCAACTATACTTTCATTTTTTCTGAAATCTTTAAGAGCTTGTAATTGACTATTATCAAAATTTTTTTGAGGTTTCCTTACTTGCTTCTGGAATTTTGTAAGGCTATTGTAGTAATCTTTTCTGAGGAGGTCTGCTTTAATTTGGTCCTCTTTTTCTAAAGTGCTGCAGATGCTTTCCAATTCAATTACCAATTTTTCTGGATTTATTTTTTTCTTTGGATAGATTGAAATTACTTCCTTTATTTATCACTTGTAATAATTCTTGGCTAACTCCAGTAGCAGTGTTGTCCTTCACATGACTAAGAACTGCAGTTTTTTTGTTTTTACTAGAATAGTTATTCTTCAAAAATTTTTCTTCTTTAAGGTTCAGCTTTTTAACAAATTTCTTATTTATGTTTCTTACTCCAATTTTTAGCCAGTCATCCAATTCTGCTTTTACTGCATCCCTTAAGATTCCAGAAATTTTCTTTTCATTTTCTACTTTTACTTTTTTATAATAAGCAACATTTTTATATTTTGCTTCAATACTTCTTTTTAACGTTTTTTGCTCCATTTTTCTAATGAAGTTGGCTGAAAGTAAATCTTTAAATGGTTTTCTAAGTCTAAATGAATTTGGAATAAAGTTATTTACCTTGCAATTTTTCAGGAACTTGATTTGAGCTATGGATCTTTCCATCTTCAATGTAGCATGTTGAACTTTCTTTATTGTTTGCCAAGTATCTGACCCATACTCTGTTCTAATTCTTTGAATAAAGCTCATATTGAGAAATGGCTTCCTAGTTTAATTGAATTAATAATCTAAAGCAACTTATGGGAATTTACTAGGAAATGTTTTCATTTATAGCAAATTTTCGGAGAAAACTCTTCTCCTTCTTCAGGCTCTCTAGTTGTTGTCACTTTTTGCTTGTCACTATCATGGTTACGGTTTACCTTGACGGTTACGGTTAACCTTGACAGTTTAGGTTATTTTTCACCAAATCCTGCCAGATGTTAGGCAGGGAAAATCCTTTGCAGTCATTGATGATGGAATTTTGTTTTTTCTCAATCTCTATTCCTTCTTTCAGTTTTCTTTTTTGGAAATTGCTTTGGAAACTGATTACTTTAAGGGAATTCCAATCCATGCTGTGCCCAGTTTCTCTAACATGCCTATCTAATCCAGTCTTGTTGGAGCAATTTTTTATAGCTGCTTTATGCTCAGCTATACGAGTTTCTAGTCTGCGACCTGTTTCACCTATGTAAGATAGTCCACAACTACAATTTACTTCATAAACTACTCCTTGCATTTTTAAAATATCTTCTTCTCTTTGAACTATTTTAGGGAAAAAATTTTTAACTTTGTTCTCTAAACTTGGAGCTAGCCTAATATTGTATTTTTTACTAATTCTCTTTAAAGCCTCAAATAAACCTTTGTGATAAGAAATTTTTCTAGTGAATTTTACTTCTTGCTTTTTTGGGTTCTTCTTACCATTAAAATTCAGAAGCTTCTCAATTTCTTCTTTAGGATAGTTATTTTCTGCAAGTATGACTTTAAGCTCTTCTTTATGGGCTTCTTTTTTATCTGCAGTAGAAACTATTTTATTAATTTTTTCTAAAAACTGACTTGCTACATTTTTCTTAATAGAAACTGGATGATACGAATTGAAATCCAGTAGTCTTTTAGTATTCATTGGTTTTTTATACCAACTAGTGAGGAATTTTTCATCTTCATAATAGATAGTAATATCTAAGAAGTTTATTCTTCTTTCTTTTGAAGTTCAATAGTGAACTTAAGGGAATCATCTAATTCATTGAATGAGTCTAGAATTCTTTCTGGAACAATTTCTGAGCTATCTATTATAAATAAGATGTCATCCATGTATCTGCTATATAAGCAGAAGTATGTGGGTTGTACTAGTATCTTTTCTTCTAGTTTTCCCACATAATAGTTAGCTAAGAGTGGGGAGAGTGGGGAGCCCATAGCTAGCCCCGATTTTTGAATGAAAAAAGTTTTCCCAAATTGAAAGTAGTTGTTCTGCAAAGAGAAAGTAAGCATTTCAAAAATTCCTACTAATATGTTTTTTTCCTTGTTGTGAAAAACTATTAGGTCTGCCAAGTCTTCCGCTATAAAGTCTATAAGTTGATCTATATTAATGTGAGTATACATAGACACTATATCTAAACTACCCATAATAGGAGAATCTAATTTAGGAAGAAGTTCTAGTTTTTCTTTTAGCTGCATTGAGTTTTTAATCAAGTTAGGTGGCTCTTTTAAAAGATTCTGAAGGTGTGACTTTAAAAAATAGTTTAGATTTGAAAGAATAGAGTTTTTTGAGTCTATTATTGGTCTAATTGGTTGGTGTTCTTTATGCAGTTTGACTATTCCATATATTTGAGGTAATCTGAACTGTAATTTTGAGAATTGTTTATAGTTTTCTGGAAGCTGGTTTTTCTTTTTTGAAGTGAAATAAGCTTAGAGACTTTTTAATCAAATCTGGTAGTGGGTTTTCTTTTTTTTATTTTTATTTTACTTCTTCATACATAGGTTTTTTTAGTTCTTCTTCCATCTTTTCTAGATAATCTTTCTTATCCATAATAGTAATCAACTTACTTTTGTCTGTTTTCACAGCAACTATACTTTCATTTTTTCTGAAATCTTTAAGAGCTTGTAATTGACTATTATCAAAATTTTTTTTGAGGTTTCCTTACTTGCTTCTGGAATTTTGTAAGGCTATTGTAGTAATCTTTTCTGAGGAGGTCTGCTTTAATTTGGTCCTCTTTTTCTAAAGTGCTGCAGATGCTTTCCAATTCAATTACCAATTTTTCTGGATTTATTTTTTCTTTGGATAGATTGAAATTACTTCCTTTATTTATCACTTGTAATAATTCTTGGCTAACTCCAGTAGCAGTGTTGTCCTTCACATGACTAAGAACTGCAGTTTTTTTGTTTTTACTAGAATAGTTATTCTTCAAAAATTTTTCTTCTTTAAGGTTCAGCTTTTTAACAATTTTCTTATTTATGTTTCTTACTCCAATTTTTAGCCAGTCATCCAATTCTGCTTTTACTGCATCCCTTAAGATTCCAGAAATTTTCTTTTCATTTTCTACTTTTACTTTTTTATAATAAGCAACATTTTTATATTTTGCTTCAATACTTCTTTTTAACGTTTTTTGCTCTATTTTTCTTATGAAGTTGGCTGAAAATTATATAAAACAAGTAATACTGCATAATATCACACATTATAAACAACAAGAGAGCTCATTTTGTCTTTTTCTGAAAAGAACCACGCAGACATCACTGGATTTATACTAATAAAGTAATTTCTGGTAAGTGGGGGGGGGAAAAGCCAGCCTTCCAATTATTGGTCCTTTAAGTAGTAGAACACTAGACGAATATTAACGGAGGTATATAATGGACCTTTGGTAGACTAAGACGAAAATGGGCCATACAGGAAACTCACCTATCCTTTCTGATCAACTGCAGAGACTTGGGACTCATACCTAAATATCTTAGAATACGTTGCAACCCATATTCTCGAAGGGACATTCACCTGTTAAGGGGTTGCGAACAAAAAAGACTCCTGGCAGAAATAAGACTTAAAAGGAACTATGTGTACTATTTACAACAAAGATCATATTCACTATACTCACAAGTAACAGGCCACTATCATCAACTTATATTGACATATCATATGCTACCTTATTATCGGCTATTTCTTCAGAGGTACAACGTTATAATCAACGACATATTCATAAATTACGTTTACTTGTGGACCAAGATGTGACATGGAAGTACCATAAACAACCTCAGATGAAAACCAGGGCATTAGTTTCTAAACCTAACTATGTCAATTTAAGTAATATATCTCTCAATGTGACCCAATGTCGAGCCCTTCAAAAAAGGCTTAAAATTTCCGTACCCACAAGATAAATATATAGACTTCAATATTGTGCCTCAATTAGAGAAAATTATTGAAACCTTTCCACCTGGGACTCAACAACAGACCAGGTATGAACTTTTAAAAACTTTGAACTCTAAGAACTATAGTAATCATAATGAGGAAACTTTAAACAACAGAGAAGAAATCAAACAGTTACGAACATTACACAACCAGGCAGAACTTTTGACAATATCTGCGGACAAGTCCCCACAAATTGTTATCTTGAATAGAGGTGACTATGTTGACAAAATGAAAATTTCTATAGAATCCATACCACAATGTGTTATCCCTAAAGACCCAGTTCCTGCTACAATCACAGCTGTTAACAGATTAAAAAATTATTCATTACTTCCCACTTCCATTACACCAAAATTGTTTAATCCATCAGGACCTAGAGTCCCAGAACTATTTGGAAAACTTAAGTTGCACAAGACTGGACACCCCCTTAAGATTATTAGTTGTGGCTCAACATAGCCCTACATGCCCACTGGAAAGGGCCTTAGCTCAATATTTGCGACCTCTCACTAATAACTCAGCTTTTTCTGTTACCAACTCCACCCAAGTACTGGATCGAATTAAATCTATTTCTCCAATCAAACAACCTTTTACCATGCTTTCTTTAGATGTCGTATCACTGTTCCCGAGTATTCCAGTACAAAAAGTACATGACATCATAAAATCCTCACTTTTGGCATTGAACACTCCATCTTTTGAGGTGGAAGCTGTATTACAAGCACTATTTCTAGTTTACAAGAGATCTTACTTTAATTTCGACGGGTTAATATATCGGCAATGTGAAGGGGCACCAATGGGATCTCCCCTTTCCCCAATCCTTGCAGAAATCTGCATACAGGAACTGGAAAACAAAGTTCTTCAGTCAACCAGTTACAGACCTATATTATATCTTAGATATGTAGATGATATTTTGGTATTCTGGAACCAGGCTTTGGAATACCTACCAAAATTTGTATCTGAGTTATCAAATGTTTTTAACACTTTAAAGTTTACTGTAGAATATTAAATTAATTATAGTTTACCATTTCTAGATATCATGCTTACTAGAAACCCATCTAAATCAACTATTAATTCTTCAGTATATAGAAAACCAGAATCAGATACAATACTAATACCTTGGGCATCGGCACGCCCATGGAGCTACAAGGAATCATCGATATCGTTTCTTATAAGAAGAGCTTTCATTCATTCGTCCACCACAGCTCTTAGAAAGCAAGAAATGGATGCCATTTATAATATCACCCGTAATCACGAATATCCAGATGAAACCACACATAGGATAGTAGCCAAGATTAAAAGGAACAGGACTACAACATTAACATCTGTATATGAAGAAAAAGATAGGAAATACATTGGTTCTCTTCCCTTTGTACCGAAATTGTGCTATTCCATGAAAACGAAATGTCATAAATACGATTTTGATATTGGAATAAACACAACTAACATTAAGTCCTTACTTCTGAAAGACAGGGATCCTGTACCATTTTATGTGAAACATGGTGTATATGTTATCGCTCTTAACAGTATAGAGGAAAATGAACAACAAAAAGTGTACATAAGCTCCACTTTTCGTTCAATATCAGCTAGATTAAAAGAACATAAATATGATGTTAAAAATAGAGATACAACTACAGCGTTAGCACGACTTGTAAACCAAGGTAATTATCATCCTGACTGGAACAAGATTAAAATTCTCAACACACCAAAATCTAGATCAACTTTAAGATTTGTTGAGAGTTTGTATATTATGAAATATGGGAATACAGCATGTAATGATAATTTACCAGAATTTATACCTATACCGTGGAAAACACACTTGGGTTTGTAGGGTTAGGCAATAATAAATCAATAAATTATACCTATTAATTTTATGTTTGACCAGCAACGAATGTTGTCCCATACTCTCATTCGTTAAGCCCATTTTATACTGGTTATGTCTTTAGACTGCAGTCTTATATAAATAACACACTGTTTGTCACATACGTTTGGTGAATTTTAACGTCTGAAGATGGTACCCACTTTGGGCACCGAAAGATCTCATGTGTGTACATATTTTATTATATCATCTTTTAAATGTAAATATTTTAACATTGGAGTTAAAATAGTTATGTCATTTCAGTAGTTTTTCGTGTATGTAGTTATCGGCACAAGTTAAATTCACAGTATATATTAATGGAGACTTTTTTTTTCTTTTGCTCCTGGGATGATGGGTGTCCACAGATGTCATGTAAACAAAGTTGATGGACACATGGACTAGAACTATTTGAAGTGCTGACAATCAAAAGGCTAGCCACACACACACACACACACACACACACACACAAAAGTGTGTTTACTGAATTTGATGACTGCAGAGAACAATTGTTTTAACAAAAACAACTATTCCCAATCATTTCCGTGCTTGCAACTCAACATGTACCACAGATTCTTAAAAGATAAGATATTTTTTTTACTTCCTTAAGTTTGATCACTTAAGGTTCTGAGATGGAACTGTACGACTCAAAGATTTCATTAAATAATACACCTGCATACATTTGAGGCACTGTTTTCTTGTGCTTACACAGTCCGTGTGCATTTACTTTACATTGAAAAATGGCTTAATACATTTTTTTCTCTCTATAAACACACACACACACACACACACACACACACACACACACACACACACACACCTTTCTTTTAACATGTAGGAACTAAGAGTGTTATGCTCTGCTTCTTAAATGCTAGAACGAAACCTCTTTGCCGGGGAAAATTGTTTCACTCAAATTCACTTCACACAGTGTCTCTGAATCTCATTAACAAACAAATACATTTCCATTGCATCCCCTTCCCTCCTGCACATAGTCATTCTGTTTTAGATTACAGTAACATACTCAGTTCCTTAACAGACTTGACATGGTAAGAAAACATAACATTTGAAATTCGTCTGTCAAGGGTCCGGGTTCGAATCCTGGCGAGGCCTGGATGTTGTATTTGTCTAACAGCCCTGGCTCTCACCCTTCCCTGGAACCAGTGGTCTGAAATTAGGGATGGGCGACTGCTTATAGCCCATCGCATTGCTTTGCTCACGGTGGTCGTTAAACCTTCAATAATAAAAAAAAAAAAAAAAAAAGATCTGCAAACCTTTTATGGAACCTAGCAAGAATTGCAACAATCAGACCACTGCTGAAATATCATTAACTAGAAAACTAAATGCACTGTGAACTCAGAAATATATACATATATTTTTTAAACTTTTATTGGAAATATGCATTCTAAAAAGCAAAACAAGGCAGATAACATTTTTAAAGCATCAAAAGTCAGGTGTTTCCACAAGGAATGTTTCACATTTTCCACACATTGGGGAGGGGGCAACATTTTTAGAAATTACCAGACAAACTAATGTAAAACGCATTCAATGCCTCTGAAGGAAATTCTAATTTAATCAGTCAATAAACTCACAAATCTCATAGCACAGGACAAGATCAAGATTTGTTTTTTTAACTGGTACTGATGTAATCTGTCCACACAAAATTTCATATTACCAAGTTTTCAAGAGAACAAGCATGCATTATCCTTGGACGGTTATTGCTACACAAATATTTTGCATTCATGTTTTGATACAACGGAATAAGACTAATTCTTTATAGTCAGGGAACAGTCAATATTGCTTGAAAAGCACATCTGAAGGCAGCTTAAAATACACAGATCATTCCTAATGATAAGAAATAAATTTATTTAATTTCAGTAGCACTGGAATTTTGCCTCCCGGGACAAGTACAGGCAGGCTACAGCGGGAACTGTCAGTTGACAAAGTGATCGATGCTAAAGAAAATTATTTTCGACTTTTAATTGTAGAGTTATGTACCTATGAAATACATAAATTAATCGTACCTACGTTAAACTTGAGCAGTGTAATCCAAAACTGCAGTGCACTTCCATAATTGGTTGGTCACATGAAACAGTTTTAAATGGTGGACTAAAACTAACTTCATGGGAAAGTAGTAGGAATGCACAATAAGACTAAAAATAAGGATAGGAAGCTAAACCCTAAACAGTAAAACATATAAGAATTATTTTGTACCCTTGTTCCTTCTTACTTATAAAACAGACCAGGAATGCACTCTCTGTTATATCACCAATCTATCGGAATCTTATTCTGCAAAATTCTTTGTCCTGTCAGTTGCACTTTCAAATTAGATGTTTTGAAAGCAAATATTGGAAATAATTAAATTAAAATGACACATTTTCTACATATATTGTAAATATCTAAATTTTTTACGGGCCAGTGGTTTGCAAATTCTAGTGGTCCACTGGGCCAGTAGATTTATTTGTAATTCTAACACTGCTTTATTTTGCACACATTGGGAAGGGGAAGCATTTTCAGAAATTACCAAACTAATGTAAAAAACATTCAAAGTCACATAAAGCATTCAATGCCTCTCAAGGAAAAGTATAGCTCAGTCAATAAATTCACAAATCTTATAGCACAGGACATTATGAATTTTTTTATTTTTTTTTACTGGTATTGATACAATCTGTCCACACACAAAATTTTCTCTTATTCCCAAGTTTTCAAGAGAACAAGTCTGCATCCTCCTGTGATGGTTATTGTAACATAAATAATTATTTATATATATATTTTAATAAAACGAAACGAGATTAAATCTTTGTGCTTTTTCAATGTACAAGTCTGAAAAGAGGCCCCTCGCTGAAAAGTGCATCTGAAAGCAACTCAAAATCAAAATGCACTGGTAATGACAATAAAGAACTTTGATTTCAACTGCACTGGACAAATTTTGCCTCTGGGACAAGTACAGGCGGGAACTAAAATGTCCGATCACAATGGGATCAACGCTAAAGAAATTTATTTTCAATTGTTATTCGTAGTTATGTACCAATGAAATACATAAATTAATCGTACTTACCTAATTGTTGATGAAATCCAAGGAAAGGCACTTGCTTGATTCACCGTGGAGCGTAAACACTCCGCTAATAGAGAAAATATGGAGTAAGCGGTTGATATTTCGCAAGCAGAGGCACACACTTCTTCAGAATTGAGCAGCATTCGACCTTCTAAGAGGAAAGGAATCCCCGTACAAAGTTGCACTTTGAACACAACCGAAACTAAACGCAGCCAATGAGCTTCGAGAAAATTCCAAATTCCAAATCTTCTGGCAGAGCTTGACTGGACTCAGGCTTCTTAGCAAAGAGCCATATTACCTGCGTTCCGTTTCTGGCCGTCTTATTGTAGCAAAAATATTTGATAATTGCAGAAGAATGCCACTTCAACGACGTGAGTCTGTTCTTACTTTCCTGAAGCCATAGAGGGAGAATTTCTCTTGTTTGGTTACGGTGATTAACGCACCCAGCAACCAGCGATTGCCTTCCCAACTACATGTAAGTAAGGATGCTGGTTCCAGGGAAGGGAACGAGTTGGATGAACGAACCACCCATGCCTCGTCCGGGACTCAAACACGGGTCTATCTGTGAACTATAGGCAGAAGATCGGTGCCTCAAACCACTCGTTTAAAAAATAAAGAAATAGAGGCACTGATAGTAGCCGAAAGCAGTTTTCCCTGAAGTTTGCTACGTAGCGCGAACGTGATAGGAAGCACTTCGGCTTTCAAGGACTGCTGCATCTGTCATTAGATGTTACCTTGCTGACAGATCAATAAACTCATACAAAATGTTTAGTGTTCTTAAACAACGATCAACGCTTTGTGAAACCCGTCACGTTTTTCAGACCAGGCTCTGATTTCGTCGTCCTATAATTTTGAAAGATGACTTATTCTGAAGAAACACGACTTTTGTTTGTACTCATCTTCACTAGATGGCAGCACATCAAATCGAAGGATTTTAGGGAGATAACGTTTCTGGAAATTGATCCGATGTACGACGTGCACAAATGCTCTAGAACACCCCACAAAAATTAAAGAAACTGAATCTACAGTAATTCTTTAAATGTGTTGGTTCTTTCCTAAAAATCCTGTCTCCTCAGTGCTATCCTCAACTTTTTTCTCTGTCCCAGGCTATATGTCAAAAATTCAGTTTTCGAATGCAGCAAAGGTGCAGTTTCATTTTTCCAGTACACCTTGTGAAGAGAGAGATTAAAGTGTATTTTATTTAAGAATACAAAATACACTTCTCAAGGTCTTAAAAAAAGAAAAAGGTGTTTAGGTAATGTTTATTTTTTAATGGGACAAGCTTCCTTTACTGTTATTAAATGGCGCCAAATAAATGTTTCTCAATCTTTTTAATATGCCTCTTTTCTATGGAACATTATGTCACTAACTTATCGAATTTTTTCCTGCAAGGTGTTCTCGTGGGCAAAACCGCAGCATTTATATTTCGTGCTCCGCGTAGAATGAATCTAGGTCTTAGTAGATTCATTTTACAGAAACGTTCGTATATTTTGTTTGAGTCCATCAATACCATCAATAGATGACATCACGTCGACAACTAAACCTGCAACGCATTGTATGAGAGGGCTTTGGTTTGAAAAATGTTAAGGACTTATGAAGCTCAAGTTACGGCTTCGCGTCTTTAAATAACATAAGCAAAATTTAAAGAAAAACTTCTGATACTTTAGGTGCATCAGTCTCAACGCTGCCGCCCGTTGAAAATTGTTTTCTTTTTAGTAGTCAAACGAAATTTATTTAGAACATTAGCACAGCTTGCGTTCTCCAAGGGCCAAAGTTTTGCTATTTAGTTGGCATTACACATCAAATTAATTGTATTTCAACACATCTTACAAATGTAGCTTTTTTTCTTCATTTTTCCGATTCTATCATTACATTTTGCTGACTGGTCGCAGTTTTCGATGGGGAAAAGAGAGTTCGGGGGGGGAATCACAGATATGCACGAAACAGGAAGATAAGCCTTTAAGCCACAAAGCAGGGAATTTTAGTACAAGAAACCCCGAAGAAAAGAGAATTGCTTTACTCAGGGAAACAGCTTTCTTATGCAATAACAATTTTTCTATTATTCGCTCTGAAAGCAGAAATTACTTATACATTAATTCTAAAGTGGCGACATCTAGAGAGTAAATTGTAAAACACAGAAAGCATGAAAATGCGAAATTAGGTTTTCACTTACGAAAAATACCCGACCTTGCGAAAATTCAGTGCGTTATGAAAACAAAAAGATGCATGGATAGACTTGCTGTTGGTTTCAGCTGTTCGAGACAAATGAGAGTTTTGATCGATCCAGCATCTAAAAATGGAGACATCTCTGGAAATAAAATACACATTTATGTTTAATAGAAACCTCTGAGCCACAGGAAAAATAGCGAATTTGTCAAGTAGAAAATGTTTATAAAATTATCGATGGTTGCAAATAACGGATTTTAAATAATCCACTTCAGAACGCCCACCATTATTCTCATGTTAACAGCTGAAAGTAGGAAAGATATATTTGTTGCTATGATTGATAGTGCGAAGATATCTCCACCATACAAGAGACAGATAGAAAGTAATGCAGTGAAGCCCTTCTTTCATTCCCCTCCTTTTCCAGAAGTACAGGGTAATTCAAAATGATTACCCCGATTACAAATGACAATAACGTGTTTATGAAGATAAATATACAGCTGATATCCCTTCACAAGAAGGAAGGGAGTTGAGAATTTTATTGGAACCTACTGCTGTGTTGCTATGGTTACGTAGGAAAGTGAGCAGCCCGTGCGCCAAAGCCAGTGGGTAGAAATGGCGACCGCAGCAGAAAAGGCGTTTTGCGTGCTGGAGTTTGAAAAGTGTCATTCTATTGTTACAGTGGATAGAGTGTTTCATAATTGCCACAAACTTGATCCTCCAGATGCGAAGAACATAAGGAGTTGGTATAGGCAGTCTGTAGAAACAAGATGTCTTTGTAAAGGGAAGAGTACCTGCCGACCACGTGTCTCAGAGGAAAACGTTGACAGAATTCGTCAGAGTTTTGAATGCAGTCCAGGCAAGTCAACTTACCTCGCCAGTCAGGAGGTGCTAATGACACTGACAACTGTTCGGTGTGTTCTTAAACGGAAGCTGCAAATCCAGCCATACAGAGTTCAAATTTAGCACGCACTGAAGACCGACGACAAAGTACAGCTTGCTACATTCTCTGAAACCACGCAGGAAGCCATGAAGGATGACACATTTGCTTCACGCCTAATTTTCAGTGATGAAGCTACCTTTCATATCGGTGGCAAGGTAAACCGCTACAACACTCGTATATGGGACACAGGAAAACCTGTTGCCATGAGTGTGACTCACCGAAAGTCAATGTGTTCTGCGCAATTTCCAGTGTGAAGGTCTATGGACCTTTTTTCTTCATTGAAGATACAGCAACAGGTAACGTTTATCTAGACATGATTCAGCAATGGCTACTTCCACAACTGGATGACTTTTCTGGGGACTACATCCTACAGCAAGATGGAGCACTCCCACATTGGAACATGCACGTTCGCCAATTTTTAAACGAAATTCTTCCGAACCGTTGGATTAGACATTGTGGGCAGCACAACAAGGTTTTCTGCAAGTGGCCCCCAGGTCTTCGGATCTTACTCCTTGCGACTTCTTTTTGTGGGGGTATGTCAAAGACCATGTGTATATGCCACCTTTGCCGAGAACACTGCAAGAACTAAAGACGCGCATTCTACTTACACTGGCATCAGTGATTACGGACGTGCTTCTTAATGTATGGCGTGAAATGGATTGCCATTAAGGTGTTGTTCGCGTGACCCAGGGGAGTCACATGGAACATTTGTAAGGTATGGAAACAAAATTCTGTACATTCTTCTTTATTGTGAAACAATGTAATCTATGTTCATAAACCAGGTATTGCCATTTGCAATCGGGACAATCATTTTGAATTACCCTTATTTGGGTAAAAAAGTATAGGGAGTCATATACATCCCTCACGAAAACACTGCGAAAGTCTGGATCTTTTTTTAAAACCAAGTACATACAAAAGTGGTATCTGTTTAAATCAGTTTCAATTAACCTATTATATAAATTTTGCATTCAAGTGAGATTAATTTTATTACTCTTTTGACCAGTGCCGTAACTACAGGGAGGGAAGGCCAGAATGGTCATTCTAGAGGTTTAAATTCATGCTCCGGGGAATGTAAAAATTAGAAATTGTAACTAAAAAAGAACTCTGCACCCTTCAGTATTTTATTGGGTTGGTGTGAATGAAATGCCCGGCGCGAAAGAGCAGTGGAGACAAGATTTCACCACAGCGGAATGAAACCACCCACAGGTGTTGCGGGTATTACGTCACAAAAGTACTGCAACAGATGCCTGTGCTTCCACCTAACGAAATCCCACCCCAAACCCGTCACGTTATCACCACCATAACTGTCCCATTCACTGGTCACAGAGGGGTGATAGCTGGAATCGCTATGAAAAGCTTCATCTGTGAAGAGTTATAACCTCCATTGGTTTCCAGATCAGTTGACGTGAATTCTTGCCCAATTCAAACGTTCCCCTTCCCCTTAAATGGGGGTTAGGAGAACGCTGTGTCTCCTTGCCTAAAGACATCCTTCCTGAAGTTTCGGAAGCAGAAATTCCTTTCCTGTAGCCACATGAACAGCAGATTGCAGCTGTGACGGGGTAGTCGTCTTGTTCCTTCGCGCAGTAAATCGGTCATATTTGTTATCCACGAATGTTTTAATCCCAGACAATGATCGAAATGGGCAGTTGCACGCTGGTATGGCATACCGGCACGTTTTGTTCCCGGAATTTACATACCGGCACTAATTTTAATAGTAAGAACTGCAGAAATATTTTTCTTTTTATAATCCATTTAATGTTTTTGCCCATGACTTACGAGCACGCACTCTTAAACATAAAAGCCTTATGTGCCTCGTACCCTTGAGAAACAGCTGCGCGGGAACCGTAAGGGTTAGAAGAGTGGTGTACACATGAGGCAGAAGTTCAATCATTCAAAGGATGGAAATGAAGCTGTCCAAGCCCCAGAACAACCAACTAAAGATGTCAGTTATTTTTATTACAGAGGGTGGCTCGAACGCTTTGCAATATTTGGATCACATTATGTCTTCATATAGTGCGTCGTATAAATATAGAGACAGAACAAATTCTCGAATAAAAAAGAAACAACAATGAGCTGAAATGTACACCTCATATTTATAGCAAAAATAGCATAGGACACGCAGCTGCACGATAGAGTGACGGAAACATAACAATTCTAACGCCAAGTACAAGAAAAAAACACAAATACGTTGTTTCAAAAATATAAAGCCTTCCTAGTTATGAGCACCTCCGGTACGAATAGTGGAGACGTTGTTCCGAATAACACTGAAAACCCGATTGAGCATGCTGTCCACCAAGTGATGAAAGTGTTCTGGACGGAGTGCGTACCAGCTTCGTTCAATCTACTCTTTCAATGTCACCAAGCTTGAAAACTGCCGTCCATTCGCATACGCATCACAAGCTAGAATACCCCAGAGGTTCTCGATAGGGTTCAGATCTGGACTGAGTGCTGGCCAATCCATTTCGGTCACATGATGAGTGTTGAAACAGCTTTTTGTTGATGCAGACAGATGGATAGAGGCATTGTCTTGCTGAAACAGATAATCAACACCCGCTAGAGTTTCGGCAAACGGTAGAAGGTGGCTGCTGAGTATGTCCTGATACGTTTTGCAGTTTTGCCTGCCTTGCAGAAAAGCGATATCCCTTGTCCCATTGAACGCAAAAGCTCCCCAGACCATCACAGCTTCCTCTCTTTTCTGTCTGCTGAAGAAGGTGCGTGCCTCGCGTTGTAAATCATGCCAATAGCAGTTCCAACCATCAGGGTCGCCCAGGTTGAACTTTTTCTCATCGGAGAAAATAGTTGTGATGCAATCGTCCGTCCAGTGTATGTGGCTGCTTGCCCATAACAATCTAGCTTCCTTGTGGTGCCACGTGAGGTGTGGCAGACGGCGCATTTTACGAAGCACAACGTTGCGACTTTCCTTGATTCGTCGATGAACTGTGTCCTTTGAGACGGTGACACCAAAAATCCGAGAAACTTGACGTAGTGATAACCTTTGGGATGAAACTACACGCATGATGGCACGATCATCTCGTTTGGTTGTTATTCGAGGCCTTCCAGGCCGTTTTCTGGCAATTAAGCACCGCGTTTCGATAAAGTCTTATAAATGACTGCCCACGCGCGTGCGTACAACATGCTAATTTGTACATCTCATTTGCATGTGGCTACTTTACATAGTTGTTTTTATATTCATGAGACACCTAAAATTACGCTATTTCACTTTGTTGTGTTCTTTTCACACAATCCGGTCATCTCGACGGATCGAAACGTTCAGTGTAGGGTTATTTCTAATTAGTACCACTTCAGCTTCCTACCTATATTCGCATTGCATTCACGGTGAAAAGTCGACTGTCTCTATATTTATGTGACGCACCTTACATACCTTTACGACGAAAGCTGACGAGCATTTAAAGTATAGAACAACGTGTTGCACCGTTTTTAGCCATCTGTCTGCCAGTTCTTCGATTCCGCGGCGGTACCATTTCTTGTCCTTCGAGGCGAAGAACTCCTTCACCCCAGCTGCCACCTCCTCCTGGTGGTTAAAGTGCCGCCCGCGAAGGAAGTGGGCCATGGACCGGAACAAGTAAAATCCCGACGGAGCCAAATCCGGACTATAAACTGGGTGTGAAATCAGTTCGATGTCCTCAAGTTCCTGGAGTTTTCCTTGGGTCGTTCGCGCGGTATGAGGCAGAGCGTTGTCTTGCTGTAGGAGAGCGCACTGTCTGTTCACCAGTGCCGGGTACTTCTCCTCCAAAGCGGCATTCACTCGTCCCAACTGTTCAAACTAGAAGTTGGCGTAAATGATCCGACCGTTTGAAACAAATTCGTAATGGATTATCCTCTCGAATTTCCATCAGACGCACAGCATCAGCTTGTGCTCGAAACACCCACGTTTGGCAACAGGTTCAGGAAGCTGGTCCGGGCTCAACCACTGCCGTTGTGTGTTAGGATTACGGAAATAGACCCACTTTGCATCGCACGTAACAATTCTCTTATTGAAACGTACATCGCTCGGGTTTT
The DNA here is from genome assembly GCA_039090855.1 of Macrothele yani. Lineage (NCBI taxonomy): Eukaryota > Metazoa > Arthropoda > Arachnida > Araneae > Macrothelidae > Macrothele > Macrothele yani. The sequence goes on from CM076997.1 coordinate 108,642, forward strand.
CTAGGAGTTTCTTGCACACTTTCACTCGGCGGTTTGCTTCAGCTGGCGTCAGTTCGTGAGGGACAATGCGGCAGCTCCTGTAGACCTTGCCGAGGTCCTGAAGGTGACGAACCACGGTGGTCTGTGATATGCGCAGTTCGCTGGATAATCCCCTAGTGCTGGTTGTCGGATTTCCCTCTACGGGATGGCGCACAGCCTCCGAAACCACGGGTCGCGGCCTACCTGACCTTGGCTAATCGTCGAGGTTGCTGTCATATGAACGAAATTTTTTGAACCATCTAGTTGCGGTGCTGTAGCCCACGGAACTTTCCCCTTTCACATGACAAATGTTTCGTGTTGCTTGAGCAGAGTTAAATCTAAGTTCAAACTCGAAAAAGAAAATAACAAAATTAAGTTCCCTAATTAGCCAGTTGTGGCTGCTCATCTTTAAGGCGTCCGAGACACAGACACAACGACGACATGCAATGCTGTTCACAGCAATGACTACCATTTTATATACCTTTCGACTGAGTGCAGTGCGCGACTTGGACTAGTTCAAACACGTGACATACCCGCCGCAGCACATACGTTTATGCAAATATTGCAAAACTTTCGACTCACCTTCTGTATAACATTAATTTAATACACGGTTGAGCCACATTATTGTGATCAATAGCTAATATCCAGAGTAACCGCCGTGTGCAGCACGGACAGCAACTAGACGGGCTGGGGGTGACTCAATAAGGTGCTGGAAGGTGTTCACAGGTATGTGGAGCCAGGCTGACTGCAGTGCATCTGACAGCTGCTGGAGGATGCGTGGTGGAGGATCCATGGAGCGAACAATACGATCGAGGCGGTCCCACAGATGCTTAATTGGGTTTAAGTCTAGGGAATTAGGGTTCCAGGGAAGTACTTTGAAGCCTTCATCGTGCTCTTCTAACCAGTCTTGGACATTTCTAGCTGTGTGACACGTCGCATTGTCGTGCTGGAAGATCCCATCTGCACCAGGGAAGACTATCAGCATGAATGGGGGTACATGGTCTGCAAGGATGGATTCATAACGAATTCAGTCCATAGTGCTTTCCACATGTATGAGTGGACACAGGGAATGCTACGAAAACGTTCCCCAGACCATAACGCTGCACCCACCAGCTTATGTTCTTCCTGCAATGGTTGGAGAGTGTTTGTTCAACGATGTTGCCCGCTTTGTACGCCATCGTCCATCCTTTCGATAAAGCAGAAAACGTGACTCATCGGAGAAGGTAATCCTTTGCCAATCAGCCGAGGTCCAATCCCGATACTGCCGTGCAAATGTAAGCCCTTTCTCCGATGCACCTTCTTTATCACCCTTCTCCATCGGAGCCCCATACGCAGCAGGGTTTGCTGAACTGTCGTTTTAGACACACTTCCGGTAACCCCGTGGTTCATTCAGACAGCGAGTTGCTCCGCTGTAGCGTGTCGATCAGCCCTCACGCACCTTGGAAGCAGACGTTTACCTATCACATCAATGGCACGCGGTGCTCCTCAGTTTCCACTTCGCGTATTCGCAATGGTGGCATTTCTCCAATCACGATACACTTTAACCACAGCAGCACGTAAACAGTTCCCAAACTACGCTGTTTCAGAAATACTCCCACCCTTGGCCCGAAAGCCGATAATCATTCGTTTTTGCAAATCTGATAAATCGCTTTTTTCTCCCATGACAGTAACGAGTGATATGAAAAATCTCGTACCATACTGTGCTTTATAAAAAGTTTATTTTCTAAGTATAAGCATTAATAATAAAAATGCACAAGGAAACTATTTTAGTTAGATAAAGCCTAATATTTCAGTGAGATAAAGCCTTCATATCAGTATTACCGTGCGAAGGCTTTATCTCACTGAAAGAATGTTTAGCGCAGGACGAATTCTTCTTTAAGCTAACGCCTTGTAAACGCTTCTATTTCGTATGTTCATTGAATTAGGAAGCCAAAACCTTTTTCAAGTGGAAGTGACGCCTGGTAACAGAAGAAATCCATCTTGCTTTTCTAATAAATTGCCGAGACCTACAAATTATTCCAAAGTTTTTGTGGATAAGATGCCATACTCTTTCTGCACGCGATAGATCTGTTATTCAGAAAGCAGGATTTAAACGACTCACGGCTGAAATAAGAAGAAAGCGGTCTCGTATAGAATTCCTGCACCGTAACAGGTATTCTGCTTACTTAGCTTTTATGGCTTGTACACATCCTATTATGCCGCCCCGGTGGCGCTGGCCTCTAATCATTCGTCCGTAAGGGGTCCGGGTTCGAATCCCGGTGAGGCATGGATGTTGTGTTTGTCTTACGGCACTGGCTCTTTCCCTTCCCTGGAACCAGTGACCCAAAATTAGGGACGGGCGACTGCTTATAGCCCATTTGAGTTGCTCAGGGTGGTCGTTAAACCTCCAATCAAAAAAAAAAAAAAACATCCTATTATCTAAGATAGAAGTATGGTATTGTGCGCGTCTGAGCTTTTCCAGCTGTTTGCAACGATGCAAGATAAGCACATAAGAAAACAAAGAAATCTTATTTCAAACAAGGTAGAATCTCAACCAAAAATCCGTCGAATGTGGGTAAAAATGCAACTGGACTAATCAGACACCATTCATAAACTTGAGTAATCTAGTCCTTAACACTACACAGTACTGCGCTCTAAATCGAGGACCAAAGTTTGCTTACCCAGCAAACGAAGTTAATAAATGCCGCCTTATTACGCAGATTGAAAGCATCGTTGAAACTATTCCTCAATCCGAAAGAGAGCATGTACGATACAAACTGGCTAAAACTATGCACAGGATTGCTACTAAGCCTTTAACACCAGATGATCGTAAATTTTGTGATGAGATTAAACAGTTAAATTTATTGAAGTCTAATAAAAATATCTCTATTTTAAAGACAGACAAAACACAGCAAATTGTCATCTTAAACAAGGCAGATTATGTTAATAAGATGAATGATGCTATTGCTAGTATTCCGCATAAGATCCTGACTTCGGATCCAACCTAATGTGGCAGCAGTGGCTAAACTCAGAAAACATGGTGGCTTACCTGCAATGGTCGCCAAGGATATGTCTGCTACTATAGGCCTTCGCATACCTGAACTCTTTGGCCTAGTAAAGACTCACAAGGAGAGTCATCGTCCGCTTCTATCAGGATATGCAAGCCCAAACCGCCACCTAGAAAATGCTCGAGCAAAATTCCTCAAGCCGCTAACTACTGGTTCCTCTTACTCAGTTAATAGCTGTATGAAGGCTATTGATACCATCAAACCATTCTTACGTATGGGAAAGCCTTTCGTTCCCCAATGTGCCGATTGGAGACGTAGACTGTAGTATTGACAACTGACTAATGACTTTGAATTCTTATACTGCAAGTGAAATCCAAGCAATTATCAACGCTCTACGTTTCGTGCACAGACACACATTCTTTCGATATAAAGGAATCATTTACCGCCAGACTAGAGGTGCACCGATGGGTTCCCCACTTTCAGGGATGCTCGCCGAATCGTTAATGCAAGGCCTGGAAAACAAGGTTTTACACTCTTTCCACCTCAAGCCTGACCTCTACATTAGATATGTAGACGACATACTTATTTTCTGGCCTCATCGTAAAGACAAGATTTTCGAGTTTGCTAATGAACTCTCAAGCCATTACAATTCCATAAATTTCACTATTGAGCATGAAGCTGATAATGCACTTCCTTTCTTACATATCCTACTAAAGAGATACCCTACTACCAATTGGTTATCTTATTCAGTGTACCGAAAACCTACAGCAAACTCTGCTATAATTCCGTTCAGTTCGTCGCACCCAAGAAAACAAAAACTTGTAGCTATAGAGTACATGGTCCGAAGAGCGCTCACCCACTTATCTAGTATTCTTGCTAGAAGAAAGGAGTTAAGTCACATCCAGATGATTCCGATGTCACATAGATACCAAAAAGATGTGATTGAAAAACTGCTCGATCATTAGAAAATCCAGTACAAAGTACATTACAAAGGGAAGCCATGATGTAACGTACCAGGAGATGTGACGTACCTACCAGAAGGACGCACACGACATAAAGGCAGATAGGAATCAGAATAAAACGTCCGCGTAGCTCAATTGGTAGAGTGACTTATTCCGGAATGAGGGGACCCGGGTTCGAATCCTCGCGTGAATAAAAATGACGGAGAAATTTACTTCGTTATAATGGCGCCCGAACTATCCGGATGACCCGACCGTTCAAAATCTCGTATTGGTGTGATGTTATTTCCACACCGCGAGATAGGAAAAATAAGAGAATCATTTCTCCAGCACTTCAAAAAAAAAATAAATAAATAAATAAAATAAAATAAAAAAAAAATAAGGGGGAGATGATGTAACGTACCAGGAGATGTGACGTACCTGCCAGAAGGACGCACACGACATAAAGGCAGATAGGAATCAGAATAAAACGTCCACGTAGCTCAATTGGTAGAGTGACTTATTCCGGAATGAGGGGATCCGGGTTCGAATCCTGGCGTGGACAAAAAGGACGGAGAAATTTACTTCGTTATAAGAGTTACAAAATATGTTGGTACTGTAGACTATGAACATGGAGTCACTTCAATACTAAGGAATGCATGTAAAAAACACCACCTTGAAACGACATGCAGATGCCCAATCGCACACTCCGTTAAAATATGCGGAACCCACTTAAAATCTTCAGGGACTTCCCCAAGGCCTGTAGACGTCGTAACACCGTCGATTGAGCCACTTTCAAACGTTTCGCCAGTTGCGTGGTCGATTGTGTAGTATTGTCTTGCAACAGCGATTCTAGCTCCTCGTCTGAGAGTTCCTGCAATCTACCTGCACGTGGCTTGTCTCCCAAGCTTAGATCACCTTTCTTAAACCTGGAAAACCATTCTTGATACGTCCGCTCATCCAAAATCGTTGGGCCATACGCTTCACTCACAATTTTTCCTAATTTAAACATGAATAACAAACAGTGCCGCAAATGAACTTTATCAACCGCCATGCTTGGCTTCATGTACGAACTGACAGCACGGGTCGCCGGCCGGTTAGACCCCTACAGCGCCAGCTAGCGAGGGCGGCGGAAACTTTTGCAAAACCTTAATATTTTTTCCGGGAATTTTTAGCTAAATTTAAGTATAGCGGCACTTCAAAATTTACATTTCGAGCACTGATCCCAGACATTCCTTCGCTGTGCATTCGGGAAGCTGACTGCGCATTTTGAAATTGGTTTCACAATCTATGAACCACAGAAATACTCACATGTAGCTATCTTGTATCTTTGACCTGACTTTGGCCTGCACCTAATGTTTCGATCGCTCTATACCTCAGTGTATCTGTTAAATGTTGTATCGCAGCCTTTAGCACAAATCTGTTATCTCAAAATCATTCCTTTACACTTCGCAAATGATGTGAAGAACTTTCAACAGCCCTATTTTCGCTGCGGCTCATTTGCATAAAATATTTCCATCGCCACTCATTTGCTGGGATACCCTTACTCCGTATTATATTTCTCATTATAAGCGTCATCATCATCATCATCATCATTGTCAACCATTATCAATCCACTGCTGGACGAAGGTCTCCCCAAGTTTCCTCCACAACGGTCTGTCTTGTGCCAGTCTCCTCCATGTCACTCCCGCATATTTTCGAATTTCATCCACCCATCTCCATGTGGTCTTTTTCTGGGTCTTTTCTTGTCCCTTGGAATCCAATCTAAAATTTCGGCTGTCCATCTATGGTCTGTCCTTCTGGCAGTATGTCCAGCCCATTGCCATTTCAGGGATTTAACTCTGATCATGATGTCTTCCACTCTCGTCATTTTTCGGATCCACGAGTTCCTCTTCTTATCTCTCCTGGTTATACCAAGTATGCACCTCTCCATGCTGCTTTGAGTTGTCTGCAGCCTTTGTATGTCTCTTTTAGTTAAGGTCCACGTCTCTGCACCATACGTAAGCACTGGAAGGATGCATTGGTCAAACACTTTTCTTTTAAGACATAATGGCATATTGCTCTTGAAAATTATGCTGTTTCTTCCAAAAAAAGCTCTCCAGGCAAGTTTTGTACGCCGATTAATTTCTTCATCAATGTGACCCTCACTTGATATCTGCTGTCCAAGATAAACATACGTATCTGTTATCTCCAGTTTTTCTCATTCAATCGATAAATCTTCATTTCTTGTAAAAGCATTGAACATCCCTTTTGTCTTCTGAAAGTTCATTTTTAATCCAACTTCTTTACTCTTGTCAGCAAGTTCCTGGATCATACTCTGCAGCTCTGATGGGGTAGTTGCAAAAATGACTACGTCATCAGCAAAGCGAAGGTGGGTTAGATAATCTCCATTAATCTTTATCCCTTTGTTTTCCCAGTTCAGTGATTGAAAGACATTTTCCAATGTGGCATTAAAGAGCTTAGGAGATACGGTGTCACCTTGTCTCACTCCCTTTCCAATTTTTATGTGTGTTGTGTTTTCAAACAGCCGAATCTTTGCACTTGCATTTTCATAGATGTTATTAATAATATTAATGTATGCATCTTCAAAACCGCAGGATTTCAGAGCCGTTGTAACTGCTGATGGTTTCACCGAATCAAAGGCTTTTTCATAATCGATAAAAGCCATGCACAATGGAAGTTCATATTCCCTCGCTCTTTCAATTAGTTCTCTCAGTACGTGGATATGATCTATTGTGCTGTAGCCACTCCTGAATCCAGCTTGTTCTCTCGGTTGAGCCATGTCCAGTGTTACCTTCAAGCGGTGTGAAAGAACTTTAGTGAAGATTTTATAAACCACTGATAGGAGGCTGATAGGTCTGTAGTTCCTGAGATCCTCAATGTCACCTTTTTTATGTAGCAGGATCATTGTAGCATTGTTCCAATCCTCAGGAATCTTCCCTTCATTAAGGCACCGAGTGAAAATTTGGGCGAGTACTGTTTCAATTTCTCCACTTGCTTCTTGTATGATGTCTACAGTAATTCCATCTTCTCCTGGAGCTTTCCTCCGCTTCATGTTCTTGATTGCATGAGCAACTTCTGCTGGGAGGACTGGAAGAACTCTGGTACCTTTCATGAGGTCTGGAGTACATGTATCATCCCTTTCATATAATTTGGAGTAGAAATCTTTCACTCTTGTCAAAATTTCGCCTCTATTTCTTGTTATAGAACCATCTTCTTTTCTCTGAGCCATAATCTGTTTTCTTCCCTTACTGAGATGTCCCTTTGCTATCTTAAGGCTTTGGTTGTTTTCAATTGCTTTCCTCACTAGCTCACAGTTGAATTTCCTTACGTCTTCAGTGATACTTTTTCGTGCTGTCTTGCATAGCTCTATATATTCCACTTTGGAAGTCACATCTTCTTTAGTTGTCCTCATCTCTCTTCTTTTTTGCATCAACATTTTGGTTTTTCCTGATAATTTGTTCACATGCAACTTGTTCTTAGACCCAGCTAATTTTGTTGCTGTTTCCATAAGAGCTTTGGTTATTTTTCTGTTAACTTCCGAAATATCCACTTCTTCCGATGTTAGGCCTTCTAAAGCAGAGAATCTGTTCTTCAGTTCCAACTTGAAAGTATTATGGTGTTTTTTAAGGTTGGTTATGTCAATACATTTTGTTTGTCTTATGAGCTTGCCACGTTCCAGTTTAGTGTTGAGGTGCATCTTACATCTCACCAATCTATGGTCACTACCTGTGTTGAACTTGTTCAGCACACTGCAGTCTTCGATGACGAATTTTTTGTTACACATAATAAAATCAATTTCACTTGTCGTCCCAATTGGATGTCTCCATGTCCATTTCCTGTGTGGCTTTTTCTTGAAAAAGGAGTTCAAGATGAAAAATCCTTCTGCCTCTGCAAACTCAACGAGAGTATTTCCACGCTGGTTTCTGTTGCCGTGACCGAATTTACCTACTGAAGTTTCATTCTGTTGCCGGTGCCCTATTTTTGCATTGAAATCTCCCATAATTATCTTCAAGTGCTGCTTACCTTTATTATTTAGATGACGAATTTCCTCATAAAATTCTTCAATTTCTTCTTCAGGATGACTTGTGGTGGGTGCATAAGTTTGAATAATTTGAGCCTGGTATCTTCTCGAGAGTTGGATAACGAGTTGTGTAGCTCTGTCAGAGGAACTTTCAACTTCTACCACTTTATCCTTCAGTTTCTTGTTTATTATAAATCCAACACCACTAGTTCTGCCAGTATCTGTCCCACGATAATAGAAGAGATGTCCACTTTTCAGTTCAATGAGATCTTCTCCTTTTCTCACTTAGCCCGACGATGTCCCACTTGATCCTTTGTAGTTCCTCTTCCAATTCAAGAAGCCTTGAATCAGAAGATAGGGAGCGTCCGTTATACGTAGCCAAGGTCAGCATCAGATGGCAGCCTAGTCCGGTCCTCCGGGGATTCTTAGCACCCTCTGCCTTCATGTAGCACTGGCCGCTGCCTTGGCCAGGTACTTTCCAGCTGCCGGAGACTGAGGGTCAAGATTTAAGTTGTAGAGTCATTTTGGAGGGTTTGGCCATAACTCACCACGCTGGCCAAGCGGGTTGGTGAGTGTGGGATAGCATTTCCTCTGATCCCGATGGTATAGTTATACCGCTATTGGCGGTCGTCAGAGCCCCTTTAGTGGGAACAGGATGCACCACGAGAAGGCGGGGTTGACATTTGTCAAGGAGAGACTGTGATGTTACGCATCACCTGACCTTACATCCCATTATAAGAGTACCGGACAAAAAATTAGTCACCCCTGTCAGAACTTACCTAACAACGGGTGATGGCGCCTCTTGCCTTGATAACAGCATGGATCCAGTGTGGTATAGACTCCACCAGGTTGTGAATGTATTGAACATCGATTTGCAGCCACTTGTGCGTCAATTGGTCCCGAAGTTCCGCCACAGTACGTGAGTGTCTATTCCGGGGTTTCACCTTCCGTTCCAAATGATCCCACTGATTTACAATAGGATTTAAATCTGGGGATTTGGCTGGCCAGTCGAGGTGAGACAGTGTTGCTGATTGTTCGTCGAACCACTCAGACACAGTTTTAGCCATATGCACACGACAGTTGTCGTTTTGGACGACAGGAGTGGCAACATGCTGCTGCTGCTGGAGATATAGGGAAAAAGTCTTCGTCATCCAGAATGCAGAGGTACGCATGCTGGTTGAAATTCATCGTCACTGCAACGAGAAGGCCCATTTCGTGGTGCGGAAAACATCGCCAAAACATTACGCAACCCCCTCTAGCTTGAACAACACTTTCGACACAATCAGGATTAAAGGCTTCATTGGGCCTGCGATGCAATCGTCACCTCCCATCATTGGAGTAGGAACATAAACGAGACACATCAGACCAAATTACTCGTTTCCAATCCTCCACAGTAAAGTTTTGGTGCCTCTGAGACCATTGATAACGTGTGATCTTGTGACTTGCAGTTAAAAGAGGTTTCTTCCGTGCTACTCTGCTCCGGATATCCGTCGCATGCAGTTCTCGTCGCAATGTCCTTTCGAAAAATTGTTGGAGTGGACTTTCATTGACTGCTTGGAGCAATTTGTGCCTGGTTTGAAACCGATTTGCAGTTACTAAGCGTGAAACATGGCGGCGGACCCTGTTGGTGAGAATCGTGTTCTGGCCACAGTTACGTCACCGATTTCCAGTTGACTGCAAACTACACCACTGTCTGTAGACCAGTTGGACAGTACGCTTCGACACATCAACAAATTGGGCGACTTCATTCACTTTGTGTCCGTGGGAGCGGTCAAACACGATGGCACCTTTTTGCCACTCAGTAACGTCTGTCTTACGACCCATATTGCAGACGAAATTCAACACATACGTTGCTCTTCACCACTGCACGAGACAGAAATGATCCTGTAGACCACATCAGTGCTATTTATCTTCCAATAATGCTATCAAGGCGCCCTCTGTGCAAACGGTAACTTCCAACTGTCATTTCTGTTAGGGGTGATTAATTTTTTGTACGGTGTGTTTATGTTACACCACTATTCCACAAGCCATTGTCATGTTATCTTGTTGGTTTGCCAGTGGCATAACTTGTCAGATGCAGGTGTGTTTATCCAGGAGGGGATTGTGCGCATTCCTTTGTAGCCGGTAGTAAAAGCATTAAAAATTTTGAGTTCCAGTGTTTTGAAAATAAAGTTGGTATCAAACTTGCCACAGCAAAAATAATATTCGCCCACCCAGATTACGAAATCAGGCGAAGTCTCTGATATTCAGAATGAATTTAATAGCAATTCCTTTAAATGGAATGCCTGAAATGTGAAAAGATGCAGGATAATAATGAACGACTGCGGGAAAAAATGCCTCTTCTCTAATATTCACTAAACGTTTTCACAAAACGACAGACCTTAGATTGCTGAAATGCCACTGCATAAATCAAAACGGTAAAAATCATTTCGAAGAATTTCATTAAAAGATACCGGCCACATGAATATGCAGTTAAGAAAATAAAAGAAAAAAGTTGGACAATTTAGGTGAATGCATCTAAAATATCTTTACTGAAACCCTGGGGAGTGTCTTACTGAAAGAAAGACATGAAAAAATGGATACTTAAAGAGATATAATGGTAATCAGAGCTCTTTCTACAAAATCACACACAATTTCTGAGCGAGAATGAAAAACGTGTCATTAAGGAACAGAATCTGTGAAAATTCAATTTAAGTCGTGAAAAGCTCTCCGTTTTAAATTTCGAAGAAATTCACATTAATTCTAGGCTATGTTGACAAAATAATGGACCAAATTGGCAGCTGTTTCAAGAAAAATGAAGTTCTTTCTTTCTTTATTTTTATGGTTGGTTTTGTTTTTATATATCGAACATGCATTATAAATATAGTAGCAACATTTGACTTCGTTAAATTTCTTGTCAAGGATTTACAGGGTGATCCGTGTGGGTAGGGATCATTTAAATATGCTGTGGTATGGCTTGTAACAGATAAATTAACACATAGCTTATCCCAAAACAACTGAGAATATTTTTATGATAAACGTGCAATACTGCGTTCGACCTTGTCACGAGTCTCGAAAAAACGGTAGTCGTTGTAGTAACCATAGCAACCGGCCACACCTGATTATCGCGCATGTATCGTCGGTAGTACGCAGATTTTAACAGGCGTTGTTTCGTGAACTCCTAACAAGTGTTTTCGTGCTCTGATTTTTCGAAGAAATGGACGTGAAAGAGGAACAAAGATGCGCCATTAAATTTTGATGTTGACTTAAGAAGTCTGCCGGAGAGACTCCGTCTTATGCTTAGAAGCTTATAAAGACGGATGTGCAGGAAAATCTACAATATACAAATGGCATAAAGAATTTATGGATGATCGTGAGTCGGCGGCTTTAATCGCGCATGGAGGAAGACCTTCAGCGAGTGTTACAGAGGTAAACATCATTACAATAGGTGTTATTATACGGAAGTCATCAATTAAAGGTATCGAAGATATAGTTCACATTTCAAAATCATCAGTTTGCAGTGAAAATCCTCCAAATACGTGGCGTCAGTGAATAAGCAAACACATTGCTCCTTCCACGTTTTATAAACACACAGCAACCGAAAATTATTAAAAATTTGTTTGCGTAAGGCTAACGCACTCGGCTAGATATCGAGAAACATAGGACTCGGTTCCCCAGCGGTGACCGGATAACAGTATTTCGGTTGTTATGTGTTGATAAAACGTGGAAAGAGCGATGTCTTTGTTTATTCACTGACGTCACGTATTTGGAGGATTTTCACTTTAAATCTCGCCATTTGGATTGAACTGCTATAATTAATATATAGCCAGTGCCGTTAATGCCCACCAGATGAAGACGTTTCAGGAACCGAGCCCATCTTACAGATTTATGATATCAGAAGCTGGCAGAAAAACGCGCATAGCGCCGTTGATTGTTGGCCACCGTAGCGTAAAGCTAACGCACTCGGCCAGATATCGAGATATCTGGGATCTGATCCCCAGAGGTGACCGGATAACAATTTTTCGGTTGCTATGTGTTGATAAAACGTGGAAAGAGCGATGTCTTTGTTTATTCATCAGTTTGCAAAATTTTAACCGATCATTTCGGAATGAAACGGATTTCTTCAGCTTGGGTTTCCCATTTCTTGACAAAGGAACAAATGGATCGTCGAGTTGAGGTTTGTCAACAATTTAAGCAAATGATAAACGAATATTCAGAAGTCATGCAACGGGTTGTTACAGGCGACGTTATTTTGATCCACACACAAAAGCAGAAGGCTGCGTTTGGAAATTCCCGTCGTCGCCTAAAGCGAGAAAAAGTTCGGCAATCAAAATAAGCGGGTAGGTCATGTTGGTTGCGTTCTTTGATTGCCAGAGAATGATCTATCAACACATTGCTCGACTACTACAGAACAGTGCTACAAAATCTTCAGGAACAAATGACAACAAAACGACCACACCTGAAAAAGAATTAGGTGGTACACCACGAAGGCCGCAAATGGCGAGTTCTGTCGTTTCTTATTTGGAGAAAATGAATATGAAGTTGATGCCCCAACCTGTTCATATAGTCCAGACTTGTCACCATGTGATTTCTCGTGGTTCCCCATTTAAAAAAAAAAACAGTACGCGAACAACAATTTGAGACTGATCAACAACTTATTACAGCTATACAAGGATGCTTCAACAGCATTTCAGAAGAAGAATTCCAGAAGACTTTCAGAAATAGACAAAATCATCGCTCTTTCCACGTTTTTCTTTAACCAACACACAGCAGCCGAATAATTGTTATTCGACACCGCAGGGATCGAATCCCAGACATCTCGATAACTAGCTGAGTGCGTTCGTTTTACAGCTAATCTCTACTGATTTGCCGTAAAGCGAACGAATGCGTTCGCTGTTGAGCACATCCCTACGGATTTGTGAAGTCAGTTGCTGACAGATAAACACACATAGCGTCGTTGATTGTTGGCACCTTAGCGTAAAGCGAACGCAACTCGGCTAGTTATCGAGAGATCTGGGGCTCGATCCCAGCGGTGTCCGGATAACAATTTTTCGGTTGATGTGTGTTAATTAAAGGAAAATGTGGAAAGAGCGATGACTTTGTCTATTTACATCGTCTCCACGTATTTGGAAGATTTTCACCAGACATTCAGAAAGTGGGAGGACCGTTGTACTTTCCTCGATGTGTCTTTTTCTAAAAGTACTCTTCAAAAAATTCTTTCTGCATGTTATAGAATTCATGGTGAAAAATAATTTGAACATAATTACTAATTTTTCTTAACGCAAAATTTTGCCACTGTTTTGCTGTTAGTGTATATTTCTATTTGCAGTGTATTTGCAGCCGAGTATACAATTTTCCTGCTATGGCGTTAACATAATTTCAACATTTTTCTCGATGTCTTTTCTTCTAAAAGTTCGAGTCCAAATAATTATTTCCTCGTCGGAAACCATTCACTGCGGGGAACAATTTGCAAGGATTTTTGTATTTTTCATAATGAATTGTTCTGATCCCAGGTGGCGTAGGTATACCTGTCTAATTCTAGGCATTTTTACATCTAAAAATACGCTTGGAAAAACTGTTATTCCCTATGGCAAAGACAGCGAAGATCGTATACTTAAAATAATACAATTTTCCTCTATACACAGGGTGATCGTAAACTCGCGCAACCCCAAAGTTTAAATTTTCATAAATTATTGCTAAAGCGTTAAAATCATTCTTTCTTCCACTAGATATCACTACCATACTGTTAGGAGGTATCAGTGAAGCCGAGGTCACTGTGATGTGTACGGGTTGTTCGTAGTGCAGTTTCGTTCGTTGTGGAGATGAAATGTTTTTTTCCCAGACGCAGGGAATTTTCATTCTAGAAAGTTATTTCGCAACTCGTTCATACGGATGTGTTGCCGAGGACATTCGCAAAAAATTTCCGGGTGCAGCAGTCCCCAATAAGTCCACAGTATCGCGATTAGTGCAGCGTTTTCGGGACACTGGATCTGTTGCGGATAAAAAACGCTCCGGCGGACCCTCCATTTTGACTGACCATAAAATAGATGAGATACAGCGAGCACTGCAGCGATCGCCACGAAAAAACCTCAGGAAACTCGCCGTGCAATGATCAATCTCATACGGTAGTGCTCATAAAGCTGCGAGGTCGTTACATCTTCGTCCATATCGTATTCTCGCAGTGCATGAACTCAAAGCCCCAGATGCAGTCAAACGAATGCACTTCTGCCGATGGTTCCGCTCATTCCTTGAACAACGTGGAATACCGAGTTTAGATACAGTTTTCTTCAGTGACGAGGCCTGAAACACTTCGGATGTTATGCCAATAGTCAGAACAATGGGATTTGGTCATGTGAAAATCCACATGTTTTTCTTGAAAAAGGTTTGCATTCGAAAAAATTGGAGTTTGGTGTGCGATATCGCGCAGTCGCATAGTGGGACCGATTTTTTTCGAAACGACTGTGGATAGTTCCGTCTACCAAGACATTATCACACAGTTTGTGGCACTCCTTGATGTCAGCGAACGACATTGTTGGCTCCAGCAAGACACACGTCGGTTAGTACCGTCAATCGGTTAGTACCACATGTTTTTTGCGATATTTTTTCAGTGAACGCCTCGTCTTCAAAGATTTGTGGCATCCCAGATCCCCAGGTTTATCGCCGCTCAACTTCTTTCTTTGGGAGTATCTTAAAGGTGTTGTGTATCACAATAATCCTCACACACTGGATGAACTTAAAATGAACATCACAACAGCGATTGAAAACATCAGTGTGTAGGTGCTTCACAAGGTGTCATCAAACTTGATAAAAAGAGCTAGCGTTTGCATTCGCGAACATGGAGCCCACTTTGAACATATGTTAAAATGAGGTTCCTCTTCTTTTGTTGTTATAAAAGTAAGATTGTAATATATATTTGACGATGTTTATTTTTTTGACAGTTGTAATTAACCTCATAATTTTTTTCTGGGTTGCGCGATTTTATGATCACCATGTACAAGACGTGTTCAATAAGTAATGCCTTGTTGCCTAGCAATCAGTCAAACGGCAAAGATTGTGTGCACCATTTGTTTCATTTTACTGCGTAATAAAGCTCTGCACATTTATTTGTTCGTATTTAATTGTGCTTAACACGGATGATTCTTTTTTAACGGTATCGACGAGGGTCAAACAGCAATCAGTTACAGAGGTTCTAACTGGTGAAAATGTACCTAGCAAGGAAATATACGCTAGAATAGTGGAAGTTTATGGTCCTATAATTTTGGACGTAAGCAATGTTCGTCGTTGGGAAAGAAACTCAAAGGACAGTGGAAGAATGCTGGTGGTATAGGATCAGCGGTGGAGTGGGAGGCCTGTAATCGTAACTTTCGATCTGAATATGTAAAAAATCGATGAGGTCTTCAGGGAAAATCGAAGAATAACTCAGGTAAACTGAACGTTAGTTTAGGCACTGTCAATGACACAGCAAAGTGTGGGCTCGTTGGGTACTGCGTCACCTAAGGATTGAAATTAAGAAACCAAGGCTTGAAACATGCTCAAAGTTGCTCAAGAGATACCTTCAGACCTTAAAAAAGTTGTACGACTATCAACTCTGAGAGATACCTTAATACCTTAAAAGCTCGCTATGAAAAATATGGAAGGGATTTTCTCCAAAACATTGTAACTGGTGATGAAAGTTGGGTTCACCATTATGACCGGAAATTAAAAATCAATCACTGGAGAACCAACCGCCATTTTCTTCTCCAGAGAAAAGTTTTAACTCAAATTTCTGCCAATATGTTCATTCTCACTGTGTTGTGGGACCACAGAGGCCCTATTCGTCAGGCGTACATGGTCGAAGGTACTACTATCAACTCTGAGAGATACCTTAAACCTCAAAAAGATTGTACGACTATCAACTTTGAGAGATACCTCCATAACATAAAAAAGTTGTACTACTATCAGCTCAGAGATATCTTCATACCTTAAGAACGTTGTACTACTATCAGCTCTGAGAGCTACCTTCAGACCTCAAAAAAGTTGTACTACTATGAACTTTAAGACCTTAAAAAAGTTGTACGACTATCAACTCTGAGAGATACCTTAATAATTTAAAAAAGTTGTACGACTATCCACTCTGAGAGATACCTTCATACCTTAAAACAGTTGTGCCACTATCAACTGTGAGATACCTTCATACCTTAAAAAAGTTGTACGACTATCAACTCTGAGAGGTACGTTCATACCTTAAAACAGTTGTGCCACTATCAACTGTGAGATACCTTCATACCTTAAAACAGTTGTGCCACTATCAACTGTGAGATACCTTCATACCTTAAAACAGTTGTGCCACTATCAACTGTGAGATACCTTCATACCTTAAAAAAGTTGTACGACTATCAACTCTGAGAGATACCTTCATACCTTAAAACAGTTGTACTACTATCAACTGTGAGATATCTTCATACCTTAAAAAGTTGTACGACTATCAATTCTGTGAGATACTTTCATACCTTAAAAAATTGTACTAGTACCAACTCTTAGAGATACCTTTTAAAAAAGTACCACTATCAACTCTGAGAGATACCTTCATACCTTAAAAAGTTGTACGACAATCAACTCTGAGAGATACCTTCATACCTTAAAAAGATTTTACGACTATCAACTGTGAGAGATACCTTCATACCTGAAAAAAGTTAAAGAAAATAGTAAACCACGTGCATAGGGAAAAAGAAGCCAAAGATTCTGCAACACGGCAACGCCAAATCCTACTCCAACTTCAGAGGTCATACCGAAAATCGGGCTTGGAGTTCTGGAACACCATACCTACACCCCAGATATAGCGTCGTCCAACTTCTGGTTGCTTTCTGCTCTTACGAGACATCTGAAAGGAATTCAGTTCACCTGTGACGAAGATGTACAAGCCGCTACGACAAAATGGTTCCGAGAACAACCTGAAGATTAATGTAATACAAGTGACAAGCTACCTGCAAACATTCCGTAGCTCATCTTATAAAGTTTCAGGCACGTTAAACTTCTAAAGCATTTTCTGATGGCGAGATATGTATATTGATGGTTATACTACTCAGTAAAGTCACATTATTGCGACCGCCTCCTACTTTTGACGTCAACAGCGCGTAGCCAATGAAAGAAGGCATGTGTCGTGAGCTGGCTTCAAGGGTATATTAGGTGTGCTGTATGCATTCTGAAAACATATCGCTTGTTGCTGTCATGGATAAAAAGACCGATTTATCAGATTTGCAAAAAGGGATAATTATTGGCTTTTGGGGTAAGGATGGCAGTATTTCTGAAACAGCGAAGTTTGTGAACTGTTCGCGTGCTGCTGTGGTTAAAGTGTATGGTGATTGGAGAAATGGCAAAATTGCAATAAGCGAAGTGGAAACTGCGGAGCACCACGTGTCTTGATGTGAGAGGTGAACGTCGGCTTCCAATGTGCGTGAGGGCCGATCGACACGCTACAGTGGAGCAACTCGCACTCACTGGCGGAATGAACCAATGAGCTACCGGAAGTGTGTCTAAACCGACAGTTCAGTGAACCCTGCTGCGTATGGGGCTCTGATGCAGACGGTTGGACACTGCACCTATGTCAACGATGGTGCATCGACAGAAAACGCTGACATTGGCACGGCAGTATCGAAATTAGACCTCCCCTGATTGGCAAAGGATTGCCTTCTCCGATGAGACATCCTTTCTGCTTCATCGAACGGATGGACGTTGGCGTTTAAGGCGAGAAACATCGTAGAACAAACAGTCTTCAACCATTTCTGGATAAACACAAGCTGGTTAAGGGAGCGTTATGGTCTGGGGAATGTTTTCGTGGCATTCCCTGGGTCCACTCATATCTGTGGAAGGCACTATGAACCGAATTCGTTATGAATCCGTCCTTGCTGACCACGTACACCCATACATGCTAATTGTCTTCTATGGGGTGGATGGGATCATCCAGCACGACAATGCAACGTGTCACACAGTTTAAAATGTCCGAGAGTGGTCGGAATAGCACGATGAAGACGTCAAAGTACTTCCCTGGTCACCTAATTCCCCAGACTTAAACCTAATTGAGCTTCCGTGGGACCACCTCGATCGTGTTGTTCGCTCCATGGGCCCTCCACCACGCACCCTCCAGCAGCTGACAGATGTACTGCAGTCATCATGGCTCCACATACCTGTAAACACCTTCCAGCCCCTTATCGAGTCACTCCCAGCCCGTCTAGCTCCGCGCTGCACACGGCGATTAGTCTGGATATTAGCTGGTGGTCACAGTATTGTGATTCGACCGTACATTATTTAATTCTCAGCTCGTTTCATAAGTTAACCCCGGAACTTCACTTTATAATTACAAAAAGTTATAACATTAAGAACTTTTATACAGTTTTAAAAGAAAATTAAACCAGGAAATAAAGAACTGACACATATAACCATATAGGAGCATTATGAAACTTACTGTACACATTTCGCCATCAGGAAATGTTTTACAAGTTGAACGTGTCCGAAATGTTATCAGATGAGCTACTGAATATTTGCAGGTAGGCTTGTCACTTGTATCATACTGATTTTGAGTTGCACGTGTCTTATGAAATGTCTGCTTGAGCATTTAAACTCAATCAACGTATTTCATTTTGGAACCTCAAGATTTTTAAAGAGACGGGGTTAAAAAACTTGTTAAACGTTGGCATATCAGGATCGAGCGTGAGGGGTACTATGCAGAAAAATGAAATACACTCTAAGACAAAAAAATAGTTGCACACAGAAGGCCGTGTCGGATTGCAATGCTAAACGGGAGGAAGGTAAAGGTTACCAGGAACAATAAATGATTAAACGTTGAGACACGACAATAAGTAGTGTCTCTCAGTATGGCGTCGGGCCGCCATGTTTGCTCACACAGCATGCCAGACGTATAGGCATGGATTTGTACAGGTTCCTAATGGTGTCATGCGATAAGCCATCCCATGCAGCTGGAATCTTCTTACTTAGTTCCTGCAGATTGTGCGGTAGGGGTGGAGTGTGGATAGCGCGTCCAAATGCATCCCACGCATTTTCAATCGGCTATAGTTCTCGCTATGCGGCTGGCCATGGCAGAGTGTCAGTGCCTTGAAGAAAAGCTCTCGAAACAGCAGCGGAATGCGGACGAGCGTTGTCCTGTTGGAAAATCGCACCGGAGTGAGCGTTCAGAAAAGGTAGGGCCACTGGTTGCAGGACCTTATTAATGCAACGTTGGGCTATCAAAGTGCATGTAATGAACACCAAAGGTGATCTGGCATCGTAGGCAATTGCACCCCACACCATGACACCAGGCCTTCTGCACGTGTGACGCTCGACAAAAAACCGTACATCTTGATGCTGAACACGGTGACTCCACACACGGATTCGTTGGTTGTCTTCTCCTCCTCCAAGACATAAGCGGGACTCGTCACTGAAGATCACCCGCTACCATTCTGAGTGGTTCCATTACAGTTCGGTACGACACCGTTGCAGTCTTTGGCGATGATGACATGGTGTTAAGGGCAGTCGTCGTAACAGTATGCCTGCGTGTAGTCCTACGTCGTGCAGCCGTCTGCCAATGGTACTGGCACTAATCGGACGATGCATGAAAGGCACCACTGCTCGCTTAAAATCCGCAATCGTGGCTGTTGAGTCACTCCGCGCATGTGGGACATTCCGTCGGTCTTCTCTCTCTCTCCGTGATTTGTCTAGGTATCGCAGACCCTTCTGTAGCTGCTGTGTGCCTTGTTCTATCAACTGCCGCCATTAGCGTTCTTTGGTGATATCCGCACGACCGGTATGGCGCGCAATACGGCGATAAGACTATCCCACTTCCCGGAGCCCAACGATGCGACCCCTATTGAACTACTCCAACTGCTCGAATTGTTTCCGACCTTTCTCCGAGGCATACTTCACTCTCAAAAGATGCAGCCAACACAACAGCACGAGTTAGAATGGCAAGCACGCGCAACCGGGCGACCTTATACGTAAAGCCGGTCAGTCACAGCCCTACGTCCCCTCCTTGCGTGCGTCACATGCGCGGCCTAGCGTGATACTTGAATCATTTGCATGTCTCACGAAGTCAAACCTACCCACCAACTTTCATTCCTGTCAGTTGCTTCCTTCTGGGTGCAACTATTTTTTGACCTAGAGTGCACGTTAATTAAAGTAGAAATTCGGAGATTTGTTCTTGTATATGAATATGATGGCACTACTTTCGGAACATCCTCTGTAAGAGATCTGTCGCAAAAGTAACGTGACCGATGATAGTAAAAATATAATCACTCACATTTTCGCATTTCAAAGGGATTTCTTTCAAAATTGGCTCGTTTGGAAGTTACACGCTGTGGAAAGCGGTTCTTCCATTCTTTGAAGAATTGCCGGAATTCGCCTTCTGTACGGTCCTTTGATATGTTGGTCATGGCTGTCTGGAGGTTGTCGATTGTCTGAGAATGATCTTTACAGAGGGAGTTCTTGTGTTTAGGGAAGAATCCCCTCTGTAAACATCATAGGTAAGAGCAAATAGTCATTTAAACTTAAATCCGGGAATACCAAGACTTCGGACCACTTGAATGATCTTGAACGTCAAAAAGTTCTGCAGAAACAACACAATATGACAGGAGACAGTGTCTTCATGCAAAACAAAATAAAAAAAAGGCTAGATACCTTCCATGTTCCACAGAACTTTCAAAAAGTGTGTGAAAGTTTTCATAAAATCCCAAACACGTTTTCCTCTGCGTTTGCCGGTTACACATATGCGAAGATCGCATAGGGAATTCCCAGATGTTCGACAGTCGTGGAGATGGAGTACTCAACTTTCGTCGTACTGACTTTCTGTTCACGGGATATTTTCAGCTTGTTTAAACATCATCACAGATACACGCACTATTTTCATATCTCGCAGGGGTTGGGGAGTTCGGTTTCCAGTATAACTAATGACTAGAAGGGCAGGATTTTTTTCTATGAGTGAATCGTGTTTAATAAATTATGCTTTCAGTACGTGTATTTCGATTTCTAAATACAGAAGACATAAGGCATTTCAAAACGAAATTTTATTCATAGCGTAGTGACATTTTTAAACCGGGAAAGTTTCTAAAATGTTGTATCATGTTTCTGAACTAAAGAAGGACTCCAGAGAAACCTCACACCTTCTTAAATTTGGTGAGTGGTGAAGCATAGAAAATTCTTTAACTAATGTCTGCTGCCATGGAGGAGAATTTTTGTGGGCAGAAATGAGACTGTGTTCCGGAGTATTTTGGTTTTCTTCATGAATTATTTTATCATGCATCAGCGTGCTTATGGACGAATCACGAAGTATTTCTCAGGTCTCTGGAATAAATAAAAAGGTACAATTATTCTTGCTTTTCCGTTTTTAGTAGTACTGAAGTAAAGGTTGTGAACACATTGTACTTCTGGAATAAAATGCAAATTTCAAAACACATTGATTTATTTTGACACACACAAGTAAAGAAACATTTTGCATCATTTAATTACAATTGTGTGCTATAGATGTTATTTCTGCTGTAATGTGATCTTTCATACGTGCAAAACACAATGCTGATTCTTGAATTCAAAGACTACAGTTCTTGTGACGAATATATATACAGTATATTAAGATAATACAATGTGGTTGGTCACAAATATTTAGTTTTTCAAGTCTACCAAAGTTTCGCTATGTAATCACCTAGCTTCATCAGGACTAATGGTACGTAAATATTCGAATTGTATATGATATCGTAAATGGTGTTTATAATCACGGATTTTGGTTAGTTGCTTCCACGCGTTTGATAGAAATGCGGTGAATGCCATGTGATTAACAAGTTGCGAAGACTTCTGAAATATATCGAAAGCTTCCAAAATATAAAGTTTGGTGGTTGAATATAGCTTGTCAATTAGTTTTGCTTTTTCAAAGAGAAATTTATGGTCCTTTTCCTTACAGTGTTTAGCCATCGATGACTTCGTTAGGTCACAGTTCCGAATGTAGGTCTTGTGATCTTCCAATCTAAAACGTAAGGCTCTACAGGTCTGTCCTATATACGAAGCGTCACATTCACATGGAATATAAAAACATGCAATCTTTTTTTAATAAATTTTTTTTTTTTTTTTGTGATTGTGGCGCTTCGTATATAGGACAGACCCGTAGAGCCGTGCGTTCGGAACTGTGACCAAAAGAAGTCATTGATGGCTAGACACTGTTACAAAAAGGACAAGGAATTTCTCTTTGAAGAAAACAAAAATAAGTGACAAACCAGATTCAACCACCAAACTTGATATTTTGGAAGCTTTCCATACACACCTTCGCAACTTGTTAATGACATGGCATCCACCCCATTTCTATCAAGCGCGTAGAAGCAACTAATCAAAACCCGTGACTGTAAACTCCATTCAATTTGAATATTTACGTGCCATTCGTCCTGATGAAGTTGGGTCAATACCCAGCGAAACCATGGTCGACTTGAAAAATAAATATTTGTGACAAACCTTGTTGTATTATCTTAGTATACAATGTTGATTGTTCGACATTGACAAAATACAGTATTAGGTTTTAACGGAAGAAATGTCGGAATATTGATAGAAACTTCAAGCACCCGAATTTTTTGTGTGTGTTTGTTTAATTGGAGGTTTAACGACCACCATGAGCAACTCAGTGTGCTATAAGCAGTCGCCCGACCCTAAATTATGGCCACTGGCACCAGGGAAGGGAAAGAGGCAGGGCCGTAAGACACACACACAACATCCATGCCTCAGCGGGATCCGAACCCGGACCCTTGGGGATGGGATGGGATTGGGATTGGAGGTTTAACGACCACCGTGAGCAACTCAATGAGCTATGAGCAGTCGCCCGTCCTCCATTTTGGGTCACTGGTTCCAGGGAAGGGAGAGAGCCAGTGCCGTAAGACAGACACAACATCCATGCCTCGCCGGGATTCGAACTCGGACCCCTTACGGATGAATGATCAGAGGCCATCGCCTTAGACCACTGGGCGCCACCGGGGCGGCCCCGGACCCATCACGGACGAATGATCATAAGCCTGCGCCACCAGGGCGGCAACACCCAAAATAGAGTGAAAACTAAATTTCATTAATTAAAATAATCCGAGTCAGCAGCAACGCACTTTTACTAACACTGGGGCTTCGGAAAGCGACAAACTTATAGAACGCGGTCTCAACTGATGTTTGATTAGGAAATGATTTATTCTGTAGAAAGGCGTCCAGGTTCTCGAAGAAGCAAGAGCCCCTTCGGAAACTCATGGAACGCGGTTTCAACTGATGTTTGATTGGAAAACGATTTACTCTGTAAAAAGGTGTCCAGGTACTTGAAGAAGCAGTAGTCCGTGAGAGAAACTCGTAGAACGCGGTTTCAACTGACTAGTGCTTGGGAAACGATTCACTCTGTAGAAAGGTGTCCAGGTACTTGAAAAAGCAATAGTCCGTGGGAGAAACTCGTGGAACGCGGTTTCGACTGATACTTGCTTGGAAAACGGTTTACTCTGTAGAGAGATGTCCATGTACTTGAAGAAGCAATAGTCCGTGGAGGAAACTCGTAGAATGCGGTTTCAACTGACGCTTGCTTGGGAAACGATTCACTCTGTGGAAAGGTGTCCAGGTACTTGAAAAAGCAATAGTCCGTGGGAGAAGCTCGTGGAACACGGTTTTAACCGATGCTTGATTGGGAAACGATTTACTCTGTAGAAAGGTGTCAAGGTACTTGGAGGAGCAATAGTCCGTGGGGAAACTCGTGGAACGCGGTTTCGACTGATACTTGCTTGGAAAACGGTTTACTCTGTAGAGAGATGTCCAGGTACTTGAAGAAGCAATAGTCCGGGGAGGAAACTCGTGGAAGTAATAGTCCGTTGGGTACACTAGTGGAACGCGGTTTCACCTAATGCTTGCTTGGGAAACGATTCACTCTGTAGGAAGGTGTCCAGGTACTTGAAAAAGCAATAGTCCGTGGGAGAAACTCGTGGAAAGCGGTTTCAACTGACGTTTGATTGGGAAATGGTTTACTCTGTAGAAAGGTGTCCACGTGCTTGGAGAAGAATAGTCCGTGGGGAAAATTCATGGAACGCGGTTTCGGCCGATGTTTGATTGGGAAACGATGTACTCTGTAGAAAGGTATCCACGTAATTGGAAAATCCGTGGGGGACAGATCAGATAAATAAGGCGGACGAGGTAAAGTTTCCTAACATAACTAGTGCAGCTATTGGGTTGTCTGGCGTTATCATGTAGAAGTATAGGCAGACAGGGATTAACTACTGCCAGCTGTTCAGAACACAGATTTCCACGAATAATATCAAGTCTATCCACCGTGATGGTTTCACACGGTTGCAAGAATAATGAGCGAATCGATTCAACTGCGGACCATCAAGTACTGATCATCGTTTCTCTGGGATAGAGTACTGGCTCCGGGATAATCTAAGCGGTTTCACCGCAATCTAGTCGTTATGGGCAACATTGCCGATTTTCATGCCACATCTACCTCGTATTATGCGGCACGAGCCTCCTCAAAATGTCGCTGGTTTGGTTGTGGATCAGCAGAAACAAACAAACATCGAATCATTGTGTTTTCGTGCTGCTCTTCACTTTGCTTATGGTTGTCAAGTGTGGAAAATGGTTGAATACAGTACTCCAAATTTCTCGCCAAGTTCTCGTACCGTATGGCGCGCACCGCCTTAAATCACAGCTTCCAACTCGGCATCATCGATCGATCTTTCTGGTCTACCGTGTGATTTAATTTACTAAGCTCATATTGCCGAATCGGAATTTAACAAACCAACGTTTTGCCTTCCCTAAATGTAGTCTTGACGGTGCGAGTTGCCTAAGATGCGTATTCTCCAAATTTGAATGGTTAGAGCCTGGTTTAATTTTATCTTCACGTTGAGGTCATATCAGCAGCAGCATAATTGATCTGGTGTTTCCTCTTAAGCCCTTCTTTGTAGTTGGGCTTTTCGGTTTCTTAATGGTGGTTGTGTGTTTGGACAGCCGATCGTGAAATGATTTAAAGGTCTCAAGGTGTGTTTTACTCCTGTATTCTTGAAAAGAAAAAGAATTTGAATGAACTCTTCATGCATCGCCGCAAAGTGGTAATCCCTGTATAACGAAGTGAATTTCTCCGTCATTTTTATCCGCGCCGGGGTTCGAACCCGGGTCCACTCATTCCGGAATAAGTTGCTCTACCAATTAAGCTACGCGGACATTGATTCTAATTGCTATCTGCCTTTATGTCGTGTGCGTCCTTCTGGCAGGTACGTCACATCTCCTGGTACGTTACATCATCTCCCCCTTATTTTTCTTTTCTTTCGAAGTGCTGCTCATATTTTTCCTATCTCGCGGTGTGGAAATAACATCACACCAATGCGAGATTTTGAACGGTCGGGTCATCCGGATAGTTCGGGCGCCATTATAACGAAGTAAATTTCTCCGTCATTTTTATCCGCGCCGGGGTTCGAACCCGGGTCCACTCATTCCGGAATAAGTTGCTCTACCAATTAAGCTACGCGGACATTGATTCTAATTGCTATCTGCCTTTATGTCGTGTGCGTCCTTCTGGCAGGTACGTCACATCTCCTGGTACGTTACACCTGTTCCTATGACGAATTCCAGCACTTTTTTTTTCTTTCAGGTCCTGAAATCTTCAAGATAGTATTTGACATATTGCTTGTACCATAATTTTTTCTTCAAGAACATAGTTCCTTTTTATATACACTGCTGTGAATAGAAATTGCAACACCATGAAAAAATGCTCGGATTTGCACGAAATTTGAAGGGTGGGTAGAGCACTATGGGAGATGCAAATTGTAACAATTGCGGCGCACATGCAAATGTGTGCGCGCAGTGCCATCGCAAACGTGTCACTAGGGTATACATGTATGAGAGAAGGAGTAAAGAGAGCAGGTTTTTAAACTTGCTATCACTAAACTCGACCGCTCGCAGTTGTTAACATGCAAACATGCCGCGTAGGAGGACGAGAGAACCATTCGAGCACTCGACGGAGTTTGAAAAAGGCAGACTCGTTGGACTCAGAGACGGTGGTTTATCATAGCGGGATATTGCTGCATGTATTAGGCGTAATGAAACTGCCGTTATGCATACATGGCCTTAATGGACAGCACACGTTTATACATGTCGTAGTGTAGGGTCTGGAGCTCGAAAGTGCACGACCGAGCGGCAAGACAGGTACTTGCATAGTATGGCAGTGACGTCGCGCACAACACCATCCACGACACTTGCGCAGCAATGGGGGATAGTCACACATCGTCCGATGTCTGCAAGCACTGTTCGTCACCGATTGCTGCAAAAGAGTCCTTTGTGCGCGCCGTCCATTGCTGTGACTTCCTCTGACTCTGAACCATAGGCGCCAGCGATTGCAGTGGTGCCGTGAGCGTCGAAACTGGAGTTCTGAATGGGAGTATATTGTGTTTTCTGACGAGTACAGAATCAATCTAATGCATCACGACTGGCGAATCCTTGTTCGCAGGTACCATTGTAGACGGCATCTGGAAATCTGCATTGTGCAGCGCCAAATCGGTCCCATGCCGAAGGTTATGACCTGGGGCACTATCGCGTTTTATTCACGCACTCGCCTACTACGCATCACAGGCAAATTGAACAGGCAACGCTACATCACGGAAGTGTGGGAAGGTGAACTTCTACCCTTCCTTCAGTCGATCCCGGGAGCCGTCCTCCAATAAGGCAATGCCCGACCCCATGCAGCTCACACTGTCCAAGACGTACTTTGTGCGCATGAAGTCTCTCGTCTTTCCTGGCCTGTATGACACGCGTTGCCAGCTATGTGGAAGTCGTAGAATGCGTTTAGCAGTGTCTGTCTGGTTGATCGTTCGTAAAGAGCAATCTACTGCGTGAAGACGAGTGAACAACTGATCACATCAGAAGCAACATGGGCTCGAGCATTGTCATGCAAAATGATGGGTGGGTTCTACATAAAGTGTATCTGCTTCTTCCTCAAAGCTGGTCTCAGATTTTATTCAAAAAAAAAAAAAAAAAAAAAAAGGAATACTGCGCAGTGACAGTCTAGCGTTGGGGTACGGCATGCCTCAGGATAACACCATAGCAGTCGTACACGAGAATAACCATAGCCTTCACATTGCTGGGACGACCTGGCCAAGGCTCATCTTTCATATTTTGGCGTCCACCTTTGAAGGGTTATACCCATCTTGCAACTGTTCGGTATGGCAAAGCAGATTCCCCACAAACCTCCAAACGTCCTTGATAACACTGTCGTGCGGTACGACCTCTGGCACTTTGAATTTTTATCCAGCACCGTTGCTCCAATTTCGAAAACATCGTGACTAGACCGACAGCTCATGCTCTTCTTATTACTGCGCAGGCGCATGCAATTGGAAGAGCGAGTCCGTTTCACAGTGAGGTGTGCTATGTACAAACAACGTGCGACGTAACTGCCACTCTTAAAATTAAATTGCCTTCGTTGCTAACATGATGCATTTTCGGAAACAGAAATAGCGCCGTGGTGGAACGTTTAGAAAAGCATGTGTTTATCTTGAAGCTGAATTTCGTGATGAGAATCATATGGACTCCTGTATGTCTATAGTTCCTCAAAACTACTCACATCCTGTTCTTTTTGTCCCTGACTGTCTTCGTTGCTAACATGAATGCATTTCCAGAAAAAGAAATTGCCCCGTGGTGGAACGTTTAGAAAAGCACCTGCTTACCTTGAAGCTGATTTTCGGGTTGAGAATCGAATAGACTCACTGTAGTCCCTCAGAACCATATACTCACATCCTGTTCTTTTTGTCATTGATTGTCTTCGTTGCTGACATGAATGTATTTTCAGAAAGAGAAACAGCCCCGTGGTGAAACGTTTAGAAAATCACCTGTTTACCTTGAATCTGATTTTCGGGATGAGAATCGTATGAATTGTATGGATTTTGTATACACGTAGAGCATTTCAATTATCGTTAAAAGTGGACAACTTTCGAAAAATTCAATCTTAACCAAATTCAGGTTCTGTGATTTTCTTGTTTTATGACCATTACGTCGTCTTCTGGTACACACGAAATAATTCCTTTTGCACATGATACAAACTGTTATGTAAGAATGATTTTTTTCTTCGAACTTCAATATTTTTCTACCATAGTCCTAACTAACAGGCATTTCATTTTATCCAAGAGAATAGTGCGAAATCGGTACACTTTTGAAGATAGCGCCCATCCTTGAATTGGGAGTATCGGAATTTAGGGAGAGAAAAGTCGTGATAAGTTCACCCCGGTGGGCATGTGGTCCGAAGCGCTGGTTTGTGACCATTCGTCCGAGATACGTCTGGGTTTGAGTCCCGGAGGAAGAGTAGATGTTGGTTTCGTTTGATGGCGTTGCCCCCGCCATCTGTCCCTTCTCTGGCGTGAGGGCCCCTCCCCTTCCGTGCCGAGCGCGCATGCGCATATATTTCCATTTTATCATCTAAAAATATTGCTAAGCATATTTTCTCCTTTACATCTCAAAAAGATACGATAAAAATTTCTTGTAGTGTATTTTTGGCAATTCATTTCCATGTGTAATTGAAATACACATGCATGCATATCACTATGCTGACCTCTGAGATTCAGAGGTTAGCTTCACACCAGAAAAAATTCTAATTGATTATTTACTTACTATTGCAGTATCAAACTTCTCCATTTACAGCCATCTTGACACACAAGTCGGCCTTCACTGACATCCATCACACGACGAACACAAAACCTTCTATGCTTCATGCTCATAATCCTTTTCTCATGCAGAAACTCCTGAATGTGATCCTCCTGTGACTTCCTTGGCCTTCATCTGCCTTTCCTTCCTGCCACGCGGGCTAAAAAGATTTTCTTAGTAAGCATCTCATCACTCATTCTTTCAACAAGGCCAAACCATCAAAGAATAATAGCCTCCACCTTGCTAACAATATTTTGCTTCACATTACACAACTGCAACACATCGTTCCTCACACGATCAGAACGTGTCTTGCCACAACCCCCCCCACGTAAGTAACACATTTCTCCATCATACAAACGACTTCTGTGTTTCTTCTGTAGTACCCAGGTTTCACTGCCATACATCAGAGAAGGAACAATTACACTTTCGTACACATCCATGCGGGCCCCTGTTAAGAGCCCATCATTCCTGTGAAAACCTCCTAAAGCAGCTATGACTTTCAATGAAGAATTCACTCGCCTACTAATTTCCCCATCTAATTTGTTCTCTCTGTCAAACATGCTTCCTAAATACACAGACTCATTCACCTGGTCAATCACTGTGCCATTTAAACTTATATTACATTCATTGCTAACAGTTCCTATCTCAAAACCCATAACTTTGGTTTTTCCTTATTCATACTCAGTTTGAATTTCATGCAAACTTCGTACATCCGGGGCAAAATATATTCTGTAGTTCTCTTTTGCTCTCTGCTAACAGGACTGTGTCATCAGCATATGCACACCAGCCCCGTAGCCAGACAAGCAAGTTGGAAGGGGCGGCTGATGATTGAGATCGGGCGAAGGTTATAAAGTGGTCGGGCAAAGGATATAAAGTGGTCGGGCAAAAGATGTGAAAGAGGTCGGGCAAAAGATGTGAAAGAGGTCGGGCGCTATACTGTGTTGTGCGAGTCGCTAGTACGGGCAAAAGGAAACACAGGTCGGGCTCAGCCCGGCCTGGCCCTCCCCTGGCTATACGGCCCTGCTGCACACACGGATATTACTCAGACATAAACCAGTATTGTCCATTTTGGCATCACGCGTGCACGCATCCATAAATATCAGGGGCAAATATTCGGGGTGTGCAAGGTACGAGGCGCACACCCACACAGATTCGCAATTACGGATTTATTTCTAATAAAACTCGCCAGAGTTCGTCCTAAGGCTTCGAGTGGTGGTTAAAATTAATTTCCCCACATAATGGTTTTTATTAAGAAGAAAAGGTTTGTTCAGTAAGCATATCGCATTCGCGCTAGAATCCTCAGGTGTGTTGTTTCGCGTGCGCACATTCGACGACCTTGAAGCAGCTGTGGTACAAGCGCTCCCCCGACGGCGTTGTAGGTCATGTTTTAATTTCCCTGTGGTTTCAAACGTTAACAGCGGAACTTTCAAGGTGTGCTACCCAAAATGAGCACCGTTTGAATTACACGGAGCAGTACAACCATTTGCTGTTATATTGTTTTTTTTCTTTTTATGTATTTCCAATAAGACTCGCTGAAGTTTGTCCGCTAAACTTAATTCCCTTGTGCAATATTTTCGTGAAGAGGAAAGGGTTCGTTGCTTCGTGCAGTAAATAAAACGTAGTAAATAATATTTGCAGCTGCAGGAGTGCTATTTTACCAGCATATATCCTAAGTCGTCAAAGCAACTGTAATTCAAAGCTCTCCAGATGGCGCTACAGGTCATGTTTTCATTTCCTCGTGGATCCAACGCAGAATTCAAACCCAGGGTGTGAGCACTTAAAAAAGCACCACTGGTCGTACTTGTTTGCGTTTGGAATAGCGTGGAGTCATAAACACACTTCAACGTTCTGCTATGCGTTAATGTTTTTCTGTCTTTTCGTCGCTGTATGAATCGGTGTGTTTATGAGCACAGATCTAAATATAAAATTTGAGTTTTGACATCCATTTAGGTGGACGATGTATTAAGTGCCCCTTTTTCTGCCAGAGACTTTGCAAATTGTGTAAAGCGGGTTAAAGAAATTAAGCCTCGTGCTGTATTTAAAACCTATACATAAAAAAAAAAAGATACCGAAAATTTGTTCATCACTAGTATTTGCACAAGAAATTCATATTTTTCTTACAACGGAGTGTACGTAAAGATCTTTACCGTAAGTTATTAGACGACACCTAAATAAAAGAAATACTTTCTTATGTTCAAATTCAATGCTCACATTTCGCAGCTCGGGATACATAATAAAATTTTTACGTGTTTTTTCCCATAAGAGCGCACACCCAACTTAAATGGGCACGCGACGCCACTGATAAACATATTAAACAGCCATGATGACATTCCACAACTCTGTCTGAATCCTGCACCAATAGAAAACCATTTTGATAAAACATCATTCGCTCGTACACATGCTCTACTGCCAGCATATATTGTTTTTACACTATTAAGTACATTCCCAGTAATACCATATTTATTCAATAGCTTCCACAAAAGTATCCTATTTACTCGATCGTAAGCTATTATCTTTAGCGTAAGTTATTACCGTAAGTTATTAGAAGGCAGCAAAAACTTTCTTGCCAACAACCAGATACTTTTCAATCATCATGCGTTAACCAGGCGCAAAGCAACTCTGGTGTAAGACCTCGTACTTTTTCAATAATTGCCTTTCCAAATACTTTCCCTGTCACACTCAGTAGGCTAATACCACGATATTTCTTGCAGTCAGTCTGATCACTTTTTCCCGGGTTTGGTCCATTTCACCAAAAATCCCTTGACCGAAGGGTCACTTCGCCGAAAATCACTTCACCGAAAAGTTAATTTCACCGAAAGGTCGTTTCATCGAAAAGTTCATTTCACCGAAACGTTCATTTCACCGAAAGTTTATTTCACCGAAAAGTTCATTTCGACGAAAGGTCGTTTTGCCGGAAAGTTCACTTCACCGAAAGATCACTTTATCGAATGTTCACTTCATCGAAAGATCGTTTTAACCAGCTGCTAATTTCGATCCAAAGGCAATATTCTTTGAATTTTAAATTCAAATTTATTTATTTATTTTCGTGAGATGCAACCTAATGTCGATCTTATCCACAGATTTGTCTCCTAATAACTCAAATATTAGTACTACTAAAAACGTGTATTTCAGTGAAATCTCATGTGTGGAACGGGTGTGGTACATAACGTCGACGGTCAAAATGTCGACAGTGAAAATGTCGATAGGGTCAAAATGCCGACAACAAAAAAGTCAACAGGGTCCAGAAAATGTCCGCATTGTAGTCTAACTTAGACGGTAGACGGTTTCCGGAACTGGTCGGGGCCCGGGGTCAAGGAAGACCCACACAAAATTTTCGTAAAATCTACAGTTTTCAATTCAGAACCATTAAATTTGGTATACTACGTCATGGTACTCTAACTTAGACGGTAGACGGTTTTTTTAAAGGGTCGGGGTCAAGGGGACCCCATACAAAATTTTTGTAAAAATCTACAGTTTTCAATTTAGAACTACCAAATTTGGTATGTCGCCTGAAAACCCTACAATGTCCGAAAGCGATGCGCGACGATTCGAATCTGCATATTCACATTTCGCAAATGTAGCCGTATGCAAATGAAGATTGTGACGTTGTACCGTACCTACGATATAAAAACCAGTGGCAGGATGTACCCTGATCAGAAGTTTAGGTCTACGTACGCTGTGTGATAATGGCGAGCTTGAATTTCTGGGGTTACGTGAAAAATCAGGTGTATGCAACAGCGCCTACAAGTCTGCTGGATCTACGTCGTCGTGTTACAGATGCTTGCAATAGTGTGACACCTTCCATGCTGAGGAATGTGCATGCAGATTTATTTTCACGAATACAAATGTGTATCGTGGGCAATGGCGAACTCTTCGAACATACTCGACATTAACTTTTAATCACTGTGCGCCAGTTTGCCTTTTTTGTTTTGTTTTGTCTGACGTTATCAAACTGTATTGACATAAGTACGCATTTATGCAATAAACTGTGTGTATTTGCTCATACCTATGCCCGTTCCCTTCAAACGTTCACACAAACGGTCGCGCATCGATTTCGGACATTTTAGGGTATTCAGGCGACAATTTATCTTATCCGTGTAAAACAAATGTTGTTTTGTACTAATTAATTGATGCTCTGCAACTTTGTAATTGGAAATTTTGCTCTATCTCTTTTCGTTTTCGATTTGCAATAGCTAACTTCCGCATTTCGTCACTAGGGGCGCTGCTATTGGTTGCATTAGATTGGGCGTAGTCGCTTTACTATACCGTTACCTCACTTGCATAACTGTAACTCTCTCCGTTAGCAAGTTATTCCAGGCTAAAGGACTTTCCTATGCACCCTCTATATATAGACTACAGAGAGAGAGAGAGAGAGAGAGAGAGAGAGAGAGAGAGAGAGAGAGAGAGAGTGCTGTTAAAATGTCCAAGAAACTGATCCCCCACCCAGCCCCAACACACACACGCTTTTGTATTATTTGAAAAGTTTGGAGGTGTAGTAATCTTTTTCATTGAGCAAAGCGGTATTTCTCAAGGCAAGCCAACAGAACCGTCAGCGTCCTGGAGGAATTTTTGTTTTAAAAATATGGTAGGCCTATCTTAGCCCCGTATGAATAAATTCTGCATATATAGTAATTGCTACCGGTAAAAATAAGTTTACTTGAGAATTCAGTTGTTCTCTTGATGTAATATACTTTCTATATTGTACTACAAGTCATCGAACGATTTTATTTTTCATTTCAATGTCATCCCAAATTACAGAAATTTTAAGACTTCCTTAATATTACTTATGAGATTCAAAATAAATCTGGCAACAGTAATCACCCAAGTCGTACATTTATGAGTCTTAAAATTCGACGTGGAGTTCAAATTTCTGCATACTTATTTTGCATATAATTTACGATGGAAAAGTAGTTTTCATATAAACATTCAAAATCAATTGCACGATTTGTGTGTAGTAAGAATTTCAGTCACTGTATACAAAAAACCAAATTTAAGATCACTTTTTCAGCATGGAGCTTTTCGAAGAATGTGCAGTTATCATAGCGATCGATTCTTTTCTGGTTGGATGTTTTTTATATTTTTGTATTTTCTTTTCCTCTCTCCTTTGCCGGAATCACGGACTGATGACAATCAATGATTCTGTAAGTGATAAATTCGGGACATTGAGGACTTGCTGATTAAACATCTAAGAAATTCCTGACATAGCATGGAGAACAGACTACAATGGGGATGTTACGTTTCGGTGAAGTGATCTTTCGGTGAAACGACCTTTCAGTGAAATGAACCTTTAGGTGAAACGACCTTTCGGTGAAATGACCCTTCGGTGAAGTGAACTTTTCGGTGAAACAACCTTTCGGTGAAATGAACTTTTCGATGAAATGACCCTTCGGTGAAGTGAACTTTTTGGTGAAACAACCTTTTGGTGAAATGAACTTTTCCATGAAATGAACCTTCGGTAAAGTGAACCTTTCGGTGAAATGACCTTTCGGCGAAATGAACTTTTCGGTGAAGTGATTTTTAGTGAAGCTTCGGTGAAATGATCTTTCTGCGAAATGAGCGATACCCCTGTTTCCCTCATACAAGGAAACAATGACAGCATCCTTCCAATCCCGAGGGACCATTCCTAACTCCCAGCACAACTGGCAAATTTCAGTTAACCAGTCAATTACAGAGTCATCACCATATTTTAACATATCAGCAGTTATGCCATGAACTCCCGGAGCTTTACCATTCTGAAAAGATTACAGAGCTTTACACACCTCTTCTCTTGAGATCCATCCTATGCTTCCGTCTTTCACTGTGGCAACATCTGCTTCTGTCTCAGAATCACCTTTTCTTTCCTGATCTAATAACTCACAGAAGTATTCACCCCATCTTTCACTTAGATCATTGGGCTCCCATGTCATTTCCCCGATCCTATTCTTCACACAACTTACAACTTTGTTTCCCCTATATTTCCTGAGTCTCCTGTACTTCAGAAAGTTTTTTCCCTGTCTTTCCAAAAAGCTAATTCATGCTTTTCCACCTGCTCCTTCTTATCTTTCGCCTTACTCTGGCGAACCAGCTTAGCTGCCTTACGCTTCTTACAGCGATATTCATCTTCAGAAACTCTACCGTGCAACATCTCCAAATATGCTTCCTTCTTTCTCTTTACTTCCTCTTCAATCTCACTATTCCATCAAGAATCACTTCTATTGTGGTGCCACAGACCCCTTCAGCTGTAGTGACAATACAGTTCTTAAAACATTCCCACTTCTTTTCTACATCCCTCTCACATGACTTCAGCTCATTCAGTCTTTCTCTCAGTAAATTAGAGTAACGCTGATGATCTTCAGGGAGCCTTTCAACCTTTATTCTTTCCATCCTAGGCCTCTTCCTATTCCTTTTCCTCCAACCAACATCCAGTTTCACTCGTCATACATGTACTATTAAGTAATGATCAGAGGCACAATCCGCACCTCTCATCATACGAGGAAGTCGTGCTCGCCCAGCATGCTCCGATATCTTTGCTCTGTTTCCCAGTTTCCCGAGTTGTTGGTTACTTTTATTTGTGCTTACCTCGAGTTTGAAGGTCTGCTCTTCATTTTTGTTCACTCCCGAGGCTCTGTGAGTAGTCATTTTGCTTCATTTTTCTGTTTATTTACGTCTCGGCTTGGCCGGACGGGACCAAGCTTCCGGGCCGCCATTGCCATGACGTCTCACTCTACTAATGTGACTTTCGCTGATTTTCCTGCTTAGCTGATCTGTGTCTCTCCTTCTCCTGGCGATGCCGTGCTGCCTTTCGGTGCTAACCCTGATGCTGTTGAGAGTACCTTCCCTGCTCCCTGTGCTCCTCTAATTTGATTTCCTGGTGTTTCGTCTGGACTCTTCTCTTCTTCTACTACGTCCGTGGTGACTGCTCTTGGTGATGACGCATGGATATCTCGGATGGCGTTGCTGCTCCTCCTTCTCAGCTCGTCAGTGCGCTACCTCTTCTTACTCTGACATCCCATCTGGCGATGCCTCGTTTTCTGTTCCTTCGTCCATGGACTTGTTACGCTCGCATACTTGGCGTGATGGAGCTGAAATCGCCATTTATCTTCCGGTGAATTCTCCTGCTGATCGATCTCTCCTCTCTTTGCTCGACAAGGGCGTTTGTTTCAAAGCTCTACCAAACACTTCTCTTAAAGTCTACTGCTCTCCGTTGAAAATGATGCTCCATCCCACTGCCATTACACGTATGGCTTTCATGCCTCGGTTTGTTTTGGTGTACTTTACTACCGCTGCCTACGCCCAGACTGTTTTGTCTGCAGGCCTCCCGATCGGTGGACGCCGATTGTTTCCTGTTCCTGTTGCTTACCGCCCTGTTCTGGCTCGCTCCACCAGGTGCCACCTGAGATCTCCGATGAAGTGCTCCACACTGCTTTGTCCATGTTTGGCACGGTTGTTGGTCCTGTTACTACACCTTCTGCTGTCCCTAAGTATCCAGATGACCGCTCGATTGATGCTTTCCGGCGTCAGATGAGGGACGTCTTTCCTTCAGAGGATACTCTTCTTCGGTGCCCGTCTGTGCTGACTATTGTTGCGGTGACGTCCTTCGGCACATTGAATTTCTCCCTACTCTTCAGTGTCATTGGTGCCAGGCCACTGGTCATCTTAGCTCTGCGTGTCCTCATCAAGCCTCTGGTGATCCCGCTGCTCCTGTTTCGGCGCCTGCTCCTGTGTCTTCATGCTCCACGTATCATGTCTGTGCTCCGGCAAGGTTTTCTCCTCCTTCCGTGTCGCCTGTTTCTTCCGTCACTTCTGTGGTGCCCTCGGATTCAGTGTTGCCTGGAATATCAGCTGTTGTCTGGCGCTCCATCTCTCTGCTCCTATTCGGACTCCTCTGACACTTCGCTCCAGGACGAAGCTCTCTCCGCTGAGGTTGATGCTGCTCCCAGCCTTGCTTTCTCGTCTGCTAAGAAACAAAGCATGGCCTCGCCTACTGGGTCTCCCTGCGGACTCCGTCCTCGTTTTCAACTCTCCAAGCCCGTGTCACATTCTGATTTTCTTACTTCTGACGCGGACTACCAGTCGTGTCATCCACTTCCCATTGATCACTTTCGGAGGCTTTTGGACGATGCCTCCTTGCCTGAGGGGCATCTTCCTTTTTCCACCGTTCGCAGGCTTTTCTTTGCGCCTCCCAAAAGTCGTATGACGAAAGACATTCTTCATGCGCATTCTTCATCGTCTTACCGGGCTATGGATACTGAACTTCACTCCTACTGTGTTGCTCTCCCTGCCCTCAGTAAGCGCTTTCCTCCTCCTCACCCCTCGATGGCTGGCTTCCGTCGCCGATGTTATCGGATCGATGATGTTGCTGACCGCTCCTCCTCCCGTAGCTTTGAGCCTGTGTACTCCACTTTAGAGTCGGATTCTCAATACTATTCTGCTGACGACCACCAGTGATTTTCTCTGGACATCCCTGGACTCTGTTCTCTGCCACTTGTTTTTTTCCTTGTATTTACACTGTTTCTGTTCACTGTGCGGCATTGTATACACTGAAGAGCAATTGAATTGGAGATACCTGTCTAGTAACGTGTAGCACCACCTTTCGTCTTGATGAAGGCGGCGATTGGTCTCGGCATGGACTCGACAAGACACCGGA
Organism: Macrothele yani; assembly: GCA_039090855.1. Lineage (NCBI taxonomy): Eukaryota > Metazoa > Arthropoda > Arachnida > Araneae > Macrothelidae > Macrothele > Macrothele yani. The sequence continues at coordinate 145,854 of CM076997.1, forward strand.
AGCGTTGGAAAGCCATACGAATCCACGACCCCTGAACAAGCTCCCACAGTTCACGAAGATTTGATGGAACGGGGTCACAGCCTCGAACAACTCTTTCGATGGCATTCCAGATGTGCTCGATGGGATGGAGGTCAGGTGACCTAGCTGGCAAAGGAAGCGAGGTCACGTCGGTGGAGTGTTCATCCAACCATTCGGATACAGTTTGGGAGCGATGGCACGGTGCATTGTATGGATGCAGTGTGATGTTGAAGACGCACAAAAGGGAGCAAATGGTCGTCCGCGATATCACGGTAACGTTGACTTGTGAGGAACGATGTCACACGTACCAGGGGTCCCTTTTCAGTCCACGTAAACAGTCCCTAGACGAGAATGCCACCCCCACCAGCTTGAAGAGTACCTTGCTGGCAAGAAGGATCCACTGCTTCATGTGGTTTGCGCAGTACTCGTATCCAGCCATCCGTATGTACCAACGTGAATCTCGACTCATCAGTCCAGGCAACATTTTTCCACATGTCTAGGGTCCAGTGGCGATGTTCCCGCGCATATGCTAATCTTTGCACCCTGTGATGTGCGGTCAGAAGCGGTACCCTCGTGGGACGATGCCTTCTGTATCCCATAGCAAGGAGATGGTTCTGGATGGTGTGGCTCAATGGCGGCGGAACCGCCGGTCGATAATTTCAACAATTTCAGCCAAGATTTTTATTTTTATTATTTTGTTTTTTGGCATATGTTCGATTGTCGTGATGTGCCTTAGAAAGTTCCTCTAGGTAAGTGGTTTGGTGGTCCTATTTCCGAACAAAGTTCCTTAGGCATGGTTTTTCTTCTGTTTGTTCCGGCAAGCAGGAAGTTAGAGGGTACACCACGATTTGAAATTTCGGGCCCGGTCAGCGAACTTCACTCTCCGCCGCCGCTGGTGTGGCTGCTTACACGTTTTTGTGCACCAGCGTTAAATTGCAGATTGATTTCTTGCACTGTGGCCCGTCTAACCGCTGTTACAATGCAAGCTAGCCGACGATAACCCCGCCCGACGAATGGGTCACTCCATCACGACTTCCGAGATGGAGTGACCCATTTTTTGGGCCCCGACAATTTGTCCACGATCAAATGCGCTTAGGTCCTTCGTCTTACCCATACTGCGCCCGACTCTTACTGATTCCCGTCGCGTCACTCCTTATATTGTCGGATAGCTGCATACGTCATGTCGTTTCCGTTTACAGGTCCGCTCACAGCGCCACATTTGCATAACGCCAGCTGTATCTAATTCAACTGCTCTTCGGTGTATTTCATTGTCGCGTCTGACCATTCCCTGTATATTTTATTCTTCGCCTGTACGTTTTACTTTGTCTTAATAACTTTGCTCACAGCGCCGCATTATATGTACCACAGTCATTGTGTTTCATCAATGTATTGTGTTGCTCATTCACCTGTACCTTTTTCTTTCGATTTAATAAAGCGAACTTTGAACTCTCATCACACGAGTGTCAACAACTAAGTGTTTCAGACGCTGATCGTAAACAACAAAATCTATAACACTCTTTTGACCAAGAGTACGATTTTCCCAAGTATATACTATGTGGATATACAATCATTTGCAAAAGCTTAAGACTACCTGTCAATTTATTGAAAATTAAGATTTTCGAATAAATTACTAGTCACAGATATTTGAAAAAATGACACCACAGATGAATACTTACACAAAAAGACCGAAATCAGTACTTTGTGTGGCCACCTTTGTGTTTTTATAACGGACAGAATACAGGGATTTGAAATTGTCGCTCGAAATTTCTTTGCACCACACGTACTCTATCGATTCAATCAAGGCTTGGGAATTTGATGGGTGATTTTCTTCTACCTTGTCTTTCAAAATGGTCCACAAATATTCGATGGTGTTAAGGCCCGGACTATTACCGGCCCAATCAAGCATAGTTATGTTTTTCCTCTGCAGGTAGTCCTTTACTGTCTTTGATCTGCGGCATGGAGCACCATCACGCATAAAGATTGTGCATCTGTGCACTTGCATATGAGTTAATAGCTTCTCACGTAATATTTCCACATAAAAAGAACCAATCACGGTAATGCCTGTTGGCAAAAAGGATAATGAGGCAGTACCGGATGCTGACATAGCACCCCATGTCATCTGACTAGGTGAATTCTCACTGTGTTAACGGTGTATTTTTCATCAAACCTTTTGCCTTTTGATCGTCGAACATGCGCTTCACGTGATTCAAATTGGCGCACAGTTGATTCATCGGTAAAAGAACTTGGATCCAATTTTCAGCAGTCCACGATTGATGACGTTTCGCAAACTGGAGTCTGTTCTTTATCATGACAGATCTTAGGCTAGGTTTATGTGCAGGTTTATGACTTTAATCCAAAATCTTTGCTAAGACGTCGTGAAACAGTGCTGATACTAATATCAGACCCATATGAATGTAGAAAGGCCTTGATTTTCTTGCACAAACTCCTCGGAGAACGCATAACTATTCGCCTTATGGTATTGTCATCACGTGGGGTTGTTTTCCTCGGACGTCCACTTCTCTTTTGGTCGCTAATTTCCCCTGTATCTCGATATTTCATGATCGCATTATGAATAGCAGTCTTGCTCACATTCAGCTTTCTGCTTATGTCACGTTCAGAATATCCTTCATGATATAAAGTCAATGTTTCCTCTGAGTAACACTTAATGACGCTTTTTTGCCCATTTTCCCTATATAGAAAATATGTACAAAACCTCTGAGCATGAAAACCAGAAGCAAACTGACGCTCGCACACTTCCCCCAACTCTATCAACAGCTGCCGCTGTATGATGATAAAACACCGGCAGGAAGTTGAGTTATACAGACAGTAGCTGACGCAATCGGCAGAAATCTCCTATTACGAACAGGTGGTCTTAAACCTTTGCAAATGACCGCACTTGTGATTGAAAAACGTATGAGATACGCACAAACTATTGTCAATGCAGAGTTCAATTAATCTTTTACCATTATCATTCACACAAGTATCATTAAACTTACCCAGAACATTATCAGAAATCGCATTCTGCACTACTCTCTGAACTTTCACTTTCAAACGAATCCAAAGAATTCTCTCCCTTATTCAGCTATAGTGCATCAAGTTGTTCTTCATCTTTTCACTTAAAATCACACCTACACCAGCCTGTCCTCTCACATTATCCAATACTCCAGACCACACACTCACCCTTCCATTCACTTCTTCTATCCCAATTTCCTTCTTTTTGGTTTCACTTAAACACAGCACATCCGGCCAATTTCCTTCTTTTTGGTTTCACTTACACATAGCACATCCATCCAATTTCCTTCTTCTTGGTTTCACTTAAACACAGCACATCCGGCCAATTTCCTTCTTTTTGGTTTCACTTATACACATAGCACATCCATCCAATTTCCTTCTTCTTGGTATCACTTACACACAGCACATCCGGCCAATTTCCTTCTTTTTGGTTTCACTTACACACAGCACATCCGGCTAATTTCCTTCTTTTTGGTTTCACTTACACATAGCACATCCATCCCATTTCCTTCTTCTTGGTTTCACTTAAAAACACATAGCACTTCCGGCCAATTTCCTACTTTTTGGTTTCACTTACACATAGCACATCCATTCAATGTCCTTCTTCTTGGTTTCACTTACACACAGCACATCCGGCCAATTTCCTTCTTTTTGGTTTCACTTACACATAGCACATCCATCCAATTTCCGTCTTCTTGGTTTCACTTACACACAGCACATCCGGCCAATTTCCTTCTTTTGGTTTCACTTTCACATAGCACATCCATCCAATTTCCTTCTTCTTGGTTTCACTTAAACACAGCACATCCGGCCAATTTCCTTCTTTTTGGTTTCACTTTCACATAGCACATCCATCCAATTTCCTTCTTCTTGGTTTCACTTAAACACATAGCACATCCGGCCAATTTCCGTCTTCTTGGTTTCACTTACACACAGCACATCCGGCCAATTTCCTTCTTTTTGGTTTCACTTTCACATAGCACATCCATCCAATTTCCTTCTTCTTGGTTTCACTTAAACACAGCACATCCGGCCAATTTCCTTCTTTTTGGTTTCACTTACACATAGCACATCCGGCCAATTTCCTTCTTTTTGGTTTCACTTACACATAGTAAATCCATCCAATTTCCTTCTTTTTGGTTTCGCTTACACCAGCACGTCCAGCCAATTTCCTTCTTTTTGGTTTCACTTACACATAGCACATCCGGCCAATTTCCTTCTTCTTGGTTTCACTTAAACACAGCACATCCGGCCAATTTCCTTCTTTTTGGTTTCACTTACACATGGCACATCCGGCCAATTTCCTTCTTTTTGGTTTCACTTACACATAGTACATCCATCCAATTTCCTTCTTTTGGTTTCACTTACACCAGCACATCCAGCCAATTTCCTTCTTTTTGGTTTCACTTACACATAGCACATCCATGCCATTTACTTCTTCTTGGTTTCACTTACACACAGCACATCCGGCCAATTTCCTTCTTTTTGGTTTCACTTACACATAGCACATCCATCCAATTTCCTTCTTCTTGGTTTCACTTAAACACAGCACATCCGGCCGATTTCCTTCTTTTTGGTTTCACTTACACACAGCACATCCATCCAATTTCCGTCTTCTTGGTTTCACTTACACACAGCACATCCGGCCAATTTCCTTCTTTTTGGTTTCACTTTCACATAGCACATCCATCCAATTTCCTTCTTCTTGGTTTCACTTAAACACAGCACATCCGGCCAATTTCCTTCTTTTGGTTTCACTTACACATAGCACATCCGGGCAATTTCCTTCTTTTTGGTTTCACTTACACATAGTACATCCATCCAATTTCCTTCTTTTTGGTTTCACTTACACCAGCACGTCCAGCCAATTTCCTTCTTTTTGGTTTAACTTAAACACAGCACATCCGGCCAATTTCCTTCTTTTTGGTTTCACTTAACCAGCACATCCAGCCAATTTCCTTCTTTTTTGGTTTCATTTACACGCAGCACGTCCAAGTATGTGGCATATCGGTGGTATGATTAATTTAGCAACCCAGACTAAAGCCACAAAGTTTTGAGGGAGGAGAATAACGTAATAAGGTTCAAAAATGGCTTTAAACTTACCGTTTTTGCTCATGTTGTTTGTTCGTTTGCTTTATTGGAGTTAATGGTGCAAGAGCCAGGTTTGGCTAAAAAGCGCTAAGTACAGTCAAAAAACAGTTACATGCTCAGCTAGCGCCGTGGGAACACCATTTACCAATCAGCTGGAGCTCCATCTGACCCTTTTACACAACCGCCCATGGGACAATAAGCTCGGTTACGTTGCATCTTTGTTTTACGGGAAAGAGATCCCCAGTAGGCCTACAAAAAATAACCCCGAGTACTGTGCTTAAATTTGCTTTAAACTGCAAGTTTCTTTTTCTTTAAATTTCCTTTCCGTATTTGCTTTCTCTCCCCCTCGCTCTTTCAGAACATACGTTTCCTACATTGGCGGGCAACAAAATCTGTAAGGATATCAGAAAAATCCATTTCTAATATTCACTCACCGAAAATGAAATTTGCGCACCTAGAAGAAAACATGCTACAACCGTGAAACTTTACAAATAGCTAGAGTGTATGCTGGTATGCAAATGATCCACGTTTGGTGCGAGTGCGCATGACCGCACACCCTGTGGTGGCACTGCAAGCACAAACTGGTAGCCTTATAAACCGGCGTGTGGTCGATGCCCCATTAAAGCAAAAAGCACCGACCGGCGCAAGCAAGAGTACAAAGTAACAAGATTGCCGAGTAAACGCCAGAGACGTCGATTTACGCAACTTACGGACTTTGAGAGAGGCCTGATTATCGGGCTAAAAACCGAAGGCTAGTCGGCGCGCCGTATAGCCCGCCACATGGATCGTTCTTACCATACCATCCAACTGTGTTGGGAGCAGTGGACATGTGACGGCACTGCCCACGGCCGAGCGGCTCCGGATGGACCAGGCGGACCACCGGTAGAATGGACCAACGGAGAGTGCGCCAGGCACGAACGGATCCCAAAGAGACCCGGTCCACTATACAGACAGATGTAGCGGCTCCTGTGTGCCCATGAACCATTTCCCGACGCCTCGTGGAAGCGAATCTTCGATCCCGGCGCCCCTTGCGTGTGCTGCCATTAACACCGGAACACCTCCGGCTCTATGTGCAGTGGTGCCAGGCCAGAGGGACGTGGAACGCCACAGACTAGTGACGTGTGGTGTTTAGCGATGAGTGCCGCTTCGTTTTGGTGACAGATGAGCATCGTGTCCGGGTGTGGAGGTCCCCGGGTCAACGGCACAATACTAACCTCGCTATCGAGCGCCACACCTCCCCCACTGCATGCATTATGGTCTGTGGAGCCATTGCCTACGATAGCCGGTCAGCTCTAGTAGTGGTACGTGGATCATTGACAGGCCAGCGGTATGTGGATAAGATCCTACGGTCCCATGTGCTCCCATTCCTGGCCGGGATTCCAGGTGCGCTATGCCAGCAGGATAATGCCTGCCCGCACACGGCTCGGGTTGCCCAGTACTGTCTACGTCATGTCCAGACACTTCCATGGCCTACCCTCTTCCCGGACATGTCCTCTATCGAGCATGTGTGGGACCAGTTGAAACGCCGGTGCAACAGATCAGTTTTACCAGGTTTAAGTTTACCCTGCACAGTGAATGAAATCTGCGTGTCAACTGTACCCCAGACAAAACACAGACAGGAGCCAAGGTCACTTGGCTCCTGTCTCAGCAGGTCGGTGGCGTCACCACCGACCTGCTGGCTCGGTGTCATACGCGAAGCGACAGTGCGCCAAGCGACCCTCTGGAAATCGTGCGCGGAGCTACCTTGCTAATCGTCGTGTAACTTGGTAACATAGCTTAATGCTTTTGTCCTTGGTTCAACTTGGTAACATAGCTTAATGCTTTCAAGCATTTTTTAAGATCTTTAGAATTTCCAAATTCGACGTGTGATGCACAAACAACAATTAAAAGAATTAGGAGAACTTGGTCCAAAAGATGCTGTACCTGTCAAACATGTTCGATAAAAGTCTCTTCGTAACGAACCATCTTGAGGGGCAATTCAAGGTTTAAATTTCTGGTTGAACTTTGTAGCCGGTTGGACTTTACTTTGCAGTACATTTTCGCGTAATTTCAAATGAAGACAGTATTAAAATTAATGAAACATTTAAAAAAAATTAAAAAATGGTAATCGAATTTAGGCAAAAATATAAGAAAGTCGCTGATATTTTTGATATTTTCGAAAGTACAGATAAAACCCTGAAATTTGCGAAATTACAAAAACAGTACTGAAAATCGCGGAAATTCGCGCCGCGATAAAAATTAGTAGTCTAATTATGGGCTATGTAAGAATATTTAGTCTATGGGTTATTTCTTTCGCTTATGCATTTAGTTCATTAAAGAGTTTCAGGCACCAAATTTTCCAAGAATTTACCACCTCCCAGGGAAATATTATATTCTAAATCGATATTGTCACTATTTGATCTCTATATGAAATGGTTGGGCTCTTTTTTTTCGCTTATGTGCCCCGCTCCCAGAACTTGCTCTTCATGATATGACCAAATCCAAAAATTTAATTATTAATTTATTGCTTCATAAGTATGTTATGGAAAGAGTAAAGAGCACTTGTGCTTAAGGTTATTTCCTTTCTTTGTATAACACTAGGATATTATTTTAACAGACATTTCTGTTTCGTTGAAAAATTTATAATTTGAACTAAGTAGACAACCGACTATATATTTGCACAGTTCATTGCTTTTTACAGGGAAGGTACGGTCGTTTTCATTTTTTTATCTCAACGCGCGATTATTTTATTACGAAATCATTAAAGCCACGGCATCCAAAATTTTTTTAAACGACGAAAGCATTCTAACGGTTATGCTGCAGTCAGGCATTTTTTGTCTAAACATGTTCCTTTTCACTTGCTCGTACAGTACATTAGTATGAGGAAGTATTGTAATCGCGAAAAATTCAACACTTTGAGATATCAACCCAAATATATGTTTTGGGGTACTACCCCAAATACTATTTCACTATTTTCACCATGGTGCCTGTGTTTCCTCTGGCTGTGGTTTGGGGTCTCCATAACGCAAAAACTACTATTGCTATCAACACTAAAATTAATATTTGGTGGTTCTGTGATATCCTGATAAGTTAATTTCATTTTTGAATTCTTGCGCTAGTTCATTTTGGATGGACAGTAACGACAAATAGTTACGTCTTGATTCTGTCATGGAATTTCGAAGCGCTGATTTAATTTTGTTGAACTGCCAAGGTCACATCACCGGATCACTGCTTTATTAGGGGTCAAATGATATTGGTCACAGGCTCAGACAGTGATGTATTCAGGCATCTTCTTGGGGGTGCTTAGCCCCCCTAAAATCCATAAACGCCCCCCAACGAAGGTTTTTGGGAGATCTCCACTTATGTTTATTCTAATTGTTATCGTTTATAGCTGAATATTTGGAACAACATGCACTTTGGATCAACAACTCTTTACGACTTAAACACCCAAAATGAATTGCGATTCTCACAGCAGAAGTTGTGTATTTTGTAGGGACCAAAAAATTAAAAACGTGGTGCCATTTTGTGTTGTCATGTAGCGGGTACGGAGAACTGGCCACATTGCAATTTCAGTGCCATAAAATTGTTCTGCGTAAACAAATTTCGTGTGGTTATATTCCCCACTTCAGCAACTATTGTTCATAATTTTTTTTTCTTAATATTTCGTTTTCAGTAAGAAATTTAGACATTTCCATGATTTTCGGAGCTAAGACTAAGCGGAAAACTGGCCACAAAAATTTTAAGGGGTATAAAAATGGCGTTCTGGGCTGCTCCGTGGCTACGTCTCCCCGAGATTGGTTATTTGACACACATAAAATGTCCGTAATTTCGTATTTTCTTATTTACGATATTTTTCTAGAAACTACAACTAAACAAATTCTCTGCGAGTATGTGCGAACCCAGGAAACTTGTCGGGGGAGGGCGGGGGGTGCTTAAAACCTAAAATATGAAATATAAAGAATTTCTGTTCCGATCGGGAGATTTCCAGCGTTTACAAGCTACAACTCGTCGAATTATCTGAGAGTATCTGCTGATATTCTTACTTTTAATTGATATATATATAATGAAGAGCCAAATAAGATTGTTAACTTTCAACTTCCTACTGTGAGTAGCTACTTTCCTAAAAAATTCCAGCTCGGCTTTACTGTAATAAATTTGCGACTATTCTTATTTTTTAAAGTAAGGTCTTAATTTTTATAAAACTATGCATGTTTATTATTTAACTATATCAATTAAAAGGAAAATCATTAAAAGTCAGACTATTTGATTAATAAATACTTGTGAAGTATAATGCATTTAATTTTAAGATTTAATTTTGGGTGGTGTCAAGCAGCAAGCCACTTTCCTCTGTCTCTTTTCCACAGCGGGGCGAAGGGGAGAGACATGTGCCTTTCGTCAAAGTGGTGCTTTGCAGCTGGTAGATAATCCTAAGGGAACGGCCTGCCAGCGACGCGACTCCACCCCATTTTATCTAAATTTATTGGTTGGCCAGCGGTCCGTGTCAGGGCTTGGGAGATAAGGGCTGGTCCTTAGCTCTCCACCCCCTGAAACACGCAGGCGAAGTTGATGACGTAGCTGCGCTGGCTCTTCGGAAGCCAAGAGCCACGAGGAGCTGTTCTCCAACGGACCACCATAGGAAAGGCACCTTCAGTTAATGTTATTACCGTATTTAACAGAATACAATGTGTCATCTATTGCAATGCTCACTAAAATATTAGACTCTGCCTTTAGAAATGGAGAGTTCTCTTGACTGCCCGTTCAAGTCAATCTCCCAAGCAATTGGAGATGAGTCTTCAAAAAATTCAAAGTTCATATCCTCACAGCTGTTTTCGGTTGAAGTCATTGTCACCAAATCCTCTACTTCTTCATTTCTGAAAGCATTTTCCAACAGTTAAGATGTTAAATAAACACCCAGGCTCTTAGGAGTTTCTGCTTGGGATTCAGTCGTATTAACTTTTTCGTTAAAAAAACGGAAATAAAAGTCAACACTCAGTGTACAACTTAAATAAAACAACGTGAAACAAATACTATAAACCAAGAAAAGAAAAGACGTGGACGTACAAAACCAATAACAGAGGAAAATTGCATCCTGTAGGCAGGTTGACAAATGAATTCGGGGAGCAGGCCAGCGCGATGACGTAGAAACAAGTGACCTACCCATTTTCCACCCTCCCTTCCAGACACGGGTCGGCATTCAGTCTCTCAAAGGGACGGACTAGCCCTTCCTCTGTAAAGCCCTGGGTCCGTGTGGCTCTTAGCAATAAAGAACTTTTCCTCCCGTGAAGAAAACTGCTTCGAAACTTTGGCGGTATCAAGTTACATCGTTACGGGCTCACTTCTTTTCTTCCCAGCATTTAAAGAAAAAATAAGGATTCAAAATAAGCAGTAACACACATTCTCACTGGTTTATACATTTCCCTGACTGCAAAGTTAGTATCTGCTTGTTCACTAGCTGCAGTATTCTAATAATAACGCTGCTTTTTTAGGCACTAAATATTTACATAAATGTTTGTAATATTTTTCTTTTACTTAATTAATTCACAGGCTTCGCCTTTTTAACAGCTTTTAATCCGCCGACTTCATTTTCATAATGTTTTGCGTATCAAATAAAGTCAATAGCATTGCGCTTTTACTTAGGCAGTAAATATTAAGTCTTAAGTCGCAAACAAAAAAATGATCATGATCATGTGTAGAGGATTTTAGGAAGGGAGTGTCTGGCCCCAGGTCTTAAACAACCCCTAGAAATAGGAAGCCAGGAGATTTGGGCTAGAGTGCCCGATAGGAAAGTGACACGGAAGCGAAGTAGAAAGAGGGAGAAAGACGCCCTTATTTATTACCGGGGGCCTGTACCCGGGGTCCGACCGCTTAACGTGCCCATCCGACGCACGGCGGATATTTAGTGGATCGAGCGTTCGTACCTGCCTGGGATCGAACCCGAGGTCCTTTCCGTGGCAGTCACGAACGTTGCCCACTAGGTCACCCGCGGCCCTTAAGTCATAAGTCTAGGCCTTGGCCTATTTAACAGTTTTTATTCTAACGATGTTGTAGGGGTGGAAGCTCATTATGTTAATTAATGGCTCCTCGGCCAAACACCCACTGGCTTCTAGCGCTGATCAAAATTTCCCCACAGCAGGAAGGAAAACAATTTGTAAGGTTCGTTGTCTAGAGACTGTCTATCAACGGTAGTTGAAGACAGCCCGGCGTTCTTTCTCTCCCAGCTTTACTATAAATCTGCTATTCAGGAGAGGGGAAGTAAAAATAAGGGCAAAACAATTCCAAGCATGAATTCACTCTCAGGCTTGTTGCAAACTTAACAAAACATTTAATCAACAGTAAATTGTTCCGGCAGCTATTGTTCCTTGACCTCGAGTTCCTGTAACTGCAGTTCCACGTGAAAATGATCCGGGTATCTAATTATTCCAGAATACCCTTTCCTGCCAATACTCTTTGCCCGTTCTTTTTCTATCACCGACGTGAAAGGTTTCAATCGTCGTAACCTTCCGTTCGTCTCTTTTCCTTTGTTCCGGAAGCTATGCTTTGTGTTCCGTCCCGAACACGTGTTCTCTCCCAACGCTTTCTCCGTACGTCGTTCCAGACACACGTGTCTGATTCCAACTACGCTGGCTTTCCCCGTGCTCTAACTGGCACGTTCTATCACGAACTTTTCTTTACCCAGTGCTAACTCCCAGCACTATACATCCGTCCACAGCACACGCTGTCGTCAACCGTTCCCTACGCTCGCTCCCCGTAGACTGTCTCTCACGCTCGCTTCCCGTCCACTGCGTGTTTTTCCGTCCACTCCTACCCTGAAGTTTTCCCCCTAACTTCACTAGCCTTCTGATTGGCTCCTACCTCACTCGCCTGAGGCTCCCTCTCTCTCCCTAGTCGGAGCCCTCCAAGAGCAGACGACCCCCTCGCTCTTCTCGGTGCCACCATACTACCTTTCTCTCCTGACACGTGTCTTCTGCCGGTGACCTTCACCTAATCCCTACGTTGACCTCTAGCACGTGTGCCCAGCAGCTTACATTTCCCCCTGGCCAGGAACAACAGCTGTGCCTTCCGTGAATACAATAGACCTGTCAAACAGGCGCATCGAAATGTCACCTAGTCTGGTGCATTACCACGTGTTACACTCGTTTCCAAATAATATACATGGAAATATTTATTCTGAAATGTTAATATCCGGAATGATCGATGGGATTTAAAAGTCCATCACACAATTTATATAGGGGCGTAATTTCTCGCCCCTACAGATGTTATATTCATAACGTTTACGTAACACATCAAATTATTAATATTGCGGTATACTCAGGCAGAAAATAATATTAGGACTAAAGTTTAGGCCCTTCTAAAAGTTTTCATTCCGTCATTCCCATATTCGTAAAATTTACATAACAAGTATTGTCAATAATCAAACAGAAGTCATCGCTCTTTCCACGTTTATAAGTGAGTCACGGAAAAATTTTCAGTGGCCGCCACCAGGAATCGAACTCAGGGTCTTCCAGTTACGCGCCGGATATGCTTCCACTGCGCCACAGCTATTCCCATTCCACGTCAAATGTCTGTATTAATTGTCAATAATATTGCGCTTCTACTGATGCACCATTCATTCAATCCATACATTAATTAATAGGCCGTAGGCTTAAGCCTTTTCAACACTTTTTTCTTCGCCTGTGAATTAATTAAGTAAAAGAAAAATATTACAAACTTATCATGTTATGTAAATATTTAGTGCCTAAATAAAAGTGCAGCGTTATTAAAAAATCCCACCTTAGGGTCCTTTTCCGAACATACAGGAATTATGCTGTAATTCTAGCTTGGCTTATATAGAACGTTTTCTCGAAATTTGTTTGGAGTTCCCAATTCAATTCTCAATGTAGGCCAAGAATCGATAACACTTACACCCCTCCCCCACACACACACCCTTGAACTTTTGTGGCCAGTTCTCCGATGGCCAATTCTCCTACACCCATTTTCGTTTTGTAGGTGAGGTGGCCAAGAAACCGCAATTTTTATATGACCCCTAACGCTTTTTTTGGGCAGCAGTCTGTGACCAGTTGTCCGAACACCGTTTATAACAGACATAAAAACTTATCAGTCGACCACATATTTTTTCCCGTGAGCATTTTTTCTGTGGGCATATTTTCCGGGTGCGATTTTTCCGTGGGCGTTTTTTCCGTGGGCATTCTTTCCTCATACCATAACGCACACATACGGTAGGGTGTTTTTCCCCAACTATATCAGCAGTTTCATCAGCAAGTACTGAGAAACATCTTGCTTTATTAATATTTTTTACAAGTTGGTCTTGAATAAGTTGACCACATGTCTTTAAAATCTCGTTTTATATCTCTGGACTGGTACATTTGCTAGAAATTGTTGTAGATGATGATTTATCAAACAAATCCGTGTCACCAGATTCAGCCCGAAAATGTAGCAGAGCCCTAAAATTGCCTTCATTTTCAGCCTTTTCTTCGCATGATGAAATACTTCCTGTATCTCGGTGTCCACGCAATGCGAGAGACTTCCGATCACAAAAGACTACTGTTTTAATTACGGACTGTAATTTTTTCCTTTTGTTTTCAATTTCTTTATTTCTGCTCTGGTGCAATTGAACACCAACATTGAACTTTTGTCCTTTCATCACTTTCCCGAATTCTTTCGAGGTTAAGCAGCTGTGTCTGTGATAATTGCACAACTGATGTGCAGTAAATGCTTCTATGGCATGTTTCCATTGCTTAAATGGAGATAAAACGATTTTGGTTCCCCTGACAACCTGCTTCTTTTTTTGAAAACAGCACACGATTTATGCAGAATGCACCATCAAATTTTGCTGAATAAGATACCCATGGGAATCTTTCGAACCATTGGTACTGGAATTTTCTTTTCTTTTCATTACTGTTAACAGGAAAAGAATATGATGAATCTGGCTTCCAGCAATTGTCTAAAAGCTTTAACTTTTTTTCATCGCTTAGATGAACACCAACGTACTGTCCTATATCGAGATCACTTACTTTCTTTTGATGTAGATTGCTGGAAACTCCACCTCCAGTTTCCGGTATGAGGAAAGAATGCTCACCGAAAATAGGAAAAAATGCCCACAAGTAACTACAATATAAAGGGCCCCGACACAAAATTGAGGCCATTTATTTAATTCTAACCATAAAAAATTAATCAAGAGCCAATCGGAGTGTTTATAAATAAATAATATTACTTTTAATTGATGCATCATCATCATCATCATTGTCAACCATTATCAATCCACTGCTGGATGAAGGTCTCCCCAAGTTTCCTCCACAACGGTCTGTCTTGTGCCAGTCTGCTCCATGTCACTCCCGCACACTTTCAAATTTCATCTACCCATCTCCCATGTGGTCTTCTTCTGGGTCTTTTCCTGTCCCTTGGAATCCAATCTAAAATTTCGGCTGTCCATCGATGGTCTGTTCTTCTGGCAGTATGTCCAGCCCATTGCCATTTCAAGGATTTTACTCTGATCATCATGTCTTCCACTCTTGTCATTTTTCTGATCCACGAGTTCCTCTTCTTATCTCTCCTGGTTACACCAAGCATGCACCTCTCCATGCTGCTTTGAGTTGTCTGCAGCCTTTGTATGTCTCTTTTAGTAAAGGTCCACGTCTCTGCACCATACGTAAGCACTGGAAGGATGCATTGATCAAACACTTTTCTTTTAAAATTTCTTCATCAATGTGACCCTCACTTGATACCTGCTGTCCAAGATAAACGTACATGTCTGTTATCTCCAGCTTTTTTCCATCAATCGACAAATCTTCATTTCTTGTAAAAGCATTGAACATCACTTTTGTCTTCTGAAAGTTCATTTTTAATCCCACTTCTTTACTCTTGTCAGCAAGTTCCTGGATCATACTCTGCAGCTCTGATGGGGTAGTTGCAAAAATGACTACGTCATCAGCAAAACGAAGGTGGGTTAGGAAATCTCCATTCATCTTTATCCCTTTGTTTTCCCAGTTCAGTGATTGAAAGACATTTTCCAATGTCGCATTAAAAAGCTTCGGAGATATGGTGTCACCTTGTCTCACTCCCTTTCCAATTTTTATGTGCGTTGTATTTTCAAACAGCCGAATCTTCGCACTTGCATTTTCATAGATGTTATTAATAATATTAATGAACGCAGCTTCAATACCGAAAGATTTCAGGGCCATTGTAACTGCTGATGGCGTCACCGAATCAAAAGCTTTTTCATAATCGATAAAAGCTATGCACAATGGAAGTTCATATTCCCTCGCTCTTTCAATTAGTTCTCTCAGTACGTGGATATGATCTATTGTGCTGTAGCCACTCCTGAATCCAGCTTGTCCTCTCGGTTGAGCCATGTCCAGTGTCACCTTCAAGCGGTGTGAAAGAACTTTAGTGAAGATTTTATAAACCACTGATAGGAGGCTGATAGGTCTGTAGTTCCTGAGATCCTAAATGTTACCTTTTTTATGTAGCAGGATCATTGTAGCGTTGTTCCAATCCTCAGGAATCTTCCCTTAATTAAGGCATCGAGTGAAAGTTTGGGCGAGTACTGTTTCGATTTCTCCTCTTGCTTCTTGTATGATGTCTACAGTTATTCCATCTTCTCCTGGAGCTTTTCCCCGCTTCATGTTCTTGATTGCATGTGCAACTTCTGCTGGGAGGACTGGAAGAACTCTGGTACTGGTACCTTTCATGATGTCTGGAGTACATGCATCATCCCTTTCATATAATTTGGAGTAGAATTCTTTCACTCTTGTCAAAATTTCGCCTCTATTTCTTGTTACAGAACCATCTTCTTTTCTCAGTGCCATAATCTGTTTTCTTCCCTTACTGAGATGTCCCTTTGATATCTTTAGGCTTTGGTTGTTTTCAATTGCTTTCCTCACTAGTTAACAGTTGAATTTCCTTACGTCTTCAGTGATACTTTTTCGTACTGTCTTGCATAGCTCTATATATTCCACTTTGGAAGTCACATCTTCTTTAGTTGTCCTCATCTCTCTTCTTTTTTGCATCAACATTTTGGTTTTTCCTGATAATTTGTTCACATGCAACTTGTTCTTAGACCCAGCTAATTTTGTTGCTGTTTCCATAAAAGCTTTGGCTACTTTTCTGTTAACTTCAGAAATATTTACTTCTTCCGATGTTAGGCCTTCTAAAGCAGAGAATCTGTTCTTCAGTTCCAACTTGAAGGTATTATGGTGTTTTTTAAGGTTGGTTATGTCAATATATTTTGTTTGTCTTATGAGCTTGCTACGTTCGAGTTTAGTGTTGACGTGCATCTTACATCTCACCAATCTATGGTCACTACCTGTGTTGAACTTGTTTAGCACACTGCAGTCTTCTATGACGAATTTTTTTCTTACACATAATAAAATCAATTGCACTTGTCGTCCCATTTAGATGTCTCCATGTCCATTTTCTGTGTGGCTTTTTCTTGAAAAAGGAGTTCAAGATGAAAAACCCTTCTGCCTCTGCAAACTCAATGAGAGTATTTCCACGCTGGTTTCTGTTGCCGTGACCGAATTTGCCTACTGAAGTTTCATTCTGTTGCCGTTGCCCTATTTTTGCATTGAAATCTCCCATAAATATCTTCAAGTGCTGCTTACCTTTATTATTTAGATGACACATTTCCTCATAAAATTCTTCAATTTCTTCTTCAGGATGACTTGTGGTTGGCGCATAAGTTTGAATAATTTGAGCCTGGTATCTTCTCGAGAGTTGGATAACGAGTCGTGCAGCTCTGTCAGAGGAACTTTCAGCTTCTACAACATTTTCCTCCAGTTTCTTGTTTATTATAAATCCAACACCACTAGTTCTGCCAGTATCTGTCCCACGATAGTAGAAGAGATGTCCACTTTTCAGTTCAATGAGATCTTCTCCTTTTCTCCTTACCTCACTTAGCCCGACGATGTCCCACTTGATCCTTTGTAGTTCCTCTTCCAATTCAAGAAGCCTTGAATCAGAAGATAGGGAGCGTCCATTATACGTAGCCAAGGTCAGTATCAGATGGCAGCCTAGTCCGGTCCTCCGGGGATTCTTAGCACCCTCTGCCTTCATGTCGCACTGGCCGCTGCCTTGGCCAGGTACATTCCAGCTGCCGGAGACTGAGGGCCAAGATTTAAGTTGTGGAGTCATTTTGGAGGGGTTTGGCCATAACTCACCACGCTGGCCAAGCGGGTTGGTGAGTGTGGGATAGCATTTCCTCTAATCCCGATGGTATAGTTATACCGCTATTGGCGGTCGTCAGAGCCCTTTTAGTGGGAACAGGATGCACCACGAGAAGGCGGGGTTGACATTTGTCAAGGAGAGGCTGTGATGTTACGCATCACCTGAATTTACATACAAAAAAAAAATAAAAAAAAATTGATATATACAGTATATATATATATATGTATAAATTAATGAAGAGCCAAATAAGATTGTTAACTTTCAACTTCCTACTGTAGAGTAGCTACTTTCCTAAAATTCCAGTTCGGTTTTACTGTAATAAATTTTTGACTATTCTTATTTTTTAAAGTAAGGTCTTAATTTTTATAAAACTATGCATGTTTATTATTTAACTATATCAATTAAAAGGAAAATCATTAAAAGTCAGATTATTTTATTTATAAATACTTGTAAAGTATAATGCATTTAATTTTAAGATATGAAGATAGAGTCACTTGAAGGCTAAATATTTTGAATGTGCGAACATCAAACACATGGTTTATACTGTGATTGTGTCTTATGACTGCACAGAACCGCAACTCCGCATGTATCCACGAGTGACTGTTTATCAGTCAAATTAAAAATGTAGCAACTATTTAAAAATATGCATTCTATACAGATACTTGGGTGCATATGTATGTGTAAAATATCGTAAAAGCAGCAATGTACAGATATAACTTTGTGTAATTTCTCTGCTTGCTAGCCACCCAAGGAGTCAAGCAGCAAGTCCCCTTCCCCTCTGTCTCTTTTCTACAGCGGGGGCGGGGCGGGGGAGGGGAGAGACATCTGCCTTTCTTCAAACTTGTGCTTTCGCAGCTGGGAGTTAATCCAACGGAACGCCTGCGAGCGATCTCACCCCAAGTAACAAGCCATATATTTCATCTAAATTTATCGGTTGGCCTGCGGTCAGTGTGGGTTCTACTACAAAGAACATCTCCTCCCGTGAGGAAAACTGCTTCGAAACTTGTGGCAGCATCAAGTTACGGGCTCACTTCTTGTGCCCAGAATTTAAAGAAAAAATACGCACTAACACACATTCTCACTGGTATAATATACATTTCCCTCACTGCAGAGTATTTAGCTCAATTAGTACCTGCTTGTTCACCAGCTGTTGTATTCTAATAATAACGCTGCTCTTTTACTTAGGCACTAAATACTTACATAAATGTTTGTAATATTTTTCTTTTACTTAATTAATTCACAGGCCCTACACCTTCGCCTTTTTAACAGCTTTTAATCCGTCGACTCCATATTCATAACGTTTACTTATCAACTCAAGTTAATAGCATTACGCTTTCACTTAGGCAC
The DNA here is from genome assembly GCA_039090855.1 of Macrothele yani. Lineage (NCBI taxonomy): Eukaryota > Metazoa > Arthropoda > Arachnida > Araneae > Macrothelidae > Macrothele > Macrothele yani. Next base: position 164,463 of record CM076997.1, read on the forward strand.
GAAATAATAATTCATAGTCCCTAGGCCTAGGCCTTTTCGACGGTTTTTAATTCGTCGACTTCATATTCATAACGTTTACGTAACACATCAAATGATTAATATTTCGGTATTACTCAGGCAGAAAATAATATTAGGACTAACGTTTAGGCCGTTCTAAAAGTTTTCATTCCGTCATTCCTATATTCGTAAAATTTACATAACAAGTATTGTCAATAATCAAACAGAAGTCATCACTTTTTCCACGTTTATAAGTAAGTCACGGAAAAATTCTCAGTGGCCGCCACCAAGAATCGAACTCATGGTCTTCCAGTTACGCACCGGATATGCTTCCACTGCACCACAGCTGTTCCTAGTCCACGTCAAATGTCTGTATTAATTGTCAATAATATTGCGCTTTTACTTATGCACCATACATTCAATTCTTACATTAATTAATATGCCGTAGGCCTAAGCCTTTTCAACACTTTTTTCTTCGCTTATGTGACAACCGTAAAGTTTACAATAAAAAAAAATAAACAACTTTGCGCTTTTACTTAGGCATTCAATATTAATTACTAAACTTTAGGCCTAGGGCCAATGAATTAACAATTAGTGTCTGATTAAAAGCACAATATGATTACCTTGAGTTCATGCATAAACGTTATGAATATAACATCGTTAGAATAAAAACTGTTAAAAAGGCCGAGGCCTATGACTTATGACTTAATATTTACTGCCTAAGTAAAAGCGCAATGCTATTGACTTGATTTGATACGCAAACATTATGAATATGAAGCCGGCGGATTAAAAGCTGTTAAAAAGGCGAAGGTGTAGGGCCTGTGAATTAATTAAGTAAAAGAAAAATATTACAAACTTGACATGTTATGTAAATATTTAGTACCTAAGTAAAAGTGCAGCGTTATTAAAAAATCCCACCTTAGGGTCCTTTTCCGAACATAGCATGAATTATGCTGTAATTCTCGCTTAGCTTACATAAAACGTTTTCTCGAAATTTGTTTGGAGTTTCCAATTCAATTCTCAATGTAGGCCAAGAATCGAGAATACTTACAACCCCGCACACACCCTTGAACTTTTGTGGCCAGTTCTCCGATGGCCAATTCTCCTACACCCATTTTCGTTATGTAGGTGAGGTGGCCAAGAAACCGCAATTTTTATATGACCCCTAACGCTTTTTTGGGCAGCAGTCTGTGACCAGTTGTCCGAACACCGTTTGTAACAGACATAAAAACTTATCAGTCGACCACATATCTTTCCCGTGAGCATTTTTTCGGTATGTATATTTTCCGTGGGCATTTTTTCCTATTTTCGAAAAGTGGGCGTTTTTTCCGTGGGCGCTTTTTTACCGTGGGCATTCTTTCATACTATCCAGTTTCCAGCATTTCTTTATCTGGATCAGCTGAAGATAATGATGCCGCTGCTGCGCTGTTTCTGTCACCAGGATGAACATTATTCGACGGCAATTCTTGTTCTAGTAGGAATATTTTAGATTTACTATGTACGTCTTCTCAACTTTCATTTAATTTAGGAATTTTAGTAAAGAAAGCAAATAAATCATTTCTTGTTCTTTTGGAAGACGTTCTATGATTCTGAACAAACAAATAAAAAACTGGGCAATGCACAGCAGACCTATACTCGGGGTAAAGCTATCCTGGCAATGAGGCCAAAGCTACGGTGACCTTTTCACTCCCAGTATTACTCCGCACTAATGGTGTGTAATTAACCTTCACTCGGAAAACTTCTCCCACAAGCCCTCAGGGCTGGCTGTCACCGTGATCCCTTACCAAACCCCTCTATTTTAACCCCCTCCCCACCGCCGCGCGCTTTGCAGACCAGTAGACAAGCAGTTTATTTCTCCCTCTCTTATCTTTTTTTTTTTTTTTTTTTTTTTGAGATGTTACAGAACGTGTAACGTTTCTTTCTTTCTTACTTTTAAAATGAAATTATCTTTGCTAAACACGGGAAGCAGTCTTAAGTGGCCTAATTTTGTTTTCACATATTTTTCCATTTTTTTTTATATATTTCATATATTTATACTTATTGCTTGAAGATTACCAACTGCGGGATTTAATTAAAAGTAATTTTACCATGTCATCAGTTATGCGTAAAATTTCGTTCTTTCAAAAATTTTGCCTTGATTAGATTTTTTTTTTTATAACAGACATCCATTAAATGTGTATGCATTTTTAACTACCCCGTGTTGCCATAAGTACTGGACAAGAGCCCGTCTCTGTGGTAAATGATATTTTAAGGTTCACTGTAAACTGCCACACATCTTTCAGCAACTTGGAAAATTGCTACACATTGGAAAATTGCCACATGTTTTTCATTGATGGGCCGGGCACAAATTGCTGTTCCTCCGAGGAACACTTTCAATGTGTGGCAGTTTTCCAAGTTTCCGAATTATGTGTGGCTGGGGAAGGAACTCTTTCATTTGTCTGAATTTTCATGCCGGTTCATGCGCGTTTAAGGCAACTGCGCACAAAAGTTCAAAAGGAAAAGATGGCCGTTTCTTGGCCTATATTGAGAACTGAATTGGGAACTCGAAACTAATTTCGAGAAAACTTTCTATGTAAGCCAAGCTAGAATTGCATTTTAATTTTAAGAAATAAATTGCCGATGGATCTGAGGTACTTCAGTACTAAATTCAACCTTCATTCTCGCAATGGTGCGACTTGAAACGCCAGTGAGTTCTGCCGTAAGAACTGTTAATTCATTTGATTTATTCGGCGAATGTTTTCCCATCAATTTAGTGAAAACATTCATAATGATCACCTTAGCAGAGCTTCGTAGTGATTTCCCACGTTTATGCGGCTGAAATACACTCGAGTGACCGGCAGATGCCATTCGAAAAAACCGAAAAGACAGAAGAGTGTTTTAAAACAACAATCAAGGAGAAACCAGGGGGAGAAACGCGAAATGCCCTCGGAAACACTTTTTTCGCCCTCATCCTTCCGCTAATGACCCCCCACCCCCACAGCAATAAATATCCCCTGGGTTGACAGCTTAACTCTGACCCAAACAAGAATGCTGTGACAGAGAACCATCAGTGACGTCACCAAAGCACGAATATCTGTATTTTTTAGAAATGCCGCTGAAACTGAGATCTGAATTTTTTAAATGCACACACACACAACGTATTGAACATCTGTGTCATTTCTAAGTGCCAGTTGAAGCTGGAGTACGAGCTTTTAGACCGGAACTATTTTATGCAGTGGAAGTATACACTCTGTAGCCTTCCTTCCAATGACAGGTTAAGTTTGCCCCGAGTATAGACTGCACTAAGAATGAATGTTAACATGGAGCTTAGCTTGCATTATAGTTTCTCCGTCCGTCGATGTCGATGAGCATTGCAAGGGAAGCTGGGAGGGGGAAGGAAGCTGGAGGGGACCGGTTTCCTCACTGCTGTGGTTAAGTGATAGTTCAGGTCTCCTCGTCAGATCACCCAACTACAGTGCCTAGAAGAATTAGTGTGTCGTGCTCGCACAAAAACTTGCTGCCCGCAATCATGAAAGCGGTAGATGGCGCTGCCATCGGATGTTACGTCGCTTTTCAGGGAGGAAGAACGACGAAAACGCACATCTTTCTATGACACACACCCAGCTCGTCAGTATTATGTGTACTTCTTGAACGATATTTTTTAAGCAGATAACTTAAGTATATACGAAATAATCGACACACCTCTTTCACCCCTTTCCCCCCAAAAAAGAACGAAAGAACGGGGTGGGGTGCTCGGGATACATTAATAAGGGTATCGTAGTTTAAGTTAAGCTTTGCATTGGGCTAGCGTCAACATTAATGTTAGATATTTCGGAAGTTTTAGACTCATACATCTAAAACTTTTGGAGACCAATATGCAGTTTACAATCACTGAAACATCCACTTACAGTATAAAGTAAAAATTAAAAAAAAGAAAATGTTTTGCCCCTCAAAACCTTACCGGAAAAAAAAAGGGGGAAATATTTTCTCAATGAGACATTGGATTTATAATTTGAATTCCAATAATGTCTTAAAATTCAGTAACCTAAAAACTTTATAAATTATTTAATAATGTACTTCATTTTTCAGCAATGAGGGACTAAATTTCTTGGTAAGAACATGGGATCAAAATAAATATTGAAACTTTCCATTTAGTTGGCTTTAAAAAGAAGCCTTTTAATGAGTTGAAAATAGAATACAAAACATGCGATTACTATTTTTAAAATTGCTCTACTTTCTAATAATCATCATCATCATTGTCAACCATTATCAATCCACTGCTGGACGAAGGTCTCCCCAAGTTTCCTCCACAACGGTCTGTCTTGTGCCAGTCTCCTCCATGTCACTCCCGCATACTTTCGAATTTCATCCACCCATCACCCATGTGGTCTTCTTCTGGGTCTTTTCCTGTCCCTTGGAATCCAATCTAAAATTTCGGCTGTCCATCGATGATCTGTCCTTCTGGCAGTATGTCCAGCCCATTGCCATTTCAGGGATTTAACTCTGATCATGATGTCTTCCACTCTTGTCATTTTTCGGATCCACGAGTTCCTTTTCTTATCTATCCTGGTTACACCAAGCATGCACCTCTCCATGCTGCTTTGAGTTGTCTGCAGCCTTTGTATGTCTCTTTTAGCTAAGGTCCACGTCTCTGCACCATACGTAAGCACTGGAAGGATGCATTGATCAAACACTTTTCTTTTAAGACATAATGGCATATTGCTCTTGAAAATTATGCTGTTTCTTCCAAAAGCTCTCCAGGCAAGTTTTGTACGCCGATTAATTTCTTCACCAATGTGACCCTCACTTGATATCTGCTGTCCAAGATAAACGTACGTGTCTGTTATCTCCAGCTTTTCTCCATCAATCGATAAATCTTCATTTCTTGTAAAAGCATTGTACATCACTTTTGTCTTCTGAAAGTTCATTTTTAATCCCACTTCTTTACTCTTGTCAGCAAGTTCCTGGATCATACTCTGTAGCTCTGATGGGGTAGTTGCAAAAATGACTATGTCATCAGCAAAACGAAGGTGGGTTAGATAATCTCCATTAATCTTTATCCCTTTGTTTTCCCAGTTCAGTGATTGAAAGACATTTTCCAATGTGACATTAAAGAGCTTCGGAGATATGGTGTCACCTTGTCTCACTCCTTTTCCAATTTTTATGCGTGTTGTATTTTCAAACAGCCGAATCTTTGCACTTGCGTTTTCATAGATGTTATTAATAATATTAATGTATGCATCTTCAATACCGCAGGATTTCAGAGCCATTGCAACTGCTGATGGTTTCACCGAATCAAAGGCTTTTTCATAATCGATAAAAGCCATGCACAATGGAAGTTCATATTCCCTCGCTCTTTCAATTAGTTCTCTCAGTACGTGGATATGATCTATTGTGCTGTAGCCACTCCTGAATCCAGCTTGTCCTCTCGGTTGAGCCATGTCCAGTGTCGCCTTCAAGCGGTGTGAAAGAACTTTAGTGAAGATTTTATAAACCACTGATAGGAATCTGATAGGTCTGTAGTTCCTGAGATCCTCAATGTCACCTTTTTTATGTAGCAAGATCATTGTAGCGTTGTTCCAATCCTCAGGAATTTTCCCTTAATTAAGGCATCAAGTGAAAATTTGGGCGAGTACTGTTTCGATTTCTCCACTTGCTTCTTGTATGATGTCTACAGTAATTCCATCTTCTCCTGGAGCTTTTCCCCGCTTCATGTTCTTGATTGCATGTGCAACTTCTGCTGGAAGGACTGGAAGACCTCTGGTACTGGTACCTTTCGTGATGTCTGGAGTACATGTATCATCCCTTTCATATAATTTGGAGTAGAAATCTTTCACTCTTGTCAAAATTTCGCCTCTATTTCTTGTTACAGAACCATCTTCTTTTCTCAGTGCCATAATCTGTTTTCCCCTTACTGAGATGTCCCTTTGCTATCTTTAGGCTTTGGTTGTTTTCAATTGCTTTCCTTACTAGTTCACAGTTGAATTTGCTTACGTCTTCAGTGATACTTTTTCGTATTGTCTTGCATAGCTCTATGTATTCCACTTTGGAAGTCACATCTTCTTTAGTTGTCCTTATCACTCTTCTTTTTTGCATCAACATTTTGGTTTTTCCTGATAATTTGTTCACATGCAATTTGTTCTTAGACCCAGCTAATTTTGTTGCTGTTTCCATAAGAGCTTTGGCTACTTTTCTGTTAACTTCAGAAATATTTACTTCTTCCGATGTTAGGCCTTCTAAAGCAGAGAATCTGTTCTTCAGTTCCAACTTGAAGGTATTATGGTGTTTTTTAAGGTTGGTTATGTCAATATATTTTGTTTGTCTTATGAGCTTGCTACGTTCGAGTTTAGTGTTGAGGTGCATCTTACATCTCACCAATCTATGGTCACTACCTGTGTTGAACTTGTTTAGCACACTGCAGTCTTCTATGACGAATTTTTTGTTACACATAATAAAATCAATTTCACTTGTCGTCCCATTTGGATGTCTCCATGTCCATTTTCTGTGTGGCTTTTTCTTGAAAAAGGAGTTCAAGATGAAAAACCCTTCTGCCTCTGCAAACTCTACGAGAGTATTTCCACGCTGGTTTCTGTTGCCGTGACCGAATTTACCTACTGAAGTTTCATTCTGTTGCCGTTGCCCTATTTTTGCATTGAAATCTCCCATAATTATCTTCAAGTGCTGCTTACCTGTATTATTTAGATCACGAATTTATACTAACTGTAATCCATTTATAAAAACCATTCCTAAAAAAACTTTGCCTGTAATACGATAAACAAAATGAATCATACTGGACAGAAGTAAATATACAAAAACTGAATGTATATGATGACATTCTTTTAAAGAAAAATAACTATAACATTTTTCTTTACTTTTCTTCACCTTATAATAATTATGTGATTAAATTTGCTATTCAAATGGATTTACAGTGAATAGAGGAAAATTCTTTTGCACCTTAAGCAAAAAAGTTTAATAAGGTAAAAATTAAGAAGTGGGTGTTCATGGAGTCTGTCTAAATGGGAAATTCTATGCAGTTCCTGTAAACTATTTTTACCCTTAAAATAAGGAAATTATTAATGTAGCATGTTATTATTTATTTTGTCAGAATTATTATTTTTGTCTCTTTTTTTTTTTAGCTTTTTTTCATTCTACATACACACAGGCGCAACACACAGGCGTAACGTGGGGAAGGCACAGTAGGGCATGTCCTCCCCCCTTAAAAATTGGAAAAACTAATTAGTCGTTCGCCTTTTAAATGTCTTTTAAATTTGGGAAAATAGTTGGTATGGCGTCAGGCTTGAGTAATGGTTTGTCTCGGCATGTTAGAACTTCCTTACCTTGAATAGTGGAACGATAATGCATCTCCACGAATTTAGATTCAAAGTGCAAGGCACATACAACACAGCTTTCATCAAGTTTTTTTATCAGCTCTGGGAATTGCCTTATCCCATTTGCTCAACATATCAGGAATTTTGGGGACAGCAAAGAGTGATATTTTATTTTTGCAGGATTTATAGCCAGGATTTATAGTCCTGGCACAAAACAGCTGTTTTGCCTTTTCCGTTTTCTATGTTTCTTATTATTTGCTAATGCAGAATTTCCCAGTCCTTTCATAGCTGACATTATTTCCCTATGATCTTATAACTGTTGCAGTCGATTTCAGTACTACACTAAGTTTAACCACACAGTAGGTTTAACGCGTGACAGCCAATACTTGATCAACTTCTACATCTTCACGAATAAAAAGTTACTAATTTCGGAAATAAATTTCGTTATAAACAATCCACAGTTGAATAAAACTAGCACATTAACACCTGAATAAGCCTATTGCGTTTTAGTGATCAGCTGTTGAATTACCTAGTGTATTACTGTTATGATCGAGCTACAACGAATTAGCAAAGATACTGCCAAAAAGATTTCCCTCCACTAACCTTTGTTTTGTGAAAATTTGAAGTTTCGTAAGGCAGCAAATCATTGGCAAACAAACTTCCCACCATTGAATAGCATGAAGCCGGTGATGCATATTAACGTAACTTCCGATGCCAGCGCCATCTGTCATTTCATGACGATTGGTCATAAAACCGTGAGGGACATCTTATGGAGAACGTCACACTAATTTCTTCTAGGCACTGTAACACAAACCAAGTCTTGGAATCTCCGCACCCCCTCACACCCCCGAGGGTTGCTTATTTCGTGCCGTCCCCCGTCAGCAAGATAATGTATACTTGTGAGTTCACACTCCTACTCAAGCTCATGGCCGTCCTAGGAAAATTGAACACTGCAGTTGCGTTTGACCTTAATGTGACATTGTGATTTCAGACACTTGAAACAGCTGAAGATCCACCACACACACACACACACACACACACACACACACTAACACACAAGGACACACCATCCCTCTCTATGTTCTAGAATTAACATTCATTTTCAAAACGAAAAAAGTTTTAAATTTTGGTTTTCCTCCACCCTGGAGGGAAAATGTAAAAACAGCCAAACTAAGCATTGAAAAACAAAACTTATATATAATATTAAAGGGGGGGGGGGGGCTGGGCCCATTGACCCCCTTCCTACGCCCCTGGATCGAGAACTACTGTATCTGGCGTCATGACGGCGTACCGTGTTCGCGCTAAACCTCGTGTGCGAAACACAAGAGAGGGCCGGAAAATGACCCTGACTGATAGAGACATGAGAGCACTAAAAAAGATTGTCACCGTAATAAGAAGACCACACCGCCGAAAATTAGTGCGGAGCTAAATTTTCATCTCCAGACCCCAATAACAACGAAAAGAGTGCGCAGGGAACTGTATAAACAAAATATTCATGGCAGAGCTGCTATTGCAAAACTTCTGGTGACTCCAGTCGGTGACGGCAGTGGTGCCAGGAGCATACAACGCGAACTGCCGATGCATGGAAGCGTGTAATGTGGTCGGATGAGTCCACATTCACACTATTCCCCAACACAGGTCGTGTTTACGTGTGGAGAACACCATCAGAAGCGTACAACCCAGACTGTCTGCTCCCAACAGTGCAGCATGGTGGTGGTTCTGTCATACTCTGGGTGGTAATATCGTGGTTTTCAGCAGGTCCCTTGATCACCTTGAAAGGACGGATAACTGGCAGGGTGTATGAAACCATTTTGGCCAAAAAAGTCCATCCAATGGCTCATGCATTGTTTCCTGAGGGGGATGCCATCTATCAAGACGATAACGCCCCATTTCACAAGCTCGGACTGTCTAGTCATGCTTTGAGGAACATGAGGACGAACTTTCACACCTTCTTTGGCCTCTACAATACCAGGCTTAAACATCATCGAGCCACTGAAGTCTGTGATGGAAAACAGACTAAGATCCCGTTCTCCACCTCTTGCATCTCTCCATGACTTGGAGCAGTTTCTGCATGAAGAATGGTGTAGCATTCCACTAACACCATCGAAGATTTGTATGCGTCCATTCCATTGAGGATTCAGGCGGTTTTGAATACCAAAGGTGGTCCTATATCTTATTAGGTACGAAAAACCTTATTTTCCTAGGTGTTCACAATATTCTGCCCAACTCCTGTAGGTCGGCAAATATTTTAACACTAATTGGTTGCCGGTAAACCGACAAACAGGAAAACTGCCACACATCTTTCAGCAACTTGGAAAAGTGCCACACGTTTCTTATTAAGGAGTTGGGCACAAATGGCTTTTCCTCCGAGAAACACTTTTCCTGTGTGCCGGTGTAAGAGCGAACGTGTCGTCACGTAACTTAGCGCCGCCTCCTACTTAAGGATCTGAGGCGTCTGCGCTACGTGGGCTCTCACAACAAACAGAGAGTTGTTTACTCTTCCCATAAACACTCTGTCTCTCTCTCTCTCTCTCACTCTGTTCGAGCGAACAAACGAAGCCTCCCCCACTTTACTATATAAATCTGTGGACCGGGGAGGCGGAGCGACAACAGCTAATCATACAGAAATAATAATTTGAACAGAACTCTTGGTTGAAACACATACAAAACATTTATTTCCGCATCATTGAGAATTTTGATGGCGGCGGATTACTCGCTCTCGACATTAAGCCGCCTCACTATGACTGACCTGGCAAGGATCGTGGAATGCGCAAGCTAAGATGGTGGATTTCCGCAGAAATCTCACTCTGCGTTGAAGTCCTAACTTAGAGTCTCCTTAACGCTAGGTAGACCTATATCTCGTCGACGTTTAAGGAATAGTCTTCTAGCTATCCTTCTCAAATCGATGTTTCAGTAGACTGTACTAAGTCCGTAATTCAGTAGTATAACATCAACTACTCTACCGGAATCCTTGGCGCGAGCTGATTCCTTCTGTGGCGACTACCTATCTCTTTCAGGATAGGTGCTCGCTCGTTTCCCGTAGACTTCGGGAGTCCACTGCACAATCCAGGCAAACGCGTCGCGTTTCCCTTCTATCGGAGAAACTATCCCCTCCGCTTTCCGAAGACAGACTGACGAACAGATCCTCTCGGAGTGACCTCTTCGCCCCTCCCCTTCACGCTGCACCTGTTTCAAGGGCGATGGCGCTGACCTTGACCTCCACTGACCGATTCATGGTGCTCTCCTCTCTGGTCACGTGGGTCACTTCTGGCGCCCTTCACCCTTAGGCGTTTTCTGGGTATCTGGCTACTGGACCTTTTTTAATCCCACCTTGCGCGTTCTCGTTTTCTCCCCAGGCCATTCATTCGTGAGTGCCTCCTTCCAAGAAAGCAATCCTACCACCGTAGTACATCCGTAGCAATACAATACACTTTGTTATAATGATACAAAAGAGTATGTCTGCATTTCAGACTTGTAGGCGCCATGTCGAAATGAACAATCTATCTGTGAAAGTCACAGTGTCCTTGACGATACTCTCAGTTCGTAGGAAAAGGCCTCGCCCTTTCTAAGGCGTGAGAACCTGAAGTCTTTTGTTATGCATCTCGAATTTTTTTTTTTGGAGGTTTAACGACCACCGTGAGCAACTCAATGGGCTATAAGCAGTCGCCCGTCCCTAATTTAGGGTCACTGGTTCCAGGGAAGGGAGAGAGCCAGTGCCGTAAGACAAACACAACATCCATGCCTCACCGGGATTCAAACCCGGACCCCTTACGGACGAACGATCAGAGGCCAGCGCTTTAGACCACTGCGCCACCGGGGCGGCCATCTCGACTTCACAAAAAAAAAAAAAAAAAAAGATTAAACATATTTGCGAACTTTCTGTCGCCATTTTGTGAACTTGCGATGCTTCTTTCGTAAAAAAAAAACACATAATGTTTATCATTGAAATGAATTAACATCGTTAATGTGTCCGTTCTTACAGGCCCTTACTTCTGAGAAGAAACATGTGGGATGTCATATTTCACATGTAGAGTCTTAAACCTCATGAGCAAAGTTCGCTCGGTGACCTCTTCGGCGTCTCTTTAATTAGACACGCCCACAAGCTTCTGTTGTGACACACATATATACATACATTCACTGAGCAGTACCACCAAAGAACCTCACGGGGTTACTACCTGAGTGTTGACTCCTCCCCCTTTCAGTTTTCTAGGGTGCGAAGCCCTCCTCCTTCTTCCCTAAAAGCCAATCGTGATAGAGCATCTGCATGGGGAATTAATTTCCCTGCGATGTGCGATATGGTTAAATTGAATTGGGCTATGGCTAAGCTCCACCTCTGTAGTTTGGAACTCTGTGAAGCCGTGCTGGTCAAATACGTTACAGTGTTGTGGTCAGACATAATCTCGATCTGGTGTCCGAAGATCCACCCCTCAAACTTCTGTAACGCCCACACTATCGCGTAGGCTTCCTTATGGCTCGCCGCCCAGCGTCCTTGTGTGCTAGTAAGCTTTTTACTGGCGTACGCTACTGGTCAGACCTTACCCCTCTCATCTCTTTGCCCCAAACAACACGCTACTGCGTAGGCGCTGGCGTCCGTGTGCAATACGCACGGCTTATTAAAGTCTGGGGTAAACATCACGGATGCCGTCCATAATAGCCGCTTCAGAACGGTAAACGCCTCGTCCAGTTCTGGTGTCCAAACAACTTTCTCTGACGCCTTCTTTCCGGTCAGATCGCTCAACGGTTTAGCTATTTCTGCAAGTTTAGGCACATAATCTCTGCAGTAGCTACACAGTCCGAGAAAGCTCCGTACCTCCCTTTTCGTCTTGGGGGTACTAAATCTCGTACTGCCTGGAGTTTCTCGGGATCTGGCTGGTGGCACCCAGACCCTACTGCATGTCCTAGATAATGCACGCTCTTCCGGGTGAAACAACATTTCTTCAAGTTTCCCGTGATCCCGGCTCCCTCCAGACTCCTCATTACCAATCTCAAATGCTGCGTACGTAATAAATTTCCCGACTTATCGGTAATTATATGCTCTCCTCCGGTAGCGGCTCTTACCTCTCCGGAGAAAAACTTGCCCCTATCACTTGCTAATTCCGGTCGCTCCTGTAACTGCTCCCATGTTATCGTTAGGCTTCCTACTCGTGCGCCCGTCGGGTACGCCCACTCTTCCTCCGTTCTCCTCGTTGACACTTCTTGCATATCCCCTAAACCCTCGTCTGCTTCAAAAATGCCCCTTACGACGTCGATCCTGGGCCGGTACTCCATCAGACTTCCTACTGGCACGAGGCGCTTATGTCCCAGACCCAAATCGATGACGTAGCTATTGCTTTCTCGCTTCTTTAAAATAACTACCGGACCCGTCCATCTTACTTCAATTTCATTCTTATAGTCGGGGTAAGTGTTATGACTTGGTCATCTACTTCGAAGGATTTCAGCCTCCGCCGTCGCTTATAATACGAGGCGTCCCGTCGTGGTTGGTCCTCGGCTACTCTCCTGCTTGCTGTGTCATCTTCTCTACTTTCTCCTCCCACTCCTGAGGGTGTTGGGCAGCCGAAGCGATTATCCCTATGGGTCCCACAATTTCTACTTTTACCTCCTGTACGGGTAACGATGGCCTCCTAACTGGGGTTATGGGTACCCGGTCGTTCTGTGTGACTGGCCCCCTAAGTTGGCAAGCTTGGCAGTCCTCACAATATCTTTTAACGTCCTTCTGGTCGGAAGGCCAATGAAATGAGTGGCGGATACGCTCTAAGGTCTCTTCGTGGCCTAAATGAGCCGAAACCACTGCGTCGTGCGCCAACCTCATTACCTCTCCCCTCCTACATTCCGACACTACTAACTGATTGACTGTTTGTCCTAACACTTTCTCTCGGTGCTGTAGTAGCCCATCTTCCAAAAGAAATCCTCCCTTCCTTTTTATGGCTTGGGTAAAGGCTTCTTTCAGCGTCTCGTTGAGTGTCTGCTGGTCCTTGAAAACTACGTAGTCTGAGCTACGAGCCTCCCCGTCTATGGGAATCCTATCTTGGCTAGGGCTGGCCCTCTCTCCGTCGACTGCAAAATTTCTGTCCCTGGACCTGATTGGCTGCCTGCCGCGCGCTCCTGCCCCGCCTATCTCATTAACCTCACTCCCTGACACCTAGGGCGACAACGGCTCTTCCGACACTTGCTCCTCTCGCTCTCCCCTCGCGACGCAAACACCCTGGGCTTCGTCTAGATCTATTCCCGTAAGCTTTTTCACTTCTCGTAAATCACTTTCGTCGTCCTCCTCCCCTGAAATGGTAAACGCCCCTTGGTTTGAAACTAACCACTCGGGACTCGCTTGCCTAGTTTCCTTCATCTTCGCATAATCTAACGGCCTAATTAACGCATCGTTATCGAGCTGGGGTACGATAGCACAAATTATTTCGGTCATACCCATTATTTCTCTCTCGGCCTTTTCCAAATCTGGGTCTATTAACCTAATTTGTAGTTGTTTCACGGGAAAGTTGGCAGTCCTCCCGTCGAACCCCGTCAAATTAATCCGCCCGATCTCCTCCTCATCTTCTTCCCCTAGCTTACCCTCTTTTACACAACAAAATTCGGCCCTGCTGACTACGATTATTCCGGCCCGAATTCCTTTCGCTATATCCGGGAGTAGCCAAGGCAGCGAATTCCTTTCGCTGCCTTGGCTACTCCCGGATCCCCGTATCCTTCCCATTTTTGCCTTTAACTTACTGGGGTCCTCTTCGGGTTGCGTCTCGATGTCCCTTACTTTGGTTACTTCCCTTCTCTCCTCTCTATCCGCTACCCGACTCACTTTCTTATTCCCATCGTTTCTCCAATTGCCTGTCGGTCCCTTATTATCTTGCCCCGTAGTACCTCTGAGCTGGCAATTCACGCGTCGGTGCCCCGCCTTCCCGCAAAGGAAACAGATCACACCTTGATTAAAATTGTGGTTCCCTGGAGGTCAATTACCCCCCCCTCTATTTTGGAACCCTGATCCGGTCGCTGGGAATTTTCCTTTCTGGGATAGCCCGTTATTAGGCGGATTTTTCCTCCTTATCTGGTTTGTCCCTCCTGCATTATACGGACCTCCCTTGAAGTTAGAGTCCGCCGCATAATTGTTTTTGGGTCTCCCTTCTCCCAATTCCATCACTTCCACATGTGTCTCATACAGGGCACATAACTCTCCCAGTTCGCTTGCTGGAACCAATTTCCCTATGGTACCCCTCTGCAGCAGATAAGTTTTCAAACTTGGAGAAAGCAAACCCTTGAATTTATCACAAATTAATAAGTTCATTAACTGCTGGAATTCAGATACTCCGCTCTTCTCCACGTAGTATTGGAGCGCTCGTCCGACCTGCTAACTGCTGGAAGCTTTCCCATTTATTCCGTTTCATTGTCTCAAACTGTTTGAGATAGATATCGGGGGTCAAGTGGCATTCCGCCAAAATAGCTTCCTTGACGGTGCTGTAGCAGTCATACTGCTCCAGGGTTAGTCGTCTGAACAAGTGGTTCACGCATTCGGCGTTAAATAAAGCCGCGACTAACCGTCCCTGCATCTCTTCTGGAACAGCGTGTAACAGAAAGGCCTTCTCTATGGAATCGAAGAAATTTAGGATTTCCTCGGGCTTAGAGGGACTCTTCGGAATTGTCCTCTCTATTATTTTCATGTAATCGGCTAGGCGCCTTTGATCATTCCCTTTCTTCGCCGGAGCTGGACTTTCTGAGGAAAACTGTATCTTATTCAGCTCAAATTCCCTTTCTTTCTTGCAGCTGAAGCATCCTCTCGGCCCGTTCGGCTTCTATTTCGATTTTTTTCAGCTCCCTCTCCGCTTCTAGCTCGGTTTTCCTCATTTCTCTTTCCGCTTCTAGCTCGGTTTTCCTCATTTCTCTTTCCGCTTCTAGCTCGGTTTTCCTCATTTCTCTTTCCGCTTGCTTTTCCTGCCATTCCCTTTCTGCTTTCTTTTCTTGCAATTCTAGCATTCTAAATTTAAATCCCATTTCCAACCTAGCGGTATCCCCTTCCATCTTTCTTTGGTTGATCTGTACCTCTTGATTAGAATCTGAGCTGTTATCTATCTCTTTATCACTTTCCCCTTCAGTCTGCCTTTCGTACTCCTGACTCTTTTGCCCGTCCAAAAGCTCATCCATATTTCATGCAATATTCAAATATAATACTCATAAAATCAATATACATATGAAAATACACTCCAATCTTCGATATCAGCCTATGCTCTCAAACTGATTAGCCTACTCATTCCTAACATCCCTGCATGCTTTTTTTAACATATAATAATAATGCACAAATAAATTCCTAATTTAAATAATAACCTCAACTTTACACATGAATACACCTTGACAATTGATAATTTCTTTGACCCTATGGTCTCTAACTGATCGCTCCCTAAACGCGAATTCTATTAGCTTTAGGTGACTAAATTACTACAGGTAGTGCCCCGGAAATAAAATTACGGTTCCAAAGTGGTACTTACCCGCTGAAGCGATTCGAGTATCCTTCTGCTCCATTCTGTGTCCTGTGATGGCCAGGCACTTCACTTTGAGTTCTTTTTTTTTTGTAGGCACAATCCCCTTTTGTAGCACCGTGAGGCACTCTGGTTACGAGCTCTCCTCACTGTATCCGCTCTCTCGTCGTTCACTTTCACCGATTGCGTCATGTAGCACCGTGAGGCACTCTGGGTACAAGCTCTCCTCACTGTATCCGCTCTCTCGCCGTCCACTTTCACCGATCGCGTCCTGTAGCACCGTGAGGCACTCTGGTTACGAGCTCTACTCACTGTATCCGCTCTCTCGCCGTCTGGGTCGTAGGTCTCCTTAGATGTACTGGATCTCTCGTCCACCGCAGCGTACGAGAAGCGTGCTGGTTGCGGACCTCCTCTAGTCGTTCTTCGTCGGGTAAAGTTTTGTCGGAACCTTCTCTTTCACCTGTGGGTACCGTGATCTTTCTCTTGTCTACCTAACCGAATTTTTCCTCAGCCTGTCTCTCTTCTCAAAGCTCGTTCGTTCTATATCCTACCAACTACGCCAAATTTATTCTCTTGCTGTAAGAGCGAACGTGTTGTCACGTAACTTAGCACCGCCTCCTACTTAAGGATCAGAGGAGTCTGCGCTACGTGGGCTCTCACAACAAACAGAGAGTTGTTTACCCTTCCCAGAAACACACACACTCTCTCTCTCACTCTGTTAGAGCGAACAAACGAAGCCTTCCCCACTTTACTATATAAATCTGTGGACCGGGGAGGCGGAGCGACAACAGCTAATCATACACAAATAAATTCACCTTCAGAAATAATAATTTGAAGAGAACTCTTGGTTGTAACACATACAAAACATTTATTTTCGCATCAATAAGAATTTTGATGGCGGCAGATTACTCGCTCTCGACGTTAGGCCTCACTATGACTGACCTGGCAAGGATTGTGGAACGCGCAAGCTAAGATGGTCGATATCCGCAGAAATCTCACTCTGCGTTGAAGTCCTAACTTAGAGTCTCCTTGACGCTGGGTAGACCTACATCTCGTCGACGTTTAAGGAATAGTCTTCTAGCTAACCTTCTCTAATCGATGCTTCAGTAGACTGTACTAAGTCCGTAATTCAGTAGTATAACATCAACTACTCTACCGGAATCCCTGACGCGAGCTGATTCCTTCTGTGGCGACTACCTAGGTGCTCGCTCGTTTCCCGTAGACTTTGGGAGTCCACCGCACAATCCAGGCAAACGCGTCGCGCTTCCCTTCAATCGGAGAAACTATCCGCGTCGCGCTTCCCTTCAATCGGAGAAACTATCCCCTCCGCTTTCCGAAGACAAACTGACGAACAGATCCTCTCAGAGTGACCTCTTCGCCTCCCCCTTCACGCTGCACCTGTTTCAAGGACAATGGCGCTGACCTTGACCTCCATTGACCGGTTAATGCTGCTCTCCTCTCTGGTCACGTGGGCCACTTCTGGCGCCCTTCACCTGCCCCACCCTTAGGCGTTTTCTGGGTATCTGGCTACTGGACCTTTAATTCCAACTTGCGCGTTCTCGTTTTCTCCCCAGGCCGTTCATTCGTGAGTGCCTCCTTCCAAGAAAGCAATCCTACCACCGTAGTACATCCGTTGCAATACAATACACATTGTTAGAATGATACAAAAGAGTATGTCTGCATTTCAGACTTGTAGGCGTCATGTCGAAATGAACAATCTATCTGTGAAAGTCACAGTGTCCTTGACGATACTCTCAGTTCGTAGAAAAAGGCCTCGCCCTTTCTAAGGCGTGAGAACCTGAAGTCTTTTGTTATACATCTCGACTTCACACAAAAAAAAGATTAAACATATTTGCGAACTTTCTGTCGCCATTTTGCGAACTTGCGATGTTTCTTTCGTAAAAAAAAAACAACCCACATAATGTTTATCATTGAAATGAATTAACATCGTTAATGTGTCCGTTCTTACAGCCGGTTTACAGTAAACCACTCTATCTGCATTTATAGATACACTCTCTAGCCAAAAGTATATCTGATCCCTCAGGTGTTAATACGATAACGCAGGTTATACGTAATACAGCATTTGCCCATTATTTGAAAAAAATTTAAATGCATAACGAATCTTTACAGCATACTTGAGCAGGATCAGAAGTCAATGAGATTCAAGGTATCAGTGTTGTTAATAATAATGCAAACTTAAGTGTACCATTTTTGCAAGAGAAGCCCGAAAATAACATGATTGATTCATTTGATGAAACTCATGATTCTATGGTTGTCGCTGCCGCATGTTGTCACAACTGACAGCTTACTATTAAATTCACAAGTTGTCACTTCGGGCTCCAGCAGTTATGCTGATGTCGTACAGGATAAATTACCAGGATTGACGAATGTCAACAATTACAATAACACACAGCAACAAAGTGTCGATTCAGACGGTGAAAATGCTCTGACACATTAGATATTAATATTTCAGAAACTTCTCCAGACTGCAGCGAATTGCAAAACCTTACGAAACGGGGGACTATTTCCCTTTTTTAGCGTGTACCCCATTGCGAATGTACACAAATTCATTGCTTATGAAATTCCCTCAAGACGCCCTTTTTAATGTGTTCCAAAGAAAGGGTTCTGTTCTTGTCCTTTTTGCAGCTGAGACTCTGGTTGATAGGGCAACAGCTGAGGGCCTCCACATCAAAGATCATTACATTATTGGTTACTCCATGATTCAACCCCTGGTGACGGTAAATGTGTCCCCAGTGTCACCTGAAATCCAGGATTCCATCCTTATTAAAGCATTAGCTCCATTTAAAAAGATCTGCAGAGTCCAAACCATGTCGGATTTCGAGAGGATTGCCTTGCGAAACTATTAGTGGACTCCGAAGGTAGCTTCGCGTGATATTTCCAGACGAACTTACCGCGACAAAGTGGCCCAAAGCAATCAGATTAAGATTTGAATATCGTGATTACTACATGGGCGTGTTTACAGGTCCTCAATGCTATAAATGCAAGGGGTTCGAACATATGCGTTTAAATTGCCCTCAACCGGATAATGTTCTGAGGCTAGTTCGTTCTAGGGTTACCAATATGGAGCAGCTTGTTACACAAACTCTGCGAGAAACAGCACCACGCGCAAACCCAGAGACGTAACTAGGTATTTCTGCGCCCGAGACAAACCACAATATTTTGGGCTCTCCATTTTACTTTTTTCGGGGTTTTACGACCATCGTGAATAATTCTGAGGTCTACAAGCAGTCCCTCGTCTCTTATTCCGTTGGTTCCTAGGATTGGGGAGAACCATTACCGGAACAAAGGCGCACCATCCATGCCTCATCCAAGGTTCAACCCTGGGCCCACTCAAACCAGTGGTCAGAAGTCAGTGCCTGGATCCCTATACTACTGGCCCATTTATCTTTCTATATCTTCTGTATACATGTTTTTGTTTGTGTGTTTAGTGACCACCGTGAAAACTCAGTAGGCTATAAGCAGTCGCCCGCCTTAATTAGAGCTACTGGTTGCAGGAAAAGGAGAGAGCCAGTGTTTAGTCACATTCCAATATATTCCAGTATCCCTACCTGGGAGGCAGAATCCAACTGAGACTGCTTTTCCCAAGTTCTTTAGAGTTCGAGCCTACAGTAGTACATCAGACGGACCGAATACAGCTGACAGTCGGGCTCGCTGTTCCAGTAACTATCGAATAGCTCCAAGAAAATCTTGAACAATGTGAACGCCATCCTCATTTTACAATGTACGTACAACCACACTTTCATTTTTAAATATGCAACTAACATCCTCTTCACATTTTGAAGAATTGGGAATTTTGATGTGCTAAAGAGCCGAAGCATGTAAGTAACTTCTACAAATGAAGATCTGGCAAAGTATGACGCGAAAATATTGTACCAAAAACTGGGGCAGAAGTTTCATTTCCAGTTTTAATCAAACTGTAATCAGTGATTTTTTCGCTCTCTGTTAAGCTGCGCCCGTGGAAACAGCCCTAGTTACATCTCTGCGCAAACCAAGCGACAACTTCCGCTCAACTGCAAACACTATAATTAACTCAACCCATTACCAGGGTTGCCATATCGTTTTTTACGCTTTCCAACCGTAGGTTAAAGAAGCGTATATGCTCCAGCTTTTTCCGTCCGTCCGTCCGTCTGTCGGCACGATAACTCACGTAAAAATTGTTCGATTTCGATTAAATTTTAGTATGTTGTTGGCGACCACCAGGGGACGAACCCTATTGAAAATGGGTGAAGTGGGGTCAAAGGTCACGCCATAAGAGCACGATCCATTCCATTGCCCTTATGCGTCATACCTTGCGTAAATATGGTTCGATTTCAATGAAATTTTAGTATGTGGTAGGGGACCACCTGAGGACGAACCCTATTGAAAATGGGTGAAGTGGAGCCAAAGGTCAGGACATAGGAGCGGGATGCATTCCATTGCCCTTATGCGTCATAAGGTGCGTAAAAATGGTTCGATTTCGATGAAATTTTAGTATGTGGTAGGGGACCACCTGGAGAAGAACCCTATTGAAAATGGAACAAATGGAGTCAAAGGTCAGGACATAGGATCGGGATCCATTCCATCGCCCTTATCCCACACTATTAAGGTGGACGTCAAGTAATTTTGCTTCCTATATTTCCAATGGAAAACGTTTTGTACACATTTCCTTCACAATTAGTGTGTTCCCAAGGATGGATGTTTGAACATCGGTTAAAATAACTTCATACTATAAATTGGAATACTTAACATTTTTTAAAACATAAGCATAATTATATTGAAAAACAATACCGTTTCCTTTGGTGGTGTTGAAACCAGAAAAAAGATGGCGCGAAGTGCACTTTGATGACGTCAGTGGACAAATAAATGTTGGATTGCATAATTACGGTTATGGTTTAGCAAATATTATTACGGTTATGGTTTAGCAAATATTAAGTATTCCAAGTTTATGAAATGAAGCTATTTTAATCGATGTTCAAATTTTCCTTCTTGGGAACGCATTAATTGTGAAGAAAACGTGCACAGAAGTTTTTCCATTGGAAGCATAGGAAGCAAAATTACTTGACCTCCACCTTAAAGTAGCAATTCTTGTATGTATGTATGTACATTTTATTTTGAAAACGGCTCAAAGAATTTTGATGAAAGTCGTTAACTTACCGTTTTCTGGTACTAGAAATCGATTTAGCTTGATCTCGACTTTAGGAGAATTCGTTTAGTTGGTTAAACAACCACCCCGAATTATAACGTTTTTAGTGTCATGACGTCGTCCCATTAATGTTTCCAATGCTTAGAAATCTTACGACGTCACAATCTCACGTTTGATAATGTTGGCGCGCGGTCACGCCATCGGTCTCATTACATCACGCGTTGTGTTTGGATCCTATTAAAGTTTTATGACGTCATACTCTTGCGAGCAGATGGTCGCGATTCCCATCTGCTTCATTACGTCACGCGCTGTGTGCGTATGTCCGTCCGCACGATAACTCGCGTAACAATCGTTCGATTTCGATAAAATTTTAGTATCTGGTAGGGTATCACCTGGGAAGGAACTTTATTTAAAGTGAACGAAATGGGGTGAAAGGTGTTTATCATTGAAATGAATTAACATCGTTAATTCATTTCAATGATAAACATTTCATCGAAATCAATAATAACAATTTCATCGAAATCGAACCTTTTTTACGTCATAACTAACGTAAAAGAGGTTCGATTTCGATGAAATTTTAATATGTGGTAGGGGACCACCTGGCCACAAACCCTATTGAAAATGGGCGAAATGGGATCAAAGGTCAGGACATAGGAGCGGAATCACTTCCATCGCCATTATACGTCATAACTTACGTAAAAATGCTTCGATTTGGATGAAATGTTAGTATGTTGTAGGGGCCTGCCTGGGGACGAATTCTATTGAAAATGGGTGAAATGGGGTCAAAGGTTAGGACACAGGAGCGGGATCTATTCCATAGCCCTTATGCATCATAACTTACGTAAAAATGCTTCGATTGCGACAAAACTTTATCATGTTATTTCGGAGGTATACCAAACCGGGCCTGTTGAATATCATCGATATGGGATCAAGGGTCAGGACACAGGACCGAGATTTATTCCACAGCAATTATTCTCATAACTTGAGTGATAACTTGAGTAATGATTTCTGGTATGTTGGAAAGCGTATTATTTATAATCAATGCATTGCATGATTTTACAAACTTTTTTTTTCAGTTCAGTTGGCGTGAGAGAATTGATTTGGCTTGTTTGGCTTTTTCCTGGCTTTTTACATCAGCTGCATGAAAATTACATACCATCCTCTTAAAATAATTTTCCCTTTAAAACAGTTGTTTTTGCTTCAAAATGGCAGCACCTTAACAACAGACTGGCCAGAAATTGGAATCTACACAGCTTAAACTTTGATTGACGGTTGACTGAAAGTTCCAGGTTATGGTTAATATCTTGATGAACTGGGAAAAGCTAAAGGCATTTTTCAGTGGTGCTGAATTAATTCAATCAATATTTTACACAGAATTCAAAGGAAGACTGTTAAAGGAAATAATGTTAGACTACAAAAATGACTTGTTCTTTGTGTTTTTGCAACACCTGTTGTACAGGAACTTGAAAGACAGAACAACTTTTTTCAGCAAATCAAAGCTGATCTTTATGAACTGTTCCAAGAATTATTCTTACACCAGAAAAATTTCAGAGCAGACTGTATGATGTCAATGAGCAGAGAAAAATATTCATCAAGCTGATTTTGTTATCAAATTTTTAACAGAATGTATTATGTTCCTCTGGAAGAACAACAGTACTGAGACTCATCTAGAAATAAAAAAATGTCAAGGAAAGAAGCATGTGTATGGTAGAAAGAGCTTCTTGACCCCTAACGTCATTTTAAATCAAGTTTCAAGCGCGATGTTTTCAGAGTTACCTTTTATACACTTTGCACTAAATAACATCAGCACTACTGAAGAACAATATAGAAAAATGCTTTTTGTTGATTGGAAAGAAGCTTCATTTAAGAAAGATGGACCCTCTACAGACGGTAAACAGTTTTGGATTAGCGTGCTTCAACACCAGGCATTTAAAAAGCTCGGCAGTTTTGCCCTTACTTGCCTAATAATCAGAGTTAGTAATGCCGTATTTGAGAGGCTATTCTCTCTTGTAACCACGATTAAAACAAAAGCAAGGAACAAAATGCAACTGAATTTCCTTGATGCTACTGTGAGAAAAAGAGCGGAATTGTTGCTTTCAAACAAATGTTGTAAGCACTTCATTCAATCTGCGAAAATGCTAATAGACTTTACATCAGACAAAGTTTACGCTGTAGGTTCTATTAGTTCCAGTGGATATGGCAGTAATAAACTGGATCTAGATCTTTTCATGTAATGTGAGTATGAAAAATGTTTTGGGAGAATCCAAATTCGTGCAGAAATAGTCCAAAGTAATCGAGGTAGTTGACTTCAATGCACGATCTTAATAACAGGAGTCACACACAATACAAATTTAAATTCGTTGGCTGAATTTAAAGATTTTATTGTATATACAAATATACGAACTTTCGGGGTTCCCAATAACCTATCATCAGATACAGAAGAAGGAATAAGTGTAAATAGAGTGTTACGTGAACATAATATAGATATCAGATATTAATATGACATAATGTCACGTGGCATCAAATTGTCAAACGACGTGGCATGTATCATGAAATAAAGAAAATAAAGAAAATGGAATGCAGGTGTACATAAAATACTGCATTGTAAAAATATAGGAAAGTTAGTAGGTAACTAAATTAATTGTGTTGTTCTCATCAGGAGATACAACAAGGAGCACTATAGCAGAAATCGAGATTAAGTGATTTCTTCCTCAGTTTGCTTCGTATTCGGACCTGTAAATAGTTTCCAGATTGTAGGTATAGATACTGTAGCATTGTCATTACAGCATAAATGTCTCTGAGTAACAATTACAAGGCTCTCAGTGAACAGCAATGAAGAGACAGCACTAGGTGTTACGATGATGGAAGCTTTACATACCTTTCACCTGGAATTTGGAATACGTACTACAAACATTTTCCATTTAATTAAAAAAGATCGAGACCAGGTAACAAAGCTAAACAAATTTGGCGTTTACAGCATCACCTTAAAAAGTATTGATGCTGACACTCCCGATAGGAAATATATAGGATCTACAAAACGTACACTAGCAACAAGACTGAATGAACATAAATACGCCGTAAAGAATGGACTTAAAAATTATGCATTTTCTGGACTCGTGTGCGATGGCCTGCACTATCCCATTTGGAATGATGCTTCCATCATCGTAACACCTAGTGCTGTCTCTTCATTGCTGTTCACTGAAAGTCTTGTAATTGCTACTCAGAGATATTTATGCTGTAATGACAATGTTCCAGTATCTATACCTACAATATGGAAACTATTTACAGGTCCGAATACGAGGCAAACTGAGGACGAAATCACTTAATCTCGATTTCTGCTATAGTGCTCCTTGTTGTATCTCCTGATGAGAAAAACACAATTAATTTAGTTACCTACTAACTTTCCTTTATTTTTAAAATGCAGTATTTTATGTACACCTGAATTCCATTTTCTTTATTTCATGATACATGCCACGTCGTTTGACAATTTGATGCCACGTGACATTATGTCATATTAATATTTGATATCTATATTATGTTCACGTAACACTCTATTTACACTTATTCCTTCTTCTGTATCTGATGATGGGTTCTAGGGAAACCCGAAAGTTCTTATATTTGTATATACAATAAAATCTTTAAATTCAGTCAACGAATTTAAATTTGTATTGTGTGTGACTCTTGTTATTAAGATCGTGCATTGAAGGCAACTACCTCGATTACTTTGGACTATTTCTGCACGAATTTGAATTCTCTTGATACCATCCTAGTTGTCACGTATATATTTCTGCACCACTCCTTACATGATGAAGGAAATATTCAAAGCTTTCAAACGCTTCCGAATAAGACTCGCCGTGGAGAAAACGCATTTGTGTTTTCTAATAAATTGTACAGACTTGCACATCATACCCAGATTCCTGAGATTAAGGACGAAACCTCGTTCATGGAGGGACGCGCAAGTGCTAAAATACGCCGAAAATAAAAGACTCCTCGCTGAAATCAGAGCCAAAAGATGTCCACTAGACTCACTACAAAGGAGATCCTATGACTCATACCTGCGACTAGCTGGTGTTAGTCATGCTATTCACTTTAATAAATACCTCACGGTACTTACGGCTATTATCGAATCTGAAGTTAAGCAAGCTCAGAAAAGACACATCCATAAACTACGTAATCTTGTGGACCAGGACGTTGTTGAGAGGAACCGTACCTCATGTACACGTAGGCCTAATCAGAATCAATCACAACCTTCAACTAACTTCATCAGTTACAGTGATTATCTTCTAAACCAAATCCAAATATCAGAACTAAATAAAGGCCTAAAATTCGCCTTCCCGAACTCCAGGGTTATTAGGTTGAAACTTATTCCGCAAGCAGAAGCCATCATTTCCCATCTACCGTTAAGAAAACAAAACGATGCACGACATCGATTAATCAATACGATTAGGAAATTTCATATTCAAAGACACAACACGGATTTGACTCGTCTTACAGAAGAGAAAAAGCAACTTTTAGAACTACGCAACAATCTCAATATATCGATCATATCCGCTGATAAAACCTCGCAAATTATTATTCTGAACAAAATAGACTATCGGAAGAAAATGCTAGAGGCAATTGATACTATCCCGCACGTCACTCTTAGTTCGAACCCTATTAATGCTACCATAGCGGCCATACATAAATTGAAGAAAATCTCAAACCTGCCAACGGCCATTTCACAATGCTTGTACTGCCATCCAGATGCACGAGTTCCTGAACGTTTTGGTATACTAAAAACTCATAAACCCGGACACCCATTACGCCCGCTAGTATCTGGATTTGCAACACCTACCAGACCTATGGAAAAGGCACTAACTAATTTCCTTCAACCATTAGTTAATAATTCACTCTACTCTGTTAAAGGCACAGTACAAGCTATTAACAAGATCAAATCCTTTAACGCAAATAACTCAACCTTTATTATGGCTTCTCTCGATGTCATTTCTTTGTTCCCTAATGTTCCGATCAAAACTGTATATGACATCATCCAGACAAAACTACTTGAACTTAAATACGAACCAGAAACGATCCAATCCATCATTACAACCTTAAAACTAGTACAAAACAGTTCATATTTTCAATTCGACAACACTATTTATCGCCAAATTGAGGGCTACCCAATGGGATCCCCACTATCTCCGATTCTAGCGGAAATTCTACTACAGCACATAGAAAATAAAGTGCTACAAGAATATCAACAACCTCCGTGCTTTTACATAATATATGTTGATGATGTACTTCTCTTCTGGGATCACGAACCAGCTGACCTACGAACTTTTGCTGAACACTTATCATCCCTAATCCCTACCATAAAATTCTCCATTGAACTGGAAAGTGAAGGTAAATTGCCATTCCTGGATTTTATGCTTGAACAAGATGCTGTCACTTGCACCTTGCAATACTCTGTATATAGGAAACCCACTTCTGTACCTACATTGATCCCGGCTTCTTCAGCACATCCAAAAAGCTATAAACTCTCCTCAATCACTTTCCTTCTACGCAGAGCCATCACGCATTCATCTAGTTTCAGCAGACATAAATGTGATATTAACAAAATATCCAACATCACCCTCAACCATGGCTTTCCCACCTTTATCAGAAAAAAAGCTCTTAAGAAACTCCACCAAGAAACTCAACTAGTCTCCAGAGGGACCAACAACTTCGTAGATATATAGGTGCCATAGATTATTATTCAACCATAACACCTGTTCTCAAAGCCATTTGCAGAAACTTTCACCTGGAATTCGGAATACGTACTACAAACATTTTCCAGTTAATTAAAAAAGATCGAAACCAGGTAACAAAGCTAAACAAATTTGGCGTTTACAGCATCCCCTTAAAAAGTATTAATGCTGACACTCCCGATAGTAAATATATAGGATCTATAAAACGTACACTAGCAACAAGACTGAATGAACATAAATACGCCGTAAAGAATGGACTTAAAAATTATGCATTTTCTGGACTCGTGTGCGATGGCCTGCACTATCCCATTTGGAATGATGCTTCCATCATCGTAACACCTAGTGCTGTCTCTTCATTGCTGTTCACTGAAAGCCTTGTAATTGCTACTCAGAGATATTTATGCTGTAATGACAATGTTCCAGTATCTATACCTACAATATGGAAACTATTTACAGGTCCGAATACGAGGCAAACTGAGGACGAAATCACTTAATCTCGATTTCTGCTACAGTGCTCCTTGTTGTATCTCCTAATGAGAACAACACAATTAATTTAGTTACCTACTAACTTTCCTTTATTTTTAAAATGCAGTATTTTATGTACACCTGAATTCCATTTTCTTTATTTTCTTTATTTCATGATACATGCCATGTCGTTTGACAATTTGATGCCACGTGACATTATGTCATATTAATATTTGATATCTATATTATGTTCACGTAACACTCTATTTACACTTATTCCTTCTTCTGTATCTGATGATGGGTTCTAGGGAAACCCGAAAGTTCTTATATTTGTATATACAATAATATCTTTAAATTCAGCCAACGAATTTAAATTTGCATTATGTGTGACTCTTGTTATTAAGCTCGTGCATTGAAGGCAACTACCTCGATTACTTTGAAAAATGTTTTAATAATGTCAGCATTTTTTCTAGCATTGTTTGGCTTTAATGCAAAATTTTTTATCAGGGAATCTTGTCCATTACCCTTACAGCTGACATCCATCTAGCTCCACAATCTATTAGCAAAGTGACCCCGGACACAGTTTTCTCCCATCAACCAACCAGGCCTTTGAAACAGTCCCTGTTACAAAGCAGACAAACCAGTCCTTGTTACACAGCAGACAAGGACGTTGGTTCCTCTACTGACTCTTACGAGAATGAAAACTTAGAGGTCTCTAGAATACTTGAAGCAAGAACCAAAGCAAACGTGTCGATACTGAAATGAATACCACGCCACGCAAAAACAAAGCAAAAAGGAGAAACAACCACCATTAGAAAACATTGGTGAAAAGGAGAAACAACCACCATTAGAAAACATTGGTGAAAAGGTGGCAATAGCAAACGAGGATACACAGTCGGAGTTTTTAAGTAATACACCACCTCATGACACAAACGGACAAAAAACAGCCTGCTGAACTAACGTTTGAAGACATAGCCGGTAGATTAACCCCAGAAGAAATTCCGGCTGGTTTACTCTTACTTTGGGATATTATAGAACTCATTACAAGTAAACAAGCCATCGACATGAGGAAAACTGACCTTCACAGGAAGCATCATAGTAACCTAATACAACTAATTCACCACATGACAACCGTGACGGCAAATATTCAAAAAATAATTGATGCCCAGGTGTTCGGGAAAGCTAAAGTCCGTTTAAAAAGATACATCACTCTAGAGCGGATTCGCCCTTTTCGTGATGTCGAAACCTAATACATATAGCCACTTTTAACTGCAAAGGGTGTGCGCCACTGGTAGATAGCGGCAGTGCCTGATCTAAAGGGGGGGGCAGCCGGGGCTTGTGCCCCGGCTGCTGCATTGAGAGGGGCTCCAAATTGGCTCTGCGGAAAGAAAAGAATTTTCTAGAAGAAAGAAAAGAAAAGCGGAAAAGATTTTTTATTATTATTCCAAAAAAAAAAAAAAATAAATAAATAAATAAATAAAGAAAGAAAGAAAGATTTTTTGCTTAATAGACTTTTAGATTTTTTGCTTAGAGAAAGATAGATTTTTTTGTTTAATGGAAAAAAATCTGAGATAAGAAAATACCTCAGAGAAGGAGAACAAACGTTGTCCCTTCTGTGTGAAACGATGTCAGGTCAAATCGGGAACAAAAGTAGCATTATCGGAAAATTACGTGAGAACTGTTGGCAACACTGGCGCTAGCCAATCCAGTTCAGCCTTGCGCTGGCTAAGCAAGGTCTTTTTCTTGCGTCTTCTCCTTTGCACGTGCGCGGTAACATAGGAGGTAACAGCCTAGGGCTCTCTCCACACGGGCAGTGCTAAACTAAACAATTTTTTTTTATTCCCCGCAATCCCTAACGAAGAAGTAAGATGGTTTCAATGAAAAGAAAGTTGTCAGGGAGTCAAAATGCTAAAAGAGCTCAGAAAAAGAAAATGGAAATTCAACAATCAGCAGAAATGTTTTCAACGTGGATGAAGTCGTCAGATCGTACTGACCAGGTCAGTGAATAAGGTAAGGAGAGAAATTGTTATCGTCTTATATTGAAAACGTTAAAAATAGCCCATTGTATTTTAAATAGAGACCAGTGTAACCCCTCTGCCAGGGCCATAGTAATGGTTTTTAACTCTTATTAATATAATTGCCTTGCTGTTGATTTTTTGTTTTAAAATAACTTTTATTTTGTTTAATGTGATCGGAAAATATGTTTAACTGTGTAAATTTTCGAATTTTTTACTAACTGCCGGGTTGTCGTGTGGTAACTTTGTTGCTGATTTTAATCCTTTATTTGCACTGTGTCCGTGTGAAACGGACAATGGAAAACTATGGAC
The DNA here is from genome assembly GCA_039090855.1 of Macrothele yani. Lineage (NCBI taxonomy): Eukaryota > Metazoa > Arthropoda > Arachnida > Araneae > Macrothelidae > Macrothele > Macrothele yani. Next base: position 193,896 of record CM076997.1, read on the forward strand.
GTGATCAATGCGTAATCTGGGTTAATATTGTAAAAACAAAAGTGGCCTGACAATTTATTAAATCCGGGTTTGTGAGGAGGGGGGGGGTGAAGACGTCGTTAAATCGAACAAAGTGTTTCGCAAGGTATTTTTATTTAGATATTTGTGTGTGTGTGTTTTAAACGGCGTAACTGAAAGTGATGAACGAGCTTTTTTAATGGCCGCTTGCGTGTATGAAACAGTTGTATTTGCAGGCTGAAATTTTTTTATGTGGTACTTGTGTTTAATTTATGGATGATTTCTTGATGTGTGTTTTAAATGTTCAGTGTTTTTATTAATGTGCGTGTTTGAAATGTTCAGTTATTACGGTGTGTTTAAAATTATGATTATTATTACTCGTAATCAGTGATCGCGTTGACGCCTGGACAGGCGTATTTTACGCATCAAAAACGGAAATGAATTCCTAAAAAAAAGCTGGGACGAATTTTTACTTCTCCAAAAATTTTGAAAACCGAATTTAGGTTTCATCATTAGTCATTACTATATATCCCCCCCCCCCCGAGTTGACTGTTGAACACAGAAGTTGCGCCATCGATAATGTAATTCCTTCCTCGTTCCCCACCCCAAGCTCTGCCACTGTTCTCAGTTTCGCATATCTCGGGCTACGGGAAAACACGACCCCGAAATGCCAAGGCATGTGTGGACAAACGACTATCTCTGTCACCACTTCGGAAGAGAAATTCCACTGACCTTGATCTCTGCTGTCGTGCCCGGTGAACAAAAGAGCTACAAGAACGCCGTGAATAGAGGGAAGAAGGCAACTTTTTTTTTTCGAGAGTTCTGAAGGAAAAAAAATAGCTGTTCTGTATTAAAAAAAAGCTTGGGGGTGCGAGGCAGATTCCCGCTATTTACAACTGAAATGTTTTCTGTTGTACTTCTTTTTTTGGGGGGATATCTAAAAATATGAGCTAGTAAGCGTGATAAATAATATTTTACATATATTCTGCGTATTTTTATACTTCAAATTTAATGGAATTCATATTTCTTACGATTACCACAATACTTCCTTCATATAATTATCGTTATGATTTACATGCTGCATTTGTAGGAATCATACAATAGAACTTTATTTCTTTTGTAGGAAAACTTCCTACCTTCCTACATAATGGTATTTTATTTCATATCTTCCCACAGATATTCCCAGAGAGCTGACGCCAATTGAAAATGAAGGAAGGCACAGTGAGCACCATGAGGAAGATCAGATAGTTGTAGTTAAAGAAGATCAGAACAAGGTCCAACTCAAAGAAAATGACACGAAAGAAAACGAGAAGCGTTCAGATCAAATGCAGGATGACGAAGAGGGTATAAATGTAGATTTACGTATTGGTGGCACAGGAAAAAATATTCCTTCAACTTCTGGGGAATTGGATTTAGATTATCATGATCCAGGAAGTTGGCCTGAAAAGTTCTGTGATGCCCAAAGATGCTATTTGATAAGGACGAGAGCTGAAATTGGAGATGTCCATGAGCCTAATGATCTTGCTAACAGTCTAAGGGATGGTAGAAAGCTTACCGAAGAATGGTTTTACTAACAGCTTCCAAACAATTCAGAGTTCGAAGATCATGGTTTGCGTACAGTAAGTCGAAAAATGCACTTTTCTGTATCCCCTGCAAATTATTTTTAGATTCCATTCCTGATCAAAAGTTATCAACTCTAGCTAAAAAAGATGGTTCACTCAGTGGAAGAAATTAAGTGATCGAATTCCAGAGCACGAAAACTCGTTAAATTACAAATTGTGTTTTTGTTCATGGAAGACGCTGGAGTCATCATTTGTAACAAGAAAAGGCATAGATAAAGAGCTTCAAGAGCAAATCAGAGAAGAGGAAAGCCATTGGACAGCTGTGTTGCTATCTATTGTTGATGTCATTGTGCATTTGGCAAAACAGGGTAGCCCGTTTAGAGGATCAGAAGAAACCAGTGACTTTGGTGACCCTAGCAGTGGAAAGTTTCTCAATACCATAGAGCTCGTTTCACATTACCATGCCACTTTACGAGAACATATTGAACGCCACAAAAAAGGTCAGCTTACTTATTTTTCTCACGCAATACAAGATGAATTTTTGAAAATAATTTCAAGAAAAAATAGGGAAAAAATACTGAACGACATTAAGGAAGCAAAGTATTTTTCCATGATGTTTGACTGCACTCCCGACGTAATTATAAGGTACATACGGGTTGATGAGAATGGTCCAGAAGTTGTTGAGAGCTTCATTGATTTCTTCACTGTGACGGATGAAACTGGTTCAGGCCTGTCAGAAGCCATAATAGATAAACTGAAAAGGGATGGGTTGGACATCAGCAACTGCATGGGCCAGTCGTATGATAATGGTGCTAATATGGCTGGAAAGAACAAGGGTGTTCAGAAACGTATCCTGCATAAGAATACTTTAGCCTTTTTTATACCATGTGCAGCTCATTCCCTCAATTTAGTGGGTTTTCACGCTGCTTGTGTGGTGGTAGAGGCAGAAACATACTTCGGTACACTTCACCGCCTCTATTTATTCTTTACTGCATCAACTTCAAGGTGGGAAGTTCTTCAGGCTCATGTGATAACCACACTGAAATCGCAGACACAAACCAGATGGTCAGCCAAAATTGAAGCCGTGCGAGTTGTTTTTTTAACTGGAAAAAGTCATGAAGGCCTTAGATGAACTTAATAACTACAGTGACTCAAACTTGGAAACGAAAGATGGGGCCAAAAATCTTTTGAAAGACCTATCAACATATGAATTTATTTTGATGACCTGTTTCTGCTTCAAAGTTTTGATTCATATTCACCGGGTCAGAAAAACTTCTTAAAACAAAGGATATAACAATTGATATGTCTGCAAAGCACATCCGTGTACTCATCAAACTTCTGGAATCGTCTCGAGATACTTGTGCAAATGATGCAATCACTGAAGAAAGAGAAAAGGCAGAGGAACTTGGGTTAAACCCCAATTTCCGTAAAGTTCGAATGAGGAAAAGGAAGACGTTTTTGGATGAAGAAGATGAAGATGAAGAGGTTGAAATCTCTACAGAAAAAAAATTCAAGATCCTTCTTTTGAAAGTAATGGACAGGGTGCTTTCAGAACTGAGAAAGAGATTTGAGGCAATCGAGGAACTAGATAAAAAATTTAGCTTCCTTCATAGCTCCAAGTTCCAGTCACTTTCTGCAGAAGAACTAAGGTCGAAGGCCGCTCAGCTTGGGGAGATGTATTCAGATAATATCTGTAAAGCTGAGCTTGAACTAGAAGTAGAGAGCTTTAAGCATCACGCTCTGAGCCTGGACAGTAATTTGAAAACTGCATCTCCTAAAGCTCTCCTAAATTTCTTTTTTTTTTTTTTTTTGATTGGAGGTCGAACGACCATCGTGAGCAACTCAATGGGCTATAAGCAGTCGCCCGTCCCTAATTTAGGGTCACTGGTTCCAGGGAAGGGAGAGAGCCAGTGCCGTAAGACAAACACAACATCCAGGCCTGACCGGGATTCGAACCCGGACCCCTTATGGACGAATGATCAGAGGCCAACGCCTTAGACCACTGCGCCACCGGGGCGGCACTCCTAAATTTCATTTTCAAATGTAGACTTGAAGATGCGTACCCAAACATTTCAACAGTACTGAAGATTTTGTTGACACTTCCAGTGACTGTTGCATCAAACGAACGAAGCCGCCCCGGTTGCGCAGTGGTCTAAGCGATGGCCTCTGATCATTCGTCCGAACGGGGTCCGGGTTCGAATCCCGGTGAGGCATGGATGTTGTGTTTGTCTTACGGCACTGGATCTCTGCCTTCCCTGGAATTAGAGACCCTAAATTAGGGACGGGCGACTGCTTATAGCCCATTGAGTTGCTCACAGTGGTCGTTAAACCTCCAATAGAAAAAAAAAAAAAAAAACGAATGAAGTTTCAGCAAACTAAAGCTGATTAAAACGTACGTACGGAACACTATGAGACAGGAACGTCTCTCAAACCTAAGTATAATTTACATTGAATACAAAGTGGCATCACAAATATCATATGATGAAGTCATTAAAACCTTTGCAGTCAAGAAAGGTCGCAAGATAAAGTTACAGGATTTTTTTTGCAATCATTTTTGTACAGTTTTAGTAGAAATTTTTATGTTCACACCATAAGTGTAATTAAATAATACCTTCATTTTGATAATCTGGTGAAAGGCCTCCTGTATACACTTTTTTAAATATTTTTTTTTGTTCAAACCATAACTGTAAATAAATAATAAGTAGTCGCCCGTCCCTAATTTAGAGCCACTGGTTCCAGGGAAGGGAAAGAGCCAGTGCCGTAAGAGAAACACAACAACCATGCCTCACCGGGATTAGAACCCGGACCCTTCACAGACAAACAATCATAAGCTAGCGTTTAGACCATTGCGCCACCGGGATGGCCTCGTGGGAGTTGCAAACCTAATTTAAACAAAAAACAAAAAATAAAACATCAAGTGAAACAACTAGTTCTCAGATGGAATCCCAGCGCGTTTGATTTGATGAAGAGCAGCCGTTGCAGTGATATTCATTATTTGTTTCTTAAAGCTGTAACAAAACTGTTTACTACTTGGGAGTTTCTTTCAATCCGGATCACGAACACCGCAATTTATCAATATTTAGAGTACGGTACTATGAAGTTTCTCTTCGCCACCCCGGTGGCGCAGTGGTCTAAGGCGTTGGCCTCTGATCATTCGTCAGTAAGGGGTCCGGGTTCGAATCCCGGTCAGGCATGGATGTTGTGTTTGTCTTACGGCACTGGCTCTCTCCCTTCCCTGGAACCAGTGACCCTAAATTAGGGACGGGCGACTGCTTATAGCCCATTGAGTTGCTCACGGTGGTCGTTAAACCTCCAATCAAAAAAAAAAAAAAAAGTTTCTCTTCGTAACCAGTGTTGTCAATTTGGAGGAAAAGTCGCTAAATTTAGGGGATTCTGGATTGGCGTTAGCAACAAAACCAGTAGTTAGGGATTAGCGACTTTTTTAGGGGATTTTTTTTCGATTGGAGGTTTAACGACCACCGTGAGCAACTCAATGGGCTATAAGCAGTCGCCCGTCCCTAACTTAGGGTCACTGGTTCCAAGGAAGGGAGAGAGCCAGTGCCGTAAGACAAACACAACATCCATGCCTCACCGAGATTCGAACCCGGAACCCTTTCGGACGAATGATCAGAGGCCAACGCTTAGACCACGGCTTTGTTTTGTTTTAACAATTTCAGTGATTTCTTTTATTTACAGTTTTAAGCACTTTAAATACGGTTTTTGAATCAGGAGAATGTCTTCACTTTCCGCAAATCTAATAGCCATAACCGTGAATTTTAATGCTTGCAGAATGCAATTATATTACTGGAGACACCACTGGCTCTGCCGCCATAGGTCACAGCTAATCTGTGGTGTAGCCGCCCCGGTGGCGCAGTGGTCTAAGCGATGGCATCTGATCATTCGTCCAAAAGAGATTCGGGTTCGAATCCCGGTGAGGCATGGCTGTTGTGTTTGTTTACGGCACTAGCTCTCTCCCTTCCCTGGAACCAGTGACCCTAAATTAGGGACGGGCGACTGCTTATAGCTCATTGAGTTGCTCACGGTCGTCGTTAAACCTTCAATAAAAAAATAAATAAATCTGTGGTATGACGTCCCGAGCAGGCAAAAATGAACTAAATTATACCGTTCATGAAAGAGTGAGCTTGTGTATCATTGATAAAAATTATTGAATTACTCATTTTATCTGTTTATACGCTTAGAAGCTTTTGTTTCATTGGTTTCCAAGCAGCTTCTCTTCTGCGGCTGCGTCGTGCCTGCTTATGACGTCATTTGCAGCACAGACGGTGACTTATGGAGGCAAATGCTGCGTGGATAGGAGTAGTGTCTCCAGTAATATAACCTCCTTGAATGCAATCCCCTTTCCTTCTCGCCTTTGTTTCCATCAGTCGCAGAAAGCTTGCCGATGCTCGGTGAGTTTGCTTAGGATACCTTAGACAGCAAGTGTGATGGTGGTGAGACTTACTACAGTGTATCCACTTGCAGAAATATTCTCTCATTATACAAAACTTTTGTTTTATTCTTCATTAAAACAAAAGTTTTGTTTAATATAAATCAAAGTAACAGTAACACGTAACTGGATAAAACGTTTACTTTTGCAAGAAATTTCATCTTCAACGCTATAATTTATTAATTCACCATGCTTTACATTAAGTATTTTTAGCTGGTCTTCTTAGCCATTTAAAACTTGTCTCTGTATATCCTCTTCCCCCAAGTCTGTGTACAATTGAAGCCATATTACCATTCACCCGAGTTGGGTCCGGGTTCGAATATCGGTGAGGCAAGAATGTTGTGTTTGTCTTTCAGCACTGGTTCTCTTCCTTCCCTGGGAACAGTAGACTTAAATTAGAGATCGGTGACTTCTTACAGCTTATGGTATTGCTCATGGTGTTCGTTATCCCCCACCCAGCCATATTAATTAACAAAGGCTTCACATTCACTTCTTTTTACATTATTATTAATTTAAAGTATCAAAGGCGCCCATTAATTTATGTATCGAAGGTGGCGCAGTGATCTAAGCGATGGCCTCTGATCATTCGTCTGAAAGGGTCCGGGTTCGAATCCCGGCGAGGCATGGATGTTGTGTTTGTCTTGCGGAACTGGCTCTCTGCCTTCCCAGGAAGTAGTGACCGTACATTAGGGACGGGCGACTGCTCGATTGAGTTGTTCACGGTGGTCGTTAAACCTAAAAAAAAAAAAAAAAGGTATCAATATAGATAATAATAATAATAACAATGTGCCACGTGTCATTTAATTTTAAATGGCGCACAGATAAGTGCGAAAATTTTACATAATGAAAAAATCCGATTTTTAGGGACTTTTTTTACTTTCGGGTACTTTTTATGGCTAATTTGGAGACTTTCGGAATGAGTGAGTTGGCAACACTGTTCGTAACCGTGATTTCTCGGCAAGTCAGGTCTCTGGTGCCGGCGGTTGCGGCAATACGTCATATATCGGGCTGTGAGTTTTGTGTTGCGGATAGAGGAGAATGGCTGCGAATAATTATTTTGGATTTGCACCAGGAGGAACGCAGTATGGGTAAGTATGATGACTTAAATCAATAATTTTCCTGTAACAACCATTATTAGGTTATGATACTGTGTATCGAATGCTCTAGTAATTATAGTTTGTGATTTGCGAAATGTCGAAATAGCCGGGTGTAAAGATGGCGGCTGCTGCTTCAAATGAAATTTAAATAGTGCGACGCCAAGAAGCTGATTTATGATACACCGCATAACGATTTCATTTTAAAATGCGTAGTGTTACCTAGGTATTTTTCATGTGTGACACAAGCAATGTAATGTTTCCTTCAAAATTAGTTATATATTTTGCCTCAGTCGTTCTTTGTTCTGATTTCGGTTCACAGCCATTTTGCGCAGTAGGAAGATCTCAAGGTTAATTCAGAAGTTTTTTATTTATATCTTCGTTTAAATGGAATCCTAATGGCAAATTTTAGGGAAAAGCAAAAACAATATTTATCGCAGTGTATGAACAATTTGTTCGTGTGATGTGTTTCAGTTTAATAGCATTTAATACCATTGTGAACAATAGTAATCCTGTGTTTCTGCATGAAAGCGAAATTGACTTTTAAGATGTTTGGCAGAACTTAATGGGATGAATTCAGTATTAAAAAGGTGTTATGCTGCATAAAGTATTGCTCAAACCAGAGATGTGTGGACTACTAAGGTTTTGGTCAAAACTGCAACATTTGTGTATCTGTTAATGGAAATGTGAATTATGCAGAGCATTTCAAGGTGTATGGGAGTGCTTTAAGTTAATGAAATCTTTTCGGTGGGTTCTTTTAAAGGATGGGCAAAGAAAAATTATTTGGCAGTGTGCAAAGGTTTTTGACTATAACACTAATCACGCATTGTTGCTATTGGTACCGTATTCTTGCTAGGGAGTGTAGAAATATTATTAGAATTGCGATTTTGGGAGATGTGTAGTTAACCAGATATTTGTCGTAGAGTCGTGTTGATACAGCACTTGGTAAACTTCACAAGCTGCCCTTGTAGTGGCTAAGTGGTACGAAACATCAGCTTCTAGTAATTTGTTCGAGAGTAAGTGGGTGAAGCGTGGATGATTTATTTGTTTCTTAGGCCATTAGCTGTTTTTCTTCCCTAGATATCCACAGGGCTTGAAAAATACCATGCCTGGGGCATGTAAATTATTAGCCTTGGCAGGTAAATAATAAATCAAGTTGCCCGGTTCTTGCAACTAAATTTAAAAATCAAGTTTGGAAAAAATAGTTTCCTGTTGCAAGGCATTTCATGTTTCATTTCACTGCTAATCATCGGAAGTTGTATTATTGTTAAGAGTGCCAAGGAGAGGAATATCACTTGTTTAATTATATTATACTCTATGTCCAGAAAACTGAAACCATATGTGTAGTTTTACTCCAAATATGGTTTATAGTCAGCGACGGGATGCATGTCTCTGATGGAGCTAGTGTTTAATGACAAAAGAAGAAAACTGAAACCATATGTAGTTTTGCTCGAAATATGGTTTATAGTCAGCGATGTGATGCATGTTTCTGCTAGCCTCTTGTGTTTAGTGACAAAAGAAGAAAACTTCAACCATAAGAAACATGGCAGAATTGCTAAATTTCTCAAATACGAATTTCAGCATCATTGTCTTAAAATATAAGATACACGCTTTTGTGCATTGAACATTTTGAATACAGATCCTTAAAACGTATTGCAAAACATTAAAAAAAAGTACATCATATTTTTAAACTTAACAAACCAGCCCTACTTTTTTTTTTTTTATATAACTTAGAAGCAGGGCGCGATTTCGCCGATTAGCAAATAGCTAGTGAAAAATCAAATTTGCTAGTGAAAAAAAATCGCAGTAGCAAATATTGCTAGTAAGGTAATTTCTTTATTTAAAGTAACCAAAAATCATTATTAATCCACGAAGTTTACATAACAGTTTCTATTATCACTAAAACAGCGACGATCAGCGATTCTCTTTCGCCAATTTCCTTTCGACACTTAATACCCATCCTCCCCATATCTTTCACAGGGATCGCATTCCTCCTAAAATTCCTAATATTTCGTGACCCTCCTTAAATTCCTAAAATTATACCTAAAATTTGCTATTCTTCCTAAAATTTTCGTAAGCTTATTTATTAAAAATACAACCGTTATTAACGCCAATAAATTTACCATTACAGTAAGGTAAAAAGACCTGTTATTGTAGAAACAGCCTATATGCTGTGCTGCTGAAGGGAGGGAAAATGACGCCATCGAGATGCACTTGCTTCGAGGCGGGCGCTCTACTTTTGTGCCTTCGGACAGTTTTCGAGAGGAATAAGAATCTAAGGGAAAAGGGGAGGGGTCATTTTCACCCCTGGTTTGCGCTTTGCAGACGAACTCCGTGGCACGCAGAAGATCGTACTTTATTTTTGGACATGCCTCGTGGAACCTCCTCTTTCTGCTGATGTTTTGTTATTGTAAACCGCAGGTGGGTGGAAGCAAAGAGGAAACATGTGGTCTCCTTCCGTAACCTCCGGTAATGACGATGGGATGGTAGCTGAGTGTTATCGTGGCAGGCAGTAGAGCACGTGATCATTGACCTTCGATCGTGCGTCGGCGACAGCGACCTTCGATGCGCAATATATTCTCGGCTCTGACTCGCTTTGACTGAACTTGCGTGAGATGCGTATGATAGTTTCTGGTTTTGCGTCTTTTATGGTGTTCTCTGTGCTGTGTGCAGGTTCAGTTCTCTAGTGGTGACCTGCTTTTTTTTTCTACTGACATCCTCGCAGCCAAATTTCGGGAAGTTGTCTGGTTTTGCAATATTGGAACGTGTTTTTGTACTTCCCTTTCATTTTCTGGTTAGTAATACAAGTGTTTAAGATGCCTAAATCCAAAACGAAATTTCAAGATGCGTGGCTTGCCAAAGAATTGGACGGAGTGAAGTTGAAAGAATGGTGTTCTGCAACTGAAACAATATTTTCTGCTAAGTGTATATTGTGTTCAGAAATTTTCAATATTTCTAATAGTGGCTTTTCACAAGTAAAAGTGCATCATAAAGGAAAAAAACATTTGCAGAAATTTCAAAGTAAATTTCAAAATAAGTCCATCCTGTGAAAGCCTTTGGAGGACGGGATCTTCAGCCCAAAACAAATATTAGTGAAGTACTGAGTCATGATTTACAGTTGGCTAAAGCTGAAGCATTATGGGCCATGAAAGTTGCTAAGGACAATGTCTTTTGTTTCATGCACTGAAACAGTTGAACTTTTCAAAGAAATGTTTCCTGATTCTGCTATTGCAGCCAAAATGCAACTTAAAGAAAAAAGTTGCTTATGTGATATCACATGGATTGTCAAAATATTTTGAAGAGGATTTGAAAAAAGACATTGCATCTAGTAGCCCAGGAAAGGTTACTGTAGCATTTGATGAAACTACAAATACACTAGTGAAACGGCAGTTGGATGTGTATCTCAGGTACTGGTCTTCAGAAATAAATTCAGTTTCTTGCCGATACCTAACAAGCGTTTTTCTGGGTCATGCAACAGCAGATATTTTGCTAAAAGAAATTCTTGATGTGTTATCATCCTTCAATATTTCGTTGAACAGAATTATTTGTGTATCCATGGACAGCCCAAATGTAAATAAGTGCTTTTAACGCAAATTCAATGAAGTTGTAAAACAAGAAACAGGCCAGAAATCTTTGGAACTAGGTTTTTGCAACCTGCATGTTGTTAGTAATGCATTTAAAATTTTTTTGACAAGCTTAAATATAGATTTTGACGAATTTGCTACTGATATGCATTACATTTTAAAGAGTAGTGCTGCAAGACGAGAGGATTATAAATCTGTCGAGGATATAACATTGGTCACAGCCAAATTTCTTTTGCGTCATGTCAGCAACAGATGGTTAACCGTTGGTTCTGTAGCCCAGAGGCTCTTGGATCAATTTCTAAATATTACAGAATATTTTTAAACTTCTTGCCATCTCAAAAAATATTTTAAAAACAACTATGCAATTCGGCAAGGTATAAAAAAATTCACTGTTTCCTGAAAAATGAGCTAACTCCTTGCTATTTAGCATTAATTTCATTTTCACACCAAAATTTTGAAAAGTTTTCATTATGTTATCAGAGTGAAGAACCAAAAATACACCAGTTATATTCTGATTTAAATACTTTAATGAAGAATGTTATGGCTCAGTTTATCCAAGATGATGTTATTGCAGGGAAATTTGGAGAAGACCTAAAGAATGTAGATTTTGAAAAAAAAAATTCATGGAAAAAACTAGGGGAGTTAGAAGTTGGTATGAAGACAAAAAATCTCCTCAGGAATGTTCAGGAGACCAGGCAGAAATTATTTCTCCTAGATGTAAGATCATCACTAATTGCAACCACAAAATATTTAAAGTGAAATTTGCCATTCTGCAATCAAAAGCTAAGAGACATAGAAGTTTTAAAGGTAAAAGAACCAAAGAAAGAGTCAACTCAACTTTCAGTCACTGAAGGACTTTCGGAAATAACCAGAATTTCAAGTGTTTTGCATCTTTCTGAGGATCAAATTGATAGAGTAAGAGAAGAGTGGAAACTTTTAAATTGCGATAAGCCAACTCTAGATGAACTAGTGAAATTTTCAGAGGAAGGGCATATTCCAGTGCGGATTGATCATTACTGGCGTAATATATTTAGTATTAAAGACTAGCGGAAAAGAAAAATACTCAAATCTTGCTAAACTCATCAAGTCAATTTTAGTTTTACCTCATGGTAATGCTGATGCAGAAAGGGGATTTTCGGTTAACACTGCTCTGTTAAGGAAAGACAAGGCTAACTTAAAAGACTCAACTATAACATCATTAAGAATAGTTAAAGGGGCCATTGAACACTATGGATGTGTAAGTAAAGTTCCCATAACAAGATTAGAAATTTGTTAAATAGTGTTCGTGATTCACATAAATTTTATAAAGAGTATGTTAATAAGCTGAAGGAAGAAGAATCAAAAAAGGTAAAAGAAAGGAAGCAGAAAGAGAGGGAAAATAAGGAAAAGCAGCTAGAGAAAAAAAGAAAAGCTGAGTTTGATGACAAAATAAAAGAAAATGATGCAGAAATAAATAGGCTTAAAAAAGATAGAGAAGCCTCTCTAGCAGTAATTCAAGAGGGAACAGAAAGAATGAGAAAAGCTGTAGAAAAACAAAATACTGTTGAAATAGCAGTTGCCTCTAACTTGATCATACAAGGTTCAGCTGAAATAAAGAAAACCGAAAGTAAATTTGTTGTGGTGGAAGCAGAAAAAGATAGGCTTATCAGGAAAAGGTTAAAACAATAATATGAAAAAAGTAATTCAGTGAACAATTGTACATAGTTCTTGGTTTTCAATTACCTTTTTAGGATATTATAATTTAATGTGAAACCTGAAAACTTTACTGTGGAAATCGTGAATTGCTTCTGGTTCAACAGCATATTAATGTTCAAAGTGAAACTTGAATGTGGTAAATATACTTGAATATGATAATAACATGTGAAAAGATAAGAACTGAACATTAGAAGTAAATCATACTTAAACTTTAGATATTAGACGTTATGCAAAAAATTTGGGTGTGAACTTCGACCATATATACTAATGGACTGTGCATTGGCAATAGCTGCATCAAAGCCGCCATGGCTCCAACATTGGGCACGTCATCATCAGACTCCAAATTTCGTGTAAAAATGCTGTTATGATTACTAATTTACGCTGCAGAACTTCAGTGTTTTCGGTGTATTATGTGAATGCACCTCATATATAATGAAAACTCTTCAGGTAAGTTTACTTATGAGCTATATACATGCATGATCGGGTTGTTTACATTTCGTGATTTATAATGTGATGAACATTTGCGAAGAATTTGGAACATATATTCCATTTTTTTCTTAAGTTACTATATTTTTATATCAATAGCTGCAAGTTTCTGGTTAAGTAATTGAACTTTATTGACTTAGGTATTTAATTCGTTTCTTACCCATGAAAAATCATAGAACTTCCTTTACTATATTGCTCAGAGCAACCATAAGCACAGCAGGTGTAACCCATCGTTTTGACTGATGTCATGTGATTTTATGTTGGAGCCAGAAATTTTGATGTCATGCGCAGTCTATCAGTATATATGGTTGAAGGGTGTGAAGCAAACTCTTTACAATGTATACAAAGTTGTTTTACTAGATGTATACAAATATACATCTAGTTTTTATTGAAATACACCTAAAATTTTTCTAAAAATTCCTACCTAAAATTTTCCAGAAGTATGCTATGATCCCTGGTCCTGCTCGCCGTGCAAATTATACTATGATTACTGGATGTAGAGATTTATCTTTGAAATTTTGCACTGTAAGGTGGTTGGAAAATGTTAATTGTTTGACTATGACTAAAGCATTGCTTGTCTATGATCATATCAAGAAATATGTTCAAGAATCATCGGTTTCCAGCAAACAGCACATGTTTCTTGCAGAGTTCATGTAATGTCCACTGTTGAAATGCAAATTGGCTACATTTAGGACTATAGCTTCAGAGTGTGAATCTTTTTTGAGAAAGTTCCAGAGCCCAAAGCCTTTAATTCCTTTCTTACATACTGATTTGCTCGATCTGATGAAAAATTTGATGGCACGAAGTGTGAAGCCTGACAAAATTATGTGAAGCTGATAGTGTCTCAAAACTGTTAACTTTAGATGTATCAAAAAGTGAAAATCTTCTCTCAATTGAGAAAGTTGATATTGGATTTAGTGCTAAAAAGCTATTAAAAGAAATGAAGTGCTCAGAAACAGAGAAATTAGAGTTTAAGCTTGAATTTAGGAAACTTGTGACCAGTATGATTAAAAAACTTCATGAGAAAAGCCCACTAAAATTTAAGTTTGTCTGTGGGGTAACTTGTTTGGACCCAAATATTATAATGCATCAGCAGAGTCTAGGCAAGAAGAGAGTGGAAATTGTGCTCGAAGTTTTACTTAGTGCAAACAGCATTTCAGATGACTGCTGAAAAAGCTAATAAACAGTACGCTTCATTGTGTGTAGAAACTCAATCTGCTTTAAAGTCTCAGTTTGATGAATTTTTAGACAGGCATGATGATTCCATTGGATTAGGCAAATTTTACAGTGCTCTACTTGACAACCAAAAACAATTCAGTGAACTTTGGGATGTAATAAAAATTTGTCTCATTATGTCTCACGGAAATGCTTCAGTGGAAGGTGGATTTTCTGTCAATAAGTCTTGTGGAAAATCTCCTGGAAGAATCCCTGATTTGTCAGAGAACAGTTTTTGATACCATTAAAAATGTGGGAGAAGTAGAACACCTTGCCATCAATAGAAGGCTTCTTCTTTCTGTAAGAACCTCCAGACGAAGATATCAGGATTATCTTGAGAAAAAGTGTCCTTCAAAACGAAGAAGAAAGAAAACTGAAGGAAAAAAGAAAAATTGATCATGAAATAAAGTAATCGAAGGAAAAAAAGACTGCGGAAGGAACTAGAGTTTGAAGAAGCAGCATTGCAGGCGAAGATTTCAGATTAGGAAAAGAAGAAAAGTGGTGTGTAATATAAAAACAGTGACTGTGTTCCTACTGTAATATTTTTATAGTAACTGTTCTGAATATTGTGTATGGGTTTGTTTGAGTGTTTCTTCAATAAATGTAAAACCATGAAAAAAAGAGAATTTAAAATTAAAAAGGCTTGAATTGGACGGCTATGGGGAAACTTAAGGCCTATATATATATATATATATATATATATATATCATCGTCAACCATTATCACTCCACTGCTGGACGAAGGCCTCCCCAAGTTTCCTCCACAATGGTCTGTCTTGTGCCAGTCTCCTCCTTGTCACTCCTGCATACTTTCAAATTTCATCCACCCATCTCCCACGTGGTCTTCTTCTGGGTCTTTTCCTGTCCCTTGGAATTCAGTCTAAAATTTTGGCTGTCCATTGATAGTCTGTCCTTCTGGCAGTATGTCCAGCCCATTGCCATTTCCAGGATTTTACTCTGATCATGATGTCTTCCACTCTTGTCATAGTTCATGTAATGTCCACTGTTGAAATCCTCTTCTTATCTCTCCTGGTTACACCAAGCATGCACCTCTCCAGGCTGCTTTGAGTTGTCTGCAGCCTTTGTATGTCTCTTTTAGTTTAGGTCCACATCTCTGCACCACACGCCAGCACTGGAAGGATGCATTGATCAACCACTTTTCTTTTAAGACATAATGGCATATTGCTCTTGAAAATTATGCTGTTTCTTCCAAAAGCTCTCCAGGCAAGTTTTGTACGCCGATTAATTTCTTCATCAATGTGACCCTCACTTGATATCTGCTGTCCAAGATAAACGTACGTGTTTGTTATCTCCAGCTTTTCTCCATCAATCGATAAATCTTCATTTCCTGTAAAAGCATTGAACATCACTTTTGTCTTTTGAAAGTTCATTTTTAATCCCACCAAATTAAATGTTTAAAATGGTGTCTTAAGAAAGTTTTAGGAAAATTGTTAGATTGCAGTTTAGAAAGAAGAGCTTTCAGATTTTTTACAAGCAGGAACTGTGTAGAGAAAATTTTAGCTATTCTATGAAACTGAGAAATGAGTAGATTTCGATGTATAACTTTAGAAATTTACTCTTGTCAGCAAGTTCCTGGATCATACTTTGCAGCTCTGATGAGGTAGTTGCAAAAATGACTACGTCATCAGCAAAACGAAGGTGAGTTAGATAATCTCCATTAATCTTTATCCCTTTGTTTTCCCAGTTCAGTGATTGAAAAGCATTTTCCAATGTGGCATTAAAGAGCTTCTGGGAGATCTGGTGTCACCTTGTCTCACTCCCTTTCCAATTTTTGTGTGTGTTGTATTTTTAAACAGCCAAATCTTTGCACTTGCATTTTCATAGATGTTGTTAATAATATTAATGTATGCATCTTCAATACCGCAGGATTTCAGAGCCATTGTAACTGCTGATGACTTCACCGAATCAAAGGCTTTTTCATAATCGATAAAAGCCATGCACAATGGGAGTTCATATTCCCTTGCTCTTTCAATTAGTTCTCTCAGTACGTGGATATGATCTATTGTGCTGTAGCCACTCCTGAATCCAGCTTGTTCTCTCGGTTGAGCCATGTTCAGTATTACCTTCAAACGGTGTGAAAGAACTTTAGTGAAGATTTTATAAACCACTGATAGGAGGCTGATAGGTCTGTAGTTCTTGAGATCCTCAATGTCACCTTTTTTATGTAGCAGGATCATTGTAGCTGTGTTCCAATCCTCAGGAATCTTTCCTTCATTAAGGCATCAAGTGAAAATTTGGGCAAGTACTGTTTCGATTTCTCCACTTGCTTCTTGTATGATGTCTACAGTAATTCAATCTTCTGCTGGAGCTTTTCCCTGCTTCATGTTCTTTATTGGATGTGCAACTTCTGCTGGGAGGACTGGAAGAACTGTGGTACTGGTACCTTTCATGATGTCTGGAGTACATGTATCATCCCTTTCATATAATTTGGAGTAGAAATCCACTCTTGTCAAAATTTCGCCTCTATTTCTTGTTACAGAACCATCTTCTTTTCTCAGTGCCATAATCTGTTTTCTTCCCTTACTGAGATGTCCCTTTGCTATCTTTAGGCTTTGGTTGTTTTCAATTGCTTTCCTCACTAGTTCACAGTTGAATTTCCTTACGTCTTCAGGGATACTTTTTCGTACAGTCTTGCATAGCTCTATATATTCTACTTTGGATGTCACATCTTCTTTAGTTGTCCTCATCTCTCTTCTTTTTTGCATCAACATTTTGGTTTTTCCTGATAATTTGTTCACATGCAACTTGTTCTTAGACCCAGCTAATTTTGTTGCTGTTCTCATAAGAGCTTTGGTTACTTTTCTGTTAACTTCAGAAATATCCACTTCTTCCGAATAGCTCATTTCTCTAATCCGGATGGAATAGTTATACCGCTATTGGCGGTCGTCAGAGCCCCTTTAGTGGGAACAGGATGCACCACGAGAAGGCGGGGTTGACATTTGTCAAGAAGAGACTGTGATGTTGTGTATCACCTGACCTTATATCCCATATATATATCATCATCATCATCATTGTCAACCATTATCAATCCACTGCTGGACGAAGGTCTCCCCAAGTTTCCTCCACAACGGTCTGTCTTGTGCCAGTCTCCTCCATGTCACCCCTGCATACTTTCGAATTTCATCCACCCATCTCCCATGTGGTCTTCTTCTGGGTCTTTTCCTGTCCCTTGGAATCCAATCTAAAATTTCGGCTGTCCATCGATGATCTGTCCTTCTGGCACTATGTCCAGCCCATTGCCATTTCAGGGATTTAACTCTGATCATGATGTCTTCCACTCTTGTCATTTTTCGGATCCACGAGTTCTTCTTATCTCTCCTGGTTACACGAAGCATGCACCTCTCCATGCTGCTTTGAGTTGTCTGCAGCCTTTGTATGTCTCTTTTAGTTAAGGTCCACGTCTCTGCATCATACGTAAGCACTGGAAGGATGCATTGATCAAACACTTTTCTTTTAAGACATAATGGCATATTGCTCTTGAAAATTATGCTGTTTCTTCCAAAAGCTCTCCAGGCAAGTTTTGTACGCCGATTAATTTTATCTTGAACTCCTTTTTCTTGAAAAAGGAGTTCAAGATAAAAAACCCTTCTGCCTCTGCAAACTCTAAGAGAGTATTTCCACTCTGGTTTCTGTTGCCGTGACCGAATTTACCTACTGAAATTTCATTCTGTTGCCGGTGCCCTATTTTTGCATTGAAACCTCCCATAATTATCTTAAAGTGCTGCTTACCTTTATTATTTAGATGACGAATTTCCTCATAAAATTCTTCAATTTCTTCTTCAGGATGACTTGTGGTGGGTGCATAAGTTTGAATAATCTGAGCCTTGTATCTTCACGAGAGTTGGATAACGAGTCGTGCAGCTCTGTCAGAGTAACTTTCAACTTCTACACTTTCTCCTTCAGTTTCTTGTTTATTATAAATCTAACACCACTAGTTCTGCTAGTATCTGTCCCATGACAGTAGAAAGAGATGTCCACTTCTCAGTTCAATGAGATCTTCTCCTTACCTCACTTAGCCCGACGATGTCCCACATGATCCTTTGTAGTTCTTCTTCCAGTTCAAGAAGCCTTGAATCAGAAGACAGGGAGCGGCCCATTATATGTAGCCAAGGTCAGCATCAGATGGCAGCCTAGTCCGGTCCTCCGGGGATTCTTAGCACCTTCTGCCTTCATGTCGCACTGGCCGCTTTCTTGGCCAGTGCGACATTCCAGCTGCCGGAGACGGAGGGCCAAAATTTAAGCTGTGGAGTCATTTTGGAGGGGTTTGGCCATAACTCACCACGCTGGGCAAGCGGGTTGGTGAGTGTGGGATAGCATTTCCTCTAATCCCGACCGCGCTGCCTTGGCCAGGTACATTCCAGCTGCCGGAGACTGAGGGCCAAGATTTAAGTTGTGGAGTCATTTTGAAAGGGGTTTGGCCATGACTCACCACAATGGGCAAGCGGGTTGGTGAGTGTTAGATAGCATTTCCTCTAATCCCGATGGCGCTGCCTTGGCCAGGTACATTCAAGCTGCCGGAGACTGAGGGCCAAGATTTAAGTTGTGGAGTCATTTTGGAGGGGTTTGGCCATAACTTATCACGCTAGGCAAGCGGGTTGGTGAGTGTGGGATAGCATTTCTCTAATCCGGATGGAATAGTTATACCGCTATTGGCGGTCGTCAGAGCCCCTTTAGTGGGAACAGGATGCACCACGAGAAGGCGGGGTTGACATTTGTCAAGAAGAGACTGTGATGTTGTGTATCACCTGACCTTATATCCCATATATATATCATCATCATCATCATTGTCAACCATTATCAATCCACTGCTGGACGAAGGTCTCCCCAAGTTTCCTCCACAACGGTCTGTCTTGTGCCAGTCTCCTCCATGTCACCCCTGCATACTTTCGAATTTCATCCACCCATCTCCCATGTGGTCTTCTTCTGGGTCTTTTCCTGTCCCTTGGAATCCAATCTAAAATTTCGGCTGTCCATCGATGATCTGTCCTTCTGGCACTATGTCCAGCCCATTGCCATTTCAGGGATTTAACTCTGATCATGATGTCTTCCACTCTTGTTATTTTTCGGATCCACGAGTTCTTCTTATCTCTCCTGGTTACACGAAGCATGCACCTCTCCATGCTGCTTTGAGTTGTCTGCAGCCTTTGTATGTCTCTTTTAGTTAAGGTCCACGTCTCTGCATCATACGTAAGCACTGGAAGGATGCATTGATCAAACACTTTTCTTTTAAGACATAATGGCATATTGCTCTTGAAAATTATGCTGTTTCTTCCAAAAGCTCTCCAGGCAAGTTTTGTACGCCGATTAATTTCTTCATCAATGTGTCCCTCACTTGATATCTGCTGTCCAAGATAAACGTACGTGTCTGTTATCTCCAGCTTTTCTCCATCAATCGATAAATCTTCATTTCTTGTAAAAGCATTGAACATCACTTTTGTTTTCTGAAAGTTCATTTTTAATCCCACTTCTTTACTCTTGTCAGCAAGTTCCTGGATCATACTCTGCAGCTCTGATGGGGTAGTTGCAAAAATGACTACGTCATCAGCAAAACGAAGGTGGGTTAGATAATCTCCATTAATCTTTATCCCTTTGTTTTCCCAGCTCAGCGACTGAAAAACACCCTCCAATGTGGCATTAAAGAGCTTCTGAGATATGGTGTCACCTTGTCTCACTCCCTTTCCAATTTTTATGTGTGTTGTATTTTCAAACAGCCAAATCTTTGCACTTGCATTTTCATAGATGTTATTAATAATATTAATGTATGCATCTTCAATACCGCAGGTTTTCAGAGCCATTGTAACTGCTGATGGTTTCACCGAATCAAAGGCTTTTTCATAATCGATAAAAGCCATGCACAATGGAAGTTCATATTCCCTCGCTCTTTCAATTAGTTCTCTCAGTACGTGGATATGATCTATTGTGCTGTAGCCACTCCTGAATCCAGCTTGTTCTCTCGGTTGAGCCATGTCCAGTGTTACCTTCAAGCAGTGTGAAAGAACTTTAGTGAAGATTTTATAAACTACTGATAGGAGGCTGATAGGTCTGTAGTTTCCGAGATCCTCAATGTCACCTTTCTTATGTAGCAGGATCATTGTAGCGGTGTTCCAATCCTCAGGAATCTTTCCTTCATTAAGGCATCAAGTGAAAATTTGGGCAAGTACTGTTTCAATTTCTCCACTTGCTTCTTGTATGATGTCTACAGTAATTCCATCTTCTCCTGGAGCTTTCCCCCGCTTCATGTTCTTGATTGCATGTGCAACTTCTGCTGGAAGGACTGGAGGAACTCTGGTACTGGTATCTTTCATCATATGTGGAGTGCATGTATCATCTCTTTCATATAATTTGGAGTAGAAATCTTTCACTCTTGTCAAAATTTCGCCTCTATTTCTTGTTACAGAACCATCTTCTTTTCTCAGTGCCATAATCTGTTTTCTTCCCTTACTGAGATGTCCCTTTGCTATCTTTAGGCTTTGGTTGTTTTCAATTGCTTTCCTCACTAGTTCACAGTTGAATTTTCTTACGTCTTCAGTGATACTTTTTCTTACTGTCTTGCATAGCTCTATATATTCCACTTTGGAAGTCACATCATCTTTAGTTGTCCTCATCTCTCTTCTTTTTTGCATCAACATTTTCGTTTTTCCTGATAATTTGTTTACATGCACCTTGTTCTTAGACCCAGCTAATTTTGTTGCTGTTTCCATAAGAGCTTTGGTTACTTTTCTGTTAACTTCAGAGATGTCCACTTCTTCCGATGTTAGGCCTTCTAAAGCAGAGAACCTGTTCTTCAGTTCCAACTTGAAGGTATTATGGTGTTTTTTAAGGTTGGTTATGTCATTAGATTTTGTTTGTCTTATGAGCTTGCCACGTTTAAGTTTGGTGTTGAGGTGCATCTTACATCTCACCAATCTATGGTCACTACCTGTGTTGAACTTGTTTAGCACACTGCAGTCTTCTATGACGAATTTTTTGTTACACATAATAAAATCAATTTCACTTGTCGTACCATTTGGATGTCTCCATGTCCATTTCCTGTGTGGCTTTTTCTTGAAGGAGTTCAAGATGAAAAACCCTTCTGCCTCTGCAAACTCAACGAGAGTATTTCCACGCTGGTTTCTGTTGCCGTGACCGAATTTACCAACTGAAGTTTCATTCTGTTGCCGTTGCCCTATTTTTGCATTGAAATCTCCCATAATTATTTTCAAGTGCTGCTTACCTTTATTATTTAGATGACAAATTTCCTCATAAAATTCTTCAATTTCTTCTTCAGGATGACTTGTGGTGGGTGCATAAGTTTGAATAATCTGAGCCTGGTATCTTTTCGAGAGTTGGATAACGAGTCGTGCAGCTCTGTCAGAGGAACTTTCAACTTCTACCACTTTATCCTTCAGTTTCTTGTTTATTATAAATCCAACACCTAGTTCTGCCAGTATCTGTCCCACGATAGTAGAAGAGATGTCCACTTTTCAGTTCGATGAGATCTTCTCCTTTTCTCCTTATCTCACTTAGCCCCACGATGTCCCACTTGATCCTTTGTAGTTCCTCTTCCAATTCAAGAAGCCTTGAATTAGAAGATAGGGAGCGTCCGTTGTACGTAGCCAAGGTCAGCTTCAGATGGCAGCCTAGTCCGGTCCTCCGGGGATTCTTAGCACCCTCTGCCTTCATGTCGCACTGGCCGCTGCCTTGGCCAGGTACATTCCAGCTGCCGGAATATATATATATTCTTGCAATCTCTTTGCGGTCTTTTAATCTCGCTGTTACATTACATTTTTCTGTTACCACGTTTTCGTTGCTTTCCCAATAACACCAACTCTCCTGACAATTACCTCGCAGACTTTTTAAAATGCCTCATTACTTTTTTTTTACCGGTGTCTGCTGCAGTACTTAAATTTATAACTTTTAATAGATAACACCAGTCTGCAAATTTTAATTTTTTGCCAGATGATTTCTTAAAAATAGCTGTTCCTGAATCAATTTTTGACACTGATTCTAGAAATGACTTCCAATTTTCTCTTATCACATCAGGTTTTTAAATAAAATAAATTATGTTTTCAAGATTTTAATTAATGTAAGAAGTTATGTTTTCATTAATCAAAAATGCAAACACCATGTCCCACAAAGACTATTTTTTGTTACAAAAACACTTTAAAATTACTGTAAAGAACTGACCTGTGACTAGTCCTTAACAAAACGACAAGCAGTGTTCCATTAGTTTTCAAACTGTCTTTTACTTTCTTGCAGATTCTCCTTTATCTTTACTGTCCCTCTTCAACATCCAACAATAGTCGGCCATCATAGTTTCATACCATCTCCCCTGGTACCTCTTTAGTCCTGCAGCCCACAGCACTTCTGTGTGCAACTGTTTGTACAGAGAAAATTCTTTCTGTATTAGTTGAGTGTAAGAAGCAAAAAAAGTTGGGTGGCCACACCCCCACGTTTTTTCAGTATGACTTCATTCAAGATGGCCACCATCATTCCACTTGCCTTTTGTTAAAGTAAGCATTTTAGCGAAAACAGTAAGATTTATTGAAAACATTTTTAGCGTTCAATCATCTACAAATTGGCTTCTGACTATTTTCTTGATTTCTCAAACCATTATCCCAAGAAAGTAACATTTTCATACTGAAGTATGCAAATATTCTTTTTAAGGAAGATTTAACACTAACAGTGAGAAAAACGTATATTCAATGAAATTGTTTATAAAGTACACTTGGTTTAATTCATATTACGTAAAAGATATGCACTTGCAAATCCTTAAAAACATTTTGATACACGACAAAGCAGTGCTAATTTTATAATCTTTAAACACCTCAAAGCTGAACTTAAGTGAATCCAATGTCTCTTGTGCTTCATCGAGACAGTGTATCATTAGGTAGGTGTAGAAGAAAGCACGAACATGTCCCTGTACCTAAAATCTGTACATCACACCTTTTCCAGTTAATATTTTTCCAACGAAATAATTTAGGACGTTAATCTACACATTTACCGAAATTCGTACTCGATCCCCCTGAAAAGGGGTTCGTACACAAGGATCCACCCTGGCTATGCCTGTGGTCTTGCTCCAGATGTTCTTTATAGTCAGCTACAGGATGCAAGCTTCTGATGGAATCAGCCTCCAGTGTTTGTGACAAAGGGCAAAAATGTTAACGAAAGGAACATGGCCGAATCATCAAATTTCTCAAATACCATTTCATCATCATGCCAATTTCAACCTTAGCATCTTCTTAAAACTTGAAATACACGCTTTTCTGCATTGAATATTTTGAATACAGACCCTTAAAATGGAAATGCAAAACATGAAAACAAAGTTCATTTCTTTAATTTATAAAAAAAGAGGGTTCTAATTTTTTACCTTAAAAATAAATTTTCCTGGGCATGCAAAACGTAAGATCTGAAAAAAAAAAAAAAAAAAAAAATGGACACTTTGGGTAGGCAGGTCATATCTGGAAAAATGGGCACATTTTAACATTGTAAGATCTGAAAAAAGTGCACCTGTTGTCAACAGGTCATATCTGGAAAAAAGGGCATTTTATGTATTCATAAGCTTTAGACCCCATTCATTATCTTACCTCCCTGAAATCAACCTCTGACCCTGTTTTCATCCTAAGCATAAATACCATTACATACAGTGAAGTAGGAATATTTTTTAACAACAAGCTCTATGGTTTTTGTAATATTTTTTTTTCATGAAAACCAAAGAATGTAAATTAAAATTGATTTCAATACATTGAAATGGTTTCATATTCATTAACAACATTCATTTACTCAATAAGATCAATTTTTTCCATAACCAGAACAAAATTTTTTTTAATAAATGCTTCTTACCATACTTCTAATCAATGGATTATTAACTGCATGAAAACACATTAAAATTGTTTGAAGATAATTTATTTGAACCAAATGACTGAAAAACAAACAAACTTGCTTCCATCCAGTGTTTTGTTGCTTAAAGGGGGGGGGGGAGATCAGCATTTGATTTGATAGCCAACAAATTGCCCTTATTTTCTAAATGGAGTTGAATTCACTGGTAAGTGATAACCAAAATAAAACCAGGAAATTAATCTTTTCTTTTGAATCATCCAGTGTTCTGCTGCTTCAGGGAAACAAACTTCACCATTTAATTTGATTGCAGTCCAAAAGTGATTGTTTTAAAAGCGGATGATAATGGTCCATGATTTTCACAATTTCTAAATTTTCTTACCAAGCTGCATATTTTTTGTTTTTTTGTTTTTTTCCCCCTCATTTCACTTTGTGATTATATTCTTGTTTGTTTTTCTGATAATACTCCTCCTCCTTAATATCTTGCAATTATGATAAAGAGACTTGATATTTTCTAAGAATTTTTCCTAACGAAATGCATGTTTCTAACAGTCTCTTCAAAACCAACCAATCATTATAGTAAACATTTTACCCCTTCTCCCTTTTCAAAGCGAAATTCAATTTTAAAATTGGTACTTAATTGTTCTGTGATGGAATCTGTCATTTCTGTGACCCATAAAATTGTTATCACGGCAGAGTGAACAATACAGTTTCGATTTTTTACATTTAATTTTACTTAAAGCATGTTTTCTCAATCTGTAGTAACATTTTGAGGTATGAAGAGCAGAGCAAAAACATTTTAGTTTCTTTAAAGCAAAATTAATGTTTCAAAGACACTACTGTGTGCTCATCGTGCAGAGGAAATGTGATTCAATGGGAGACAAAAAACAGCGACGCAAAGTTCCCATTTTGAATTTCAATTTTTTTGTTAACAACAGTAACTATTATTCTTTGTCTGTTGATAAGCAGAAAGTGACTAATCAATGCGAAATCATGCATTTTTGGAAAAACTTAATAAAAGCGAGCTGCTGAAGTTAGTTTGTGGCATCAGAGCTCCAGCTGAAGCTCAGATGTCTATTATCGTTACTTCATGCTCAAACTTCAATGGAAAAAAAAAGTCTCCCCTTTCTTGAAGTGTGAATCTACAAATAGATCACACCCACTTATTTACTGAGCAGAGCACTGTTTTCCCCTATGTGTCAGTTGGATGATAGAAAATGCCTTGCAAATTTATAGGTTTTTGAAAAATGCAAATAAATTCTTTAGTAATGAAAATAATTTGACAACCAGACCATATGGAAAGGCAATTTTTCAAGCCTGGTGAGTAAAGCAACTTTTCATACTGGCCACTGTGTTTTATCCAGTCGCCACACTGCTAGTGATGACTGCTAATTTTTATCTTTACTTGGAACCAGTGGTCCTAAATTAGGGACGGGTGGTTGTTTATAGCCCTTTGAGTTGCTCACGGTAGTTGTTAAACCTCGTAATGAAAAAGAAATGTTGCAATTTCTCCGAGATCTTGTTAACTGTAAGGTTTGCAGGTATCAACATGTAGCAGGACAGTTACATGGGTATGTTTGTGACTGACTCTGTGATTGTTGGCGTTGCAAGCTGCGGAACGGCAAGGGCGAAGGGCAGGGAAAAAATTAAGGGAGAGCAGCTGGCATTTTACCATCCAAAAAGGGGGCAGGGCAAATTTTAACATGTCAAAAACAGGCAGTTTCCTGCGCCCCGCTAAAACGACCTAGGGGAACACTAGGCATCTAGCTTTTACTACCTGGACAAGTAAGTAATTTCTGCACTTGCCCAGCTGGGCATGTAACTTCTTAGATATTTTTCAAACCCTGTAATATGTGGGAGAGGGTGCAGATCTCTACACTGACTGAAATTCACCTGTATTGTTTAATACTTGAAAGAGGCGCTTCTGTAGCAGCATGTCAGTGTTATAAATTTCAGTGGGTGTCCACTACACAACAATTCTACTATTAAACAAAAGTCGTTAACTTAGGGTGTCCATTCTCCAAAAGACTAGTCTTTGCTGTTGTGTAGAATGTTAGTAGGGTGGGGACTACTTATGGGGAGAGGAGTTGTGGCTGTTCAAGTGAGTCATGAAAGTTCTTTGCTGTTGTGTAGAATGTTAGTATGGTGAGGACTACTTTTGGCGAGAGGAGGAGTTGTGGCTGATCAAGTGAGTCTTGAAAGTTCTTTGCTGTTGTGCAGAATATTAGTAGGGTGGGGACTACTTATGGGGAGAGGAGTTGTGGCTGATCAGGTGAGTCATGAAAGTTCTTTGCTGATGTGTAAAATGTTAGTAGTATGGGGACTAATATTGCTCCTCTTCCAACATTTACTTGCAAATTGTGTTTTTGAACTTATAAGGGATGTGTGTGCTAACTTTTTTAACCTCTGCCAGGAACATCTGTTCACACTCAGGAGAAAAGATTTTTTGACTCTTATAAGTCAAAAAATCTCATGAAACACGTACTCCGTAAATTTTTCATGGGAGGCAAAGAAACAGGGTTTTTAAATGTTAAAATGAGTAAAACTTTTGTGATTGTATGGTACACACTTTTTTTTTTAATCTTGTTTTGAGAAAAAATATTCATTTTTCAGATAATCTTCAGAGGGAGTTACGATTTTAAGGAAATCATATTTAAAATATAACATGAGATGACTAATTATTATTTATTTTATTTCAGGAGTACTGCTCCATCACCAGCAAATTATTCCACTGGTCAAGCCACTGCTGGCTATGCAGTGCAACATGCAGCTCAGCAATACCAAGCTGCCGCCACTGCACCTCGTGCGAGTCAACCCACTTATGAAACATACCAAACAGCTGGACATACTACTACTACTTATCCTTATGCTTCAAGACAGCAGGTAATAAATACATTCTGTTCAGAAATTGTAAAAGATAATTTAAAAAATGTTGGTAAGTCTGTCATAATGAGATTTCTCGTTGGATCATATATTTAATCAGCCATCATAAAAGCTTCTCCACTGATTTGGGCAAAATGTGGCCTGTTCGTTCAAAAAATTTTATTTGTTTTTTTACAAACAGTTTTTCACTCATAAATTTTGTCATGATTTAAATCCATATACACCAATTGTTCAATGTTTTCAGTTTAGCTCCAATTCCCATACATTAAATTGTTAGTTGTGAAGCTGTTAAGCTAAGTTTTCAGCTCCACAGTTTTTTTCCCCTTCAGGTAACACAATATGAAGAAAATATATCAGTTCTTAAATGGTCATACATTAAAACTTTTTATAATGCAGGAGGAGAAATTTCGAGATCAAATGTACTCGCCAAAAAAAAAAAACAAAAAAAACAAAAAAAACCCACTCGCCACTTCTTAGCGCATACCTGCAAACATTCAGAAACCGAAATCCATAAAAAAAAAAAAAATTATCGATATATTCGATAAAATTACTTGTCACGCGTATTGATTAAATATATCGAACATATCAAATAAAAAATGATATGTTAATGATATAATATGACTACAGATGTTTGAATTTATTGACAATTTATTTCGATTAAAATAGAATCTATACATAATTTCTCATTACTATGCTACCATTTTGATCTATAAAGAGATAAAAACTTGATTTTATGGAAGTCCCACTCTTTGACTCCCAAATCCAATAGGATTGTATCCCACGCCGTCACGGAACAAACTAAAATATTTTCAAAAACAAACCATTTTCATACTAGTTTATCTTCTGGAGTGATGGACAATGAGACAGTCAAATGAAATAAATGAGGGACACTAATTGGTAAATTATGCTCTACTAAAAACGAAGTGAACATTTTGCGTGAGTTGCATCCAGTTCATAATAACTTTTAACAAAAGGAAGTTAATTTCGTATTTTTTCCCCACGCAGTCGACATTAGATTTATGCTTGGCACTAGAAATATGATTAGTAATATCATTCAACCATGTGAAACGCCGAAATTACATCAACACCGTAGTGCAAAATGCGTATTTGTCATATTTTGAAGATTTTGCAGTACACAGGAATTTCACAGAATTCGCATCACGGAATGTTTAATAGTTTATAGTACCCCCCCCCTCTTTCTTATATCGCTGCTCATAGCGAAAAAAATGCAACTAAAACTGCTATAGTAAAACAGCTTAAAGAGATGCAATTTGCAGAGGAAAAAATACCGACTACAGAGTTATCCGATTGAACTGGTCAGCTAGGAAAGCCGAGATCAACTGAAAGTTATCAAGAAATAAAGGTTTAGATTTTAGTTACGAACATCATACGACGAATTAGTATGGACCCCAACATACTAATTTCGTTGAATCCAGTGAAGACATCATGCAAATTATCGTACGGACAGACATATCTGGAGCATATTATAATCTACGGTTGAAAAGCGTAGAAAACTTACTGACTGAAGGACCAGCAAAATAAATCATTGCTGGAGAAGCACTGGGTCGAATGAGCATTGGATTTATTTATTTTTTTAATTTCCTATAATACTGCATTCTTTCGTTAGTTCATCATCATCATCATCATTGTCAACCATTATCAATCCACTGCTGGACGAAGGTCTCCCCAAGTTTCCTCCACAACGGTCTGTCTTGTGCCAGTCTCCTCCATTGTCACCCCTGCATACTTTCGAATTTCATCCACCCATCTCCCATGTGGTCTTCTTCTGGGTCTTTTCCTGTCCCTTGGAATCCAATCTAAAATTTCGGCTGTCCATCGATGATCTGTCCTTCTGGCAGTATGTCCAGCCCATTGCCATTTCAGGGATTTAACTCTGATCATGATGTCTTCCACTCCTGTCATTGCCAGATAAGTTACGAAACCATGCCCCAAATGGATTTTTAATTTCACAAAACTGGCAGCTTTTTTTAATTTTGTCATGTTGGGTATTGATCTGGGCTCAAAAATTCCACAGATTTAAAATCTGCTTGAATTATTTTTCAACGATAGCTACGTTCTGAGATAGCATTTCAAACTAGGAGTAATAAAAACGTGCTCCAATGGAGGATGCCCGCCCGTCTGTCAACACGTCGAGAGATAAACAAGCCCAGCTGCAGCTGTTTACATACCGTTTACATGCGGTGTAAGTTCTTTAACGTTTGAAACAACCCGAAACAACATGTGGGAAAACTGCAGACAAATGTTCCCAAGTAACTGAGAAGTTTATGTGTAACTTACATTGGTGCTTCAATTTAAGTGAATTATGTTAAATAAAAAGTCTTAATGCTGAGTGCAAAATCATCAGAAAAAACAAAACAAAAAAAATATTGGAAGAATCAAATCTGTAAAATTAACACTCTGCCGGTAAAGCAAGTTGCATTTCCGTAAATTTTACCGGTAAATCAAAACCTGGCAGGTATTTTAGCATTTCGAACCTTTGTCCACCAAACGACAGATAGCATTTGTTACGCAATTATACATGCATGGTTTCATAAGAATAATCCAATAACATGCATCACTTTCAATTTTTTTTAAGGATTCCACCAATTCAGAAAGAACTTTGATAGCTCACAATGCATATGAAGGCTTTGCAAAGGTTGTAATCTCCAAACAAAGATCATGACGTCACATGAAAAGAAGAATGCTGCTAGGGTAAAAAATACAGCATTTTACATATCTATATATTCGCGTATAAACCGAGTCCCCTAGTTCTTTTTTGATTGATTGGAGGTTTAACGACCATCGTGAGCAACTCAATGGGCTATAAGCAGTCCACCGTCCCTAATTTAGGGTAACTGGTTCCAGGGAAGGAAGAGAGCCAGTACCGTAAGACAAATGCAACATCCATGCCTCACCGGGATTCGAACCCGGACCCCGTTCAGACGAATGATCAGAGGCCATCGCTTAGGCCACTGCGTCACCGGGGCTGCAACCCCCTAGTTCAACAGCTAGAAATTGGCAAAAAACCAGGACCTGCACATAAGCAGACACTTTCACTTAAAAAAAAGAATTTCTTCCAAAAACTTTCGGCTTTTACGCGAGTATGTATGGTATTTATAATAAAATTTTAAGGTTTTGCCGGTGTTAATTTAGTCATCTTCGGAGCAAGCGTTGCTGTATGTGCCGCTCACGCGTTAACAGCTGTAGCCCTATTTAAACTGGGGGCGCTTAGAAAACAGTCATTTAATGAGCCGATCCCTAAAGTTAAACCATTTGGTTACATAGGATAGAAATACTGTATTTAATTTACATTTTTATCCTACTTTAATTTTTTATTTTCATTCACATCTTCCAAATATTTTTCCTATTAGGTAAACATTTCATGAATTTAACGATGACTGTGAAAATCCTCCGATCAACCATTGACAGTGAGCAGTTTTCTTAGAAAATTAGTATCTACAGTGATTCACACTTTTTACAGTAAAATACTTACAAAAATTGTTTTTGCAAAGAAAAAACACTGCTTTTCCCAGTTTTTAAAAATACGATTCAAATAGTGCATATTTTTATCCCCCCTAAATGAAGTTTGTCTGTTATGTCTTTGCTATCAAAAGTAAAGAAAAAAAAATGCAGTGGGGAAGACCCGGTGTTTTGTGTTTTCGCGCACTGCTTAAAAGTTCGTTCTAGTAGCTCAATTGCGGGTGTTTTAAATTTGAGGGAAGCTTGTTTATTTTTGCTTTTCTTTCTTTGTTTGAGGGATTGTATCTGCTGTGGCCGGCCTGCATATCTTGATGGGATTAAACTGCCCCCGCTGGTCGAAGTGGGACATTCCACGTCAGATCAATAAAAAAAAATAAGTTTTTGACCTCACCATTTCTGATTTTGATGAAATTTGGTATGAAGCACACATATGACAAGGTAAGTAATTCTGCCAATTTTCAGATTTTTATTTTGAAAATTGTCCAAGATACACACATAATAAAAATCGAAGTTTTCGTAAAAAATGACAAACGCGCACACTTATAAATGGTTGTAACTGTTTTCCTAATTGTAGTACAGTGACAATTGAAACACAGCTGTAAAGCTAAAGCATTGAGCTTTCTATAGATACCATACATGACCTTCTTACAACAGATTAAAGTTTCAAGGTAATCCACTGTGACCTTTGACCTTGAATATCTCAAAACATGCCATCTTAAAAAATTCCAAAAAAAATGTAATTTATTGCTACAACATTCTTCTACCCATGTGCCAGATATTAGGCTGGCACTGGCAAGGCAGTGTAGGATTAATAGGAGTATATGTCCTCCAGGTTAGGTTTGGACAAATGTACAATAACTGTTTTCTAGATGCATGTATGTATTAATTTCACAATGTGTTACAGGTTATATTAGTGGTGTACACATACAAGTGAACCGCTTGGTTAATAAGGTTGCAAACCAAAAGAATGTGATGCCATCTTGCTAGTGACCATCTCTATTTCGCTTCTCTCCATAAAATATGTCCGACCTGTTGCTGTTCGTAGGTCAACCTTCGTAATGACTGCTGTTTTATCCACTTCTAATATATCTGGCTTCTGTGGGTATGTGAAAGACACTGAAGGTCCATGTGGGTGCAGAAAACTTATCTTAACTTGTTCTGTATGAATGTTCACATCCAAAACACAACCAACCCACCACTGGTTATCATACTCAACAATAACATAGCCACGAATATCCTCCAGATCCAGTTCTATTGGATTTAGCAATACTGACTCAACCTTGTATTCAGTTGAGTTTGAATACATCTTGGTTTTAATAGCTGTGCGGCTTCACAGTGAAGTTTTTGAGTACCAGGAATTGGTCGAGCACTAGCATGACGTATCTCAAGGAACTCCTTGTGGTTCTCATAGTCCTTGTCCGTGCTGTATTTAAAATGGCACGAAGGAATGTTTCTGGAAGCCCAATCATACAGTTGTCGCGGTGTCATAATTTGGTCATTGTATGAACACTGAAGGCTGGCACGTGCAGCTAATCTCTTAATGGTGCCTGCCACGCCATCACATGGCCCCTTTCCATGTGAGGTGGCAAAGAAATGCCACTCAGCTGTGATACCAAAATCTGCATCATGATGGCACAGATTGACAAAATTCTTCCTGTTCTTATACTGTGAGGCTGCACCGTCTGAGAAGTAATAGATGTGTTCTACTTTCTTGTCAAAATGTGATGATATAAACTGCAACAATTGGCTCTGGAAAAGGTGAACACTGATAGTGTCATGCTTAAGACATTCTGAGATGACAACAAAAGAAACATGATCCAACTGAAGTGTGTGTGAACTTTTGTAGTACACGACGAAAGGGTGAATAGTAGCTTGGGAATTGTTCCAGTGGTATCCTTGGACTGCATCCTGCAGTATGAAGGAATAATTCTCAGCAAAATCGCACAACACACTGATTATCATCAAGGTTTTCTTTCAGATTTGACAGAAAGTATGACTGCTGAATAGCTATAAAAGAATGTGGCAATAGCAATTTCACTTTTGATTCAAAGGTCTCAAGGAATTCTTCTACAGTGTTACAGACTGTCATAAGTGTTGTGCGATCAGTTGTAGTCCACAATTTATATACAATTTCATCAATCCCATTCATGGTGAATAAGCTACTTATTTACTCTAGTAAGTGTGCTATACCAGGACAAGAATCACACTTGAAGAAGAAGCATTCTGGAAGAGGAGGGTTACAAGTTATTCTTGCAAGGCAATCTTTGTATGTCCTAACTGGTAATTCATCATTAAGAGTTAAGTATTGCAATTTGCACCCTGCTAGCATAAGTTTTACATTTTCATGAGCACAACACACACAGACATAGTGTGTTCCACTTGCACCAGCCAGCACACAATTCTTTGGGCGTAAACCACAGAACTTTGAAAACCCTACTTTGACATTAGGATTCTTGTCTTTAAATCCTTGAAATATCTTTCAAATTTCCTAGAATAAGAAGTTTCTGTTTTTGTACTTTTAATCCTGATTCCATCATTGTAACAAAATCTTTTTTTCCTGGTAAACAACGGCTCACTTCATCACTATTATAGTATGCAATAACGTTTTCAACTGTGCTGTCACTGAGAGTTTTCCCAGGCCTAGGATTTGGAGTTGCTAAAATACCCTGCTCTTCCACAAGATTTTTAGACTTTCGTGCCATGTAATATGTTACACCAAATTCTTCCTGAATTTTACGAATACTCCAGGTTCTAGGTAATATTGTTAGTATTTGGACTTTAACACTGCTAGAGTCTGTTTCTTGAAATTTTTCTTTCAACTGTGAAATCATGACCGATTCACCAAACACTGTCGCAGGATTATCACATGCTGGAACACCTATGTAGTCTTTTATCACTTCACCAATTTTCTGATATTTCTTCTTACTGTACTGTCCAACACCTAATCTTTTTTTTTTTTTCACAGGAGATTCGCCTAGAGAAAGTAACGTATCATTCAGACTATCCAAAGTTGTGTCTCTGTCAGTCCATATCTCACTCTTCACCACTCCTTCTGAATTATCTTCACTTAACCGAGGTTGTTCTGCCTCTGCATCTGTTTCAATTATACATGAAGGACCTGGCATTTCAGAGATAGATTTTCTGCATGAACTACATATTTTCTGTTCTAATGTTATATTTGGATGTTTCTGAACCATCCAAGGCTGTACTTTTCTCAGATTCTTTCTAAACCTTGTGTGTCCACTTTTACCCAGAGGATTGCAACAAAAATTTGACTTTTAAAGTCCATTTTGGTTAATGAAACTGCACCTGCAAAAAAAAATAAAAAATGATAAATATAGTTTGATAAAAAGAAATTGATTAAATAAAGATAACAATAGAGATAAAATAAAATAACAATTAAACAGTTAACAATGTTACAGATAAATTGATAACCACACACTCACAAGCTCAGAATTGAAATAACAGCAAATGTAAAATGGTGTACCAGTAAGATTTCTCATTGTCCGTAATAAGAAGCTTTGCCATTGGCTTTAATAAGAAACCCTGTCATTGGCTCTAATAAGAAGCTTTGTCATTGGCTAAGAAGAAGCCCTGCCATTGGCTAAAATGGGTGGAGTTTCAATCTCTGATCTCAAAGATTTGTTGACATTATTTACTGCTGAAAATTGTGTCTATCAAGTAAAATTGCTGTCACAGCATATTTCTGATAAATCTGTTGATCTGTTATAATATATATACACATTTCATGTATAATAAACACAAATCCTCAACGTAAGAAATATTGCATGGTATGTCTCTGTGCCTTACATACAGAAGGGTGCAGCATGACACTCCTATTAATCCTACACTGCCTTGCCATAGCGGTGCCAGCCTAATATCTGGCACATGGGTAGAAGAATGTTGTAGCAATAAAATATATTTTTTTCGTAATTTTTTAAGATGGCATGTTTTTGAGATATTCAAGGTCACAGTGGATGACCTTGAAACTTTAATCTGTTGTAAGAAGGTCATTTATGGTATCTATAGAAAGCTCAATCCTTTAGCTTTGCAACTGTGTTTGAATTGTCACTCTATTACAATTAGGAACAAATTTACAGTTATTTATAAGTGTGCGCGTTTGTCATTTTTTACGAATATTTCGATTTTTATTATGTGTGTATCTTGGACAATTTTCAAAATAAAAATCTGAAAATTGGCAGAATTACTTACCTTGTCATATGTGTGCTTCATACCAAATTTCATCAAAATCAGAAATGGGGAGGTCAAAGGTGATTGATCTGACATGGAATTGCTCAAGTTCATTTGAGTGAGGCAGTTGCCAGTAGCGGTACATAAACAAGCCTGCAGAGTGATCTTTACAGACTTCAAACGAGCAATACGAGCACAGAGAACCCGGCAGTTTATGGGAGAAAAAAAAAATGCTTTGAAAAGGTTTACTCATTAAGTGTGGAAATTTCAGAAGGGAAAAAAAAGTAATTACAGAAAACAAATTCAGCATATCAGCAGCACCTCATACGTGTCACATATTAAAAAAAAAAAAAAAGAAAGAAAAAAAAAAACTACTTTTATCATCATAATAGCCGCCGTGGCTGTTAACAACGTAATTGCGGTAATTCAATGAGAAAAGTTTTACTCGCCAACAACAATTCTTCACTCGCCATGGGCGAGCTGGTGACCGAAATTTCGTGCCCTGTAATGAATTCAGTAGTAATACAGAATTGATAAGTCAGAAAAGTTGAGTTAATTACAGAGTTCTGTAGTAGGTAAGGCCATTTCATGTCAAATAACCTAGCATTTTCACAAGATGTCACCCACCCACCTCAGATTTTTGTAAAAATTAGTACAAAGTATTGTCCTGATAACATATGAAACCTGTTAACGTTTTGGGTAAGTCGGTTCACTAGATCTTGAGTAATGCTACTTTAAAAATTGGGTAGCTCTGCCTTTTAAAGTTTTCACAACTATACTGTAAGACAAAAAAAAAATATAATTAACAACTAACTGTTGCAGCCACATTTTTTCTTTAATGGTCAGCATGATCCATACATTTTGTGTTTCTGCACATTTTTAGAATTAAAGAACTTTTTTAAAATTTAGGGGAAAAGACATGGAAAAGGGTCAATCCATTTCAAATCAACCAGTCAGTGTTGCTCAACTTTTTAAATTTTTATAATTTTCCCCCAAGTGTTTATCAGTATTTTGGGAGTTTGAAAAACCATGGTTTAAAATTTTTTTATCGTCAATAATTTTTTTGGTGGCCATTTTGTAACAGTGACGTAAAGCTTTTTTGGGCAAAATCACATTATACGAAAAGTTGTGTAACTCCCTTTATTTTCAAAGCTATCAGAATAATTAAAAAAACACATTCCCTCAGCATAAAATTATCTATGTTCATGGCTGTATAAGATCGACGGTTGAAGACCTGGTTCAACGTCAAAGTTTTTTTACATATGAAAATTAATAATTGTCAGCCATGAAAGCGAAAACGCGGAAATCCGCTTTTTTCTGTTCCGTTTTTGGTATTACTGATATTATTCCAAAAATGCAATACAATTTATATGGGGGGGGTATACCTCCCTCTTGCGGAAAGCAAAATCGTAATGACTTCGAACGATGGGATGGTTACTGCTGTGGGAATGACGTTGCTTCTTCCAGGGATGGAAATTCTGCGCCAAAGTTTGCCGAAACAAAAGTCTTGTGCCATCTTGCAACAAAAACCAGGTTTTGTGCCATTGGGAGCCAGAACCTCTGTGCCCCGTCGTCATCGTCGGGACTCCGGTACAGTAAATTCTCTGTGCGCACTCTTTTGCTTGACGCAGAGTAAGTCCATGTGGTGGGAAGAATGATTCAGAGACTCCAAGTACTTGGAATTTTACTTAGTTATTATGGAAATCATCGACGGAAAACATCGGGTATGCTATGGAAATCGTCAGTCCGCTGTGGACGACTGAAAGCATCGAGTATGTTATGGAAATGATTGACGGAAAACGTCTAGTATGCAACGGAAATCGAAAATCTCTGAAATAACGTTTTTAAACATCTGTGTAAAGTTTTTTTTTTTTTCTCCTGCTGAAAGGTTGCGTTATAATATACACATGAAAATATTTTTAGCAAATTTAAAGTGGGGGCTCATTTTGAAAAAAGTTGTTTTGTTTAATAAAAATGTGATCTCATTTTTCCATGTCTTTTTGTCATTAAATTTTTAAAAAAGTGTTCTAATTCAAAAAATGTGCAGAAACAAGTTGTTCCCAAATGTATGGATCATGCAGATCATTTAAGAAAAAAAAATATGTGGCTGCAACAATTAGTTGTGAAGTTATGAATTTTTTTGTCCTACAGTGTAGTTGTGAAAACTCATAGTGCAAAAACTTTAAAAGCAGAGCTACCCAATTTTTAAAGTGGCATTGCTCAAAATCTACTGGACCAACTGACCTAAAATTTTAACAGGTTTCATATCTCACCAGTACGATACTTTAATCACAAAAATCTGAGATGGGTGGGTGACATGCCCTGGGTTGATCTGACATGGAATGACCCGTATACAACACGAAATATCCGCAAGGAAAGTGGCCACTAGATTTTGTTCACGCACTGGCCAATGGCCACTTGAAAAAATCACCAATTTTAATCTTCACTCTAGCACTCCATCTTAGGTGCACCATGGGGGTTGAAATTTGCAAAAAAAATGTCGTTTTTGCATCATTTATACGAATTTTTTATTTACGTTATTTTAAAAAAAATATAACTAGCCTGGGGTTGGAAAACTAAAATACTGATTCATAATTGATGTAAAAAAAATCTGAATTTTCAGCATGCATCTTCAGGTGCCCCAAGAAGCTTAAATTCCAACAAAAAGTAAGATTGTAGAACAATTTTTTGGTTACAATTGTGAACTAGGATGAAAAACTAATAAATATTACAGTGTGTAAAACTTATAAACATGTGCACTAATAAGCTGAGAAAGCATAAAGTCCCTTTATTGCAATGTAAGTATGTACTAATTATAAGAGGCAAAGCAAAGTCAGTAGTAATAGCACAGGCAAAATATGTTGTGAATTTAAATATAACCAAACACGAAAAATTGTAGTGAACTTCAACTTGGATTAAAACCTATATTAAAAGAACACTAGTAAAAATAGAAGTACAAAACACAGTGCCGGTTACACTTGTAATTCAGACTTTGGAACGTTTTCATAATGTTGCGTGATTGATTCTTTGTGAGAATGAAACCATGTCTTTGCTCTGCCCTACAAACTGCTACTGAAGCCTCAGTTCCTGTGCAATGTTCCCACTCTCCTGCATTGTTTTATTACTTCAGTTTCAACTTTTTTGAAATACGCAAAATAAAACATACTGATATTATACTAAGCGATTTTATAAAAATAATTTAGTATGATTTTTGGCCACTGAGGTTTTTTTTATGGCCACTAACAATTTTGGTCTTGGTGGCCAATGTCTACTAGCAAAATTTGTAAGTCTGGATCTGTAGCAAAGTGCCACAGTTTAACGAAATTATGCCTTCTCTTAAGCGATTAATCATTCTTTGTTTTGGCGAAATAGTTCCGCTGCGACACCCTTCCTTTCAAAATTTTAATGTACTAAGCCAATGTCCTGCTTTCTCATTTCCTCTCATAAAGTTTTCCATTGTGAATTTTACGCCTGAAGTGGGGGTTGGGGAGGGGTTGGGTAAGGATAGCGACTTCGCAGTTCTTTTCTTCCGTTCTCTCTCGTCTACCTCCGTTCCCCCAATCATCCCTTGTTTAGTTTCATTTGTTAATACTGGAGTGACCAAGTATTAACCAATGCAACTAAACAACGGTTACTTTTTCTCTTCACGTATGGCCTTGACATCTCGCACGTGTGATGTCCGCCGTAATATTGGCTTCCCGTGCATTAACGTTTTCCGCATGTTTCCTGGCGTCCTTGACGGGCGATCGTATCTAATGCCGCACATGCATTATTCTCTCATCTTTTGCCTTTTTGCAGTTGAAAATTCTGGATTCTGTGTAACAAGTTTTTTGTTATGAAAGCAGAAATGTATTTTATTTTTCTGTATGTACATATATTTAATATGCATGTATTTCCCGACGTATCGAGATTAAAAAACATGTTTTATATACGTTATTCTTTTTCAGTTAAATCCATTCAATAGTGGTTTAACTGTTGGAACTTACATGTTATAGTTCCTTTGTGTGAATTGCAATTTCTCAGTTGGAAATTATTGGTATTTACTGCGAACAAATACCTCAGTAATCAAATGTAATTCAAGAAACAACGTATCTCTCAGTTGTGCGTGGTCGATGTTCGAATCTTTGTATATCTGTTCTCATCAGGACTCTTGGGTTTTGACTTTTAAGAATTTAATCGGCACATTTTCTTCAGGGGCCCAAAAATGGATAGAAAAAATTTATTCGAGGAATTTGTCTATCCAATTTCGGGACCCGTTAAGAAAATGTGCCGATTAAATTCTTAAAAGTCAAAACCCAAGAGCCCTGATGAGAACAGCCATACAAAGATTCGAACATCGACCACGCACAACTGAGAGATACGTTGTTTCTTGAATTACATTTGATTACCGAGGTATTTGTTCGCAGTAAATACTAACAATTTCCAACTGAGAAATTGCATTTCACACAAGAGGAACTATAACATGTAACAAGTTCTAACAGTTAAACCGCTATTGGATTTAACTGAAAAAGAATGACTATATTTAAATTCTACATAGTTATGGTATTTATAAGAGTCTGACGGGTTACTTTCAAAGGAGGACGGGTAAAATTTCCGAGATTTTTAGTGTCCTGGTACGATGGAAAGCATCAAGTGTGCTAAGATAATTGTAGGTACGCTACGGACGACGGAAAACGTTAAGTATGGTATCAAAACGTGATATAATTTGTTTATATTATAAACATCTAAAAATTATAAAATGCACAAATATTTGCATTTATTCTTACTTGTACATAGCTAGATTCATTATACACTGCTGGCCACCCAAAATGCAACACCAAGAAGGACACGAGATAGCAAAGCTAGATTTACTGGACACATACCAACATATACAAAAATGCAATGATTGAGCTTACAGGCCCGTGCGACTTGCAGAACACTCAGACATCAATAGTTCGTGTGGCCCCCATGGCTGGCAATAACGGCTGCTACACGCCGCGGCATCGAGCGAAAGAGGCTTTGGATGTGGGCTTTGGGTATGTCGGTCCAGGCTGCTTCCACACGTTGCCACAGTTCATCAGGCGTAGCCGCGAGTGGTGGTTGCCGATCAGCGACCAGACGTATTCGATGGGCAACATATCGGGAGAACAGGCGGAACACGGCAGCAATGACACCAGGTGGGTCGTAAAGAATTGTTGCACGAT
Source organism: Macrothele yani (assembly GCA_039090855.1). NCBI lineage: Eukaryota > Metazoa > Arthropoda > Arachnida > Araneae > Macrothelidae > Macrothele > Macrothele yani. The sequence goes on from CM076997.1 coordinate 233,549, forward strand.
GCATGCTACATGCGGGCGCTCATTATCCTGTTGAAACGTGGCCGCTGGCAGATCCTGCTGGTAAGGGAGGACTACTGGCTCCAAAACGTCGATGTAGCGATGGCTGTCAAGTGTCCTTGCGATACGTACCAGAGGGGTGCGGATGTCATATCCAATTGCACCCCAAACCATAACGCCAGGCGACGGACTGGTATGGCGATGCATAATGCGGCGTCATACAGTCTTATTGTCGCGGTGCAGCCACATGCGAATCGGACCATCGTGGTGTTGCAGGCAGAAGCGGGATTTGTTGGAGAAGACAATGTCGTTCCATTCCGTAGTCCAGGTGCAGCGTTCAACTGCCCACTGCCGCTGCACTCGACGGTGGTGAGCAATGGGCACCGTGCGACAAGTCCCCACTCCTGCAGACGATGTCGAACGTGCTGACACAGGTTGTTGCGCAACACAACCTTATTCCTGCGCTAAGGTTCAGGATGTGGCGGTGCGAACCGCCAATGCCCGCCACACAACATGCCGGTTCTCTCGTTCGGTGGTGTGCCGTGGGTGCGTCACGCCAGTCCGTCTGTCATTCCTGCACCCACCGAATCCATACTTGCCTCACTGTTGTTGGATGTCGTCCCACATGGGTGCTGATGTCTCGGTACGATAAACTGCTGTGGCGGTAAGCCACTATTCGTCCTCTGTCGAACTCCGAAACATGCTGGAATGACTACCATATTCTGCGACAAGGCATCGGGAAGCTTCCCATGCACAGGTCCGGCAGCACAACACACTTCCACTACTTACACCCCGCCTTCTGTGCACCCTTCTTATAGTGCTTCTCAGTGGCGTGCCGGGCGCACATGATTTGCATATGCCCTGCAATGCTAATCGTTTGCATGTCCTCTCGCGGGCGATGCATGCTGTGAATTTCAGGCCAGTCGGATGCTTCCTCCTTGGTGTTGCATTTTGGGTGGCCAGCAGTGTAAATGTTATACTATTAAAAATCACCAATCACTTACCCTAAAGATCATGGTAATAAGCACGTCAATTATCGTAATGTTGCTGGCCTTCAAAGGGTTACAGACACCTTGCTTATGATTCCTTCTTCCGGGGATGAAACATCGTATTATTATTTTTATTATTATTTTTTTTTTTTTTTGAACAAACAACGCGGTTTTTTTTTTCAGCCACATGAGATGTAACCATAGCTCGTCAATTCCATAAAAACTACACAAGCATACTACTCATTCATACATTGTTAAAAATCTATGTACATAATTACGCTACACTACATTCCCAGGTGGTTAAACCTTTGTCAACTATGAGTAACGAAATGCTCCATCTGTTTCAAAACCTGTGCTAACCCTACTGCAAGTGTCACCCTCATTCAGCCCTTCACACACAATCTAGCGCTTTCAACAGGCTACTGTCATCCTCAGGAAGCAGGTGTGTCTCACCCGCCCACCACAGCTCAAGTGAGCAGAGCCATCGAGGTACAGGCTCCAGTCGCAATCTCTGAATCTTTGTATCTCTGGCGCCATCTATTGTCATTGCTGCTTTTTCTTTTTTTTTCTTTCTAACCTGTTGTTCAATTCTTATTAAGGCCTTCCATTGTTCGTTTAAGTTGCTAGGCTCATTAATGTTGCATAATCTTGATCTGTTTTTTTCAATTAACACTGACTCTGCAATTGACAACTGCCTTTCGTTTTTACAGCTCTTAATAATTTTAATATCCTCAAACCTTGGACATTGTTGATTTTCCAGACCGTATTGGGTTAATGCTGTCTTAGCTTCTTTTTTATTCCAATTATTTATATGCTGGTTCAATCTATACTTTAATTTATTCTTGGTGCTGCCTATATATGACAGGTGGTTGCTGGTTTATAGGGATTTCATATATTCCTGCTAAGCTATAAGCAAGGTGTCTGTAACCCTTTGAAGGCCAGCCAGCAACATTACGACGTGCTTGTTGAAGTGTTTGTGGATGAAATTACCATGATCTTTAGGGTAAGTGATTGGTGATTTTTAATAGTATATCATTAATGAATTGCACGTAAACTATGCGCACTTTGCTGGGTATAATACCTTAAAAATGTGCAAATATAATAAGTGTAAATGTTGTTTGCACATAGTTAAAAAAATCATTATAAATGTTGTTCGCACATAGTTTAAAAAACAAACATTAGAAATGTCATTCGTGCGCAATTTTACACATTTGAATTTTCTCAGGTTGGCAGGTATGCATTTACCTTATGGAGCATTTTAGGTTTGTATTTCACAGTTTTGCCGCCGTGTGGTGTTTGTGTATTTCCGGTTTTAGTCCATCTCCACTTCTAAAACCCTTAATTGTACTGGTGGAGCAAATAAAATTTTTGCTACAATAAAAAAAAAATCCTCTTTGAATAATGCACAGCTTTCTCCCACTAGGGGCCGTACAGGTGAAAACCTTCTCTGCTTCCAGGAGACATATTTGAAAAGTTCTTTTTCCTTAGCATGGCCTTTGCCATGAAAAATACTTTCACCTATTATCAGCTTTTCCGTTATGCAAAATTATTCTGCTAGAAGGTGAGTTATATGTGTTTCATAAAGCATTTTGCCCCCTTCCCCTTTTTAAATAGACGTTTAATTTCAAAATATGTGCTTTTATAAATAAGTACCCCAAAATAGGTACTCATAAAAGTACTTATTTTGAAATCGAATTTCGATTTAAAAAAGGGGTAGAGGGCCCACAAAATGCTTGCTATAATGATTGGTTTTGAAGATACTGTTAGAAATAGGAAAATCTGCAGTTCATTAGGAAAAATTCTTCAATACTGTGCTCTTTTTCACTGTTATGGAAGATATTAAGAAACGAGGATATATAATCTGTCATGATGCTGTTTCCGTGACTCATAAAATTATCACGGCGGAGTGAATAATGCTGTACTGATTTTTTACATTTAATTTCACTTAATGTTTTCCCAACCTTAGTAACTGCTGCATTGCACACTGCAGAGGAAGCACACATCTCTATGGGGACTGAAAGACAGTGACAGTTACAATTTTGAACTTTAATTTCTTTTGTTAACGAAAGTAAAAATGCTTGCTCTCTTTGTCTGTTGATAAGTAGAAAGTTATTAAGTAATGAGAAATCGTGCTTTTACAGGAAAACCTAACTTTAAAAAGCGAGCTGCTGAAGTTGTCTTGTGACGTCGAGTTCCATCTTAAAGCTCAGGTGCCCATTATTGTTGTATTGTGCTTTAACTTCAGTGGGGAAAAAGATCCCTTTGTGGAAGTGTGAATCTATAAATAGATTGCACCTACTTATTTACTGACCAGAGCACTGATCCCTGAAGCAGAATTATGTTCAGTGTTCTGCAACATGACTTCCTAAGATTTGTAAATGTTCTGCAGGCAAAGTGCAAAACACTTTGACCAAATTTCATAAAAAAAAAGTGAGTGAATCACAGTAAAACAAACATTAAAAAATTACCATCAGTTGAAAATCCTTGTTAAATACACTGACGGAAAAAAAAATCCCAACACCAAGAAGGGGTTGTGTTAGATAAACGACAGTTGGTAGGCGGTGAGAGTACATCTGTAAGATGACGTCTATGCAAATTTCGCGCTCGGCGCATACGTGTGGCGCTATTAGCGCCTCGGAACATGCAAAGCAGGTTTGCTGTAAATACGCGCTGTAACGTTTATCATGCTGATAAAATGACCTACTGTTTGTGAAAATTGCTACACCATGAAGGAATGATGGTAATCACATGAAACTTACAGGATATGCAAAGCAGGGTAAGACATGCAAATGAGTAGAAATGCAGTGTTATTGCGCATGTCTTGGCCCAGCAACTCCGCCTGAACAGTCGAGTGAAAGATATAAAGAGAGGGCTGTTTAGGATACACACCAGTAGTGCATCACGGACAGCGAGTTGTGAAAGTGTCTCCAGGACTCAATGCTTTGGCGACAACGAAGAGTGCAAGTGAAAGTGTCTCCAGGACTCAATGCTTTGGCGACAACGAAGAGTGCAATAACACCATACGACAGTTTGAACAGGGACGAATGATTGGTCTGCGTGAAGGTGCATTTTCGTACCGTGGTATTGCGGCTCGGACAAGACATAACGCCATGATAGTGATGTGCGTGTGGCGGTAGTGGACCAAGGAGAACCAGGTGCATCGACAATCCGGCAGTGGACCGAGAAATGTGACTACACCGCAGATGGCAGACACCTCGTCCGCATGGCAGTGGCAAACCGTTCCGCATATTCGCAAGTGTTAGCACAACAGTGGTGCACTGCAACAATTGTGGCATTGTCTTCCTCCACAGTTCAACCCGTCTGTTGCACAGATAACTGGTTGCACGCATCCCTTTGCCGAACATTACTTTGACCCTAAACCATGGACGCCTCAGGCTGCAATGGGGTTTTCAATTCAGACAATGGCGTGCGTGCTAATTGACGTGTCGTGTTTTCGGATGAGTCCCAATTCAACTTGGACTACAATGATGGCCTCATATGCATTAGAAGGTATTGTGGTGAGCGCCTTCTTCCAGCATGCATTGTTGAGCGTCATACAGGCCGAACTCCAAGTGTGATGGTGTGGGGTGCCATTGGGTAACATTCGCGATCTCGGCTGCTATGACTTGAGGGCAATATCACCAGCGACCACTACATCAGGGAAGTTGTACAGGCAGAAATCATACCCTTCGTAGCACTCCAGGCGCTATATTCCAGCAGAACAATGCCTGACCTCATGTTGCGAGGAATGTTCAAGCCCTCTTCGCAGCACAGCAGATACCGCTTCTTCCCTGGCCTGCACGTTCACCAGACATGTCGCCTATTGAACATGTCGGTGATATGGTCACTTGGCAAACTGGCCCATCAAAGTCTTCCAGTGGTCAGTACCAGTGATCTGTGGCCACGTTTACATGCTTGCCTGTCAAGCAATTACCCAGGACACCATCCAACGCCTTTTCGATTCAATGCCAACCCGTCTCGAAGCTCTTATTGCAACTTGCAGAGGCTTCACAAGATACGGATTTTTGCAGGTAAAAATTGTTGTATTGTTCCTAAAATTAAATCACTTATGTACAGTCATATCAGTAATGTTTGGTATAAATTTCATTCAAATTGCATGGTTCATCCTTGATGTTGCAATTTTCACAAACAGTTGTGTATAAAAAAAAAAAATATTGAAAGGAATCACCTACCCATCCAATATGTTTTTTACAACAGATAATCACATTGATTAAACATATGTTCTATCACAAATTATAAAGTGAATTGTTCACTGTTGAGCAAAGAATAAAGTAAATCCGTTCAAAGTGCAAATTATATGTTCTATCCCTATACTGTGTGTGTTCTATCATTTTAAACAGTAAATTTAGTCTGGTTTTCAATTATTTGAGCAGTCACTATTTAGTCACCAAAAAAATAAATGAAAAAAATTGGTCTCTTTTTCTCACTACTTTTTACAATGAAGTCTGTGCTGAGGTCTACAAATTCTCTTCAGTTTTGTATTGACCCCAAATAATGAAAATATCTTGCCGGATTTGTAACAGTTGGCGATATGCAAAATGAATTGCCCAGGCCGCTACGTATGGGAGCTGATTCGCATGTCCATAAATTGATTATATTCCCGACACGAACAATCTATTCTACTGCAGTTTTCTTAACTCAGGGAAGGATTCATTTTTAACGCATGTAATTTTTTTTTTATAAAGGATACGTTTTTATAGCTTGAATTTTGTGACTGGTCAAAATACGAACCCAGGTTATACACTGACGGGGGAAAAAAAATCCCAACACCACGAAAAAATAGTTATAGAGGAATAAAAGGCGGCAATACATTTTTATAGGTAACATATTTAATTGATTAAGGTTTCAAGATCACAGCTTATTGTAAGCGCGAGAAGAGCCATTTTAAATGTGAAATGCTGGTACATTAATAATCGGTGTAACCGCCAGAATGTTGAATGCAAGCACGCAAGCATTCATGCATTGTGTCGTACAGGTGCTGGATGTCAGTTTGTGGGATGGAGTTTCATGCCTGTTGCACTTGGTCGGTCAATACAGGGACGGTTAATGCTGGTTGGGCGTGACGCTGGAGTTGTCGTCTAATGATGTCCCTCCCATACGTGCTCGATTGGTGAAAGATCTGGTGATCTAGCAGGCCACGGCAACATGTCGACACTCTGTAGAGCATGTTGGGTTACAACAGCGGTATGCGGGCGAGCGTTATCCTGTTGGAAAACCCCCCTGGAATGCTGTTCATGAATGGCAGCACAACAGGTTGAATCACCAGACCGACTTACAACTGTGCCGAGACCGACGTACAACTGTGCAGTCAGGGTGCGTATGATAACCACGAGAGTGCTCCTGCTGTCATAGGAAATTGTTCCCCAGACCTTAACTCCAGGTGTACGTCCAGTGTGTCTCGGTCGCAGACAGGTCGGTTGCAGGCGCTCACCTGGCTTCCTTCTAACCAACACGTGGCAATCACTGGCACCCAGGCAGAACCGGCTTTCATCAGAAAATACAACAGATCTCCACTCCGTCCTCCAATGAGCTCTAGCTTGACACCACTGACGTCGCAAACGGCAGTGGTTTGGAGTAAGTGGAATTCACGCTACAGGGCGTCTGGCTCGGAGCTGTCCTTCAAGTAACCGATTTGCAACAGTTCGTTGTGTCACTGTGGTGGCAACTGCAGCTCGAATTGCTGCCGCAGACGTGGTACGATGCGCCACGGCCATACGCAGCTAACGGCGGTCTTCCCTCTCAGTAGTGCCACGTGGCCTGCCGGAACCCGGTCTTCTTAAGGCAGTACCTTCCCTTGACCACCGCTGCCAACATTCATGCACAGTGGCTACATTCCTGCCAAGTCGTTCTGCAATATTGCGGAAAGAAAATCCACCTTCTCGTAGCCCTATTGCACGACCTCGTTCAAACTCCGTGAGCTGTTGATAATGGCTTCTTAGTCTTCTTAAAGGCATTTTTGACTAACATCAACACCCTACGTCGAATCTCAATGATAACTAACTCTCATGAACGTTACAGCACGTATTTACAGCAAACACCTGCTTTGCATGTTCCGAGGGGCGCGAAATTTGCATAGACGTCATCTTACAGATGTACTCTCGCCGCCTACCAACTGTCGTTTATCTAACACAACCCCTTCTGTGTGTTGGGATTTTTTTTCCGTCAGTGTATATACATATTTTTTGCTTAAAATTTTCTAAGGCGGGAGACTCTTTTCTAGCAACTTTACTTCAGCAGGAGTTTAAAACTTAAAGCAGGAATCCCGCGTGTTCTGCTGTTGTTACTCGGTAATTGTTTCCAAGATTAACACCTAACAAACACTCTGCAGTAGTATGTGGTTTAACACAGCTTGGCACCTCCCACCTTCACAACATACTACTGGGGAGGGGGGAGTGGGTCTTTCAAAAAGCACAGGAAAAAACAGTCTGCTACAATCCCAAATAGTAGAGGGCAGGAAAGGGGGGGGGGGGGGGTTGTTTGGTGCTCTGGGCAGGAGGGCGAGAAGTGTAGGCAAGAGGAGTTACCGGCAGATCGGGGTGCATGAGTGAGAGCTGCGCTAGCAAATTTAAGATAAAAATATGTTCTGCAACTGATTGAAATTTAAGATTTAACAATATACAAATAAAAATATCCTACAAGAAAACGGAAATTTAAAATTAAACAAAACATGTTCTACAAATCAAAATATCCTGCAAGGAAACTGAAATCTAAGGTAAAAATATATATATTCCGCAAGGCATCGAAATCTAAGTTTAAAAAGTAAATGTTCTGCAAGGGGAGACTTTGTTTTGCGATGCACGCCGTAATTTTAAGTACTTTCTCCTCTTGGGGCACTGATTTTTCCCACTTGTGGGTTGGACAATAGAAAATGCCCTTGCTAATTAATAGGGTTATTAAAAATGCCAATAAATTCTTTAGTAATGAAAAAATAATCTGACCACTAGTCTGTGCAGGCAATCAAGTTTTCGAGCTTGGCAGGTAAAGCAAGTCTTTGCTGTCCACTTTGTGTTACCCACTTGCCATGTGGCGAGTGATGACTGCTAATTTTTATCTGTAGTGAACCCCTCCCCCACTAAGGTGAGAAATACTGATGTAATAAACAGACAATGGCTCAGAAACCTAGAGTACTAGTGCAATGTGTTGTTTGGTGGCTACTTAGTAATGCTTGATTTACAGTACTACAGGAAACAATATTTGTAGCCTTTTCTTGAGTAAGTTTTGATTTAGGGTCAATTGATCTGTGCAAGTGCACATCCATTTCGACTATTTCCAAATCTTCAAATAAGCTGGTATATAAATTATACTGATGGAAAATTTCCTTTTGAAGTATTGTAATTTCGTTAATTTACATGTGCATTTACACTATATGATATTCATGAGTTTTCTTTCTTTTCTCAGCCAGCAACTTACGAAAAACCACAGACGTACTACCAAACCCAGGTTTCATATTCAAGTAGTGAAGCACCACATTACCAGTCAGGTAAATAGCTCTCTTTATGTTTGTTCTTTGGAACATGTATGTACAGACTTACTATCTAGCATCCTAAAATTTAGAATAACTTAACAAAAACAAAAAAACTTACTCTGATACCAGACATTCGGTATGCCAATAACCAGAATGAAGCTAGAATGAAGCATATTTTAAGGCAAGGAGCAACTGAAAGGATACCTGCCTGATCTAATCTTTACTGACAAAAGGAAAGCCAATAGGATAGGTGATTCATTTTTCTCGGCAGAGTGGGAATTTCTTTTTCAGCATCCTTCAAATATTTAATTTGGCTGAGTTTTATTTCCACTCAATGTCTTAAAAATCAACTGTTTCTGCAAAAAAACTTTGGGGGGTGGGGGTGTAATTTTTATTTGCTCAATATTTTTATATTTTTTATATTGTGTATAAATTTTCTTTATGCATGATGTGTCATTGCTGATACTAGCTTTTTACAGCAATACGGTAAAGTTCTTTTGAACAAGGTTGTATTGTTTGATATGAGGAACTTGACTGTTGTGATGATTTTGAATTCATATCTGAATTTCCAAATTTATAAAAATATTCATTTGATACTTGTCTGATATCAGCAACACTGAGAAATTTTAACACACTCTTTGTCATGGAGAGCAGTTCATTTTGGCCTGCTGTAACATTTCTTATGCTGATCACATCCTTTATTCTTGTTTTCGTATCACCTATTTTGCTGTCTGTGGAGTAGCGCCACTTGTATGTCTGTTTGCCAAAAGTATTAACTTTTCTGTAGGAGAAATCTTGAGATACCCTGGAGCAACTCAATATACTATTTTATCTTGTGTGCGTTGAGAGTTGGGTTTAAAATTTTGTGGTGACACTGAATTTTTCTTAATATATGCTAGGTTTGTTCACTCTATAATGGGGGGGGGTAGTCAGTCCCCCCATGTGTGCCCTTTTGTCCATTATGATGTAGCATAATTTGTGTACCAAATTTAGGCTTTGATACATTGAAGTTTAGTGGTCTGACTCCCATAAGTGTACTTTTCAGTAGCTGACACAAATTTCTCTTCGGGTATAAATAACTATGTCAACATCTAGCTTGAGATTTACCCCCACTAAATGGCTTTTAGCGAAATCTTTAACTTATCTACAGGAAGACTTCCCCATTAATTAGATGTGCTCTGGAAGGCCCAGTTTTATCACTTAGAAGAGGGCAGTGGGTTACAAATTGACCTGTGAGGCAGTTGGCTGTTTGGTGGCATGCAAGGATTCCTATGCAGCAAATTAATGCGTGTGTGAGAAAACTCCCAAACCATTATGAATATTTGGCTCTTAAGAAACACTGTACATGTCAAAGATAAAATAACAGTGTACATGAAGTTGCTGTGATGAAAATGAAAAACCACGAAGACCATGTATTCCTCCAGAAGCAAAGAGATGTCTTTTTGTGTAGTTATGAGTGGGGCTGACTTAAAAACAACAACAAAAAATTATGAAGAGGCAGCGGGAGGAAACGTCTATGAAGGCCAAAGAATAAATATAAAAAAAAAAAAGCAAATGTCCTGGGGAAACGGTAAAGCTTTCATCTTCTTCACATAGCTCCGAAAGTGAAGGTGAATGTCAACCTGTAGCGTCAAGTCAACATCTTCCCCTTTTACTTCATTGCCATCAAAACTATGTAAAAATATATTTAAGCACCAGAAGTCGTTGGAGCCTTGGATTGATGAAATCTTCCACGTAGAGGAGCAGGAACTGTTGCAAGGGCACTTGGATATGATGTTTCAGTAATTGCCCTCTCCCGAAGCTCCATTTGGTGCTCTAGAAGAGAAGAAAGACAGGAAGCCACAGCAGTTGAACAAAGGGAATAAGTCTTGGGGGGGGGGGGGGCTTTTCGTTTACATTGGAATGGCAAACTTTTGTCTGATTTTAATGGAGCCAGGGTGACAGGTTGACCTCATTGCCCTACTTCTCACTGAAAATGGCCGAAAGCTTTTATATCATTCCATATCAAGTGATCCAATTTATGAAAAAACTTTTACCACACATTTTATGATTTCTTTCAAATCTTGCTCATCTATTGTAGGTAGCCCTTAAGTTAATTAAAAATTCAGATTTTTATTAAAAATCTGAATTTTTAATTAATAGCATGCAAAGCAACACTATCCCATGCTGGCATGAGTAAAAAATATTAACTACGCTTGACACATTAAAAAAAAAACTTTTGGCAGCACAGACAGTTTTAATTGAGAAAATGCGAGAAAATAATTGCAACAATAACACCCCAGTAGACTTGCCTTTTGCATGAGAATTCGTCATAGAGCCCAAAAAAAAAAAAAAAAAAAAAAAAGTGTTACAGAAAGTAAAATAATTACAAGATTTATCCACAAAAATAGACTATAAAGATCGATAGATGACGATACTATATATCTGGCACGAGGAGAGACATTTGAACGCATGACGGCAACAAAACTAAGAAAAAATATTATCATTATAGCCGCATTAAGCGCCTAATAACGTGAAGTACTAAAATGTTAGCACGAAACTCACTGAAGGCTTATACATTGAAAGCTGAAACTAGTATGAGGAATGATACATTAAGAAGACTATGCCGATACTTCACATTCCTGGATTTCATCAAGGTAACTATTAACTGTTCTTTTGCTCTAAAGAAACACTTAACCTCTAGACATCAAGAAACCATCATTGTTAGTCCTATTATCCAAAGACAGGACTGTAAATAATATCAAACTTGTGTTTTACAAAGTTTCTAGAAATGATGACATACAACTTTGATTCTTGATAAATAGAACTGATATTAACGTGTGATACAGTAAATTAAACCACGAGTAATTATACTTTGACGATATACACTGCTGGACAATTGCTAAGGACGGATCATAAACGGCTATATAGCGCATAATAAAGTAAGTTTGGTTGGATGCCAAGTGAAATAAAATAATGTCAGAATGCCAGGACATTACAAGAAAGACAATTTATTGTGCTCTGAAATCCAGAAGGATGTGTTCAAGGGACAAACAGGCCATTTTGTGCAGAATACGTAAACGTGAAAAAAAAAATGCAATTACCGTCCGCAGGCGTTCCGGCGTAAGATGTCAATACGGGATATGGCCACCATGGAGGGCGATGCAAGATTCCACACGTCGTGCCATGCTTTGCACAACATTATCAAGCAGCTGTTGGGGTAATTTATCCCATTCCTCTGTCAGTGCACGGATGAGGGTGTCCTTGTTTATTGGAGGGCATTGGCGACCAGCAAGACTCCTCCCCAAAGCATCCCACACATTTTCAGTGGGATTCAGATCTGGAGAACATGCTGGCCATACGAGGCGTTTAATATCCTCGCTCTCAAGACACTCCTGGACAGCGACTGTTCGATGACATGTTGCGTTGTCGTCCATGAAAATGAATCTATCACCGCCAGCAGCACGGAACATGCGAACATGAGGTAGCAGAACATCATTAATGTATCGTTGGCCAGTCATAGTCCCAGTTGGAAGCACATAAAGGGATGTACGGCCATTGATCATGATGCCAGCCCATACCATGACACTACATGTCGGATATTGGTCCCTTTCCTGTATGTTTGCTGGACAATATGCAGTACCACTATCACGCCAGATCAGTTGTCGTCGACAATCGGACGATAGACTGTATCTACTCTCATCTGAGAAGAGGACAGCAGACCAGTCGTTATCAGTCCAATTGCGATGTTGATGGCACCATTGCAAACGGGCGGTACAGTGACGTCTGGACAATGGGATGCACACAACAGGACGGCGGGCGTATAGTCCTCCTTCATGCAAACGTCTGGCGACAGTTTTTCTGGAGATCCGCTTGCCAGTAGCAGCCATAAACTGATTTGCTACCTCACTAGCTGTGCTGCGCCGGTGTCTTTTTGTTGATAGCACTATGTACCGATCTTCTGCAGGTGTCGTACTGCGAACACGACCTCCCCCGTGACATTTGCTACACTCGCCATTTGTTTGAAATGATTTCCAAAGCCTTGAAACAACACTGTGGCTGACGTCGAACTCCCTGGCAACATCTGTTATTTTTCGCCCTTCTTCAATCTTGCCAATAATACGGCCACGCGTAAAATCATCTAGGTGATGTCGGGAAGACATACTGAAATTTTCAAGTTCGTCAATTGATTCTTTCCCCTTTCAACTTTGCGTTTGAACAACAACGGTCAATACGCGTCAAATCCTTTATATCTCTTATCAGCGCTTTGACGTCACAAAAAAGTTCGGCAATCCAAAATTTGCATACGCACAACACGTCTTACTGTATCCCGCACTTATGCTAATTTCCACATTTTCCTGCCTTCCATTTTATGGTTGCTATCGTTGCTACTGTCATCCGTCCTTAGCAATTGTCCGGCAGTGTATTAAAGCAAAATTTTAACTTGATATAACTTGCGTCATATTGCCTGCATTTTTCTCTTTCCTTTATCCGGGGCTGTCCTTGTGTCGTCAGTAGTAATCCTGCTACTATTACTAGGTTCACTTTGGTCTGCAGATTCTGCACTACTCATAGTTCTCTTCAAATAGCAGTCTATTCTCAATGTTAAGTAGATCAGTTTAGTTCTCGATTAAGTAGAATATATGGCCGCAGTCATGCCAAAGATTATTTGCGCGATGTCAGAAAACAAAGAGTGACAGTAAAACACCATGTGCGTGTGGAGGACTAACACTGTGTTTGGAGGGGTGTCCGTTTTCATCCACGTACATTGAAATAGCATTGCTCACATCGCCTCGTGCCTGCCCTGCTGGTGGGAGGAGCACCTCACCGGTTGGGAACCCATGCGCTAGATCATTGTCAGGAGTTCTTGTATCTTACTACTTCCACACGTCTGTAGACCAAGTAGTAAGACACAAGAACTCCTGACGATGATCTGGTGTATAGATCGAAAATTTGAGAGATAATGTACCTTAATAAAAGTATTCTCTACAATTCCCGTTACGAATTTACGGTACTGAAAGTAATTAGAGGAAATCATTAATTATTATAATGTATATTATCGTCAAAGAGGGAAGTATTAGTTCAAAAGTTTTGTTATTTCAGAATACTTAACACACAATACTATTGCTGTTCATTAGACCGGAGCATAAATTATTTTTTTTCGAATTTCGATATGCCCTAGTGAGGAAAAGTTGTGTATTGCTACGTAAACCATGTTAAAAAAATTTAGCAAAATTCAAATAATACCTTACGGTTCCACTTTACCTCCAAAATTTTGATATTTGGGTAAAATTGTCGCATTTTTATGTCCATTGTGAGAAAAGAACAGTGTTTGTTACAGACTTTCCCTAGTGCGCAAAAACTGTCTGTTGATACTTAAAAGATGTGCACAATTTTTCAGGCAAATCAACTAATATCTTACTGTTCCAATTTAGTGCAACAATACTCCATGTTTAAGGAAAATTGCAATACTTTGACACCTAGTGTTGACCATGTGATTTGTTTCCTAGTTGTGTTAGTGTGTGCATAAAGCACAACATATTGTGCAGATGTGCAGTAGTGCACACTGCAGCTCTTCACATTTTTCATGTTTCAGAAAAATCCCAGAACTTGTGATGAGGAGGTGGCTGCACAGCGAGTTCCACCCATGCCCAATCCAACCAGTCATCCATTAGGTTAAATCAATTTTCTGTTCTTTTTTAATCTTCAATTTCCTGTTCTTTATTAATACATACCCAGAAATCTGACTTACTTTCGAAGGCTGGCATTATTTGCCGTGCGTCCAACCATACTCTAATAAATTAACCCCTTTGTTCTTTGCAAACAGCAGGAGATGCTTCTGTTGTCAATTTAATACATCACTCCACTCCCTGATTGTGACAAGGGAAGTTTTGCGTGCCCAATCACTTAACATTGTCATTACAGTCACTGTTGGATAAGTTCATTATTTCATCATTGGTTAAGTGAGCAGTCAATCAATGGCGGTTCGCTTAAGACGCATGATTGCCAGCTAATTAGGTCAAAATAATTCTTCCCCTGGAAGTTGAACTGAGGAATTTCAAATACACTGATTGCATTGCAGTTTTGTGCCCTTGCTCTAAGGATCCTGTGGAAGCCAAGTTCTCTGATGTTTCCTCTTGTCTATGATCGTAGCCAGAAGTATTGATTCTGGATAGACAAAATAGCCATTCCTTTGGATTACGTGGTCCGGAACGCTCTTCAAATCCTGGGTGAGATATCTGGATATTTAACGATATTTAATCCTAATATTATTCAATACTTTGTTTCCAAATAAATGGTAAGGTAAAAGTGAGTGAGTATTCATCTTATTGAGTCGTCATTCAAAAGATATGTAAGAACATCTTTTGAATGACGACTCAATAAGATGAATACTCACTCAGTGCTTTTACCTTACCATTTGGAAACAAAGTATTGAATAATATTAGGATTAAATATCGTAACTGAACTTAACCCTTCAATATGAAGATTTGACGGAATCACAGTTTATTTTGAAGAAACGATACATACCATTTGGAACTTTTGATGGGCATAATTTTGTCACAAAGTGACTACAAAAATTAAGATTGTCAGCTAATTGAAGAAATCCAAGAATTAACCTAAAGGACCCTTCAATATTCCGGAATGCTCAATGACCAAATGTGAGTAACAACCTTAACCTCCTGTTATTGATTTATACTTATATATTATAAACTATAGCATTTTATGATTATAACCCTTTGTCATAAAAAAGATAGTTTCCCGCGAGCACTTCAAACTATAATACAACGTGAGAAACAGTAAACAATGCAGCAACTGAGTTGTTGACATGTATGTATAATAAGAATTTCAAACTATCTTGAAGCTCACATTTTTTTTTTCCTTCCCTTATGTTAAGTTAGCCTTCTCGTTTTCTGAGATGGGTTAGTGTTAGTTATCTAGATACCAACAGAAACACTGCAAAATAGGAAAAAAAAAAAAACAACCTAAGTTACTTTTTTCCAGTTTTTATCATCAATCATTATTTCTGTTTTTATCAGAATCTGATTTATTAATACTGTTTTTAGTTTGATGGAGACTTTGCCGCCGTGAATTACAGCTCTAGCTCCCGTAGCAAGCCCCTCTATGTGGATGGGTGTTAATTGTGGGATATCCTCGATAAATCATTAATAATTATTAATGATTTATTAATTGACGCTGTTTTTTTATGATGCGGTCTGATAATCCAACGAACTCCAAGTGTAAAATGCCCAAATCCTTGGAGATCACTGTCAAAACTGAAACACCTGATGTTTAAGCCCATGCGATAAAGTGCTTCCCTTAACCGGAACCATTGTTATCCTCCTAAGAGCTCATATAATGGAGGGACGGTGTCCAATTGGGAGAAAAAAAATTGTACCCTACTTTCAGTCCCTCTTACTTCATTTATTTATTTATTTTATTGACTGTTTCATCGTCCGCCTGTCCTTAAGGTAAACACGTTACCTTGAGACTCCAATGTCTGTTTCAAAACAAATATTCTCATGACCCTACCCTTAATCATTACTCTTTATTTACTTATTTCAATACCCCAGCTGATGGCATTTGTAACTAAAACTAAACCTGTGTTTCTAGGTGAAAGAGACTTTCAGTTAATCTCATTGTAGCCAAGTGCTTTTCTAGTTTGCTACTTCAATCGGATAACTGTAATCAGTATTTTTTTCTCCCCCTGTGGACGGCAACTCTTCAAGCTGTATTAGTATAGCAGTTTCTCTTGTATGCTTTTATAAGTGCTAATGAATTTAGTATTAGTGATTTGATATGGGCAACAATATGAAGGGTAAAACAGTACTATAATAAATTCTGCAATTCGTGTACTGTAGAATTCCTGTGTATTGCAAAATCTTCAAAAATGAAAAATATGCGTTTTGCGCTTACGTGTTGATGCAATTTCAACATTTCGCATGGTGGAAGGAATGATATTACAAATCATGTTAAAAGTTATAATGAACTGGATGCGATTCGTGCAAAATGTTTGTTCACTTCATTTTTAGTTGAACATAATTTACCAATTAGTGTCACTCATACTTTAATTTTTTTTTATTTGACTGTCTCATTGTTCGTGTCTCCGTAAGATAAAAACCTAACATGAAGATGGTTCATTTTTGAAAACACATTAGTGTGTTTCATGACGGCGTGGGACACGATCCCATTGAAAGGGTGGAACATCCTTCCCTTTAGATGCAAACTTTCGTAAAAGTAAATTTTTATCACTTTATAGATCATAATGATAGCACAGTAATGATAAATTATGTATAGAATCTATTTTAATTGGTGAGTTATTAAATTCAAATATCTGTAGTCACTTCAATTAAAAGTTGATGTTCGGTACATTTAATCAATATGCGCGACAAGTAATTTAATAGAATACATCAATTAATTTTTTTACGCATTTCTGTTTCTGAAAATTGGCAGGTATAACCTTTGGGATACCCACTGCCAATCTGTTTACCCAGATTGGTAGTGCTAGTTAAAGCTTGATGTATAGATCAACTCATGTGAGCAAGTTCTTTGGAATATTTATTCTCACAGTGCTCTATGTGGAACTTTCAATAGAACATTGCATGTAGCTTTCCTGTTTTGAAGGAGTGAACAATTTTCTTTGTGAATTTTCACCTTCAGAAATTTAAACTGAGTCCTGTCACTTCTGTTTCAAACTTAAATGTTCTGATCTAAATCATTAAAGCAGTTCATAGTTCCTTCTGATGTAGCATGATCATTTGAATCATAAAAAAAAATTAGCATGTTATCTGCATAAATTGTGTATCAAGTAGTGGCAGCAGTGATCTGCTTTATCAATCTGGCAACAGCATGCAAATACCTTTTTTAACAACAGCTATGTGAACAGACAGTGTATCGAAGGACAGGCCATGGTTGTTATCCAAGGCTCTGAAATGTTAACATATTAATAAAGAACTTTTAGAAGTAGCCAAAAGCCTTCAGCTGCCTGGGTGGGATTAGATAAATAATTCTGTTTTCTCTGAGTAAAGCAATGAATTAAGTTTATTTGGAATGACTGGTGTTACTAATTCTTGACTTATTTGTGTATACTTGACTCAGTTCAGATTGTAATTTTTTCTTTCTTTCCTCAGTAAGCAACAACAAACCAGTATATTCCACCACAACAAATGTTAGTTATAATACCAGACAGGCAACGAGTCAAAAGACACAGGCTCCTGCTACACAGCAGACTGGCTCATCATACATGTACTCCACTGGGGCTTCTGCAGGTGGCTCTGGTGCTAACTATACATCTAGTTACAACACAGCAGCTGCAACTACAACATATTCAGGTCAGTGTAATAAAGGTATCTCTCCCCCCCAAAAAGAGGGAACAAAATACTACTTTTTGTGCTCATTTTACAGTTATTAAAAATGTTCAAGTATGTTTCAGAAAAAATATTATGTTCTTGTCAAACTTTTAAAAAAGCATTCATATTGCACCATTAAGGGTAAATGCGAAACCTTATAAAATTTGATATTCGTATACACCTTTTGTTGGATGAATTAGCACAAATTCTCTTTAGTTTATATTGATCACTTAACTTTTTTAATGCTGCACATAGTGTGTGTACTGTGTATACACGAGAAATGCTAAGCCATTTTCTTAGAAATCACATGCTTCAAGAAAAAACGCTGTATTTTCCATAAATTTTAATATTTTAGGCAAAAAAAAAAACTTAATTTTATAAGATTTTTTAAAATATTTATTTGTACATTAATTTACATTTCAGATGACTGAATTATAAAAGAGTACATAAAATTTTTTTGAAATAGAAAAAAAATTCAAAAACTATTCTTTCCTCTGCAAAAACATGAGGAAATATAAACACTTTAATTTTCAATATACCCTCACAGTTTGATGTTATTCTAAAGCAGAGTTTCATGGTTCTGCAAATATTATGGAAGCACAGCACAGCACAGGACAACACTGAAACATATGTTTACTACACTTGTGCAACGGGAAACATTCTCCTGAAAACCCTTTTCATACTTTGCTCATATTCAGGGTTCATACGCGTTGTGGAAAACCTTGAAAACCTGGAATTTTACTCAAAAAATTCCAGGCCTGGAAATGTCATGTAATTTTCAGTGCTGGAAAGTTTGCGCCGAACTGCGCCAATTTCATTATCTTGCGCCAAAGTGCTACAAATTACAAAAAATTTAATATTTGCGCCCAACTGCGCTGAAACGGCAATTCACAGCAAATAATGCCGTTTTAAACGCCGAATCGAATGTCGCTTTTTTAAGGTCTACGTGTAATTTGGTGAAAACGAAGCTTAATCAACAAGTACCGTACCACCGGCAATCCCAAAATTTCGGAATGTTTTTCACCTACCTTCTAATTCGTTTTTTTCCGGCAAAAGTGACGAAAAAACACCAATTTTCGCGATGTAGGAAATTCAATTGTTTTTTCTTATGGAGAAGTTTTGTTGTAATCACGTGGTATGTAGGAGAAACGATGCTGTACGTTATGAAATCCTGATGAAGATTGTTTACTGATAGTTTGGCGGTCTTTCGGAGTGCTGTGCAATTGAGATTATTTATATGTCGTTCCCTGCTCTTCGGAGTAGCGCAGTTATTTCATTCCGGTTGAGGTGTGCGATTATGTAAATACAGCGTAAGGTCAGCCATTAGCTATTCCGTTGACGCGGAGGACGACTGAAAATGGCTCTCCTGTGGCAGGATACAATGGTTCTGTTTCTAAAGGATTCATAGGTATTCAGAGATAAACTTACGGATTTTCACTCCATTTTACGGTTTTACGGAAGTCACCCGGAAAAAATATGGAAAAGCCCTTGCAAGATCCCTGCGCGCAATTTCTATTTTTTCACAGTCTTTTGGTCGAAAAAACGCACTTTACAGATAGTACCTTATGCGCCTTCGATGTTCTGACTTCCCCCGCCAACGGAGGCGGAGCTTGTCACGTGATTCCCCATTCAGCCATTTGAGAGTACCGTGCGCAAAAGTCGAGAGGGAACTCAGCTCAGCATCTTTTGCCAACTAAATCTTTACATTGATTGCATGTGGCTTTGTGCTTGTGAAAATTTCGGTGCAAACGTTTTAACCCTTTCCACTCGACTGTCGGGTGACACCCGACATTACGAAATTGCCGAATAGCTCACCCGCCACTCCGATGACGCCCCTATAGCTCGCATGTTAGTGGTCGCCAGACATTTCTTTTTCCTCCAATAGGTCAGGCGTCGCTCGCATGTCAGGGCTCGCAAAACGTTTCTTTTTCACCGGATAAAGAAAAAGAAACTTCATCTGCGTGTCGGGTGTCACCCGCCATGCCGATGACGCCTCTTTGGCTCGCATGTTGGCGCTCGCGAGACATTTCTTTTTTGTCGAATAGCTTGCATGTCGGGTGTCACCCGCTGCGCTCATTATGCCTCTATAGCTCGTGGGTCGGCCTTGCGAGACATTTCTGTTTCGCCGAATATCGCACGTGTCGGGGGGCAACCTCCATGCCGATGATGCCTCTATAGCTCGCATGTCAGTGCTTGCAAGGCATTTGTTTTTGCCGAATAGGCCGGGTGTCACTCGCCATGCCGATGAAGCCCTTATAGCTCGCATGTCGGGGGCACGCGAGAAGTTTCTTTTTCACCGGATAAAGAAAAAGAAACGTCACCGGGTCTCACCCGCCATGCCGATGACGCCTCTATGGCTCGCATGTTGGTGCTCGCGAGGAATTTCGTTTTCACCGAATTGCTCGCTTGTCGGGTGTTATCTGTGACGCCTATGACTCCTCTATAGCTCGGATGTCGGCGCTCGCAAGGAATTTCTTTTTGGCCGAATAAATCGGGTGTCATCCGTGGGTCTATGACGCCTCTATACTCGTATGTCGAGGCTTGCGAGACATTTCTTTTTCGCCGAATATGTCGGGCTTCGCCCTCCATGCCAATGATGCCTCTATATCTCGCATGTTGGCGCTTGCGAGACATTTCTTTTTTTGCCGAATATCGCACGTGTCGGGTGGCATCCTCCATGCCGATGACGCCTCTATAGCTCGCATGTCGGTGCTTGCGAGATATTTCTTTTTCGTCAAATAGGTCGGGTGTCACTCGCCATGCTAATGACGCCCCTATAGCTCGCATGTCGGGGCTCACGAGAAGTTTCTTTTTCACCGGATAAAAAAGAAACGTCATCTGCGTGTCGCGTGCCACCCGCCATGCCGATGACACCTCTGTGGCTCGCATGTCGGCGCTCGCGAGGAATTTCGTTTTCACCGAATAGCTCCGGTGTCACCCGCCATGCCGATGACGCCCCTATGGCTCGCATGTCGGGGCTTGCGAGACGTTTCTTTTTTGCCAAATATCTCGCTCGGGTGTCACCCTCCATGGCCAGTGATGCCTCTATAGCTCGCATGTTGGCTCTCACGAGTAATTTCTTTTTCGCCGAATAGCTTGCGTGTCGGGTGTCATCCTTTGTGCTCATTACGCCTATGTAGCTCGTGGGTCGGGGCTAGCAAGACATTTCTTTTTCACCGAATATCGCCAGTGTCGGGTGGCACCCTACATGCTGATGACGCCTCTATAAGTTCGCGAGTCGACGCTCGCGAGACATTTCTTTTTGCCGAATAGGTCGGGTGTCGTCAGCCGCCACGTTGATGCCTCTATAGCTCGTATGTCGTGGCTGGCTAGCTAAAGCTGAGCTTTCACTGCTAAGTTGTGGCTTCTACTGCAGAAAAGAAAAACAAAAAATGCGAGTTCTGTGTATGGGTGAAAAGTTGTTTGAGTGAAAAGAGTTAATTTAGATTAAAACGAAACGAAACAAAACAAAACGTAGCAGTGAAACAGCTATGACAACAAAAAGAACGAAATCAGATAAAACTTATCATCAAGTGTATCACGGTATGTATAGTAAAGAATGGCCTTTTTATGAAGCATCTAAAGTTTTAGAATAATAGCTATACACTATACTCACTACTGTTTCACACGTTATATACGTTCTATGCGTTGTGTGCATATTTGCAGCAAAGTCATCTTGGCATTTATATATCATATGACTAGGAATATTATAAGTTTCAATTATTATATTATCAAGGATTCGCCTTGTATCGGTATTCCAGATTAGTAAGCTTCATCTTGTATCTTGAAAAATATGTATCTAGCGTGTCATAGCCACGTAGAATCATCGTATTGCAAATAGGCCCAATTGAAATTTGCGACCAGGGTTTAAATTCAAATAAAACACGACTATGGATATCATACAAAGAGAGTGTAAAAGAATTATATACAATGTAATTAAAAAACCTATACTATGAACAGGTATCGTCAATCTTTAAAAGAAGGAATGGATAAAATCAACGACATTACAAACAGACCTCAAATGAAATTTTCGTCCATTATTGAACAATGCCAGACAATCTCTGCAACACGCACACGACTCCACGTAAACCACCGGACATGTTTCGACACGACTGACTTTCGGCCATTATCAACGGTATGCATCCTGGATCAATGTTCAAAGTTGTTATATATCTAGGTCACCTTGGCATCACCTCCGCTATAGTTGTTCCACATAGACGTTTTCCGTCATCATTACATGTACATGTATTCACGTGTGAGTCACATCCACGCCATCTATTGGGTTAATTCCGGAATTGCTGTCGCTGTTTTTATTTCGTAAGTATATGTTATTTCTTTTATTTTCCTTTTTGTTGTTATATTTCGTATTATTTTCTTGTTGTATTAGATATTTCCATGGATACGGGATATCTTTCGGAGTAGACGTATTGCAATTGGATCTTTGGGTTTTCTCAATTGTTATAGCCTCAGACCACAAAATTTGATTATGTTTATTGTGGGAAGTTAAGATTTTACTATTTTCCCAATCTGGTATTAATTCATTTATCATACAATGTTGTATAAGTGATGTTTTTCTTCTTTTTTAATCCAATTATTATAGTGCTCTTTCAACCTCGTTTTAAACCTTCTTTTAGTACTACCGATGTAATATTTGTCCTGCTTATTTTCCTTTGGGTCTATTGTAGGAATCATGTATACACCTGCCTTATTTAGTGGATTTTTATTGTAACCACTGTTTGTCAGTAATTTATAATTATCGGTAACTATTTCAGCAATTTCAATATTGTAATTCTGGCATTCTTTTCTTATAATATTGCTTAGTGGAGGTAAATATGGTATACTTCCGTAAAATCCGCCCCGGCGGCGCAGTGGTCTAAGCGATGGCCTCTGATCATTCGTCCGTAAGGGATCCGGGTTCGAATCCCGGTCAGGCATGGATGTTGTGTTTGTCTTACGGCACTGGCTCTCTCCCTTCCCTGGAACCAGTGACCCTAAATTAGGGACGGGCGACTGCTTATAGCCCATTGAGTTGCTCACGGTGGTCGTTAAACCTCCAATCAAAAAAAAAAAAAAACTTCCGTAAAATAACGTATTTCTTTTTGTTAATCCATTGTTGTGCCTCTGTATACCAGCTCTTCTTATTTTGCGATATAATGAATCTATGAAGCCAACAGGATATCCAAAACATTTAGCAGTGTCTTTAATCCACTTTATTTCCTCAATAAGTGCAATTTTCGTTGATGAATGTGTTATAGCTCTATTTATGAATGATCTGAACGCTGAAATTTTATATCTCCATGGGTGACAGGATTCATTGGCAATTATAGCAGGAATGTAAGTAGGTTTTCGATATACACCAAATTCAATTTTATTTTGATGCCTAAATAAAGAAATGTCAAGAAAGTTAAGTTTGTTGTAATCTTTTTTATGTAACTACATTTAAACTTTTTTTTAATCTTTTCTGCTGTTTAAGCAGAATGAAAAAGGTAATGACCGACTTCCTTACAACTCAAATTTTGTACCATTTTGTGCGATTTCTATACATTTGTGGTAAAATTTTTCAACAACGTGCGAGTTCCGTACAAGTCAAATTTTTGAATCTATACAGTACATACAGTACAAGTTAATTGAAAAGTTTTTTTATGAAACCATTGTGAAATTTGTTGCTTTATTTTAACGCAAATCATGTAGTATACAGTACATAACTTAATACAAAAAGCATTTTAAGTTATACTGTACAGTATGTACAGAAGTTGCATGTACGAAAGTACTGTAGCACTAAGCAAATGTTCATTTTGTGTTTACGTTGACTTTCTATGTTGATTTCCGCAGTCTTTACACGATCATTATTCAAATAACACATTGACTGTTTAGATGATTTAATGTGATGAAGTTAATTATTAAATTCATATAGAAAACATTAGAACTTTCAGGCCCGCAATGGACCCATCTTCAGATGTTATTAGCAGGATGGAACTGAGTAGGATTTAAATACATTAATGTTATCTGGTTTTCTTGATACTGTGACCTGCACATGATGGACATCATATCTCGTGAAAGGTTTGTTAACATCGATTAATATATTACGTGTCAAGCAACGTATTACAAACTGTGTTTGAAGGAAATAATTGGTGTAAGTCTATATGTTATAACTCATTAAGCACCGTTTTCCAAGGTAAAGGGATGTGACAAGGAGTATCATCATTGCAGCATACTTCACCATATTTGTGAATAAATAGAATGTCTAGTAGTAGAATTGATGCTTTTGAGTAGGGCGTGGTGAGGAGGTTGGCTTTGCTCCAACATGGGTAATGAGATCCTTTGTATGATAGCCTTGATAGGGAAGTCCTTGATGAGTTTGTCTTTATGTTATATTGGTGCTCTTTTAAACGAGTTTTTAATGAGCGAAGTGTAGATCCAACATATACACTATCTACCAACAAGTAATTGGACACCTGTGATAGCAAAGGAAAATGAAGTTTATTCACCTTCAATAGTTGGAGCCTCCAGGAGAGCGGCAATTACAGCTGCGACCCTCCGGAGGCATACTCTCAACCAGGCGTACGACAGCTAGCTGTATTTTCTTCCACTTGGCTTGGAGAAGACGGGTCAGTTTCTTCACCGACCCTGCCGTCGACTTCACCCTATCGAGAACCTCTGTGACGAGTTGGAGCGTCGACTCCAACTCGTCCCAGAGGTGCTCGATAGGGTTAAGGTCCGAGCTCTGCGCAGGCCAGTCAATTCGATAAACCCCATTGTCACCATACATAACCATGGTGGACCTCACAACATGACAGGTGGCATTGTCATCCTGAAAGTAACATGGGTTCACCCCATAAAACTGCCACAACGTAGGAAGCGCATGGTCATCCAAAATGGTGCAGTAGGTCTCGGCGTTGAGTCTACCAGGAATTGCGACCAAGGGTCCCGTGCCATACCAAGAGAAACACCCCCATAGCATAATTCCACCACCGCCGAACTTCACAGTTGGCACAATACATTCCGGCAGGAGGCGTTCTCCAGGCAGAAGCCAAACCCAGACCTTGCCATCCGAAAGGTAGAGGGTGAACCTTGATTTGTCGCTGCAGGGAACTTACCTGTTTCCACTGTTCAAAGGTCCACTGTCGACGTTCTTTGCACCACGTTAGCCGAGCAGCGCTATTGGACTTGGTGATCAAAGGCTTGTGGGTGTCAGCACGTCCATGATCACCGAGCAGATGGGCTTCCTTACGGATGGTATTCATCGAAAGAACACTCCTGGATGCCTGTTGAAACTCCTCGTGGATGTGGCCCATCGACTTGGTGCGGTTCTTCTGAATTTCTCTGGCCAGCACCTGTCGGTCTCCAACTCCCAGTTTTGTGGGTCTGCCGGGTCGGGGCACATTCCGACAGTCACCTCTCATCTTCCACTTGCCAATCACGTAGGCCACTGTCGATTTTGGGTAACTTCAACTCGCTGGATGGATATGTCACGTATGGATTGGCCATTTCTGTGATACCCGACTATTACACCTTTCTAGAAATCGGAGAGCTCTGAACTGCGTGGCATCTTGCATGCGACTGGTTGTGTTGTTGTTTCCCCACACGATATTTAACCGCGGCGGCCGTTACTTGTATCAGGACCGCAGATATCGTCGATTGCAGGGGTGTCCAATTACTTGTTGGTAGATAGTGTATATACGATCTTCATCTTGAATGTCTATTGTCTTCAGTGGGATGACATATACTCCATATCGGTTGTCCAAAGGAACAACGTCTATCATTTTTTATTCCTGATATTACATTGTGTGTTCGTATACTGAAGCTAATATTGTGACGATCGCAAACGTTTTTGAGTATATTGGTGCTGGGAATGTATGGTAGTGATCCCACATATTTAACTGGTCTACGATTTTTTATCAATGTGGTATTTAATGTGCGATCTATTTTGTTTACGATAGATCTGAGTAGCCATGATGATATGCATATATTTTTATTTTGGCTATTTCTTGATTTCGTAATGTTACTGTCGATGAGTGGCTAAATGCTTGTCGTACTTGGAGAGTTGAACCAGTTCACAGACTATACCTTACCATTTTTGGATTTTTATTTTAAACAAGACCCTCGTAGACAAACTGTTCAATATTCAGTATATCAAAAACCCACATCCTCTACCGTCATGATTCCATCTCAATCATCTCGTCCATCAAACCAAAAACTCACATCCATCCAATTCCAAGTACAAAGAGCATTTAGCCACTCATTGACAGTAACATTACGAAATCAAGAAATAGCAAAAATTAAAATATCTGCATCTCATCATGGCTACTCAGATGACATTGTTAATTCTATTGTAAAGAAAATAAATCGCACATTAGATACCACATTAATAAAAGGGGAATGTATGGGATCATTACCATACATTCCCAGCATCATCAATTTACTCAAAAACGTTTGTCATCGTCACAATATTAGCTTCCGTGTACAAACACACAATGTACTATCAGGAATAAAAAATGATAGAGACGTTGTTCCTTTGGACACCGATATGGAGTATATGTCATCCCACTGAAGACAATAGACATTCAAGATGAAGATCGTATACATGTTGGATCTACACTTCGCTCATTAAAATCTCGTTTAAAAGGTCACCAATATAACATAAAAACAAACTCATCAAGGCTATCATACAAAGGATCTCATTACCCATGTTGGAGCGAAGCCAACATCCTCGCCATGCCCTACTCGGAATCATCAATCCTTCTACTAGAAAGTCTATTTATTCACAAATATGGTGAAGTATGCTGCAATGATGATACTCCTTGTCACATCCCTTTACCTTGGAAAACGGTGCTTAATGAGTTATAACATATAGAGACAAACCAATTATTTCCTTCAAACATAGTTTGTAATACGTTGCTTGACACGTAATATATTTGTCGATGTTAACAAACCTTTCACGAGATATGATGTCCATCATGTGCAGGTCACAGTATCAAGAAAACCAGATAACATTAATGTATTTAAATCCTACTCAGTTCCATCCTGCTAATAACATCTGAAGATGGGTCCGTTGCGGGCCTGAAAGTTCTAATGTTTTCTATATGAATTTAATAATTAACTTCATCACATTAAATCATCTGAACAGTCAAATGTGTTATTTGAATCTGTTATTTGAATAATGATCGTGTAAAGACGGCGAAAATCAACATACAAAGTACCGTAGCATATAACCTATGAAAAAAGGGAAAGTGATATTTCGTGTCTTGAAAATTCAACATCTGTACATACTGTATGTACATACATATAAACAATCGGCAGAATTATGAGAAAATGCATGTCGCACAACAAATAAAACTGGAAAACGTTCTCTCTCTGAGCATGTGTAACTATCCCTCCCCTGCCAGTTTATCTCCAATTGCGGCCAAGGGTCGGATCAGATTTTTTGAGTTGGCCAGGGGCACATTTTAGTTCACGGTGAAGTCATTTGTCGCTGGTTCAAACTCAGTACGTATGTACGTACATACAAGTTCAGTAATTTTATTGGATTTGTGGAGCACTGAAACTGTTAACACCCAATGACATAACTAGAACGTGCCCCCCCCCCCCCCGCAAGTTTTACTTCTTTGCCTCCTAGCACAGTAATTTTCCCTGGATTTCGAACCTGCAGTACGCCACTCCGCAGCTGCCGGGGTGGTACGTAGTATCGCTTCTCGCAACACTTATTTGCTCCCTATCAGCACCAGACCTGCTTTTTCGCGGCGTCTGATTGCGACAATTCTTGACCACGGAAAACTCGCAGGAAAATTTAAGTGCCAAAAGTGTGTTCTCAGGAAGAAAATAGTGTATTTTTATATGTACAACCCTGCACTAGAGGAAGGCATTTGCTATGCTTTTCCAGCAACCAATTGGCAAGCAGCATTCCTCATACATGTGCAACTTATTTCCATACAACCAAGGAGGATAAATCTGGAGAAGCTGTTTCTGTCCTCTCTGAGGTGGTGGGAGTCTGCGCTGCGGGAGTTCGGGAACGTGACACTTCCTGTGGCTTAAGCAGTTTTGCTTAGCGCGTGCAAACCAATGATGGAAAGAAGAAATATTTTGGACTTCTTATTTCTTAACATTAGGCTTTTGGTTATATTTTAAACATGGTTACTTGCACATGGGCAGTAAGTAACTATGCACTTCCGCTGAAAAAAAATCATTATATTGTTCAATTTTTTAAAGAAATGCCAACACATATTTTCCTGTTTTTTCAGGAAATTTTTTATTATGGGAATGAATATTTCAGCCTCAAATTTTTTCATGTCTGTATGGGTAGAGTAAGGGTCCGGAAAACCTGTTCAAAATTGCGATTTTCCCATAGAGATATACAAGAGATTCTTTGGTTGGGCGCATTGGCGTAGTCAGCTGATAAAAAGTGGCATCACGCCAGAAGCACAGGGAGAGGGGCTGTTGCCACCAACTCTTACTTCTAACCTCCTTGCATACAACACACTTTCTTTGTTATCACGGTTGTGATTACATAGTGTTGCTGACTTAGGAATCGCAACATTGTACTATTTAAATTTCTGTAAAAATTCTATCGCATCTTTTTTAGTAAATCAATATATTTGTTTTTGAAATATCATTATATGCATAATTTTATCCTGTTGTTTTAAATTCACGACCTCGGCAGTTTGTCAGATTAAAAAAAAAAAAAAAAAAAAAAAAAAAAAAACCCGGAAAAGTCAGAATTTTGGAGGTCCGGATTTTTGAGGTTACTGTATTAGAATTTTTTAAAGAGTATTAAAAACTATAGGCCAGATCAGGTACCTACTTTGGACTTAGTAACATAAATATCATACTGTGGAATTAATTTTTTTACTTTTACGGGTCTTATAGAGGTTATTATTAAAAAAAGTTGGTAAAATTTTTGAACTAAAGCCGCTCCAGGACGATGAAAATTTTCAAGTTTTCGGATATTATCTGACTTACCATCCTTGTCACATGTACGCCAAAAATCGGATTGTCAACTTCAAAATTTGTATTATATGGCGTAATCCCGTATTTCTTTCATTCTTTCATAAAGCCTAGTTAGTTCGTCATCAGGACTACTACAGTGATGTAGTCCTGACGACGAACTAGGCTTTAGTTCGAAAATTTGACCAACTTTTTTGAATAATAACCTCTATAAGACCTGTAAAAAAGTTAATTCCACAGTACAATATGAATAGAGGTGACAAATTCATTTACAACTAGGATTAAAAATAAATATCATGCTCACTGCATTGTTTCTTTTTCCAAAAGTTAAACTTTAGAAGTCAAAACCTTTCTCAAATTATTGATATTCATAAAAAACAGCCTGGCAGTCCTAGTTCATGTTGGAGGAGGGTTGGGGTCAATGTGTGACCTTAATGGCAAATGGAAACCTGATGATATGCGAAAGAATACCTCCACAATGTGTGTGTGTGTTTAAAGCTAAGCCACTTTAAAAGAAAAGATTATAAAATCGGTGCAAACACCTTCTTCAGCCTAATTGTCTAAAGTTTCCATGCTTTGCACAGATGTAATTGGTGGTGATGTCTTAGCACTTTTGATTTGCGTGGAGAGAAAACTGCATACTGTTTTTACCAAATAACTAATAACAGAAAGGTGATGGTAAGAAGATGCAGACAATCTGCTGTCAGATGATCAAGATTGCTCTGTATTAGAAACAGCTAAATAAAACTCTTCTATGAATATAATATCATCATCATCACCATTGTCAACCATTATCAATCCACTGCTGGACGAAGGTCTCCCCAAGTTTCCTCCACAACGGTCTGTCTTGTGCCAGTCTCCTCCATGTCACCCCTGCATACTTTCGAATTTCATCCACCCATCTCCCATGTGGTCTTTTTCTGGGTCTTTTCCTGTCCCTTGGAATCCAATCTAAAATTTCGGCTGCCCATCGATGATCTGTCCTTCTGGCAGTATGTCCAGCCCATTGCCCCCGCACGGGGATAACTGGTTTTCCAGTTATTTGGGGAGCGAGCGCCCCCACGGCCCGAGCTGACCTTGTGACGGATCATTTTTGTCATTTCGTCTTGAAACGATGACCGAAGGGACAGCTGTTCATCCAGCTGATAGGGGAGTGGCGACCCCACGGCCCGAGCCGACAGTAGTGTTTAAAATCTTTTTCCATTTGTGGTTGTTGTTGTTGTTATCTCGCCACGCTCCCGCCTCAGTCCTGTAGGTTGCTGAGGTTGTAATTATGCGCCAGCCCTTTCCTCTCACTTTCCTGTTTTTGCTTTCTTCTCCACTCCCTGTTCTTCCTTTTTCTCTATTTTCTACTCCTCTTCCCTTTCTTTTTCATTTTCTGTTCCTTCTTCGTTTCTTCGGGCTGGTTAGCTAGACCTACCTGCACGTTTGCCGTGTGCGGTGACCCGTACAGGTGGAAAAGGGGATGCTGGAGGCTGAGGTTACTGGGGGCCAGGCTATAGTTGTCACCAGTCGCCAACACTCCTCTTTGCCCCCTGCTTCACCCTAAACGGGAGGCTAGGAACTAACCTACTCCTAGTCAATCGGCTTGTCATTTCGTACGACGGGGTGAGTTTGGGGATAGTGTGGGCATGCCAAAGGGGTATTACCAAGACCCGGGAAAGTCAAGGTACTCGCTGAGCGCATGTCTGCACGATCAACATGCTATATCCGCCGCCTAACCCTAGGGCCGTGTCTTGCGCCCATGTTGGCCTGCAGACCTCCGGCTCTCCCCTGTTGGGCTCGGTAGTGGGCGGGGAAGCTGGCGGATGAATTTTTTCGCTTTATATATGGATTCTTTAAATATTCCCCCTTCTGTCAAACTAAAGAAATCTTTGGACACTGATCCTAACCCCACCAATAAGAAACTGCATACTTTGCCGCCGGACACTGCCCGATTTTTTATCATCCATGCACGGGAAGAATCTCACAAGCTTGGCTCCAAATCTCCCTTCTGGATTCAAAAAGCCCTGCAAGGAGCGGTTGCGTCACCAACCAGTGTGAAGAAGTTTATATCGGGAGATATATTGGTGGAAATGTCAAGTCCACGCCATGGTTCATTGCTCTTGGGCGTCTCCAACTTGGGTGGTGTCCCTGTGGACATCAAACCTCATCAGTCCCTGAATTCATCCAGAGGTGTCATCTCCGAGCGCGACCTCGTGGATGTTTCAGAGGAAGAATTTCTTGAGGAGCTTGCCAACCAAGGTGTCACAGCAATTCGTCGGATCAAGTTCCGCCGAAACGGGGAGCTGGTCAACTCCAGAACAGTGATTCTGACCTTTGATCGCCCGACTCTTCCATCTTCCATCCATGCGGGCTATTTGAACTGCTCTGTGCGCCCGTACATTCCTAACCCCTTCGTTGCTACCAATGCCAAGTGTACGGGCACTCCCAGCAGTCTTGCCGTGGTGCTGCTACTTGCAATCGTTGCGGTTCACACGACCATCTTCAATCTGACTGCTCTGCTGCAGCTGCCCATTGTGTGAACTGCAAAGGCGACCATGCTGCCAATGCCAAGAACTGTCCGAAGTGGATTGAGGAGCGGAAGATTCAGGAGGTTAAGACACTTGAACACCTGTCCTACCCTGAAGCTCGACGGAAGGTCGTTCCCGCTGCTCCAAGCGCACGCACCTACTCTTCCTTTGTAGCTCCTAAAACATCCATTGCCACTCAGACAGACATCACTATACCAAAAGACTGCCCTTTCTCTCTCGAGGATATTTATGCTGCTGGGCTGAAGGCCCTTCGACTTTCCACCACTGACAGTCTATCTTTGCCACCACAGACCAATGCTCGGGGTCCTGCATCCTCGCCCAAGCGCGCTGTTGCAGAACAGGTTTCGCGTTCTACGAGCCCTGATCCCTCGCCTGCTAGACACAAAGGCAAGGCCAAACAATCCTCAGCCACTAAATCTCAAACAAAGGTTCAAGCCGGAACGAATCAGTCCCGGTCTTCATCCTCCAGACACCCCCCAGTCCTTCCCCCGGTTACCACGCTGCCAAGGGACACTGCAGACCAGACTGAGGAATTCATGGACTCCGAGGCCTTCTAGGCCTCTTCAGTTCATTTGACCCACGTTTCTTTCTTTCTATCTACCCCTCAAATCATGGTTTCAGTCGTTCAATGGAACTGTCGAGGTTTTCGGACAAAATATGACGACGTCAAACATCTGCTTTCGTCGTACTCTCCGGTGTGCCTTTGCCTCCAGGAGACAAAACTTAAACCATCAGACCTGCTCTCAGTTCGAGGCTACAGTGCATTTCGGAAAGATAATGTTTCAGGAGATATAGCTTGCGGGGGAGTTGCCATTCTTGTCCCCCACAGTGTTCCAGTTTCTCCCGTTGCGGTCTCAACATCTTTACAAGCCGTTGCGGTGCGTATCTCCATGCCTGTGCCTCTAACTGTTTGCAGCGTCTATCTGCCGCCGGATGAGTACGTTAGCGTGTCTGCTCTTGAGAGCTTAGTTGAACAGCTGCTGTCACCTGCTCTTCTTCTGGGTGACTTCAACGCTCATAATCCATTGTGGGGTAGTGTCAGAACAGACGTACGAGGCCGTAGGATCGAATCTCTTCTGTCCTCGACCTCCCTGTGCCTTTTTAACACCGGAGCTGACACTTATTTCCACGAGCCTACACGAAGTTTCAGTGCGATCGATTTATCTTTGGGTTCACCATCAGTTATTGCTGACTGGTCGTGGACGGTGTGCAACGACCTCCATGGGAGCGACCACTTCCCAATTGTACTTGGCTATAATGAGAGCGTGCCATCTTCTGCTTCCCGCCCTCCTCGATGGAGGATGGATCGTGCCAAGTGGGAGGTCTTCACATCGTCCGCAGTGATACCTTCTGTCATGGTGACCCGAGGGTCAATCGATGCAGCTGTTACTGATGTCACCACGTGTATCATTCAGGCAGCGGATCTCTCTATCCCAAAGACCTCAACGACGCTCCCAAGACGTCCGAAACCTTGGTGGACCTCTGATTGCACAGCGGCTAGGAGAGCTCAACATAAGGCCTGGTGTACATTTCGGCGTTATCCAACCGATGCTAATCTCGTTGAATTTAAAAGAGCAAAATCTTACGCTCGGTTGGTGCGTCGACGAAGCAAGAGGGAGTCTTGGATGAAGTACGTTTCATCGATCAATTCACGTGCCAGTTCAAAAACTGTTTGGGAAAACATTCGTAGGATTCGGGGAAACTGTGGTTCCCATCAGATCTCTATTCTCGAGAGTAACGGCTGCACGTATGCTGAAGTCGGGGAGATAGTGGATTGTTTGGGTAGGGCGTTTGCCTCTGTTTCCAGTTCTGAGGCGTACCCTCTCTCCTTTCAGAGGACTAGACCAGCTGCTGAGCGCCAAAGACTCTCCTTTGCGCCTTTTCATAACACCGAGTATAACTCCCCTTCAGCATGGTTGAACTCCGAGTGGCTCTGCATCGGTCCGGTGCAACATCTGTAGGTCCCGATGGCATCCACTATGACATGATCCGTCATCTCTCGCAGTCGTCTCTCGAGAATCTGTTAGTGCTTTTCAACCGCATTTGGTTGGAGCACAGTTTCCCGGACTCCTGGCGAAAAGCTTTTGTTTTACCTTTTCCCAAGCCTGGCAAAGACCCCAAGTCTCCCTCTAGTTATCGGCCAATTGCCCTCACTAGCTGTCTGTGCAAAATCCTTGAACGCATGGTTAATTCTAGGCTAATTTACTTCCTAGAAGAACATCAAATTCTGTCGCCATCACAAAGCGGCTTCCGTCGTCATCGTTCAGCTCCTGACCATCTCCTGCTCCTTGAGACGTCTGTTCGAGAGGCATTCGTGCGTAGGCAGCACCTGGTGTCTGTCTTTTTTGACATCGAAAAAGCTTACGATAGAGCGTGGCGTCACGGTATCCTCCGTGACCTCCACGAGAGTGGGTTGCGGGGAAACCTGCCAACCTTCATTGCCAACTTCCTTCGTAACCGTGTGTTCCAGGTGCGCCTGGGTACAACGCTCTCTGCCTTCTTCCATCAAGAACAAGGTGTTCCTCAAGGCAGCATTCTTTCGGTGACTCTGTTCATCCTCCGCATTAATTGTTTGCTTAAAAATCTTCCTCCTACGGTTTCGACTACCATTTATGTTGACGACCTTCACATCTTCTGCTCGTCATCAAGCATGCATTTCATTGAAAGGCAGCTGCAGTCTGCAATTAACCAGATAGTTAAAGCGGCTAACAACAATGGTTTCGTTCTTTCTGCTGAAAAGACAGCGTGTGTCCATTTCTGCCGGAGGCGTGGCCTCCACCCCGATCCAGAACTCTATTTGGACCATGCAGCCATTCCAGTTTTGCCGGAAACCAAGTTCCTTGGTTTGACCGTCGACCGTGCGCTCACCTTTCGCTCGCACGTTCGACGACTCCGCACTTCCTGTCTGAGAGCTTTGTCCATCCTCAAGATCCTCGCCTCAGTCTCCTGGGGTGCAGACAGGACTTCCTTGTTCCGTATTTACCATTCTCTCATTCGGTCTAAACTGGATTATGGCTGTATGGTGTATGGCTCTGCGCGTCCTTCCGTTCTCCGGCCGTTGGATACCATCCACCATCAAGCGCTGCGTCTTTGTACGGGAGCATTTCGCACGTCACCCATTCCCAGCCTTTATGCCGACGCGAACGAACCGTCGCTTCATTTACGCCGTCTGCAGCTGTCTCTTCAATTTTACCTGAAACTTAGATCTCTCTCAGAACATACTTTACACGATGCAGTTTTTCATCCCCAGCATGCTCGTTTGTTCGAGACCCGTCCCTCGTGCATTCGAACCTTCGGTCTTCGTATGGCGGCCGTAGCTCGTGATGCAGGGCTCGACTTGTCACTCGTTGGAGAGACCAGGGGCTTTGAGGATCCCCCATGGCACCCTCTTGGTGTCATGGTTGATACCAGCTTTACATCTTTTGACAAGTCCTCAACCCCTGCGTCAGTGTACCAGCAGCTCTTCGCCGAACACCGTTACGTCAATGCAGACTTTATTCCTGTTTTCACCGATGGATCTAAGGCGGCTGGTGTCGTTGGATGCGCCGCCGTCTGCATTGACGAAGTTTCTGTTGCCCGCATTCCTGCCGAGGCCACGGTGTTTTCGGCGGAGATGCATGCTGTGTATCTTGCACTTGTTCACGTGCAGTCGAGATCTCATCAGCGTGCTATTGTGTACACTGATTCGTTGAGTGTTGTGCAATCATTGTCATCTTTGGATTTCTCTGGCCACCCACTTCTTTTTACCGTACGGAGACTTCTTCGTTCTTTGCTCGAGGCTGATGTCCAGATTCGGTTCTGCTGGATTCCTGGGCATGTTGGGATCCCAGGGAACGAGTCTGCTGACGCTGCTGCTAGATCTGCCTCTTCTTTGGTCGTCACACCCTTGCCACTGTTCCACCGTGATTTTCGCTTTCTTGTTCACGATCATATCAGACGAACGTGGCGAAGTCTGTGGGACCAACAGGTGGAGAATAAACTGCACCGTGTTAAACCCATCCTTGGAGTCTGGAAATCATCGTGTCGCCGGAACCGTAGGGAAGAAGTTGTTCTTGCGCGTCTCCGCATTGGGCATTGTCGCTTCACGCATAGCTATTTGCTGTGTGGCGACGCTGCCCCAATGTGTGAGGCGTGCGACTGTTTACTCACCGTCTCTCATGTTTTGTGCAGTTGTGTTCGTTTTCGTCATCATCGGTTTCACTATTTTCAGTCTCATCTGCTGGACGAGGACGCAGCTACGCTTCAAAAGCTTTTGGGCGACCACTGCGACACTTCCGCAGTAGTTTCCTTTTAAAACAGATTAACGTTTTAAAACTTATTTAAAAAAAAAAAAAAAGTTATATAATAATTATAATAGTAAATTCATAAAGTTATATATAAACCTAATTAACTAACTAGCCTGCACAACATCTTTCATCATCCTCTTTAATCTTTAGCTGATAGTTCTGTGTCTGGCGCTCTTTGGCCAAGCCTGGCCCTTGCGCCACTAAAATCAATTAACTAACTAACTAACCAGCCCATTGCCATTTCAGGGATTTAACTCTGATCATGATGTCTTCCACTCTTGTCCTTTTTCGGATCCACGAGTTCCTCTTCTTATCTCTCCTGGTTACACCAAGCATGCACCTCTCCATGCTGCTTTGAGTTGTCTGCAGCCTTTGTAGGTCTCTTTTAGTTAAGGTCCACGTCTCTGCACCATACGTAAGCACTGAAAGGATGCATTGATCAAACACTTTTCTTTTAAGACATAATGGCATATTGCTCTTGAAAATTATGCTGTTTCTTCCAAAAACTCTCCAGGCAAGTTTTGTACGCCGATTAATTTCATCATCAATGTGACCCTCACTTGATATCTGCTGTCCAAGATAAACGTACGTGTCTGTTATCTCCAGCTTTTCTCCATCAATCGATAAATCTTCATTTCTTGTAAAAGCATTGAACATCACTTTTGTCTTCTGAAAGTTCATTTTTAATCCCACTTCTTTACTCTTGTCAGCAAGTTCCTGGATCATACTCTGCAGCTCTGATGGGGTAGTTGCAAAAATGACTACGTCATCAGCAAAACGAAGGTGGGTTAG
Organism: Macrothele yani; assembly: GCA_039090855.1. Lineage (NCBI taxonomy): Eukaryota > Metazoa > Arthropoda > Arachnida > Araneae > Macrothelidae > Macrothele > Macrothele yani. The sequence continues at coordinate 269,900 of CM076997.1, forward strand.
ATAATCTCCATTAATCTTTATCCCCTTGTTTTCCCAGCTCAGTGACTGAAAAACACCCTCCAATGTGGCATTAAAGAGCTTCGGAGATATGGTGTCACCTTGTCTCACCCCCTTTCCAATTTTTATGTGTGTTGTATTTTCAAACAGCCTAATCTTTGCACTTGCATTTTCATAGATGTTATTAATAATATTAATGTATGCATCTTCAATACCGCAGGATTTCAGAGCCATTGTAACTGCTGATGGTTTCACCGAATCAAAGGCTTTTTCATAATCGATAAAAGCCATGCACAATGGAAGTTCATATTCCCTCGCTCTTTCAATTAATTCTCTCAGCACATGGATATGATCTATTGTGCTGTAGCCACTCCTGAATCCAGCTTGTTCTCTCGGTTGAGCCATGTCCAGTGTTACCTTCAAGCGGTGTGAAAGAACTTTAGTGAAGATTTTATAAACTACTGATAGGAGGCTGATAGGTCTGTAGTTTCCGAGATCCTCAATGTCACCTTTCTTATGTAGCAGGATCATTGTAGCGGTGTTCCAATCCTCAGGAATCTTTCCTTCATTAAGGCATCGAGTGAAAATTTGGGCGAGTACTGTTTCGATTTCTCCACTTGCTTCTTGTATGATGTCTACAGTAATTCCATCTTCTCCTGGAGCTTTCCCCCGCTTCATGTTCTTGATTGCATGTGCAACTTCTGCTGGAAGGACTGGAGGAACTCTGGTACTGGTATCTTTCATGATGTCTGGAGTGCATGTATCATCCCTTTCATATAATTTGGAGTAGAAATCTTTCACTCTTGTCAAAATTTCGCCTCTATTTCTTGTTACAGAACCATCTTCTTTTCTCAGTGCCATAATCTGTTTTCTTCCCTTACTGAGATGTCCCTTTGCTATCTTTAGGCTTTGGTTGTTTTCAATTGCTTTCCTCACTAGTTCACAGTTGAATTTTCTTACGTCTTCAGTGATACTTTTTCGTACTGTCTTGCATAGCTCTATATATTCCACTTTGGAAGTCACATCTTCTTTAGTTGTCCTCATCTCTCTTCTTTTTTGCATCAACATTTTCGTTTTTCCTGATAATTTATTTACATGCAACTTGTTCTTAGACCCAGCTAATTTTGTTGCTGTTTCCATAAGAGCTTTGGTTACTTTTCTGTTAACTTCAGAGATGTCCACTTCTTCCGATGTTAGGCCTTCTAAAGCAGAGAACCTGTTCTTCAGTTCCAACTTGAAGGTATTATGGTGTTTTTTAAGGTTAAGGTTATGTCAATAGATTTTGTTTGTCTTATGAGCTTGCCACGTTCAAGTTTAGTGTTGAGGTGCATCTTACATCTCACCAATCTATGGTCACTACCTGTGTTGAACTTGTTTAGCACACTGCAGTCTTCTATGACGAATTTTTTGTTACACATAATAAAATCAATTTCACTTGTCGTCCCATTTGGATGTCTCCATGTCCATTTCCTGTGTGGCTTTTTCTTGAAGAAGGAGTTCAAGATGAAAAACCCTTCTGCCTCTGCAAACTCAACGAGAGTATTTCCACGCTGGTTTCTGTTGCCGTGACCGAATTTACCTACTGAAGTTTCATTCTGTTGCCGTTGCCCTATTTTTTGCTCTGTATTAGAAACAGCTAAATAAAACTCTTCTATGAATATAATATATAGACCTGTTATATCTGCATTTTGTATGATTTCATTTTTCTTTTTCTTAACCATTTTATAGCTGCATCTATGTATGTTCAGCAACCATCTGTCACTGCTCAGCCAGCTTCTGCTCCAACTGCTGTTGCCCAGCAGCCTGCCTCACAGTCAGTCCAGTCAACAGCAGGTACTACTGTCACCACACCAAAGGTTCATGCAAATAATTGGACATTCAAAAAAGGACCAGTAAGAGTTCAGAGACCTAAACTGGCACCTAAGCCACAGCAACTCCATTACTGTGAAGTGTGCAAAATTAGTTGTGCTGGTCCTCAGGTTAGTTTCTGTTTTGACTAAAATTGTCAGTAGTTGATAATCTGTATTTTGCATTTTTTCTTTTTTTTTCACTATGAGTCTGACTTGTCACGCATCTATCACTTACAACAATTTTGACATTAAAATTCCAACTTGGTATTGCTTATGTAATAGTCTGATTGAAATGTGATGGTAAATATTTCCGATCTGATATGACTAAACTACCGACTTTGACCACCGCAAATAAAGACCGCACCACACTGATTACTGTTGCTGGTGTGTACTCTATTCCAGGGGTGCAGAATATGTCCGAACACGCGAACAAGGTTCAGGGAAATTTTTGGCAGCTCTGGGGAAATTTTTGCCCAGGGGTAAAATATTAATAGTAATAACAAAAGGAAAAATTGAATTATTAACAACGAATGAGGTAATCATTGTAATCATTTTGAAAAATGTGTTGTGTTAAATACAAGAGGTTATGAGTGCTGTGACGTACTGCAAACTGCTTTAGTACGTCACAGAATCATTCGAACAAACCTGTTTTGTTCACAGTGAACTAATACTATACAAAACAATCCAAAAAGATTTTAAGTTGTTTTCTGTTGACTTACAAAAAAAGCGCACTGAATGCATCTGACGAGGCAACAAAGCTGATGCTAAAAATTACTCATTGGAACTCGAAAAATTTTCAAAACCTTGTTTTATATATCAACTCTTTGGGGTGATTGACATATTAAAGTTGATCGCAAAATTCAGTTGTACCTCTCAGAACATTAAAGCTTGTTTTTGGACAATCTTTGATTATTATGCTTTAGTGAAAAACACACTTAATAACATGATAATCGAAATGAAAAGTGGAAAATTTACCGAAGAAAACTTTCCATCAGTTTTTAAGGAAATTGAATTTTTAAGAAATTATGTTCACCAAAACTGTCTATTGGTTGATGAAGACTACCAAAGATCAAGCCGTTCCCAGACTCGGCAGCAGGCTGAAGGATGAAAAAACAACCAGTGAAAGTTTCAGAAATTTAAAAAAAAAAAAAAAATCTTTGTGTAACATTACTGGAAAAACTTGCACTTAGAATTTCTGAACCTCCAGTTATAGAAAATATGCGGCAGTGTTTCAGTAGCAGGTATGTGTTCCCTCCAGATACAACATATGAGCATACAATTAAGAAATCTTTAGAAACACTTAGAACATGGGTCAGCAAAAATGAGGGTGCAAGTAAGATAGTAAAGTTCTTTTTTCCCCAGTTGAAAATTATGAAAAAAAACCCTTTTAAATACAGTTTTTTTAAAAAAAGTACTTGATTCTTCTGAAGAAAAAACAAACAAACTTAATTGTCCAGGATAACACAGCAATAACAGAAACATTTACTAACCCTGAAGTGTATGCCCACATCCCTGAAATAATTTGTGTACTAAAAAACTGTTTAAAAATCTGTAGTGAAGCTGTTTGTGAATCAGTTGTATCTGTAACTCGCAACCACCTACTCAATCGGAACATCCGGTTCAACACCCTTTTTAATGAAGTCCTCATTTCTTGAAATGGACCTCCTGTTCATAAGGCTTCATAACTTCTAAAAGAATCCTTAGAAAGGCATATTTCCATGGTGGAAGATACCACTTCACACTGTTTTCTTCAGCATCTCGTCTCAAGGTGTTTAAGACGTCAAAGGTGATTAATGACAACCTTCACGAAAAGACGGGAAGATTGCCATTTTCCCATCAATGTAAGATTGCTTTTTATTCATTCTATGGAATAAATATTAGCTTTTTTTTTCCCCTTCAAATTTTTAAGTAATAGGCTTAAAGGATAGTTCTTAGAGTATATGTCATTGATTAAGAACTTTAATAATCACTTAAACTTGTATGATAATCCGCTACAGTTTTGAGGGAAATTTCAGACAAAAAAAAAAAATGTGTTCTAGGGAAACATTTGACCTTGAACATTTTCTGCTTCCCTGCTCTATTCCTTTGGAGTACTTCATGGATCTGTAAATTTGGTATGACCAAGTGGTCATTGAGGTTCAAGGCTTCCTGAGCACAGGTGTGATGTGAAGCAAAGCAAACTAACCATAGCATTAGCACAATTTAAAAATTATGGTGCTATCCCTAAATGCAATGAAATCAAAAAGATTGCTCTGTATTTCTCGATATATCGTGATGAAAAACATGTTTAAAACGTATTGGTCTTTAGTTAATATCCATTTAATGTAATGGTTTAACTGCTGCAGCTTTTTTACACCTTTCTTTTTGTGTTAAATGCACTTCTTGATTGGAAATTATTATAATTATTGCAAGATATTAGATAGGCGAAGTTTGTTATGCACCTTTTTGTTTGTAATAGTTGTTGGTCTAGTCATTGCGTTACTCTTCACTCGATTCTTGAATTTAAACATTCTAAAAGCAGTTATTACATTCTTCACAGAGGCGCACATACTCCTTTGTCGCGAAGTTAAAAAAGAGATTATGCCATGGAGGATCTTTTTTCAAGACTATTTTGGTCCAGAATACTTTTAATTTTAAGTCTGGAAATTCGAAAGGTCGATCGTAGTAAGAGGGTTGAAAAATCCTTTCGACTAACAAAAAAAACAAAACAAAAATTCTGTTTAAAAACGCAATTCCTCCAAGAAGGGTAGTCATGACAAAAAGAAACACAAAAGACTAAAATGAGCTATGAAACATTAAAATACCTTAATGTTTAAGACAGGATGTACAAGCATGAGTCATTCAAAAATTTCCGCACAAGAAAATGCAAATCTCCAGAAACATAGCTGGACCTCTTGGCTGTATTGTCCGATGCATTTCAGCAAACTTAGTTGTCATCTTCTGGGACTTTGAATCGTTCATTCCTTCCGCAGTCTACACCAGAGCTGAGACGGGCTGAACCGGAAAGCCCAAGCCAGAGCCCTGGCCCGAATCAGGCTCGTGCTGTAGAATATTTACTGCGGTTCGGGCTTGGGCTCTTAGGGAGAAAGAGAGATAATTTTTTTATTTATATAAATGTGATTTTGTATGATTTAGCAAATGTGACACTTGATAGTTGGTAAAGGGAATTCTTCGGTAACTGGTTCTGGCTGGGGAGTAGGCATTCGAGGTGGCTATTTATTCCGGGATTGGGTAGAAAATGCCATAAGCTGCGCATTAGTGTGTATCTGCAGAGAAGAAAAATCTTTTTTAAGAACTATAGATATTGGATAGTTGATAGCATGTCGGCGATAATCTACCCCCTATCTCAACGCAGTAGCTCCCTGCTAATTCTATTTAGCAACGTACATATTACAGCGCATTATAGGTCTATAATATTAGCATTATTTGAGCACCATGCAATTGCAGCACCGCCCGAGTATTTTGGATGCCCGGCCGCCCGAAGCACTTCTGGTGAAAACGAAGGGTCAAAGAAAATCGCACAGTTACACTGTAAAATATAGATAAGATATCCCTTCCCCACTCCCCATTTGAGAAGTGCATTAGTTAATTGCAGGAGGAGGAGGAGGAGAAGAAGAAGAAGAGAGTGGAAAAGATTTTTTTTTACTAATGGTTGAACAAGTTGTGTAATGTGATCAAAATGTTGTTACAGGGTGCGCACGCGTGCTTGAAAACCTGGAAAAGTCCTGGAAAATCATGATTATGTTTTCAAGGCCTGGAAAAACAAGTGTTTTTTGTAATGCTGTCTTGAAAAGCCTTGAAATTTGAAATTAGTGCTTAAAAAAATGTCCTTTTAGGAAAATAGTGTTACTGTTACTCCATTTTTTAAAGTTCCTTTCCTCTGTTCTCAAAGAAACCGCCGGCAACGGTGGTGTTTCCGACACGGTGGTGTTTTTTTGCTTCCCCCCAGCCAATCCTAATTTGGCTGGGGGAGCAAAAACACTACTTCCAGCGCAATAAAATTGGATGATTACTAGTAGGTCGAAGGGGAGCTTGATGTCCCTCCGACAACTGAGAACGGAAGGGGAAAGAAGAGGCATTTGCAGGGGGTCACGTATGTACTTAGTCAGCTGGCATCCACCAGTGAGGAGTATGCCTGAACAACACATTGATCTTCTTGTTTATGTGCATGCTACCCTCCCTCCCCTCAAGAGACTTCTGCTACTTATGATAAAAAAAAAGAAAACTATCTTTGCGAATTTTTCACGAAAGTGGCTGAAATTTTTACATTCTTTATAATTGGATTACAGAAGCTCACTTCCAAAATTCCAATTGAATCGGTTTAAAACTTTAAAAAACATTGGTAATAATTATTATGGACAAGTATGTGTGCCTCTTTGGACAGAGTGACCCTCCAGCAGAAAGGGTGTTACCATAGCAACGGTTGATTGACAGCTGGGAGCGCTGATCTGAAGCCCTTGGTTGGGAAGAAAGCAAACACCTGTTTCACTTCCACAGCTCAAAAGGACTAGGAGAAAAATTTCAGAAATCCATTTTTCCAAATTTTGAAAATAACAGTAAAATTTTTACAGTGGTTAAGATACATCATAATAAAGTTCTAGTGCAAATTTCGCCAAATTCCGTTAGGAACAGCAGATGCCAAAAAAAAAAAAAAAAAATCCGTTGCATAATCGGATTGAAAAAAAAGAAACAGTAATTATAAATTCCGGGAAAAGCAAGTGAATTATTTTTTTTAGATGCCATGGTTTATTTAAACAGAGTGATCCTTAAAAAAAAATTCTGTGATGATATGGACTCTATTTGAATTACAATCATACATTTTTATTCAGATGTCTGAGTTACTGTTTTAATAAAAAAAATCATCTATAATTAAAAAAGTTTTCAATGGATTTAAGCGATATTCAGCAGATAAACGTATTTTAGTAAATTGCAACATCATGACATAAATTTGGTAATTTTGTCAAAAATTGGGGAGCATTTTTTTTTTTTACATTTTCTATTATAGTTAGGGTGAAGGAGGAAGGGTGCAACTTGACAGTTCAGTGAGCTGCAGGTGGTGATTTATGGCGTTGTGCCAAATGAAAAGAAGCCATTCCATCGGGTCATTCCAAAGGTTGTGTGTGGACCTGTCGTCCTGCTGTTTGATCTTAATCAGAATGTTTTTGTGCAGGGGGGGGAGAAAAATATCTGTTTCAGCTTAACAGCTTTCACGGTTCACCTTTTTTTTTTCTTTGTAATAAATAAAAATCATAGTTGCTGCATTCACCATTGATCCATATGTGCATTTCTTGAATATAAACAGCAGACAATCAGAAACATGGTGTTGGGTGGGTCTTGATGTTCTTCATTTTGCATATGCTGAATTCTGTTCTGTGGGAATAAGGAATGACTTATACTGTGAATATATACAAAACTCCATATTTTTGAGCTGAAAAAATAGGTCTACTTGTACACAGTAGCTAACGTGTGAACTCAGATGAAGACAATCAGACATACGGACATATGATTCCATAAAAAAAAATCAACATAGTTTTTTTATTATACACTACAGGTAAAAAAGCAAAAACATGTTTTTAAACATTATAAAGGAAAACAGATTTTTGAAACGCATGACTTGATCATCTTAATTTCTGAAAGTTTCTTTTTTCCACATCCTTTTTTTTTTTTTTCAATTACAATATACTGTAACAGGATACTGTGTGTTGTATCACTTAGTGATATGGCAGATTTTCGGTTGCCGATATCCGCGATCGTAAGCGGTAGTTGCATTGCGATTGTTGATGATGACAAGATAAATACTAGAGTGATGTAAAATGTTGCATAAACTAAAAAAGTTCGCCCCCCCCCTTCTGAACTTTTATGCGGTCATCATAGCTGATCAACCATTTCATTCCATGAACATCAGCACATTTCAATCATTTGAACATTGGGGGTATCTGAAGGAATTCAGCCGTGCTTAAGCGCGTAGCGCAACGAAAACATGCTAATTTTGGACAGTTCTATTCCCTTCCCCTCTACCATCCCTAATAATTGAGAGTGCATACTGTAGTTTCAAATATTCTATTTATGAGCTAGCTTTCGCGCTGTTCGTTATGCTTTTATTTTCGAAATTACTAACCCTTTCGAACTATGGTTGCAGAAAACGTTTATGCTTTGGGTTTGTCTGTACGATAATTCGCATGAAAGCGGTTGAATTTCGGCAAATTTTAGTATGCTGTTGGGTACAACCTGAAACCTACCCTGTTGAAAAAAGTCGAAATTAAATTTAAAAAGCCAAGACATAAGAGCAGTATTCGTTCTCCAAGCTAAGGAATGTTAACTCACATAAAATCTGTTTGATTGCAACAAAGTTTTGGTATGTTATCAGGTAGGAGAAAACCTACCCTTGTAGAAAATGGTGTCCAACTTGAATTCAAAGGTCAGGGCATAAGAACAGAATTTATTCTTTACGATCTTGTGCTTGATGAACTTGATCCATTTGCATCTTTCATCTTTTTTATTACTTAAAACTGAAAATACTTTAAAAAAATAATTTGAACATGATACTGTAAAGCGTAATAATCCTGGAATTTTTTGTATATGTCCTGGAAAAGGCCTTTAAAGTCCTTGAATTCCCCCCCAAAGTGTACGAACCCTGTGTTAGCAGGGTGAAGACTAATAATATGCTACGGTGGCTTGGCCATGTTGAAAGAATGAGTGATAAGATGCTTACTAAGAAAATCTTTTTAGCCAAAGTGGCAGGAAGGAAAGGCAGAGGAAGGCCAAGGAAGTCATGGGAGGGGAAAATAGTATGAAGTGTAGAAGGTCTTGTGTATGTCTTGTGATAGATGTCAGTGAAGCCGAAGTTGTGTGTCAAGATCGCTGCAAATGGAGAATTTGATACTGCAACAGTAAGTAAATAATAAGTTAAAATTTTATCTGATAGTTTGTATTTCTTTGTGGGGCTAACCTCTTTATCTTAGAGAACAGCTTAGTTGTGTGTGAATGAATAAGTGAATGAAGTCCCATTACCATCTCTTGGCACTGATGTTTCCCTTTTGTATCCCTGTCTCTGTGTATTTAACTATCAATTATTCAGTTGTACCACAAGAAAATTAAGAGAAAACGGAAATCTTGAACATGCAGTTTTGACTTTGGGTTTGCAATTTTAACCATGAGATAATATATAAAATTCCGTTCCTGAACTCAAAATTATAACCTTTTTTTTTTTTTTGCCATTTGCATTCAACTTTATTGCGTATGTGATTGTTCCCTTAGACAGAAAAACTGATTTGACCAGTAGAATTGCCTTTTAACACTTTCACTGCCACGTGACTCCAAATGGCGTCATACAATACTTTTAGCCCAGATGCAGCGTCGTAAAGGTGACTTCATATTTTCCTTCGTAAAACCTTCGGCACTTGAAGAGAGGTATCTGTTTTTGTTACTGGCACTGAGAATGAGTATCCAACGTTTATAAAAATGACCGTGGTTTTGGGATAACAGATTTTTCCCTGCATGGTTTCGGGAAGGGAAAGTACGTTGTTTATTTTCCTTTGAATGTCGCTGGTTTTGCGGGAATGAACTATCAATAAATAAATGCTTGAGTGGCAATAAAAAGCATTTGCTGCTTAGAGTTCATACGTTAGAGGGCAGTCTATTGAGAACGCTTAGGGGATTGAAGGGAACCCCTTATTGAGAACTTCAATGCTTAATTTTGGGGAAACAACGGATGTATGCAGACAGGCTATCTCTGGTCCCTCTCCAACCAAAAGTTCATCGGCATGCACATCCTGCCATGGAAATAGGTGATCCCGATAATTTGTCATCATATGCAGAAAATACTTCTATTATCAGCTGTAGTACGACTAGCAATGAAAGTGAAAATGAAGATACGATCTCTTCTCTTCATACTCTGCCTCAACAGATTTTAGCTATGCATCGCGTATGATGTTCCCGACGGCAGGAGAATAATTTACTAGTGTGCTAGGACTAAAAAATAATAAGGCAATTATTGAACCAACCTAATTTTTCAATCTTTTTGAGACTGAATAATTTTACAATTTATTAGTAACCATCTACAGGATATGCACGTCTATAGCATATACCTTGCATATGCTGTAGACGTGTTTATATCCCTGGAGTTACTGAAGGTTATCACTAAAAAAACAATTATGGATACATTTCCTTGTATTTTAGAATAGCGGAGTCGTGAAAGCTATGAGAACCGAACACAGCCAAGTTGATCCAAATGCATAGAAGCTCATCTGTGGTGACGTGTTGTGGCAGCTCGGGAGATTTGCTCGTTTTTTTGTGGGCACCACATGCTTGTCGTTGAAACAGCACCTCGGCAGCGAAAGTGCATAAATTCTTATTACATGTGTAAACTCAAATTGTATGGAAAAATATTGCAAACTTAATCAGCATACTTCAATTTGCATAGTCATGCCTTGATTTGGTCGTCATCAACCTTAGTTGGCCTCCCGGACCGAGGACCATCGTTGTGGTCAAAATCACCAGCACGGAATTTTGTGAACCACCGATGGCACTGACGTTCTTGTAGAGCTTTATCACCGTACACTTTACGCAACTCTTTAATAAGCTTGACACGCTTTCTTCCCTTTACGGAAGTAAAACAGTAAAATATGGCGAAAATGCACAGTTTGGTCTTCCATCTTCAACTTGATGTCAAATGTCCGCAAATCAACCAAATCGCTCACTGTTCCTTTGACTATAATTGCCTGTTGAATGCCATAGTGATAACAGTGCATGCCTCTAGTACTTCCAAAACCGCCCAACCACCATCGGGTGCCAAAATATGTCATGACTTTTCTGACAATCCAATACATAGCATTGAGTGTGCAACTGTGGCCGATTTATAAGTTCAGTGCTAATTTTGAAGTTAAGTATCAAAAAATATTTGTCATCTCTACTTATCCCTTTCATTTCTATGGTATTTGATGAAAGTGGACAAAAATAGTTAAAACTCCTGGTTCCTGGAATAACTGGACGTTTCTAAAAAACGTTCCTGTAGGTTGTTTTATACAATTTCAGGCTTTGATATAAAGTGGAACTCAATGTTTTGTATGTTTGCAACACATAAATTAAAGACATCCATCAGTTTTGTGATTTGATTTTTGATAGATCATTGTAGGCTTGCTCTGCTTACTTTAATTCGCTTCACTGTACCACCAATACCAGTGCAAGCTGATTTCCCATGGCTAGTGGCAAAAAAATTCCCATGATTCATATATTGCAGAATCACTTTCATGCTTGCACAAATTCAAAAAATTCTTGTGATTTTTATATTGTGCTGCTGCACACCCACCTGTAAAATAGTGAACCTTCACAACTTCTGGATATTTATTCTTGATGTACTGCATTGTTGTTTGTTGAATTCTGTACACCATACAAGCATGCGTGGTCCAGATCGTCGGAAAAGAAGCAATGATTGGAGATTTGAAGCAACTGTGTCTCACCTCTTGTGTACATAATTAGTGGGTGAACTGTGCATGCCTCTGGTGTCCAATGATAGCCTTGTGCCTCATCATGTATGACAAATGAGTAGTTCTTACTGAAGTCCATAAGAACAATTGCCATGTCTGGCATAAGCATTTCTTTGAGTTCCTTTAGAAACCTGGATTGTTCCTTCGCAATGTATGCATGTGGGATAAGTTTTTCCATCTTCAACAATAGCATTTGAATAAAATCTTCCATTGTTGAAGTTTGTTTAGTTAATTCTGTTCTTCCACTTGATACCCACTGACTGAATTCTATGGTATTATTTTAATCATAGTCTTCAAATTTTGTTTTCAAAAAAATTTGCTAAGTTATCTGTAGATGGGCAGTTTTTGCAGTGTCTGAGCATGCAGTTACGATCTTTCAAGTCACAAACCATGTAACCCATTAGTGTTTCATACGATTCCTTGAACTGAACAGCATTCAGAAGTAATATAACATTTTGATGTATAGTGCACACACATACAGAATGAGCACCAGCTAAAACACACCATTTTGGTCTTACACTGCAAAAATTTGAAAATCCAACCTTTGTCAGGATATTGCTGTTAAAAGAGCTATACAGTTCTTTAAGATTGCACAAAATTAGCCTCTTTTGCACTTGCTGATTTCTTCTGATGCTTACAAAATCCTTCTTTCCTGACATCTGCCGAGAAGAAGTGCCATCTTCATAAAATCCCTGAATTAATTGCAATGTTACATTGCTCAGTTTTTTCCTTGGTTCTGGTAGTGACATAATTCCTGTTTTCTTAATCAGTTTTTTAGATTGTCGCACTAGATTGACGACACCTGAAATGTTTCAATAATCATCATTTGGGACCAGGTGGAGGTGCCATTGTTAAGCGTTTGAATTTTTTTTTTTTCTTGCATGTTCAATGTGGGAAGTTTCTCTTTCATCAGAGCAAGCTTATCTAAATCTTTGGCCTTTTGTTTTGTTGCACTGGTCTCAGGGGCAACTTCATTTTCGGACCTTGAAAAATCATGTTGCAGTACACAGGCAACTTTGTTTAACACTTGATTGTATTTGTTTTATTTTCCTTTTTCCATATGACAATCTTCTGTGCTGTGGTACAGAATGCAGCTTCAAAGGAGAACAGCCAATATTGATTTCGTCCAGTGTTTGTTCTTTTTCTACTGATTCTTGTAGTAGCGTTAATTCGTTGTCACTTGTGCTTTCACTTCCATACTGTGCAGCTGTGATGTCTAAACCAGATTCCAGAGCTTGCTTCCTCTACTCTCATAGCCCTATTTCTACAGTTACAACAGATCTTCTGCCCAAGTTTAACATTAGCATGTTTTTGTATAAATTCCTTTGCTAATCATAGATTGACCATCATTAGAAAGTTTCTAACAGGGTTTTTATGAACTTGAAATGGATTGCAGCATGATTTTTGTTGTTCCTCAAATTTTGTCATATAGTAGTATTCATGATGAAAACATAATGTCACAATACTTCCACAGTCTATTACTTCCACAGTCTATATCAGTTCTTAAACACAGTATTTCCTTAATAACTTCACTTATCTCCTCAACTCTTTTCAGTCAGTCCCCTTTGTGACACATAGCATGTTTTGTGAAATGGTGTTTGGGTCAACTGCCCAACACTGCTGAGGTTTTGTTGATCCATTACTAAGGAAGTGAGCAGTAAGAGAATATGTACAAACTAAGAAAACTTCCCCTCTCAGCAAGCTAAAACTCTTAACTGAAAGACAAACCAAAGGGGGTCATGACCAGGATACTAGTGAACCAAAACAAAAGATCAAACTAAAACCTCATTGGCTTGTTAGCTAAAACCAAAACTAAACTTTGATTGGCAGTTGAAAAAACCTAACCAAAACTAAACATTTATTAGCAGATTGGAAACCAAACCAAAAATAAAAATTGCCTGTCAGTTGAAAACCCTACTGTCACACTGTCTGGTAGTATACATGGTTCATACGCTCCTTGAAAAGTCCTTGAATAAAAAAAAAGTTCATTTTCAAGTCCTTTCAAGGACTTGAAAAAGTTTAAGGCTCTGTAAATAGTACTTGAAAAAGATTTTGTTTGTCAAGTAATGATGAAAGTGCATGTGTTAAATAATTGTTTGTGCTAAAAAGATGTGTAGGAGATTTCTGTGTAGTTCTGATAAGACACCAAGCTGATCAAATAATGCAGAACTTGCATTCAACCCAGGGTAGTGTGTGGGTAGCTGGCATCTTGGCTATGATATCACTACAGAATAAAGCGTCAGCCATGTGAGTAAAATAAGTGGAATGATGTATTTGCAAATTGAGATGGGCTTCTGTTTACTGGGTGTAGGGATGCATTCTTGCTGGAGAGTGGAACTTCCAGGAATTGCTTCATGCGTGGACCCTTTCGTCTTCTGGCTGCATCAAAGTCATGCATCAAAAATAAAAGGTTAAAGCAAATAATAAGTGTTATACCAGCAAATAAATACAAAAACAGTGTACCCTTTCAAAATATTCTGCAAGATAAAATGATTTCGAAAAATACCAAAACAGAGGGGCAATTCAAAGTGAATAAAATAAACGAACTGTGGGCAAGGTGTAACAGCAGGTCATTGAAGGTGTGCCTGCCCCAGCCAAGATGTATGGTCTAAACTTACTGAAATACCTATCTATTGACCAACCAACAATACACACATGTGATAATTCACGTTTAAAAAGTCCTTGAAAAGTGCTTGAATTTATTTTGCTTGGAAGAGTACGAACCTTCGTTTAAAACCCAAAATAAAACTCCATTCCCTGAAGCATATTTCAGAAAGTTCTTATCTTTCAACATTTTCTCTACCCACATACCCCTTGTGATGATTAAATCAGCTGATAAAGCAAACTTGTGAAATGTTGAAATGTGTTACTCCTGTTGATGCTTTGTGCACTGATATGCTGAAAATTTTTATTTCACAATGTTTCAGAGTAGTTAAAAATTAGTCAGTGCTTAAAAATTTCTATTTGATTTTGTTTCACTTTGTCAATTGTAAAAAATGGAGCAAAAAATTGCAGTTGAGTCCAAATTATTAGTTATTAAGAATATAGGAATTTTTTTTTAAACTATAAGGAACACATTTAAAAATAGTTAGCCTCTAAATTTTATTTGGAAATTTACCAAAACTGGAAAAAAATCCTTGTAATCATGGTATACAAAAAATTACTTTGGGGGGGGGGGATCTTGTTGCTACCTAGCCTAGCAATTTATTAACAAAATTACATGTTTGATTATTTTCAAGGTGCAAAATTACATGTTTGATTACTTTCAAGCAAATTGGAAAGTTGAAATTTTATGTAAAAAATGAACAAACTTTTTTTCATTTTTGCAGAGGTTTTTACCCCTCAGCATGTGAGAGTAACTGTATCTTGTGAACTCTCTCTCTCATGCACACAGGTGTGCACGCACACAAAGATTTAAGTTGAAAAGCTGCCACATGGTATGCTTCATCATTTGCAACAGGATCAGTTTGCTGTTGAACGAGTGGTTAGGCCTGACTTTCGAGTGCTGTATCTCAGAAACTGGAATGTGGAAAATAAAAAATTGCAGCTTTGTTAGGTAAGCCTACATGCTAATTTTCAGCAAAATCCAAAACGGTGGGTCAGGTTTGTAAAACAAAATGGCTGAACTGTCGAAGGAGGGCCCTCTATGAAATTCAGATAATTTTAACCATCTGAGAAAATATGCCATAACCACCATTTTTCTTCAGATATGTTATAGGATGTGTTAAACATCTATACATATAAAAAAAAAAATATTTCCCTCATGCCAGAGCAATATTGTACAGAACCTCCCATAAAATGTCTAAATTTTGCTGTAATTTTTCACTTCACCACTAGGTGGCACTCACTTAACTGGTGTTTCAGGTAAAATGAAAAGTGTTTTCAACATGTAGGTACCCTTTTCCATGTGATTCCAAAGTTTCATTCTCCTAAATTCAGTAGCACACAAACTACAGCATGTTATGTAAAAAGTGGCATGCTACTGCACAGCTGCAAAAGTGGGTGTTAGGCTAAATTTTGGACCACTGTATTTTAAAAACTATGAGGTTTAAAAAACTGAAACTTGGGATTTTTCCAATATCTTTATTTGGGTATATCTACCTGCCAAGTTTAATTAAAATCGGAGTCGGTGGGTGACATGGCCTCGGTGATTTTACATGGAATCATCCCTTTAGCTTTTATGCAAATCTATAAAGATGAGTTGTAAGATTATACCATCTCAAAGTTATTTTCAAACTTTGAAGGAAGCATACACCACAAAGTTCCAGTGTATCAGGAAATCTAATAAAGATGTAAAATTTGCATTTTGTGACATTTGCCAAAACAATTTTAACATTGCCCATAGAAGCAGAAATGGTATTTTTGGTCATGTAAATGGTCCCAAACACAAAGATAATGTGAAGTGCAGGGCTCGACAAATATGTTCTAGATCTAGGAGCCAGCTCCAAAATTTAGGCGCCAGGTGAAACAAAGTCAATAACGCATGAACACATGTTTGGTTATGACGCTGGAACGAAAAGTGGTAAACCATATTTGTTATTTTTTCTTCTTATTACCCAAACCACTTATTGCAAAATAAAGTTCCAATTTGCTTCATAATTTTCTTTTTTATATTCTTTCAGTAGACGATCTCAAAAAATTTCAGATTTCGATTTTATTAAAATACTATTTACGGAAGTCATATTTTTTACATATTAATTTAAGGTGCCATTTTTTTTCTTCGTGTAATACAGTCTGTAAACCATAAAATTCAGAAAAAAAAATTTTTGTTTGTGAGATCATCATCATCATCATTGTCAACCATTATCAATCCACTGCTGGACGAAGGTCTCCCCAAGTTTCCTCCACAACGGCCTGTCTTGTGCCAGTCTCCTCCATGTCACTCCCGCATATTTCACAATTTCATCCACCCATCTCCCATGTGGTCTTTTTCTGGGTCTTTTCCTGTCCCTTGGAATCCAATCTAAAATTTCGGCTGTCCATCTATGGTCTGTCCTTCTGGCAGTATGTCCAGCCCATTGCCATTTCAGGGATTTAACCCTGATCATGATGTCTTCCACTCTCGTCATTTTTCGGATCCACGAGTTTCTCTTCTTATCTTTCCTGGTTATACCAAGCATGCACCTCTCCATGCTTCTTTGAGTTGTCTGCAGCCTTTGTATGTCTCTTTTAGTTAAGGTCCACGTCTCTGCACCATACGTAAGCACTGGAAGGATGCATTGATCAAACACTTTTCTTTTAAGACATAATGGCATATTGCTCTTGAAAATTATGCTGTTTCTACCAAAAGCTCTCCAGGCAAGTTTTGTACGCCGATTAATTTCTTCATCAATGTGACCCTCACTTGATATCTCCTGTCCAAGATAAACATACGTATCTGTTATCTCCAGTTTTTTCTCCATCAATCGATAAATCTTCATTTCTTGTAAAAGCATTGAACATCACTTTTGTCTTCTGAAAGTTCATTTTTAATCCCACTTCTTTACTCTTGTCAGCAAGTTCCTGGATCATACTCTGCAGCTCTGATGGGGTAGTTGCAAAAATGACTACGTCATCAGCAAAACGAAGGTGGGTTAGATAATCTCCATTAATCTTTATCCCTTTGTTTTCCCAGTTCAGTGATTGAAAGACATTTTCCAATGTGGCATTAAAGAGCTTCGGAGATATGGTGTCACCTTGTCTTACTCCCTTTCCAATTTTTATGTGTGTTGTATTTTCAAACAGCCGAATCTTTGCACTTGCATTTTCATAGATGTTATTAATAATATTAATGTATGCATCTTCAATACCGCAGGATTTCAGAGCCGTGGTAACTGCTGATGGTTTCACGAATCAAAGGCCTTTTCATAATCGATAAAAGCCATGCACAATGGAAGTTCATATTCCTCGCTCTTTCAATTAGTTCTCTCAGTACGTGGATATGATCTATTGTGCTGTAGCCACTCCTGAATCCAGCTTGTTCTCTCGGTTGAGCCGTGTCCAGTGTTACCTTCAAGCGGTGTGAAAGAACTTTAGTGAAGATTTTATAAACCACTGATAGGAGGCTGATAGGTCTGTAGTTCCTGAGATCCTCAATGTCACCTTTTTTATGTAGCAGGATCATTGTAGCATTGTTCCAATCCTCAGGAATCTTCTCTTCATTAAGGCATCGAGTGAAAATTTGGGCGAGTACTGTTTCGATTTCTCCACTTGCTTCTTGTATGATGTCTATAGTAATTCCATCTTCTCCTGGAGCTTTCCCCCCGCTTCATGTTCTTGATTGCATGAGCAACTTCTGCTGGGAGGACTGGAAGAACTCTGGTACCTTTCATGATGTCTGGAGTACATGTATCATCCCTTTCATATAATTTGGAGTAGAAATCTTTCACTCTTGTCAAAATTTCGCCTCTATTTCTTGTTTAGAACCATCTTCTTTTCTCAGAGCCATAATCTGTTTTCTTCCCTTACTGAGATGTCCCTTTGCTATCTTAAGGCTTTGGTTGTTTTTCAATTGCTTTCCTCACTAGCTCACAGTTGAATTTCCTTACGTCTTCAGTGATACTTTTGTGTTGTCTTGCATAGCTCTATATATTCCACTTTGGAAGTCACATCTTCTTTAGTTGTCCTCATCTCTCTTCTTTTTTGCATCAACATTTTGGTTTTTCCTGATAATTTGTTCACATGCAACTTGTTCTTAGACCCAGCTAATTTTGTTGCTGTTTCCATTAGAGCTTTGGTTACTTTTCTGTTAACTTCCGAAATATCCACTTCTTCCGATGTTAGGCCTTCTAAAGCAGAGAATCTGTTCTTCAGTTCTAACTTGAAAGTATTATGGTGTTTTTTAAGGTTGGTTATGTCAATACATTTTGTTTGTCTTATGAGCTTGCCACGTTCCAGTTTAGTGTTGAGGTGCATCTTACATCTCACCAATCTATGGTCACTACCTGTGTTGAACTTGTTCAGCACACTGCAGTCTTCGATGGCCAATTTTTTGTTACATAATAAAATCAATTTCACTTGTCGTTCCAATTGGATGTCTCCATGTCCATTTCCTGTGTGGCTTTTTCTTGAAAAAGGAGTTCAAGATGAAAAATCCTTCTGCCTCTGCAAACTCAACGAGAGTATTTCCCGCTGGTTTCTGTTGCTGTGACCGAATTTACCTACTGAAGTTTCATTCTGTTGCCGTTGCCCTATTTTTGCATTGAAATCTCCCATAATTATCTTCAAGTGCTGCTTACCTTTATTATTTAGATGACAATTTCCTCATAAAATTCTTCAATTTCTTCTTCAGGATGACTTGTGGTGTTTGTGAGATACACAAGGGTATATAATCCAAAGCCTGTGAGAAAAAAAAAAAAAAAATACCACGAATAATCCGCTGCGGCATATGATCTGTAGACCATGAAATTCTGGGAAAAGCAATTTTTTTCCTTCGCATAATCTGCAGCAGCATGTCGCAGAACATCATATTTAAAAAAAAAAAAAAAACAGTTCATACCTGCCAACAACCTTGTTACTAATGACTATGTCATACATAGACTATTTTATGAAATAATCCATCTCTCTGTAAAAAACAAATATGTGCCTCAACAAAACATTACAACAAACAAGGACTCTAATGAAACAAACTTAACACGTGTGAAACACAAAGTTTTTTCCTCAGCGAGATACGAAACTTCCACCAGTAAAAATCAGTAAGATGCGTTAAGGATTCCACGATGCTTGACAGACAAGAAATCCAAGCAAGTGAACGCGCAGTGCACGAACCTCCACTTACCACATGATCATACTGCCCCTAAAATAGCAGTTTAAGGAGAAGATGAGACCAAAAAACAGGGGAAAAAAAGCTGAATATTTTAACTGGTGAAAAATCAAAACATTGACAGCAAGAATGCATACTACTACTGTCAGTTTGTCTTTTATTGACTCTGCAACTTCACAGCACCACTGCTTAATTTTGCTTTGTGCTGATATCATTCTCTCCCTACTTCTTCATTGTCACTTTTCTTGTTTTTTATGCCCTCTGATAAAAACCATCAGTCTGAGGACCATGAGTGCAAGATATCAAAGCTTCAACTATTTTAGATAAATGGTGTAACTTTGGGAATATTAATACTTTTGAACACCACGCATCAATTTTAAATTTTTTTGTCACTTCTATTTTCGGGAATTTCCTTCTTCCTTTAACAAGATTTAACAGCGCTGGAGAGTGGGAATATTGTGGGGGGGTCGATTACGGAAAATCCATCCGACTTCCGGTTTTAGAAATTTTTCTCCTATTTTCAAGCCTGAAATACAAAAAATTATGCAGTGAAATGATACTTAAAAATACTGAAGAAGTAACATCGCGAGAAAAGAGAAATTATGATTACGGAAAATATCTGAACTCCGTCGGCTTTCAGTTTTCGAAAGTTTCGTAAAGACGGAATTCCATTCTCCTCCGACCCCCCTTCAAATTCTGTTTACTTGTGCATCGATCTCCCGAGTGGCCAACATAACGAAAAAGAAGGAATTTCTCAAATTCGCGGAAGAAGCCTAAAGATTAGGAGGCAATTTTTGCGGCGTCTAACTTCCGTTTCCACAAATTCTTGCTACAGTTTCAAGCTGAAATACGAACATATATGCCATAAAATGATATTTGACAAGAATACCAGACACAAACGCATAATCAGGAGAAAAAAATTGTAATTAGGGCAAATTCTTTTTACTCCATTTAACTACTGTTTTGAAACCTTTGAAACAAAATACCGTCCCCAGAATGACCCCCCTCAATTTGTTTTTAAACAAAATGAAAATTCATAGAATCCATAGTTTCAAGCATGATGTCCGTAGTCAGACAACAAAATCCGTAGAAACTAGACATTCCGTAATAATTGGCATGTACGACAGTCGTATAATCCACACCTATCGTGTTAATCGTGAATAGCAGGGCAAGATTTCATCTTTTTTGCTCCCTAGCAAATTTTGCTAGTGACCAAATAGTTTGCTAGCAAAACATTTGCATGACTAGCAAGTAAAACTAAATCACATCGTAACTTATTTTCTAATAAAGTTACACAGAAATTTAAATGTGTATAAATATTTTGACTTACCTTTTTGAATAATAAATAGAATCTTAGATAAGTTTAGTGACTATCTTTATTATTAATTTCTAACAAATTCTCATACCACATGAATATATTTCACTGACATTCTAATTCAGATTTCTTCCCATATAGTTTACGCTCAGGGTGCCTGACTTTGTCATCACACCACTTTATAACTGCTGACCGTGGATTAAAAATCTCTTCTTGTGGCCCTTCTATTTCAATTGTCATCAGAGCATTTAAAGTTTCAACAGACAAATTGTTCCTCCAATCCCCTTGTATTCTTTCTAAAAAACTGAATCCCACCTCACAACATGCGGTACTAAGTGGAAGTATCGCACAAATTTCTGCTAAACTTCTACACACTTCATATCTGCCAACTACCACACAATGCCGTAGTTTCTACGGAATTAGTTGTCTAACCACGGAACTCACTATCAAAACTACGGATTCTACAAATTTTCATTTTGTTTCAAATTTTTCTTTTGCTATTATTTTTATGATATACACGAGATTCTTACATGGATTCGCGGAATCCCGCTTTTTTTTTTTTGTCATCAGTTAGATCATTCTGAAGATCGATATATTCCACCTGGAGACGAAATTTTGTGCTTCAAAACTTTCGAACACAGTAGTGAAACGGAGTAAGACAATTTTGCCGTAATCGCAAATTTTTCTCCCAATGATGTCTTTGTGTCTGCTTTTCTTGTTGAATATCATTTTATTGTATAAATGTTTGCATTTTAGCTTGAAACTGTGGAGAACAATTTGCAAAATTTTTCTGTAATCTTCAGGCACGAGATTCTTCCGCGAATTCAAGGAATTCCAGCTTTTTCGTTATTATTGGAATTCAGTCTTTACGAAACTAGAAAACGAAAGGTCGACAGAATTCGGATTTTTTCCGTAATCATAATTTTTTTTTTAGCACAATGTTGCCTCTTGTCAAGTATTATTGCCCATTAACATTTTACTGGATAAATATTTGTATTTCAGCTTGAAAATACAAGGAAAATTTCCAAAACCAGAAGTCAGACGAAGCAAAAGTTTCTTCCGTAATCGTTTACCCCCTCCACGAACACGTTTCGTAAAAAAGCGTCTATCTATGCCACGCAATAAGGCTGGTTACTATGGATAAGACTTTTGCCAGTGTTGGCAGGCTATTTATTTTCCAGTAACATTTTGGTTTGCTTCTTTCGGTTTTGTCTACCATCCGAATAAGTGGAATTATTCTTGCTTATTCACCACTGATCATTAGAGCGCAGTATTTGATGTATGCACGACTATCAAGACTTGTAGAAGTAGGCGATCGCTTGGCTTAGGGTACGACAGGAGTTGAGGACAAAGTTTGTGGGGCAAAAGAAGGGAGGGTGGCAGAGCAGGTGGTCAAACAACCGATCCATCCCAGAGCTCTGGGTTGCCACAGCAACCATTGCCGACGTCACGTTCGATTTCTGTAATATACCAATGAGGACATGATGGAGAGGAGTTTCAATGCGCTTCTATGACAGTTTCCACTGGAAGGGATGAAAGATATGGGGAGGAGGGGTATTAAGTGTCGAAAGAGAATCGCTGATCGTCACTGTTTTAACAAGTGATAATAGAAACTGTTATGTAAACTTCGTGGATTAATGATTTTTGGTTACTTTAAATAAAGAAATTACCTTACTAGCAATATTTGCTACTGCGATTTTTTTTTCACTAGCAAATTTGATTTTTCACTAGCTATTTACTAGTTGCTAATCGGTGAAATTGCGCCCTGGTGAATAGTAATTTCAGACAGAAAACTGCGATTCACAGGACCGCCTCAGAAATACATAGATGTAAGAAAAAAATGATCGTCTTATTGAAAAAGTAACTGTCATTTTGAAGTACTTCTGTGCTACTTTTAAGTAAATAAAGAACTAAAATCGCTAGCTGTTGCAGCATTACTGTAGTTCATTAGTTACACTAAAAAAATCCGTTGAATTAAATTGCGGACAGTCTATAGCATTGTCTTATTTCTGGATACGTTTTAACTGAATACCAAAAGTAAAAAGAATTAACTAACACAATTAGTGCACCCAAATTAGGCAATGCGATTCGCAGAAAAGGTTACATGCTACGGAATAGATTTGTGGGATTCCCGAGAGTAGCGGATTCTCACACTACGTAGGCTTCCGCAGGCACGCGCGAATAGTAACAACGCCTTCTTTGC
This sequence comes from Macrothele yani, assembly GCA_039090855.1. Taxonomy (NCBI): domain Eukaryota; kingdom Metazoa; phylum Arthropoda; class Arachnida; order Araneae; family Macrothelidae; genus Macrothele; species Macrothele yani. Next base: position 292,491 of record CM076997.1, read on the forward strand.
GTCATATTTTCGGTCTATGTATATATATATATATATTACAATCTCCTCGTGGTCTTTTATTTCGCTGTTACATTACATTTTTTCTGTTACTGCATTTTCAGTACTTTCCCAATAACAGCACCTCTCCTGGCAATTACCTCGCAGACTTTTTTAAACGCCGCATCGTTTTTTTCCCTCTTTAGCGATGCCCGTGTACCTAAATTTATAACTTTTTAATAGATAATCTATGGATTATACAACAGAAATTACAGTATTTACTGCAAATTACGAAATTTCAAGTAAGACGAAAATTAGGCGCCACGGCCCGAATTTTAGGCGTCTGGGCGACCTGGCGCCCAGGATTTGTCGGGCCCTGGTGAAGTGTACTATAGTGACTCCAAACTGACTACATTTTTTAAAACATCGGATAATAGTCAAGAAAATGTAACTTGTGCCGAATTGTTGTTTACGTCTTTTTTTATACAACACTACGTGCCATTCAGTGCTGCCAGCCATACTGGTCCACTTTTTTGGCAGATGTTTCCAAAAGATGAAATTACCAAACGTTGGCTGTGGGAAGAACAATACAATGGTGATTGTCCACGAAATGGCTTTAGATCGAACTTCCATTGTTGTGAAATATTTACAAGGATGGCCATTTTCTGCAGCATGTGATGGAAGTTATGAAAGTGATAACAATATTACATAATCCTAATATACAAGATGAAGAGTAGAAGGTATGTAACATACAGTTTTGAATGCAATGGTATTTATCTGTGATTCTAAGTTTCTGATTAGCTGCAGAAGACATTATTTTTAACATTCTGCATTAAGTTTGGCCAAGCATGTAGGAAGTTGTTTGTTGTAGGTTACAGGTTAAACAGACCTATGGTTTCATGAAATATTTTAAGTAAGTGTTTGGATCATATGTCCTGGGAAAACATCCCAAAGCCCTGCAATTTTGTGATTGAAAAAGCGTATGAGCCATGAGTATATATCTTTGGTGTAATAGTTTTCTAAACCAGGAGAATAAATAAAATGAAAAAAACACAACAGCTTAGAGCATGACATATTAAAGACTTTGTGTAATAACTAACATAATGAAACCAGAAATGTGATATGGCTGCAGCTGACAGTTGTATTTGATAAATGAAAGTAAACAAAGCTGTGATTAGGTAATAAAAGCCATAAACAAACTGAAAACTAAACTTGCTATTGGTCATACCACTGGTTTAGAAAGGATAGCAGGGTTTGTATGCCACCCTGGAAAAGCAATGAAACACAAGGAAGAGGGAAGACTTGGTGCCAAAAAGAATCTGCAGAAATGAATGTTTCTATTTGAAATGTAAGATTATTTACATTGACATAATTGTGGCAGTGATAGTGAAAGTCGTTTTTTTTTCCCTTCCTTTTTAATTCTGGATGGAATGGAACTGGGTTGATTGATTGAGAATAAACTTGCAGTGGGGGGGGGGTCTTTGAAAATTTATTTACATGCTTTATGAATATCCATTTTTTAGTTGTCATGCCTTTTAATTTAAATATTTTTTTAAAAAGTAAAAAGTGATATGTTTTGTAGACTTACCGAGAGCACTTGGAGGGACAGCGACACAAGAAAAAGAAGCTGCAGCCAAAATTGGCAATGCACCAAATTTACCTCGTGGCGGAACAACTCTGAGATGCGAGTTATGCGATGTGACTTGTACTGGGTCAGATGCTTATGCTGCGCACATTCGAGGTGCCAAACATCAGAAGGTAATCTGGTGATTGATTTTTTCTGGAATTGTTTTGTGTCCTAGTAAAGATTTCATTTCTGAAGCTGTTAGTGTATTTGTTTTGAACAGTTATTTTTATGCAAGTGTGAATGTGCTGTAATTAGTTAAACTTCAGTTTTTCTTAACATGTGACTAAACTGTAGAAATATTTTACTTTCCACCTGTCAACTTAAAAGTTAAGGAATGTAATTTTTTATTTTTATTGTGTTTCTGTAACTGTAAATGTTTGCTGTCCATATTAGGTATGGTCTCAAATGATGTAGAGCAGTGCTTGACAGCCTGTGTCTTCAGACCACTGGTGGTCCATGAGTTTGTCCGTTTTTTTTTTTTTTTTTTTTTTTTGGATTGTAGGTTTAACGACCACCGTGAGCAACTTAATGGGCTATAAGCAGTCGCCCGTCCCTAATTTAGGGTCACTGGTTCCGGGGAAGGGAGAGAGCCAGTGCCGTAAGACAAACACAACATCCATGCCTCACTGGGATTCGAACCCGGACCCCGTTCGCACGAATGATCAGAGGCCATCGCTTAGACCACTGCGCCACAGTGTCTTGAGTTTGTTGTAGGTGATATGTCCTGATGAATTTTATTGATATGAACAAACTATATGTGAAAATGAAGACCTAAATGACCTACCCAGAACCATTTTTTTTTAATACATTAGCAAAGTTAAGTGTACACTATGTGTTTTATTGTGGATGTTTGGTATCATCCTCATGTTGTTGAGTTCTGGTGCATCCAGATCAGGCGATGTTCAAGGTGCACAAATGCTGATTTAAGTGGTGACTGGATTCCTGAGCATATAGTGTTGCCTGTCTCTAGTCTGTGCCGGCATTATTGCATTATTATCTCTTGAAGTGTTGGGTTCAAAAATCAGTATTTGATTTGCTAACATAAAACTAACTGTTGAACAATATGGATAGTGCTATAAGCTGAAACTATGACATGAAAAACCAATGTTAGTTATGTAAATGATTGGAGAGAACAACTTTCCGTTCTCAAATGACAGTTTTGCTATGTAATACATTCGGGTATTACATAGCAAAACTGAGTAAAGCCTTAACTTTTAAGGCTTTACTCAGATTAATATACTATACTATATTAAAGAAGTTTCCTTTGTGTCTTCACTTCCTTTGAGTTCTTTAGTTTTCACAGACGTTTCTGGTTTCTAGATTTTTTTTTGTCAAAGCTTGTTCACAATGTATAGAACCTGTATATAAAAATCTGTTTATTTTTGGAAGAATTTAAATATAGTTGCTAAATTGCTACTGCTGTTGCCAGTTATTAAATTGAAAACTTCATTATGTGTTTATTAATTCTATTCTTTTTAAATTAGGATGTTGAAACTTCTGTGTGTTTGTTATGTACATTCAATTTTTGCCATAAAGGTTCATGGGTCATTCCATGGAGATTCACCCAGATGTGCTGCATGATTTTATAAAAACTTGAAACTTTGCTCTTTTATTTGTGTGGTTAAATAAAGGCCAAAAGTAATAAACAAAATTTTCACTCCCCCCCCTTATCTAGGTTGCTTCAAAGATGTCGGCTGTCTTAATTTTTAGCATATTGAAAGCCTTTCCAATATTTCTGATATCCTGAACCAATACAGATATTGGAATGATTCAAAAAGGCTTTAAGCATAAAATGAAGATTCTGTAACACTAGAAAATGTTTAGAAATCAGTCACATTCTTTACTTAAAAAAGCCCTTTAAACATTGATGATCAAATTTTGATTTTGTCTTACTTTGTGATTTTTTTATGAACACAGGAAACAAAGTTGCAATTCATACCTTGTCCCTCGAACACACACACACAAATTTGAGAAAAAACACACTTTCCCAATTGTTGAGGTCTTATATCTCTTGGGGTGATATAAGACCTCAACAATTGGGAAAGTGTTTTTCTCAAGTGTGCGCGCGCGTGTGTGTGTGTGTGTGTGTGTGTGTGCTCGCGGGACAAGGTATGAATTGCAACTTTGTTTCCTGTTCTTTCAGACTGTCTGTGTGTGACTTGTTGCATACTATTGATGATAGTTTTCTTGGCAAAATCATTATCTATTAACTTCAGTGCCATTTTTGTTACAGCTTCCTTTTGATTTTTTTAGATGAAAGTAATTTGGCTGTAGTTAATAAATTCCTTGCCGTGTTGTTTTTTACTGCTTTTGTATGGTATGAGCTATTAATTCAGCAAAATTATAATTTTTCTTGAAATTATGAATGAAAATCAAGACATTCCATTCCTTTGAGTTTTATATCTAGATATTAAATTTATATCTCAGCTCATTAATTTCTAGTTTCAAGGGAAAATACTATAGACAAAAAAAAACTTTGTCCCTATCCCTTTGTAGAAGTTTCAAGATGGGGGGGATTTAATGGCAAGATGGTAACTAAAACTTTTAAAAAATATCTAACTTATAAGCATAGGAAGGATGGTAAGGAACAGAAAAAGAGAATTTCAGGTTTTCTTTCTTTTGAGGAAGGAGGCATTCAATTTTCGAATTGTTTTCATATTTCTTTAAGAGGGAGCTGACTGTAAGAGCAGGAAAACCATGAGAGAGGGCTATTGTAGAAATTTTGGAGAATTCTTCTTGAAGAGAAAGTTGGTTGTTGCAAATGATATGAGCCCTGTGGATGTAAGACTTCAATGCTGCAAGCTTGTAGAGATGCAGAGTGAAAGATTTGTAGGTAATGATGTTAGTGGCCGCAGAAGGTTTACGATAGATGGGACGAGTGATGGAGAGATCAGCGTTTCTGCAGATGAATATATCCAGAAAATCAATTTTGTTGTTTACTTCCTTAGATATAGTGAGATTAATGGAAGAAAATTTTTCCACAATGGAGTGATCAGTGTCTGTAATTCAGACTCTGTATGTGGCCAGCTAATGAAAATGTTATCTACATATCTTAACCACAGGGAAAGTTGAAAAGGGTGGTGAGGAATGATGGAAACTTCAATATGTTGCATGTAGATTTCTGCAAGAAGAGGGGAAAGAGGTGAGCCCATGGGAAGACCAGATTGCTGCTTGTACACTATTTTGTTCAAAACAAAACAACTGTGTTGATGAATAGTGTGGAAACAATCATAAGGATCTTTGATAAGAGTACCGGGTGGTTCAAAATGAAGAATCAATTTCTTTATGAGGAGCATGTAGGACTCAAAATATGGTACAGAGAGGAACAAAGATTTCACATCAAGAGTATATAGATTATTACTTGGAGAAAAGGAATTAGGAAGTTTGTGGATGAAGTTTGAAGTAGAGACAACAGTATGAAGATGGTTGGCTGCCAGGGATTTGCATTTGAGGACCAATTTCTTTTTAAGGTTTACTGCTGGTGAAAAGAATATTCAACTAAAGGTCTGATGGGGTTACCAGCTTTATGCAGTTAAACTTGCAGGAAAAGCCTGGGAGTTCTAAAGTAAGGAGGGGGTGAAATATCTCCAAGGAAGGATTGAAGAGTTTCTTTCTTAGATAATCTGTCAACTGAGTTTTTGAGTGAGTTGGTGGTGTCTGACTGCAGAGGGATGCAGTTAGCAGAAGGTAAGAAATGAATGCACATTTTGGTTTAGTATTTCTTTACCAATGATGACTGGGCAACCAACTTTATCTGCTTTGCATACAGCAAGGTCATTTTCTTGAATAAATGACCTGAATTCTTTCAGACAAGAAGTAGAGTACTTGATTGGCACATAATTTTGCTTGGATAGGATAACAGCAGCATTGGCACAGAGGATAGGTTGGTGAACAGTCTCAGTTCTATGGATGGCTGATTCTATAAGAGAAACAGTTTGTGGAAGATTGATAGGAAGAGCTTGTGAAAATTTTGGGCCTAATGATTAGAATTTATACAAGCTAGGAGGAATAGTAACAGAAGAAAGATTTACATACTTTGGTTTGTCAGTAGAGGCTGAAGACGAAGTAGATGTAGCTTGACTTTTTTGCTTGGAAAGAAGAAAAATAAATTTCTTTGTAAGGTGAGCATATTCATTAACTTCTATTGTTGAAAGGGTTTGGTTGATACGAACCATAAAAATATCAAGCAAAGCAGGATTAGTGGTAGCAAGTGATTGGTAGTAAAGTAGCAAGAAAGTTCGGTTTTTAGCTATGGAGGAATGGAGGTCACGGACAGCGGCAGATAGGAGGTTATGGCTGGTCTGCTGTAGTAAAGCACTGCAACGTCCTTTGAAAATGGGTTTGCAGATCTGAAAAACTTGTAGGAGAATGCCTGAAGACTTGCAGGAAACAAAGCGTAGACTACAAAGAGAATTAGTAACTTTGGTCCGAAGTTTCCGAAAAGAAATCCAATCTTTCGTTCAGTCCAAAATAAAATGCCCTGAAGTTGCATAGCTTTGAAACATGACGATGATGGGCAAAACAGTTTGGAGCTTTCGACCTTATCTTAGGTCTTCATCACGTCAATGGAGGACTAAGATTGTTGCCAGATTCTACATTTGATTTTTTTCTATTTTTGTTGAGAAACAATATAGCTTTGAAATGTGGACATTGAAATTGACCAGGTGCTTCTTAAGGAATCAAAAGCAAAAAATTGTCCGATATCATGGCAGCAAGAAGAGAAGTGAAATTCTGGTAGGTATCCAAAAGGAAAAAAATTCTTGCTGCCTTGTATGGATGGAGTGTTCCAAAATCTATAAAATGATACATAATGAGCTTCTTTATTAACCTTTCCCTTGTTTTGTTGAAGTGCATATAAAAATTTGTGCGTAACTAGTAACCTATTGCAAAATAAGATAGAGTTTTAGCTCTGTGTGGACATTTTACACCACACCTTTCTGATCCCACCAGATACACAGCATAATCATACTGCCATAAATAATCGGCTGTGGCGTTGATGAACCTGGACGCACCCACATTTTTGGTAGTTTCAGAGTATCGTAGTGAATCCATTTTCCGTCTCCCATAACAGTTTGATGCAAAAATGATTTTCTTGTGTCTTAGCAGGTGCAATTCACATATGGTTATGCGCTTTGCAATGTCTTTCTCTCAATTCATGCGAGACCAAATTTCCTTGCTTTTGAACCATTCCCATTTAAATGTGTAGGCGTTGAGAAATGCATTGTTGCGTAACATGTAATGTCATTGCTAACTCTGTTTCTGTTAGGCACGGATCATCCAGTAATGCTTCCAAAACAGCATCTTCAAAATTTTTTGGTGCACCTTCACTTTCTTTGTCTTCCAAGTCAGAAATCATTCCCTTTGAATTGTCAGAACCACTGTCTACACATGCTTTCAGCTGCAGCATGTTCACCATAAGCTTCCACAAGCAAACAGTGACTTTTGGCAGCGGTTTTCTTAAAAAAAAAAAGTAATGCAGCAAAACTTTCACCATTTCCAATGCACTGACAAGCGGTGATGTTCACACTGCAATGAACTGTCCTCCACTAATTATCAAAGCTTGTTGCAAGGGCTTTCTTATGTTGTTCTTCGCAATTACATGAAATCTGTTCTAGTAACGCCATTTATTCACAAACGATGTAAACTTATTTGTACACCCAATATATTCCTTTATCTGTGCTTTCTTACTTTCATTGGTATGAACTGTTTTCAGTAAAACTGATGCATATCAATCCCTGCATCATCACTAGTGGCAGCTGAACAGAACCCCAAAGTATTATGGGAGCATTTTTGTCTCTTCATGCGTTTTCCAGGTTTCGGAGGTAGGGATGGGCACATTGGTGGATGCTTATTCTCGAAACATTCACACATCAGTAGTATCCATGGAAATTTTTTCATGTATCAGCGGAAACCTTAATGTTTTGCTAAAGAGCTATATCTGTTTCTGATGTACTTGAGTCATTCCCATCTGCAGCAGTTAAGGACACATCAATGAAGAAATCATTGTCCAATAGCTCATTAATTCAACATCAAGTAACCAATATGTGTTAAAAATGCTTGATATATTGTAACACGCAGTATTCACTTCGAAACACAATATTCACTCCAAGAAAGTTCTGCTGTGCTCTGTTAGGAACTAGTGGAACAGGGTCAAACTGTTAATGCTGATCACTACGAGCAACAATTGCTGCGATTGAACCAGGAAATCTGTCGGAAACGTCCATTCACCGGCAAAGGATTGCATCCTGTGAAATCACTGCATGACAACGCTAGGTTGCATGTTGCGAAATTGGTCAAGGAAACATTGACGTTTGGCTAGGAGGAAGTATTGGAGCACCTGGCGTATATAGTCTCGGCATAGCAATTTCAGATTGGATAATTGTTCTGATTGATGCAACATGGTTTGTTTGTCTGCTGTATAGTTCTGGACATGTGACAAAGTGCAAAAATGGGTTGACAACTTCATCGCATCACATGACAGAAGCATTCTTCATGGCTAGAATCCCTCAGCTGCCCGACCGATGGCGGAAGGCAATAGATAATGATGGCACATATTTTGATTTGTAAAAATGGTATTGTTGTTTTCTCTCAAATTACATGCTGTGTTGTCTAAAAACGCTTTAAAACTTATTTCTGCATCTAATATCAGCTTACACAATCAGGAAGCTTGAACCACGATTAGCAATAGAATAAGGATAAATTAAAATAAATAAAACATAACTGAAAATATTAAACAATAATTACTGTCAGAATAATTTTTATAAAAGATTAAAATGACTCTAAAACACAAAAGTAGGGCAAATTTCACAAAAATGGGTACAATCTTTAAACACCTGAACAATTTTGTCTTGCTCATGCTTTTTCTTGTGGTTGAAAAGTTCAGTTATTTTTACTCTTCATCATTCGTGTACATGATTTTTCCTGATGACGTCAGTGGCTTAAGTTGGCTAGTGCATATTTTCTACGGCATCCAAAGTGAAGCTATAATTACAGACACACGCACAAGGTTTTGAAATGTTTCAGGAAGTTTTTTTATCGTAACTTTAATACCTGTGTCATCCATTGAGCAACATTGGGACTGTTTAGTGTCAACTTCTGACAAACATGTGGCCAACCAAGTACCATACGCTTAAGATCAGCTATTGTTGAGGTATGATGTGTGTTATAAATTATTCTTTGTGCTTTGTAACTGAAATTATGGATGGATTAAGAGTAGTGTTTCAAAAACATTGCAAATCGTACTTATTACAATAGTGTACTTAGTTCTACTTGCTTACTGATACTACCCTCATTTCTGTGATAGAAAGGAGGAGGGGGAAATGCCAGAAATGACCACTCGTCACCATGCATACTGATTGACAACCAGTGCATCTCTCTGCATTGTGAATGTTACTATTTACATGATAGTTGTGCAAAATTTAGGGAAGAAAGAAGTGTGTGCAAAGTTTCTGCCTAGTGCATTAATGATATAACAAGAATGGACTGTATTGGGACGGCATCTTCTTTTCATGGCAGCAGATTAACAATTAAAAAGCATGATGATCGTTTCGTTTCAGGATACGCTATTACCGGCAACAGGTAATAGCGTATCCTGAAACGAAACGACAGATCATGGGGGTGGGTGGGGGAGAATCTGCCACCTCCTGATCACCCAGACTGCATTGTCTGCCTAAGATACCTTCAAGAGGACCAAACTATTGTATTATAGCATAATGAAGCAGTTTTTGGCCAACTGGAAAGTTACTGTGCTTCACCTGAAGTCCACCCTATTTACCTGGCTGAATTTTGAATTAAATTTTTTTAGAATTCTTTCAGCATTGTACATTGGTATTTTAAGCTCTGAACAATAATCCCAGATGGGACCTTCCAGTGGAGTTGATCTTCTGTGAAAGCAAATAGCACTGCCTTCATTGTATCACATTTTCTGTCAAAATGCTATTGAAAAAAATAAATAAAATACAACTATTCGTAGGCATCTTCTGTCTTCATAGTGTGTTGATATATTTTTTATTAACACACTTTTGATACTTAAATTACACCATATCTCGTGCACATTTATCATGTGGATTTTTTTTAAAATGAAAGTGGCATCTCCTGCACACGAATTTTTTAAAATGAAAGCGGCACAATTTTTTTTTTTCACCTATTAAGCAACTTACTAGCCATGGAAGTTTGTTGTGCCATATAATTTTATTATATGGCACAACAAACTTCCATGGCTAGATACACACACACACACACGTGTGTGCTCCAAAGCAAGTACTAGAGTAAGCAAGGAAACTTAATGTTAAAAGCGAGAGCCTCTAAACTCAAGAATTCTCCGCTTGCAGCTGCAATTGAGGGGGAGGGGGCAGAATGTATAAAATGCATTGTGGGAACACATGCCGCCGGAGCTAGGGTCATGTGTGTATTACAATTATAATACTTTATAGATTATTCTTTTTTGATTCTGCAAAAATGTTTATTCCTCTTGCGGACAAAACTTCTACAGCAACCTTCGCTTCTTGAAGTAAGCTCGTAGGATTCAATACTATCGGCTTCACACAACCTTCACGTGAGTTCATCAACAGCAACAAATAACTATTACAAAAGAAAGAAATACCAAAGAAACACTTGCCGATCTTTTTGCTTTGGAACCCGAAAAAGCTGAATTTGTCCTCTTCTGTAATTGAACAATCCTTAAAATGAAATGTTTTCACCATATTGATACACTAATTCACCAGATCGCATGCAAAAGGTGCACTTCTAACCAAAGATCTGTAATCTGTTGCTACTGGTTTAGAACTGTCATGTGACCATGTTGGTATGCTCTCTACCGCCAGATGGCGCTGAGGTTTCAGGGATCCGCCATTTCCTTTGGAGTTTCTACGCCTACCATGTACTTGCTTTGGCGCGCTCTTGTGTGTATGAGAATTCTTCATTCTCCTCTTGTAAAGCATATTGACATGCAAGTGGGTTTTTCCTCTGTGTATACATGTGTATTTGTTTCAATTTTTTTTTAGCCCAAACCAAATTATCCATTTTATATATATATATATATATATATATATATATATATATATATATATATATATATATATATATTATTCTAAAGAAAAAGAGTAATGCATTTTTTTAATAGATTTTGCCACTCTTTTGTTTTTGTTTAGGTGGTAAAACTACATACTAGGCTTGGTAAGCCAATACCTTCCACGGAACCACAGGTTTTGAATGCCAGTAATTCCACTTCTCCAAAGAGTTCACCAACAGACAAAACAGTGAAGACTGGAGTAGCTGTTCCATCTAAGAAGAATAATGCTCCTAAAATACAGTTTACTGGTAAGCCAAGTTGCAATTTGTAGGGAGAAAATTTTCAAGTCAGTATCATGAAATTTCATTATATTATGATGAACAAAGTATGAATGGGTAATTCAAAATGATTCATCTGATGCTCTGGTAATTCAGATCAACATGCTTACATTAAATTTAATAGAGCATAATATACGGATTCTGCAATTTCTAATTCGATGCTGTTTACAATATATACAAATCTGCTCTGTTATATAACAGTATTCCTTAGGTCTTGATCTTTTGCAATATGTCATCATCATCATCATCATCATTGTCAACCATTATCAATCCACTGCTAGACGAAGGTCTCCCCAAGTTTCCTCCACAACGGTCTGTCTTGTGCCAGTCTCCTCCATGTCACCCCTGCATACTTTCGAATTTCATCCACCCATCTCCCATGTGGTCTTCTTCTGGGTCTTTTCCTGTCCCTTGGAATCCAATCTAAAATTTCGGCTGTCCATCGATGATCTGTCCTTCTGGCAGTATGTCCAGCCCATTGCCATTTCAGGGATTTAACTCTGATCATGATGTCTTCCACTCTTGTCATTTTTCGGATCCACGAGTTCCTCTTCTTATCTCTCCTGGTTACACCAAGCATGCACCTCTCCATGCTGCTTTGAGTTGTCTGCAGCCTTTGTATGTCTCTTTTAGTTAAGGTCCACGTCTCTGCACCATACGTAAGCACTGGAAGGATGCATTGATCAAACACTTTTCTTTTAAGACATAATGGCATATTGCTCTTGAAAATTATGCTGTTTCTTCCAAAAGCTCTCCAGGCAAGTTTTGTACGCCGATTAATTTCTTCATGAATGTGACCCTCACTTGATATCTGCTGTCCAAAATAAACGTACGTGTCTGTTATCTCCAGCTTTTCTCCATCAATCGATAAAGCTTCATTTCTTGTAAAAGCATTGAACATCACTTTTGTCTTCTGAAAGTTCATTTTTAATCCCACTTCTTTACTCTTGTCAGCAAGTTCCTGGATCATACTCTGCAGCTCTGATGGGGTAGTTGCAAAAATGACTATGTCATCAGCAAAACGAAGGTGGGTTAGATAATCTCCATTAATCTTTATCCCCTTGTTTTCCCAGCTCAGCGACTGAAAAACACACTCCAATGTGGCATTAAAGAGCTTCAGAGGTATGGTGTCACCTTGTCTCACTCCCTTTCCACTTTTTATGGGTGCTGCATTCTCAAACAGCCGAATCTTCGCACTTGCATTTTCATAGATGTTATTAATGATATTAATGTATGCATCTTCAATACAGCAGGTTTTCAGAGCCATTGTAACTGCTGATGGTTTCACCGAATCAAAGGCTTTTTCATAATCGATAAAAGCCATGCACAATGGAAGTTCATATTCCCTCGCTCTTTCAATTAGTTCTCTCAGCACGTGGATATGATCTATTGTGCTGTAGCCACTCCTGAATCCAGCTTGTTCTCTCGGTTGAGCCATGTCCAGTGTTACCTTCAAGCGGTGTGAAAGAACTTTAGTGAAGATTTTATAAACTACTGATAGGAGGCTGATAGGTCTGTAGTTTCCGAGATCCTCAATGTCACCTTTTTTATGTAGCAGGATCATTGTAGCGGTGTTCCAATCCTCAGGAATCTTTCCTTCATTAAGGCATCGAGTGAAAATTTGGGCGAGTACTGTTTCGATTTCTCCACTTGCTTCTTGTATGATGTCTACAGTAATTCCATCTTCTCCTGGAGCTTTTCCTCGCTTCATGTTCTTGATTGCATGTGACTGGAGGAACTCTGGTACTGTTATCTTTCATGATGTCTGGAGTGCATATATCATCCCTTTCATATAATTTGGAGTAGAAATCTTTCACTCTTGTCAAAATTTCGCCTCTATTTCTTGTTACAGAACCATCTTCTTTTCTCAGTGCCATAATCTGTTTTCTTCCCTTACTGAGATGTCCCTTTGCTATCTTTAGGCTTTGGTTGTTTTCAATTGCTTTCTTCACTAGTTCACAGTTGAATTTCCTTACGTCTTCAGTGATACTTTTTCTTACTGTCTTGCATAGCTCTATATATTCCACTTTGGAAGTCACATCTTCTTTAGTTGTCCTCATCTCTCTTCTTTTTTGCATCAACATTTTGGTTTTTCCTGATAATTTGTTCACATGCAACTTGTTCTTAGACCCAGCTAATTTTGTTGCTGTTTCCATAAGAGCTTTGGTTACTTTTCTGTTAACTTCAGAGATGTCCACTTCTTCCGATGTTAGGCCTTCCAAAGCAGAGAACCTGTTCTTCAGTTCTAACTTGAAGGTATTATGGTGTTTTTTAAGGTTGGTTATGTCAATAGATTTTGTTTGTCTTATGAGCTTGCCACGTTCAAGTTTAGTGTTGAGGTGCATCTTACATCTCACCAATCTATGGTCACTACCTGTGTTGAACTTGTTTAGCACACTGCAGTCTTCTATGACAAATTTTTTGTTACACATAATAAAATCAATTTCACTTGTCGTCCCATTTGGATGTCTCCATGTCCATTTCCTGTGTGGCTTTTTCTTGAAGAAGGAGTTCAAGATGAAAAACCCTTCTGCCTCTGCAAACTCAACGAGAGTATTTCCACGCTGGTTTCTGTTGCCATGACCGAATTTACCTACTGAAGTTTCATTCTGTTGCCGTTGCCCTATTTTTGCATTGAAATCTCCCATAATTATTTTCAAGTGCTGCTTACCTTTATTATTTAGATGACAAATTTCCTCATAAAATTCTTCAATTTCTTCTTCAGGATGACTTGTGGTGGGTGCATAAGTTTGAATAATCTGAGCCTGGTATCTTTTCGAGAGTTGGATAACAAGTCGTGCAGCTCTGTCAGAGGAACTTTCAACTTCTACAACTTTATCCTTCAGTTTCTTGTTTATTATAAATCCAACACCACTAGTTCTGCCAGTATCTGTCCCACGATAGTAGAAGAGATGTCCACTTTTCAGTTCAATGAGATCTTCTCCTTTTCTCCTTACCTCACTTAGCCCCACGATGTCCCACTTGATCCTTTGTAGTTCCTCTTCCAATTCAAGAAGCCTTGAATCAGAAGATAGGGAGCGTCCATTGTAAGTAGCCAAGGTCAGCATCAGATGGCAGCCTAGTCCGGTCCTCCGGGGATTCTTAGCAACCTCTGCCTTCATGTCGCACTGGCCGCTGCCTTGGCCAGGTACATTCCAGCTGCCGGAGACTGAGGGCCAAGATTTAAGTTGTGGAATCATTTTGGAGGAGGGGGGTTTGGCCATAACTCACCACGCTGGCCAAGCGGGTTGGTGAGTGTGGGATAGAATTTCCTCTAATCCCGATGGTATAGTTATACCGCTATGGGCGGTCGTCAGAGCCCCTTTAGTGGGAACAGGATGCACCACGAGAAGGCGGGGTTGACATTTGTCAAAGAGAGGCTGTGATGTTACGCATCACCTGACCTTACATCCCTTGCAATATATACAAGTGAGAATATACCAAAATCAAACATTTACAATGTATATAAATATGTACATTAAAAGCAGACCGGTTTCCGTATGATTGCATCATACATCTCGAAACTGCACTCTTTTTCGTTCCATTCACCTCACTATTCAAGCAGCACTAGGCTCACCAGAGCATTAGAAATCGACTTTGCCCGGTTGGGCTGCTGTCACCTGTTGTCTTACTTTCTCTTCATTATATTGCCTATATCCTGTTACGCGTTCAGTATACAAGATGCAGCTTGATCTAATGGTGGCAGACACAAAATTAGTTTCTTCATTAATGTAGTGAAGTGCACCGAGAGGTCCAGGTGTCTCAGTACCTGGTCATTCTTCTCGTCCCATCTCCCCAAGGCACCAACAATAACTGCATTGAGGTACACAGAATAGCCCAACTTTCTGTATTCTTGTGCCAAGGGGGAAGACTTTTCTATCTTTTCCATTCTCCTAATTTGAAAAACTTCCAGTTCCGATTCAAAGGAAACCTGTACATCAATAATAGTAATGTTTATTTTTATCATAATCTGTTAGCAAGTCTGGGCGACCGTTGAATGCCACCATCGGGGGCTTTTATTCCTGAAATCTCCCCACTGGTGTACTATCTTGATTAAAAGACAAAAAAATACCTTTACGACTCTAGTGCGGGATAGGTGGATCTACTACACTTGAGAAGGATGGTCCAATGATTTTCCTGATTATTTATTATTATTATTATTATTATTATTATTATTATATGTAATTTTGTAATAATTTTTTGTATGTTTATTACAAGTAAAACAACAAATAGGTGGGTGATGGTGGAGGCCAGATTAAAAAAAAATGCTTTTGACCCTTTCTTTCCGAATAAGAAATTTGAGTCAGTATTTTTTTTTTTTTTTTTTTTATGTCCAAATCAGTGAAGTCAGTTTTTGTAATCAAAATGGTCAGTAATTTTAGTCTTAGGTTTAGTTTCTATCCCTGTGACTGTCATTCTGACAGTGGTAGTCACGTCATAGCCTTTCCTGCACTATGTTGTGCATGCCAGTAGATTTCACGGTAAAAATTTGTAAAACCATTTTTTATATAATTTTTATGCCATTTTATATATTCTTAGGGTTTCTACGGACCTAGAATACCTGGAAATGTTTTTTTTTTTTTTTAAATGAACTTGTTGTTTTCTGTGGTGCAAAATTACCATTAACCCATTGTAGTTGAAGCATGGAAGCCCATGCATTTGTGGAAAATAATGGCATAGCTACGATTTTCATTTTTGTAATTTATCATTTCCTCTACAGAATGCATTGTTAATCACTTTTACTGTGCTTTTAGTAAATGAAGTACAGTAAAGTCTCAATAATTTGAGTTCCGCTTAAACCGAGGTCATTCGAGACGAAACAAAAGTTTGCATCATGAAGAGAAAAAAAAAAAATCCAGGCAATTTGCACTTGAAAATTTTTGAAACAGTCTAAGGTCTTTTTCAGGTGATTGCAAAGCCAATGCCAGGGACTGTTAAAAGACAGCCAAGGGACAAAATGTGCAACCCTGTCGGTGCAAAACCCTAGAAAACCGTTGCAGTTGGAGACCCTTTGAAAAAAACAAAAGAAAAAATTTTGATGCCCACTGGGAAGTCGAAAGGGGAGGTGAGGCCCCTAAAAGAAAGCTGAAAATAGAACAAAACTGTTACTGTTTTAATGTATTGGCGCCTGTCTGTCCGGCACACCAGTATGTTGTGTAGCTTACTAAATGTGTGATTCGTGCGTCGAGTGTTTTCTGAGAACTTGATGCAGGAAGACTACAAAATCTAAAAGTAAAATGAGTGGCAAAAGAAAAAAAAACATGTTGCTGTTCTTCTGAATGTGAAGATCGATGCCTTGAAAAGAATATAAACAGGAGCCCGGTGGCAGAAATGGCACAGCACGGTGGTGAGAACTGCAGATTACTGTAACCCAGATTGCCTTCCGAAAATTTCCTAAGTTTATATTATTTATTTCATATATTAAAAAAAAGTGAAGTTTTCTTAGCTGTTTGATTAACTCAACTTTAGGAGCAGAAACACAGCGACGCTCGTGGCAGATTTTCGGAAAGGTGTGTGCAGACTGTTTCTTAAGTCTGTTTTCCTGAACTTTCATTATTTCTAACATTCTTTTCAACTTTAAAGCAAAGGAAGGGACATTTTTGCATGTTTTTGATTTTGGGTCCTGCTTTCAGACATGAAGATGATATTGACAGATCACATAAGCAATTGTTTTATACACTGCCGGACAATTGCGAAGGACGGATGACAATAGCAACGATAGCAACCATAAAATGGAAGGCAGTAAAATGTGGAAATTTGCATAAGTGCGGGTTACAGTAAGACGTGGTGTTGTGCGTATGCAAATTTTGGATTGCCAAACTTGTTCGTGACGTCATAGCGCTGATAAGAGATATAAAGGATTTGAAGCGTATTGACCGTTGTTGTTCAAACGCAAAGTTGAAAGGGGAAAGAATCGATTGACGAACTTGCAAGTTTCAGTATGTCTTCCCGACATCACCTAGATGATTTTACGCGTGGCCGTATTATTGGCAAGATTGAAGAAGGGCGAAAAATAACAGATGTTGCCAGGGAGTTCGACGTCTTCCTTCCAAAAATAGAGCTACAATCTTGGGACCAGTCAAGTTAACCTCATCTTTGAATTGTGTGACGGATCTTTTTCCTTTCTCGTCATATTTTATGCAGGTCAATAACAGGTGCATTACATGCGTTTGTCTGAACCTGTTCACTTACATCATGAAGCAACGGCAACGCAAGATCGGCTACCGCTCAATCGCTGATGCCTCGCTTAATGGCGCATTACATCTTTGTACGTAAACAACACATTTATCATCTTCTTATAACTCCCGAGGACAGGGCAATTTATTTCTTGTTTCATCTTAAGTAGTTGAACGACAAAACGAAAATGCATGCACCTCCAATCAGCGTCACTAGGAGTGAAAGAAACTGTTGCATCATTATGACGCACCACCCGCAAACACTCTCTCCCAAAAGGATCTGTACGACTGTGATGAGATGACTCAGAGAGTTCGTAAAGAGACCTGCGCTGTGAGGGAGGTGGTGGGGTGAGGTATAGGAAGTTACAAAAACAAAGGAGAGCACAAGGTCGCAAGTTATGCTTCCGAAAATCAACACGAGGTTTCTAGAAAGTATGAGAGGGAGGATTGTTAATGTTATTACCAAATTGATAACAGTAAGGCTGCTGTGCTTCCTATCATGCCATTTTTGGCGAAAAATTACGTATTTTAAGGGATCTGGGGAAGCCTAAGAAATTAACTCGTGTCCGCTGAATTTTTATCTGTGTTTATACACTCAAAGGTGATATTAAATAACATGGTGACACAGTATTTTCTTATATTTACAAAATGGAGAAAGCGGGTATTTTTTAAGGCATTTTTCCCTATAACTTTCAAACTTCAACGTTATTGGGGAAGCCTAAGATATTGAATAATGTCATCCATATTTCAGGGGATCATTTCAGTAACAAAATTGCAACTATTGCACATGGTGATGTTTCAAATTAAGAAAAAGAAAAAAAAAAAAGTGTTTTTTTCTCTCCACCCTAACCCGCATGCATGAGGATCAGCTGATATTCATGTGTCTCGGACAGGTAAAACCGGTTTGAACAACAGTGCTTGGTGGCGCGCGAGACGACGATTACGTCGTGAGCATTTACTTCACGGTGGTGATGAATTGTAGTTTCGTCAGTCGAAACACTGTAACATCGATGTTAAATTCACACCGGTTTTTCGCGATGTATCAATACATTGCCAAGTCCTAGTGGTGGGAAAAGTAGGACAAAATTCACTTGAGGGGAAAATCTACACGCCATCATTGGCTACTATACTAAAAAATTTAGCCACTACGAAATATCTGGTCGCCATTTGGCGACTGACATTCGCGAGGCCTGTTATAATGACCCTAGTTTATTGAAATGAAACTATATCTGGAAGTCAGTGGTAGGTGTTTTTGCCAATAAGCAGTGTTTCAATAGTATGTCATTGTAAACAAAAAATGTAGTTGCTGGTGCTGGCAATCGTGGTTTTGTAGTGGTGGCCACATACAGTGAAGCTTGTTATGCTTTTTCATGGGTTTACCTGGTGTTTGGTTCCACACTATTGTACTCCGTAATGCGAATGAAACTCTTTACTGAGCCAGAGCAAAAGGCATCAGTTGGCATGCTCAATCAAAATTCCATTGTCACATCAACAGAAGAGTTTCCTGTGACTAGACAAAAACATGATTTGTGACTTCTTACATGCTGCAGTTTGATAAATTCTGCACATAGTATTTTATTGTCCTCTGGATCATACTGGCAGACATTGCTCCATCTGTACATTGGAGTGCTTTTGTGAAGAGTGGGAGTTCAGTTTTGCTGTATGTATACATTTCTTTTTCATAACTGAAGACGTATTTAACTCATCCTGTGTAATAAAACAAATTGGGTACAAGGACAGGGTTTGTACAGTCCTTACAATTCCTTAAGAACTTATTTTTTTTAATTTTTTTTTCATTTCTAAGGCCCTTAAAAAGTCCTTATTTTTTAAAACAAGTGCTTACCCCCCCCTTGTTTTTGTGTTGCAGTAATGGGCATCCAAGTCTGCCCCCATTTTTGTTTGTGTGTCTGTAAATATGCTAACCCGTTGACCAGGGAAGCTTTCTTCTAGCTCATTGAAGCGAGATAATCATCCCCTGGAATGTTCTTATACTTCGATTCACCCTAAGAAGACACTGCAGGGAAAGGTACAAGAGCCTGTGCACTCACTGAGCCTCCGAGAACGGCCGAAAGTTTATGTTGATGCGTGTCACTCCCCACTGTGTCCTGCTGTTTGCAGCTGTCAGTCACTTCCCCCATTAACTCATTCATTGGCACCATCACTCACACTCTCTCCGGTTTAATTGTTGCTGATGAGAGCATTTTAAGGGGCGGAATTTTTTTCTCTCAATAATACTTCAAATTCGTTGATATTTTATAGCATGATGTTTAGCAACAGTTTCAGCCTACCTTTAAAACTTTTATTGGCGATTCTTTCAATGCCGCTCTTATGGTTACTTATTTTTTTTTTTAATTATTAGAAGGAATCAAAGTGGGAAAGCATATGAATGGAATGAAGGCGGATACCTTCATTCTATTCATATGCTACTCAGTAATTTGCGAGCATATGAAAAATGCTGCGCTCGTTGACGCCATTACTGTCGTTTCGATCACAAAATAGAAAGATAAGACAATAATTACAAAAATGACTGAAAGGCGCAGTAAAACAATGAACTGCGCTTCACTTGTAGATTTTAAAGTATTATAAAATACAAGCTACTATTTCCTTCCAATCGAAAAATCAAAGAATATGAGATAAAAATACCAGTAAATGAGAACAGCGATGTGAATGATGTGAAAGACTGAAAAAGAATGAGTGAGTTACTGAAATGACATGCACAACCCCTGCTTGGAGAAATTGTTTCGGCAAAAGTCGCTCCTGTCTCTAAACCCCGCCCTCAAACATTTCTTTGAAACACAGCGGCTTCCACACACATAACACCAGCTTGTTTTCAGCTGTAAATAATGGGTAAGGAGCGATTGTCACCATCCCGTTGCAGCACCTTCAAGGCATTCCTTCTCCTGCCCAGCAGCCCAGGAAGGATTAGTGGTGGTGGAGCCTTGTCTCCCAAACACTGCATGTCCACACATGCGTGGGTTGATCGAATTTTAAAACTTCATTTCAGAAAATAGATAATTTTTATTAGATAATGATCTCCCTTTTAATACACCACCCCCCACTTTTTCCATTATAACCTGCATGACTTACCTTGCCTGACCTTACCAGTGGGATTAACATCTGTGTTGTGTATCTTTTCAGGGGTCAGAGGGTCAAAGCAGAGGTGGGGAGGGGTGGAGTTCTGTTTGACTTCACAATTTATGAGGTTCTGTGGTCTGATCTATCTAGTGCCTACTTCTCTGCTCAATTCACCTTTATTCATTGTCACTGTGTCTCCTGCTTGTCCTTTTTTTTCCGGTGTGTATTTAATTTTGTTCTTTGTGGGCAAAGTAGTAGTTTATATTTGGGACAAAATGCCTGGTAAATGGCCAACACTGTTTAATATGTATATATACATGACGATTATGGGCAAAACACGTAACAATATTAACAAATAAAGGTAACTTGATCACGCTAGTTACGTTAACTGAAACTTTTATAAAAAGTTCGTAAGTTGGAAGTTTTCGACCTTAGGAACTTTTTATAAAAGTTTCAGTTAACGTAACTAGCGTGATCAAGTTACCTTTATTTGTATATATACATACTGTATAAACACATACCTGGTGATATTCCAGTGATACAAAATTTCAATGGCAGTGTAGGTCCTTAGAAAGTCCTTATTTTTTTCCACAGAAAAGGGTATGAACCCTCAAGAAGCTGTTGGCCATTTTTTACATGAGTAACCAGCGACAGAATTTCTAGTTTGAATTACAAAAAAAAAAAAAAAAAAAAAACCAGCTTTAAAATATTTGTTGCACCAAAGTTGTATCCATCTATAATTAAATTTGTAAAAAAGATTGAGAGCAATTTGTTGTCCCTTTAGGAGAAAAGTCTGCTGATGTTGACATTAAACCGGAAGAAGGAAGAGAAGAAGGCAATAAAGATGACAGTAAGTTTTTGTTTTCTTTAACATTTAAGTAAGGAAAAAAAAAATGCTTCTTTTTTGTGTATGGGAAAATACTGAAAAAAGATACTGTCACTGATTTTGTGTAAAAAAAAAAGTGCTTAATTTTTTTATACGTATTTGTTGCTAACACTTAAATGTAAACGGAAAAATAAATGTTAAAATTCCATTGGGGTAGTAGTCAGCCAGGTGAACATTCTGTTGCTTGTATGTGTGGAGTTAAAAAGTAGTTGTATTTCAAAGGGAGCTTTAGAATCACTATACAAGGCATCCAGTACAAAAATTGCCAATAAGAAATTGTAAATTATTTCAGAACATGATACCAAAGCACTGTTTGCTGTAGCGGAAAGAGGAACTTGCAAAGTTTCTTTGGTGGCGCATAGTGAGGCTTGTTGATTATAGATGGCACTGTTGTGCTCGTGCACAACTGGACGTACATTGTGAGTCAGTCTTTATTTGAAATGGTGTGTTCACAATGCAGCAGAAAGTGCAATGTTGTTTTTACTGGCTTCCAGAATTCATGAGTTTCCGGTTACTGTTCCCAAGAAATTCCAGCAAGTGTACGTAATGAAAATACTTAACACACCCTAACAGCATGGCACAAAAAGTTGCTGGAAACCAGCTGACTTGAAAAGCAGAAGGCATGTGGGAAACACGTGTTTGAAGAACAAGTGGAGGTCATTCGAGAAGCATTCCACTGTAGACCCACTAAGCCCATTGTGTGTTGTGGCGTAGTGGTCTAAGCGATGGCTTCTGATCATCCGAGATGAGTCTGTGTTTGAATGCCGGTGAGGCATGGATGTTGGGTTTGTCTTACAGTCCTGGCTCTCTCCCTTCCTTTGAACCAGTGGCCCTAAATTAGGGAGGGCGACTGCTTAGCCCACTGAGTTGCTCATGGTGATTGTTAAACCTTCAATCAATAAAAAAGTCCATTGTGAACTGGAAATCCCAAAGTTAACAGTCCATTCTTCATAAGAGTTTACGTCGTCACTTACGACATTCGAAATTCATTCAGCTGTTAATTCATACGTGAGATTCTTCCACAGATTCGCGGAATCCCCCCTTTGTTATTTGGGTCATTCGTAAGATCGATGCAAAACTGAAGAGAAATTTCTGTGATATTAGGGGGGTCGTATTACTTCTAAGAACGTTGTTTTGTCCTTTTAAACGTTAAACGGAGTGCAGATTTTCCCCGTAATCATATATATTTTTTTACGATGTTGCTTCTGTTTAGTATTGTTCTTAAATAAAATTTTATTGCATTATTTCAGCTTGAAATTGTAGGCAACAATATCTGAAAACGAAAGTTAGACCGATCAAAAATTTCCCTGTAATCTTATGGCATGAGATTTTTACGCTGATACATGGAATTCCATCTTTTTTGTTATCATTTGGGCCATGTACAAGATCGATGCACAACTGAACTGATGGGGGGGGGGTGTCGTTTCCTCTGTTGGAGGACGGAAGCTCATCCTTCGAAAACGGAAGGTAGACAGAGGTAAGATTTCTCTTGTCCCAGTATTGTTAGCTATCATTTTATGCAAATATATCCTAATTGCGTACAACCCAGTAAGTAAAATACTCACCCTTTGCACCATAATGCACTGGCGGAAAGTGAAAAAAGAACACCAAGAAGGAGACTTCTGATACCAACGAAATTTACAAGCATAATAACGGAATACAGAGGATAACATGATCAAAACATTATGGCAAAATACAGCTGTATTTGCTGGTAAACTGAAAAATAACATTTCCATGTAACATGGTTAGTACGAGGTTGAACCGCCATGAACTTCGTCACACTGTGCAATTCTGGCATGGAGTCTGTCGTACAGATGTTTGATGTAAGTTTGGGGTATTGAGCTCCAAGCATCCTCAACCTGCACTCGTAAATCGAGGATGGTCGCAGCTGGCCGTGGAGACCGGATAAGTCGTTCTCCCATCAAATCACACACGTGCTCAATGCGGGACAAATCTGGTGAACGTACAGGCCATTGAAGTTGTCTCACACCCTGAAGTGCATGTTGCGTTGCACATGCCGTGTGTGGGCGTGCGTTATCTTGCTGGAAAACACCACAAAGGACCGACCTTACAAATGGCACAACAACAGGCTGAATATGATGATGTAGGAGGTGCTGTTTAACGTACCCGGTACAAACACTAGTTCTGTACGGGAGTGATAGCTGATCGCTCCCCACACCAGGAGACCAGGTGTAGACCCTGTGCGTCAGCGAACACGCATACGGCCATCGGAGGATCCCAAGCAGAATCTGCTTTCATCGCTGAACAAGACAGATCACCATTGCGTTCTCCAGTGCAGACATTGGCGACACCATTGCAGCCTTTCCTGACGGTGGGCTGGAGTCAGAGGCAAACGTGCACGTAATCCTGCATCCAGTAGACGGTTGCGGGATTGTTCGCACAGTCACCTCAGGTGCAATGACAGCTCGGATTTGCGTTGCAGTGGATGTTCTGCTCGACAACACCACTCTTCTTATGCGTCGATCGGTTTGCCGATCAGTCCGTCTGTGACTCCAGGTTCCACATCTTCTCGTGTGGGAATGTTCCTCGGACCACCTACGCCACCATCGTACCACCACCGATACTTCCCGTCCAATTCGCTCCGCAATACGGCGATACGACCACCCGGCCTCGCAGAGTCAGACTAGACGCATCTCGCTCAAAGTCCGATAACTCTTGAAATCATACACTTCTTCCATGTCCAGGCATTGCAGCTTCTTCAGGGTCTTTGCAGGTGTCCGTACGCCGACGACTGATTACATTCACTTCGCCGTACTCCTTAAATACCACCGACGATAATTTGCATATTATGCCGTGCTGTGACGTAAGCGCTCACCGGTCGGTCCCGAAATTAACATCACACCTACGTAAACTCGACCCCATCAGGGTTCCCACGCCACCTGGAAAACCGGGAATTTTCAGGGAATTTGAAAATTGTTCCAAAAATCAGGGAAAACTCGGGGAAAATTGTGTTTTTCCGTAAAAATCTGGGAATTTTTTATCAGGGAACTATAAAGGCAGGGAATTTTTATTTTGCCAGAAAAATATTTCGTTTCAGACTTTTGTAAAATATATTTCTGTATTGCTAAGTTTTAAAATAATTACGAGTTGTTTTATCCTTCGAGGCAACTTCGTAACCCACCCACCGATTAAAGTGCAGCTGTGCAGGGGAGTGCGTCTCTTCGCGGTTTCCCCCATCTCCAGATGCTCCAAACTACAACCGAACAAACGGACACGTCAAAGCGTGAGAGAAAGCCATTAATCATACACCCATTTCGCAGGCTCTTATCTGCTGCGTTCGCTCAGAGGCAGTCACTTGTTCCTAAGTAGGTGCCCTGGTTGTCTGTGTAGACTGGGAAAAAAATTATGAAAAAGCTATTTTCTCAATTTTTTAAATAACCGACTAAAATTTTTACAGTGGGCAAGCTATATGAAAGTAACGTTCCATTTTAATTTTCGCCGAAATTCATCAGAAACTTTAGAAGATGCGTTTCTCTCCCCCCTCCCTCCTTTCCTTTTGCATGTTCTACGTGTCTTTTATCAAACCGTAAATTTTTTTTTATTTTGCCGGATGTTGGTCATCCTAATAAATTCGCCCCCCCCTCCTTCAAGAGCAGTGTGGATGAATGTTGCAAATTGAGGGCACCTAATTTATTTTGAAAAAAGTTCGTATCACTTACGAACTACGGCTTCGCTTTCGTAATTCTGTAGCCGAGTTGGTATAGTTGGAAAAGTATGTACCTTCAAATGTTTGAACAGGGAAGATATTATGAAATAGGAAGATTCTTCAAAGAGGGGGAAAGATTAATTTTTTTCATAGTACTTACGAGTATTTTGTATGAAAAATACCATGCAATGAAGCCGGTACTGTTGCATACCTACCAAATTTCCCAGATTTCACGGCCGTTTTCTAGATTCGTTGTTTTACAGCTGGAAAGAGATTTTTCTTGATTCTGTCATATTTCTATTTCTTAATCCATGAAGAAATTTATTTATAGCTATTTTAAGATGATATTCCGATTACTGCAAGAGCTGGCTGGTTGCGAAAAATAGGGTAGTCCCACGCCCGGAACCATAGATTTTCACATCTGGGTCATTCCACGCAAAATAGTCAGGTATTGAAATAATTTTCCACCAACCCATCTCCGATTCTTACGGGTAGCTGCTTCCAAGTTATAAAAAACCCTAAAAGTTTTAAACTTTTTTGTTTCTGGTAGAGTAGAAGATATTTTTTTGAATTTTTGTGTATAGTGAATCCGAAATACCTCCGTTATTTAGAATAAGAAATATAAAATAAATCATTCTCTCGCAATTTTTCCTAAGGTTTCAGCTTATACATAAAAAAAAAAAAAGTTTGCGAGAACAAAAGATAGACGGGGTAGAACTTTTCTTGTAATCGTAAATTATTTTTCTTGCGTTGCTGCACCTCACAAGAGTTGCATAAATTATTCATTTCACATCTTTACCCTTATATTGCCGAAAAAAAAAAATCTACCTAGTTACTACTGATTTAAATCTTTGCCGTGCATGCTCTATTGGTTTCAGGTTTGTCAGTGCAGGCGCTAAAGCTTCTGTCTCCGTTTTGGATGACGTTATTTGTGGGGAGTTACTGCAAATGACCTGAGTGGGCTCCATGGAGACCTTTCTCGCACTTTGCCTGATCAACATCGCACAAATGTATTGCCCTTCGTAAAGATATTGTTAAGTATAAACATGCCACTCGCCACAGGATGAAAAAAAAAAAAAAATTATGTTGACAATAAAGTGTTAGGAGGATTTTATGAGCACACATGCACACAAAACTTCCTCTAATTGTTTCCCGTACAAGTAATTTGACGTAGCGTGGAAATGAACTGTGACCTGCTAGAAAAGTTCAGTACTAATGTTTGTGTCACAAACGTATGCAATCAATTTTAAGACTTCCGGATTTTGGAAGTACTTGTATGAATTGTAGTCTCTCAGGCAAAATTGTTTTCCGTATTAACTGTTAGTTTTCCCCACTTGTTGCTTCCATTATTTTTTCTTTATCCCTGGGTTTAATTTTTTTTTTTTTGCCGTTATGGCATTAGGATCTCTGTGTGCCAGCTTATTGGTTATGAAATTTAACAGCACAATGTCTAAATATCCTATGCTGCGTTATTTAGAAGCAAATAGCAGAGTTGCCAACTATTACGAATTGTCCATAATTATTACGGTTTCGACTGTCAGATTACGGAATTACGGACAGGTTGGAAGAATTATGGATTTCAGTGTGTTTTGGAGAATCTCAGTTTTGTATCCTTTTTCGGTAAACCCTTTTAGTGCGACGCTACCGATTTCTCGGCCTTCGATTTTGATCCGCATATTTTCCGAATCAGACTGCAGATTTCGGTGTCTCAATGATCATATCATTTATCAATCATATCGTTTTGAAATGGAATGTCCCGCAGTGGTCTAAGCGATGGCCTCTGATCATTCATCTGTAAGGGGTCCGGGTTCGAATCTCGTTGAGGCATGGATGTTGTGTTTGTCTTACGGCACTGGCTCTCTACCTTCCCTGGAACCAGTGACCCTAAATTAAGGACGGGCGACTGCTTATAGCCCATTGAGTTGCTCATGGTAGTCATTAAACCTCCAATTAAAAAAAGGAATGTCCATGAATCATATCGTCAAACGGCGATATTATCGGAAGAATGGTACCGTAATTTTCTTCGTATAATCCATCGATTATCTGTTAAAAAAGTTAAAATTATAGGTTTTGCAGATTATACACCGATGCAGTTAATACGCCGATTTAAAAAAAAAAATAAAAAAAAATTACAACCTTCCGATTTAAAAAAATCTGCAGCGTGATTGTGCAGGGAAGGGTGTAATAATTGGAAAAGGAAATCCCTCTGAAGAATTTTCCTCAGTTCAGGAGTTTGTACTTGCGGGGGAAAAGGGGGAGGAATGTCGTAATGAAAGATTGGGAAAGTTGTGGGGAGGGACGACAGGGGTCATTTTGATATCGTTGAGGAGAGCTCCAACTGTCGTGCCGGCTCTGTTTTTGGCAAAAAGCCAAAGAAGTACGCACAGCACTTGCTGCACGAACCTATGCGTTTCCCCTTTCGGATTTCATGTGCGCGACCTTGTGTCTAGTTTGCTTTCGTTGTTTTGGCGAACGTCGTTGCTGCTGTTTTCCTTCATTGCTAATCATGGTCTCTGAAAAGGAAACGTTTCAGTTACACTGCCAAATTTAAACTTGATGTGGTGGACAGAATTGAGGATATGATCGTGTCACTGCGCGATAGTTTTGAGGTCAGAACACAATCGTGCAGCAACATACGGAAAGCCTCTGTGTCGCGATCTAAAACGTAAACAAATCTGTCTGTTTATTCCGCGGGAGAATTCACGGGTTTTTTATTGGCCCACGTATAAGACGATCTCTCAACTCTGAAAGCAGGAATTCCTCCAAAAAACTTTCGACTTATACCATGTACATACGGTATTTCTACGACTTGTTCTGTATCAGCCTTTCGTCATTGGCAAGGTGTAAGGTAGTACTCTGGAGCTGCATCGGCATGATCTATGGATGCCACACCCTTTATCTGTCCGGAGATAAAAAATATAGAACAGTTACCTATAAAAATGAATTTCTTCATTTAATAAAATCGTTTTTTTCTCTTACTTCTTCGGACTCGTTATGTGTTTCTGGAACGTGGAAAGAGCGATGCATTTATTTATTTTCTGACGCCACGTATTTGGGGGATTTTCACCTTGGATCTCGCCCTTTGGATTTAACTGCTATAATATATATATCATCATTGTCAACCATTATCAATCCACTGCTGGACGAAGGTCTCCCCAAGTTTCCTCCACAACGGTCTGTCTTGTGCTAGTCTCCTCCATGTCACCCCTGCATACTTTCGAATTTCATCCACCCATCTCCCATGTGGTCTTCTTCTGGGTCTTTTCCTGTCCCTTGGAATCCAATCTAAAATTTCGGCTGTCCATCGATGATCTGTCCTTCTGGCAGTATGTCCAGCCCATTGCCATTTCAGGGATTTAACTCTGATCATGATGTCTTCCACTCTTGTCATTTTTCGGATCCACGAGTTCCTCTTCTTATCTCTCCTGGTTACACCAAGCATGCACCTCTCCATGCTTCTTTGAGTTGTCTGCAGCCTTTGTATGTCTCTTTTAGTTAAGGTCCACGTCTCTGCACCATACGTAAGCACTGGAAGGATGCATTGATCAAACACTTTTTTAAGACATAATGGCATATTGCTCTTGAAAATTATGCTGTTTCTTCCAAAAGCTCTCCAGGCAAGTTTTGTACGCCGATTAATTTCTTCATCAATGTGACCCTCACTTGATATCTGCTGTCCAAGATAAACGTACGTGTCTGTTATCTCCAGCTTTTCTCCATCAATCGATAAATCTTCATTTCTTGTAAAAGCATTGAACATCACTTTTGTCTTCTGAAAGTTCATTTTTAATCCCACTTCTTTACTCTTGTCAGCAAGTTCCTGGATCATACTCTGCAGCTCTGATGGGGTAGTTGCAAAAATGACTACGTCATCAGCAAAACGAAGGTGGGTTAGATAATCTCCATTAATCTTTATCCCCTTGTTTTCCCAGCTCAGCGACTGAAAAACACCCTCCAATGTGGCATTAAAGAGCTTCGGAGATATGGTGTCACCTTGTCTCACTCCCTTTCCAATTTTTACGCGTGTTGTATTTTCAAACAGCCGAATCTTTGCACTTGCATTTTCATAGATGTTATTAATAATATTAATGTATGCATCTTCAATACCGCAGGTTTTCAGAGCCATTGTAACTGCTGATGGTTTTACCGAATCAAAGGCTTTTTCATAATCGATAAAAGCCATGCACAATGGAAGTTCATATTCCCTCGCTCTTTCAATTAGTTCTCTCAGCACGTGGATATGATCTATTGTGCTGTAGCCACTCCTGAATCCAGCTTGTTCTCTCGGTTGAGCCATGTCCAGTGTTACCTTCAAGCGGTGTGAAAGAACTTTAGTGAAGATTTTATAAACTACTGATAGGAGGCTGATAGGTCTGTAGTTTCCGAGATCCTCAATGTCACCTTTCTTATGTAGCAGGATCATTGTAGCGGTGTTCCAATCCTCAGGAATCTTTCCTTCATTAAGGCATCGAGTGAAAATTTGGGCGAGTACTGTTTCGATTTCTCCACTTGCTTCTTGTATGATGTCTACAGTAATTCCATCTTCTCCTGGAGCTTTTCCTCGCTTCATGTTCTTGATTGCATGTGCAACTTCTGCTGGAAGGACTGGAGGAACTCTGGTACTGGTATCTTTCATGATGTCTGGAGTGCATATATCATCCCTTTCATATAATTTGGAGTAGAAATCTTTCACTTTTGTCAAAATTTCGCCTCTATTTCTTGTTACAGAACCATCTTCTTTTCTCAGTGCCATAATCTGTTTTCTTCCCTTACTGAGATGTCCCTTTGCTATCTTTAGGCTTTGGTTGTTTTCAATTGCTTTCCTCACTAGTTCACAGTTGAATTTCCTTATGTCTTCAGTGATACTTTTTCTTACTGTCTTGCATAGCTCTATATATTCTACTTTGGAAGTCACATCTTCTTTAGTTGTCCTCATCTCTCTTCTTTTTTGCATCAACATTTTGGTTTTTCCTGATAATTTGTTCACATGCAACTTGTTCTTAGACCCAGCTAATTTTGTTGCTGTTTCCATAAGAGCTTTGGTTACTTTTCTGTTAACTTCAGAGATGTCCACTTCTTCCGATGTTAGGCCTTCTAAAGCAGAGAACCTGTTCTTCAGTTCTAACTTGAAGGTATTATGGTGTTTTTTAAGGTTGGTTATGTCAATAGATTTTGTTTGTCTTATGAGCTTGCCACGTTCAAGTTTAGTGTTGAGGTGCATCTTACATCTCACCAATCTATGGTCACTACCTGTGTTGAACTTGTTTAGCACACTGCAGTCTTCTATGACGAATTTTTTGTTACACATAATAAAATCAATTTCACTTGTCGTCCCATTTGGATGTCTCCATGTCCATTTCCTGTGTGGCTTTTTCTTGAAGAAGGAGTTCAAGATTAAAAACCCTTCTGCCTCTGCAAACTCAACGAGAGTATTTCCACGCTGGTTTCTGTTGCCATGACCGAATTTACCTACTGAAGTTTCATTCTGTTGCCGTTGCCCTATTTTTGCATTGAAATCTCCCATAATTATTTTCAAGTGCTGCTTACCTTTATTATTTAGATGACAAATTTCCTCATAAAATTCTTCAATTTCTTCTTCAGGATGACTTGTGGTGGGTGCATAAGTTTGAATAATCTGAGCCTGGTATCTTTTCGAGAGTTGGATAACATATATATATATATATATATATATATATATATATATATAGCCAGTGCCGTTAATACCCACCAGATGGAGAAGTCTCAGTATCTGAGCCCATCTTACGGATTTACGATGTCAGAAGCTGACTTAAAAATACACATAGCACCGTGGATTGTTGGCCACCATGGTGTAAAGCTAACCCGCTAGGCTATATATGGAGAGATCCGTGGATTCAATTCCCCGGCGGCGGCTGAAAACAATTTTTCGGTTGCTATGTGTTTCTGGAACGTGGAAAGAGCAATGTATTTATTTATTTATGTGACCGACTTTCTGTCGGAAATTCCACTTCTGGTTCAACATCTATGATGTGCGGATTATACGGCGATTTTTATTTCCTGAATGTCACAGTCTGCGGATTATACGAAGGATTTTTTTAATATTAATTTCGTGGTCTGCGGATAATACGACTAAAATTATGGGTAATATGCTGTAAGTGTCATCGTAAATGAGTTTGCGCTTGCTATCGGTTCCCCACACACTTTTCAGTGTGACAGGAGAAAGGTTACTTTAGCCAAAACTTTTCCTGCTGCAGTTAAAGCAGTGCTGTTCACTTTGCATTGTCAGCGAATTATAAGACGTACTGTCGGAAATCACTTTTTCGAGCCCCGTATGTAGTGCAATAACGATCAACTCGTCGCAACGCGTGGTCCTGCGATGACAGATGTTTATATTTCTTGCGGACTTTCGCCGAGCAGGAGAACGAGGTGCGGTGGTTTATTTCTAGAAGCTCTTCACATTATTCATTTCTTTTTCCCAAACAAACAGACACAATCACAAAACTCCATGAATTACGAATCCCCCATCTTTTTCCAAACTCGTGTTAGAGGATGACTTTATTGACAGCTTGTTCATCAGACTAGGAGACATGCTTTTCCTACTGCGTGAAATTGTTTTCTAAGGTTATTTGAAATGGCTTGTAGTGAGAGTGAAAGTTTGCCAAGTGATGGTGATGATTTTGAATCATCTGAGAGTGATATTGGCCAAGCAACATCAAGCCAGAAAACTAGCCACAGTGCCACACACACCATATCTTCTTCAGAAGGTGAAGATCTTCATAGTGAATCTTCAGATCATGAAAGTTCTGAAAGTGAATGGGAGGATGTAATAGAGGGAAGTGATGAACAACCTCAGCATCCTTTTGATTGTCATGAAATGCAGGGGCCCAAACATGCTCCTGCAACTGATGTGGCACCTATTGCATATTTTTACTTGTTTTTTACCAATTTCATCCTTGGAATTATCGTTTCTGAAACAAATAAATATGCAAAGAGGTTTCTCCAGGAACATCCAAATCTTTCTCCAAAATCTTGAGCAAGGAAATGGAAAATGTTACAAGTGCTGAAATAAAGGTTTCCTTGCGTGCCTTATAATATGAGAGTAATCAGTAGCCCATGTAGGACGAGATGATTGCCGAAGGCATATCCAGTCAAAACAAACACCAGGATTGTGTAAAATTAAAGACTCGATCAAAGCCTTTGGATAATTTTTTTGCAAAAAAGAATGAAAATAGCGTGATAAACGCTGAATTGCTGTTTACTACAATCGTTGTGGAGCATAACCTACCTATAGCAAGCTGTGATCATGCTGGTCGCTTCTTTCATGCTATGTTCCCAGACTCTGATATTGATGAAGCTGGATATCCTTGAGCAGATGTGGCATGGAATGAAATATCTAAGACAAAGGATTCATCTGGCCTTCTCAAGTATTCCACATTGCCTAAACTAATGTTGGTAATATTGACTATCCCTCACAGCAATTCCTCTACGTAGAGAATATTTAGTATAGTAAGGAAATACCTCACATACTTTTGCCCAACAATGAGCACCAAAACATATTAAGTGCCCTTCTTCTACAGAAAAGTAAAGCATTTTCCTCAGGTGAGCTCTGTTATAAAAAGCTTTGTGAAAAAGAATATACCACTGCAAAAAAAGCAACAAGGGAGTTTTTATGTCAGCAATGACATGAGGTAAGTACAATATTAATAATTTAATTTCATATTTTTTTTGTGAGGATAGTGTTAACATACAAAGTTATTACACATTTCATGCATTAATTTCTCATGAAATACCCATTCCACGCGTTAACGATGAGGCTCCCTCCGTATGGTGATTACCGATAGGCACCTCCTACAAGTATTACAGGTTACACAGTAATAAATGTTGTCCTTAACTTTAAAAAAAAAAATGGCGTGTTACATTACTGAAAGTTTGTGTTCGATTACTGAAACATTACTGTAAAACCCCCTATTGGTTACTGATACGTTCTGCTAGAGGTTGGCACCTCTGAAATAGCATAGATTCAATGTTCTCATAGCTAAAGTTAGTTCTTGCACTTGGCAAAAATAATTACAATTTTGATTTTTAAATGTCAGCAGTATTTTCCCTGATTGCTAGAAATTGTTGGGATGGTACTGGCACACGTTTTTCCTCAGACGCAGAAATACTGTCACGATTTCCGTTCTCTCTCTGACTTCTTTTTTTAATTTTTTAATAGCTGTTTTAATTTGCTTTGTCTTTAAAGATTCTAAGTGAATTCCAATAGAAAATACAAATTGTTAGATTGATTTGATAGAACCGCTCTAACGAAATGTTAAGAGACTGTCAGGCACTCTCCATTTTATCATTCCCATTAGACTTCAATTTCAGCAAAAGTTTCCGTGTTCTTTAATATTTATGTAAAATAAGCACTTAAAGGATTTAAAGCTTCAGCATTGTATCATTTAAGGGCAATTTATTCTCTTCAGCCACAATTCTCCCAGCTTGCATTTTTAAACCTAACTGGAACTCTAAATGTTGTGAGTCGTTTAAAATGTTATTTATATACTTGTGTGCACTTAAAATACAGATAAATCAGTTATATAATTTCACCTAATCGATTGAAATATTTCATTATACGTAGAATTTAAAATAAGTCTTTGTTCAAATATTCTTTAAAACATGTAAATACATGGTTTGCCACCTCGGTGGTGCAGTGGTCTAAGCTCTGGCTTCTGACTATTCGTCCAAGTGAGCCTGGATTCAAGTCCCAAATAAGGTATGGGTGGTGTGTTTATCTTACGGCACTGGCTCTCCTTCTTCGTAAAGCCAATGGCCCTAAATTAGGGATGGACGGATGACTGCTGATAGCCCAACAAGTTGCTTATGGTGGTCATTAAACCTGAAACAAAAAAATAAGACATGATTTTGTTAAATATTATGTAAAATTTATGTTAAATACACTAATTTTTGTAACTATAAAGTAATTAGAGAAAATGAAAGTTATTTATCCTTTATATTCCATATTTTCTGTTTATCTTTATGATGGACTGTATAATCGGGACGTTCATTATGTGGTGTCTTTTTAATTCTCCCTCATATGTGAGATGAACATAACATTATCAGTATTAATTTCAGGTAAGCAATTATTTGCAATTACAGCCTGTCTTGCTTTCAATACATTACATTATTCCTTAGTTCTAAAAATTATCAAAACTGAGTTGAAAAAATTGCCTGTAGACATTACGGTTTTATTCGATTTCTGCAGATAGTTTGCTTCATGTTTTGTAACATGGAACAATTAGGCACAGTGGCCTGGTACACTCTTGCTTGGAGAAACACATCACAAGAGAACCACTTAAACAATGGATCAAAGCCCTTTTGTTGGTTGATTCTCTTTCGACATTTCTCTGAGTAGGAGCCCATTCGGTCATTAAGCTTATCTACACTGTGCTATAGAACAAAGGAAAATGAACTATTCAACATACATATTTTTTCTTACATATGAACTGTTTCTACGGTAATGTATTAACAAATTGTACATAGGCAGTAGTATACCACTTAGGTTCAGAAAAGATCATGGAATTATAATACCAAAAATAATATGCCTCATGCATTTAATTGTTATTAATCAAAAGCAGGTAATTGTATGAAGAACAGTTATTTAAAGAATTAACAAATGTATGCTTTCGTAAGGAACGCAAGAATGTAAGGAAATGCGACAATTTGTCGCAATGTTATTTGATTTGTCGCTCTGGAAAAACTCAGAACCACCTGGAAAAGTCAGGAAATTTGTTTTCTACGTATGAGTGGGAACCCTGCCCATTAACATATTGAAATTTCATCATCGTCCGCCAATTCCTTCTCGGTGTTCATTTTTCACTTTCCGCCAGTGTATATGCAAACATTTCTAGCATGTGCTCATAGCACAGGCTCCTCTACCCAGTATTGTTGTCTTGATGATGACTAACAATACTGGGTAGAGAAAACATCACAAGAAAAAAACATTACAATTACAAGAGAAATCTTACCTCCGTGTACTTTCCGGTTTCGAAGGATAAGGTTATTGCAGCACATTCATATACTGACCACTGGTGCAAGAGATAATTACTTAATGCAGCAACGTTTTGGGGGTTCTCACCCAAAACGTTGCTGCATTAAGTGATGGAAGCAGCTTTTATCTAACCAACTTTACTAAATCTAACTGTTATCTTATAGTTTTGGTTCCAGTTGTAATTGTTCGCAGCAATAACAAAAGTTTGACGTTGATAATTACTGGATGAAAAAGTTGTATGAAGAGTATGATGGCACAATTGCTGAAAGGGGATTTCAAAATTTGATTTTTAAATGTTACATTAGTTTTCCTTTCATATCGAAAGTACGCTTCCTTTCAGAAAACCTTAGGAGTTTGTGATGCACACACAAACCATGCGTAAGCATGGCTTGTCAGATGGTTGGTTTCAGAAATGTATTTTCGTCTGAATGCCATTAATCTCGAAAAAGATGCTGCTAAAAACCAAGCAAACAGTAATTGCATGTTATTTATTCTTCCTAAGTGTATATTTGCAAGCATATATACACACCATTTGCTTCGCTGTAACACATTTTATTCGTACTAAGTAAATGTTCTATCATGTTTACGTTTACTTTTTATGTTGATTTTCGCCATCTTTACAAGATCTTATTTAAATAACACATTTGACTGTTTAGATGATTTATTGAGATTAAGTTAATTATTAATTCATATTGTAAACTTTAGAACTTTCGGGCCCGCAAAGGACCCATCTTCAGATGTTATTAGGAGAATGGAACCGAGTATGATTTGAATACAATAATATGCGATTTTCTTGATATTGTCACATGCTCGTGATTGATGGATATCATATCTCGTGAATGATTTGATAACATCAATAAACATATTATACATTAATAATCTAAAGCAACTTATGGGAATTTACTAGGAAATTTTTTCATTAATAGCAAATTTTCGGAGAAAACTCTTCTCCTTCTTCAGGCTGTCTTGTTGTTGTCACTTTTTACTTGTCACTATCACGGTTACGGTTAACCTTGACGATTTAGGTGATTTTTCAGCAAATCCTGCCAGATGTTAGGCAGGGAAAATCCTTTGCAGTCATTGATGATGGAATTTTGATTTTTCTCAATCTCTATTCCTTCTTTCAGTTTTCTTTTTTGGAAATTGCTTTGGAAACTGATTACTTTAAGGGAATTCCAATCCATGCTGTGCCCAGTTTCTCTAACATGCCTATCTAATCCAGTCTTGTTGGAGCAATTTTTTATAGCTGCTTTATGCTCAGCTATAAGAGTTTCTAGTCTGCGACCTGTTTCACCTATGTAAGATAGTCCACAACTACAATTTACTTCATAAACTACTCCTTGCATTTTTAAAATATCTTCTTCTCTTTGAACTATTTTAGGGAAATTTTTTTAACTTTGTTCTCTAAACTTGGAGCTAGCCTAATATTGTATTTTTTTACTAATTCTCTTTAAAGCCTCAAATAAACCTTTGTGATAAGAAATTTTTCTAGTGAATTTTACTTGTTGCTTTTTTTGGGTTCTTCGTACCATTAAAATTCAGAAGCTTCTCAATTTCTTCTTTAGGATAGTTATTCTCTGCAAGTATGACTTTAAGGTCTTCTTTTTGGGCTTCTTTTTTATCTGCAGTAGAAACTATTTTATTAATTTTTTTCTAAAAACTGACTTGCTACATTTTTCTTAATAGAAACTGGATGATACGAATTGAAATCCAGTAGTCTTTTAGTATTTATTGGTTTTTTATACCAACTAGTGAGGAATTTTTCATCTTCATAATAGATAGTAATATCTAAGAAGTTTATTCTTCTTTCTTTTTGAAGTTCAATAGTGAACTTAAGGGAATCATCTAATTCATTGAATGAGTCTAGAATTCTTTCTGGAACAATTTCTGAGCTATCTATTATAAATAAGATGTCATCCATGTATCTGCTATATAAGCAGAAGTATGTGGGTTGTACTAGTATCTTTTCTTCTAGTTTTCCCACATAATAGTTAGCTAAGAGTGGGGAGAGTGGGGAGCCCATAGCTAGCCCCGATTTTTGAATGAAAAAAGTTTTCCCAAATTGAAAGTAGTTGTTCTGCAAAGAGAAAGTAAGCATTTCAAAAATTCCTACTAATATGTTTTTTTTTTCCTTGTTGTGAAAAACTATTAGGTCTGCCAAGTCTTCCGCTATAAAGTCTATAAGTTGATCTATATTAATGTGAGTATACATAGACACTATATCTAAACTACCCATAATAGGAGAATCTAATTTAGGAAGAAGTTCTAGTTTTTCTTTTAGCTGCATTGAGTTTTTAATCAAGTTAGGTGGCTCTTTTAAAAGATTCTGAAGGTGTGACTTTAAAAAATAGTTTAGATTTGAAAGAATAGAGTTTTTTGAGTATTTTTGGTCTAATTGGTTGGTGTTCTTTATGCAGTTTGACTTCCATATATTTGAGGTAATCTGAACTGTAATTTTGAGAATTGTTTATAGTTTTCTGGAAGCTGGTTTTTCTTTTTTTGAAGTGAAATAAGCTTAGAGACTTTTTTAATCAAATCTGGTAGTGGGTTTTCTTTTACTTCTTCATACATAGGTTTTTTTAGTTCTTCTTCCATCTTTTCTAGATAATCTTTCTTATCCATAATAGTAATCAACTTTTGTCTGTTTTCACAGCAACTATACTTTCATTTTTTCTGAAATCTTTAAGAGCTTTTAATTGACTATTATCAAAATTTTTTTGAGGTTTCCTTACTTGCTTCTGGAATTTTGTAAGGCTATTGTAGTAATCTTTTCTGAGGAGGTCTGCTTTAATTTGGTCCTCTTTTTCTAAAGTGCTGCAGATTTCAGCTTGAAACTGTAGGCAACAATGTGCGAAAACGGAGGTTAAACGGAGAGAAGAACTAAAAAAACCTATGTATGAAGAAGTAAAAGAAAACCCACTACCAGATTTGATTAAAAAGTCTCTAAGCTTATTTCACTTCAAAAAAAGAAAAACCAGCTTCCAGAAAACTATAAACAATTCTCAAAATTACAGTTCAGATTACCTCAACTATATGGAATAGTCAAACTGCATAAAGAACACCAACCAATTAGACCAATAATAGACTCAAAAAACTCTATTCTTTCAAATCTAAACTATTTTTTAAAGTCACACCTTCAGAATCTTTTAAAAGAGCCACCTAACTTGATTAAAAACTCAATGCAGCTAAAAGAA
The DNA here is from genome assembly GCA_039090855.1 of Macrothele yani. Classification (NCBI taxonomy): domain Eukaryota; kingdom Metazoa; phylum Arthropoda; class Arachnida; order Araneae; family Macrothelidae; genus Macrothele; species Macrothele yani. Next base: position 330,449 of record CM076997.1, read on the forward strand.
AAACTAGAACTTCTTCCTAAATTAGATTCTCCTATTATGGGTAGTTTAGATATAGTGTCTATGTATACTCACATTAATATAGATCAACTTATAGACTTTATAGCGGAAGACTTGGCAGACCTAATAGTTTTTCACAACAAGGAAAAAAACATATTAGTAGGAATTTTTGAAATGCTTACTTTCTCTTTGCAGAACAACTACTTTCAATTTGGGAAAACTTTTTTCATTCAAAAATCGGGGCTAGCTATGGGCTCCCCACTCTTAGCTAACTATTATGTGGGAAAACTAGAAGAAAAGATACTAGTACAACCCACATACTTCTGCTTATATAGCAGATACATGGATGACATCTTATTTATAATAGATAGCTCAGAAATTGTTCCAGAAAGAATTCTAGACTCATTCAATGAATTAGATGATTCCCTTAAGTTCACTATTGAACTTCAAAAAGAAAGAAGAATAAACTTCTTAGATATTACTATCTATTATGAAGATGAAAAATTCCTCACTAGTTGGTATAAAAAACCAATGAATACTAAAAGACTACTGGATTTCAATTCCTATCATCCAGTTTCTATTAAGAAAAATGTAGCAAGTCAGTTTTTAGAAAAAATTAATAAAATAGTTTCTACTGCAGATAAAAAAGAAGCCCATAAAGAAGAGCTTAAAGTCATACTTGCAGAGAATAACTATCCTAAAGAAGAAATTGAGAAGCTTCTGAATTTTAATGGTACGAAGAACCCACAAAAGCAACAAGTAAAATTCACTAGAAAAATTTCTTATCAAAAAGGTTTATTTGAGTCTTTAAAGAGAATTAGTAAGAAATACAATATTAGGCTAGCTCCAAGTTTAGAGAACAAAGTTAAAAAATTTTTCCCTAAAATAGTTCAAAGAGAAGAAGATATTTTAAAAATGCAAGGAGTAGTTTATGAAGTAAATTGTAGTTGTGGACTATCTTACATAGGTGAAACAGGTCGCAGACTAGAAACTCGTATAGCTGAGCATAAAGCAGCTATAAAAAAATTGCTCCAACAAGACTGGATTAGATAGGCATGTTAGAGAAACTGGGCACAGCATGGATTGGAATTCCCTTAAAGTAATCAGTTTCCAAAGCAATTTCCAAAAAGAAAACTGAAAGAAGGAATAGAGATTGAGAAAAATCAAAATTCCATCATCAATGACTGCAAAGGATTTTCCCTGCCTAACATCTGGCAGGATTTGCTGAAAAATCACCTAAACCGTCAAGGTAAACCGTAACCGTGATAGTGACAAGTAAAAAGTGACAACAACAAGACAGCCTGAAGAAGAAGAGTTTTCTCCGAAAATTTGCTATTAATGAAAAAATTTCCTAGTAAATTACAATAAGTTGCTTTAGATTATTAATTCAATTAAACTAGGAAGCCATTTCTCAACATGAGCTTTATTCAAAATATTATACATGTCAAGCAATGTAATAAAAATTGTATATCAAGGAAATAATTGGTGTAAGTATCTATATGTTAAAACTCTTTTAGCACCGTTTTCCAAGGTAAAGAGATGTGACAAGGAGTATCATCATTGCAACATACTTCACCATATTTGTGAATAAACAGACTTTCCATTAGGAGGATTGATGCTTTTGAGTAGGGCGTGGCGAGAATGTGTTACAGCGAAACAAATGCATTCAGAAGAAAATCCCTGATATTAATGTTTTACACTAGCAGGCGATCTTAGTGAGAGATTGGTTTGCCTCTTCATGGTGCTCTGTGGTAACATTGGCACACAGATCAGCAACAAGGGCCTCTGTGAATCTTGGAGAGGTGCCAGCTAGTTCTGTGTGACATTGGCGAAAAGACCCCAACTCACTGGGTGTACTTTCCTGATTACAAAGACTCAAAGAATGATTCTGGACTCTGGTGTATGTTATGGTGGACCTACAACACTTGAGAAAGATGGCCCACCACGGAAACGATACGGATTGGAAAATGGAGAATGATAAAAAGATCCTGGCTGAGTGAGCATAAGATTTGTCTGTGGAATACTAGAGGAATAAATGGCAAGATGAACGAGGTGATGGAAGAGATGAATAAGTATAGATTGGATGTGCTTTGTGTAAGTGAACCTAAAAAGAAGGAAATTGGAATAGAAGTGAATAATACAGTGAATGTGTGGTCTGGAGTGTTGGATAATGTGAGAGGACAGGCTGGTGTAGGTGTGATTTTAAGTTAAAAAATGCAGAACAACTTGATATAGCTGCATAAGTTAGAGAATTCTTTGGATTCATTTGAAAGTGAAACTTCGAAAAGAGTAGTTGTTGTAAGGAAGATTTCTGGAATGAGCTAAAGGCTGTTTTGAGCCAGTTTGGTGCTAAAGTAAAAATATAATAATGGGATTTCAAAGCTAGAGTAGGTGTGCAGAATGCGATTTCTGATAAATTGTTCTTGCTAAGTTTAATGATCCTTGTGTGAATGATAATAGTGAAAGATTAATTGAACTCTGCATTGAGAATGGTTTGTGTATCTAATGCGTTTTTCAACCACAAGTATATCCACACATATACTTGGGACAATCGTACTCTTGGTCAAAAGAGTGTGATAGATTTTGTTGTGTACGATCATCGTCTGAAACACTTAGTTGTTGACACCCGTGTGATGAGAGGTGCGGATGTTGGCTCTGATCATTACTTGGTGGTGTTGCGAGCAAAACTGAATGTTGGTTGGATGAAAAGAAATAGGAAGAGGCCTAGGATGGAAAGAATGAAGGTTGAAAGACTCCTTGAAGTCCATCAGAGTTACTCTAAATTACTCAGTGAACGACTGAAGGAAAGTGACGCATGTGAGAGGGATGTACATACCTGCCAGGTTTTACGGTTTACCCTTAAAATTTACAGAAATGTGACTTGTTTTACGGGCAAAATTTAATTTTATGGATTTGTGATTCTCAGAGATTTTTTTTTCTGATGATTTTGCACCCACTATTAAAACTTTTTTTTTCATAACTTAATCCATTCAAAGTAAAGTGCTGATGTAAGTTACGTATAAGTTTTCAGTTGCATGTGTTTATTTGGGAACATTTTGCTGTAGTTTTCCCTCGTTTTAGGTTATTGTTTTGCCGTTTTTCAAACACTAGAACACCAACCAGCTGGGCTTGTCTAACCTATGGCTTGGTTCTCTCCTTCTCTTTCGTGCGTGCGGTTTCTCACCTTCTTTTCAGATAATGCATTGTTTGTCTCCCGAGTCTCAACTTCTCAGCAGGCCAGCATGGGGTGTGTCTTGCATTGGAACAGGTGTCTTATTCCTCCTAGTTCGAAATGCTATCTCAGAACGTAGTTATTGTAGAAAAAAATTTAAACTGATTTTAAATCTGTGGAATTTTTAAGCCCAGATCGATACCCAACAGGATGAATGAAATTAAGCAAAAACTGCCAGTTTTGTGAAATTAAAAATGCATTGGGGCATGGTTTCGTTACTTCTTCTCTGGCAATAAATTTGACCTAACGAAAGAATGCTACTATAAGAGTTCATTCGAGCCAGTGCTGCTCCAGCAGTGATTTATTTTGCTGGTCAGTAAGATTTCTACGCCTTCCGACCGTTCTTTGTTCATGGCTCGATAATGTACATGAAAATGTCTAGGCTTGATTCAACGGAATTAATATGCTAGGGTACATACTAATTTGTCAAATCCCTATTTATAATGGCCAAAGGTAAGGTCAAGACATTATTTTCATTTGCTCTCTTTCTATTTCTTTCAGTTGCTCTCTGCTCTCCTATTCATTCTTCCACCCTTTTGCATGATGACTTGCGTAAAATCAAAGCATGGTTGTGATGAAGTTTGGGTATGCTGTTCATCACCCATAGTGGACTTATCCTATTGAAAATGGTTGCTATCAGCATTCACGGGGACAGTGCAGTAGTACAATGTGCGAGATTTGTTCGCTTGCGTTTTAGAATTTCGGCACAATATCTTCCGTGGAAATTGACCGATTTGGATAGAATTTTTCATTATAAAACAACGCGTTTGTTAATAGCTTTTTAATTTAGAAATTAACAGGCACAAAAAATGATCTATAGTAACGCAAAAACATGCAAAGTATACAGCATCAATTAATTCATACCAAGAGATTCATAAAGAAAACAGTAAAGTATTGTGAAGAACACTGTTGCTCTTGCAAAATCACACTTTTTTGTAGGTATGAAATTTTGGGCTTTTAGAAAACAGCTCTGAATTTTAAAATATCCGGATTTTGACAACAAGAGTTTAATCTAGGGAGGAAAAAAAAAAAAAAAGCCATTGGCTTTACTTCTATCAAACCAAATTGTGTGATATTTAGAAATTTTCATTTTTTTAAACAGAATACGTGTATTCCACATTTTGTGATGTTAAGCCTTTTTTTATTTTTTTATTTTGCCGAGATATAAGATCGGAATTAAAATCCTGGTTCAAACATTTTGTGCCGTGGCTGCGCCGCAAAGGGATCAGGTGACGAGATGGGGAGGATATCACCGACGAAGTGGCTGTATCATTTCTCGTGATGCCCGATGTAAAAGACTGTTGGTTTTGTTCTGGCAAAACACATTGTGTTAGTTTACTGCAGGATAGGGGGTAGTTCAGGTGTTGATGGGCCCAGATTGTTTTTGTGAAGGAATAACTAGACTAGAGAAGCTCTATTCAGTAAGATGAGGGGGTGGAGAGTACAGGAAGGGAAGACAGAACTATATAATCAGTGCCATTTGGAAGTATAAAGGATGCTGCTAAAGGGGTCGGATTTGGTAAAAGACAAGGCATCGGTCTGGCGAATCTGCCTGTGAGGAATGAATGATGGGGAGGGAGAGCAGGACCCCAGAGGATGACATTCGTAACTGATACCTAAACCTTTGTTTTTAGATGAAAGAACCTTTGAGTTGCTCTCTGCTTTCCTACCTGACCAGCCCGAATCGGATGCAACTCTTTAAGCAGCTACTATTTTACTCTTCAAATTGCAACTCTTGAAGCAGCTATTATTTTACTATAGCAGTTTTACTTGCACCCCCCCCCCCCCCGGTTGTAATAAGTTTTGTATTATTGATTCGCTATGAGCAGCAATGTAAAAGGGGGAAAAAAAAGTAACATTCCGCGATGCGTGTTCTGCGGAATTCCCGTGTATTGCGAAATCTTCAAAAATGGAAAATATGCGTTTAGTGCTACGTTTCTATGCAATGTCAAAATTTCGCATGGTGGAACAAATGATATTATAAATCATATTTCTAGAGACAAGCATAAATATAACGTTGACTGCGTGGAAAATAAATAACGAGATTGGCTTCCTTTGTTAAAAGTTATAATGAACTGGATGCGATTTGTACAAAATGTTTATTCACTTCATTTTTAGTTGAACATAATTTGCCAGGTAGTCTCTCAACACTCTTACTTATTTAATTATTTTTTTATTTGACTGTCTCATCATCCGTGTCTCTGTAAGATAGAAGCCTAATATGAAAATAGTTTGTTTTTGAAAACATTTTATTATGTTTCATGACGGCGTGGGACACTATCCCATTCAAAGGGTAGAGCATCCTTCTCTTTAGATGCAAACTTCTGTAAAAGTAAATTTTTATCACTTTATAGAATGTATTTAATCGATATGTATAGAATCTATTTTAATCGATATAAATGTGCCGATAAATTCAAACATCTGTAGTCACTTCAATTACAAGTTTATACTTGCTTTGGGTAACATCGTTTTTAAATCGATATGTTCGGTACATTTAATCAATATGTGTGACAAGTAATCTAAGCGAATATACCGATTAAAATTTTCATCGAATATATTAATTGTTTTTTTCTTTTTTTTTACGGATTTCTGTTTCTGAAAGTTGGCAGGTATGGATGTAGAAAAGAAGTGGACTTGTTTTAAGAACTGTTTTGGCACTGCTACTGAAGAGGTATGTAGCACCAAAATAGTGAGTAGCACTAGAGGTGATGCTTGGTGGAATAGTGAGATTGAAGAGGCAGTAAAGAGGAAGAAAAAAAGCATATTTGGGGATGTTGCAAGGTAGACAGAGATGCTAAGTACTACGAATCCTCCGTAGTTTCTACGGATATAATGTTCAAACTACGGACTTACAGAGAAGGTGTGAATAACTACGGATTTTTCCAGAAATCTCTATTTCCGAAAAACTTTTTTTTTTTAATAATTAAAAAAAAAGTCGAGCATAGTCGAATGCAGTGATTTTTGCGGTAACATCACGAAGCCGTCGCACAGCAAGCATGGTTTGGCTGGCCGACAAGCAAGTGGAAATGTTGCAGCAAAGATCGTTCTGTATGATAACATGACTTTGTACCTGGCTTGCCGTGGGATGGCGTTCACAATTCACAACGTCTGTTAACTTCGGGGAAACCTTAACCACTCCTAATTGAAAATGTGAGAGATTGAAGAGGCAGTAATAGTAAAGAGTGCCAATGGTCAAACTTCTTAAAGGCATTTTCTAAATCAGAACTGTTAATTGCCAAACACGCCACTACAAAAATGTTAAATGAGAAATAAGTTGGCCCATAATAGGCCAACTAAGTAAAAAATGTAATAGTTTAAATTATGTTGGCCTATAATAGGTAAGAATTTGAATTATTTTTACTTTAACTTAAGTCCTTGTTTATCTTTCTTATATTATACACACATGTGGTACCATACTGTTTAAGTGGAATAAGAGTGATAGTAAATATTCTTAGAAAAAAATAAATAATTTTTCTTTATTCACACATCTCCCCCATAATTTTTCTGTGTTTGTTAGCAATTACGAGGGCGGTAGGGGTGGTTTGAATGAATAATATTGTTATTGCATATTTGTTTCACCAAAATAAAGGACGGGCTGGATATTATAAGAAAAAAAAAAAAAAAGAAAACTGCTCAGAGCAAATAGTCATCAGATTGTGGATCAAAGAAATCCAGTTTTTTCCGGCAGAGCACATAACTAAGCTACCAGGATGTGTGGACGCTGTTATTGCCTGTTTTATGTTACCTCCACAGGAGTTTGTTCTTCGTGCACAGTATGTTCTTTGCCCAGAGCAAGAGAAAATCCCTCCCTGTGTCTTTGGCAACCAGCCAAAGAAAACTTCTTGCAGCAGCTGTGATGAGACGTTTTTTAGCTGTTGGGTGTGTACGCCAGTTCTGACCTATTTTCCCACGCTCCTCGCTATCGGCAGAGAGCTTAATTGTTTGTTACTTATGTGAAGTGCACTTCTTTATTTTTCTCTTGTAAACATGTTCTGCTAAACAAAGGAATGTTTTATTTTATCTTGTCAGATTCACAATAACTTTCTTTCTTCCTTAATAGCTTGTTTTAATTCTTTTTTTTTTTTTTTTTTTTTTTTTTCATTACTCACTTGCTTTTTAAGTTGTGACATTTTACTTCTCCGCATCTCAGCAGAAAACTTCTATTGTTGTGTTAGCCTTTTAAGTTGTGACATTTTACTTCCCCGCATCTTAGCAGAAAACTTCTATTGTGTTAATGAAACGTTGCATAGATTTTTATTGTGATTCATTTTATTTGCATTGCCTTTTTATTTTATCCTTTGTCTTCTTTCAGAATTGATTTATTTGTGCAATTTAAAATACATATTTGATTAGTTTTTTGTATCATAAGCATTTAATGCTAATTTTCTATTTATCCACATAATAAAGCTATGAAACCTTTCAAAGTTAATTGTTCAGTGCGTCGGTCTTTGCTCCCATTGTGTTTGTCGTGTACGAATGTACTTGCAATAACGTCGGGTATGGCCACCTGCCTCTACTAATATTCATGGATCTAAAAAGCAGAAAATTTGTCAAAAATTCAAGAAGAGTTGTTCGCAAGAATTTTCGTGTCTAAAATCGTCTCTGGTATCCGAAAACCATGGGTTTTGTTCCCCGTGTGTTGTTGATTTTTCATTCCCACGTGGCGGAAAAGACTATTGCGGTCGGCATTTTCACTCTAAAAACACAAGGAATAACCAGAAGTGTGTGGCATCGCACACTTATGACATAACAAATTTATTACAGGGTTCGTACGCCTCCTGGAAAATTCCTGGAATTAAATTTTTACTTTCCAGGGCCCTGGAAAAAGGCAATTTTTAATTGCTTCTGGAATTTTTGTATTTCTTTTTATGCTGAACTAGTTTGGTGGTTTTTAAGCCAGTGTATCACCATAGAAGTTAGCTCCTCTTCAGTTGTAAATTGGAGGGAGTGAGACAGAGAGTGTGTGTGTGTGTGTGTAGGGGATTGCAGAAACTTCCTTGCCTGATCGGGTGGGCAAGGCCAGCACAGCTGTTGACTGATAAGTATATCCTGCGCCCTACTGGGATAAAAACAATATGATTTTCTGTCTTAGAGTAATTTCTTCAAAACTGACTGAAAATTTAATATGCTTTTAAAAGGAACGAACCCACAAAATTTCGTGTGAATCAGATAAAAACTGTGAAAACTAGCCAACAGAATTTTTAATCGTGTACGACGGCAGTTTTCTCGCTCTAACGTAATAAAAAAAAATTACGTGCAATTCAAAAAGTTTTCATTTAATTGTAGTGAAATTTGCTGGGTAACCTTATATGACCCAGTTAGAACAACTGTGAAAAATTCAGATCTTTTAATTGAAAATTCAAAAAAAAAAAAAAATTTTCAGCACATTTTTCCTTAGGTAGGAAAAGATACATACCCGCCAACTCTTCCGATTTTTGCAGAAGTCTTACGATTTTTTATACATTATTCCGACCAAACTTGCGTTCTTCTGCCGTTCGAAAAAATTTGTTTTTTTTTTTTGCAAAAAATAACCTGTTTTATTAATTTTCGTAAAGTCAAAAAAAAAAAAAAAAAAAAAAAAAAAAAGTTGAAAAGCGCAGCACTATCTTGCTAGCCTTAATCTTAGGACTGCCAAACCTGCGGCAGTTGCTCCAGCCCGTGCCAAAACGTGGTTCTTGCACCATTCTGCTAAAAAAAAATTTGCACTTTTGACAACGAAATCTGCGTTAATTTTGCACCAAAAGTTAAAATTTACCGGTCATCGATATTTTAGCGTAATCTTACACCATTCAAAATCGATTCAGCGGTTAACTCGTACGTAAGATTCTTCCATGGGTTCGTGGAGTCCCCCCTCCCCCCGTCATTTTCGAGATCGATGCAAAAGTGAAGAAATTTTCGGGGCATTAGTTGGGGGTGGGTCGTATTCCGTATGCGGACGTCTGATTTGTCTTTTTAAACGTTAAGAAACTGGAGCTAAACGGAGTGCAGATTTTTCCCATAATCATATTTTTTTTTTCCCTCGCGCGATGTAGCTTCTGTTCAGTATTGTTGTTAAATATAATTTCATTGCATAATTTCAGCTTGAAATTGTAGGCAACGATTTCTGAAAACGGAAGTTAGGCCGCCTGAAAATTTCCCTGTGATCTTCGGCCACCAGATTCTTACGCTGATTCGAGGAATTCCGTCTTTTTTGTTATCATTTGGACCATTTACGAGATCGATGCACAACTGAACTGAACCTTTGGGAGGATTGATGGTGGGGAAGGGGAGAGGGTATCATTTTCTCCGTCAGAGAACGGAATTGCATCCTGACATATCAATAAAAAAATCACCAAACGCCTACCTAAAAGCTCTTGGCTACTTTCTTGCTATACACTTCATGCACATCAAGTAGAACATCCTGTTATGTAGCTAGCCTTCAAAGGTTGAAAAATTTCCAGCTTTTAGGGCGTTGTTTTATATTTGTTCTTCCGGTCATGAAACATCGTTTTTTTTTTTTTTTTTTTTTTTTAATTCACAGGACTAAAAACGCTGACTTTTGTCTGCCATCTGAGATGTAATATAGCTCGCCATCATGAGGTGTATACTCACTATAACGTGAGTATACATCTAGTAATGACTAGCTATATTACATCTGTTACATTACGCCTATTTTTTTTTTTTTTTTTATCGTATTCTTATTTCACTCCTCCAAATTCAACTTGGCCTTAAAATTCACAATTAGTACTCTCCATAGAAACCACTCTAATGTACACTATATACACGAGATTCTTACGCTGATTCAAGGAATTCCGTCTTTTTTGTTATCATTTGGACCATTTATGAGATAGATACACAACTGAACTGAAATTTTGAGAGGATTGGTGGTGGGAATTTGTACTTCAGCTTGAAAATGTTGGATAAATTTTCGAAAACGGAAGTCAGACAGAGCGAAGATTTCTTCAGTAATTGTACCCCCCACCCGGCGATGCGATTCCCATACCTATGTAGTTGTTAAATGTGATCACCCTCACAATTGTGTGGGCATTTTAGCTTGATAAGGGTGAAGGAAATTTCCAAAAACGGATGGAAATTGATATTGTTGTTATTGTCGCTTAGTGTGAACTCCTGCTTTTGTTTTATTATGATCTCATAGTGATTGAACCTTATGTTATCTCATGTTTCTAGCTGAGAGCGATCGCACACACCCCCTCCCGCCAATCCTACCAAACTTTTTTTTTTTTTCTCTCCCTCAGTGTTGCAATAGCTGTGCTAACTGCGCCAAATTGCGAAATGTTTTTTAATTCTGCGCCATGCAGAGTTCACCAAAATGCGTAATGACGCATAAAAAAAATGTGTTTAGGCGTCAAAATTTTACCAACGCGTAAAAATACGCATCGGGACGGTATTTCGTCTTTCAAAAACAGAAGTAAACGAAATAAAAATTGTCCATAATCGTAATTTCTTTTTCCTGCGATGTTGCTTGCCTCTGTCCAGTATTGTTGTTATACATCACTTTATTCCAAAAATATTTGTATTTGTTGGAAAATGGAGGGAAAATTTCCGAAAACTGAAATTCGACGGCACAAAAATTTCCCTGTAATCTTCAGGCATGAGCGTGCAACAGATTCGAGAAATTTCTCCTTTTCCGTCATAATTGAAGTTTTCCTCCAGATCGATGCATAACTGAACAGAAATTTCGGGGCAATTGGTAGCGAAGGAGAATGTTTTCTGGAAACTTTCAAAAATGGAAGTTAGATGCAGTGAAGATTTCTCTCGTAATCGTAATTTTATTTTTCATGCAATGTTTCCTCTGCCTAGTATTGTTGTTAAATGTCATTTTATTTTATAAATATTTGTATTTCAACTTGAAAATGGAGGGAAATTGTCCGAAAACGAAAATTGGATGTAGCAAAGATTTCTCCCGTAATTGTATCCCAGTAATTGTCTCCCGTAATTGTATAAACAGTGAAATATTGCCTGAGGAATGTAGTGAGGCTGTACCTCCAACTAAATTTAAAAAAAAAAAAAATATCTTGCATAAAGAAATGGTGCAAAATGTACGACTGGCTTGAAGTCGAAACCGACTAAAATAAAACAATTTTGATGTTTTGTTCATTTTGCAAGGCATCATCAAAACACCAGCGTTATTTGCAAAAGGTAAGTTAATGCCATTCATTATTTTATCAATATATAAATGGTCTGTTTTTTCTCATCTGAAGAACTCTTTGCTAAAATTTGGCTCATGCTTTTATTGACACTGAGATTTTTTTTTTTTTTTTTTTTTTTTTTTATCCCGTCTTAATTTTTGGGCTAAAAGCAACAGCTCATACAGTGTTAAAGTGATTTTTTTGTTTTCGACATTGTAAAGATCCAGACTTAGAAATTTTGAAATTTTGCAAGTAGACATTGGCCACCAAGACCAAACTATTGTTAGTGGCCATAAAAAAAAAAAAAAAAAACAGTGGCCAAACTTTGAAAAAAAATCAAATTGTATATTTCATACTAAATTATTTTTATAAAATTCCTTAGTATAATATCAGTATGTTTTATTTTGCATATTTCAGAAAAGTTGAAACTGAAGTAATAAAACAATGCAAAAGAGTGAGAACATCGCGCGGGGAGGAGACTGCGTTTACCGGAGAACTCTATGCACCACCCGACTTCCGGTTTTGGAAATTTTCCCGCTATTTTCAAGCTGAAATACAAATATTTATGCAGTTAAATATTACTTAACAATAATACTGGGCAGAGGCAACATCGCGAGAAAAAAGGAATTACGATTGCGGAAAAAATCTGAACTCAGTCGACCTTCAGTTTTCGAAATTTTTCGTAAAGATGGAATTCCGTCCTCTGATGACCCCCCCCCCCCCAATTGTGTTAACTGGTTCATTGATCTTGCGAATGACCAAAATAATAACTAAAACTGCGGAATTCCTCGATTTCGTGGAAGAATCTGATGCCTGAGATTACGGGGAAATTTTTGCGGCGTCTAACCTCCGTTTTCGCACATTGTTGCCTACACAGGGTTCCCACGCCACCTGGAAAACCGGGAAAACCGGGAATTCTCAGGGAATTTGAAAATTGTTCAAAAAATCAGGGAAAACTCAGGGAAAATCGTGTTTTTCCGTAAAAATCAGGGAATTTCTTATCAGGGAACTGAAAAGTCAGGGAATTTTTATTTTGCCAAAAAGATATTTTCTTTCAGACTTTTGTAGAATATATTTCTGTATTGCTAAGTTTTAAAATAATTCCGAGTTGTTTTATCCTTCAAGGCAACCCACCCACCGATTAAAGTGCAGCTGTGCTGGGAGTGCGTCTCTTCGCGGTTTCCCCATCTCCAGATGCTCTAAACTTCAACCGAACAAACGGACACGTCAAAGCGTGAGAGAAAGCCATTAATCACACCCCCACTTCGCAGGCTCTTATCTGCTGCGTTCGCGCAGAGGCAGTCACTTGTTCCTAAGTAGGCGCTGGTTCTCTGTGTAGACTGGGAAAAAAATTATGAAAAAGCTATTTCCTCAATTTTTTAAATAACCGACTGAAATTTTTACAGTGGGCAAGATATATGAAAATAACGTTCCATTTTAAATTTCGCCGAAATTCATCGGAAACTTTAGAAGTTGCGCTTTTTCCCCCCCTTTCTTTTTGCATGTTTCACTTGTCTTTTATCAAACCGTACAAAAACATTTTATTTTGCCGGATGGTGGTTATCCTAATAAATTCGTCCCCCCTTCCCCCTTCAAGAGCAGTGTGGATGAATGTTGCAAATTGAGGGCACAATTTATTTTTTGAAAAAAGTTCATATCACTTACGAACTAAAGCTTCACTTTCGTAATTCTGTAGCAGAGTTGGTATAGTTGGAAAAGTATGTACCTTCAAATGTTTGAACAGGGAAGATATGAAATAGGAAGATTCTTCAAAGAGGGGGAAAGATTAATTTTTTCATAGTACTTACGAGTATTTTGTATGAAAAATACCATGCAATGAAGCCGGTACTATTGCATACCTACCAAATTTCCCAGATTTCACGGCCGTTTTCTAGATTCGTTGTTTTACGGCCGGAAAGAGATTTTTCTTGATTCTGTCTTATTTCTATTTCATAATGCATGAAGAAATTAATTTATAGCTATTTTGGCGATATTCCGATTACTGCAAGAGCTGGCTGGTTGCGAAAAATAGGGTAGTCCGACGCCCGGAACCATAGATTTTCATATCTGGGTCATTCCACGCAAAATCGTCTGATATTGAAATAATTTTCCACCAACACATCTCCGATTCTTACGGGTAGCTGCCTCCAAGTTATAAAAAAACCCCTAAAAGTTTCAACTTTTTTGTTTCTGATAGATTAGAAGATATTATTTTTTGAATTTTTGTGCATAGTGGAACCGTTTTCCGTAAAAACGCAAATATCTCCGTTATTTAGAATAAGAAATATAAAATTCATCATTCTCTCGTAATTTTTCCTAAGGTTTCAGCTTATACATAGGGAAAAAAAATTTGCGAGAACAAAGTTAGACGGGGTAGAAATTTTCTTGTAATCGTAAATTCTTTTTCTTGCGTTGCAAACATTATGAATTTCGTGGTCTGCGGATAATACGACTAAAATTACAGGTAATATGCCGTAAGTGTCATCGTAAAAGAGTTTGCGCTTGCTATCGTATCGGTTCCCCACGCACTTTTCCGTGTGACAGGAGAAAGGTTACTTTAGCCAAAACTTTTCCTGCTGCAGTTGAGGCAGTGCTGTTCGCTTTGCATTGTTGGTGAATTATAAGACGTCGTACTGTCGGAAATCACTTTTTCGAGCCCCGTTCGAAGTGCAATAACGATCAATTCGTCGCAACGCGTGGTCCCGTGATGACGGATGTTTATATTTCTTGCGGACTTTCGCCGCGCGGGAGAACGAAGTGCAGTGTTTTATTACTAGAAGCTCTTCACATTATTCATTTCTGTTTCCCAAACAAACAGACACAATCGCAAAACTCCGTGAATTACGAATCCCCATCTTTTTCCAAACTCGTGTTAGCACAGGATGATTTTATTGACAGCTTGTTCCTCAGACTAGGAGACGTGCTTTTTCCCACTGCGTGAAATTGTTTTCTAAGGTTATTTGAAGTGGCTTGTAGTGAGAGTGAAAGTTTGCCAAGTGATGGTGATGATTTTGAATCATCTGAGAGTGATATTGGCCTAGCAACATCAAGCCAAAAAACTAGCCACCGTGCCACGCACACCATATCTTCTTCAGAAGGTGAAGATCTTCATAGTGAATCTTCAGATCATGAAAGTTCTGAAAGTGAATGGGAGGATGTTAATAGAGAGAAGTGATGAACAACCTCAGCATCTTTTTTTATTAACATGAAATGCAGGGGCCCAAACATGCTCCAGCAACTGATGTGGCACCTATTGCATATTTTTTACTTGTTTTTTACCAATTTCATCCTTGGAATTATCGTTTCTGAAACAAATAAATATGCAAAGAGGTTTCTCCAGGAACATCCAAATCTTTCTCCCAAATCTTGAGCAAGGAAATGGAAAATGTTACAAATGCTGAAATAAAGGTTTCCTTGCGTGCCTTCTAATATGAGAGTAATCAGTAGCCCATGTAGGACGAGATGATTGCCGAAGGCATATCCAGTCAAAACAAATACCAGGATTGTGTAAAATTAAAGACTCGATCAAAGCCTTTGGATAATTTTTTTGCAAAAAAGAATGAAAATAGCGTGATAAACGCTGAATTGCTGTTTACTACAATCGTTGTGGAGCATAACCTACCTATAGCAAGCTGTGATCATGCTGGTCGCTTCTTTCATGCTATGTTCCCAGACTGATATTGATGAAGCTGGATATCCTTGAGCATATGTGGCATGGAATGAAATATCTAAGACAAAGGATTCATCTGGCCTTCCCAAGTATTCCACATTGCCTAAACTAATGTTGGTAATATTGACTATCCCTCACAGCAGTTCCTCTACGTATAGAATATTTAGTATAGTAAGGAAATACCTCACGTACTTTTGCCCAACAATGAGCACCAAAACATTAAGTGCCCTTCTTGTACAGAAAAGTAAAGCATTTTCCTCAGGTGAGCTGTGTTATAAAAAGTTTTCTGAAAAAGAATATAACACTGCAAAACAAGCAACAAGGGAGTTTTTATGTCAGCAATGACATGAGGTAAGTACAATATTGATAATTTAATTTCATATTTTTTTTGTGAGGATAGTGTAAACATGCAAAGTTATTACATATTTCATGCATTAATTTCTCATGAAATACCCATTCCACGCGTTAACGACGTATGGTGATTACCGATAGGCACCTCATACAAGTATTACAGGTTACACAGTAATACTATAATATTGTCCTTAACTTTAAAAAAAAAAATGGTGTGTTACATTACTGAAAGTTTGTGTTACATTATTGAAACATTACTGAAAATTCCCCTATTGATTACTGATATGTTCTGCTAGAGGTTGGCACCTTTGAAATAGCATAGATTCGATGTTCTCATTGCCAAGTGCAAGAACTAACTTTAGCTAAAATAATTACAATTTTGATTTTTAAATGTCAGCAGTATTTTCCCTGATTGCTAGAATTGTTGGGATGGTACTGGCACACGTTTTTCCTCAGACGCAGAAATGCTGTCATGATTTCCGTTCTCTCTCTCTTCTTTTTTTTTTTTATTTTTTAATAGCTGTTTTAGTTTGCTTTGTCTTTAAAGATTCTAAGTGAATTCCAATAGAAAATACAAATTGTTAGATCGATTTGATATAACCGCTCTAACAAAATGTTAAGTGACTCTGTCAGACACTCTCCATTTTATCATTCCCATTAGACTTCAATTTCAGCAAAAGTTTCCGTGTTCTTTGATACTTATGTAAAATAAGCACTTAAAGGATTTAAAGCTTCAGCATTGTATCATTTAACGGCAATTTATTCTATTCAGTCTCATTCTCCCAGCTTGCATTTTTAAACCTAACTGGAACTCTAAATGTTGTGAGTCGTTTAAAATATTATTTATATACTTGTGTGCACTTAAAATACAGATAAATCAGTTACATAATTTCACCTAATCGATTGAAATATTTCATTATATGTAGAATTTAAATTAAGTCTTAGTTCAAATATTCTTTAAAACATGTAAATACATGGCTTGCCACCTCGGTGGTCCAGTGGTCTAAGCTCTGGTTTCTGACTATTCGTCCAAGTGAGCCTGGATTCAAGTCCCAGATGAGGTATGGGTGGTGTGTTTATCTTACGGCACTGGCTCTCCTTCTTCGTGAAGCCAAAGGTCCTAAATTAGGGATGGACTGATATAGCCCAACAAGTTGCTTATGGTGGTCGTTAAACCTGAAACAAAAAAATAAGACATGATTTTGTTAAATATTATGTAAAATTTATGTTAAATACACTAATTTTTGTAACTATAAAGTAATTAGGGAAAATGAAAGTTATTTATCCTTTATATTCCATATTTTCTGTTTATCTTTATGGACTGTATAATCGGGACGTTCATTATGTGGCGTCTTTTTAATTCTCCCTCATGTGTGAGATGAACATAACATTATCAGTATTAATTTCAGGTAAGCAATTATTTGCAATTACAGCCTGTCTAGAATTTGATAAATCTTGCTTTCAATACATTACATTATTCCTTAGTTCTCTAAAAATTATCAAAACTGAATTTAAAAAATTGCCTGTAGACATTACGGTTTTATTCGATTTCTGCAGATAGTTTGCTTCATATTTTGTAACATGGAACAATTAGGCACAGTGGCCTTATACACTCTTGCTTGGAGAAACACATCACAAGAGAACCACTTAAACAATGGATCAAAGCCCTTTGTTGGTTGATTCTCTTTCGACATTTCTCTGAGCAGGAGCCCATTCGGTCATTAAGCTTATCTACACTGTGCTATAGAAGAAAGGAAAACAAACTATTCAACATACAGATTTTTTCTTACATATGAACTGTTTCTACGGGAATGTATTAACAAATTGTACATGGGCAGTATACCACTTAGGTTCAGAAAAGATCATGGAATTATAATACCAAAAATAATATGCCTCATGCATTTAATTGTTATTCATAAAAAGCAGGTAATTGTATAAAGAACAGTTATTTAAAGAATTAACAAATGTATGCTTTCGTAAGGAACGCAAGAATGTAAGGAAATGCAACAATTTGTCGCAATGTTATTTGATTTGCCGCTCTGGAAAAACTCTCAGAACCACCTGGAAAACCTGGAAAAGTCAGGGAATTTTTTTTCCACTTTTTGAGTGGGAACCCTGCTACAGTTTCAAGCTGAAATACTTTTATGCAATAAAATCATATTTAACAATAAAACTTAACACAAAGGCAATATCGAGAGAAAAAAAAATTACAAGTACTGTAACTTTTTCACTCCATTCAACTACTGTTTTCGAAAGTTTTGAGACACGAAATACAGTCTCCAGACGGAACTCTCCCCACCCACCCACAAATTGTCTTCAGTTTTATACTGATCCCGAGAACGATATAAATGATGACAAAAAAACGCGGAATTCCGCGAGTCCGCTTAAGAATCGCATGCATATCATAAAACAATAAAATTAAAAAAAAAAAAATTCCTAGAATCCGTAGTTTTGAGAGCGAGGTCCGTAGTCAGCCAACTAAATTCGTAGAAACTACGGACATTCCGTAGTAGTTCGCAGATATGGAAATATTACAGTACAACCTTAAATCTGGAATCGTAAGGAGATCCGGACTATGCCAATTCCGGATTTTAGAATTTTCCTATGGACTATACAGGCTTTCAGCAAACATTCATTAAAAATAATAATAAGAAAATGCCTAACTTCTAAAGTTTTAATCGGATTTTGACGAAATTTCACATGGGAGTTTATTTTGATGTGTCTTGGTTACTGTAAAATTTGCATCCAGTTATTTAAAAAATTGGAGAATTTTTTTTATAATAAAAATTTCTCCCAGTTGAGCTGTCCACCACCGGCTTTCATCCTCACCGCAACCTTGCGAACCTCGTTTCCCTATGATGACCCATCAGCCGTTGCGCATTCTTTGTGGTTAAAAACCAACGCCCTCGCCTTTTTTGTAAACTTTTTTTTCTTTTCTGCTGTTCAAGCAGAATGAAAAAGGCGATGGCCGACTTCTGTACAACTCAAATTTCGTGCGATTTTCGTACATTTGGAGTAAAATTTTTCAAAGACGTGTGACTTCTGTACAATACAAGTTAAAAATGTTTTTCCTGTACAGGTCCACAGAATTGGCGATTTAACCAAACATTTTTATTGTGGAATAACTTTTTTTTACGGGTCTTTTAGAGGTTATTTTTAATGAAAGTTGGTTGTCAAATTTTCGAACTAAAGCCTAGTTCGTCATCAGGACTATGTCACTGGAGTAGTTGCTGCCACTCAATTGGAAGAGACCATCCGCAATTATCGTTAATTGTGGTACTTCTTCTTCTTGCTATTTCGATCCCTTCTTCTAGTTTTCACTTTACTAAGTTTGACTGGTGGGCGATTATTTTCACTGAGTCCCAATTTATGGAGTGTCCACTTGCTTGTACATGTCTGTCTAGCCCTGTTTTGTTCCCAATGTTCCTAATAGCTGCTTGGTGTTCTTTCATTCGGACCTTAATACTTCTCCCTGTTTCTCCTATATAGCTGAGTCCGCAGTTACAGTCGATGCAGTAAATTACTCCTTCCTGCAATTGGATGTCCAATTCTTTCTGCTTTAAAGCTGGCAGGAATTTCTTTATTTTGTTATTAAGATCTGGAGCTAGCCTGATATTATATTTTGCTCTGATCCTTTTCAGTTTCTCGAAAAGTCCCTTGTGGTACGTAATTTTGCTGGTGAATTTGAAGTTGGTTTTTTCCTGCTTCTTTTTGGCACTTGTTTAAATATTTTCTCAACATATGGGGAGGGGTAATTGTTTTCTGCCAACATTTCCTTTAATTCTTCTTTGTGAAGATCTTTTTGAGAAGCTGAAGAGACCAGGATTTCAATTTTTTCCAAAAATTGTCTCGCTGTATTCGATTTAATATAATCAGGGTGGAATGAGCAGAAGTCTAACATCTTCCCTGTGTTGGTGGGTTTTCTAAAAAGCTGAGTGAATATTTTCCCTTCTCTTGAGGTCAAGGTTAAATCCAGGTAATTGATGCTATGGTCTTTTTTCTGTTCCAGGGTGTACTTCAAGGTATTCTCTAGTAAGTTAAATTCTTCCAGAATCTGAGAGGGTAGAGATTGGTCCACAGTATCTACTATAATTAGGACATCATCCATGTACCTTACATAGAGAGCAAACAAGGAGGGTCCCACCTTGTTTGCTCTCCTTGAAGTACACCCTGGAACAGGAAAAAGACCATAGCATCAATTACCTGGATTTAACCTTGACCTCAAGAGAAGGGAAAATATTCACTCAGCTTTTTAGAAAACCCACCAACACAGGGAAGATGTTAGACTTCTGCTCATTCCACCCTGATTATATTAAATCGAATACAGCGAGACAATTTTTGGAAAAATTGAAATCCTGGTCTCTTCAGCTTCTCAAAAGATCTTCACAAAGAAGAATTAAAGGAAATGTTGGCAGAAAACAATTACCCCTCCCCATATGTTGAGAAAATATTTAAACAAGTGCCAAAAAAGAAGCAGGAAAAAACCAACTTCAAATTCACCAGCAAAATTACGTACCACAAGGGACTTTTCGAGAAACTGAAAAGGATCGGAGCAAAATATAATATCAGGCTAGCTCCAGATCTTAATAACAAAATAAAGAAATTCCTGCCAGCTTTAAAGCAGAAAGAATTGGACATCCAATTGCAGGAAGGAGTAATTTACTGCATCGACTGTAACTGCGGACTCAGCTATATAGGAGAAACAGGGAGAAGTATTAAGGTCCGAATGAAAGAACACCAAGCAGCTATTAGGAACATTGGGAACAAAACAGGGCTAGACAGACATGTACAAGCAAGTGGACACTCCATAAATTGGGACTCAGTGAAAATAATCGCCCACCAGTCAAACTTAGTAAAGAGAAAACTAGAAGAAGGGATCGAAATAGCAAGAAGAAGAAGTACCACAATTAACGATAATTGCGGATGGTCTCTTCCAATTGAGTGGCAGCAACTACTCCAGTGACATAGTCCTGATGACGAACTAGGCTTTAGTTCGAAAATTTGACAACCAACTTTCATTAAAAATAACCTCTAAAAGACCCGTAAAAAAGTTATTCCACAATCACTATGAATAGAGGTGCCATAAATGCATTTACAACTAGGATTAAAACATTTTTAGTTGCCATGACGATGAAGTTTATCGCCAGTCGCGACCGTGAGTCTGGATCTTTATTGTTGTAAAAGGAGCCAATTCGCTCAAACGCTTTTGGGATGGGAAGTAAATATCCTCATCGGTGTCATGCAAATTTCTTTTAAAGTTGTTAGACCACTTCAAAGATTTTGAAGATTTGAAATGCCTTTATTCTGCTAAAAGCTATGCTAGTTTTAAATTTGCAGATGTTGCAGAACTTTTCATCTGCAGATATAAAGATGTGTATCCAAGCACAGTGTTGTTGTATGAAATTGCTTTGGTTGTGCCAATAAGTTTTAAATCGGTAGAACATTCTTTTAGCACACAAAATCGAATAAAAGATAAATTTCGCAACAGACTGAAAGAATAAACTTTAAAAAATTTGATTCGAATATCAGCAGCAAATGTAACACCAGAAAGCTTTTCATTTCACAAAGCTGCTGAAATATTTAATAACAAAATTAAAAGTTATGTATAAAATATTTATATTATTTTTGTTTGTTTGTCCCCCCCCCCCATAAATGTAGTATTTTTCTCTAAGTTTACGATTGTTTAAAATTCACCCCTGATTTTTCAAAATCACCCCCAGAAAAAAGCCTGGGGGACATTTTCACCCCTGATTCTAGAACCCTGGCGAGACATTTTTTTTTATAGTGATCCCATTATGAAACTTTCAGGATATGTAGAAAAATAATGTTTGTTAAACATATATTTTTTTTCAGATTTTTTAAAAAACGTTTTTTAATATTAAAATTGAAATTTTTTTAAATAGTGTCATGTGACATTAAGTGAAAGCCCAATTCAAGATCTTTAAAATGAGCCATAATCCATGACTCTAGCTCTACTAGAACCAGAGTAATTGGCAGTTGAAGTTTGCTCAGATGATGAAATTTCAGGGTTTTTTTTTTGAAATTTCAAAAATAAATAACTCAAAAACAGATGCATTAAAAGTTCTGAAAAAAAAAATCATGTTTGTTTATATTGATGAATACTACAATTATACCAAGTTTCATAAAAATCAAAAAATGTCTGGTTGTGAGCCTTGTTGATTTGACATGGAATGACCCATAGTCGAAATGTTGGGATTTTTAAAATAACAATGTAATTAGATTACCCAAAGGAATTAGCCAACTGGTAGATTTACAGGATTTCCTGTTCATAAGTTTGCTTTGTAGAACAGTGAGAACGGGCTGTGTACCATAAAACGCAAGGAAGCAAGTTTTTGGCAATGCGAATGATTAGAAGTGGCAGGGATCATTAAAACCTGAGAGGTAGATTTCTGAAAAACTGAAGTCGTAACCAAATTTGTGGTAGGATCCCAGATGATCAGGATGTCTAAAAACGGCAAGGTGAAATCCAATTCAGTTTCAACTGAAAGTTTAATAAAGACAAATTTTGACGAAAAACTATTAACCAAATCCTGCAAGTCTGACGTTGACCACTGCCAAAAAATTAAAATATCATCAACGGATTGAACATAAAGGAGTGGTTTAATAGGGAAAGTGTTTAGCACATTGTTTTCCAAATGCTGTAGGAGAATTTCAGCAAGGAGGGACAATAGTGGAGAACTCATTGGGGAACTGCTTATAAATAACATCATTAAAACGAAAATACGTCGTATTATAAACAAGTTGCAAAGCATGAATTATAGCTTTAGCGTTAGGGGCAGAAGAAGTATTGGAAACCAACAGTTTGGAAAGAATCAAATTATGAACAATGGAAACAGGAATATTAAAACTACCCCAAACTCCGTAAACCTTTCAGGAAATCTGGAATACTTGGCAGGTATATGCGGACGTCATTGCACCGATATCGGCTTTTCCGAATTATTATGTAATATCACTTTGCCGTTCTTCACCCTATATCGGCTTTGCCAATGCATCCAATATCCTCTAGCCGTTCTTCAACCCATATCTGTCCGATATTGGCTTTGCCGATGTATCCAATATCTGAATTTCAAATGCGCTTGCTTAGAAACAGGACCAATTAATAGTTTTCGCAATTGTGCAAAAAAAAAAAAAAAAAAAAAAAAACTATAAATATATTCGCAAAATGCGATCGCAGTTTAAACCGTGATTTTAACAAAAAAGGACACAAAATTCAAAACTTTTACGAAGTACTTCGAAATCCGCAATTCTTCCAACCTGTCCATAATTCGTCAATCATGTGGCCGAAATCGTAATGGTTTGCACCCTTAGCAGCGCGTGGGCTTTCGTCTCGTTGCACTCTATGCAGATTATCCCGTAATCCGTTTATATACATGATCGGAAGGGAAATACTGGGATTGTATCGTGACGTCATGAAATCGGCACATGTGACTGAACAATAGGATTGTAGCGTGATGTCGTGAAATCGGCACACGTGATCTGAAACGGCATCGCCTTTGTAGATTTTCCATGCTAATAATAGTTCATGATTGAAATCTTTCCGCGCGCTCCCATTTTACGCGTCACTTTATTTTTCTTGCGTGAATTCAAATCTCTTTGCGCGAAACGCAGCGTCTGCACACGCTATCTGGAACCCTGACAATGCAACTGAAATGTGCCAGATGTACTTTACCGGTTCCACCCATGACTGGAAGGGTATTTTTATGTGGTTTGTGTAAAATGTCATACTTGTTCTTTTAAACATTGTGAATATTGAAGAATGAAAATAAACATCTAAGTAATTTGAAACTGTGTCCCAAAGTAATTCATTTCATAATTCAGTATAAGGTTCTGTGTGCATATTTACACTTACAAAATTATTTTATCTTCTATATGTATCCTGCTTTTTTTCTTTCTTTTAAATTTTGCCGCACTTGTATGCCAGTGCTTGATTTGCCTTCTTTGTCTGTCATTGTTAAATTATATACTCTTCCAGTAGCTGTTGTAGGGTCAACTTTTAACAAAACATCAGATTTATGAACCAACAGTATATCCGGTGATTGAGGATACTTGTATGATGGAGATGGACCATGCGGCTCCAGGAAGCTCACTTTTACCTCTTCTGTGTCCTCATTCACACCAAGTACACATCCCAACCACCAGTGCTCTGAGTACTTACTAATCACAAAACCTACCATATTTTCAAAACTAATGTTCTCTTCCCCTTCTGTTGCACATATATCTTTTTTAAAATGCTCAGAAAGTCAGTAAGTTTTGGCTAGTAATTTGTGTTTTCCTGCAGGAATGAAACAATGAAGTTTCTGAGTACCACTTATTGTCTTAGCAGAAGCTATTCTACTTTTAAGGATAATTTCCTCCTCTTTGTAATTTTCTGTTGTTGCAAACCCAAAGTGAATGGAGGCAATATTAGCAGTGGCCCATTCAAAGAGTTGGCCTGGGGTCATAATTTGATTATTATAAACAAGTTGTAAACTTGCCTTTGCAGCTAATCGCTTCACAGTACCCCCTATCCCATCACATGCATTTTTGCCATGTGCTGTTGCAAAAAAATTCCATTCTGCTTTTATATTAAAGTCAGTCTCGTGGTAGCACAAGCTGAGGAAGTTTGACTTGTTTTTGTATTGTGGAAGCTGCTGCATCCGAAAAATAAAATATCTTTTCAGGTTTTTGAGAAAAATGTGACTGCATGAAATTAATTAGGTAACGCTGAAACAGATGGACAGCTATACTGTCGTGAATTAGGCAGTCGGATATAATCACAAAAAAATGTCCGAACGGGGTCCGGGTTCGAATCCCGGTAAGGCATGGATGTTGTGTTTGTCTTACGGCACTGGTTCTCTCCCTTCTCTAGAACCAGTGACCCTAAATTAGGGACGGGCGACTGCTTAAAGCCCATTGAGTTGCTCACGGTGGTCGTTAAACCTCCAATCAAAAAAAAAAAAAAAGAAACCATTTTATTTTTCTTAAGTATTGGTAACAGCTTTGCTGATCAGTATAATAATTAGAGGTACTAATAGGAACGGAAATACTTATGTTGTGCGGGGTGGGGTTACCCTCACATGTTCATTTATGTCTCTAGTTTATGCATTGACACCGTTGGGAGACGCCGATGATTTCAGGGTTTTGTGCCTTGCCTTGCAAACACCTCTGATAGTATTAAAGTCAGTAATGGCTCCACCGCTATGTCACATTTGCTTCTAAGCAAACCTTTTGAACCAATATGGTCTGAGGTTACTATTCTGACTATACCTAAGAATAAGAATTTATTACTTATTTACAGAAGCCCTTCAGATTCTGGCTCACCGGAGAAGTTGCTGCAATGATGATATTCCTAACTATATTCCTGATGCTTGGAAATACCTTATACATGACTTACTGTGATTTAAATATTGTAATAATTATTACTGACTCCTGACCACCTGTTCTTTCTATGTCTCTCTGCGCACCCATCTGACCTGACACATCATGTTGTACATATATGCTGGTCGTTGCTGCTTAGAACTGGTAGTCACACCTGAGAAAGTGACAAATGGCGGTCACGAAAGTACTAGTGTGTTTTTAACTGTATGTATATATGTCCTCTCCTATAGTGCGAGGTTAATAATTTTTAATATTAAACATGTTTAGACAGCATGATTTTGGTTTTAACAGGTAAAGTGTTTCAAACGTAGAATTTTTGGCCAATATTTTACATTTATTTTTATCTTAAGCATGAGGAAATTAAATTAGACTCTACAACAAAGTAAACAAATGCTTATTGATCGCTATCAATATTTCTGTTTTGAAAAATATATAAACTATTTCCAAATACTGAAGTTATTTCTTTTCCTTGTATTCCCATTTTAATACATTATTCATCCATGGATGCACAAAATTCCACCTTTTTTTTTGCTTGCTTTTTTGTCATTCTTAAAATCGATGCACAACTGAAATAAAAAGGCTGCAGGGGTTGTTTCTGTTGGGTATTTATGGAATTCCATCTTTTGAAAACAAGTTAGAGATGGGGTAAATATTTCTTCCGTAATAGTTTTTCTTCATGGTGTTTGTTCTTCAGCTCAGTATTGGTGGTAAATATAATTTTATTTGATAAATATTTGTATTTCAACTGGGGGTCAGAAAACGGAAGTTGGTTGGAGCAAAGAAATTTTTTTCTATCCCATTTTTACCATTAGCTTGTATTGTTGTTAAGTGTTATATCCCACTATAAACATTTGCATTTATTTAAGCTTGATAAGGTGTGTGTGTGTGGGGGGGGGGGGGGTGCCGAAAACGGAAGTGACAAAATTGGAAAGAATTGATGCATAATGTTCTAAAGTATTTAAATTCTTAGTTATGCCGTTTATTTAAAATAGCAAAAGCTTTCAGATTATGCATTTATGGTCCTAAAGCTGGAAGTTCATTCAGATATCAGAAAGAAAAATTAAGCAATGGATGCTGTGCTGCTGCACAGTCGACAAGAGACATGTCTCTCAAACTTGTCGAGAAGAAAGCAAGGCTTGCTTGCAAGAGAAAACTTGAGCTGGTGTGCAAGCAACTACTTACATCAAAAGAAAGGAAAACTGTTTAAGGCTACGGCTTTTAAAACCATTGTATCTTTTTGAATGCAGTAATTTTATATTGTAAATACTGCGTTCTCTCTTTCGCTGTGCATTCTGATTTTTCACTCAAGTTAAAAAGTGCACTTTTTTTTTCTTGTATCATTGTATGCAATAAAAAATTTTCCATTTGGTGTTTGTTTATTTTGCATTGGAAAAAAGTGAAAGACAAGATTTATGCAAGACCAAAATTTTAATATTTTTTGTTTAAAATTTTTTACAGAATCTGATTTTGCTAAAATTTTTACAGAATCTGATGTTGCTAGTAAAGGTGATGAAAAGGAAGTTCAGCCTGTTGGTAAGTTTTTTTTTTTACTTGTAGAACATCTGAGCAAGTCGTAAGCTGGAAAAGTAATCACTTTCATGGGAATTTCATGTTACAAAAGGAAAGAGATTAAATTTTAAAACCGAACCGTTGTCCAAAGTATATTATTTGCGTACAGTGCTCCTTAAATATTATGCAAAACAATAGGAGTTTTGGTAAAATTTTGTTTGTCTGCTGAATAAATGGGTAATTAATCTTTAATGAATTAAGTTATCCAGTTATATAGCAGAATTTTCTGGGGGGGGGTATTTTGCATCTCAACTTTTAGTGTATGTATGTATGTATGTATGTATGAGCAGATGGTCATGAAGTAATGAAAAGGTAATGAAATTGAATGGAGTGGTCATGAAATTGTCCTTTTTGTAATGAAGACAAGTTTGTGAAAGGTGCTTCATGTTTATCGCCTGAAGTTATACAGAGTTCCATTTTGAGAGATTCTCTAGTGACGACTGCATTGCAAGAATATCTGTCAAAAAAACATATGGCTTCATCAGGAGCTGATGTTGTGAAGAGGGAATATTTGCAATTTTGTGAATCTTCTAAGAAAACTGAAACAGTTCTTTAGGAGAATTTCTCCTAAGGAGGACAAACTTGATCTCTTCCTGATGAATTTACTACAAAGTGTGAACCATGACTTTATCAATTTCTTACAGAAGCTGCTGTGCATGTTTCATGGCAATGCTGCAGTTGAAAGAGGCTTTTCTGTTAACAAAGAACTTTTAATTGAAAACTTAGAAGATGCAGTTGTTGCAAAAAGAAGTGTTTATAGTGAAATACATTAGGTGGTTTAGCTAATTGTGAGAAAGAACTGAATGTGGACATCACAAAATCAATGATATTAGCTGTCAAAAATGCTTCATCAAAATGAGTAGAAGTCTTAAAAAAGAAGAAATCTGACAAAGATGAAGTGGCCAATCGTAAAAGGAGAGCAGTCCAAGAACTCAAAGATAAGAAAAGAAAGCTTATAGAACAGCCAAAAGAAGCTTAAGTTCTAGATTCTGAGATAACAAGTTTAGCTAAGATACTTAAACACAGTCTTTCACTGTGAAATTTGTCTCCATAAATTTTGTACATTCATAGTTTTTATATTGCCTTAATAAAAACTTGTAAGTTTTTACAGCATTACCATGTTAAAAGAACTTGTGTGTTAATAGATGTAATTAAAATATTTCCGAAAATAGCCGTACCCCATCCTAGATGAAAGTTTGATACACAGACTTTGGTGAGTGGCATAGTGCAAGTCATACATAATTGCATTATTCATGTTAAAAAGCAATTTTAGTGATAAGAAATTACATTCAGCTCTCATCTCAACTGGCTTTCAGGTAGAGGTTCATTAAAAAACATTACCCCCCCCCCCCAGCCATTTTAGCAGCAATGATATCATAGACACATCAGATTTGCCTGAATTAATGGAATTAATTTCAGCGTTTGAAAAAAAAAAAAATAACCAACAAATATTGAAGACTCGTGTGACATTAATCACTGAAACGATGAAAATTTTCTGTCTTTAGCATGATTTAATGATTAAAAGATGAGAAATATATACAATTAAAACCATGAGCACTTTCGAGCCAGCGGCTGCCTTGAAAGTGCTCATGGTTTTAATTGTATATATTTCTCAACTTTTAATCATTAAATCGTGCTAAAGACGGAAAACTCTAATTTCAGTAAATAAATAACCTGGGATCTCAAGCCAAGGGTACTAGATTGAGTCTAGAATGGTTGTCATTGTGCCCCGTGTTGTCAAAAAGTCATGAATTAAACAGATGTCATGAAAAAGTCATGAATTTGGTTCATTGGAAATCATGGTTTTGTGATCCACATTTTTGAAGAGTGGACAGTGAGTGGTCTTGGTCATAAGACAGTTAAAAAAACATGAACATTCAGGGGGGATTAGTTAATGTTTTCTGCAAAGATTTTGTTTAGCTTTTTCAGACAAAAATAGGGTACTTTTTGTGTTCCAGATCCCCATTACAAGAACTACTGGTCTAGGGTTTCAATATGGCCGACCTTTTCTTAGAATTGGACAAAACAGATTCTTTAGACGTAGGGGGGGGGGGAACTGTCGATCCCCATAAAGGTAATTGAGGTCATTTTCTAAAAAAAAAAAAAGGCAAAAAAAAGGCACTACTTCCAGTGCAATAAAATTAGATGATTACTAGTAGGTCTGTTAGGAAATTAGGAAAAAGAGCTTGATGTCCGTCCTACAACAACAACAACTGAGAACGGAAGGGGAAAAAAGAGGCATTTAGCATTTGCAGTGGGGTCTCGTATGTACCAAGTCAGCTGGCATCCACCAGTGAGGAGCATGCCTGAACAACACATTCATCTTCTTCTTGTTTATGTGCATGATGCCAGCCCTCCCTCCCCTCAAGAGACTTCCGCTACTTATGATAAAAATAAGAAAACTATCTTTGCGAATTTTTCACGAAAGTGGCTGAAATTTTTACATTCACTATAATTGGATTACAGAAGCTCACATCCAAAATTCCAATAGAAACGGTTTAAAACTTAAAAAGTTAGCATTGGTAATTTTTATTATGGACAAGTATGTGTGCCTCTTTGGACAGAGTGAGCTTCCAGCAGAAAAAGGGTGTTACCATAGCAACGGTTGATTGACAGCTGGGAGCGTTGATCTGAAGCCCTTGGTTGGGAAGAAAGCAAACACCTGTTTATCACTTCCACAGCTCAAAAGGACTAGGGGAAAATTTTCAGAAATCCATTTTTCCGAATTTTAAAAATAACGCAGTAAAATTTTTACATTGGTTAAGATACATCATAATAAAGTTCTAGTGCAAATTTCGCCAAATTCCAGCAGGAACTTTAGCAGACGCAAAAAAAAAAATCTTCCGTTGCATAATCGGATAGAAAAAAACGAAACAGTAATTATAAATTCCGGAAAAAGCAAGTGAATTATTTTTTAGATGCCATGGTTTATTTAAACAGTGATCCTTAAAAAAATTTCTGTGATGATATGGACTCTATTTAAATTACATACATACATTTTTATTCAGACGCCTGAGTTACTGTTTTAATAAAAAAATCATCTATAATAAAAAGTTTTCAATGGATTTAAGCGAAATTCAGCAGATAAACGTATTTTAGTAAACTGCAACATCATGACGTAAATTTGGTAATTTTGTCGAAAATTGGGGAGCATTTTTTTTTCTTTTACATTTTCTATTATAGTTAGGGTGAAGGAGGAAGGGTGCAACTTGACAATTCAGTGAGCTGCAGGTGGTGATTTATGGCGTTGTGCCAAATGAAAAGAAGCCGTTCCATCAGGACATTCCAAAGGTTGTGCGTGGACGCGTCCTCCTGCTGTTTAATCTTGATCGGAATGTTTTTGTGCTTGGAGGGGGGGGTTATCAGTTACAGCTTTCACGGTTCACCTTTTTTTTTTTTTTAATAAATAAAAATCATAGTTGCTGCATTCACCATTGATCCATATGTGCATTTCTTGAATATAAACAGCAGACAATCAGAAACATGGTGTTGGGTGGGTCTTGATGTTCTTCATTTTGCGTCTGCTGAATTCAGTTCTGTGGGAATAAGGAATGACTTATACTGTGAATATATACAAAACTAAATATTTTTGAGCTGAAAAAATAGGTCTACTTGTACACAGTAGCTAACGTGTGAACTCAGATGAAGACAATCAGACATACGGATGTCTGATTCCATAAAAAAAAATCGTTTTTTTATTATACACTACAGGTAAAAAATCAAAATCATGTTTTTAAACATTATAAAGGAAAACTGATTTTTGAAGCGCGTGACTTGATGATCTTAATTTCTGAAAGTTTCTTTTTTCCACATGTTTTTTTTTTAATTACAATACATTGTAACATGACACTGTGTGTTGTATCACTTAGTTATATGGCAGATTTTCGGTTGCCGATATCCGCGATCGTAAGCGGTAGTTGCATTGCGATTGTTGATGATGAGATAAATACTGGAATGATGTAAAATGTTGCATAGAATACCCCCCCCCCCCCAACTTTTATGCGGTCATCATAGCTGATCAACCATTTCATTCCATGAACATCAGCACATTTCAATCATCTGAACATTGGGGGTAGGTGGGGTCTGAAGGAATTCAGCCGTGCTTAAGCGCGTAGCGCAACAAAAAACATGCTTATTTTGGACAGTTCTATTCCCTTCCCCTCTACCATCCCTAATAATTGAGAGTGCATACTGTAGTTTCAAATATTCTATTTATGAGCTAGTTTTCGCGCTGTTAGTTATGTTTTTATTTTCAAAATTACTAACCCTTTCGAACTATGGTTGCAGAAACGTTTATGCTTTGGGTTTGTCTGTACGATAATTCGCATGAAAGCGGGTGGATTTCAGCGAAATTTTAGTATGCTGTTGGGTACAACCTGGAAACCTACTCTGTTGAAAAAGGTCGAAATTAAATTTAAAGGCCAAGACATAAGAGCAGTATTCGTTCTCCAAGCTTAGGAATGTTAACTTACTTAAAATCTGTTTGATTGCAACAAAGTTTTGGTATGTTATCAGGGAGGAGAAACCTACCCTTGTAGAAAATGGTCCAACTTGAATTCAAAGGTCAGGGCATAAGAACAGAATTCGTTCTTTACGATCTTGTGCTTGATAAACTTGGATCCATTTGCATAAAGCACATTCATCCATTTGCATCTTTCATCATTTTTATTACTTAAAACTGAAATTACCTTAAAAAAATATTTTGAACATGGTACTGTAAAGCATAATAATCATCCTGGAAAAAGCCTGGAAAGCCCTTGAATTTTTTTCCCCCAAAAGTGTACGAACCCTGAGTGTAGCATGATGCATTATCTTGATGAAAGAAGGCACTACTAGAGGAAAACACAGTTGTCATGAAAGGACATAACTGGTCTTCAATGAAGTTCAGGTAGGTAGTTAGATGTCATAGTTTCCCGCTTACGAAGAATGACTGGATCCAAGACTTCCCAGCAGAGCATTACCCAGTGCATTACTCTTCTACCAGCTTGCTTTCATCCTGCAGTGTGTCCTGGTGCCAACACTTTCTTAGGTAAACAACACACACCTAGTGATCCACATTGTGCAACGGGAAACGAGATTTGTTGGACCAGATACCATATGACCTTCTTCAATCATTAAAGGTCCTGTTTTAATGCTTGTGTGGCCATTGCAGGAGCTTTTGGTGGTGAATTGAGATTAGCACTGGCACTCGGAGTGGCCTGTGGTTATGCAACCCTGCTTTCGGCAGGGTTCAATGCACTGCGTGTTATGGCACATTACTTTCGTCACCAGCATTAGAGCCACCCTGGTGGCGCAGTGGTCTAATCCATGGCTTCTGATCATTTGTCTGAGATGGGTCCAAGTTCAAAACCTGGTGAGACATGGATGTTGTGTTTGTTTTATGGCACTGGCTCTCTCCCTTCTGTGGGTCCAGTGACCCATAAGCTAGGGACAGGCGACTGCTTATAGCCCATTGAGAAGCTTATGGTGGTCATTAAACTCCCAACCAACCAGCATTAGAATTATTTGCACATTCTTGGATGCATGTTCCTTGGCTATGGAATGAAGTGAGTTAAAAGAGCAGGCAATGAGAGTTGCTTTGCTTCTTTGTGCAGCTGACCTTGCTGGTGCCATGCTTTGCTTTTTTGTGTACGTGGTGAGTGATGAAGATGAACTTTCATCTGCCTGCCCCTAGTTACATTTGCCGAGGAGAGGTGGTTAAGCCAAGCCTGCATTGAATTCCGTTATCAGCCTGTTGCTAAGTGCATCTACCGCAGAGAGGTGTAGGATCCAATTCAGCTGCTTCATGTTGAACTGGACTGAGCTGACTGTTTCTATCTGCATTTCCATTCTCATCTGCTGAGGAGAGGTGTTTAGGCCAAGCATGCATTAAATTCCATTCTCATCCCCCTACTGCTAAGTGCATCTGCTGAGGAGAGGTGTTTAGGCCAAGCATGCATTAAATTCCGTTCTCATCCCCCTACTGGCTAAGTGCATCTGCTGAGGAGTGGTGTATGGGCCAAGTCAACTGCTTCGTGCCGAACTGGACTAAGCTGACCGTTTCTGGCTGCACTTTGGTTCTCGTTCGCCTGCCGTTGGTTGCATCGGCCTAGGAGGGGGTGTATGGGCCAAGTTAACTGTTTTGTGCCTCTTTCATAGATGCCAACCTCTAAAAGTAGTTTTCAGTAATCAACATGTTCATTTTTCAGTAATTTTCAGTAACACCAATTTTTTTTCAGTAATCCAGTCTACAGTGGCAAATTTGGGTATTTAACACTGCAACAAATTTTAATCTGTCAGAACTATTAACAAAATAATAATAATACAATAAAAAATAATTTGCTGGTGGGAAAATTTAAAATACTGTCTACCAGAAAAACATAATAAATTACCTCCAGACATGAAGAAAAATTATTCCTTGGAATGTTGGCCAAATTATTATGATAAACTGGCTGTAGTTGCCATTTTGGCCTTCCTTACTTCAATTTGTGAAAACTTCTTCTGATAGCCATAGTTCACTGTGTGCAATGCTATTTATTTTTTCTACTAATAAAGAAGACAGCACATGAGTACTTAAATTAGGTCTGAATTCATTCATCTTTTTTTCACAATACTGAAAATTCTTTCTGTACTTGCATTGCTATGAGGGACTATTAAAATCATTTTCATAATTTTGCTTAATGATTCATACTTTAACTGGCCACTTTCATTTTTCATTAAAGAAATTCTGTGACACACTTCATCCATTCTCCCAGAAGTAACAGCACAGTTAAAATTTTCAAACTGGTAGTGAGTAAATTCAGATTCCACCTTGTCAGATTCTTCTGGTTTCAAAACTGGAAACAGGGAGCACATATATTGGACTGATGCAAAAGACACACTTTGCCTTAATGCTACATCTGCAATTTCAGCATGACTCAGAAATTCATCATTAAGTGGAAATTTTCTTAAAATGTAATTGCAGCCTGCCTTTTGAAATTCCCTTATCTCAGAATAAAAAGTAGCCACTGTGTCTTCACTCAGATCTGCAGTTGTGCCTATATAAGATCTCGCTTTTGACCCAATTACGAAATCACAGTCTTTTTGATTTCTCCTTCTTTCAAAATTTCCATCTGCAAGAGATGTTGCTGTCACATCAAATGCCAATGGCTGGATAAATCGTACAAGCAATTCAGATAACAGACTATGAAGTTTTCTTTTTAATACATGCACAAGCGGAGCTTCCTGCTGCAAGAACACATTAACAGATGTAAACAAAGGAAGAGTAGGAGATAAAAAAATTTTGACAATAAAGTTTATTGTGGAATAACTTTTTTTACGGGTCTTTTAGAGGTTATTTTTAATGAAAGTTGGTTGTCAAATTTTCGAACTAAAGCCTAGTTCGTCATCAGGACTATGTCACTGGAGTAGTTGCTGCCACTCAATTGGAAGAGACCATCCGCAATTATCGTTAATTGTGGTACTTCTTCTTCTTGCTATTTCGATCCCTTCTTCTAGTTTTCTCTTTACTAAGTTTGACTGGTGGGCGATTATTTTCACTGAGTCCCAATTTATGGAGTGTCCACTTGCTTGTACATGTCTGTCTAGCCCTGTTTTGTTCCCAATGTTCCTAATAGCTGCTTGGTGTTCTTTCATTCGGACCTTAATACTTCTCCCTGTTTCTCCTATATAGCTGAGTCCGCAGTTACAGTCGATGCAGTAAATTACTCCTTCCTGCAATTGGATGTCCAATTCTTTCTGCTTTAAAGCTGGCAAGAATTTCTTTATTTTGTTATTAAGATCTGGAGCTAGCCTGATATTATATTTTGCTCCGATCCTTTTCAGTTTCTCGAAAAGTCCCTTGTGGTACGTAATTTTGCTGGTGAATTTGAAGTTGGTTTTTTCCTGCTTCTTTTTTGGCACTTGTTTAAATATTTTCTCAACATATGGGGAGGGGTAATTGTTTTCTGCCAACATTTCCTTTAATTCTTCTTTGTGAAGATCTTTTTGAGAAGCTGAAGAGACCAGGATTTCAATTTTTTCCAAAAATTGTCTCGCTGTATTCGATTTAATATAATCAGGGTGGAATGAGCAGAAGTCTAACATCTTCCCTGTGTTGGTGGAGTTTTCTAAAAAGCTGAGTGAATATTTTCCCTTCTCTTGAGGTCAAGGTTAAATCCAGGTAATTGATGCTATGGTCTTTTACGAATACAGCGAGACAATTTTTGGAAAAATTGAAATCCTGGTCTCTTCAGCTTCTCAAAAAGATCTTCACAAAGAAGAATTAAAGGAAATGTTGGCAGAAAACAATTACCCCTCCCCATATGTTGAGAAAATATTTAAACAAGTGCCAAAAAAGAAGCAGGAAAAAACCAACTTCAAATTCACCAGCAAAATTACGTACCACAAGGGACTTTTCGAGAAACTGAAAAGGATCGGAGCAAAATATAATATCAGGCTAGCTCCAGATCTTAATAACAAAATAAAGAAATTCTTGCCAGCTTTAAAGCAGAAAGAATTGGACATCCAATTGCAGGAAGGAGTAATTTACTGCATCGACTGTAACTGCGGACTCAGCTATATAGGAGAAACAGGGAGAAGTATTAAGGTCCGAATGAAAGAACACCAAGCAGCTATTAGGAACATTGGGAACAAAACAGGGCTAGACAGACATGTACAAGCAAGTGGACACTCCATAAATTGGGACTCAGTGAAAATAATCGCCCACCAGTCAAACTTAGTAAAGAGAAAACTAGAAGAAGGGATCGAAATAGCAAGAAGAAGAAGTACCACAATTAACGATAATTGCGGATGGTCTCTTCCAATTGAGTGGCAGCAACTACTCCAGTGACATAGTCCTGATGACGAACTAGGCTTTAGTTCGAAAATTTGACAACCAACTTTCATTAAAAATAACCTCTAAAAGACCCGTAAAAAAGTTATTCCACAATCACTATGAATAGAGGTGCCATAAATGCATTTACAACTAGGATTAAAACCACATACGGGCTGGATATATGGCGAAACATCAGAAAGATAGAAAGGAGTAAGTGCAAAAGCGACAAATGTAAGTCACAACTGTATTTTCTTAAGAAATGTAAAAGAGCTAATTTTGTTCCACCTTCTTTGAGACTCACGAAAAACATCGCGGAAAATCTGTCAAGAAATTTTATTAGAAAAATAGAACTAAAAACGGTGAATGGCGCGATTCGTAATAAATTCAAAACTATTGAGCAATGCGAACGAATAGAAGCTCGTATTTGGACCTCTTCATTAGGTGAAATTCCGGAAGCAGAAAAGAAAAATATTGATAATTGGTTAGCTAAAGCAGTGAGAGATAAAAACAAAAAGTTTAAGGAAAAATTGAAAATTAAAGAAAATAAATGGTTAAGTCCAAAGTTAATGTCTACAGCACCTGGCCCACAGTTAATACCATCCACCACTAACAAACATGTCATTGATCTGACGGAAGAAGGAGTAGATGGAAACCTGATTAATCTCCTCAATAAGGGATATAATTACAACCTTTCCTCCGCAACACTTGATAAAAAACGTATACTGATTGATTTAGAAAGCATCTGTAGTAAGGTAGAAAGAGAAGATGAAAATACAGCAGTTACTTTAAGGAAAGAATTCTCAGACTGCGTCTCAAAATTTGTAAAAAAGCCAGTAAAAGTTGATTACAATTTTAATAGAAGTGCCATTACTGACCTTAAAAAATTCAAAGCCAATGATAAAGTAGTAGCACTGAGAGCAGATAAGAGCAAAGTTTTGGTATTGGTAGAAAAAGAGAAGTATTACAATAAAATGGAAGCTGAATTGAGCAAGCCTTATTATGAAGAACTCAATGGTAATCCTATAGATCAAACTGTAAAAAATCTTAAGAAATTAATCAGCTCTTTAAGAAATAAAAAACAGCTTAATGAGCTCTTCAAAAACTTCTCCAAAATCCAGTCAAGAATTCCACAGATCTATGGTACGATAAAAGTTCACAAAGAAGGCCATCCAATAAGACCTATAATAGACACTAGAAATTCGCCACTCTCCAACATTAATTATTATTTGCTTGGTCACCTCAGAGATATTTTCCCTTCTCCTCCCTACCTACTAAAAAATTCCATGCAGCTAAAAAGAAAACTGGACAACTTGCCAGAATTAATTCATCCAGTAATGGCAAGCCTGGATATAGTCTCTATGTATACCAACATTAACCTGGACCTCCTACTGGAATTCATTGCAGATGACCTTGCGGAAAAAATAGTATTCCATAATCACAATAGAGAAATACTACTTGGCATATATGAACTGCTCCTATTTTCCTTCAAGAATAATTTCTTCCAGTTTGGAAAGAAATATTACAGGCAAACTTCAGGACTTGCAATGGGTTCTCCACTAGCACCTCTGCTAGCAAATTATTATATAAGTAAACTAGAGGCAAAAATCCTTATACAACCCTCCTTGTTTGCTCTCTATGTAAGGTACATGGATGATGTCCTAATTATAGTAGATACTGTGGACCAATCTCTACCCTCTCAGATTCTGGAAGAATTTAACTTACTAGAGAATACCTTGAAGTACACCCTGGAACAGGAAAAAGACCATAGCATCAATTACCTGGATTTAACCTTGACCTCAAGAGAAGGGAAAATATTCACTCAGCTTTTTAGAAAACCCACCAACACAGGGAAGATGTTAGACTTCTGCTCATTCCACCCTGATTATATTAAATCGAATACAGCGAGACAATTTTGGAAAAAATTGAAATCCTGGTCTCTTCAGCTTCTCAAAAAGATCTTCACAAAGAAGAATTAAAGGAAATGTTGGCAGAAAACAATTACCCCTCCCCATATGTTGAGAAAATATTTAAACAAGTGCCAAAAAAGAAGCAGGAAAAAACCAACTTCAAATTCACCAGCAAAATTACGTACCACAAGGGACTTTTCGAGAAACTGAAAAGGATCGGAGCAAAATATAATATCAGGCTAGCTCCAGATCTTAATAACAAAATAAAGAAATTCTTGCCAGCTTTAAAGCAGAAAGAATTGGACATCCAATTGCAGGAAGGAGTAATTTACTGCATCGACTGTAACTGCGGACTCAGCTATATAGGAGAAACAGGGAGAAGTATTAAGGTCCGAATGAAAGAACACCAAGCAGCTATTAGGAACATTGGGAACAAAACAGGGCTAGACAGACATGTACAAGCAAGTGGACACTCCATAAATTGGGACTCAGTGAAAATAATCGCCCACCAGTCCAACTTAGTAAAGAGAAACTAGAAGAAGGGATCGAAATAGCAAGAAGAAGAAGTACCACAATTAACGATAATTGCGGATGGTCTCTTCCAATTGAGTGGCAGCAACTACTCCAGTGACATAGTCCTGATGACGAACTAGGCTTTAGTTCGAAAATTTGACAACCAACTTTCATTAAAAATAACCTCTAAAAGACCCGTAAAAAAAGTTATTCCACAATCACTATGAATAGAGGTGCCATAAATGCATTTACAACTAGGAATAAAGTTTAGATGAAGGATTTCCAATCATACTTGCAAGGTTCTTATACTGTGAATTAGCTTCTTCATTGTCACTAAAATAATGTTCTAGAGCTTCTCAGTGTTCTAAAATTCTGTCAATGGATTCCAAAAGTGATAACCAGTGAGTATTGACATGCTTTAGAATTTTGTGTGGTTTAGTACCACAAACAGCTTGACTTGACTCAGTTTTAGATTGTGTTTCCTCTTTGAACTTTTCTCAAAAAAAAAAAAAAAAAAAAAAAATTCAACTATCAGAAACTGCTCATCAACATTAAATCCTTTCAGTTGAGTAGCAGATTTCTGTGCAGCTAAATTTACTAAATGGCATGAACATCGCTGCACTATGATTGCAGGCTGAACCTTCTTTATGTGAGAAACAGCACCTTTTACTTGACCTATGATAGTGTTAGGATTGTCACAGGAAAATGACACACAGTTGCTCCATGGGATATATATTTTTTAACAAACTCATTGTTCAAGACGTTGAATATTCCTTCACCTGTATTATTACTTGATTCCACCAATGATAACAAAACAGTTGAATTTTTCCTTATTTTTTCGTCAAAATATGTTATTGTAATGGGATACAGTTTATTTACTTGAACATCATTACTTCCATCCGTAGATAGAGAAAAAGGATTTTTTTAAACTTCAGATACGATGTTACTTGTAGAAACACTGGCCATGTGCTGAATTAGTGCAGTAGCCTTGGTTCTTCCACACGAATATTTTTTTGCGATCGCTGAATCGGGAAACATGGCTTGAAATAACCGTTTTTCAAGCCTTCAGTTTTCGGAAATTTATCCAACATTTTCAAGCTGAAATACAAATATTTATGGAATAAAATGATATCTGACAATACTGGGTAGAGGAAACATCGCGAGAAAAAAAAAATTACGATTACCAGAGAAAAATCTTATCTCCGTCTACTTTCTGTTTTCGAAGGATGAAATTCCGTCCTCCGACGGAGAAAACGACGACGGGGAACCCCCCCCCCCCCCGACGCCGCGACCAATCCTCCCAAAATTTAAGTTCAGT
Organism: Macrothele yani; assembly: GCA_039090855.1. Taxonomy (NCBI): domain Eukaryota; kingdom Metazoa; phylum Arthropoda; class Arachnida; order Araneae; family Macrothelidae; genus Macrothele; species Macrothele yani. The sequence goes on from CM076997.1 coordinate 369,307, forward strand.
TATGCATCGATTTCGTACATGGTCCAAATGATAACAAAAAAAAACGGAATTCCTCGAATCAGCGCGAGAATCTGGTCGCCGAAGATTACGGGGAAATTTTCGGGCGGCCTAACTTCCGTTTTCGGAAATCGTTGCCTACAATTTTAAGCTTAAATCATGCAATGAAATTATCTAACAGTACTGAACAGAAGCAACATCGCGCGAGGGGGAAAAAAATACGATTACAAGGGGAAATCTGCACTTCGTTTAACTTCCGTTTCCGAACGTTTAAAAAGACAAAACAACGTCCCCAGACGGAATATGACCTCCCCCTCCCCCAAACTAATATCCCGAAAAATTGTTCCCTTTTGCATCGATCTGGGGGGGCGGGGGCGTGGGAGAATCCGCGGAAAAATCTCATGTAAGAATTCACTGCTGAATTGATTTCGAATGTCGTAAGATAACGCTAAAATATTGATGACCTGTAAATTTTAACTTTTGGCGCAGATTTCATCGAAATGACGATTTTTGTAGCAGAATGGCGCAAGAACAATGTTTTGGCGCAGGCTGGTGCAATTGACGCAGGTCTGGCAGCCCTGAATGTAGCATTTAATTTTTTTTCCCCGGAAAAAAATTGAAGAACCAACAAAAATTTTTAAGTTGATGAAAATTTGCTTTCTATCTCAGAAAATTAAATCAAATGGCGATTTTCCGTAATTTCAGCGGTGTTTCCGTACTTCCGTAACAGCAACTAAAAATCCGTACTAGTTGGCATCTATGCTCTTCTATAATGTAAGGGCCTCTCAAGGTACATGTTGCTATTTAATTCAATTCAAAGCAAATGTTCTGTGGAATTAAACAATCTAATACATTGGAATATTGAAGTACTTAGAGAATCGTCATACATACCTGTGATTATACCATATGATTTATATCCATTTACTCAAAAATGTAACAGTATAAAACTTTAATTAAAGGAGTTTTCACATACACGTCAGATATGCATTATAAAAATAAAGAATTGAAATATATTAAAGAAGTTTCACAAATTATGGGTATCCTAATAAAAAATGGATTATTGAAGTACAGAATAATTGTATTAATACTTCAAACGTAAGGAGAAATGTTAATAAGCAGATTAAATACATTGGATCTCTTTCGTACATAAAAAGGAATTTCAGCAGAAATAAATTATGCAATAAATATAACTTACATTTGGGCAAATATGTGCACACAGTTAAAAACGTCCTCGATAATAAAGAAAATAAAAAATGCTTAGACCTTAAGTTTACGAAATTCCATTAAGTAAAAGTTCCCCTGTATCATACATAGGAAGCACTAAATGCAAATTAAAACATCGTCTACTGCAGCGTCTTAAAAATTGGCAAAAAAAAAAAAAAAAAAAAAAAAAAGCTGTATTAATTCAATGTTATGTCGAGCATAAACAATATCCAAAGTTTGAAGAAATAAAAATTATCAAGAACTGTCATACCAAAAGGCATTTAAGATTAACAGAAACAGTGTTTATCGAAAAAAAAACTGGCACAGGTTATCTAATTTCAATGACCCTAACAGGTTAAACATATACTGGAAAGGATTAATTAGAATAGAAAACCAAAAGGACAAGGGGGGGGTAAATGAAATTAGTATGACAAATTAATGGAAGATAAATAATATAAAAATAATAATAGTTCGCCCGATAATACAGGTTGTTGAACCAAGACGTTTGAAAAAATAGCAGCTGAACATCCAGCAGTTGGTGCCACCGAGGCAAATCTATGAAGAACGAGATAATATGACGTGCCGCGAGGACTAGAACATTTGCTGCATTTGAGGGGTGATGGAAGCAGTCTTTCATTGCATGCGCTCCTTAAAAACACCCTCGGAGGAGGCAGAAAATACTTTGAGAGAATGTTGTTGCAGCTTGCGGAGAGGGGGGATTTGCTGGCAGATCGTATTTTTGTTCATTTTTTTCAGAAGAGCTGGTTCTTTTAAGATTTTTTTTGTTAATCAGTGGTTTGATGTATAAATAATTGTAGCCAAGGATTTTTAACAGGTTTGAGTTTTTTTTTTTTTTTCGAGAATTGTGTGTTATAGGTTCTTCAACGAGTTGCATTTTAATTAGGTATCTTTGTTCATATTTTCAAACGATCTTTGTGTGCATATGGTTTGGCACATGCTTATATGAGAAAATATGAGTTTCACAAATTTTAAAGAATGCATTAAAGCCTTGAGCCACGCTGTAACAAACGAATTGACATGTTCGAAATGTTGAATGAGATGAAAACCTCCTGAAAGATTTTAGGTGAAAAAGTGAGTATCTCAGGGTTTATTTAAATAGAAAAATCTAATTTAATGAATTAAATCAAACTGAATTGTACACAAGGTTGTCATAGAAAGAGTGGTAATCTGAAGAAGTAGATTGCTTAAGCTCCTGTAAATGAGCCAACCTTGTTACCTCTATTGCACAGGGTGCCTTGTACAGCAGTGGATGCTCGAAAGAACCTGTTACCTTGGCAGTAAGTTGGCAGCGTAGTCTATGCATCAGATTATTTTAGTTTGTAGTTAGTAACTCCTTCAAGTGCATACTACAAAGCAGAAATGTCAAACGTCTCAGGTTTCTTTCTTCTTTTCTGTTAACACGTCCGGCTTAGTTTCCATTTAGTGGTGCAATGAAAGTTGCTTCGCTGAAAGTCCAAACGACGCTCAGGGTATCATTTTATTTTAGCTGCTCCAAATCGTATATTTTCTTGCTCCAAAATTAGTCTGCACTTCCACCACTGCGTATGTTACGGGAGGGCGGGAGTTGGATCTAGTTGATCATATGCAGAGCATTTTAGGAAGGGAGTGTCTAACCCCAGGTCTTAAACAACCCTTAGAAATAGAAAGCTGGAAGATTTGGGCTAGAGTGTGCGATAAGAAAGTGACACCAAAGCGAAGTAGAAAGGGGGAGGAGGACACCCTTATTTAATAATGGGGTCCGACGGCTTAGCGTGCCCATCCGACGCACAGCGGATATTTAGTGGATCGAGCATTCGTACCTGCCTGAGATCGAACCTAAAGTTCTTTCCGTGGCAGTCACGAACGTTGCGCAGTACGTCACCCGCTGCCCTTGGAAGGGCGGGAGTGTGTACCAGATGTTCTATGTATTCCCCAAGGAAGGGGGTGGTAGTTGATTTTACTCCCGTTTGTTATAGGAGGCATTACTGCTGTGCACTAATGCCAGAGCTGCTAATGCAAAGCTGAGTTCGGGCTCAATTTTAGGAGCCCGAAGTATGTCTGCCCTAGCCTGCCAGAGTTTGAATTTTATATTGCAAGATGGAGCCTTGGCCCGAACGAGCCCAAAAGCTATGATTAATCTGTTTAGGCATTTAAAAAAAAAATCTCCTACCAAACTTCCTCTCTGTGCAAATTAAACAATGTCTTTCTCAACTGTGGAGTGGGGAAGGGATGTCTATCTATTTCTATAGTTTCTTTGACCATTCACTTCATCCTGAAATGTTTCGAGGGGCCCAGCATCAGAGCGGAGTTCAGGCTCAATTTTCGGAGCCAGAGTCCGTGGTATATCAGCCCGAGCCCACCCGGGCCCGAGTTTTATTTTGCAAGATAGAGCCCGGGCCCGAACAAGCCCTAAAATTGGCTAACCTGTTCAACCATTAATAAAGAACATTTGTTTTTCCACACTTCCACTCTCCCCTCCTCCTGTAATTAACCAATGTTTTCTCAAATGGGGAAGGGTTTTCATTATTTATTGAGTAAATCAAAAGGTTACAAGATAAAAAGGAAAAAAAAATAGGCAACAATAATTCGTCTCTAAGGATATGTACGAAGATGGGTACAACAAAGAATAAAATCATAATATTTACATATGTACAGCTATTTACAAAAGAGACGTAATAAGATGCCAAAGAGAAAAATTACAGAATTCTGGAATATATTGTACATAGGAAAAGATAACAAGAATAGGCAGTGACATAATTACACAAATTACAACATAGAGGATACGAATGAAATCAGTCTCTTATATTAAGAGTCGAATGGTGGTGGAAGGTCCAGTGATCCATCTGGTATTAGGTGACCAGGTGCGTTGGAAAGACACATCACGGGTTGATTCTGGAAGGGAAAGATAAGCCAGTTGAAGTCGGGAAATAAGGCGATTTCTGAATTGGCTGCATAAAGCCTCACCCGCCTGGAACATGGAGGGTGAGGTTGTGAAAGTGCGAAGCTGTTGGTAATAACAATATATTGCATGGCGAGTTAAAACAAAGATGTATGCACAGGGTGGTGAGAGTGGTGTAGGCAGTGACATATTGAAGAGTAGGGTTGTATAAGCAGAGAAAGTAAGTGGAGCGGTAAATAGATGACCTGCAACAGTGAATGCCAGATGTAACAGAGGAAGCAGCACTGGACAGTAAAGATAAACATGATGTACATCTGCTGTAGACTCACAAAAGCGACAGTCAGGTGAAGACAGAAGCGTCATCTGATGTAGAATGGTAGGCACAGGTAGTCGTTGATGAAGGAATTGCCAATGTATATTTCGCTTGGTAAGAGTTGAAAGTGGAGAGGCTGCGGCATTCCATACCGAGCAAAGAGCAGAAGACGGAACTCCCTGGATCGGCAAACGCTTGATGGGTGGAGAGTCGCGGAGAAAAAGGTATAGAGATCGGATAGGAAAGGTGGACAGAGGTTGAACATTACCCCGGAATAGAAGAAAGTATGGAAGAGGAAGAGAAGCCAAAGGTACAGAGAGAAGTCCTGAAAAGGTAGCAAGTGAAGGAAATAGAGAAATGATTGCAGATCGGATGGAGGAAAGTCTGGAAGTTTGAGGCAGGGGTATTGGGAAGTAAAGGAGAAAGAGCGGCAAAAGGTTTCCATGTAAGATCAGGAAAAACAAGATCATGGACAGTGACAATACCAGCAGGGAGCCAGGAGGGGTCATCAAAGAAAGGAAGGTTAGGGGGATGAATGATAGTAGAAAAGAAGAGAGGTTCACGTAAGAGTTCAGACGTAGAAGCAGGTAATGAGCGAATAAAAGTAAGATCATGAAGATAGGAGAGTACCTCGGAATACACCAGGGAGAGGCGAGTGTGTTGGAAAGGAAAATGATCCATTAACAGAAAAGCGGAAAACATAAAGCTTGAATTCCAGGTGGAGACCATGACTTCACGTGTAGTGTTGATGGAGTCTGTGGATGAGTTTGATGGGCACTTCCCTGAACAAAAGCTTAAGAACATGAACAATGCAAAACCCTGCCCCAGGATGATTCCATTAGCAGTGACCTATTATAAACATACTGGCGGGACGGAAAGAAAAATTCTGTTCACTCTTCTCGATTAATCTGGCATGTGATACAGGTGTTTCTTGGCTCAGTGCTCCTGAGTTTTGCTTCAATGTAATTTTTTTTTTTTTTTTTTTTTTTTTTTTTTTTATTGACTGACGTAGTGGAAGGTGAAGGCTTCTGCTAGAAATGCTTTCGCACTACTAAGCGCTGTAGCATTATCATCAGATAACAATGGGTAATGAATTTAATACTTGGCTGAAGATAAAATTTTCACAAACGCAAAAGAAAAAAACGAAGGGAGAGCTTTTCCCATCTATACAAAAGCGGAGCTCCACACGAAGGCTCAGTAAGCAGTAAATGAAAGTAGGTCAAACCACTTGAAAGAGAGGAAGCGGAGACGCCGCTGTTTCGAAGTATTGGCGGCGAGATCCACGAACACGTGCGAGGGAGCTGGTAAAAGGAAGTGTAAAGCAACTTCATTCTAACAAAAACATCTGTAGATGAGGGGGAAAAAGCATACGAAATGTAGAAGGAACATATTATTAAAGAAAACATTAATCGAAGCATTACAAGCCATAATTTATAAGTGAATTACTTCTAAGACGGATTCTATTGCGGTGAACAGAGTACCATCCTGTAGCAGAAATCCACATTGAATGGAATTTAGACATTTGTGTGCGGCTTTACGAGCAATGCGATTTTCAAACGGGAGTCTTAAGATTAACTGTGATTTATATTGATTACGTAAATGGTTTTGAGCATTTAATAAAGGCAAACAAATAACTTCATTAGCATGATTAATAAAAATTAAAAGTTTTTGCCAGTATGAAAAAAATGAGTGCATAAAGATGATCGACACTGAGTTGCAAAATTAGCCTTTGAAGTATACATATAATCACGTTTGGGTGTGAGTTAATTCAGGAAAATAAGGAAGATAATTTAGTTTTCTGAGAAGCACCATGAATTCACAGGTGCGGCGTCCTTACGGCAACTTTTGCTTTCAAGATTGCGAAATTTCTCACCTGCGGCTCTTAGTTCGAAAATTACGTTACTTATATTTTTTACCGGAAAATGTGAAGCAAGGAAGGCGTTACTATTTGCGTGTACGGAAGCCTAGGTGTTGTGAAAATCCGCGACTCGGGAATCCCACAAAGCTATTATTCCGTAGCGTGTACCCATCATGTAATCGCATTGGCCAATACTGTTCACTTTATTTCCTTCATTAAATCAGTGAAATGCAAATTTTATTGTCTAGTTTTGGTTTGCTAATTGTATTAGTTAAGGTTTTTATTTTTCTTGTGGAACTCAGTTGAAACTTTCAGAAATAAGAAAATACTATGGACTGTCCACAATGTCAATGGATTTTTTAGTGTAACAAATGAACTACAGTAATGCTGCAACAGCTAGCGATTTTAGTTTTTTCATTTACTTAAAAGTAACATAAAAATACTTCAAAATGACAGTTACTTTTTCAATAATACCATCTGCTGACGATATTTCGTGTTTCAAAGCTTTTGAATAAACAATTTGCCGTAATCGTACGTACGTTTTTCTCCCGATGTTGCATTTGTGTTATGTTCTTGTTAAAAATTATGTTATGGCATATGTGCTCGTATTTCAGCTTGAAACTGTGGGCAAGAATTTGCACAAACAGAAGTTAGACGCCGCGAAAATTTCCTCCTAATCTTCAAACATGAGATTCTTTTGCGAATTTGAGAAATTCCGCCTGTTTCGTTAGTCAACGGAGTTCAGATTTTTTCCGTAATCATAATTTTTTTTTTTCTTTACAATGTTGCTTCTGTTTAGTATCTTTAATTATAATTTTACTGCCTAAATTTTTGTGTTTTAGCTTGAAAATAAGAGAAAAATTTCCAAAACTGGAAGTCAGACAGATTTCCCGTAATCGCTATCCTTCTATGTGATGTTCCTACTCCAGTGCTGTTAACATATCTCGCACTCCATTAGTTTTTACTTTTAATCTTGAGAAAGAAAGTGACGAATTTGCAAAATTTGTAAAAATTGATGCATGGTGTTCAAAAATATTAATATTCCTTAATATTCCCAAAGTTACACCATTTATTTAAAATAGTTGAAGCTTTGAAAGCGTGCACTCATGGTGCTCAAGCTGATGGTTGTTATAAGAGGACAAAAAACAAGAGAAGAAAAAAAAACGACAATATAGAAGTAGGGAGAAAATATCAGTACAAAAAAAAATCAAGCAATAGTGCTGTGCAGTTGCAGTCAACAAAATGCAAAAACTGTAGATAGTCTGCATTTTTGCTGTCTGTTTTGATTTTTCACCAGTTAAAATGTTCAGCCCCCTTCTTTGGTCTCATCTTGTCCTAAACTGCAATTTTAGAGGCGGTATGATCATATAGTACGTGGAGGTTCATGCAATATGGTTGTCCACTTTTTGTTCCAGCGTCATAACCAAACATGTTTTTGTTCATGCGTTATTGACTTTGTTTCACCAGGTGCCTAAATTTTGGAGCTGGCTCCTAAGTAGTCATTCCATGTCAAGTCAACACAGTGATTTTACCCCAACGTCTCAGATTTTGATGAAACTTGGCACAGAGGTAACCTACATATAAATGAAGAAAAATACCCAATTTTATTAAAATATGTCGACCCATTTTGAAAATATGGCGATGTGAAGTTGTCAAAAATCGCCAAAAAACACCCCACTGCCATAATTTCAAATTGCTGCAGCAACTCTCCTAATTAAGCTAAAATGATAGAAGTGTCATTTTGCAACATTTTCCAAGAGCTTTCCTATGATATGCAATACGACATGGGTTTGAGATGAAAATTGTTTTTCAAATTTAAATTAAAATTTAAATTTTTAATTTATCAAAAGGCGCATTTTCAAAAAATTTCAAAGAATTATATACAACACTTCGCATTTATTATTAACTAATTTCCGAAGTATGAAAGTGGGACTGTCATGGGTTCACACCTTTATAGAATATCAAAAATACATATTTCACTAAAAAAAGACATTTTTGTAAAATTTATAGATTAAAGCGGAAATATACATAACTTACCTGTAAATAAATCTTCACTCTTTATTCTTAATATATCTATGTACACATTCAAATTTACTGTTACCACATACATTCGAAATGTCACTTGCGAAACCTGATACAAACAAGTATGTGTTTTAAGATTTCACTTCTTTTAAAACGCTTCATTTGTTTTTACAGTATTATCCCCAGGAATTTGATATATTCTTCCTGTTGGGGTTACTGAGTTTACTTTACAAAGAACATCATTTACAGATACCCATAGAATATCAGGTTTTGTAGGATACGTATAAGATAGTGATGGGTGCCAGCTGGGTGAAGGAAAGTAACTTTAACTTCATCAAGACCTTCGTCTTTTGTTAAAACATATGCTAGCCCACCATTTCTTGTCGCAGATGGCAGTAAGTAATGTATCCATGAATATCTCTCAAAGCCAGTTTTTCCGGAGATTTTGTGACTATTTCAACAGTAGATTCTGTTATATCTGAAAAAGATTTTACCAATATTTTTGATGTACTTGATGCTATCGGTATAAAGGCATGTAACCTCTGTGTCCCTTTGATGGTAACAGATTGACTAAAACACTCCTAGAAATGTTTCAGTTTCAATGTAACATTCTTTTTGTGTTGAAAATTCAAAGTGTACAGATGTAATGTTTTTAACTGCCCAATCAAAAAGTTGTTGTGGAGTAAGAATTTGGTTATCATATGGCCTCTGCAGTCTTGCTTTTGTTGCTAATCTCTTAACAGCACCACCAACACCATCGCAAGGTCCTTTTCCATGAGCAGAGAGAAAGAAAATGCCATTCTGTTTCGATGCCAAAATCGTTCTTTGTGGAAACATAAGTTTACAAAATTATTTTTATTCTTGTAATGGGCTGGACTGCCATCCAAAAAGCAGTAATATCTTCTGTATATCAGTTTGAAATTTGGTTTTTAAAAATTCGATTAGCTTTTTTTTGAAAACGGTAGACTGCTATGGTGTTATGCTCTAGACAGTTAGAAATTATGACATAGCTGATATGCTCTGTTTTCTTCTCTACTTTATAATACACTACAAAGTGGTGCACTGTTGCATGATCACTTGACCAATGATAACTCTGGGCCTCATCTTGGATCATGAAAGTGTAATTATCGGAGAAGTAACAACATATTCACCCTCATTCAAGTTTTCCTTCACTTCATTTATAAAAGAGCTTTGCTGCTTAGCTAGAAAATCATGGAGTATCAATGTGGTCAATTTTTCTGAAAATAATTCAATAAACTCCGACGAGGTCTTCTGCATTGTTTCTAAGTTACATCTGTCTACTGAAACCCACTGTCGAAAAGTGATATTTTCAACCATATTACTATCGAGTGCATTTTGTAGTATACTTTTTATTGGGTCGCTTCCTGGGCAAGAACTACAGTTTCCCATAATGCAGTGAATTGATATTAACACACCGAGCTTGGCATTTTCTATCATAAGTTTGACATTTTGATGTGTAGTGCAAACACATACTGAGTGTGTTCCACTATGTCCTGCTAAAATGCAGTGTTTTGGGCCCAGTTCTGCAAATTTAGAAAACCTAATCTTCATTTCTTGAAATTTATCTTTGAAAATTTTATGAGTCTTTTAAATTGCACAAAAATAAGTCTTTTAGATATAACTGTTTTATCTCCATTCTCCCCCTTCACAGTTAGTCTCTCTTCCCTGGCATTACTCTACTTATTTCATCATTTTCATAAAAAGAATGTACTGTTTGCACAATTTATTGTGACAGATTCTTTCCGGTTTTTGGTCAGGGCTTTCTAATATACCTTTTTCCTTCAAATGCCATTTTGCCTGGCGTACCATATAGTTAGGAGCATTGAATTCCCACATTATCTTTCTTATACTCCAAGATTCAGGCAAACAAGTTAGTAGCATTACTTTCTTTTTCCTACTACGTGAAGAAAAGCTAGTTTTCAGATTACCTATGACAGATTGTTCCAGTGACTCGCATTCATTTTCTGAGGAATTCTCTGCATTAGCAAATAGTTGTTTTTTAAGTGCTAACCCAATTTTTTTGGTTGAATACTGCTTCATCTGAAGATTTGTACTACGTACAGAGGACTCCTAATTCCTGAAGACTTATTTAGTATCTCTAGAAGAGCTGAAGGTGGAGGATTATAGCTTGTTTCATCATCATCTGAACTGCAATCATTATTTTCTTGCATATTTTTCAATGAACCAATCTGCTTCCTACAATTAACACAAATTTTTGATGTCTTTGGCATCAAATCAGAAAACATCACACATCCATTCAGGCACATTTCTTAGTCTCTGTATTTCACAGAATGATTGTTTTTTTAAAGGATTGCAACATTATAGTGCCCGATATCTTTTTCTCCATACACATCCAACAACCACTAAATCAGTATGAAGGCTGATCGGTCTGCCTGTGGTTTAAACCAGTTGGAACAGGTTTAAACCATTTGGGTCATAACAGCTTCAGACTCTGGCAGTTCCAGATATGTGGCTTGACCCTGAACTGGCATAGCTGGGTCTGAGCAGATCCAATAAAATTGCAATTTGCTATTTATGATAGTTGGAATAGACAATTAGTTTTTTTTTTATCCCAATTTGTACTTTTTATATATACTCAACTTTTAATAATTATGGCTATCAGATTACAATTGTATTCATAAAAAACTTATATTTTTAGTAGTTCTAATAAAATAATCACCCTGTCATAGTCACTAGTTACATTCTAAATACACTGCTGGACAATTGCTAAGGACGGATCATAAACAGCTATATAGCGCATAAAAAGTAAGTGTGGTTGGATGCCAAGTGAAATAAAATAATGTCAGAATGCCAGGACATAACAAGAAAGACAATTTATTGTGCTCTGAAATCCAGAAGGCTTTGGAACGTGTTCAAGGGACAAACAGGCCATTTTGTGCAGAATACGTAAACGTGAAAAAAATGCAATTACCGTCCGCAGGTGTTCTGGCGTAAGATGTCAATACGGGATATGGCCACCATGGGGGGCGATGCAAGATTCCACAAGTCGTGTCATGCTTTGCACAACATTATCAAGCTGCGGTTGGGGTAATTTATCCCATTCCTCTGTCAGTGCACGGATGAGGGTGTCCTTGTTTATTGGAGGGCATTGGCGACCAGCAAGACTCCTCCCCAAAGCATCCCACACATTTTCAATGGGATTCAGATCTGAAGAACGTGCTGGCCATACGAGGCGTTTAATATCCTCGCTCTCAAGACACTCCTGGACAGCGACTGTTCGATGACATGTTGCGTTGTCGTCCATGAAAATGAATCTATCACCGCCAGCAGCACGGAACATGCGAACATGAGGTAGCAGAACATCATTAATGTATCGTTGGCCAGTCATAGTCCCAGTTGGAAGCACATAAAGGGATGTACGGCCATTGATCATGATGCCAGCCCATACCATGACACTACATGTCGGATATCGGTCCCTTTCCTGTATGTTTGCTGGACAATATACAGTACCACTATCACGCCAGATCAGTTGTCGTCGACAATCAGACGAGACTGTATCTACTCTCATCTGAGAAGAGGACAGCAGACCAGTCCTTATCAGTCCAATTGCGATGTTGATGGCAGCATTGCAAACGGGCGGTACGGTGACGTCTGGACAATGGGATGCACACAACAGGACGGCGGGCGTATAGTCCTCCTTCATGCAAACGTCTGGCGACAGTTTTTCGGGAGATCCGCTTGCCAGTAGCAGCCATAAACTGATTTGCTACCTCACTAGCTGTGCTGCGCTGGTGTTTTTTTGTTGATAGCACTATGTACCGATCTTCTGCAGGTGTCGTACTGCGAACACGACCTCCCCCGTGACATTTGCTACACTCGCCATTTGTTTGAAATGATTTCCAAAGCCTTGAAACAACACTGTGGCTGACGTCGAACTCCCTGGCAACATCTGTTATTTTTCGCCCTTCTTCAATCTTTGCCAATAATACGGCCACGCGTAAAATCCTCTAGGTGATTTCGGGAAGACATACTGAAAATTGCAAGTTCGTCAATTGATTCTTTCCCTTTCAACTTTGCGTTTGAACAACAACGGTCAATACGCGTCAGATCCTTTATATCTCTTATCAGCGCTATGACGTCACGAACAAGTTCGGCAGTCCAAAATTTGCATACGCATAACACGCCTTACTGTATCCCACACTTATGCTAATTTCCACATTTTCGTGCCTTTCATTTTATGGTTGCTATTGTCATCCGTCCTTAGCAATTGTCCGGCAGTGTATGTAACAAATAAATTTATGAAAAAGTGAAGATTTATTTACGGGTAAGTTATGTATATTTCCGCTTAAATCTATGAATTTTACAAAAATGTCATTTTTTTTGTGAAATATTTTTGAAATTTTATAAAGGTGTGAACCCATGACAGTCCCACCTTCATACTTAGGGAATTAGTTAACAATAATGTGAAGTGTTGTATATAATTCTTTGAAAAATTTTATAGTGTGTTTTTTGATAAATTAAAATTTTTAATTTAAATTTAAATTTGAAAAACAATTTTCATCTCAAACCCATGTTGTGTTATATATATTAGGAAAGCTCTTGGAAAATGCTGCAAAATGACACCTCCCATCATTTTAGCTTAATTAGGAGAGTTTCTACAGCAATTTGAAATTATGGCAGTGGGGTGTTTTTTGGCGATTTTTAACAACTTCACATCGTCGTATTTTCAAAATGGAGACGCACATTTTAATAAAATTGAGTATTTTTCTTCATCGTTATGTAGACTACCTCTGTGCCAAGTTTCATTGAATCTGACATGGTTAGTTAAAATTCATATTACAATTGTGTTGATTTGACACGGAATTAACCTAGATCTAGAACATGTTTATCGAGCCCTGTACATACATACATACACACATACACACACACACCTGGTGATATTCCAGTGAAGCAAAATATGAATTGCTGTGTTTTTTTGTTTTGTTTTTTTCCACAAAAAAGATGTGAACCTTGTCACACACACACACACACACACACACACACACACACACACACACACTGTTCCTTCTATTTTGTGTTGTTAAATTTATTTACCTTCACAAATGTTAGCATTTCAGCTTTATAAGGGAAAGAAAACATTCTAAAAATGGAAGTTGGGAATTTTGTGAGAATTGTTGTATGGTATTCAAAAGTTTGTCTGGTTACCCACTATTTATCCAGATCAGTGAGAGCTTTGATATCATGCATTCATTTTCCTCAAACTGAAAGGTTCTTCCACATGAAGATGAAATTATCATTTGAGAAAATTAAATTACAGTTTCTGTGTATCTTACTTGCAAAAGCCATCTGGTTGATGTATGAAAGCTTGGAAACATTTATTTATTTATAGTCTTTGGATATAAACCGGATTTCTTGTATAGCTTTACGTAATTTGCGTGCATGAAAACAAAACAAAACAAAAGTGACAAAGAAAGGGGAAAGCTATGAGACAAAAGAAAACTAAGCACTTGATGCTTTGCAGCTGCAGAGTCACAAAAGACAAATATCTCTGTGGAAATAGCTGAGAAGAAAGCAAGGCTTGCTCGCTAGAGGAAGCGATTGTTGATGTTATGGCAAGTAACAAGAAAAAATAATGTTTAAAACAGTGTTTTAAAACCTTTTTATTTTGTTTTGAATGGAAATTTTATATTGTGAATACAGTGCTTTACCCTCATTTAATATTTACATAATCACAGTGAAAAATTCTGTCTTGCTCGTGCTGTATTATATTCACATTTTCTTATTGTACATTCTGATTTTTCACCAGGTTAAGAAATCCAGCTTTTTATTATTATTATTATTATTATTTTTATTATTTATTCTCTTTGTTGTCGTGTATGATCTTTACTGCAGTGGAAGTCTTGCTTCTTGTTATGATACTGAGAATGTGACAGCAGTACCTGGAGTGCATGTGAATGGTGCTGCCAGACAGCAGTGTTTTCATATTAACCAAAAGTTAAAGCAGTGAAATGACCTGATAGTTGATTATTAAGAAATCAAGAGGCATTCGGTGTGTTTTCAACTAATGCAAATCAGATAATCACTGATGTTCACATCTGAATTACTCACATAAATTGCATTTTTATTATAAATTTTGTTACTCTGTTCACTACTACATTAACTCATTACTTTCCTGCTTTTATGTTTTCCTCTTTAGGTCAAGATTATATAGAAGAAATAAAAAATGATGATGGAAAAGTTGTGAGTTTTCAATGCAAATTGTGTGAATGTAGATTTAATGATCCAAATGCCAAGGAGATGCACATGAAAGGTCGAAGACACAGGCTACAATATAAGGTTGGTTTCATTCATTGGAGTACTTAATTTAAGCATTGGGTCATTCCATGCCAAATTAACCAAAAAATTCAATATTCAACCTGACCATCTCAGATTTCAATGAAACCTTCAGGGATCATTCTCCGTAATGATATAAATGAGAATATAGCTATTATTATTATTATTATTATTCTCTTTGTTGGCCTCGTGTATGATCTTTACTGCAGTGGAAGTCTTGCTTCTTGTTATGATACTATTTGAAATTATGGCAGTGGGGTGTTTTTTGGCGATTTTTAACAACTTCACATCGTCGTATTTTCAAAATGGGTTGACGCATTTTAATAAAACAGTACTTTTCTTCATCTATATGTAGACTACCTCTGTGCCAAGTTTCATTGAAATCTGAGATGGTTAGTTAAAATTCATATTACAATTGTGTTGATGTCACACTAAATTAACCTAGATCTAGAACATGTTTATCGAGCCCTGTACACACACACACACACACACACACACACACACACACACACACACACACACACACACACACCTGGTGATATTCCAGTGAAGCAAAATATGAATTGCAGTGTTTTTCTTGGGGTTTTTTTTTCCACAAAAAAGGGTATGAACTTTGTCCCACACACACACACACACACACACACACACTGTTTCTTCTATTTTGTGTTGTTAAATTTATTTACCCTCACAAATGTTAGCATTTCAGCTTTATAAGGGAAAGAAAACATTCTAAAAATGGAAGTTGGGAATTTTGTGAGAATTGTTGTATGGTGTTCAAAAGTTTGTCTGGTTACCCACTATTTATCCAGATCAGTGAGAGCTTTGATATTGTGCATTCATTTTCCTCAAACTGAAAGGTTCTTCCACATGAAGATGAAATTATCATTTGAGAAAATTAAATTAGTTTCTGTGTATCTTACTTGCAAAAGCCATCTGGTTGATGTATGAAAGCTTGGAAACATTTATTTATTTATAGTCTTTGGATATAAACCGGATTTCTTGTATAGCTTTACGTAATTTGAGTGCATGAAAACAAAACAAAACAAAAAAAAGTGAGAAAGAAATGGAAAGGGAAAGTTATGAGACGAAAGAAAACTAAGCACTTGATGCTTTGCAGCTGCAGAGTCACAAAAGAAAAATATCTCTGGAAATAGCTGAGAAGAAAGCAAGGCTTGCTCACTAGAGGAAGCGATTGTTGATGTTATGGCAAGTAGCAAGAAAAAATAATGTTTAAAACAGTGTTTTAAAACCTTTTTATTTTGTTTTGAATGGAAATTTTATATTGTGAATACAGTGCTTTGCCCTCATTTAATATTTACATAATCACAGTGAAAAATTCTGCCTTGCTCGTGCTGCATTATATTCACATTTTCTTATTGTACATTCTGATTTTTCACCAGGTTAAGAAATCCAGCTTTTATTATTATTATTATTTCTCAACATTAGCTTTATTCAGAGAATATAGTTTTAAAAATTTTTTTATCTCATTGGGTTTTCATGTAATTAATTTTGAAAAATCATAGTTTTTTTGCCTTGCATAAACTTTTTTTAATCTTGAATTTCTCAAGTTCTATAAGGCCTAAAGAGTTGTTTGACCCCTCATTTTAAAGAGAATTTCATAAGTTTTAATTTGATATGCAACTTAACTATGCTTAGTGAAAAAAAATTAAGATAGTGTTTTTTAAAAATTTTGAAAAGATGTTAAATCCTGTAACTTTTAAGTGGGATCTCAATGGGATAAGTTACTGTAAAAGTAATAATGGATTATAATTCTCGTTTTAGTGTGTTTACATCATAACAGACACTGAGTTTTAAAATCTACATCATACTAATACATAGTCAAACATAAAACAAGGGAAGGATAATTTGCAAAACGCCAAGATTTAGATATAATTTGCAAAACGCCAAGATTTAGATATAATTTGCAAAAACGCAACATTTAGATGTTGGCGTTTTGCAAATCATATTGCTTGTTACATCTTTGCATGTTTTAATCGGGAGTTCACCATTTGCCAATTCGGGTATTTTATACTGAGCCATCATTAATTTGGTATTTTGATGTATTGTGCAAACGCACACAGAATGTGTCCCTCTGGACCCAATAAGAACACACTGCTTGGAACAAAGCTCACAAAATTTAGAAATTCCAATTCTCTGATCAGGGTAATGCTCCTTAAATAGTACATTTGATTCTTTTAATGTACTTAGAATTAAATACTTTTGAACATGTACATGTTTGCCATCTTTTTTGACTGAAGCAAAGTCGTTTTTACCCTGGCATTAAACTACTAACCTCATCATTTTGATAGAATTCTCTGACTAGGGCTACCACTGCAGGGTTTAGTAAATCATTATCTGTAATAGACCCTAGTAAAAATTAGTTACCTCATAGCCAATGTATTTTATTTATTTATTTATTTTACCTTACAAAAGTTAATGGTAGCAATGTAGCCCTTACTGGTATTTAAAACAATACCATTGGTACCATAACTCCTGATCCCATTAAGATCCCACTCTAAAAGTTTTAGGATTTAAAGCTTATAATATTACAAAAAACATGTTTTTTCAAAATTAAAAAAAAACTTATCTTAAAAATATTTAAAAAAATTCTTTTAAATTAAAAAAGAATTCACCAAGCATAGTCAATTTGCATATCAAATTAAAACTTATGAAATTATCTTTAAAATGAAAGGTCAAACAACTTCAATGCCTTCTAGAACTTGAGAAATTCAAGATTGAAAAAGTTTATGCAAGCCGAAAAATGACTATTTTTCAAAATTTTAAAAATGTATTCTCATTTATAGCACTATGGGGAATGATCCCTGAAGGTTTCATTGAAATCTTAAATGGTCAGGTTGAGTGACTGATTGATTTGGCATGAAATCACCTCATTAGTAATGTTAAAATACTTGTTTAAAATGTAATTTTTATTGAAAAATTGTTTTTATTTACACCCATTGCAGAAAAAGGTTAATCCTGATTTGGTTGTGGACATTAAACCCAGCTTACGACAAAGAAAAATACAAGAAGAAAGACTTCGACGCCAACAGATGTTGGATGACTTCTGGAAAAGGCGTGAAGAGGAAAGGTGGAGGGAAGAAATGCGGTATGTCACTGTTGACTTAAAAAAGTTATTCTCTAAGTGTTCAAAGAGTTCTTTGCTCCACATTATCCTATTCTGTAGAAATTTGCCTACAGTATTAAATCAGTAGTGTTGCAGGTGAGCAATCACAGTGTTACAGTACTGTGAATTGGGGTTTTCATTTTGATTGTCACGACACCTTCGCCGCCTCGTCAACAAGCCTGACGAGTTTCGGCTCGCATACTTCGCAGCCATTCTCAAGGTTGCAGATGATA
Source organism: Macrothele yani (assembly GCA_039090855.1). Lineage (NCBI taxonomy): Eukaryota > Metazoa > Arthropoda > Arachnida > Araneae > Macrothelidae > Macrothele > Macrothele yani. Next base: position 387,271 of record CM076997.1, read on the forward strand.
ACTCTGCACCGAACACTAAGATCTATCTCCCATAGACCATAGTGTTCAGCACAGAGTTATCATCTGCAACCTTGAGAATGGCTGCAAAGTATGCGAGCCGAAACTTGCCGGTAGAGTTGACGAGGCGATACGGTGGCGATGGTGTAGTGTCAATCCTTTGTTTTTTCGCACATTTTTAAGGTGATGACTTCCTTTGGTTTTATTCAGTCATCTTTCGATTATGGTTTTAACTTTGGCAAGTGTTTTAATGTCAAATTCGAAGCCATTTTTTCTTTGTGTTCGAAGCGTTCCATTTCATTATAGTCCTATCGCCATTGTATATTATTCATATATCTTTCATCCTATATCTTTCACATATTGTTCATCTAAATAATTTTGTGAATGACTACGAAACTTTGCACATAGCGATATTCATGTACAAAAGGGCTCCACAAGTATAGACAGATGGTAGAACGGACTTGAAACGATGGGCCTAACCTTTTTCTGAAAGGCAATGAACCAGAGGAACTGAAAATTCTACTGGCATGATGATAGAAGACGAGGTAGATTTGAAGAGGTGAGCATAAATATGCTGCGTTCATAATTTCTATCTATAGAGGTTAATTGACACATAAATTTTCACCGTCGAACGTTATATATTGGCCAGTTGAACTTTCATAGCAACTTAACGTATGAAACAGAAACATTAAGAAATATCATACAATTATTTCATATACTACTCTTACTTTTTTTCTTTGCAGTTGATGTTCTGAAACTTGTAAAACAGTGTCTTCAGTTTTATAATGTTTTGACAACTGAGCACTTGAATAGAATTTCTACTGTCGAAAACCTTTGCAAGTTTAATTTTTCAAAGAAAAGTGATTATGCTCCAGTAAGCAAAGTCAGCAGTGGGTTTATAGGTAATAAGCTGTTAAAGGAAACACTTCATAAAAAAGAAGTAACAGGAGAAGATGCACTCATTTTAAAACATGAGTGAGTCGTGTGTTCTAAAAATGTTGGAAGACCTTATGATCAAGTGCCCTGTGAATTATTCCTTAGTTCACAATGTTGCATGTATTGATCCCAGACAAAAATGGCCAGTAATGGAGGCAAGTGTTACAGTAAAATAAAACGAGCAGTGTCATATTTGCCTCAAAAAAACAAAACAAATTCCATTTAAGAATGGTGAGATGTTAATACAGTTCAAGGACTTTCTGGAAAAAGGAAAACAATCATAATTGGAGTTCCTGAATTTTGAACCAAAAGAACTCTCTCTCTCTCTCTCTCTCTCTCTCTCTCTCTTGATGCTTTCTTAAGTTTGCATTTCATGAGAGACAGCAAGTACATCAAGTTATGGCACATAGTCAAGATAATAATGATCCTTTCCTATGGTCAAGCCCCAGTGGAAACAGGATTTTCCATCAATAAATTGATAGAAGTTGAAAACTTAAAAGAAGCATGATATATTTCACAGTGCCTTATTTATGCCTATAATAAGTCTTATGGTGATATTTCTGGTGTTGAGATAACTAAGGAAATGAGAACTGCGGCATATTTTCCTCGAATGAAGTATGTGCAGTATTTAGAAGATCAGCGAGCCAAGCAGAAAGATGAAAGTATCCAAAAAAATAGGAAGTTCATTGGAAGTAGATTTTCTTAAAAAAAAAAAAAAAAAAAAAAAAGGTGTGTTTGCAATTAGATGTCCCTGCTGATTTTCTTGCAGAGAAAGCAGAGTCTGCTGGAAACATTTCTTTGTTTATAAGGTCAAACAGTCCTAGGTAAACTGCTAAAGAAAAAAATCATCAGTTAGGTGAAATTGAAGCAAAAATTTCTAAGAAATGCATGGACCTGAAAAAATGTCAAAAATTTTGCTATTTCAAAATAGTGATAAAGTTAAGGATCTGACATTTAACTTGATATAACAGCAAAATAATTATTAGAAAATTATTTCTACATCTAAGAATATTTTTCTATGTTATTGTTTACATAACTAGTGCTATGATTGTAAACATCCTATGACAAAATCTTTGTGTTCTGGTTTGAGAAATCTGTAAGAAACTTTGTTAAATTTCTTGAAACTAATCAGTGTAACAGGGTGTCCACATTCTGGAAAGTCAGGGAAATGAACATTGGTCAGGGAAATGCCTGAAATGTTGGTAATAGTCAGGGAAAATCAGTGCTATTTAAAAAAAAGTCAGGGAAATTTCAATCACGGTTAGACTACAAATAGTTTTAACCCGTTGCGGGGAGTGACGCCCTCATCGCCCAACACCTTTAGTGTTGCAGACAGTCGCTAACTTTCCCTTCCTACTAATGTAACCTTGTATTTCATATCTATTATTGTAAGTTGTGTTACATTACTTGTTAACAATTCTCTTTTTGTTTTAGGTCAAAGGAGTAGAAGAAAATTTGTGATATAAGTTATACCTTGTTAAAAGGCTATTAAGACTGCAGCAATGTCAGAGCATTGTGTGTTTAATGAACAATGGTTGGATGAACAATTAAATTCTGAGTTTTCTGGTTGGATAGCTGCTGTAAACGGCAACAATGAATCAGCATTTTGTAAAGTGTGCTCTAAAGCTTTCAAGCTTAGCAACATGGGGCGTCAGGAAGTCTCCAGCCAAGGAAATGGTCCTAATCATTTGAAAAACTATCTGTGCTAAAATGTCTAAGCCCAGTCTTGCTTCTTTCACTTCCTCTGTGAAAAAAGAACTCTTTATAATAACGAACTCTTGCCATCAACAAGCTCAGAAAATGTGGAATCAGTACTTCTAGAAAATATTAAGTCTAATGACTCGAATACTTATGTTGTGAAAGATGACGTGAAGGCCAGTGACCTTAATGCTTATGTAGTGAAATATGATGTAACAATGTTGGAAATAATATGGGCCATGGAAGTGTTTGTTGTCGAAGCGAATGTCTCTGAACTCTTGTACACAGATTAACAAAACATTTCAGTTAATGTTTCCTGACAGTGCGATAGTTTCAAAATTTACTTTAGGCAAAAGCAAAACATCTTATGTGATAAACCATGGATTTGCACCACATTTCAAAGAGTGTTTAATGGACAATCTAAAGCAGTGCACTGACTATGTAATTTATTTTGATGAATCACTAAACCAGACCTGGCAGATTTTACGGTTTACCCGTAAAATTAACAGAAATGTAACTTGTTTTATGGGCAAAATGTTAATTTTACGGATTTGGCGATTCTCCAAGAGATTTTTCTTTTTCTGACTATTTTGCACCCACTATTAAAGCTTTTTTTTTAAACTTAATCCATTCAAAGTAAAGTGCTGATGTAAGTTACGAATAAGTTTTTAGTTACATGTGTTTATTTGGGAACATTTTGCTGCCGTTTTACCACATTTTAGGTTATTGTTTTGCCTTTTTTTAAACACTAGAACACCAACCGGCTGGGCTTATTTAACCTTCCGTTTGGTTCTCTTCCTCTCTTGTGCACGCTGTTTCCCCCCCCGGCCTTTCTTTTCAGATCATGCATTGTTCATCTCCCGAGTCGCAACTTCTCAGAAGGCCAGCGTGGGGTGTGTCCGCGTTGGAGCAGGTGTCTTTTATCTTTATTCCTCCCAGTTCGAAATGCTATCTCAGAACGTAGTTATCGTAGAAAAAAATTCCAACGGATTTTAAATCTCTGGAATTTTTAACCCCAGATCGATACCCAACATGACGAAATTAAGCAAAAACTGCCAGTTTTGTGAAATTAAAAATGCATTGGGGCATGCATGGTTGTTTCGTAACTTCTTCTCTGGCAATAAATTTGACCTAACGAAAGAATGCTACTAAAAGAGGAAGTTAAAAAAAAAAAAAGTAAGTCCAATGTTCATTCGAGCCAGTGCTGCTCCAGCAATGATTTATTTTGCTGGTCCGTTAGTCAGTAAGTTTTCTACGCTTTCGCTTTCGAACCGTGCTTTGTTCATCGCTCGGTAACATTCATAAAAATGTCTTTCCTTGATTCAGTGAAATTAATATGTTGGGGTACATACTAATTCATCTAATCCTTATTGAAAATGGTCAAAGGTAAGGTCAAGACGTAGGAGCGGGATTCATTCTTCCGCCCTTTTGCGTGATGACTTGCGTAAAATCAAAGCATGACTGTGATGAAGTTTGGGTATGCTGTTCAGCACCCATAGTGGACCTATCCTATTGAAAATAGTTGCTATCAGCATTCACGGGGACAGTGTAGTAGCACATGCGCGAGATTTGTTCGCTCGCGTTTCAGAATTTCAGCACAATATCTTCCGTGGAAATTGACCGATTTGGATAGAATTTTTAATTATAAAACGACGCGTGTGGCAGCTTTTTAATTTAGAAATTAACGGGCACAAAAAATGTTCTATAATAAAGCAAAAACACGCAAAATATCAATTAATTCATACTAAGGGATTTGTAAAGAAAACAGTAAAGTATCGGGGAGAACACTGTTGCGTTTCAAACCCACACTTTTTTGTAGGTATGAAATTTTGGGCTTTTAGTAAACAACTCTGAATTTTAAAATATTCGGATTTTGACAGCACGAGTTTAATCTAGAGAGGAAGTGGATTTTTTTTTATCTGTTTGAAAAAAAAAAAGCGCCATTGGCTTTGTAACTTCTATCAAACCGAATTGAATTGTGTGATATTTAGAGATTTTCATTTTCTAAAACAGTACGTGTATTCTACAGTTTGTCACGTTAGGCCAGTTTTTTTTTTTTTTTTTGCAGACATAAGATCGGAGTTAAAATCCTGGTTCAAACGTTTTATGCCGTGGTTACCCCGCCACAAAGGGAGCAGGGGACGAGATGGGGAGGATGTCACCGACAAAGTGGCTGTATCGTTCCAGTTACGCCTGATGTAAAAAACAGTTGGTTTTGTTCCGGCAAAACAATTGTGTTAGTTTACTGCAGGAGAGGGGTTGGTTCAGACGTTGATGGTCCCAGATTGTTTTTAAAAGGAATGACTAGAGAAGCTCTGTTCTGTAAGATAAAGGGAGGGGGAGGACAGGAAGAGAAGACAGAACTATAAAATCAGTGCCATTTGGAAGTATAACGGATGCCGCCAAAGGGATCGGATTTAGTAAAAGACAAGGCATCGATCCACCTGTGAGGAATGATGGGGAGGGAGGGGACGCACTCAAAGGAATGACATTTGTAACTAAAACCTAAACCTTTGTTTCAAAATGAAAGAACCTTTCAGTTGCTCTCTGCTTTCCTAGCTGACCAGCTCGAATCGGATAGCTCTGTAATCGGTATTTTTCCTCTACTATAGGAGGTTTTTACTTACATTTTTTCCCCGAGTGGTAATGAATTTAGTATTAGTGATTCGCTATGAGCAGCAACATAAAAGAGGAAAAAAAGTACTATAAAATATTCCGTCATTCGTATTCTGTGGAATTCCCGTGTGTTGCGAAATCTTCAAGAAAGGAAAATATGCGTTTCGCGCTATGTGCCGATGCAATTTCAACATTTCGCATGGTGGAAGGAATGATATTACAAATCATATTTCTAGTGACAAGCAGAAATATAACGTTGACTGCGTGGGGAAAAAAATAACGAAATTAACTTCCTTTGTTAAAAGTTATAATGAACTCCATGTGATTCGTACAAAATGTTTGTTCACTTCATTTTTAGTTGAACATAATTTACCAGTTAGTGTCTCTCAGTCACTCTTACTTATTTAATTTTTTTATTTGACTGTCTCATCGTCCGGGTTTCCGTAAGATAAAAACCTAACATGAAAATGGTTCTTTTTTGAAGATATTTTAGTATGTTTCATGGCGGTGTGGGACACGATCCCATTGAAAGGGTAGAACATCCTTCCCTTTAGATGCAAACTTCTGTGAACATAAAATTTTATCACTTTATATGTCATAATGAAGCATAGTAATGAGAAATTATGTATAGAATTTATTTTAATCGATATGAATGTGCCGATAAATTTAAACATCTGTAGACACTTCAATTAAAAGTTGATGGTTCATTTGGGTAACATCGTTTTTTAAATCGATATGTTCGGTACATTTAATCAATGTGCACGACAAGTAATTTAATCGAATATATCGATTAAAATTTTTGCGGATTTCTATTTCTGAAAGTTGGCAGGTCTGCTAAACAAAATTGCTGAGCTTGGGCAAATGGATCAGTTTGTCCGTTATTGGACGTCAATCTGCAAAAAGTTTCCACTAGATACTTAAGTATTGTGTTTTTAGGACGGGCAACAGCTAATGACCTTTTAGAGAAATTCATTTAAGGTGCACCTCTTCCCTTGGATAACATGCTACAAGTGTCAATGGATGGACCTAATGTTAATCTCAGCTTTCTTCAAAAGCCGAAAGATAAACTTAGAACTGAAAATCCAGATGGTAAATTATTAGTTGACATTGGAGTATGTGGTCTTCACGTGGTCAATGGAGCTATGAAAACTGAACTTGAAGCAGTGAAATGGGATGTACATCACTTTCTGCATAACTTGTACTACCTTTTAAAAGATAGTCCTGCTTGCCTTGCAAATTATACTATAATTACTGGATGTAAAGATTTCCCTTTAAAATTTTGCACTGTAAGGTGGTTGGAAAATGTTAATTGTTTGATTAGGGCATTGCTTGTCTATGATCATATCAAGAAATATGTTCAAGAATCATCGGTTTCCAGCAAACAGCACGTGTTTCTTGCAGAATTCATGGAAAGTCCACTGTTGAAATGCAAATTGGCTGCATTTAGGACTATAGCTTCAGAGTGTGAATCTTTTTTGAGGAGGTTCCAGAGCCCAAAGCCTTTCATTCCATTCTTGCACACTTATTTGCTGGATCTGATGAAAAATTTGATGGCACGAAGCTTGAAGCCTGACAAATTAAGTGAAGCTGATAGTGTCTCAAAACTGTTAACTTTAGATGTATCAAAAAGTGAAAATCTTCTCTCAATTGAAAGTTGATATTGGATTTAATGCTAAAAAGCTATTAAAAGAAGTGAAGTGCTCAGAAAGGGAGAAAATAGAGTTTAAGCTTGAATTTAAGAAACTTGTGACCAGTATGATTGAAAAACACTATGTCGGGGAAGTTGTACAGGCAGAAGTCATACCCTTCCTTCGTAGCACTCCAGTCGCTATATTCCAGCAGAACCATGCCTGACCTCATGTTGCCAGGAATGTTCAAGCCCCCTTTGCAGCACAGCAGATAACGCTTCTTCCCTGGCCTGCACGTTCACCAGACATGTTGCCTATTGAACATGCCTGGGATATGGTCACTTGGCAACTGGCCCATCAAAGTCCTCTAGCAGTCAGTACCACTGATCTGTGGCCACGTATACATGCTGCCTGTCAAGCAATTACCCAGGACACCATTCAACGCCAACCTGTCTCGAAGCTCTTATTGCAGCTCGCAGAGGCTTCACAAGATACGGATGTTTGCTGGTAAAAATTGTTGTATTGTTCTGAAAATTAAATCACTTATGTACAGTCATCAGTAATGTTTGGTATAAATATCATTCAAATCGCATGGTTCCTCCTTCTTTGTGTTGCATTTTTCACAAACAGTAATGTATAAAAAAATATTTAAAGGAATCGCCTGCCCATCCAATATATTGTTGTTTTTTCTTACAACAGATAATTACATTGATTAGCATATGTTCTATCACAAATTATAAAGTGAATTGTTCACTGTTGAGCAAAGAATAAAGTAAATCCGTTCAAAGTGCAAATTATGTGTTCTATCCATATACAGCATGATCTTTTTAACTACTGAGGTTTCATCCCTCAGTAGTTAAAAAGATCATGTTACACATATATTTTCATAAAGTAAAAAAAAAAAAAAAAGCTTCAGTTTAAATGTCAAACTGTTTTTCAAAGAATTTTGCACTTTAGAGAATATCTGCCAAACCCATGTACCTAACAAAAAGCTTCATTCAGGTGTGTGTGACCTTGGTTAAAAGAATGCTGTAATTATTAATTTAGCATGTATAAGAGAAAAGCATTTACCATAGCTTACAACATACATACATGTCACTAAGCTGTTCTCTGAAATTTAGAGGTTTAGCTCCACAAAGAAATAAAAACTACCAGATAATTTTCGCTTACTGTATCTGTATCAAACTTCTCCGTTTACACAGCGATCTTGACATACAACTCGGGCTTCACTGACATCCATCACACACGGTACTCAAATATTTAATCTGTATGAAACATTTTAGGTTTGTATTTGAAGAGGTTTGTAGTTCACAATTCTGCCCCTAGGAGCTGTTTGTGTACTTTCGTTTGCTGCCTCTAAAATCCAATATTAGGAAATTTCTTTTTTTACTGTATGCCATTCGCTATAATAAAGATGGAGAGTGAATAAGATTTTTGCTACAATAAGAAGATCCTCTTCAAATAAGGTACAACTTTCTCCCTAAGAGTTGTAAAGGTCAAAACATTTTCTTGCTATCTTTGCTTCCGGGAGATGTATTTGGAAAGCTTTTCCTTAGCATAGCTTTTGCCATAAAAGAATGCTTTTTTGCCGGTTTTCAACTCTTTTATTATGCAAAATTCTTCCGCTAAAAGACATCAGGGCTGCCAGTGGCGACTATGGCTACTATTTCATACAAAAAAAAACAGGCAAAAGCAACTATTATCAGAAAACCCTTTAACTATTTTAATTGTAAGGCTACTAATTTTTTTAAAAACATAATTTGTGTTGCATATATTGATGTGCTTGTATAACATCAGTTTTAATATCGATACACGTGAATATCAACTTCGATATTGATTTGTACATGTCGAATCATTATCCATGTGTCTTGTTCAGTTTATTGCTTTCTGCTTTCGTCCAAATATCATGGAGGAAAGTCATTGTCAAGTATAGACTAGAGACACATGTGATTAAAGGAACGACCTAGACCTACTCAAATCAAGATATTCTGCAGAAAAAGTATCCGGTTTTTCTGTTTGGAATAAGGCATTGCCCAGAGCGAGCACGTATCTTGCATTTGCCATATTAAAGACTGTTGTTTTCTATGTTTACTGAAGTTTATTTGCATTTGAATGTATCAATTTCAAGTCAAATTTTGTACCTAGAAATTCATGAATATGTTCATTGAAATAAATTTGTGTGATTGTTTTTACAGCTTTATTTTCCAAATGACACGGAAAATTCATGTTTTCGCCAACAGACATTTAAACTCGCTTTACATTATCTACAAACTGTCTAATATAAATTAGAACTTGTTCATAACAAAAAAATTAGGACAGGTCACGCCATCCTTTTTCTGGTTTCAACACCACTAAAGGAAAAGTTATTGATTTTTAATATAATTATGGTTATGTTTTAGAAAATATTAAGTATTTGAAGTTATAATATGAATTTATTTTAATTGATGTTCAAATTTTCATCCTTAGGAACACATTAATTGTGAAGGAAATGTGTACAAAAGTTTTTCCATTGGAGGTATAGGAAGCAAAATTACTTGACGTCCACCCCAATAATATGGGATAAGGGTGACGGAATGGATCCCAATCCTATATCCTGACCTTTGACCCCATTTCGTCCATTTTCAACAGGGTTCGTCCCCAGGTGGTCCCCTACCACATACTGAAATTTCATCGAAATCGAACCATTTTTACGCAAGTCATGACGCATAAGGGCAATGGAATGCATCCCGCTCTTATGTCCTGACCTTTGACCCTAATTCACCCAGTTTGAATAGTGTTCGTCCCCAGGTGGTCCCCACCACATAGTTAAAATTTCATTGAAATCGAGCCATATTTATGCAAGTTATGACACATAAGTGCAATGGAATGGATCCCGCTCCTTTGTAGTGACCTTTTGACCCCATTTGTCCCATTTTCAATAGGGTTCGTACCCAGGTGGTTCCCTACCACATACTAAAATTTCATCAAAATCGAACCATTTTTACGCCAGTTATCGTGCGGACAGACGGACGAACAAAGCTAGAGCATATACGCTTCTTCAACCTACGGTTGGAAAGCGTAAAAAACTGATGTGCTCCGGGTGAATCCCTCCCCTTTAGCAGGTGAAAGTTTTAGGCAAGACAGGAATAGGCAAATCAAGAATTCTTGCCTTGCCTAAAATGGCGGAACCCATTAACTTTTGACGTACGAAGAATAGGTGAATCAAGAAGTAACCTGGGGCAGAGAGGCTGAGAAATAAACAGCTAAAAAAATTCTGTAATTAACTATAATTTATTTCATTCTGGCATTCCAGGCTTCTAATTGTGCCACATAATTTTACTAAATGAAATTTAAATTCGACTTAAATCCTTTGAAAAATGCATGGGCCATTTCGCTTTAAAATGTCCAAAACCCCCAATAATTTTTCAAATCGGCGCCTATGGCACATTCGCTGCCATTATTATTTGTTTTCTATTGGAGGTTTAACGATCACCTAGACCCAGAGCAACTCAGTGGGCTTATAAGTAGTTGCCCATCCCTAATTTAGGGCCACTGGTTCTAGGGAAGGGCAAGAGCAAGTGCCACGAGACAAACACAACATCCACCCCTCACCAGGATTCGAACCCGGACCCATCTCGGAGGAATGATCAGAAGCCATCGCTTAAACCACTGTGCCACCGGGGCGGCCCATTAGTTTCAGAGGCATTTATTAGTGTGACTAGTGGTTGTGTCATACTTGTTACTCACACCACACTGTCTCCGCCTTGGCATTAGTAAAGTCATTTAGGCTTGGTGAATCGTTTGCGAGTGGCAGTTCGCAGTACGTTACAGCTCTCATAACCTCTTGTATTCAAAACTACACATTTTTCAAAATGATTACCTGATTACTGTGAAGTAAATTTCTCCTATTTTTTCACGTTATATTCATTGTTAATAAGTCATTTTTTTGTTTTATTATTACTATTATTATTTTACCCCTGGGCAAAAATTTCCTTAGAGCTGCTTTAATTTCCCCCGAACCTCGTTCGCGCGTTAGGACATATTCTGCACCCCTGAATAGCTGTAAGGCGGTCTAAATTTGTTCGTCATCATCAGTCATGGGGCAAATGCCCGTAGGAGTCGGCGACCAGATGGCAGCAGATTACAATCGTTTTGTGTTTTTATTTTACTACCAGCACATCAACACTCGTCTGGTAAACCCTGTCAGGGAAGGGAGACCAGGCACTATCATTACATCAAAACATATACCTAAGGGTGCTGTCAAAAACATTTCCTTTTGCTTTGACAAGTCAATTGGCTCCAGATTATCTGCTGGGGCTCATGCGGTATGGGATTTGCATCTAAACACTGAGGTTCTTCCATTGTTGACAAGATATCACTGTCATCATCATATTCTTCCATACCGATTTCATAATCAGTTGATGTAGGACCAAGAGTTGGATCATCTATAGCAGTGGTGGCCAACCTTTTACATACCATGCGCCAATTTTTTCACGTGTATGATTTCAGATGCTCCATACAACTCAAGTTTGGGGTTGAAAAATAGGGATAGCGGTAGAACATTCTTCGCTTAGGGGGAAAAGGAATAACTCAATCACGCAATTAAATTAATTAATTTACACCAGTTCAAAAGACACGTTTATGGGAGCACCAATCGACAATAGTCAGAAATGATCTCTTTGTTTACAGACTAATAGACATTTTTAAATGATTTAATTATTGTATGTAAAACAATATCTATTACAGCTGTCATTACTTACATTAATGAAACTATTGAGCGTGTTTGGATTTCGCTAGTCTTTCAATGTTTGGTGTTAAATTTGTTACTGAGAGCAGCAGAGAATTCTTCAAATTTGAATGAGTTATTCGAGACCTTGTTTTGCTTTTAATCAAGTTCCTGGACGAAAATGCTTGTTCACATCTGTATGTCATTCCAAAGCGACATATATAACGTTTTGCAAATTTTCTTAGCTCTGGGAAATGTTCATAGGGTAATGAACTCCAGAAATCGTCAGAATCATTTTGATCTGGAAAAAGCTCATCAAATTTCATTCTTAATAATGAATTTGTTTTTAAATCAATCACTTCCATTTGTATGTTACTAGGCATCTGCATTACGTTTTGTTCACTAAGTGAAAATAGGATTATAAATGCGAGCATGCAGTTTTCTTCTTTAGCAAAATCATGAAAACGACTTTCAAATGACCCTTGCAATATCTTGGTTTTTTCAATATATTTGGTCAAATTGCTATTATCCGTAGCACATTCACTCTGCTCTTTCAAGTGTGGAAATTGAGTCAAATTCTCATTTTCTAACTGAGAGATGAAGAGTTTTAATTTCATTTTAAATGAACTGATGCTGTTGACTGAGCTAGGAAATAAGTTATTCTTGCCTTATAGTTTTAAATTTAGATCATTGAGATGGCTAGTAACATCAACTAAAAATGCCAAATCGAATAGCCAGTTGTTGTCCAATAGTAGGGTTCTTTCATCAGGTAGTTCATTTTCCTGTTCTAAAAAATTAGAAACAGCATTTTTCAATTTCCAAAATCTACTCCAAACCTTTCCTTTAGAAAGCCAGCGTACCTCACAATGAAGGACAAGTTCACCATATTCCAAATCGAACAATTGACAGTATTCTCTGAATTCTCATCTGTGTAATTACTTTTTCAAATATGTCTGATCCTCTCGTTTTACCATGCAATGACTCCAGACTGGCAAGTTCTTCAAAGACATGAAAATTATCATCAATTCCTCTTATAAAAATGGTTAACTGGGCAACATCACATGTGTCCATTGTTTCATCCAAAGCTAGAGAACAGAAAGTACAAGAATGGATAAGCTCTTCCAATTGCTGACATACATCCTTAGAGAGTTCCTCGATACGTCTCGTAACTGTCTGCCTTGATATAGCAATTTCGTCTGCTTTCCTTTCAATACCTTTATTACCAAGATGGCGTGCAAATATTTGGAGACAAGGCTGCTAATATTTGCACGCCATCAGAAAAAGGTTTCTTTTTTCGCCAATGCTAAAGCAATTTCATATGACGCTTCTGTCATCGCCTAGTCTTCACAACTACTTGAGCAAATATATTTTGTCTTCTTCGGATTTCTTCCTTTTTCTTAGTCACATATTCTTTTCGTAACTCAGACCCAAAAACAAGCTTTGTTTTTTCTTCTATGTTAGTCTGATGCTGTGTTTTATAGTGTCTATTAAGATCATGTCTTCTATTATATGAAAGAGTACTTTCACAAACAATGCAAAACGGTTTTCCTGATGGACTTGCTATAAATAACATCTCATTTTCCCACTGTTCGTTAAATTCACGCTTATTGTCACTTTCTGCACTTCTTTTGCTCAGTTTCTTTTGCTCTGTGATGGATAAAAGGAATTAAAAAAAAAAATAGAACAAATAGATCGCAAGTACGTACGTCGTATCACACAGTCACAGAATATCAATTATGTGGGATTTGAATTCTATGTTCGCATTAAGAAACAGTAGTGGCACTGTTCTTCTACAAACGTCATATATATTTATTCTTGAATCATTCTTTCAATCACTCAATACACTCAATAAAACGCTCTTGCCAAAACCCTGCTTCAAACGGCACGATGGCTCACTCTTTCTTCTGCCAGAGGGCGCAGCATTGGTGGAAAAAAGCGCTCTGAAGTAATGTTTCTTAGCGATGTTTACTGGCGACCTGCCATGGTCAGCCACCCACGTCACGGCATAGAGTTCAAAGCAGAGTTTTTTGCGAGAGCGTTTTATTGGGTGAATTGCACAGTTTTCAATCGTACCACATCTCACTCACGCAGTTTCTCTCTCTTACACACTCTCTCTCTCTCTCTCTCTCTCTCTCTCTCTCTCTCTCTCTCTCTCTCTCTCTCACACACACACACACACACTGTTCACATCCTTCAATTGTAAACTGTCAAAAAAAAATCTGCTGAACTGATGAGTAAAGAAGGCTGTATGAATTGAACTGAGAGCACCTCAGGTGTTGTGTAAATATGAAGATGGATAAATTCAGTTATGGCGCCTGCTTCAAAAGAATAAGTAGGCGCAAGGATGCAATGTGCCACTTATAATCATCCAATACGCCACGGTTTGGCCACCCGTGATCTATAGTAAAAGGTTCTGTAGCGAGGTTAATTATCTCAGATGGACTGGCAAACGGGATCAGGTAATCAAGGAAGAAGAAACCTGACATCGGATTCTGTTTATTGGTTATGGAATTTTTGTAAAACTACAAAGGAGTGTGGTTGAGGAGAAAATGGGGGGGGGGGGGTTGCATGTCCACTAACATCTTGAAATCTATTATGCTCTTGTTAAGTGCTGTCAAATGGAAAGAAGAAATTTATAGCCCAAAAGGGAAGGAAAGAGGCTACTAATTTTTCTGCAGCATTTGATTATATAAACTGCATGCATGCAGGCAGAGGAATATTGTTTAGCTTATGGAGAAAGTGTTCACTCCAGATTGTTCTTATTTTTTCCCACCAGCCACTCTGTGCTTAAGAAATCAATGTGTGGAACCAGCTGGGTGAGAACTGCCTCTCCCAATAGGGTATTATTATGTTTCCATGGTCCCTGGCTGATGTGTCTGAGCTGAACCACCACTAGGCAACACACTATCAGAAAGGAAAGAAAAAGAGCGGAGCCCTCATTATTTATTGCAACACAAGAAGACTGCGATTATTTCATCAAGAACTAAGATATACCCCATTTGCACCTCAAGAATGACAGGGTTCCCACTCGACCTGGAAAACAGGGAAAACCTGGAATTCTCAGGGAATTTGAAAATGGTTCCAAAACTCAGGGGAAATTACCCTTTTTTGTAAAAATCAGGGAAAACTAAGGGAAATTTTTTTTTTTTGTAAAAAAAAAAAAAAAGAAATTTGGTAGATATTACTTTCAGTTATATTAAGTATTTCCTTTATTCTCTAAAAAAAGAGGCAAAATTGAATTTTTAAAATTGCCAGTTTTTAATAAGCATTTGTTCAATTTCTGCAGGCAGTTGTTATAACATGGAACAATTAGGCACAATGGCTTCTGCTTGAAGAACACTTCACAAGAGAACCAACCAAATCATGGATCAAAGTCCTTTGTTGGTTCTCTTGAAACATGTTTCTTTGAACAGAGCCATTCCATCATTAAACTTAGCTGCATTTGTGTTATAGAAAAACTGAAACTATTCAACTGACATATTTTTTCTTACATATATGACCTGTTTCTATGGGAATGTATTTGCAAATTCCGTGTGGGTAGTATTCACAAAAGTTCACGTAACTTTGGTACAGAAAAAAATTGCACAGTTAGTTGTTATTAATGAAAAGATGATGGATCAAAGTCCTTTGTCTGTTGGTTCTCTTGAAACATGTTTCTTTGAACAGAGCCATTCCATCATTAAACTTAGCTGCATTTGTGTTATAGAAAAACAAACTATTCAACTGACATATTTTTTCTTACATATATGACCTGTTTCTACAAATTACTTAAAGAATTTACAAGTGTGTGCTTTGGTGAGACAAATGAATGGAATGAAATGTAACAATTCTTTGCAACATGCCACTCTGGAAAACTTTAAAAACCACCTGGAAAAGTCAGGGAATTTTTTTATTACTTTTGAGTGGGAACTCTGAATGACTTGTTTTTGCATAATTTTGTATGCAGTTGCATGCACCTTTATGACCTACAACATCATGTAAACTTTTGGACCATGTCGGTTGCACACCAACTTCTGCATATTTTGCTATAAATGGACTTTTGGTCAGCCAACTAATTGGTGCAAATAAATATTTTGGGATTCCTGTTACTGAAACTTTATATATTTACCACTGTTTATATATATATATATATATATATATATATATATATATATATATATATATATATCGCCCCACATGGCAATTTCTACAAAAGGCGCGTGATGCCTTCGGTCAGTTTTCCTGTCGAGTGAGAGTTATTCGTAGTTGATTTTAATTTGCATTTTTTGTTAGAATAGCATTATGTAATGTAAATTTTTCAACACCAGCATAAAATACTTTCTAAATTGTATAGTTTGTATCATTTATTATTTAATTAGGATGATGGAGGAAGAAGAAAGGATGTATTGGGAAGAACGCAGGCGTTATGAAGAGGAATTAGAGTATTATGAATGGCATCGCCGATTTGGCAGAGAACCTCGTATGGGGCCACCGATGCCGCCACCACCACCACCTAGGCCTTACATGGGTCCTATGCCATCTGGCCCAGTTGGACCACAAATGGTGAGCTATTAACATGTGTTGATTTGTAGGTATGTTCAACTTGGTAAGTTGGTATGCTCACTTATGAAGGTATTTGGGAAACTTGCAAGCTAGTATCCCACAGAGTTTTGTTGCAAAATTGTTCATATTAAGCCTGTAGAATTATTGGTGCTCGTTCTGGTAAGTTGATGGATGCCCAAGTTTTAAATTATTTTCAAATATATATGCATTGATAGTTCTTTTAAATAAGAAAAAGGGGTCTTTTGTAGACTTCATTTTCTTTGGAAAATGAGAGATCTATTGGTCACCTGGATCAAAAGTGCTGTATTATTTGCATATATGTCAGATTTAAACAGAAGTCTACTTAAGAAAATATTGCAAAATAAGCACATTGGACCGAAAGTTGTCACCTCCACCATAGATATTTACTTGATATGCTAGAAGTTTCAGTAGTGTATATATATAATGCAGAGATGCCAACAACTACGGAATTTCCGTAGTTCCTACGGAAAAAGCTCTTGTACTACAGAGTACGGAAAACCACGAGTTTTCTATGAAAAATTAACTGTAGTTATTCATTTTTATTTTGCTTGTTCCCCTTCCCAACGCAACGGCTGCCGCTTGACGATCTGTCATCAGGGTGCGCACGCGTGCTTGAAAACCTGGAAAGTCCTGGAAAATCATGATAACGTTTTCAAGGCCTGGAATATCCTGGAAAAACGGTATTTTTTTAATGCTGTCTTGAAAAGCCTTGAAATTTGAAATTAGTGCTTAAAAAAATGCCCTTTTTAGGAAATCGTGTTACTGACTGTTACCCCTTAATTTTTTTAAGTTCCTCTCCTCTGTTCTCAAAGAAACCGCCGGCTACAGTGGTGTTTCGGATGTGCCCAAATCCTAATTTGGCTGGGGGGGGGGGAAGCACTACTTCCAGTGCAATAAAATTGGATGATTACTAGCGGGTCTGTTAGGGAAGGGAGCTTGATGCATTCTCTAGCCCTGAGCTTGATGTCCGTCCGACAACTACTGAGAACAACAGAAGGGGAAAGAAGAGACATTTAGCATTTGCAAGGGGGTCGCGTGTTTACCAAGTCAGCTGGCATCCACCAGTGAAGAGTATGCCTGAACAACACATTCATCTGCTCCTTGTTTATTGCATTAAGACGCTTGCTTCCGGCCCACCCCTCAAGAGACTTCGGCTACTTATGATAAAAAATAAGAAAACTATCTTTGCGAATTTTTCACAAAAGTGGCTGAAATTTTTACATTTACTATAATTGGATTACAGAAGCTGACTCCCAAAATTCCATATGAATCGGTTTAAAACTTAAAAAGTTAGCATTGGAAATTTTTATTATGTGTGCCTCTTTAGACAGTGAGCCTTGAGCAGAAAGTATGTTACCATAGCAACGGTTGATTGACAGCTGGGAGCGCTGATCCGAAGCCCTTGGTTGGGAAGAAAGCAAACACCTGTTTATCACTTCCACGGCTCAAAAGGACTAAGAGATATTTTCAGAAATCCATTTTCCGGAATTTTGAAAATAACACAGTAAAATTTTTACAGTGGTTAAAATACATCACAATAAAGTTCTAGTGCGAATTTCGCCGAATTCCGTTTGAAACTTTAGCAGATGCAAAAAAAAAAAAAAAAAAAAATCTTCCGTTGCAAAATCGGATTCAAAAAAAAAGAAACAGCAATTATAAATTACGGGAAAAGCAAGCAAATTATTATTTTTTAGATGCCATGGTTTATTTAAACAGAGTGATCCTTAAATTTTGTTTCTGTGATGATATGGACTCTATTTTAATTACAAACATACATTTTTATTCAGATGTCTGAGTTACTGTTTTAATAAAAAAATCTATAATTAAAAAGTTTTCAATGGATTTAGGCGAAATTCAGCAGATAAACGTATTTTAGTAAATTGCAACGGTATGACGTAAATTTGGTCATTTTGTCGAAAATTGGGCAGCATTTTTTTTTTTTTTACGTTTTCTCCTATAGTTAGGGTGAAGGAGGAAGACACTTCAGTGAGCTGCAGGTGGTGATTTATGGCGATGTGCCAAATGAAAAGAAGCCGTTCCATCAGGACATTCCAGAGGTTGAGTGTGCGTGGACGCGTGCTCCTGCTGTTTGAACTTAATCGGAATGTTTTCGGGAGGGGGAAAAATATCCGTTTCAGCTTTACAGCTTTCAGGCTCCTTTTTTTTTTTCTTGGTAATAAATAAAAACCATAGTTGCTGCATTCACCATTGATCCATATTCGCATTTCTTGAATATAAACAGCAGACAATCGGAAACATGGTGTTGGGTGGGTCTTGATGTTCTTCATTTGTATCTGCTGAATTTTTGTTCTGTGGGAATACGGAATGAGTTATACTGTGAATACATACAAAACTACATATTTTTGAGCTGAAAAAATATGTCTACTTGTACACAGTAGCTAACGTGTGAACTCAGACGAAGACAATCGGACATATGGACGTCCGATTCCATAAAAAATCAACCCATTTTATTATACACGACAGGTAAAAAAGAAAAAAACATTACATGTTTTTAAACATTATAAAGGAAAGCGGATTTTTGAAACACCATGACTTGATGATATTAATTTCTGAAAGTTTTTTTTTTTTTTCGATTTTAATTTCTGGAATCTTTTTTTTTTTTTTCAATTACAATACACTGTAACATGATACCTGTGTGCTGTATCCCTTAGTTGTATGGCAGATTTTCAGTTGGCCGATATCGCGATCGTAAGTGGTAGTTACATTGCTATTGTTGATGATGACAAGATAAATACTGGAGTAATGTAGAATGTTGCATAAAGTAAAAAAAATCGCCCCCCTTCGAACTTTTATGCGGTTATTATAGCTGATCAACCATTTCATTCCATGAACATCAGCACATTTCAATCATTTGACCATTGGGGGTCTGACGGAATTCAGCAGTGCTTAAGCGCCTAGCGCAACGAGAACATGCTAATTATGGACACTTCTATTCCCTTCCCCCCTATCATCCCTAATAATTGAGAGCGCATACTGTAGTTTCAAATATTCTGTGTATGAGCTAGTTTTCACGCTGTTCGTTATGTTTTTATTTTAGAAATTACTAACCCTTTCGAACTGTAGGTTGCAGAAACGTTTATGCTTTGGTTTTTTCCATTTGTCCGTACGATAATTCACGTAAAAGGGGTTGGATTTTGGCGAAATTTTAGTATGCTGTTAGGTACAACCTAGGAACCTACCCTGTTGAAAATGGTCGAAATTAAATTCAAAGGCATAGATATAAGAGCAGTATTCATTCTCCAAGCTTGAAGCCCTACGTCCACTCTCCAGCTGGGTAAGTATGAAAGATTTGAGACTTGGAGGAGGGGACCCAGTACAAAGTTTTGCTTCCCTCAGGCACTAAGTGTTTGTTAACATTTCCTTTCCTCTGGTTTGGAGCCCAGCTGTAAGAGGTGATGCTTTGTAACAGTCTTTTAGCACAACACTCTGTCTACTGATTGGCATACAGGTCATAAAACAGTAACTTCACTAAGTGTTGTTTCCTTGTTTTGAATGAAGACTAAATCAATGCCAAAGCATTTGCAACCCAGGCTGCCTAAAGGACAAAGCTGGGGGAGCAGGAAAGAACATAGCAGTAAGACCCCTTTTTCTTTAATTACTTAAAATCTGGCCTATAGTAATTGGTCACATGTGTAGCCCCTTACTCAGGGGAAATTCTCAATTTTTAGTTGTGTGGTTCCTGATCTTAGATATTTTTTTGGTTTTCATTTACTGTTTCAGTTGATTTACCCATTTTTTCACCCCCCCCCATTAAATATGGGTAAGTGTACTTTTAGTGATCTTTGGCTAATAAATCCTAAATATGCTGGATGGATTAAAAAAGATGAAAGCAATTGTCATGTTGCAAAATGCATTTTTATCCATTAAAATAATAGATGTTTCGAATATGGGGCTCGACTAATACTTGGGCTCGACTTGTCACTTGTTGGAGAGACCAGGGGCTTTGGGGATCCGCCATGGCACCCACTTGGTGTCATGGTTGATACCACCTTTACATCTTTCGATAAATCCTCAACCCCTGCGTCAGTGTACCAGCAGCTCTTCGCTGAGCACCGTGACCTAAATTTTGATTACACTCCTATTTTTACTGATGGCTCCAAAATGCATGGAGTCGTTGGATCCGCGGCTGTCTGTGTAGATGACGTTTCAGTAGCGCGGATCCCAGCTGAGGCCACGGTGTTTTCAGCGGAGATGCATGCTGTGTATCTCGCTCTTCTCCATGTTCAGTCGAGTTCTCATCATCGTGCTATGGTCTATACGGATTCCTTGAGTGTCTTGCAGTCTTTGTCATCTGCAGATTGCCGTGACCATCCTTTTCTCGTGAATGTGAGACACTTACTTCGTCGTTTGCTTGGGGCCGGTTTTCAAGTTCAGTTTTGCTGGATTCCTGGGCATGTTGGAATCTCGGGTAACGAGTGTGCTGATGCGGCTGCTAGATCTGCTTCCTCTTTGGTCGTCACACCCTTGCCACTGTTTCACCGGGGGTTGGGTGGTGGGCCAGGACTTTCTGAAAATTACACTTTCTGTTTTAAACTCTATTGGTTCACCTAACCCTTTCTTTTGGGTTGGGTGGTGGGCCAGGACTTTCTGACTTCTATGATGAAACTTATTTGAAATTCATTGCCATGTTCCTAAAATTACACTTTCTGTTTTAAACTCTATTGTTTCACCTTTCTATGATCGTCCACTCCCGAATCATTTCTTGAGGTGCATAGTGATTCCGTGGCTTATGCTTTTTGATTTAACATAACTGTACTACAATTGGATGAAATTTTCCTCAAGTCTGGAACATATTCTGTCTAGTAATTGAGATTTTCATTGCCTTCAAAAGTCACATCCCAATATGCATCCACCAGTGGCAGTCATTGGGAATGTTAAAAAGAAAAAAAAAAAATTCCCATGTATGGAAACACTTTTTATCAGAGCTAGAATCCACCTGTGGGCATAACAGGCACATGCTCCATTTCAAAAAAAAAAAGAAAAGGGGGGGGGTGAGTAAGTAGATAAGTGCTTTGCTTTGTCTCACGTTTCTTGTTTTCAGACATTACACTTTTTCACTTATGGATTTGCAACTCCACGTTTTGTCTTACATTGGCCCGAACTTTTCAGTGATCCACACAGCAGTACTTCAGAACTGCTGTTTGTGATGTACTCTGACAGGCAAGCACCCCATCTCCCCCTTATGGGTCCTTCATGTTTTACCACCGTGTTTTTTTGGAGGAAATAAATCTCAGATTTTTTTACCAGTCCTCTGTTAGACGTGCGCCCTCCCCATTCTTAAATTCTGAATCTGCCCTCACTTTATTTTATAATAATTTCAGTTGTTATCAATAATAGTCTGATTACATGGAAGATAGTGCAGAATAGTGATGCAGCTAAAATGACTGATTGAATTAATCATTTTCTGATTGAGGGAAAGGATTTTCTGAATAGCCTTGTGGTAATTGCATCATGATTCAATTTAGCATTATTGGGTAATTCGCCAATTAAAAACATTAAAAAGAAATGTAATGGGTAATAAAGCACACTCATCCATTTGCATCTTTCATCATTTTTATTACTTAAAACTGAAATTGCTTTTAAAAAATAATTTGAGCATGATACTGTAAAGCGTAGTAATCATCCTGGAATTTTTTGTATATGGCCTGGAAAAGGCCTGGAAAGTCCTTGAATTTTTTCCCCCAAAAGAGTACGAACCCTGTGTCATGCTTGCGATGCTGCTTGCACTTCCAGTTCTGCCTTTCAAAGCTGCTCGGATCTTAGCGGGTGCGGCCGACACTAGAGAGTGTGGCCTTGCACTGAGTCATTCTACGTGAAAACCCTCCCTCCCCTGCATGCAACATTCCGGGGACATTGAGCGTAGCTCCCTTTGGTGGTGGATGTGGGCGGAGTTCGACCTGAAGCTCTTTCGCAGTGCAGCGGCAAGCTGTTGAAAATCGTTTGGTACATAACGTGAGTGTCATTGCCTGGCATCGGAGTTTGTTTTTTCTAAATGTGCATTGACCATTCATGTCAGTAATTAATATTTTGAAGTTTTTTCTTGCGTTGCAGAAAAGTATTGTTGGATTTTGTTGCAGAGTTTGCAAAAATGTGTAATTACACGTCTAGTACGCATTGAAATTTTACCAACGCGTAAAAATATGCATCAGGAATTTTTCGCAACACGTAGAAATACATGTCGTGAAGCGCATGTGGTACGCATCAACACGTAAAAATAAGCATCGAGAAACATGTAAAATACACATCAACGCGCAAAAAAAATATATATATATCTTCGGCTCCGGGGAATTTCTGCTTTTTCGTCGTATTTTGGGTTATCCTCGAGATTGATGCATAATTGAACAGAAATTTTGGGACAATTGGTAGTGGTGAAGGATGCTTTCCACCTGAAACTTTCGAAAACGGAAATTTCGTTTTTCAAAACTTTTGAAAACAGTGAAGATTTCTCCCGTAATCGCAATTTTATTTTTCACGCGGTTTCCTCTGCCTAGTATTGTTGTTAAATTTCATTTTACTTCGTATTTCACCTTGAATATGGAAGGGAAATGTCCGAAAACTGAAATCGGACGTAGCAAAGGTTTCTCCCGTAACTGTAATTTTTTCCCCCATCGATGTTCCGAACGTGTATCCTGTGTTCTTACATATTCCCCCAAAGAAGGTTTGCATTTCAGCTTGATAAAGGGGGAAGAGTTCAAAAACGAAGGTGACGAAGCTGAAAAATTTGTAAGATATGATTCATGCTATTCAAAAGCATTCATATTTTCCAAGTTACATTATACCTTTTATCTAAAATAGTGAAAGCTATCATGCATTTATGGTCCTCAAACTGGAAGTTCTTTCAGCATGATGGATAAAATTGTCATGGCATCCAAGGGGTTTGTGAAGCCTACTGTCGTAGCTGATGGTGATGTTGAGCTTAATTTTCCAAATAACAGTTTTGAGAAAAAAAGAAAAATCAGAAAGGACACAACTGGTAATTGGAGTAAAAACAAGAATGTATTAAAGCGAAATCATTTTAAACGAAAATGAACTTTCTAAGTTCTATAAATCTGTCGGAAAATTTCACATTGAAGAATGTTCTTATATTCAAGAAAAGATACTGATCTATGATGAATTCTTAAAACACGCAGAAGTAGTAGATCCTTCACTTAGAGCCATAGCATCATTTACTTTTGTATTACACAGTCAAACATCTTCCATTTATAATAACTGAAAATGAACTTGATATACTGGAAGTGGAATTCCTTGTTATCAAGCTGACAAATTAGAAACCATAGCAGTAACAGATAGAATAGATGTCACTTGGTCAGAAATCTCAAAATTAAGAGACTGTAATGGAGCGGTTAAGTATACTATTCTCTCGAAAGTAATGTTTGCAATACTTGTAGTTCCACACTCGAACGCTGTGAGTAAGATATATTTTAGTTTAGTGTGAAAAAATAAAACCCGTTTCCAACCTAATTTAGGTTTAGGAACTGTAGAAGCATTTCTTATTGCAAAAATGAATATGTTCTCCTCTGGTCAAGTCTGTTATGAAAAAATTTTCTGCTGAGGAACTCAAAATCTGCAAAACACTGTACAGCGAAATCACTAAAGAAAGCTGTTTAATCAATTGTTGGTGTGAAAAAAATGTATCGGTCATGGTGTATATTATTTTCCATGTGAAAAATTTGGAATATTTTTATACAGATTTTCATGTATATAAATAAATAAGTAAAAAAATGCTAAGTAAATTAAATAAGTTGTTTTCCTCTGTTAAAATTATTCTTTTTGGTATGACTACTGAAAAATGGCCAAAACTACTGAAAATATCTGCAACAGGTTGGCATCTCTGTATATATATATATCGGAAACCTGGTATAATCTAGTTGATATCAATTGCTCGTGCTGCCCTGATTTATCGGAAAATTTTGTGCTGTCAGAAGCTATGAATGACAAATACACGATCAGAGTGCTGTTACAAATTTTCTTTAAAAAAAAAAAAAAAAGTTGACAGCTGCAGTGGGTAAAATTTGTGCTGTGGAAGGTGAAGGAGCAGTATGTGAAAGAACGGTAGGTATTGGTTTCAGCAATTTAAAAATGGGAACTACGGCCTTGAAGACAAAACACGTGCTAGAAAACCATTGACAGTAAATTTCTGAAGCTGTATGCCAAGCTGTAGAGTCAAATTCATGCACAATCCCTAGACAACTGTCAAATGAGCTGGATATACCTCAGCCCACAATTGTTCATGAACTGCACAACCTTCGCAAGACTCGCAGGAGCTGTTGACAAGAGCCGCGTAAACTCACTGCTGTTCAAGCACAGCGACATATGCAGGTGTGCCGCCAGTTGCTGAAAAATCTTCAGGATGACAGTTTAGGCGAATTGTGACATGATGAAAAAGTGGACATTTTTTCTGGAATCCAGAGAAGTGAGAAAACAGTGGTTAAATCTCAAGACTACCTACTTCCTTGGCCTCCCTCTGCCTTATTTTTGACTTTCAACGTATGTTGTACAATGAATAAAAAGCTTCTGTTTGAAATAATTGTAAACCTTGAAAAAAAAAACCGGAATTATAGTAAAAGTGATTGTTTCAGAATTAAGTGGTTGTATGTCCTTGTGGAAGGAACTATTAATTTCTCCCGAAAAATCATTTTTCAACCATCTGCTGGACGATAGTTCTAAGATTTGGGTTTTTGCAGACCCTCGTCACTAAAGCCCGGAAGTTGGAGCAGTAAAAATGCTAAAAATAGGCAGGCAAATAAGCGAAATAAAGCGTCAAAATAGGCATTTATAGAAGTGGTTGAAAAATTCTGAATTATACACAAGTGTTAAGCTGAATTGGCAAAATCATATATCAGATTATCACTTACTTATTTTTTGCAGTTACGCATAAGTACTAGGTTTTTTTTTAAATGTTCGAACGTGAAACTCTGCCTTCTGTCACTTAGGATATGTTTTAAAAGCGAAAATGATATTTCAACTTCTACGGAGGTAATGGGAGCGTATTTGAAACATGAGGCAGTTGTAGGATCAATTTCAATGGAAGTTGAACTTTCACCTTGGAGTAATTCAGCGACGACTTTGATTTTCTCCAAGTTCATTATTTGCTGAAAGAACTCGTTGACATTTTTTACTCACGATTTGACCCTTTCTCCCGGGAACACATTTAATTGTACTAACTACATCATTTAATATTTCCAAGGCATTCACTAACGTTCCGTTCTTTTTTCCAGCAGAGTAATCATATCCGGCAACTGTGAAAAGTGTGCTTGAATAAAACTTAAATCATTACGAATGGAATCTTTAACTAGTATATGTTGAGTATTGCGTATTGTGCAGGATTCATCCTCTTGAAAACTGTTAACAATTTCAGCAATCTTGTTCAAATTATTTGCGTAATATACAGTGGCTGATATACATGTTCCCCATCTTGTCAAGATTGGTTTAGGCGGTAAAGCAAGATTTGGTTCCATCTCTTTGAATAAGTGTACTCGATGAGGAGCTTTAAAGAAAATTTTCTTCACATTACTCACTAACGCAACAATATCCAGAAATAACCCACGTCCTTCTTCTGCTACTCTGTGGAGAGCATGAACAAAACAAGTTAAAAAAGCATTTTTGGAAAGAGAACTTTCAGGCTGTGGGCAGCCCTTTTCATATAAGAAGCTGAGTCTGTTAAAAGCAATAGTACATTTTCATACTTTATTCCGCCAGGCCAAAGAAGAGCTAATGAAGAGGCAAAAAGCTGAGAAAACGTGCTACTATTTGTGTTTGGAAGTTGTTCTGATGTAAGTAAGTAGATAGTTAGTTGAGGGTTGAGCAGGTTCCATTGTATCTATAACAACATTTGCCACATACCTTCCTGTGGCGTCTGTTGTCTCATCGATGCTGATCCAGATATTTTTATCCCCGACATATTATCGTATTTCTTTCATTATACCGACGTAGTAGGAATCTAAATATGTTTTCCGCAAAGTTGCTTTGCACGGAATATTTTCCGTTGTATATTTCTCCAAAATATTTTCAGTGAATTATTTTCCAGCTTCCACAAAGGTATTCCTGCATCTAGAAAAGCATGACACAAATCACTTGCAACCTGTGACTGCTTGCTCGAAGTAGAAGCGAATGAAGAAATCAAACATGTCGTTTTTTTCACCAATCTTCCGAATAACAGCAGCTTTATGTTTAGCTGTTGCCAAATGTTGTGAAATGAAGAATTTCTTTTCGTAATTCAGTTTCGTATCGCATATTTCACAAAACAACACCATTCCATCAGTGGACAAGATATCACTTCCATACTCTTGAACATATACCGACTTAATTCAGCACTGGTTGAAGAAGCAGTTTTCGGCATTATTGTTTCACTTGGACGCAAGGCGAGATCTATTAGGGGTAGCGAACTAACAGAATCTTCCTCCCTTGTTTTGCATTTACATTCTAGGATTCCCTAGAATCGTTCATTCTTGGCTTTCACTCTAGCTTGATTGGTTACAATGTTATCTGACTGGATTCGGCTACTTCCGCCATGCGCAGAAACTATCATCTAGGATTCTAGGGAGAGCAAAACATAAAATGAGATGCCGACCATCGCAGACTCTGCGCATGCGTCTGCCACCACTGCTTAAATTGGAGCACCTCGTTTTGAATGTACCGATTGTGCTCGTGTTTACTTTCAGATGTCTGCCGACTGTGATTTCGTTTTAGAGAAAATGCCACTTACCTTATGGTTTGTACACCTATACCCTGAAAAAGTTTTAAAAAGAAATGAATAACTTAAAAAAAAAAAAATTACGTGTTTACCGGAAACACTACGACTGCATGCTAGATTGTTATCAAAACTTTGATTTTATCTCATTCTTAAGAAGAAATCATTTTTAATAGTGCATTTGTTGAGTATAGGCATTAAAAACATAAAAAGGCATTTTCTTCAAATATGAGCCGAAAAGATAAAAAAATAATTTTAAGGCATTTTGCCTCCACTTCCGGGCTTTACTCATCACTATTTACAAATTTTACGCAATCATTTCATTGACCATGGACTTGTCTTGCAGGACGGATCTGTGCTCCAAATTGGCATCATCAAAGAAGTTTTCAAGAAGGATTCTGGGGAGATAAATTGCTGCTGTGATATATAAAGCAATCAAAAAGAACGAGGGGCAAAAAGTAGGCCCAGCAAACACTTTTTCAGCCACCACTTTAAAAAGGGTATTGCATATCTAACAGAGCATAAAAGCGCTGCAGTTTTCTTCAATTTAGTAATTAATTTTTTGACATTATGAATAGCAGTTATCCTTACCCTGACAAAAGCAAACCTCTAAAAGTAGGTTTTGGTATTAACCGTTTATACAACACAAGGAAATTCTGAACAAAATGAAGTCAGAAATACTGAATCTCAGAGTAATGGGGAGAAAACATATGCTGCCTTTCCAAAGAGGCATTCTTGTATCAATTTCTTCTCTTCTCTACAGTGATTTAACGCTTCGTGGAGTCCGTTATATTTTAACTACTCGTTTGACTCAAGATGCCCTGGGAATTTTGTTTAGTCAAATAAGAGGCATAGTTGCTTTTTATGACCATCCCTCACCTATGGAATTTATTAGTCATTTAAAACACATATTGCTGGCAAATGAATTGCCTAATTTGTCCAAAAAAGTTAATACAGAGTTTCAAGAAGGTAAAACGCTCCAAACATATTTGATAGCAGAGCTACTACTAAAAGACGCTTTCACTACTGCTGATAATCAAGAAATTATTGATGAAGTATCTGGAGAATTAAACGCAGATGATTTAGAAGCTTTAGAAAATAATTGCAATGAGCCATGGCCGCAAGATTGCTGAGAAACAAGCTCTGAGTTATATTGCCTATCGCTTACGCGATAAAGATCCCTCCCTCGGAACAATTTCTAGAAACTGCAAAGATTTTCCATCTGCTCAATGGATTAAAACTTTATCACTCGGGGGACTAACGGTGCCTTCTCCAAAGTGGATGAGAATGGTAGATCAATTTGAAATAGTTTTTAAGTCAATTCACGGGACAGAAATTTCCCGAGAGAAAGACATAATTCGAAAATTAAAAACTAATAGAAGAGAGATTTCCAGACACCTGCAAAGAAGCTCGTAAAATTATTGCCGCATATGAACATTTATCAGAATTCGGTATATTAATCACAACAAAGATTTAGTGTTGGAAAGAAAACCAAATGGATAAATTCTGCCGGTAAAAAACGTAGCACAACACTGTCAATATCTAAACCTGGTGAATATCTTCCACCTTTTTAGCTGTACAGGTACGTTAATAAATTTTTCTTTTTCTATTATTTATGCCTTCCGATAAAATAAACAAAAACGTTACTTGGTACGATATATATATATATTTTAAATGAAAGGTCAGGTGATGCGTAACATCACAGCCTCTCCTTGACAAATGTCAACCCCACCTTCTCGTGGTACATCCTGTTCCCACTAAAGGGGCTCTGATGACCGCCAAAAGCGGTATAACTACACCATCGGGATTAGAGGAAATGCTATCCCACACTCACCAACCCGCATGGCCAGCGTGGTGAGTTATGGCCAAACCCCTCCAAAATGACTCCACAACTTAAATCTTGGCCCTCAGTCTCCGGCAGCTGGAATGTACCTGGCCAAGGCAGCGGCCAGTGCGACATGAAGGCAGAGGGTGCTAAGAATCCCCGGAAGACAGGACTAGGCTGCCATCTGATGCTGACCTTGGCTACGTATAATGGACGCTCCCTATCTTCTGATTCAAGGCTTCTTGAATTGGAAGAGGAACTACAAAGGATCAAATGGGACATCGTCGGGCTAAGTGAAGTAAGGAGAAAAGGAGAAGATCTCATTGAACTGAAAAGTGGACTTCTCTTCTACTATCGTGGGACTGATACTGGCAGAACTAGTGGTGTTGGATTTATAAAATAAGCAAGAAACTGAAGGATAAAGTTGTAGAAGTTGAAAGTTTCTCTGACAGAGCTGCACGACTCGTTATCCAACTCTCGAGAAGATACCAGGCTCAGATTATTCAAACTTATACACCCACCACAAGTCATCCTGAAGAAGAAATTGAAGAATTTTATGAGGAAATTCGTCATCTAAATAATACAGGTAAGCAGCACTTGAAGATAATTATGGGAGATTTCAATGCAAAAATAGGGCAACGGCAACAGAATGAAACTTCAGTAGGTAAATTCGGTCACGGCAACAGAAACCAGCGTGGAAATACTCTCGTAGAGTTTGCAGAGGCAGAAGGGTTTTTCATCTTGAACTCCTTTTTCAAGAAAAAGCCACACAGGAAATGGACATGGAGACATCCAAATGGGACGACAAGTGAAATTGATTTTATTATGTGTAACAAAAAATTCGTCATAGAAGACTGCAGTGTGCTAAACAAGTTCAACACAGGCAGTGACCATAGATTGGTGAGATGTAAGATGCACCTCAACACTAAACTCGAACGAAGCAAGCTCATAAGACAAACAAAATGTATTGACATAACCAACCTTAAAAAACACCATAATACCTTCAAGTTGGAACTGAAGAACAGGTTCTCTGCTTTAGACGGCCTAACATCGGAAGAAGTGGACATCTCTGAAGTTAACAGAAAAGTAACCAAAGCTCTTATAGAAACAGCAACAAAATTAGCTGGGTCTAAGAACAAGTTGCATGTGAACAAATTATCAGGAAAAACCAAAATGTTAATGCAAAGAAGAAGAGAGATATACACAACTTAAGAAGATGTGACTTCCAAAGTGTAATATATAGAGCTATGCAAGACGGTACGAAAAATTATCACTGAAGACGTAAGGAAATTCAACTGTGAACTAGTGAGGAAAGCAATTGAAAACAACCAAAGCCTAAAGATAGCAAAGGGACATCTCAGTAAGGGAAGAAAACAGATTATGGCACTGAGAAAAGAAGATGGTTCTGTAACAAGAAATAGAGGCGAAATTTTGACAAGAGTGAAAGATTTCTTCTCCAAATTATATGAAAGGGATGATACATGTACTCCAGACATCATGAAAGGTGCCAGTACCAGAGGTCTTCCAGTCCCCCCAGCAGAAGTTGCACATGCAATCAAGAACATGAAGCTGGAGAAAGTTCCAGGAGAAGATAGAATTACTGTAGACATCATACAAAGAAGCAAGTGGAGAAATCAAAACAGTACTCGCCCAAATTTTCACTCGATGCCTTAATGAAGGGAAGATTCCTGAGGGTTGGAGCAATACTACAATGATCTTGCTACATAAAAAAGGTGACATTGAGGATCTCAGGAACTACAGACCTATCAGCCTCCTATCAGTGGTTTATAAAATCTTCACTAAAATTCTTTCACACCGCTTAAAGGTGACACTGGACATGACTCAACCGAGAGAACAAGCTGGATTCAGGAGTGGCTACAGCACAATAGATCATATCCACGTACTGAGAGAACTAATTGAAAGAGCGAGGGAATGTGAACTTCCATTGTGCATAGCTTTTATCGATTATGAAAAAGCTTTTGATTCGGTGACGCCATCAGCAGTTTACAATGGCCCTGAAATCCTTCGGTATTGAATCTGCGTACATTAATATTATTAATAACATCTATGAAAATGCAAGTGCAAAGATTCGGCTGTTTGAAAATACAACGCACATAAAAATTGGAAACGGAGTGAGACAAGGTGACACCATATCTCCCAAGCTCTTTAATGCGACATTGGAAAATGTCTTTCAATCACTGAACTGGGAAAACAAAGGGATAAAGATTAATGGAGATTATCTAACCCACCTTCGTTTTGCTGATGACATAGTCATTTTTGCAACTACGCCATCAGAGCTGCACAGTATGATCCAGGAACTTGCTGACAAGAGTAAAGAAGTGGGATTAAAAATGAACTTTCAGAAGACAAAAGTGATGTTCAATGCTTTTACAAGAAATGAAGATTTGTCGATTGATGGAGAAAAGCTGGAGATAACAGACACATACGTTTATCTTGGACAGCAGATATCAAGTGAGGGTCACATTGATGAAGAAATTAATCGGCGTACAAAGCTTGCCTGGAGAGCTTTTGGAAGAAACAGCATAATTTTCAAGAGCAATATGCCATTATGTCTTAAAAGAAAAGTGTTTGATCAATGCATCCTTCCAGTGCTTATGTATGGTGCAGAGATGTGGACCTTAACTAAAAGAGACATACGAAGACTGCAGACAACTCAAAGCAGCATGGAGAGGTGCATGCTTGGTGCAACCAGGAGAGATAAGAAGAGGAACACGTGGATCCGAAAAATGACAAGAGTGGAAGACATCATGATCAGAGTTAAATCCCTGAAATGGCAATGGGCTGGACATACTGCCAGAAGGACAGACCATCGATGGACAGCCGAAATTTTAGATTGGATTCCAAGGGACAGGAAAAGACCCAGAAGAGGATCACATGGAAGATATGTGGATGAAATTCGAAAGTATTTGGGAGTGACATGGAGGAGACTGGCACTAGACAGACCGTTGTGGAGGAAACTTGGGGAGACCTTCGTCCAGCAGTGGATTGATAATGGTTGACGATGATGATGATGATATATAGGGGAATAGTTGTGTGTGCATATGTGTTTTTTCTTCACTTCATACTGTAATGAATAGTAATCCTAATTTTTTTTATTTGTTGTTTCAGGTAATGCAGCTGTCTTTATAAAATCATACGTTTTTTGATTAACTGGATTACATAGACAAAAGTATGGGAAAATGTACTGTAAAATAAGAATGGTTCCAAAAAAAGGACAGCAATGGTTTCTGAATGGGGACAGAAGAAAAGTGACAGTGAAGTTTTTTTTATGTTGTGCACACAAACATTTTCAGTTTCTTGGGGCTTTAGTGCTATAGACCAGCATGCTTCTACTAGGAAGCACTGAGAACAATGTAAAGTGAAACTGAGTTCTTCACAACTACAATTGTCTTCAGCCTGTCCTGGATGTGGATGTAGCAGTGATGGTGTAATTTCATCTCCAGGAGCTACACCACAATTCAGCTTTATTCTGCTAGACAAGCTGCTTCAAGGGCAGAGTTAATCTGGTGTTTGAAAATGATTGGAGGGAACTTTGCTATTCAGCCAGCTTGTGAAGATGTCAAAGAAACCTTTTAGGGAATGTTTCCTGGAAGTGTTCCTTCTGAGTTCACCCTTTCAAGGACAAAGGCAAGATATTTAGTATGTGATGCTTTAGCTCCATATTTTAAAAAAGCAGTTGGTGGATGATATTGGAGGAGCACATTTCTCTCTTTGTTTTGATGAAACTGTGAATGTAGCTTCAAAGAAAGAGCTTCAAACTGTAGTTAAATACTGGTCTGATTTCAAACAAATGATTATGACAGATCTACAGACTTTCTTCATTGGTAAAGCCACTGCTGGTGATATTTACTCCAAGTTAAATGAAGCCTTGGATAATGCCCAGCTTTCTCGTTCAAAGACATTGATGCTAGGTTGTGTTGGACCCAATGTTAACAAAACTGTGAATAGTCTTATGAATGATTCTCTGATCCTGTTAGGAAGAAAACAGTTGATTGATGTTGGCACATGTAACATACAGGTCATCCATAATGCATTCCAAAAAGGATTGCAAGACTTTGGTGAAAATGCTTCAGACATGATTTTGTTTCTCTATAATTTTTTTGATGGCCAAACATCTCGGGAAGATTTTAAAAAAATACAATCAGATATGAAACTTCCGGGTCATCGGTTTAGGAAACATGTTTCCTCTAGATGGCTGACATTAGAACCAGCTGGAGAGAGACTTTTAGAACAATGGTCAGCTGTTGAAAAATACTTTCTTCAGTTCATACCCCAGCACAAAAGCAAGTTGAAGAGTTCTTTGAAATACAAGAATATTGTTAAACTATTAAAAGACAAAACTATGAAAGCAGAAATTATGTTTGCTTGTGCAAGTGCTTATACATGTTCAAGATTCACTGGTTTCCTTCAGAGGAGAGATCCTTTAATGCATCTAATCTATAATGAGCTCACAAACCTCGGCAGAACACCCGTGAATCGATTTTGTGTTAGTGCTGCTCCATTGAGTCTGGAAGCATTTTGTGATAAGTATTACTTGCCATTAAAAAACATAGTGTTCGACACCAGAGAAAGTGAATATCTCAAGAAGCTAAGCGCACAAGAAAGATGCTATATTTCCATGAAAGCTATAAAGCACTTGTACACATATTTTGGAAAAGTCTTTTTTGGATAAACCTACTGTTACGAAAATTGTGAAGGCTGCACTTGTACTTTCCCATGGCAATGCGGATGTAGATTGGGATTCTCATTGTCGGGGAACATCTTGAATGAAGACACCGCAAATATATGTGAAAGAACATTGGATGCTTATTTGACTGTAAGAGATGCTGTGGTGAATGTGTTTGAGGGGAAGGCTCACTTTGTAATTATCACTCAGGAGCTTCTTCAATTGGCACACAGCTCATGTCAGATACAAGCAGTACTGTGAAGATGTACTGTGAAGATGAGAGTGGCTGAGGAAAAACTGAGGAAACAAGAAGAACAGGGAAAAGAAAAATTGTTGCAAGTAAGTATGAAGAGTAAGTTTCAAAAAGAAAAAGTAAATATTGGACACAGTGAACAGGCACTGAAGAAAATGAAAGAGGAAGAAAAGGAGAAAAGATTGACTGTTGACAGATTACTGGATGATGCAAACAAGTGCTGAAAAGAAGCAATAAATTAAAAAAAGACTTGGTGGGAATTAGCGTGGCCCAAGCAATGTTGGAGAGTGCTACGAAAGTTAGGGAACAAGAAGTGAAGAAAATTAAAGACATAGAAAAGGTACATAAAGCAGTTGATAAACGAAAAAGCAGTGTTATAACAACATTTTTTTCAAAGAAGCAAAAACAAAGTGAGACTTTGACCTAATTTTGTAAAGAAAACTTGATGATTTTCCACATTACATTTAAAAATTCAAAGTTGTAAACATTTTGTTTGTATTATTCTGAAAATGGTACTGTACAGCTACATTTTAAAGCTTTTTCTAGTTTTAGGTATATTTGTGCTGAATAGGAGCATGCCAGTATTATTATAATAAAGTGCAATGATTTTCCTGATCATTTTTGTCAAATCAAGAATAAACATTTTTTCTTCATCAAACTTTTATTACTTATCAACAAACATGTCTGAAGTTTTTCAAACCTTCAAGATTTCATTTCCATACAACAATGTTATCTTATAAAGACATTTGATTAATTTCCTCATTGGAAAAAAGACATCGTTCTATACTAAGGCGAATGATTTTCTTTGCATATGACCACATCAGCAATTTCCCCCTTACATTATATTGTACTATATATTTAATTTTCTTGAAACAAAATACATACATTAAATCTATTTAGTTGGCAGCCATGTGACCAATACCTAAATGTCATGGTTGTATACATTAGAGAGTGAAATTCAAGATTTAACATTTTGTTACCACCCCCCATTCCCCGCTTGTGGAAGTTCAGCTTTTCCTATCACTGCCCACTTTCATGCCTGTTTTTGCGTTAAACTCGAGAACAATGTGCACTTTTGCTACTATTCTAGAAATATCATCTCGCTCGTCTTAGTTTCAAGCAATAGAACTCCACCGTGCTTTTGACTTGGCATGTGCACGACCCTTCTAGAAAGTTCTACAGAAATTTAAGAGTCTGTATACATAAATAATCGAAATGTTGGTAAGTACTTTGGTCAAAGAAAAAACTTTACCGTCCATGTGGCGTAGTGGTCTAAGTGATGGCTTCTGATCATTCATCCAATTTGGTTCCACGTTCGAATCTCGGCGAGTCACGGATGTTGTTTGTCTTACAGCTCTGGCTTTCCCCCTTCCCTGGAGTCAGTGGCCCTAAATTAGGTTTCTGGAAATGTCCTAAAATTCTGTTGCATGCCTTACGACCACCGTGAGCAACCCATTGAGTTGCTCACGGTGGTCATAACTCTAATATAAAAAAAAAAAAAATTGTTTATATGTAATACTCATGGTTCGTACGTGTCCTGGAAATGTCCTAAAATTCTGTTACATGCCTTGGAATGTTGTCCAGTCTTGCCTTTTTGCCCCTGCACAATATTTTGTAGTTGAGGTTTTTTTTACTGATATAACTTATGTCTGACAAATTTCCCTCCCCACCCCTGCAAAATGTGGGATGCTGTTGGTTTTCTAGTCTGTTAGCAGTACTGAAGCTGTGTTATTAGCATGTATTTTGTTCATAAAAAAAATATTGCTTATGTTATACTTTTGTCTGTCCAATCGGAGGCATCCTAACTCTGCAACTGTTAGTTCTATTTGTAAAATTATTTTTGTATTGGGAAGTTTGAAATGTAAGAACGATGATTCTTGCATTCTGTCTGCCCCCCTCCCCCATGTGCAACTCTCACTAGAGGGACTAAATACAGATCTTATCGCATTCAAAATACATTTTATTTTATATATTTGCTTCTAAATATCCAATTAAAAAAAATTTTTTTGAAGCCAATTTTATTGAAGAAAAAATGTTACGGTCGTGTAAAGAAATGCGAAAATGCAGACAGTAGATGACTAAGTTAATTGAGGTGAACTGTTCAAATAGTGCTAAATCAAGTTTCAAACCTTTCTAAACTAATAATACGATAAAAATGTTTGTGGGAAAAAAATAAAACCGAATTAACTACATTTGCTGCTGGGGAAAATGACAGGGTCAGGAAAGTTTCCTGAAGAGTATGTAAATTAGGTTGTTTCATGCATGTGTAGGAACAGGCGCCTTGATAAGCAGAGCACGTGGCAATGTCAGTGTTGGCTTTTAGAAGAGTATTGCTATGGCGAAGGGCAAAAAGTTGTCGGATTTTGAACGCGGTAAAATACAAGGATTGCATGCGAGTGGGAAAAGTGGTGCGGAAATTGCAAAGGCTATAGGCCGATCCAAGACCGTAGTGAACAATTATTGGCAAAATCCATCTTCTTATGGACTTAAAGAAATCTACAGGTGGGCCAAAATCAATTTCAAATCGCATGAAACGTAGAGGTTATAAACTTGCATGTGCTAGCAAAAAGGCGTCCAGTGAAATTGTTTGTGAACTGAACTTGTCCTGCAGTGGCCGAACTGTATGAAATGTTTTAGCCAGCAATTCGAACATCCAATACATTAAGCTAAAGCCAAAACCCTACCTGAATGCTAAACATATATGTGCTCGAGTAGAGTTTGCAAAAATGCATATTACTTTCAGAGATAAGTGCAAAGACGTGGTCTTTTCCGATGAAAATAAATTTAATTTGGATGGGCCTAGCGGTTTTGCTAAATATTTGCATGATCTGCGGAAAGAGAACCCCTATTTATCAAAGCACAAATTCGGCGGAGGCTCTGTCATGGTTTGGGGAGCATTTTCTGCTACTGGAAAAACCTCGCTTGTGATTATTGACTCAAAAATTAATTCCGACAAGTACCAAGATATGCTGACGGATAATTTACTACCTGTTGCTCCCCTTATGGCATCGGGAGATTGGATTTTTCAGCAAGACAATGCCAGTATCCACAACTCTCGGTCTACTAAAGTGTGGTTTGAAGCCAATGACGTTCGTGTTTTGGACTGGCCTTCACAGAGCCCTGATGGAAAACCTTTGGGTGTAATGGTGCGCTCTGTCTACAAGGACTTCAAACAAAAGCGGACCTTATTGCAGCAATGCAGACAGCATGGGCAAACATCGAAATTCCGACACTATCGAAACTTGCAAACTCTGATTGATAGATTGATTGCAGTCATTGAAAAGAAAGGCAAACTATTAGACTATTTAGTGCTAAATTGCTCAAACATATATGCCAACCTTATATTTTTTTCTAAAATGAAAATGGTCTAATAATTACAATTTATATTTCATTGTTAATTATGCAACATTCGCATAAATATTTTGTCTGTAGTCCGATTATACATTGCTTTGATACTGTGTTAAATTTTAGGACCTCTAGGATTGTAGTACTAAGGGTAAATCTCGGTTTTCCCGATATCTCCGCGCCTAGAAGTAAGATTTGAAAAATTCTTCCTGCGTCTGATACAGTTCCTGATCAGAAATGTTTTGCATATAATTTCTCATTTTTGGTAAGGAATGTAGAGATGACGTTTACTACAGACTACACATTTAATTAAGTTTTCTACAGAAAATTAAGTATAATATGATTTCTTTTCATTGCCGATTACTATGAGTGACTGCAGTCAAAGCTTTCAGGCTGATGTGAGAGGAGGCGCTTCCACAAGGCTTAGTGCGCTACAGCATCACAGCTTCCCGACCCATTCAGATAACTGAGCCACCGTCGGTATACTCTGAAAGCATCTTCAGACGTGCCAACTCTCCGGATTTAGGCGGGAGATTCCCGATTTTCAGCCATTCCTCCTGCCCTCCGGATAAATGTGAAATTCTCCCGATTTTCGCCGATAATTAGCAGTTACGATGGTCGAAATAACGAAATTCCATCAACCGCCGTCTTGGATCGACACGAAAGAAAATTATTTTGAACCGCTTGTGAAATCTTTTACTTTCTGCGTCGATGCAAGACGGCAGTTATATAGTCATCAGTATCATACTTTTCCTCTCCTCATGTCTGCAAAAAGAAAGCCATCCCCATTGACGCAGGGGTCTATTTTATGTTGGTTACAAACACACTCGCGCGCCAGCTGTGACCTACTTATCGTTTCACGTCTCCCCGCTCCTAGCTGTGAGCCTGTTTATGTTTTCTTCAGAGTTTTGAGGAGTGCTTTTCGGTTTTGCTTTACTGTGGAGCTATTTATTTCTTGTTTTGCACCATGTTTGTCTCTTTTCCCTTCTTCGTCGCATTTTGTAGAAGAATAATGTGCTCCTTTGTTCATCTCTAATTGCGAATCTGTTATTGTCAGCTTTGTTTTATCTTCTATTGTAGCATTTTGTGTACACTTAGTTTGTGAATTTTTTTTTCTTATTCCTTTCTCTTACTTCTTGTAAGAGATTTTTCCTTTTGCATTAC
The DNA here is from genome assembly GCA_039090855.1 of Macrothele yani. NCBI lineage: Eukaryota > Metazoa > Arthropoda > Arachnida > Araneae > Macrothelidae > Macrothele > Macrothele yani. Next base: position 425,399 of record CM076997.1, read on the forward strand.
TCCACTTTCGCGGTTTTAAATGTTTTATTTTATGTCATATCTTTGGCAATTTGTTTCTGCTTTACATATTAGCTGTTATTGTTTTTGCTGCATAATAAAGTTGTGAAACTGAGCTCTAGTTTTCGACAAATTGTCCGATCCGGGTTCGAATCGCAGTGGGGCATGGATGTTGCATACTTGCTAACTATTATGCGGATTATCCGTAAATTTACGGATTTTTGCTTAATTTTACTGATTTACGGTTAGGTTTTTTTTTTTAACGGATTTTTTAATATTTTGATTGCTCAATCGAAATATTGCAATCAATCCCCTGCAGGCTGCAACCATCCATTTAGATTTTCTACCGGACCTTACGAGCGGCGTGTTGCATGATGATGTCATCTTTGACTTGCCGGCTTCGTGCGGTAGCTCTCTCACTCTCCTTGGGAGTGCTCAAGTGACGCCCGACCAGAGTTCTCCAAAATGCGTAATCTAATTACGCGTCTAGTACGCATCGGAATTTTATCAACGCGTAAAAATAGCATCTGGAATTTTTCTCCCCGTGTAACAGTACTCGTCGGGAATTTTTTCTTGGGACGTAAAAAAATATGCATCGTGCATTTTCTCGGCTCGTAAAACTACTCATCGAAAAATATTACCAATTCGTGAAAATACGCATCGGGGCGGTATTTCGTCTTTCAAAGACGGAAGTAAACGAAATAAAGGTTTTTTCCGTAATCGTAATGTCTTTTTCCTGTCATGTTGCCTCTGTTCAGTATTGTTATATATTATTTTATTCCATAAATATTTGTATTTCAGTTCAAAAATGGAGGGAAAATTTCTGAAAACGGAAATTCGAAGTTGAAAAAATTTCACTGTAATCTTTAGGCGTGAGAGTGTGATGGCTTTGAGGAATTTCTCCTTTTCCGTCAGAATTGGGGTTATCCTCAAGATTGATGCATAACCGAACAGAAATGTTGGGGCAATTAGTAGTGGTGGAGTATTTTTTCCCTCTGAAGCTTTCGAAAGAGGAATTTTTGTCTTTGAAATCATGGTGACAAGAATTGGCAGAAAAAAACATGTGACACACAAAACATTAGAATTCTTATAATCGTCATATCATGCGTAAGTTACGTTGAAAGTTATAACAATATTGTTATAAAAAAACGAATTTCCGAAAACGGAAATTCGAGTGCGAAAAAAAAATATATATATATGAAAAAATGCTATTAATTGTATCTGGTTAACAACTATTTTCACTATGCTTTTTACTTTGCATATAAACATAGTCTGCATTTAGAATAACTTTTTAAATATTAAAAATGCTATTTACCAATAATACTACCTCTGGAAAATTGCTCCTGCATCTGAAAAATGGCATTCCTGGATGTCAACGTCATCGTCAAATGTGCACATCACAGAGCTCTTCACTTACTGCGCCTGTGCGCAAGAATACGATAACTTTCAAATCAGGAAATAGGGAAAATGCATTATCGATTACCGTCGTGCATAGTTGTCACGTCTCTGCTCAGTTGGAATTTTCTTGTATGGGCGTGAACAGATATAATTACTAATTTTGGAAAATTGCAATTTAGAGCCACCACCTAAAAAGATGAAGAATTACCAAAGATTCTTATTCAAATGAATTTCCATTCCTGAAGCAGTTGAAATTATTCCTTAATATGGCTTTTTGTGGTATGTGCTTGAAATATTTTAATATCGCTCACTGAGGGGGCGATGACTGTCGTCGTCATGTTTCGTCTAAAAAGCATATGGAATATGCCAATGCCATCAAACAGACTGATAAATTATCTGTTTTCTTCAAAAGTGAAGATTGTTCCAACAGTGTAAAGGCTGAAACTTTGTTCATAAGATTTCTGATAGAGCACAATCTCCCGATCTCGACTAGAGAGCATGCCAAATCTCTCTTCTCTACAATGTTTCTGTACTCTTAAGATTGTCAAGAATTTCAGCAGTGGCTGTACAAAAGCTACTGAAATAGTGAAATCAAATGCTAAACAAACTACTGAAAGCATAGTTTCTTCACTGACATTGCCATTTTCCATTAGTATAGATGGAAGCAATGACTATTATGAATCTAAATTATATCCCCTCCTAACAACATTTTTCGAGAAATAGGAGAAAATTGGTACCATGTTAATGTCACTACTCACAATATCTGAGAGTGAAAGGAAGAAAAATTCTGCTTCTGATAAAACAACTGGCCAGCTCATCATAATCTTGAAAACCTCAGCAACATCAAGCAGGTGTTCTTGCCATCCAACACCACGTCAGTCCTCCAAACCATGGATCAAGGTGTGATTCGCAGCTTTTAAAACCTATTACAAAAGGGAATTAACGCTTCATTTAATCCAAGCCTTGGAATCAAAGCAGAATACATCAATAAATGTTCTGAATGTTGTACGTGTGGGAAACAAAGCTTGGAGGAGTGTGTCAACGGTCACTATACAGAACTGTTTCCGGAGGGCTAATTTGGCTTATTGAACATGTCGCATTTAAAGCAGAGGATCATGTGCCTCTCTCAAGGACCTGCTTCAGCATATCGGTGTGAATTCCACTGAAACTGAAGAGTTGATTAATGCTGACTGTGAAGTTATAACGAACAAAATCTCGTCGGGGTGAAGCTATTGTCACGGCTGTGAAAGGCGGTTCCAGCACGAAAGAAAATGAGGCTGAAGATGATGAGAACGATAATGAAAAACTTGTTCCAACAGTGAAAGAGGCATTAGAGAATGTCGGGACTGTGCCAAGGTTCCTAGAATGTGTGGAAAATGTAGAATCGAGTGTAGCAAAAGCACAGATTCTAGAAAAGAACATAGAGAATATATTTATTGAAACTGTTTGCATCAAGCAGCACCACATGAGACTTTTAATTTTAATTCAGGTAATGTATTAGGTGTGCAACTTAATTGTCGGCCACAGGCACGATGCGTTGATAGCAAATCAAATACGTGCCTAATCGGGGAAATAATCCTTGTCGTGTTGGATACATTTGGGCCATCGGTCAGGGAGCTGCTGAATGCCACTGCGAAAAAAGGCCTGTGTCAAGTTGATAAAGTCATCAATACTTGTGTGGACTTCCTCGACAGAAGTGAAGTGCTTATCACTCAGGTGATGTCTCAGGGAGTGAAAGAGGTGATAATCTGACGAGGTGAAGTCTGGAGAATACGCCGGGTGGGGCACAATCTCCCCATCCCAGGTCAGTGATCATGTTTAAAGTCGTTTTCGCGGTGTGACGATGTGAGTTATCCTGAATCAACAGGATTGACCTTCTGCCCTTGCTGGTGTATGGCCTTCTCCTTGAATCTAGAGAGCAATGACACAGCAACATTGTAGTGCCTAGACTTGTTCGCAGCTGTGAGTTGGTGGGGCACTCAATAGCCCTTCTTGTGAATCCGTCCAAGCTTGTGCAGGTGCTTTGCAATAGCCTGTCGTGTTACTCCGAATTCCTGGGCGAGCTCTGACTGTGTGTAAGAGGGATCCGCATCCAACAGTTGTTCCAGTTCCTCATCGTCAACTTTCTGTGGCTGTCCTGGACGTTCTGCATCACGGAGATCAAAATTTCCCTGCTTAAACCGCTGGAACCACTTCTTACACATACTGTACGATACAGCAGCCTCACCCAAAGCAGCACAGATCATTTGCTGGGCTTCCACTGCACTTTTTTTCAGCTGAAACACGAACAGGAGGCAGTGCTTCAAATGTTGCTTCTCGAACGACATTGTTTTCACAGTCAACTTTTGTCACTACAGCTGTGTGAGGGGTTACGGTTCCCTGGAAAGCTGTTGGATGGTGCTGCAATCGGCCAATATCGCACACAGCTATATGCATTTGCCGACGCTCTATGATCGCTTGCGGTTAGGGGCTGAGAATTAAGATGTGCACCTAATATATTATGCTCTAGATCCAGAAATTGGAACCATATGTAGATTTGCTCCAAATGTTGTTTATAATCATCAACGGGGACGCATGCCTCTGATAAAAACTAGCATGCGGTGTTTAGTGACAAAGGACAAAGACTTTAACGGAAGAAACATGGCAAAATCACTAAATATCTCAAATGCCAATTTCATCATACCATTTTATGCCAATTTCGGCATTATCATCTTAACTTGTGATGCATGCTTTTGTACATTGAACATTTTGAATACAGGCCCTTAAAACAGAAATGCAAAACATGTCAAAAAGTTCACTTTAATATAAAAGCAGAATGGAATTTTTTTGCAACAGCACATGGCAAAAATGCTGTGTGATGGGATAGGGGTTACTGTGAAGCGATTAGCTGCAAAGGCAAGTTTACAACTTGTTTATAATAATCAAATTATGACCCCACGCCAACTCTTTGAATGGGCCACTGCTAATATTGCCTCCATTCACTTGGGGTTTGCAACAGCAGAAAATTACAAAGAGGAGGAAATTATCCTTAAAAGTAGAATAGCTTCTGCTAAGACAATATAAGTGGTACTCAGAAACTTCATTGTTTCATTCCTGCAGGAAAACACAAATTACTAGTCAAAACTTACTCACTTTCTGAGCATTTTAAAGAAGAGATATGTGCAACAGATGAAGGGGAAGAGAACATTAGTTTTGAAAATATGGTAGGTTATTGTGATTAGTAAGTACTCAGAGCACTGGTGGTTGGGATGTGTACTTGGTGTGAATGAGGACACAGAAGAGGTAAAAGTGAGTTTCCTGGAGCCGCATGGTCCATCTCCATCATACAAGTATCCTCAATCACCGGATATACTGTTGGTTCATAAATCTGATGTTCTGTTAAAAGTTGACCCTACAACAGATACTGGAAGAGTATATAATTTAACAATGACTGAGACAAAGAAGGCAAATCAAGCACTGGCGCATACAAGTGCAGCAAAATTTAAAAGAAAGAAAAAAGCAGGATACATATAGAAGATAAAATAATTTTGTAAGTGTAAATATGCACACAGAACCTTATACTGAATTATGAAATGAATTACTTTGGGACACAGTTTCAAATTACTTAGATGTTTATTTTCATTCTTTAACATTCACAATGTTTAAAAGAACAAGTATGACATTTTACACAAACCACATAAAGAATACCCTTCCAGTCATGGGTGGAACCGGTAAGTACATCTGGCACATTTCAGTTGCATTGTTCTACATTATTATTTTTTTTATAGCGATCCCATTATGAAACTTTCAGGATATGTAGAAAAATAATGTTTGTTAAACATATATTTTTTTTCAGATTTTTTAAAAACATGTTTTTTAATATTTCAATTTTAAAATTGCCATTAAATTTTGTTTAATAGTGTCATGTGCCATATCAAATGAAAACCCCAATTCAAGATCTTTAAAATGAGCCATAATTCATGACCCTAGCTCGAGTAATTGGCAGTTAAAGTTTGCTCAGATGGTGAAATTTTAGGGTTTTTTTTTTATTTCAAAAATCGATAACTCAAAAATGGATGCATTAAAAATTCTGAAAAAAATCATGTGTGTTTATATTGGTGAATAATACAATTATACCAAGTTTCATAAAAATAAAAAATGTCGGGTTGTGAATGAAATATGCAAGTCCGCAAGGGTTCACTATGAGCGGAGTTCACTGTATTTTAGACTTTATTGAAACTCACAGTAAGCAAATTATAGTTGTTTAAAAATCAGTACATATAATTCAGAGATAGAAACAAAATACAGCTGTTATTTTTGCAGAAAAATGTGAAGAAAAATGATTTTCACAATTTTTCAAATCATCTTTGTCAGTCATTTTCTTTCTTTATTTTGGACCCATTTCTTTAGTACAGAATCAAAATCACACTTCTTTGCTTCTTCCCTTGTTTATTTTGCTAAAGGTGACAAATGATCTTAAATATGTTTTCATTATTTTTTGTTTGCTAAATGATCTTTTGGAACTTGCAACAATTACTGGTAATTTAAAAAAAAGTCTTAAAGCAATTAAGTTTAGAAAAATATCACTAAGTGCAATAAACTGTGTGTTGAAAAAGCTGTTGAAGTTTTTTGCTGTATGCCAGTTGTTGTTTTATAATTTGTAAAAACTCTTCTGACATGCAGCGTGTAAAAAAAAAATCGTCTGACATGTCGACACTAAATTTAGCGAAAACTTCAAACGGCTTCAGATCACCTGACATGTCTGCACTAAATTTAACAAAATCTTTAGCTGATGTTAATATACCATCGATGGGAGTACAGCTCATTTGAATAAGAAGTGCATATCTACTTCACAACATCTGAAACCTGTTATTGCATTGAGCATATATTGTATGAGGCATGATCAAATGAAGCCTGTTCGTGCCATGCCACTGGGAGCATGGTGATGTGACAGCTCATGTGATAAGCGCAGACTAGTGAACAAGCAAGCATGCATTCATTCTCCTCGCATATGTAGTTTGTGCTGCAGATCATTTGCAACACGACCAGTGTGGTTCAAAATCCACCCAAGATGGATCAGCCAGTTGTGTGTTGTGGAATACAGACTGTGTATGGTGACAAATGAATGTCGAAGGCAACAGTGGTGAAATGGGTGCGCATGTTTTTGCGACAGACGAAGCCATCGCCAAGACCGATGCAGCAATAGGGGTGGACCGTCATCGGAGCTTACATTTGCTATGCGAGGAATTCGCTGTGCCATTTGGGACAGTTCAAATGGCAGTTACAAAGACACTGCATTTTCGGAAGGTGTGTTCACAATGGATCCGACATATGCTGACCGACCGCCATAAGGCATAACACACTAATTAGAGTTTGAACCACTTGCTGAGTTACGAAGCAGAAATTGATGCGTTTCTGTTACACATAGTGCAGGCGATGAATCGTGGTGCCACCATTTTGAGCCATCCAACAAACCAGCGAGCATGTCGTGGAAACTTCCCTGAACACCAAAACACACACACCCTAAAGAAAAAGAAAAAATCAATTTGCAGATTCTGCTGGTAAGGTTATGCTGCCCACATTTTTTTTTTTTACCATGAATGGCTTTTGTTGGTGGACTGACTCACGTTAACATCAATGCCAGCACACTACAAGGACACACTGGACAAAGCCATCGAGCATGTAGGATCACTTATTCTCGATGGCATAAAGCCATCGAGAATAAGTGATCCTACATGCTTTCGCAAAGTGTGTTTCTGTTGCATGACAATGCTCGTTCGCATGTTGTGAACATTGTGCAAGATGCGGTTGCACGGAAAGGGTGGGAGGTTCTGCATCACCCAGCCTATAGCTCCGATCTATCACCATGTGACTTTCATTTGTTCAGACCTGAAAGTCCTGAATGGGCATAGATTCCACTCCGATGGAGAATTCATGGCCACAGTGACCAGATGGTTCAAGGAACAAGCGAAGTCCTTCTTCACGGATGGTACCCACAGTCTCCCAAAGCAGTGGGATGCGTGTCTGAATGCCCACGATGACTTCTAACAAGCACTGTTGCATTCTTGCTTCCTTATATATTGCTTTGTTTAATTCTGACACACCTGCTGATGCACCTTTTCATTTGTCTTAATAAAGCTACTTGAACGAGTTTCATTTGATCACGCCTAATGTTTATAAGAGATCGGAATTCAAAAGGGCAACCCAGCAAGACTGTCTCTGTTTAGTTGTTTAGGGACTAACTTGTAACAACTCAATTTTTACATTTTGGTCAATCCAGCTGTGTTTCTGCCTCATGTTTTATATATAAGCAATCCTAGTCACGGTTAAAAAAAAAAAATAGAAATGTTAAAATCGTTTCATGGTATCTTATTTTCAAAAGTTGTTTGGATCAAAGTAGACTATTGTTTGTTAGCACCTTAGTATGCTCCTCCCAGCTGTTTTGATATTGTGTTGTGTGCAGTAAACATTCTTTGATTAGTGAAACTCCATCCTGTCATATAGTTGTGTAAAGGGTGGGGTGCTTAATAACTCTCCAAAACTATTTGAAATATTCTTGCATTCAAGCAAACTTCATATTATTTTGCACTTTATTTAGAGCTTGGTGTTGTTCTTTCAGCTGAGAAGACCAGACACTGTAGAAGATCGCCATGTTGTTGCTAAACATACACAGATTTATCCAAAAGAAGAGGAACTTAATGCTGTCCAGAAAATTATCACAAATTCAGAAAAGGCCCTAAAACTGGTCTCAGACTTCCTTACAGAAAAGTATGTTTAAAAAAAAAAAAATTCAATGGTATTTATGTTTCAAGATGTCCCTCTTTTTTAGTTCTCACTCTCTGAAAGAATAAGGTATATTGATAGTTATACAAGAAAAATGTTTTGTTCAATCTGTGTTTTAATGGAAAATAAGGCTAGAATATTATTTTTAAGTTTGTACAAAATCATGTATTTTGCTGAGTACTAGAGTTATGCATCACCTCTGTCATATATATATGTTATACTTTGTTTTCATAATACCACATTTGAGTGTTGAAGATTATAATGATATTTTACACAGTAACTAAGCAATATATTAATACAGACTTCAAGATAGCTAGTGAAATCAGCACATCCCCCCATAATATCATCGTGTGTGTGTGTGGGGGGGGGGGATCTTTAAAGTCCATACCATGTAGTCAACTGCTCCTAAATAGGATAGCATTGACTTTGTTGACATAAGTTGTGACAATCTTTGTTTTAGAATTTGGATGAACTGATAAAAACAAACTAAAAAAAAAAGTGCCACTTTGGACTTTTAATGGTATATTTGGAAATGACAGCCAGAGGAATGGCTTTTTCAAGGAAGGTTTACCTTCCTTAAAAAAGTCATCTGGTTGATGTTCAAAAGCTTGAAAACATTGATTTCTATTCTACACCAAGAAATTTAGATCACTAGTATAGTTCTACTATTTTGAGTTGTTTTTAGATCTAGAGCAGCCCTAAAGTAGTCTGGAATCCTGTAGTATGTCTGAGAAAAGGGGAAAATCTGTAGCTCAAGGTGTTTGCTCGATAGAGAGCCAACTTCTGGTATCACAGAAAAATATACTGAATAAACGGAATGAATTTTTAAAGCTTTCCTGAAATTATTAATTCAGAAGTGCCAACTCTCCGGGTTTAGGCGGCAATGCTGGATTTTATTACACTTCCCGGAATTCCAGATTAGAAATCAATATTGCCGGATTCCATCATGATTTCCGTAGTGTAAATTAAAAAGTAATGAGAAAAGTTCGAAGTTCTCCAAGGCATCATAGAACTTCATTGATTAACGTAGCGTAAATTAAAAAAGTAACGAGGGGGAAAGTTTGAAGTTCTCAGAGGCGTCGGTTCAATAGCGGAGAAGTGACCTTTCCCTTCTGAGTCAGCAGCGAGCAGTTTTGCTCTGCCGTTGCATGGCCGTTGGCAGCAATGTTTACTCTTCTGTCCGCTAATGATCTCTGGCGCTGCAGGCACGGAATAGGAGCGGGCTTGGCTTTGGCGCACACCGTACGTACTGACTGAGATTTCTATCGGAACTGTGCGGTAGTGTTTTGGTTTGTTTTATGTACTTCGTCTGTCTTCACAGGAATTTCTGAGAACTTTTTGTGCACGTGTTTAATCAAGTGATGGCTGGTAGAAAATATCACTGTTTTTAAGAAGTATACGACAGATTATCCGTGTATAATCCAGGGTGCGCACGTGTGCTTGAAAACCTGGAAAGTCATGATTACGTTTTCAAGGCCTGGAATATCCTGGAAAAACGGTGTTTTTTTAATGCTGTCTTGAAAAGATTTGAAATTAGTGCTTTAAAAAATGCCCTTTTCGGAAATCGTGTTACCGTTACCCCTTCATTTTTTAAAGTTCCTCTCCTCTGTTCTCAAAGAAACTGCCTGCAACAGTCCAGTGCAATAAAATTGGATGATTACTAGTAGGTCTGTTAGGAAGGGGAGCTTGATTTATATTCTTTGGCTTGATGTCCATCAGACAACTCTGAGAACAGAAGGGGAAAGAAGAGGCATTTGCGGGGGGGGGTCACGTATGTACCAAGTCAGCTGGCCATCCACCAGTGAGGAGTATGCCTGAACAACACATTCATCTTCTTGTTTATGTGCATGCTACCCTCCCTCCCCTCAAGAGACTTCTGCTACTTATGATAAAAAATAAGAAAACTATCTTTGTGAATTTTTCACGAAAGTGGCTGAAATTTTTACATTCACTATAATTGGATTACAGAAGCTCACTTCCAAAATTCCAATTGAATCGGTTTAAAACTTAAAGTTAGCATTGGTAATTTTTATTATGGACAAGTATGTGTGCCTCTTTGGATAGAGTGAGCCTCCAGCAGAAAGGGTGTTACCATAGCAACGGTTGATTGACAGCTGGGAGTGCTGATCTGAAGCCCTTGGTTGAGAAGAAAGCAGACACCTGTTTATCACTTCCACAGCTCAAAAGGACTTGGAGAAAATTTTCAGAAATCCATTTTTCCGAATTTTGAAAATAACACAGTAAAATTTTTACAGTGGTTAAGATACATCACAATAAAGTTGTAGTGCAAATTTCGCCAAATTCCGTTAGGAACTTTAGCAGATGCAAAAAAAAATCTTCTGTTGCATAATCAGATTGAAAAAAGAAACAGTAATTATAAATTACGGGAAAAGCAAGTGAATTATTTTTTTTAGATGCCATGGTTTATTTAAACAGTGATCCTTAATTTTTTTTTAGATGCCATGGTTTATTTAAACAGTGATCCTTAAATTTTTTTCTGTGATGATATGGACTCTATTAGAATTACAAACATACATTTTTATTCAGACTTCTGAGTTACTGTTTTAGTAAAAAAATTATCTATAATTAAAAAGTTTTCAATGGATTTAAGCGATATTCAGCAGATAAACGGTATTTTAGTTAATTGCAACATCATGACGTAAATTTGGTAATTTTGTCGAAAATTGGGGAGCATTTTTTTTTCTTTTTACATTTTCTATTATAGTTAGGGTGAAGGAGGAATGGTGTAACTTGACAGTTCAGTGAGCTGCAGGTGGTGATTTATGGCGATGTGCCAAATGAAAAGAAGCCGTTCCATCAGGACATTCTAAAAGGTTGTGTGTGTGAGAGTGGACCCGTCCTGCTGTTTAATCTTAATCGGAATATTTTTGTGCAGGGGGGATTTCCGTTTCAGCTTTAGAGCTTTCACGGTTCACGGCTATTTTTTTTTTTTTTTGGTAATAAATAAAAATCATAGTTGCTGCATTCACCATTGATCCATATTTGCATTTCTTGAATATAAACAGCAGACAATCAGAAACATGGTGTTGGGCGGGTCTTGATGTTCTTCATTTTGCATATGCTGAATTCAGTTCTGTGGGAATAAGGAATGAATTATACTGTGAATATATACAAAACTAAATATTTTTGAGCTGAAAAAATAGGTCTACTTGTACACAGTAGCTAACGTGTGAACTCGGATGAAGACAATCAGACATACGGACGTCTGATTCCATAAAAAAAAATCAAGTTTTTTTTTATTATACACTGCAGGTAAAAAAGCTAAAACATGTTTTTAAACATTATAAAGGAAAACGGATTTTTGAAACGCATGACTTTATGATCTTAATTTCTGAAAGTTTCTTTTTTCCACACCTTTTTTTTTTTCAATTACAATACATTGTAACAGGATACTGTGTGGTGTATCACTTAGTGATACGGCAGATTTTCTGTTGTCGATATCCGCGATCGTAAGCTATAGTTGCATTGCGATTGTTGATGATGACAAGATAAATACTGGAGTGATGTAAAACGTTGCATAAACTAAAAAAAAATAAAAAATCCCCCTCCCCCGTGCGTGAAATTTTATGCGGTCATCATAGCTGATTAACCATTTCATTCCATGAACATCAGCACATTTAAACATTGGGGGTATCTGAAGGAATTCAGCCGTGCTTTTAAGCGCCTAGCGCAACGAAAACAAGCTAATTTTTGACAGATCTATTCCCTTCCGCTCTACCATCCCTAATAATTGAGAGTGCATACATACTGTAGTTTCAAATATTCTATTTATGAGCTAGTTTTCGCGCTGTTCGTTATGTTTTTATTTTCGAAATTACTAACCCTTTCGAACTATGGTTGCAGAAACGTTTATGCTTTGGGTTTGTCTGTACGATAATTCGCATGAAAGCGGTTGGATTTCGGCGAAATTTTAGTTTGCTGTTGGGTACAACCTGGAAACCTACCCTGTTGAAAAAGGTCTAAATTAAATTTAAAGGCCAAGACATAAGAGCAGTATTCATTCTCCAAGCTTAGGAATGTTAACTCACATAAAATCTGTTTGATTGCAACAAAGTTTTGGTATGTTATCAGGGAGGAGAAACCTACCATTGTAGAAAATGGTCCAACTTGAATTCAAAGGTCAGGGCATAAGAACAGAATTCGTTCTTTACGATCTTGTGCATGATAAATTTGATCCATTTGCATAAAGCACATTCATCCATTTGCATCTTTCATCGTTTTTATTACTTAAAACTGAAATTACTTTTAAAAAATAATTTGAACATGGTACTGTAAAGCGTAATAATCCTGGAATTTTTTGTATATGTCCTGGAAAAGGCCTTTAAAGTCCTTGAATTTTTTCCCCCCAAAAGTGTACGAACCCTGATAATCGAATCAAGGAAGCGCCAACAATTTGCCTTTTGCTCTATTTGTAGGTGTGATTTTTCCGTTGTCCACAAGGGCAAAGGAGATATCGTTAATCACATTCGGACGCAAAAACATGGACAATTCTAAGTCCGTGGAAAATAACAAAATATTAAATTTTGCTGGAGTTAGTTCCTCTTCCGATGCGATTATCCATGCTGAATGCTTGTTTACTTTCATTCCTCGTGTAACATAACTTACCTTCAAGCTGTGCTGACCATGCAAGTGTGCTTTTTAAGAAAATGTTCCGAGATAGTAACATTGCAAAAAAATATGCATGTGACAGAACAAAAATATCGTGCGTTGTTGCCGAAATATTTATATATCTAAATATTAAAAAATTTAATTTTTTTAATATTTAGATTGTTCAATCAAAATATTTCAACCCCCTGCAACCATCCACTTAGATTTTCTACCAGACCTTACGAGCGCTGTGCCACGCGATGATGTCATCTTTGACTCGCTGGCTTCGTGTCATCGTGCGGTAGCTTTCTCTCTCCACGGGAGTGTGCTCAAGTGATGCACCGACCAGAGTTCGCCAAAACGCGTAATTGCGCATTTAGTATGCATCAAAATTTTACCAACGCGTAAAAACACGCCCCGGAAATTTTTCTGCATGCATAAAAATACGCGTCAGGAATTTTTTTCTCGCGTGTAAAACTACGCGCCGAATAATTTTACCAATTTGTAAAAATGTGCATCGGGATGGTACTTTGCCTTTCAAAAATGGAAGTAAACGAAATAAAGATTTTCTCCGTAATCATAATTTCTTTTTCCTGTGATGTTGCCTCTGTCCAGTATTGTTGTTATATATCATTTTATTCCATAAATATTTGTATTTCAGTTTAAAAACGTCGGAAAAATTTCCGAAATCGGAAATTCGGCGGCGAAAAATTTTTGCTGTAATCTTTAGGCATGTGAGTGCGACGGCGTCGAGGAATTTCTCCTTTTCCGTCATAATTTAGGTTATCCTCCAGATCGATGCATAACTTAACAGAATTTTTTTAAAATATGTTGTAACAGAAATTGTTTTACATTTTTTATATGCCTTAACGTAACATTAGTGCTTCAAATTATGTCCATTGATATTTCAAACATACGAAAATAAGCTTGCAGGATTTTCATAGAAAATTGCAGGATTTTTCACTTAAGGTTAAAAAGTCTGTTGATTGCTTTAGTTCATTATAAACAATACATTTTTTAATAAAAACAAAAAAACTTAACAAAGTGTTGGAAAATTTGTGGATATTCACTGCTTCTAGGTTATATAATCAATTACATTAGAATCAAACAAATCATATAAATATTAAAATTAGCTTCAAATATTTCAGCTCCTTAACATTTTGTTGCATTCATCTAAATAGCAAGCTGGTGAAGGTGATTCAGATATAGTATCCACTGTGCAGTCTTTTTACATGTTTGAATTTTTGTCCTGCATCACTCTTGGCAGATAACTCTTCCATTTTGTATCCAATTAGCATTAATTTGACATTTTGTTTAATAGTACTACACTGATGATGTGAGTGCCACTTGTGCCAGCAACAGCAAATTTTTTTGGCCTTCATTCACATACATACATACATATCACTAAGCTGTTCCCTGAGATTCAGAGGTTAGCTCTAAAAAGAAATACAAACTGCCAGATAGTTTTTACTTACTGTTGCCGTATCAAACTTCTCCATTTACGGCGATCTTGACATACAACTCGGGCTTTACTGACATTCATTGCACGCCATACACAAAATCTTCTATACGTCATACTCATAATTTGTTTCTCATGCAGACACTTCTGAATCTGATCCTCCCATGACTTCCTTGGCCTTCTGCTTTGCTCCATTGAAACGAAGGCTAAATGCGGAGACCAATTCACGGGCGGAAGACCCGTGAATACAGCAACCGTGTATGTTCTCGTGAGGAAAGAGTTGTATATTGTAGTGCTACGCTACCGAATATAGTTCTTTAATGTTTTCTCACTGTTTTTAAAGCACATGTTCAGAAATTTTTTTTTTTTCTTTCGCATTTTATTCCCTGAATCCAAATAGAAAGTACGAATATGCATTTCTTGCTTGTACAGAAAAGTAGGAAAGAAAAAATTTTTGGTTCTTGTTTTAACTTCATCCATTCACAGCTGATTTGGTGTCCCAGTGCACTTTTGGTATGTCGGCTTCTAAAAAACAAAAATACCTTCAGAGCTTTAAAAGCTCATATAGTGCAGAATATCTCTGCATAGTAAAGTCTCGTGAAAGTGAAAAACATGCTTTCTGCACAGAATGCAGAGTGGATTTTAGTATAGCTCATGGACGGAAAAATGACATTGTGAACCACGTGAGAAGAAGCATCAAGAAAGTGTTGCAAGACATGCTAAAATACTAAAATTGAAAGTTTCTTTCAGTCAAGTGGAAGTGAAAATAACTTAAAAGTAATCATATAATGGTTGCTGTAATATGATTGTACATAACTGGAAATGTAAACAATGAAGGCTCATCTCGAAGACCCACGAAAGGCACCACACGATGATTAAAACCCGAGACATGAATTCAAGTTATGCTCGCAAGGCCATCAAATTATTTAAAAAGAGTCTACAGGGTTCCCACGCAACCTGGAAAACCAAGAATTTTCAGGGAATTTGAAAATTGTTCCAAAAATCAGGGGAAACTCGGGGAAAATTGTGTTTTTCCGTAAAAATCGGGGAATTTTTTATCAGGGAACTATAAAAGCAGGGAATTTTTTATTTTGCCAGAAAAATATTTCGTTTCAGACTTTTGTAAAATATATTTCTGTATTGCTAAGTTTTAAAATAATTCAGAGTTGTTTTATCCTTCGAGGCAACTTCGTAACCCACCCACAGATTAAAGTGCAGCTGTGCAGGGGAGTGCGTCTCTTTGCGGTTTCCCCGTCTCCAGCTGATCTAAACTACAACCGAACAAACATACACGTCAAAGCGTGAAAGAAAGCTATTAATCACACACCCATTTCGCAGGCTCTTATCTGCTGGCGTTCGCGAAGAGAGGCAGTCATTTGTTCCTGAGTAGGTGTCCCTGTTCTCTGCGTAGACTGGGAAAAAAATTATGAAGAAGCTATTTCCTCAATTTTTTAAATAACTGACTGAAATTTTTACAGTGGGCAAGATATATGAAAATAACGTTCCATTTTAAATTTCGCCGAAATTCATTTGAAACTTTAGAAGTTGAGCTTCCCCCCCCCCCCCCCTTTTGCATGTTCTACGTGTCTTTTATCAAAC
This sequence comes from Macrothele yani, assembly GCA_039090855.1. Lineage (NCBI taxonomy): Eukaryota > Metazoa > Arthropoda > Arachnida > Araneae > Macrothelidae > Macrothele > Macrothele yani. Next base: position 441,222 of record CM076997.1, read on the forward strand.
CGTACAAAAACATTTTATTTTGCCGGATGTTGGTCATCCTAATAAATCCCCCCCTTCAACAGCAGTGTGGATGAATGTTGCAAATTGAGGGCACCTAATTTATTTTGAAAAAGGTTCGTATCACTTACGAACTAAAGCTTCGCTTTCGTAATTTTGTAGCAGAATTGGTATAGTTGGAAAAGTATGTACCTTCAAATGTTAGAACAGGGAAAATATTATGAAATAGGAAGATTCTTCAAAGAGGGGGAAAGATGATTTATTTTTTCATAGTACTTACGAGTATGTTGACAAAAAAAATATGAAAAATACCATGCAATGAAGCTGGTACTATTGCATACTTACCATATTTCCCAGATTTCACGGCCGTTTTCTAGATTCGTTGTCTTCCGGTTTTACTGCCGGAAAGAGATTTTTTTTTATTCTGTCATATTTCTATTTCATAATGCATGAAGAAATTTATTTATAGCTATTTTAAGACTATATTCCAATTACTGCAAGAGCTGGCTGGTTGCAAAAAATAGGGTAGTCCGACACCTGGAACCATAGATTTTCACATCTGGGCAAAATCGTCAGATATTGAAATAATTTTCCACCAACACATCTCCGATTCGTGCGATTTTTTTTTTTTTTTTTTTTTTTTTTTTACGGGTAGCTGCCTCCAAGTTATAAAAAAAAACCCTGAAAGTTTAAATTTTTTTTGTTTCTGATAGATTAGAAGATTTTTTTTTTTTTTGAATTTTTGTGCATAGTAGAACCGTTTTCCGTAAAAACGCAAATATCTCCGTTATTAAGAATATGAAATATAAAATTCATCATTCTCTTGTAATTTTTCCCAAGGTTTCAGCTTATACATAGGAAAAAAAAAATGCGAGAACAAAAGTTACACGTGGTAGAAATTTTCTTGTAATCGTAAATTCTTCTTGGTTTCAGGTTTGTCAGTGGTTTGCTCTATTGGTTTCAGGTTTGTCAGTGGTTTGCTCTATTGGTTTCAGGTTTGTCAGTGCAGGCGCTAAAGCCTCTGCCTCCGTTTTGGATGACGTTATTTGTGGGGAGTTACTGCAAATGACCTGAGTGGGCTCCAGACCTTTCTCGCACTTTGCCTGATCAACATCGTACAAATGTAGCGCCCTTCGTAAAGCAGGGATCGCATTCCTCCTAAAATTCCTAATATTTTGTGACCCTCCTTAAATTCCTAAAATTATACCTAAAATTTTTGTAAGCTTATTTATTAAAAATACAGCCGTTAATAACGCCAAAAATTTACCATTACGATAAGGTAAAAAGACCTGTTATTGTAGAAACACAGCCTATATGCTGTGCTGCTGAAGGTAGGGAAAATGACGCCATCGAGATGCGCTTGCTTCAAGGCGGGCGCTCCACTTTTGTGCCTTCGGACAGTTTTCGAGAGTAACAAGAGATCTAAGGGAAAAGGGGAGGGGTCATTTTCACCCCTGGTTTGCGCTTTGCAGACGAACTCCGTGGCACGCAGAAGATCGTACTTTATTTTTGTACATGCCTTGTGGAACCTCCTCCTCTTTCTGCTGATATTTTGTTATTGTAAACCGCAGGTGGGTGGAAGCAAAGAGGAAACATGTGGTCTCCTTCCGTAACCTCCGATAATGACGAGGGGATGGTAGCTGAGTGTTATCGTGGCAGGCAGTAGAGCACGTGATCATTGACCTTCGATGCGCAATATATCTCGGCTCAGACTCGCTTTGACTGAACTTGCGTGAGATGCGTATGATAGTTTCTGGTTTTTCTTTTATGGTGTTCTGTGCTGTGTGCAGGTTCAGTTCTCTAGTGGTGACCTGCTTTTTTTTTTTCTATCTTCTGACATCCTCGCAGCCAAACTTCGGGAAGTTGTCTGGTTTTGCAATATTGGAACGTGTTTTTGTACTTCCCTTACATTTTCTGGTTAGTAATACAAGTGTTTAAGATGCCTGAATCCAAAACGAAATTTCAAGATCCGTGGCTCGCCAAAGAATTGGACGGAGTGAAGTTGAAAGAATGGTGTTCTGCAACTGAAACAATATTTTCTGCTAAGTGTATATTGTGTTCAGAAATTTTCAATATTTCTAATAGTGGCTTTTCACGCTGAATTGCTGTTTACTGCAATCGTTTTGGAGCATAACCTACCTATAGCAATCTGTGATCATGCTGGTCGCTTCTTTCCTGCTATGTTCCCAGACTGATATTGATGAAGCTGGATATCCTTGAGCAGATGTGGCATGGAATGAAATGTCTAAGATGAAGGATTCATCTGGCCTTCCCAAGTATTCTGCATTGCCTAAACCAATGTTGGCAATATTGACTATCCCTCACAGCAATTCCTCTATGTAGAAAATATTTAGTATAGTAAGGAAAAACATCGCATACTTCTGCCCAACAATGAGCACCAAAACATTAAGTGCCCTTCTTATACAGAAAAGTAAAGCATTTTCCTCAGGTGAGCTGTGTTATAAAAAGTTTTCTGAAAAAGAATATACCACTGCAAAACAAGCAACAAGGGAGTTTTTATGTCAGCAATGACATGAGGTAAGTACAATATTGATAATTTAATTTCATATTTTTTTGTGAGGATAGTGTAAACATAAAGTTATTACACATTTCACGCATTAATTTCTCATGAAATACCCATTCCACGCGTTAGCGATGAGGCTTGGTATGGTGATTACCGATAGGCACCTCATACAAGTATTACAGGTTACACAGTAACACTATAATATTGTCCTTAACTTTGAAAAAAAAATGATGTGTTACATTACTGAAACATTACTGTAAAATCCCCTATTGATTACTGATGCGTCCTGCTAGAGGTTGGCCCCTCTGAAATAGCATAGATTCAATGTTCTCATTGCCAAGTGCAAGAACTAACGTTAGCTAAAATAATTACAATTTTGGTTTTTAAATGTCAGCAGTATTTTCCCTGATTGCTAGAAATTGTTGGGATGGTACTGGCACACGTTTTTCTTCAAACGCAGAAATGCTGTCACGATTTATGTTCTCTCTCTCTCTCTCTTTTTTTATTTTTTAATAACTGTTTTACTTTGTTTTGTCTTTAAAGATTCTAAGTAAATTCCAATAGAAAATACAAATTGGTAGATCGATTTGATAGAACCGCTCTAACGAAATGTTAAGAGACTGTCAGACACTCTCCATTTTATCATTCCCATTAGACTTCAATTTCAGCAAACGTTTCTGTGTTGTTTAATATTTATGTAAAATAAGCACTTAAAGGATTTAAAGCTTCAGCATTGTATCATTTAAGGGCAATTTATTCTCTTCAGCACAATTTTCCCAGCTTGCATTTTTAAACCTAACTGGAACTCTAAATGTTGTGAGTCGTTTAAAATGTTATTTATATAATTGTGTGCATTTAAAATACAGATAAATCAGTTGTATAATTTCACCTAATCGATTGAAATATTTCATTATATGTAGAATTTTAAATAAGTCTTTGTTCAAATATTCTTTAAAACATGTAAATACATGGTTTACATGTTTTAAAGAATATTTGAATCAACGGTACCAAAAATAATATGCCTCATGCATTTTATTGTTATTAAAAAAGCAGGTAATTGTATAAAGGACAGTTATTTAAAGAATTAACAAATGTATGCTTTCGTAAGGAATGTAAGGAAATGCAACAATTTGTCGCAATGTGATTTGATTTGCCGCTCTGGAAAAACTCTCAGGACCACCTGGAAAAGTCAGGGAATTTTTTTTCTACTTTTGAGTGGGAACCCTGGTCTACTTAAATTATGCAAAGAAGTTGAACATCTTAATTTCTTAATGGAATGTAAACATAACAATGTAATCCCTAAATTCCTACAGATAAATGTTCAAACAATTAACTATAAAGACGATAAAATCATAAATACTTGTGAAATCAAAAGATTAAGGAATGCCATAAGGTCGCAAAAAAAAAATAAATGTAGACCTAAGTCGTAATTGCTACAAACTTCACCAAATGTGTATAAATAGCGGTGAATACAATGATATTAACAAAGAAATTATAAAAATATTTGCAATCGTTGAGAAACAACAGAAAACAAGTAAAACAAAGCATTTCTACAAAATGGAACACCTTATTGCTACTAAAAATCGTAAGAAACAAAACCAAGGATGTGATAACGCAAAACAAATGTTTATCAATCAATCCGATATACAACTGACTAAATTGCAAGAAATAGCATCAAATAAAGGAATTAAGAATTCATATGCAAAGCAAATACCTAAATTGGAAATTATAATACTTCAGATTGAAGATATTATTAGAAAATTTCCAAAACCAAGACAGGATCCTACACGCTTCAAAATAGTAAGCACAAATAATAAGCAAAACGTTCCCGAAGATAAAAAAATTGAAATATGAAAGGAAAGCTCTGTTAGAATTACGAAATAACCCACAAGTGGCATGTTTAATAGCTGATAAATCAAAACAAATTGTAATAATAAACAAAACTGAATATGGACAGAAAATGGAAGCAACCATACAAGAATTAAACACCATTACAATTGGCAAAAAAGGTCCTACAGATAACATTATCAGAAAACTAGCACATCTAAAAAACCACAGTCGATTGATTACCTGAGGAGATAAGAAAAAATGCATACCCTCCAGTTGGAGTAACAGTGCCAAACCTTTTTGGAAAAATAAAAATACATAAACCAGGCAAGCCCAATAGTTAACAAGAACTATGCACCAACAGTTAAACTAGAAAGAAGTTTATTACAATACTTGAATAAATATGTTGAAAATAATAAATGTACTGTCAAAAACTCAGAAGCTATTAATGAAATTAAAAATATAAGTAATATGAATTTATTATGTATAGTCTGGATATAATATCCTTATATCCTTAATACCCCTACAGTTGAAGCCACAATATGATTGATGAAAAACTAAATAACTACAATATAGATCAAGATATGAGATTTAGCATTATTAAAGCTATTAAATGAATCGCAGAGAACTATGGCATGTATAATAAAACTATATCAACAAAAGCAAGGAGCTCTAATGGGATCGCCATTATTGGGACTATTAGCAGAAATTCTACTACAAGACATTGAAGAGAAAATTATGATAAATACAGGTAACACCATCTTACCTAAGGTGCATTTAAGGTATGTTGATGATATCTGAATCTTCTGGCAACATTCTGAAGAACAGTTGGATCATTTTATACAAAAATTCAACAGCATATATCCAACTAAACAAGTCACTTGTGAAAAAGAAAATAACAAACTAAATTGTTTGGATATTACTTTAATTAAAAAGAACCATAATATTGATTTTCAAGTATACAGAAAGCCAACATATACACCTGCAATTATTCCAGCCAAATCAACGCACCCCTAGAAATACAAAACAGCAGCATTCCAATCTTTTATTAGAAGAGCATATATTCATAAATCTACTAGGAAAGCGTTTCTAGAAGAAATCAAATGGATAAAGCAGATTGCAGTACAATTCGGATACTCCAAAAGTCTAATTGACAACATGAACGAGTTGAAACTAACAATGAGCCAAATAAAAACGAATTAAAATATATTGGCAGTTTACCATACATACATCCAATCACTGACATCATAAAAAAAAAATGCAAATGGCATAAACTGGATATCGGTATAACAGTTATGAGTAACACTAATATGTTAACATCTAATGGGAATAAAAGATCTATGTTGCAAATAGCAGGAATTTATAAGATCCCTACAATTGACCCGAGTAATGGAGAATATCATAAGTGCTATATAGGTAGCACTAAAAGACGTTTTTCAGCAAGGTTGCAAGAACACCATAATAATTGGATAAAAAAAAAAAAAAGAAAAAACAGCAATAATTCAATATTGTAACCAACATCAACTTATTCCAGACTGCGAAAACTCTAAAATATTAACATCACATCAAAACCATAAACAAATCTTATTATCAGAATCCATGGTCATCAAAAAAAAAAAAAACTAAAGATAAAAACTGTAACACATCTGCACCATACGAATTGGCTTACCCATTAGAATATTTAATAGAACAAAATAATTATAAACAATATATGAGGAATATGAGAAAAAACAAAAATAAGAATACAACATAAAAGAACAAAAGTTATACGAAAATCTAAACAATTCTGAGATGGACGCTTAAAAGGCACAAATAAGAGATTACGCGAAAAAGCACATATAAGAAACGTGCAATGACAAAAGATCACGTGTGTCAAGAAAAACATTTAAAGAGGAATTCGTGAAGATAACCGACATTGCAAGTAGTACAACAGGCCGCAAAGTCTGCATGTACGACCACTGATTATGACAGCGGAAATATGCTGTTAAAACTAGTCTAGTAACTTACGGAAGCTGGATATAAAAAATGTGCTTTTCTCGACTATTTTTAATAATTTCAAATACTTTTATAGGACTATTACAATCCCTCAGCTTCAAATTGCAATTACATGATTTGACGAGATGGACTCCCTTTTATAAATGCTGATCATCGATTTTGGTAAAACATTTGCAGAATATGGAACATCGGAGTCATCAAGGAATGACGTTTAAGCGTCAGATTGAATGACAAGGACAATCGGACTTTATTAAAAATAAGAAGAAAAGGAATTATAATAGAAGAAACCAAATGTTTCGACATGAACGTTAAACGAAATATTTGAACTTTGGATCAAAAAGAAGTGAGAGATAAATCAATAATTTCCGAACATAGTTTGACTAAATCAAAAAGAATGCCGTTTACGCACAGGATCGGATAAGTCAGGTAGTCGGATATAGCTTCAAAAAAAAAAAAAAAATCTGAATGAATAAAAATGACCACCAAAAACATTATCTTATGAGATAATTATTTAAATAATTGTACTATGTTATTCTATTATGCAATAGTTATATGAAAGCATCCAGTACCAAATAACATTATCACTTATTTACAACGTGTATAACAGTAATTTTTGAGCAATAACATAATGTTGTTCGAAAGAAAGGAAAACTTGAAAGTAATTTGTGCAGAATGCCTTATTACTTTGTTTTTGATTAAGCACAATATTCTGCTGAGGTGTACTGATCACATGGATCCGCTTCTGCGAAAAAAAAATCCCAAATCATGAAGTAGAAGACTTCTGCCATCGTTGGAGAATTTGCAGCTGAAGGAACTTTGAGATTAGTGGCCACTCTGAAATTTAAACCTTTCTGCATCGCGACGGAAGGTAGTAACGATTCTAATGCAAAGCTTTATTTATCCTATTGTTGTGACATATTAGAGCGATGAAAATCGTGTAGTCGAGAATAATGTTTAAACAGTTCCTGTCTTAAATGGGGACAGCACTAGAAGAAATATAGGTAATCTCCTAGAGAATTTGAAAAAAATTGGTATTCCCGTGGATAATTGCATTGGATTAGTGGCTGATAACGCTCCTGTGCTGGTTGGGAAGAAAATTGATGTTGCTTCTATTTGCAAGATTATCAAAAACATCTTGTCATCGTAGGATGTCCTTGTCATATTTTGAATTTAATTGCAGCAGAAAAGGGTTCTCCATGCCTTCCTTGAAATGTGGACGAACTGTTAGTAGATATTTTTTATTAATTACAAAGAAGTTCAAGAGGAAAGGAAAAACTTAAATGTTTTCAGGAGCTACACAATAGTGAAACAAAAAAGGTGTTAAAACATACTTGTACAAGGTGGCTTTCTCTAGGTAAGTGCATTGTCAGATTGTTAACACTGTGGAATTCTCTTACAGAAAGATGAAATATCAATGAAAAACTCGAGTAAACCTAGGGCAGATCCCAAGACTCTAGGAGTCAAAAAAGCACATGCGTCAAAGAAGTGCGGAGGAAGTAGAAAACAATTCTCAAGATCAGTCTAAAAAATTGCGAGTATCTCAAAATGTGAGTATCCGCTATACTCTTTTCCACAAAAAGATACTTTTATTTGCTCACTACTGACATAAATAAGGCTTATTGTCTTTTTCTGGTTTGTATTAACCCCGTATTTCGACAAAGTGAACACTCTTCTGCAGTCCACAACCCCTCTTATCCATAAACTTGGACACATATTATTAGACGTTGTTAAACAGATGCTGCCCAGGTCTGTAAAGCCATGTGTGATGAATCGGGAAGAAGACTGCATGAATGCCATTTTCAACAACATTCGGAACCAGAAAGACTATTGTGATCTTCTGATTCCAGATGAAACAAATATTTTCATTAATAGTTTGAAAGATGAAGATAATCTATTTTTTTGTAGGCATTAGAAATTATTATACTGAAGTATGTGATTACATGCATAAAAAGTTTCTTCTAAGAAAAAGACTCAAAAGCATGAAGGACATCCGCTTTTTTCTGTTCCATTTTTGGTGTTACCGATCTTATTCCAAAAATAAAATAACTTTTTTATGGGGGTCCCCCTCTTGCAGCAAGCAAAATCGTAATGACTTCAAACGATGGGATGGTTACGGCTAGAAATGACGTCGCCTCTTCCAGGGATGGAAATTCTGTGCCAAAGTGTGCCAAAACAAAGGTCTAGCTACAAAAGGCAGGTTTTGTGCCATTGGACGCCAGAATATATGTGCCCGTAGTCATCGTCAAGACTTTGGTACAGTAAATTCTCCGTGCACACTCTTCGGCTTGACGCTGAGTAAGTCCGTGCGGTGAGAAGAATGATTCAGCGACTCCTAGTACCAGGAATTTTATGTAGTTACTCTGGAAAACATAGAGTATGCTATGGAAATCGTCGGTCCGCTACGGATGACGGAAAGCATTGAGTATGCTATGGAAATTGTCGGTCCGCTACGAACGACGAAAAACGTCGAGTACGCAATGGAAATCGAAACGTTTTCGCCCCTTTCTTTTTATTAAAAAAATTAGCTAGATCAGTATTTAATCCGTTCATGGTGGAATCTGCGGTATCGATTTTCATTTTCCATAAAATTCGTGTTTTTCCATTTCTTAGTTACTTCTTACTCATCATCATCATCATCAACCATTATCAATCCACTGCTGGACGAAGGTCTCCCCAAGTTTCCTCCACAACGGTCTGTCTTGTGCCAGTCTCCTCCATGTCACCCCTGCATACTTTCGAATTTCATCCACCCATCTCCCATGTGGTCTTCTTCTGGGTCTTTTCCTGTCCCTTGGAATCCAATCTAAAATTTCGGCTGTCCATCGATGATCTGTCCTTCTGGCTGTATGTCCAGCCCATTGCCATTTCAGGGATTTAACTCTGATCATGATGTCTTCCACTCTTGTCATTTTTCGGATCCACGAGTTCCTCTTCTTATCTCCTGGTTACACCAAGTATGCACCTCTCCACGCTGCTTTGAGCTGTCTGCAGCCTTTGTATGTCTCTTTTAGTTAAGGTCCACGTCTCTGCACCATACGTAAGCACTGGAAGGATGCATTGATCAAACACTTTTCTTTTAAGACATAATGGCATATTGCTCTTAAAAATTATGCTGTTTCTTCCAAAAGCTCTCCAGGCAAGTTTTGTACGCCGATTAATTTCTTCATCAATGTGACCCTCACTTGATATCTGCTGTCCAAGATAAACGTACGTGTCTGTTATCTCCAGCTTTTCTCCATCAATCGATAAATCTTCATTTCTTGTAAAAGCATTGAACATCACTTTTGTCTTCTGAAAGTTCATTTTTAATCCCACTTCTTTACTCTTGTCAGCAAGTTCCTGGATCATACTCTGCAGCTCTGATGGGGTAGTTGCAAAAATGACTACGTCATCAGCAAAACGAAGGTGGGTTAGATAATCTCCATTAATCTTTATCCCCTTGTTTTCCCAGCTCAGCGACTGAAAAACACCCTCCAATGCGGCATTAAAGAGCTTCGGAGATATGGTGTCACCTTGTCTCACTCCCTTTCCAATTTTTACGTGTGTTGTATTTTCAAACAGCCTAATCTTTGCACTTGCATTTTCATAGATGTTATTAATAATATTAATGTATGCATCTTCAATACCGCAGGTTTTCAGAGCCATTGTAACTGCTGATGGTTTCACCAAATCAAAGGCTTTTTCATAATCGATAAAAGCCATGCACAATGGAAGTTCATATTCCCTCGCTCTTTCAATTAGTTCTCTCAGCACGTGGATGTGATCTATTGTGCTGTAGCCACTTCTGAATCCAGCTTGTTCTCTCGGTTGAGCCATGTCCAGTGTTACCTTCAAGCGGTGTGAAAGAACTTTAGTGAAGATTTTTTAAACTACTGATAGGAGGCTGATAGGTCTGTAGTTTCCAAGATCCTCAATGTCACCTTTCTTATGTAGCAGGATCATTGTAGCGGTGTTCCAATCCTCAGGAATCTTTCCTTCATTAAGGCATCGAGTGAAAATTTGGGCGAGTACTGTTTTGATTTCTCCACTTGCTTCTTGTATGATGTCTACAGTAATTCCATCTTCTCCTGGAGCTTTTCCCCGCTTCATGTTCTTGATTGCATGTGCAACTTCTGCTGGAAGGACTGGAGAAACTCTGGTACTGGTATCTTTCATGATGTCTGGAGTGCATATATCATCCCTTTCATATAATTTAGAGTAGAAATCTTTCACTCTTGTCAAAATTTCGCCTCTATTTCTTGTTACAGAACAATCTTCTTTTCTCAGTGCCATAATCTGTTTTCTTTCCTTACTGAGATGTCCCTTTGCTATCTTTAGGCTTTGGTTGTTTTCAATTGCTTTCCTCACTAGTTCACAGTTGAATTTTCTTACGTCTTCAGTGATACTTTTTCTTACTGTCTTGTATAGCTCTATATATTCCACTTTGGAAGTCACATCTTCTTTAGTTGTCCTCATATCTCTCTTCTTTTTTGCATCAACATTTTCGTTTTTCCTGATAATTTATTTACATGCAACTTGTTCTTAGACCCAGCTAATTTTGTTGCTGTTTCCATAAGAGCTTTGGTTACTTTTCTGTTAACTTCAGAGATGTCCACTTCTTCCGATGTTAGGCCTTCTAAAGCAGAGAACCTGTTCTTCAGTTCCAACTTGAAGGTATTATGGTGTTTTTTAAGGTTGGTTATGTCGATAGATTTTGTTTGTCTTATGAGCTTGCCACGTTCCAGTTTAGTGTTGAGGTGCATCTTACATCTCACCAATCTATGGTCACTACCTGTGTTGAACTTGTTTAGCACACTGCAGTCTTCTATGACGAATTTTTGTTACACATAATAAAATCAATTTCACTTGTCGTCCCATTTGGATGTCTCCATGTCCATTTCCTGTGTGGCTTTTTCTTGAAGAAGGAGTTCAAGATGAAAAACCCTTCTGCCTCTGCAAACTCAACGAGAGTATTTCCACGCTGGTTTCTGTTGCCATGACCGAATTTACCTACCGAAGTTTCATTCTGTTGCCGTTGCCCTATTTTTGCATTGAAATCTCCCATAATTATTTTCAAGTGCTGCTTACCTTTATTATTTAGATGACAAATTTCCTCATAAAATTCTTCAATTTCTTCTTACTCATACATGATATTATTTCATGGATTTTTTTGCGGAATTCCGCTTTTTCTGTCATCTTTTGGGTCATTCTTGAGATCAATATAACACTTTTTGAAAAGAACTGTTTTTTGGGGGGGAAGGAAGGGGTCTTTTCCGTCTGGGGACGGTATTTCATCTTTCAAAACTTTAGAAAGAAAATGGAAGTTAAATGAAGTGAAGATTCCCCCCCCCCCCATAATCCTAATTTATTTTTCTCGCGATGTTTCTTCGACCCAGTATTGTTATTAAATTTCTTTTTAATGCATAAATATTTGCATTTTAGCTTGAAAAACGGAGGGAAAATGTCCGAAAACGGAAGTTAGACGGAGCGAAGATTCGCCAGTAATCGTAACTGCGCGCCGCCTTCCCTCCATGGAGATTTTGTCTAGAATTTTGTATAAAGCTTCTGACGTTCTATCTTCACTCACATCATGGAAACCCAAAAATCACTCAACCAATACACCTTCCGAATCAACAATTTTATTATTAAAGAGCACTCGGAAGTCTGGTTATGTCTTCCCATCTACTGAATAGAAAAGCATTGAACTTCATTTATTTTATTTTTGACGTGATCGTTTATATAATCAGAAAAACATTCAATTAATTCGTTTTGAATAGTTTTTGAGTCACCTGTGAAGACTTTTTATCGTTTCGTATTGATTTTGAATTTTTAAAGGACTTCTTGATATCAACAGTGAAAGCAATTCCTTGAATTTCTACGATTTATCGAGTCAGTGCCTTCGTCATGGTCACAGAATGCTAGTTCTTGTTTACTCAACAAAAACATTACTGCATCAATCATTGTCTGCAGGAAAAGTTTGTTTGAACGAATGCTTTTGTTGAAATGCATTTTCAAAAGCTTAGCATTTTCCCTCAGGGCATCGGCAATGGTGTTCTGATTCTTTTCAAAATTATTTAGCATTAATTCGCATTTAGGTGTTTGCTAGAATCGCCACGTTTGTGAAGTGCCTGTTTTATATTTAAGAAATCTGAAAATTGTCTTTATTCCACGCCGAATTTTATTACTAAAAAATAAGCAGGGCCAACAAAATAATTTTTGTAGCACAGAAGAGCTACAAAGCCATTTATATTCAGTAAACCAACAAATTTTTTAATTAATATCGTAAGATTTACCGCTCTTCATGATTTCTTTCTGGCGACAATTGTCAGTGAATCAGTCAGTCGTCCTTGAAGTAAAATGTCTCTTTTATTTTCATCTTTCCACCGATTGAACAGGGTTTGCAATAAATTACGGACAATATCGTTCACAGGATACATACTGAAAACTATCACTATCAGTTAAACTGTACACGAAACTAAAGTAACTAATGAAGTTTTTAAAAAACAATCACAAAACACGAAAAAACAAATCTCTTTTGGAAAGTATGTACCAAAACATTGCAAGGAACAAGCCCTAGTGGATTGCAAAGAACCCTTGGCAATCCGTCCCGTTCCGCTGCGATCTTTTCGGAAGGTCACAAGTCCAGGTGCAGAGCCTTGGCGTCTCAAGCTAAAACACTTCACTTGCCTGGCAGATAGGGGAGGGGGACGTCACTGTTACCATGGCAACTCGGACGAAAACTGCAGACTAAGCATTATCATTTCAGCTCTTCACTTGAACTGTTTTGCATATAAGGGCTTGTTTTCCGTATTGAACACGCATTGTGGATTGACATCTAATCAAAATTTTGGGTATTTTGGCACTCAATAAAGGCAAATATATATATATATTATACGAAATTATTAAATAAAACCTTATTTCAAATGAAATAGGTGAAGAGGCACTTCACCTGAAAAGCCGCCACTGCTATATATTTAATCTCTTGAAACCCAAATACATACATTAAATCTATTTAGTTGGCAGTCGTGACCGATACCGAAATGTCGTGATTGTGTACATTAGAGAGTGAAATGCAAGATTCATTGAACACTCCCCCCCCCGGTGTGTGAAAGTTCAGCTTTTCCTATCACTGCCCACTTTCATGCCTGTGGGTTGCAGGTAACAAAATTAAGTGCTAACATGCAAAATATGAAACTTGCTGATACCCGATGGTCATTGATAAGCGAGCAGAAAAATGAGTTGGGGAAGAACCCATTTACGTCCCTTGTGATGTTCATTCTTTTGATACCTCACAGCAATGCTGAGTGCGAAAGGATGCTCGGCCAGATAAAAAAATAAATCAGAACTGAATTTCGCTCATCACTTTCAGATTGCAGAACATGATAATCATGAAATCCAACTTGAAACGTAGTTGTTACGAACAAGAGTTTGATAAAAGCTTCTTAGTAAAGCATTTGTTGGATGAAGAATATTAATTTCATAAATCTACCGGGCATTTTTCTTAAATCTACTGGATTTCTCTTTCTTGGAGTCGGCAGGTATGCTAAGGACAAATCTGATTGGTTTTTAGCAGGAAAGACCACTGTCACATTGCCTAAAGTAGTTTTTTTACTATAGATAACTCAATAATAAAGAATCTTATTTAACCATTATCAAGAAATTAGGCATTAAAAAAGAGGGATCTTATGTTGGTAAACATCGAACCCCCCCCTCCCAATGTTACATAATAAACTTAAATTCATGTTTTGCAAAAAAAAAAAAGAAAAAAAGAATTTAGGTGGGACTGGCTGTGATACATTCTGAAAATTAACTTATTGAAAACAAAATTTCTTTGTAATGTTACTTTTAAATGTCACTTTTAAAAAAAATTAATTGGAAGTTTTACAATGAATTTTGTATTCTCTTAAAGCTAGTTTAATAAGCTTCCTATTGAAACCAGAATCAACTGGATAACACGTTTAAAAAAAAAAAAATGTTTACTTTTGTATGTAAGGACTACCTTCTCACCAATTATCATTAAAATGTGAGATGTCAAGGTTGAGTGCTGTGTTGATTTGATATGGAATGACCCCTATGTGGATAACACACTCACTAAGACAGTATTATTTGCTCTCACTGATCATGTGCTGTGGAAAACTCAGGGTCACATGTGTTCATTGGTGCTGGAGGGGCATATCTGTAGAACTCTGGGAATGCTGAAAAAAAAAAAACATTATTTCTGCACTTTCTGGCCTTGAAAGTAACAATCAGTTTAAAAATGACCCCCTCCCCCTCCTATTGGACTGATGGTTCAACTTGTGAATCACGACTTTACTGTAGGAACCTATTACAGTTTGGGTACCTTTTCTTCCTTTGGTCAATGCAGTCAAACTCATTTATCCAATTCAGAAGCCATTGAAAAAAATATCTCCAAACTTTTTCTTTTTTTTAACGGCAAATATTTATTCGTCTTTTTTTTGTTTTGTTTTTTGTTACACTTGGTTTAATAAACTTCAACTGAAAAATTGCTTGGGGGGGATGTGCCAAATTAAAGTTATACAAAATTCTTGTGGGGACTGAGCTAGCAAGAGCTTTAATTTTTTCACTTAAATGTTCTTGAAAAGCTTTAAATTTCCCCCTGTTAGATAAGTAGAAACCCTTTTCATTGCAATAAGAAGCCAATAAATCTGTCAATTGATAAAAAAAAAAAAATTCTGGTTTATTGCTTTTATGAGGAAAGACTAAACAACCAATTTCAATGGCTACCTGCACCCCACTCCCAGTTGAGCTTGTAAAACTTATGAACATTTCTGTAAGTATCAGAGTTGCAACTGCTATATTTTGAAAGTTGAAAATATTGTTCTTATATATATATATATTTTTGTACTGAATGCATATTTTTAATTTTATAGAGTCAATGAAAATCAAATTTACTATTTTTGTGATACTTTTAAGGGATGATAGGTTGGTTGTGTAAGATACAGTTTGAATGAGTTTTTTTTTATTTGTCTGTAATCTACAAAGTAATTTATTCATAGTAGCTGACACCTCTTCACTGCCATTTTTAATTATGGTAATTTTTTAAAGGATTGCGGTTAAGGCCGAAAAATCTGAGGAAAAAGAGCATAAAGATGGATCAAAAGAGGAGTAAGTTTTCATGACAGCCTCCATTTCTCTGTGCTTTGCATGATTATATAAATTCCCATAACATCTTTCTTTCAATTTGCTAAACGCCACTCAAAATGTTAGAGGGGGTGCAGAAAATTTTCAGGGCCCAATATTTCTCCAGAACAGTTTTTTTGCCCTTACTTAAAAATTGAAAAAAAAAACACAACAACAAAAAAAAAAACTCATACTTATTCCAATGAATAAATAAAAACAATCTTACATTGATGGGGGGACGTCAGTTGCACCAAGAAACGGCAGCCTTCCTGTCTCTTTGTAAAGGTTGTCAATCACCTTTAACATCTTCACTCTGGTATTTTTGAGCACACAATTAATAATAAAGCACAAAATCAACTTGTTGTATAATCACCAGTAATAAATTTAAAAATAGTTATATGCCACACCACAAAGTATAGAGCGTCACACTTTATAATAAACTGCACACAAACAATGGTACAAATAACACCTGTAACACGCAGACAGCAACCGTAAAACCATGTGTCCTGGGTGAAGGGTGAAATGGCTGGCAATAAAGCTCACTGCAGATGCGCACTTGAAGTTGCAGTTCTATGCTTATAAATATAATTACAGTAGAATGCCCAAAATCCGAATTGATTGACACCACTGGTAGTTCGGATTGGACGACAATTTTGTTTTTTCTTTTCGTTTCCTCATTCCATACTTCCGGTTTTTAGATCAAAAGAAAGAGCTTCCTCCTATGTCTACTTGATTACTAGAAAGATCTCTGGGCCAACCTTTTAACAGCTCTGAAAGATGTATCCCCCCCCCTCCTCTCATTCTACAAACGGAGACATTGTTCAGGATTTTAATCTGTTCTTTCGAATTAACTATAATGTATTTCATTCTAGCATTTCAGGCATCAAATTGTGCCAGATAATTGTGCTAAATGAAATTTAAATCCTTTGAATAATGAATCGGTCATTTGCTTTTATCTGTCCGGAACCCCGTTATTTTTTAAATCGACACCTGTGACACATTCACTGCCATTAGTTTTGGAAACTTTTATTAGCGTGACTAATAGTTGTATCATACTTGTTACTCCGCCTTGGCATTAGTAAAGTTGTTAGATTTTGATGAATCGTCTGCCAGTGGCAGTCCACAGTACATCACTGGGCTCATAACCTCTTGTATTCATAACGACACAACATTTTTCAAAATGACTACCTGATTACTGTGCAGTAAATTACTCTTTAACACTATACAGGGGTGCTTATTTTCCGGAAATTTTCGGCATTGTTTTTTTTTTTTTTTTTTTTTTACTCCCACCAGAGATTTTCAGCGTTGTTTTTTTTTTTTTACGGAAATTTGCGGCGCCGTACTCCGGGAATTTTCTACTTGTTTTTTTTTTTTTTTTTTTAGAAATATTATTTTATAGCCACTGGCAAGGCCTGTCACTGTCCTTTCCCTGTTTTCCCTTGGTTGGTGGCCAAAGCAAAACTCAATTCCACTGGGAGTTGGGAAATCTGACTGACTGCCAATCTACCCCCACAGAGGAGAAGAGAAACAGGTCCACTCTGAGTCTACCCCATTCAGCTGGGAGAGATCCCCTCCCACCTCCACCCGATGTTATATGTGTCTTCTAAAAGTGTATTAACTGTTTGCTTTCCTTTGTTGTTTGGTGCTGGGTTTGCCCAGAGCTACTCCAAACAGAAATTCCGTACCCCTTTCTTTTCCTGGCAGTGCCCCTTTGCTCCTGCCCCAACCCAGGGCTTAGTGGCCCACCCACTCTGTCTGCTGCTTTTGACCTTCAAGACTTTTCATCTCATCATCACAGAAATCTAGGGAGGATCTCCATTCTGACTTTTTGTTCCCCATTCCCTCTTTCCTTTGGGATGCCATGTAGTTGCTGCTCAGAAAATCTTTGTCATTGGTTTCAATGCACTCTTTGACCTTCTGGCTTTCTTAAAATGCAGTCCAGGATGTGGGTGACTGTCCCCTCTTAATCTTTCCCCCACCCTGCTTTCAGTAGTATGGTAACTTGAGTTTACTGCACTCCTAAGTACTTCAACTTGTTCCTGCTCCATTTGACTGCTGCTGCACTGGGGACCACTAGTTATCCTTGCTGCTCCTCCTGGTGAAGTGCTATTCTACAGAATAGTTTCTGTTCCTGACGTCGCATGTAATTTATGATAATGAAGTTTTTGAAAGATTCTGATGCTGAGCTCATAAAATTTTTGGAAAAAGATATCCGCAATAAATATCGCTGGGATTGGCTTCAGAAGCAAGATGCCAACGCTGACGCCATTTGGATATGGTGTCGAAAAACTGATTCTCCTGGGGAATGTTTCTGCATTTGGTGCAACAAAAGCATTCAATATGAAAAGGATGGTGTAAAAGCATTGGTAAGCCATTCAAATTCTTCACAACACAAATCTTCAAAAACATCTGTAAAGAGTTCAATGAACTTGTATTCTTATACGTCTGCAGAAAACCCTGCTGGTGATAAAAAGCCACTAGATCTAAGTACCCGTACAGTTAGATCAGAGGCAATTTTATGTTCATTCATAGCGGAACACTCTCTTCCCTACAACATTTGGGCCTCAACTTATAAAGCTGGCTCAGACATTGTCAAAAGACTCAAATTCATTAAGTATGAATAGGTCAACTGTTACATACAAAATGAGAGATGGCCTTGCTCGTACAATAAAAAAACAAATTGTCGATACCCTCAGACAGACTCCCTTCTCATTAAATATTGATGAGAGCACAAGTCGGGTGAATTGTAGTGTCTTGACTATTCTTGCACAATATTTTTGCCCTGAGCCACAAGAAGTCGTAATACAACATTTATCATCGATTCAACTTCAGGTTTGTTCTGCAGCCAATATTTACTCAAAAATAGTAAATTTAATAGAAGGAAATAGTATTCCTTGGAGTAACCTAATTAGTCTCCTGATGGACTCGTGCAACACTATGAGGGGTAAAAAAAAAAAAAAAAAATGGTGTAGAAACATTACTTCGTAACAACGAAGCTCCACATCTACTTCATATTGATGGTGATAGCTGCCATACTGTTAACAACAGTGTAAAAAGATTCACTGCTCCTTTTAAAATGCACATTGAATCATTGTGTGACAACATTCACTTTGACTTGCCAAGTGTTGACAAAAGAGAACTATTTTTCAAAATCTGTATGATTTTGGGAATTCAAAAGCTCTCCTCGCTTTCACGACCAAATCATAGATAGCTGTGTGTGCTCCCAGCAGTTAAACGCATGATTTTGTTGTGGGATGCTTTGCTAATCTTCTATTATTCTTGGATTAAAGATTCAGAGAGAAATTTGTATAAGTCTGATTTGGATAAAGTGTATGAGGAAAGAAAAATTAGTAATTCTTGTGTGTCCAAACTTGTGAAAATCCAAGATTCTTTGAAATCAAAAAGTTTAACAGAAATGGGAAAAGAAAGGAAGAATAAAATTATTGAAAGCCTTTTTGTGGTGCAAAAGAAAACATTACTTGAAATCCATCTCTACAAAGCTGTTCTGCCTATATTCAACGAATACATAAAGCTGTTTCAGAACAAACAACCTATGTTGCATAGATTGCATGTTAACTTTTTGTGTTGATAAAGAAAATTCTATCATTTTTCATTAAACATGAAATAATCTCAAAGTGCAAAACTCACAAGGATCTTTTAAAAATAGATTTGAAGAGTGGCGATAATCACCTGCCAGACAAATTTATTTATGTTGGAGAAGCCAAAAAACGTATTGCTGCAAGTACATCAAATGATTATATGGTATCATCATTTTAAGAAAGAGCTAAAGGAATCTGGCATCTGGCATGCTCCTTATACATGATCCAAAAACTTCCTGTGGGGAATTCTACTCTGATTAGTTTTTCAGGGTTAGACCCATCTCTCTTAGGGGACAAACTATATACCTATATAGCTCTTTCAAAATTGACTGATGCACATAGCTCAGTGCTATCTGCTAACGAAATGCTTGTTATCGATGAAGAAATCAGATCATATAAAATCTATACAGCAATTAGTGATATCTTTAATTACTCGGCCAATAAGAAATGTGAAAAAAATAAAATTCCCAAAGGCATTGATGAAAACTGGTCTGCAGTGTCAAAAATGTGCTCACATGATGAAATACAAAAGCACTCCACATTGGGTAAACTTGTAAAAGCACTCGTCTCATGCTTTCATGGGCCAATTGTGGAAAGCTCATTTAATTTCATGGATATTATCATCACACAGCACAGAACTAGTTCAGATGCAAAAAGCTTGTACAATTATCATACCATCAAATATAACCTCTTAGCAATGAAATGTTTGGTGTTGAAAATCCGATCACCACTGCAGTTGACAAAACTTTGTTACAGAACATGCTGCAAAGCTGGAAAATTCATCACAAATCAACTAAAGAAGGCATGAAATAATTGGAAATCATTTTTCTGGAATAAATAAATCATCAGCAGCTAGCTCTGTAAGTACAAAGATTGTGGTGAGCCCTAAAATTCCAACGCAAAATCTCTCAACACCAAAGCAGGGATCTGAGTGCAGTAAACGTAAATCTCACACAAAGGATTTGCAGCAAAATAAAAACAAAATAACCAAATTTATTTCTAAAGCATTATGAAGTATGAAGTTTTGCCTCCATCAGCAGCATTGGTGACTTATTACGTGAATATACAAATCATTTAAAGTATAAACTGAACAAACTTTGTCGTATACATTTCAGTCTTTTCTGCACAAAAAAATACACCATTGACACAGGCAGGCAAGGCATCAATTATGTAAGTTGCCTTTTTTATTTCTTTTTTCTCAGTATTTTACTTTTTATAAGTAATATTTATAGCTTTGAAGAGCCAAACACTGGAAATTTGCAATTAGTAAAATTTTATAAAGGCCACTGTTCTTTAAAAAAATATCAGAACTTGGGAAATAAATTACATATGTAACACATATTCTGATTTTTTTTTTTTTTTTGTAAGTATTGATCTATGTTAATTTCAGGAAATTTGATTTCACAGAATAAGCACCCCTGACTATACTTGTTGTCAACAAGTCAAAATTTCGTTTTGTTATTGCTATTATTACTGTACTATTTTACCACTAGGCAAAATGTTCCCTAGAACTATTTTAATTTCCCCCAAACCTCGTTCGGGGTAATTCTGCACCCCTTAAAAAGTGTAACACCCCCCCCCCCCCACCACCACCACCACCACCCCTTTTTGTGGTTGGGCGGAAGGAAATGAGACGTACTGTATCAAGTCCAAGTTGTGTGCCACCAAACTTTGAATGTTAAACGTGCACACTATGAAAATCTCTTTTGTCGTCAGCAAGTGTGTTGGCTTCGGTGTGCATATGTGAAGCCGTTGTTTACTCTTTCTCAGCGGCCGCCCTGGTGGCACAGTGGTCTAAGCGATGGCCTCTGATCATTCGTCCGAAAGGAGTCCGGGTTTGAATCCCGGTGAGGCATGGATGTTGTGTTTGTCTTACGGCACTGGCTCTCTCCCTTCCCTGGAAACAGTGATGCTAAATTAGGGACGGGCGACTGCTTATAGCCCATTGAGTTGCTCATGGTGGTCGTTAAACCTTCAATAAAAAAAAACTCTTACTCAGCGTTGGCACCTTTCCTTGCTTCACTGATGTCCGGCAGTTTGAGCACAACATAAACTGTTGAACATCTTCATCTGTGAATTCCTGTTGTAAGAATTGCAACATAGATGCATTGGGCCGTTTTAAATCATTTTGGAACCATGTGCGATCCCAAACTGTACAAACGAAACCCAATTTGTTACCATAGAACAACTTTTCAAAGTGCTTCGTCGCTAATGGGTTATAAATGCTAAATCTCGATTCTCAAACGTCTCGTCTGCTTGTATTTCGTCGCATTCCATGGGTTCTATCTCACTGTCGACATCCATTGCCTGTGAACTGGCATTTTAGCCGCGCTGCAAAATTTTCCACTCCAGTTTGGCAACCATTTTGTGGTGGCGCATGACATTATTTCATTCTTGTTCTTTTAAACCGTGTATTGCTTATTTCAATATGCATTATAGTTTTAAAGTTAAGATTTGTCTGTTATGCACAAAATCATAACATCGACTTTCGCGCGCGCGCGCACACACACACACACACACACACACCACCTGACTTGCGGGGTTAGAAGTTTTCTGTCAAAATAGGGGAAATACTTTTTAATGTGTAGGGATTGACTTATACATGAACAGGCTTATACGCAACTATATAGTGTTTTTGTCTGAAGATGTTTTTTTCCCTATTTTTATCTGGTTCTACTAATTTTTGCCACTGTCCCAGCAAGAATACATCTCTGCTGGTAAAGACCCAACCCTAATTTCTCCATATACAAAACAAATAGTTTATCATAATTTTATCTGTGTGATTAAGAAAGCTGCAAATGTTTGTGTAAAGTTTCCATTGATATTTCAGTTAGAATTAATTGGATATTTGTTACAGGTATAGTGTTTTAGGGACTCAATTTTGTAAATTAAAAGAAAAACAAAATTGGGAATTAGAAAATTTACCCTGAAGCCTTTGAAATTTCTGTAACTAACACAATAATTTTTCTGGTTTCTTATTGAGTGTAAAAGAATATTTTGTTCTATATTTTATTGTGTCTGCTGCTACCCCTGTTCATGTGCGTTTCACATTTTTACAGCACATGAAGTTAACACAAATCTTTCTTCTCAAATGTTGACATTTCTTGCAAGTCTCCTGCATAGATCAGTATCGGTGTGCTTCAATAATGACACTTGTGGTGTGTGAAAGCTTGGCAGTATCAGTTGTTTTACACCAGTAAAAAAAAAAAAATATTGGTTTTATCACAGGGTGTCCACATTCTGGGTCAGGGGAAGTCAGGGAAATGCCTGAAATCTTGGTAAAAGTCAGGGAAAATCAATGATATTAAAAAAAAAAAAAAAGTCAGGGAAAACCTTTGGATATACAACTTTTGTAATATGACACAGCAGGAAGCTGTTCGGCACAGGTTGCCTTGGAAGCTTTACTTCACCTGTGCTGTGGGTCACGTCTGCCTTGCTCATCAGTTTTTTTTTTTTGTTTTTTTTTTTTACAGTAGTGCTTTGTTCTTGCATGTGGGAAGCTGCTCGTTAGATTTGTCATGTCGAGAAAAAAATTATCAATGAATTTGTATCATATTTTGTCAAAAACTTGACGAAAGTTGCAAAGACATACTTATATTTACAGAAAGTCTTATGTATGGAGAGGATTGTATAAGTCGTGCAAAAGGTTGAGTGGTATAAACATTTTAAAGGTGCTTGTGAAAGTGTTTAGAATTATGAACGGTCTGGGAGACCCACAAGCGCAGCAAAAGGGAAAACAATGTTGAACTTGTGCGCATAGCTGTGCTGAAAAATCGCCAAATCACTATTTGTGAGTTATCTGAATTCTTCAACATTAGTTTTGGTTCAATTCAGTAGATTCTTATGAGCAATTTTTAGGTATTAGGTGCATCTCAGCCAAATGTGTGCCAAAATTGCTTCAGCTGCCTGTGACCTGTTTGAGTGTGTCGAAAACAACGAAAGCTTTTTAATAACTTCCACAACTGGTGATGAATCGTGGATTTATAGTTATTATCCTAAAACTAAGGCCCAGTCTTCACAGTGGAAGACTCCAAACTCTCCCAGATAAAAAAAAAAAAAAAAAAAAACACACAGGTGCAGCAAAGTCAAGACCGTGCCTACTGTGATTTTTTTTTCAATCATAAAGGAATTGTGTATCATTAGGCTCCATCAGGCCATACAGACAATGAACAAGGAGTTATACTGTCAAGTTTTGTTGCATTTGATGTATGCAGTTCATCACAAAAGGCTGGCATTGCAGGAGAGTGGCAACTTCACCGTGATAACATGCCTACCTATGCATTGCAACTTGTGCAGCAGTTTCTTGCTAAGCACTGCATTGCACAGGTGTTGTTTGCAGTGAACGACTAGATTCGTGCCCCGGATGAAACTAGCCTCCGGTGTTTAGTGACAAAATGCATAAACTGCCATGAAACAGGAGGACGTAAAAAAGCCGTGCTTTATGGGGAGGGAGTGACAACGGAATATTTATTGCACAGCCTGACAGCCGAACTACTGAAACAAAAGCTAAGTTTTGTTTAAGAACGAGCCTGCGCAATGCGTTCCACTTAACCGGGAGAAGAGCAAAAATTACCAACGCCGATAACTTAGTTTATCTGAGAGAACAGTATTCGTGTTAGTTGCGGTTCATGTTAGCTGTGGATATAAGTTGTATTTAGTAATGGATATACCATGTTTTTTTTTTGTTTTTTTGGAAAATAAAATCCAGCAATAATAGAGTATACCTTATAGTAAGCAATTGTGTAAAATTCCCGATCTGTCAGCGGTAGTTACAAATTCGTCTTCTGCACTGTTGATGAGTGACATAATTTCAGAATCGGAATCTACATCGTTGGCAAATCTGAAACTTATGCAAGCGGACTATGAAAAAGCGTTAAAATAAAATAAAAAAAAATCTGTTGCACAGTTAAAGAATCTTGGATAAAAACATTTAATTGGCTAAAGTCAGATGACAAGACTGTTTGCAAATTTCATCCTAGAATTGCTGATACCACCAGTAATTTTTTCAAGCAATGTTGGGTGTCAGGTGGTGATATAGTTTAATAACAAAGTGCACACAACAGTAGTTGAAAACATAATATTTGCCTTTGTTTCTAGACAACAATTCTTGGGATTTTATGATGCACACAACAGTAGTTGAAAACATATTTGCCTTTGTTTCTAGACAACAATTCTTGGGATTTTATATTTTTTGTAAAACACAGGACATACATTAAAAATTCTTGAACATGGCATCACCACTAAATTTCACAAATGCCATTGATTACCTTTCTTAAAACTTGAGATATGCTTTTGTGCATTTTGAATACAAACACTTTAAAATGGTGATGCAAAAGATGTATAAAAAGTTTATCATAATTTTTAACTTAAAAAAATGAATTTTCTGTTTTGTTATCTTGAAAGATAAATTTTTCTGGGCATGTAGATTTTACTTCTGGGCAAGTAAATATTTTCTGCACATGCCCAGCCTGGGCATGTAACTTTTCAAATATTTTTCAAGCCCTGCATAATTAAGGAATGTTGGGCACTAATATAATTATTAGTACATAAGTAAATACGTACTATAATGAAAATTCAACATAATTTGTTAAATACAGAATTATACGCACATACAGTACTTACTAATTACGTAGTTTAATGAAAATTATAGTTTTCTTTTTAAGAAAACGATAAAGGAATCTGCGATTTTTTTTTCTGTTTGTTCATAAATTGCAGAGATAAATTTCGTCAACTTTTTATCGACAATTAAAAAAGAGTAGCACTCTCTGTTCGTTAACTTCTGTAGCAAAAAAGTTGTTTACAAGGCGTATGTCTGCCCTCACGGTGGCAATTGATGGAATGTCGTTTTCACAATGTTCTCAGAACCCGATAATAAGTCCTTGAACATTTGTGTTCATAACTAATGACAAAATATTCTCCTCGGTTGGATCTTCTGTCACCAACTCATTGTCACAGTTGTCAAAAAGTTGTATGTCACAATCCAAAAAATGTGTGATTCTGTTTTTCTCGAGCCACTGCGCTAGTGGTAAATCATCTTCTTCTTTCTCTTCTGCTAAAGGATTCATGTTCTCTGGCGTTTCATTTGACTATCCTGCTTTGCAGAAGCAATGTCGAATCGTTGATTCTGTTACGAGTTGCCAAGATTTTTTAGCATCACCATGGTGTCTAGAATAGAAATGTTGCATTTTTGCACACCCGGGTCCGTCGGCTGTACAACTGAAGTCTTATTTGGGGGAAGAAAAATAACTGTCATCATATTCAAATTTCAATCATCGTGATGGGCTCTATAATTATCTGGCAGTAATAAAATCTTTTGCCTTTGTAGCGAAAATTCCTTGTCCCACTTTCGAAGTTCATTCCTGAATATTTTGGAGGTCGTCCAGTTTTTCCCCATTAGCTGTGTATTTAGCTAAAAGCTTTATTACATTTTTAAAACATCTTAATTTTAAGGACTTTCCAATCGCCATTAGTTCTCACTTCCATCCATGTTCGCATATACGAGACCTGTAATTCGTGACTTGTATAACTTTTTTTTTTATAACAATCCTGCTTCATCTATACATAGTATAAAATAAAGTCCCCGGTAAGCATTTGTCTGTTTGTTCGAGTCAATCTCTAGAATCTCTGGACGGATTTTGATGCGGTTTTCACCCTTCCATAGAGCATTTGTCGAGGAAGGTTTAGGTGTATGAAACATTAATCTATGACAAAAGGTAGCTGCACAGTAACGTCTTTAGTGACAAGTCAATGTGCGGCAACCGGTTTATGAAACTTTTTTGGTCACTGGGGAAAAGACGCGAGGCGCATGCTTGGCGGCCGGTCAGCAGCCACAGACTAAATGCGTAGTTGTTTTTGTCCACACGTATGTATCTCTTTGAGCTCTTTAATTAAAATTTAAACATTGCATTAACATTATGCCGATGAAAATCGTTTATAGGTCGTGGTACATCGGACGCTAAGAGAATTAGTTTATCCTGTCATAATGAAACTTTCCAAGAAACAGAATTTCGATTGGCAAATGACAGGCAATGAATGGTTTTAAAAAGACAATTGCCTGTTGAGGGTAATAATCTCTCTTTAGATTCACCATAAATTCTAAATTGCTACTGTGCAAAGCCGGGCCAGGTTGCTAGTCAACATTAAAAATGTTCTTCATAGAGGTACGCTGTTTCAGACCTCACTTTTTCTTTCCGCTTCTCCACACAGAAGTAAGGATTCTCCTACAATTGTAACAGAAGTAATTTTATAACGTTCCTTAAATCTATCTAGCCATCCATTCAAGCAGACAAAACTTGTTTCTCCCAAAGACTTTGCAAATTCTTCAGACTAGCTCCAATTTGAATTTCTTGAATAACTTTAACCTTGTCTTCAATTAAAAAAAGCTTTTCTTCTTTTCTTTTAAGGCTTGACATCGTCCACGAAGCAAAAAATGTAAGCAAACACAAATTAGATAGAACCAAGCGCACTGTGTACCACGGTGGCTTAAAATGAGGGATAGAGTATGCGACTTCCGTCATAACGCAAAACCTGATTCGGGGGGGGGACAAACGCCGAAAGGATGAGATGACCTTGTTGCCCGCCGCTATGGAACAAACAGTGTTCCTTTTGGGATTTAGAGAAGCGCATAACTAACCAAAAATACCCTCCACACTCACGTGGAAATGTGGTGCCGCTATCTCCGATGTCAGTAGAAAACATTAAGGAGGAAGGTAGTTAATGCTAGACAAAGGAGGAAGGTTTGTGGTGCCAGTCAGGCGGTTTTAAAGAAGAAAAAATGGCAAGTTTAGAATTCGGGGGTTCGCTATAACCGATACTTCGCAAGTAGGCGTCCGCTATAAACGCGCATATAGGGGATTCGTTGAGACCAGAAGCTAAGTTCGTTATAAGCCGAGTGTTCGCTATAGCCGGGTCCGACTGTATCACTTGAAAAGAAAATGATTTCGTGATATTGAAGAGGTACAACAGTATGACAAAGCAGCTGTTTGCGCCCTTTCAGAAGATGACTTTAAAAAAATGCTTCGAGCTGTGGAAACAACACTGGGCTAAGAGTGTGGCTTGGGAAGACAACTACTTTGAAGGTGAATAAGTTTCAAATCTGTAACTCTTGTGCTTTTTAATAATCCAGTCTGGATACTTTTTTATTACACCTTATGGATAACATAACTTGAAAATTATAAAAACAATTTTATTTTTTTCAGCCAAGTGTTATTCTCCCACTCTCCCTCTATATAATCTGTCAGCACATGTTGTAATTTTTGCTTTCAGTTCCTTGCTTTTCCAAAAATTTTTCCTTGTGGATATGATTCACATGGTACACACTGAAGGAAGTTCATAGCTTCATCTTTAAAACGTTTTCTCAGTTCCAATGTAAAGTTATATAATTGTGTAGAAAAGTTTTTTTTTTTTTTAATTATGTTTTTTTTTCTTCTAGGGCTACAAAAGAAGGCACTCCAGCTATTCAGCCATATCGTGTGTTAAAGGGTGTTATGAGAGTTGGTGTCTTAGCCAAAGGTTTAGTTCTCACTGGAGACCTTAATGTGCAGTTGGTCGTAATGTGTGCTGAGAAACCTACTCGTACTTTGTTGGAGCGTGTTATAGATAACCTACCCAAGCAGCTGACTGTAAGTAAATTCTTGTTCAAATAGATGCTGAAAATGACAATATGCAAATGTTGTTATTGTCATTTTTAGCTGCGTGTAACTCCTAAAAAAATTATTTTCACAAAGCTGTATGGAGTGAGGGGGATTACAGTGTGCAAACTATTCCTTTTAAGATCTGAATGGAAAAACTACTGAAGAATAATTTAAAATGCTGTGCTGATCAGAAAATATCAACTGGGGGGGGTTAACATGTATTGTGGTAAAAAAAAAAAGTGAAACATTTTTAATAATCCCGTCTAGATACTTTATATGAAACAGTCCTGCAGGGCAGGGCAAAGATGGTCACCCTCATGGCCTGTTCGAATGCTACTGGAAACTAAATTGAAGTTAGTGCTCATTGGAAAATCTGCCAAGCCTAGAGCGTTTAAGCGCATTTCAATTCCAAGCTTGCCAGTGCTTTATAGAAATCAGAAAAGTGCTTGGATGGATTCGACAATTTTCAAGGACTGGTTCTTCCATCATTTTGTGCCCCATGTAAACTCATACCTAAAACAGACCTGCCAGATTTTACGGTTTACCCTTAAAATTTATGGAAATGTAACTTGTTTTACGGGCAAAATGTTAATTTTACGAATTTGGCGATTCTCCGAGATTTTTTTCTTTTTCTGACGATTTTGCACTCACTATCAAAACTTTTTTTTTTTTTAAACTTAATCCATTCAAAGTAAAGTGCCGATGTAAGTTACGAATAAGTTTTTAGTTACATGTGTTTATTTGGGAACATTTTGCTGCCGTTTTCCCACGTTTTAGGTTATTGTTTTGCCTTTTTTTAAACACTAGAACATGACAAAATTAAGCAAAAACTGCCAGTTTTGTGAAATTAAAAATGCATTGGGGCATGCATGGTTTCGTAACTTCTTCTCTGGCAATAAATTTGACCTAACGAAAAAATGCTACTAAAAGAGGAAGTTAAAAAAAAAAAAAAAAAAAAGTAAGTCCAATGTTCATTCGAGCCAGTGCTGCTCCAGCAATGATTTATTTTGCTGGTCCGTTAGTCAGTAAGTTTTCTACGCTTTCGCTTTCGAACCGTGCTTTGTTCATCGCTCAGTAACGCTCATAAAAATTTCTTTGCTTGATTCAATGAAATTAATATGTTGGGGTACTTACTAATTCATCTAATCCTTAATGAAAATGGTCAAAGGTAAGGTCAAGACGTAGGAGCGAGATTCATTCTTCCGCCCTTTTGCGTGATGACTTGCGTAAAATCAAAGCATGATTGTGATGAAGTTTGGGTATGCTGTTCAGCACCCATAGTGGACCTATCATATTATAAATAGTTGCCATCAGCATTCACGGGGACAGTGTAGTAGCACATGCGCGAGATTTGTTCGCTCGCGTTTCAGAATTTTAGCGCAATATCTTCCGTGGAAATTGGCCCATTTGGATAGAATTTTTAATTATAAAACGCCGCGTGTGTGGCAGCTTTTTAATTTAGAAATTAACGGGAACAAAAAATGTTCTATAGTAAAGCAAAAACACGCAAAATATCAATTAATTCATACTAAGGGATTCGTAAAGAAAACAGTAAAGACCGGGGAGAACACTGTTGCTTTTGCAAACCCACACTTTTTTGTAGGTATGAAATTTTGGGCTTTTAGTAAACAACTCTGAATTTTAAAATATCCGGATTTTGACAGCGCGAGTTTAATCTAGAGAGGAAGTGGATTTTTTTTATCTGTTTGAAAAAAGCGCCATTGGCTTTGTAACTACTATCAAACCGAATTGAATTGTGTGATATTTAGAGATTTTCATTTTCTAAAACAGTACGTGTATTCTACAGTTTGTCATGTTAGGCCATATTTTTTTTTTTTTTTTTTTTTTTTGCAGAGACATAAGATCGGAGTTAAAATCCTGGTTCAAACGTTTTATGCCGTGGTTACGCCGCCACAAAGGGAGCAGGGGACGAGGTGGGGAGGACGTCACCGACAAAGTGGCTGTATCGTTCCAGTTACGCCTGATGTAAAAGACAGTTGGTTTTGTTCCGGCAAAACAATTGTGTTAGTTTACTGCAGGAGAGTGGTTGGTTCAGACGTTGATGGTCCCAGATTATTTTTAAAAGGAATGACTAGAGAAGCTCTATTCGGTAAGATGAAGGGAGGGGGAGGACAGGAAGAGAAGACAGAACTATAAAATCAGTGCCATTTGGAAGTATAACGGATGCCGCCAAAGGGATCGGATTTAGTAAAAGACAAGGCATTGATCCGCCTGTGAGGAATGATGGGGAGGGAGGGGACGAACTCAAAGGAATTACATTCGTAACTAAAACCTAAACCTTTGTTTCAAAATGAAAGAACCTTTCATTTTGAAACAAAGGTTTAGGTTTTAGTTACGAATGTTACTGTCAAATCCTGTTTCATTCATGAAAATGGTTCGTTTTTGAAAATATTTTAGTATGTTTCATGATGGCGTGGGACACGATCCCATTGAAAGGGTAGAACATCCTTCCCTTCAGATGCAAACTTCTGTAAAAGTAAATTATGTATAGAATTTATTTTAATCGATATGAATGTGCCAATAAATTTAAACATCTGTAAACACTTCAGTTAAAAGTTGATGGTTCATTTGGGTAACATCGTTTTTTAAATTGATGTGTTTGGTACATTTAATCAATATGCAAGACAAGTACTTTAATCGAATATATCGATTAAATTTTTTTATGGATTTCTGTTTCTGAAAGTTGGCAGGTCTGGTCTGGTAATAAGCAATATTTTGCAAGTGGAGAAAAAGATAATACTAGAGAAAACACTGGCAGACCTGCCAGGTTTTATGATTTACCCGTAAAATTTACAGAAATCCAACTTGTTTTATTGTTTTACAGGCAAAATGTTAATTTTATGGATTAAGTGATTCTCCCAGATTTTTTTTTCTGATGATTTGCACCCTTCTTTAGAAAACTTGGAAAGTCCTTGAAAATCATGTTCAAGGCCTGTGGAATATCATGGAAAAACTGTGTTTTTTTAAAGCTGTCTTGAAAAGCCTTGAAATTTGAAATTAGTGCTTAAAAATGTCCTTTTAGGAAATCAGTGCCCCCCCCCCCACCTTTTCCTCTCCTCT
Organism: Macrothele yani; assembly: GCA_039090855.1. Lineage (NCBI taxonomy): Eukaryota > Metazoa > Arthropoda > Arachnida > Araneae > Macrothelidae > Macrothele > Macrothele yani. The sequence goes on from CM076997.1 coordinate 471,998, forward strand.
GTTCTCGAAGAAACCGCGGTCACAGTGTCGGACGGAGGACCAGTGACCCCCTGCAGATGAACAGCGAACAGACAGCTGCTGTTCATCTGCAGGAGGTCATCTGGTCCCTGTTTAAGTGTTTTTGCTGGAAACTTGCTTTCACCCCTCCCAGGCTTTGTTTGTATCAAGAGACTTCTGCTACTTATGATAAAAATTAAGAAAACTATCTTCGCGAATTCTTCACGAAACTGGGTGAAATTTTTTACATTTACAATAATTGGAATACAGAAACTTGATCCCAAAATTTCAAGTGAATCGATTAAAAAGTTAGCATTGAAAAATTGTTATTACGGACATGTATGCCCTTCTGCTTTGGGCAAACAGAGTGTGCAACGGGGTGTTGCCATAGCAACGGTTGATTGGCAGCCGATAGCGCCGATGAATGAATTTTGTTTAGGAAGAAAGCAAACCGCCGGTCACTGATTTCATCCGTTGCTTTTGGATGGACTAGGTGAAAAATTTCGGAAATCCAATTTCCCGTGTTTTGAAAATAACACTAAGATTTTTACAATGGTTAAGATACACCACAATGAAGTTCTAGTGTACATTTCACCAAATTCCCTTTGAAACTTTAGCAGGATGGAACAAAAAACAAAAACAAAAAAACTTCGGTTGCATGATCGGATTAAAAAAAGAAACTGCAATTATAAATTACGGGAGAAACAGCAATTATAAATTACGGAAAAAGCAAGTGAATGATTTTTTTTAGATGCCGTGGTTTATCTAAACAGTGACCCTTAAGAATTTTGCCGTGATAATATGGAAACTTTGAATCACAAACATACATTTTTATTCAGATTCAGACATCTGAGTTACTGTTTTAATAAAAACAAGACATTTATGATTTTAAAAGTTTTCATTGGATTTAGGCAAAATTCGGCAGGTGAACGTATTTCAGTAAATTACAACATTATGACGTAAACCTGGTCCTTTCGTGAAAAATTGGGAAGTTTTTTTTTTCTTTCTTTCATTTTCTCTTATAATTAGGATGAAGGAAGAATGGCGCAACTTGACACTACAGCGAGCTGCAGGTGGTAATTTATAGCGATGTGATTATGATTGAAGTTGGCAAACTGGAAGTAGAGATTCCTTATGCTCATCATTTTTTCATTTATGTAAAATACTTCAGAATCTCCCAATTTATACCAATAAAAACCTGGAATTTTTTTATATTTACATACATGAGATTCTTCCGCGGATTCCATATTTTTTGTCATCATTTGGATCATTTTCACGATTGATGCAGAACTGAAGAGAAATGGGGGGGAGTCGTTTTCTGTCCGGGGAATGGTATTTTGTCTTTCAAAACTTTTGAAAACTGAAGTTATATGGAGTGACTATTTTTCTGTAATCGTAATTTCTTTTTTCTTGTGATGTTGCCCTGTGTCCAGTATTGTTAAATATCCTTTTATTGAAGCAGTGTCTTTTAAAATCACTTTATTTTGTTTTGAATTCAGTATTATGTTGTGAATACAGCGTACAATCCCATCTTGCTTGCTTGCACTGCTTTATATTAACACTTTCTTGTTGCATGTTCTGATTTATTTTACCTGACTAAAAAGTTCAGCTGTTTCGTTCCTTGGTCAGTCTCATATGTATTTAAGGCTTTTATAAATAGTTTGGCTAGTTCCACATTTGGAGTAGCTAGCTAGCTACTCCAAGTGGTTTTGATTTTAAAAAAAGTAAATTGAGGCAGTCCTATTTGATTTGAAAAATAATTTTTGGAAAGTAATATAAGGCAATTTTAAAAGTTTAGACTGAACACGATAAAACACATGTAGCGCACATACACTACATGCACTTAAGCTTTACTGATGAAAACACACCACATGAGATCTTTCGAGGATCACGTCCCCATCTTCAGATGTTACATTCACGAGTAAGACCAAGATATATATATATATATATGTATACAACACCATCGTCAGAAACCAGCAATAACGCAACACCATCTAGGATTTACACTGCATTTAAAATAAATTATGAAAATGTTTAAATAAAATAGTCCATGGTTCCGCTATAACTTTAAGAACATAATCATTACAGCAACAAGATCCGAATGGTCAATATATAGGCTCTCCATAAATAATAACAGTGAGAGCTTACCTGGAGAGTTTATAATGGATACCTCATTCCACTTTGGAGTATAGGAACTGGTAGCAACCAGACGAGACAAGGCGGTTGTTAACTTGCCATTACGAACATCGTATTTATGCTCCCTGACTCTGGTACTCAGGCAATTTTTTTTTTTTTTTTACAGAATTTTAGTTTTCAATACTTTTTCCAGGGTGCGCACGCGTGCTTGAAAACCTGGAAAGTCCTGGAAAATCATGATTACGTTTTCAAGGCCTGGAATATCCTGGAAAAACGGTATTTTTTTAATGCTGTCTTGAAAAGCCTTGAAATTTGAAATTAGTGCTTAAAAAAATGCCCTTTTAGGAAATCGTGTTACTGACTGTTACCCCTTAATTTTTTTAAGTTCCTCTCCTCTGTTCTCAAAGAAACCGCCGGCTACAGTGGTGTTTCGGATGTGCCCAAATCCTAATTTGGCTGGGGGGGGAAGCACTACTTCCAGTGCAATAAAATTGGATGATTACTAGCAGGTCTGTTAGGGAAGGGGAGCTTGATGCATTCTCTAGCCCTGAGCTTGATGTCCGTCCGACAACTACTGAGAACAACAGAAGGGGAAAGAAGAGACATTTAGCATTTGCAAGGGGGGTCGCGTGTTTACCAAGTCAGCTGGCATCCACCAGTGAAGAGTATGCCTGAACAACACATTCATCTGCTCCTTGTTTATTGCATTAAGACGCTTGCTTCCGGCCCACCCCTCAAGAGACTTCGGCTACTTATGATAAAAAATAAGAAAACTATCTTTGCGAATTTTTCACAAAAGTGGCTGAAATTTTTACGTTTACTATAATTGGATTACAGAAGCTCACTCCCAAAATTCCATTTGAATCGGTTTAAAACTTAAAAAGTTAGCATTGGAAATTTTTATTATGTGTGCCTCTTTAGACAGTGAGCCTTGAGCAGAAAGTGTGTTACCATAGCAACGGTTGATTGACAGCTGGGAGCGCTGATCCGAAGCCCTTGGTTGGGAAGAAAGCAAACACCTGTTTATCACTTCCACGGCTCAAAAGGACTAAGAGATATTTTCAGAAATCCATTTTCCGGAATTTTGAAAATAACACAGTAAAATTTTTACAGTGGTTAAAATACATCACAATAAAGTTCTAGTGCAAATTTCGCCGAATTCCGTTTGAAACTTTAGCGGATGCAAAAAAAAAAAAAAATCTTCCGTTGCAAAATCGGATTCAAAAAAGAAACGGCAATTATAAATTACGGGAAAAGCAAGCAAATTATTTTTTTTTAGATGCCATGGTTTATTTAAACAGAGTGATCCTTAAATTTTGTTTCTGTGATGATATGGACTCTATTTTAATTACAAACATACATTTTTATTCAGATGTCTGAGTTATGTTTTAATAAAAAAATCTATAATTAAAAAGTTTTCAATGGATTTAGGCGAAATTCAGCAGATAAACATATTTTAGTAAATTGCAACGTTATGATGTAAATTTGGTCATTTTGTCGAAAATTGGGCAGCATTTTTTTTACGTTTTCTCCTATAGTTAGGGTGAAGGAGGAAGACACTTCAGTGAGCTGCAGGTGGTGATTTATGGCGATGTGCCAAATGAAAAGAAGCCGTTCCATCAGGACATTCCAGAGGTTGAGTGTGCGTGGACGCGTGCTCCTGCTGTTTGAACTTAATCGGAATGTTTTCGGGAGGGGGAGAAATATCCGTTTCAGCTTTACAGCTTTCAGGCTCCTTTTTTTTTCTTGGTAATAAATAAAAACCATAGTTGCTGCATTCACCATTGATCCATATTCGCATTTCTTGAATATAAACAGCAGACAATCGGAAACATGGTGTTGGGTGGGTCTTGATGTTTCTTCATTTGTATCTGCTGAATTTTGTTCTGTGGGAATACGGAATGAGTTATACTGTGAATACATACAAAACTACATATTTTTGAGTTGAAAAAATATGTCTACTTGTACACAGTAGCTAACGTGTGAACTCAGACGAAGACAATCGGACATATGGACGTCTGATTCCATAAAAAAATCAACCCATTTTATTATACACGACAGGTAAAAAAGAAAAAACATTACATGTTTTTAAACATTATAAAGGAAAGCGGATTTTTGAAACACCATGACTTGATGATATTAATTTCTGAAAGTTTTTTTTTTTTCGATTTTAATTTCTGAAATCTTTTTTTTTTTCAATTACAATACACTGTAACATGATACCTGTGTGTTGTATCCCTTAGTTGTATGGCAGATTTTCAGTTGGCCGATATCCGCGATCGTAAGTGGTAGTTACATTGCTATTGTTGATGATGACAAGATAAATACTGGAGTAATGTAGAATGTTGCATAAAGTAAAAAAAATCGCCCCCCTCCTCCCCTTCGAACTTTTATGCGGTTATCATAGCTGATCAACCATTTCATTCCATGAACATCAGCACATTTCAATCATTTGACCATTGGGGGTCTGACGGAATTCAGCAGTGCTTAAGCGCCTAGCGCAACGAGAACATGCTAATTATGGACAGTTCTATTCCCTTCCCCCCTATCATCCCTAATAATTGAGAGCGCATACTGTAGTTTCAAATATTCTGTGTATGAGCTAGTTTTCACGCTGTTCGTTATGTTTTTATTTTAGAAATTACTAACCCTTTCGAACTGTAGGTTGCAGAAACGTTTATGCTTTGGTTTTTTCCATTTGTCCGTACGATAATTCACGTAAAAGGGGTTGGATTTTGGCGAAATTTTAGTATGCTGTTAGGTACAACCTAGGAACCTACCCTGTTGAAAATGGTCGAAATTAAATTCAATGGCATAGATATAAGAGCAGTATTCATTCTCCAAGCTTGAAGCCCTACGTCCACTCTCCAGCTGGGTAAGTATGAAAGATTTGAGACTTGGAGGAGGGGACCCAGTACAAAGTTTTGCTTCCCTCAGGCACTAAGTGTTTGTTAACATTTCCTTTCCTCTGGTTTGGAGCCCAGCTGTAAGAGGTGATGCTTTGTAACAGTCTTTTAGCACAACACTCTGTCTACTGATTGGCATACAGGTCATAAAACAGTAACTTCACTAAGTGTTGTTTCCTTGTTTTGAATGAAGACTAAATCAATGCCAAAGCATTTGCAACCCAGGCTGCCTAAAGGACAAAGCTGGGGGAGCAGGAAAGAACATAGCAGTAAGACCCCTTTTTCTTTAATTACTTAAAATCTGGCCTATAGTAATTGGTCACATGTGTAGCCCCTTACTCAGGGGAAATTCTCAATTTTTAGTTGTGTGGTTCCTGATCTTAGATATTTTTTTGGTTTTCATTTACTGTTTCAGTTGATTTACCCATTTTTTCACCCCCCCCCCCCCATTAAATATGGGTAAGTGTACTTTTAGTGATCTTTGGCTAATAAATCCTAAATATGCTGGATGGATTAAAAAAGATGAAAGCAATTGCCATGTTGCAAAATGCATTTTTATCCATTAAAATAATAGATGTTTCGAATATGGGGGAATCCGCTTTAAGAAGCCACATGAAAGGAAAAAAACATAGTATGTTGACAGAAAGCTGTAAAAATGTTCCACTAACTGTTGATAAATTGCTATGTGTATCAAGTGATAAACAAGTACAGCCTATTGCATCCACATCTAATCCTCTGCATATTCCTCTTGAAAAAAATGCACCCATTAAAGCAGAAGCATTGTGGTGTTTAAAAGTGGTTAAATCCCATTACTCTTACAGGTCTTGTGCAGGTAATGATGTTTTATTCCGCCTAATGTTTTCTGACAGCAGAATTGCTGGAAACTTCAGCTGTGGCGAAAAAAAATGTTCCTACATTTGTTGCTTTGGTTTGGCACCTCACTTTAAATCAGTGTTGGTTCAGGAAGTCAAAACTGAAAATGAAAATTTTGTGATTTTGTTTGACGAAAGTTTAAACAAGTTTAGTCAGTCAAAACAAATGGATATACATGTTCGTTTATGGGAAAAAGGAACAGTTTCAACCAGATATTTGTCATCAGTTTTGTTGGGTCATGCTAGTGCAGACATAATGATGGAAAAATTTCTTGAATGCATGGCGTGCCTCCCACTGTGTAACATTGTGCAGTTATCAATGGATGGACCCAATGTTAATTGGAAGTTTTTTGATATGCTGCAATCAACACTTAGTGCTGACTCAAATGTCCAACTCCTAAACACAGGGAGCTGTGGACTTCACATTGCAAACAATGCCTTTCGACATGGAGCCTCAGCAACAGGGTGGGAAATTCAAAAGTTGCTTTCATCATTATTTAGGCTTTTTAAAGATTCACCTGCAAGGAGGGAAGATTTTTCTAAAATAATTTTAGCCAGTAAGATGCCATTAAAATTCTACCCACACAGGTGGCTAGAAAATACTCCTGCCTGCGAGCGAGCATTAGAAATTTGGGCAGACATTGAAAATTATGTTAACCAAGTTGAAAAGAAGTGCATCAAGAATCCCCACACTGTATCATTTGATGCTATCAAAACTTTCACTAAAGATCCTTTTGTTTTGGCTAAACTGCATTTCTTCAATTCAGTTTCAAAACAGCTGGTACCATTTCTCAAGGCATATCAGTCAGATAAGCCAATGATGCCTTTTATGGCCACAGATCTTGAAAAGATGCTAAGAAATATGATGAATCGCTTTGTTAAAAGAACCGTAATGGCAGAAGCTAACTCTGCCTTAAAGCTGTTACAAGTAGACCTTACAGATGCATCTCAGTGTTGTCACTATAAAGAAATTGATGTTGGGTTTCAAACAGAGAAGGTATTGAAAGAATTAAGTGCTAAGAACATTAGTGAACGCAAACTTATGGAGTTTAGAATGGAATGCCGAATATTTTTGCAAAAGCTAGTTGTGAAGCTATTGGAAAAAAATCCACTTAAGTACTCCCTTGTTCGCCACATGAAGTGTTTAGATCCTCGGTTGATGTCAAAAAATAGTGAGAATTGTATTAAGAATCTAACATCCATTCTCACACTTCTTGTTGATGCTCATAGAATACAACCAGAATTATGTGATGGTGTAATATGGCAGTTTAAGGAATTTGTGACCAGTGTTGCAGCAGTAAAATCTTCATTCATAAACTTTGATCCAGAAGATAAACAACAAAGAGTAGACACATTATTGTATGAGTACATGTCTTCTACTAAAGCTTTTAGTGAACTGTGGAAAGTTGTGAAACTTCTTTTACTGTTGTCACATGGGCAAGCTTCTGTTGAGAGGGGTTTTTCAGTCAATAAGGAGCTCATTGTAGAAAACATGAGAGAGGAGTCAATTGTAGCACAGAGAATTATATATGATCATATATCCTATGTAGGTGGTATTGATAAGGTAAATATCTCAAAATCCCTTCTGTTATCAGTTGGAGCTGCAAGGCAAAAATACATACATTATTTGGATGATAAGTCCAAAGAAAAGGAAAAAGCAGCTGTATGTGGAAAAAGGAAAGCTATTTTAGATGAAATTGATAGCATAGAAAAGAAAAGGAAACTCATTGAAGGAGAAGTCAAAGAATTACTTAACTCTGCTGATGATTTAGCTTTAAAAGCTGAAACTACAAATAACATTACATACATTGTAAAATCTAATAACTTTAGAAAAACTGCTCATGAGAAAAGAGCAGTACTTAAAAAAATGGATATGGAACTTGAAACCAAAGTCAGCAATCTTAAATCTGTATAACCATCCATTGATACTCCATATTTGTGGTATCTTCCAAGCATATAGAGAATTAATACTAAAACATAAAATTTTTATATTTGTACAATTTACAATAGAAATGAACTTTTTTTTTTCTTTGAAGTATGTTGAACTTCAAACCAGTTTTGATCTTATATCTTCATAATTATTTAGTGTTTTTCATATGAAGTTCATGTAAATAGACTAATGTACTCTTCTGTTCCAAAAACTTATAACTTTCTGCAACTAACTTCCACAATTGGGCTTCTTATTGGACTAAAACTTTGGTAAGTAATATAAGGTCAGGTGATGCGTAACATCACAGCCTCTCCTTGACAAATGTCAACCCCGCCTTCTCGTGGTGCATCCTGTTCCCACTAAAGGGGCTCTGACGACCGCCCATAGCGGTATAACTATACCATCGGGATCAGAGGAAATGCTATCCCACACTCACCAACCCGCTTGGCCAGCGTGGTGAGTTATGGCCAAACCCCTCCAAAATGATTCCACAACTTAAATCTTGGCCCTCAGTCTCCGGCAGCTGGAATGTACCTGGCCAAGGCAGCGGCCAGTGCGACATGAAGGCAGAGGGTGCTAAGAATCCCCGGAGGACCGGACTAGGCTGCCATCTGATGCTGACCTTGGCTACTTACAATGGACGCTCCCTATCTTCTGATTCAAGGCTTCTTGAATTGGAAGAGGAACTACAAAGGATCAAGTGGGACATCGTGGGGCTAAGTGAGGTAAGGAGAAAAGGAGAAGATCTCATCGAACTGAAAAGTGGACATCTCTTCTACTATCGTGGGACAGATACTGGCAGAACTAGTGGTGTTGGATTTATAATAAACAAGAAACTGAAGGATAAAGTTGTAGAAGTTGAAAGTTCCTCTGACAGAGCTGCACGACTTGTTATCCAACTCTCGAAAAGATACCAGGCTCAGATTATTCAAACTTATGCACCCACCACAAGTCATCCTGAAGAAGAAATTGAAGAATTTTATGAGGAAATTTGTCATCTAAATAATAAAGGTAAGCAGCACTTGAAAATAATTATGGGAGATTTCAATGCAAAAATAGGGCAACGGCAACAGAATGAAACTTCGGTAGGTAAATTCGGTCATGGCAACAGAAACCAGCGTGGAAATACTCTCGTTGAGTTTGCAGAGGCAGAAGGGTTTTTCATCTTGAACTCCTTCTTCAAGAAAAAGCCACACAGGAAATGGACATGGAGACATCCAAATGGGACGACAAGTGAAATTGATTTTATTATGTGTAACAAAAAATTCGTCATAGAAGACTGCAGTGTGCTAAACAAGTTCAACACAGGTAGTGACCATAGATTGGTGAGATGTAAGATGCACCTGAACGCTAAACTTGAACGTGGCAAGCTCATAGGACAAACAAAATCTATTGACATAACCAACCTTAAAAAACACCATAATACCTTCAAGTTAGAACTGAAGAACAGGTTCTCTGCTTTAGAAGGCCTAACATCGGAAGAAGTGGACATCTCTGAAGTTAACAGAAAAGTAACCAAAGCTCTTATGGAAACAGCAACAAAATTAGCTGGGTCTAAGAACAAGTTGCATGTGAACAAATTATCAGGAAAAACCAAAATGTTGATGCAAAAGAAGAGAGATGAGGACAACTAAAGAAGATGTGACTTCCAAAGTGGAATATATAGAGCTATGCAAGACAGTAAGAAAAAGTATCACTGAAGACGTAAGGAAATTCAACTGTGAACTAGTGAGGAAAGCAATTGAAAACAACCAAAGCCTAAAGATAGCAAAGGGACATCTCAGTAAGGGAAGAAAACAGATTATGGCACTGAGAAAAGAAGATGGTTCTGTAACAAGAAATAGAGGCGAAATTTTGACAAGAGTGAAAGATTTCTACTCCAAATTATATGAAAGGGATGATATATGCACTCCAGACATCATGAAAGATACCAGTACCAGAGTTCCTCCAGTCCTTCCAGCAGAAGTTGCACATGCAATCAAGAACATGAAGCGAGGAAAAGCTCCAGGAGAAGATGGAATTACTGTAGACATCATACAAGAAGCAAGTGGAGAAATCGAAACAGTACTCGCCCAAATTTTCACTCGATGCCTTAATGAAGGAAAGATTCCTGAGGATTGGAACACCGCTACAATGATCCTGCTACATAAGAAAGGTGACATTGAGGATCTCGGAAACTACAGACCTATCAGCCTCCTATCAGTAGTTTATAAAATCTTCACTAAAGTTCTTTCACACCGCTTGAAGGTAACACTGGACATGGCTCAACCGAGAGAACAAGCTGGATTCAGGAGTGGCTACAGCACAATAGATCATATCCACGTGCTGAGAGAACTAATTGAAAGAGCGAGGGAATATGAACTTCCATTGTGCATGGCTTTTATCGATTATGAAAAAGCCTTTGATTCGGTGAAACCATCAGCAGTTACAATGGCTCTGAAAACCTGCGGTATTGAAGATGCATACATTAATATTATTAATAACATCTATGAAAATGCAAGTGCAAAGATTAGGCTGTTTGAAAATACAACACACGTAAAAATTGGAAAGGGAGTGAGACAAGGTGACACCATATCTCCGAAGCTCTTTAATGCCACATTGGAGGGTGTTTTTCAGTCACTGAGCTGGAAAAACAAGGGGATAAAGATTAATGGAGATTATCTAACCCACCTTCGTTTTGCTGATGACGTAGTCATTTTTGCAACTACCCCATCAGAGCTGCAGAGTATGATCCAGGAACTTGCTGACAAGAGTAAAGAAGTGGGATTAAAAATGAACTTTCAGAAGACAAAAGTGATGTTCAATGCTTTTACAAGAAATGATGATTTATCGATTGATGGAGAAAAGCTGGAGATAACAGACACGTACGTTTATCTTGGACAGCAGATATCAAGTGAGGGTCACATTGATGAAGAAATTAATCGGCGTACAAAACTTGCCTGGAGAGCTTTTGGAATAAACAGCATAATTTTCAAGAGCAGTATGCCATTATGTCTTAAAAGAAAAGTGTTTGATCAATGCATCCTTCCAGTGCTTACGTATGGTGCGGAGACGTGGACCTTAACTAAAAGAGACATACAAAGGCTGCAGACAACTCAAAGAAGCATGGAGAGGTGCATGCTTGGTGTAACCAGGAGAGATAAGAAGAGGAACTCGTGGATCCGAAAAATGACAAGAGTGGAAGACATCATGATCAGAGTTAAATCCCTGAAATGGCAATGGGCTGGACATACTGCCAGAAGGACAGATCATCGATGGACAGCTGAAATTTTAGATTGGATTCCAAGGGACAGGAAAAGACCCAGAAGAAGACCACATGGGAGATGGGTGGATGAAATTCGAAAGTATGCAGGGGTGACATGGAGGAGACTGGCACAAGACAGACCGTTGTGGAGGAAACTTGGGGAGACCTTCGTCCAGCAGTGGATTGATAATGGTTGACAATGATGATGATGATGATATACTTGTACAGTAAATACTCATGGGCTCCTAAAACATATTTTTGCTGTACATTTTACTATGAATTTGTGGCCAAAACAATTCAATCAATTGTCCTTAATGCATTGATCAGATTTTGGTTTATATAACTGACAAACTTCAATTTTTTTAAAAAGCTTTTAAAAACTTAATTCATATAATTGTCTTATGTTTTGGGAGTTGAACCAAAAGTGGTTATTCTGATTCTGGTTATGATTGAAGCTTAACTGGAGGTAGAGATTCCTTATGCTCATCATTTTTCATTTATGTAAAATACTTAAGAATATCCTAATTTATACCAATAAAAAACTGAAATTGTTTTATGTTTAAGGTTTTTATAAATAGTTTAGCTAGTTCCACATTTTGGGGTAGCACTTCATAAATTTAGTTTAGCAGTGATTTTGATTTAAAAAAATAAAAGTAAATTGAGGCAATCTTGTTTGATATGAAAAATAATTTTTGGAAAGTAATATGAGGCAAGTGTACTGGTAGACATAAAGGTGGTTAGATTCTTTTGGGTTGGGTGGTGGGCCAGGACTTTCTGACTTCTATGATGAAACTTATTTGAAATTTGTTGCCATGTTCCTAAAATTACACTTTCTGTTTTAAACTATTGGTTCACCTTTCTATGATCGTCCACTCTCGAATCATATCTTGAGGTGCATAGTGATTCCGTGGCTTATGCTTTTTGATTTAACATAACTGTACTACAATTGGATGAAATTTTCCTCAAGTCTGGAACATATTCTGTCTAGTAATTAAGATTTTCATTGCCTTCAAAAGTCACATCCCAATATGCATCCACCAGTGGCAGTCATTGGGAATGTTAAAAAGAAAAAAATCATTCCCATGTATGGAAACACTTTTTATCAGAGCTAGAATCCACCTGTGGGCATAACAGGCACATGCCCCATTTCAAAAAAAAAGGGGGGGGGGGGTGAGTAAGTAGCTAAGTGCTTTGCTTTGTCTCAAGTTTCTTGTTTTCAGACATTACACTTTTTCACTTATGGATTTGCAACTCCACGTTTTGTCTTGCATTGGCCCGAACTTTTCAGTGATCCACACAGCAGTACTTCAGAACTGCTGTTTGTGATGTGCTCTGACAGGCAAGCACCCCATCTCCCCCTTATGGGTCCTCCATGTTTTACCACCGTGTTTTTTTTGGAGGAAATAAATCTCAGAGATTTTTGTTAGACGTGCGCCCTCCCCATTCTTAAATTCTGAATCTTCCCTCACTTTATTTTATAATAATTTCAGTTATCAATAATAGTCTGATTACATGGAAGATAGTGCAGAATAGTGATGCAGCTATTTAGACTGATTGAATTAATCATTTTCTGATTGAGGGAAAGGATTTTCTGAATAGCCTTGTGGTAATTGCATCATGATTCAATTTAGCATTATTGGGTAATTCGCCAATTAAAAACATTAAAAAGAAATGTAATGGGTAAAAAAGCACACTCATCCATTTGCATCTTTCATCATTTTTATTACTTAAAACTGAAATTGCTTTTAAAAACTAATTTGAGCATGATACTGTAAAGCGTAGTAATCATCCTGGAATTTTTTTTTATATGGCCTGGAAAAGGCCTGGAAAGTCCTTGAATTTTTTCCTCCAAAAAGAGTACGAACCCTGTTTTTCTTCTTCCACGATGTACTGGCTGACATATAAGTGGTTAGATTCTTTTGGATTGAGTAGTGGGCCAGGACTTTCTGATGACTTCTGTGATGAAACTTATCTGAAACTTGTGGCCATGTTCCTAAAGTTACACTTTCTGTTTTAAAATTTATTGGTGCAACCATCTATGATTGTCCACTCCCAAATAATTTTTTGAGGTGCACAGTGATTCTCTGGCTTATGCTTTCTCATTTATGATTCAACATAACTGTACTACAAATTGGGGGAAATTTTTCTTAAGTAATTAAGATTTTCATTGCTTTCAACAGTCACATCTCGATATGCAGCCACTGGTGGCAGTCATTGGGAATGTTTAAAAAAAATGCATCCCCACGTATGGAAACACTTTTTATGAGGGATGGAATTCAGCTGTGGGCACAACAGGCGCATGCCCTTTCAAAAAATAAATAAAAAGAAAAGTGATTGAGTATTGAGTTATTAAAAAAAAAAAGTAGACAAAGGCTTTGCTTTGCCTCTAGTTTTCAGACATCACACACTTTTTAACTCCACGTTTTGTTTAACATTGGTCCAAACTTTTCAGTGATCCCCCCAGCAGTTACTTCAAGACTGCTGTTAGTGATACACTGACAGGCAACCCCATCCTGCTGGGTGTTTTTGGGGGGGGGGTGTACCCCACCTCCCCTTATGTATCCATCTGTACCACCCTGTGTTTTTTGGAGGATATAAATCTCAGGGATTGTTTTACCAATCCTTTGTTAGATGTGTGCCCTCCCCATTCTTAAATTCTTGATCTGCTCTTGCTTTGTTTTATAATATTTTCAGTTATCAATAAACTGATTACATGGAAGATAAGGTAGTGCAGAATAGTGATGCAGCTAAAATGAGTGATTGAATTAATGATTTTCAGATTGAGGGAAAGGATTTTCTGATAGGCTTTGCTGTAATTGCACCATGATTCATCTCCAATTAAAAATAAATGTAATGAGTGAAAAAGCACATTCATCCATTTACATCTTTTGTCATTGTTATTACCTAAAACTGAAATTACTTTAAAATAATAATTTGACAGGGTTCCTCCCACGCTACCTGTAATCCACAGATAATTTTTAAATGGTTCCACGTTACATCACCTGTCTGCAAAATCGAACAGAAACTTAAGAAGCTGTTTTTAAAGCTTCTTAAGTTTTTGTTCAATTTTTGCAGACAGGTGATGTAACGTGGAACAATTGGGCACAAGAGCTTGAAGCACTCCTGCTTGGAGAAGCACGTCACTAGAGATCCAACCAAACAATAGATAAAAGTTCTTTGTCTGTTGGTTTTCTTGTGACGTGTCTCTCTGAACAGGAGCCATTCCATCATATTAAGCATTATAGAAAAACTGAAACTAATCAGCTGGTAGATTTTTCTTACATGTGGCCTTGTTTCTATGGAAATGCATTAACAAAATTCTATGTGGGTAGTATTCACAAAAGTTCATTAATTATGGTACAAAAACAATGTACTAATTTAGTTATTATTGATGAAAAGCAGGTAATTTTATGAAAAGAAATTAGTTAAAGAATTTACAAATGTGATCTTTGGTGAGAAAATGCATGAATGGAATGAAATGTAACAATTCATTGTAACCTGATTGGGGTTGCCACTTCGGGAAAACTTTCAAAACCACCTGGAGAACCTGGAAAAGTCATGGAATTTTTTTATTACTTAGGCTTTTGACAAAAGTCTGTGATTGTTTATATGTCGTTAAAAAAAATCCGGCCAAAAGAGAAATATTCGTTGGGTAGGTGGCGATATTTTAGTCGTAAGGCGTAATCTTTCTGCTGCTGCGTGGCTGACTGGCAGCTCCGGGCTGATGCTCAACCAACGAGATAGCTATGGGTGACATCTCAGTATGCTCAAAAACGTTTTTTTTTTTTTTTTAAGGGGCAATCTCTGCTGTTTCAGTTCATCTTTGGCCTTTCCACACAATTCTTTGGGCACAGCTCTGCAAATTTAGAAAAACTCGCATGTACATTTGGAAACTTTTCTTTAAAAAATATGTACACCTCCTTTAAATTATTAAGCATTGTGCATTTGGAGACCTGAATTTTTGGCCAGTGCTGTCTGTCCTTCACGGAAACAGTCTTTCATGCCAGGCATAGGTCTCCTGACCTTATCACTTTCATAAAATGTTTTTTATAGTTTCAGCTGTTTTTGCAATTAGTGTTTTTCCAGGTTTCTGATCTGGAGTAGATAGAATTCCTTTTTGTTTCCAAAGTTTCTTTGACTGCCTCACCATATAACTTGGTGCATTAAATTCCTGCACAATCTTCTTAATACTCCATGATTTAGGCAAAATAGTCAGCATCATGAGCTTTTCCTTTCTGTTAGTTTGGAATTTTGTTTTCAGGTGACTTAAAATAGTTTCATCTTGGGACTCAACTTCACTGAGGGAAGACTGCATTGACAAGAAGTTTTTGCTTTACAGCAGTATTGATTCTTTTAATGTTTTCAGTAGAATATCGTTTATATTCTGCCTTTTTCTGGTCAATGGGGGACTCTCCTATGTCTTGGAGGGATGTATTAAATGTTTTTAAAGCTTCTGAAGGAAATAAAACAGCAGGATCACTAATCACAATAGGTACTGCAATTGTAACCTACATCCTGGCTAGTACTTGGAAAACTTGTAATTTCATCTTTTGTAACCTCAGTTTTCATCTTGCTCAGTTCTTTTCTACAGCTGTCACACTCTTTAGCTATAATTTGTGTTTCAGGAAAAAGGGAACACATCCATGTTGTCATTGGTCTTAACCCCTTCCTTATATTGGAGTGATTTCATTTTTTAAATGGATTAAAACAATTTAAGGCCCATTCCTTAGCCATTTTAGAGAGGTTTTGTTGAAAACTTACTAACAAAAAACTGTCTCACACTATCACCTCACATTCAAAATCATTTACACTACATTCGCATTTATCAACAATAAATAAAGGCAATGGGACAAACTCTGCTGGGAGACTGAGCCAAGTGCAGTAATGTGGAGAGGAGGGGAATGGATCTGTTGCATGATACGTGTTCATGACTGTTTCAGCTTGCATTTTTCAAGCTATGAGTTTGAATTACGTCCCCTAAAATTGACCAAACTGTCAGAACAGAAAGGTAAAAGTAATACACACAGAAAACAACATTCATAAATATTGTTCAAAAATTATGCTGTGAAATTTTATTTTATTTTTTTTAGTTACTTGGCAAAATTAGGATCCCATTATTTTCTCTTGATCATGCATATGTGTACCTTTCATATCTTATGATACCCCAAAAAAATGTTTTGTGGATAGTTACAGATAAATACGAACTAATTTTTAAATTTTTTTCAAAATTAAAAAATAAAATCCATTTTGAAATTTTCAGTTGGATTTTGAATTTTGTGTTTTTTTATAAACCCTATTGTGTTGTATATCATATAAAAGCACATTAAATGGGTCTTTAAAATGAGACCAATTCCAACTCCATATCTCAATTGGCGGCTGATTTACAGATAGTTAAAGTATCACTAGTAGGCCATTTTTTAATAAAATTTAGAAAATTTAGGCTTAAATATCTTTTCCCCCTGTGAGCTTAAAAATAAAAAAAATGCATTTTTTTTTCATAACTACATAGGATTTTATTAAGTATGCCAAGTTTTATCAAAATCTAAGTTGGTGAGGTAGAAAAATATTATAAACTGTGATGATTTGACACGGAACAGTACAAGGGTCTGTTGCTGTTCTGTGTCTTTGTTCCTCTGTACTCAGCTTTATACAGAGTACACTATTCGCATTTTCTACTTAATAATAGCCAGTGCCTTGTATGTTCTCATGTAGTTTACAAACATGTTTGCTGGGAGAAAGAAAGATCCAATTTGGTGCTATTTTACTGAAAGGATTGAGCTTTGTAGGGCACACACTGGACTGGTGGAGGACATCAGCTTTGCTAAAGGACTGTGTTCCTGGAAAAAGACTTGAAGCTATTGAAGCACCTCACACATGCAAAGCTACATCTGCTGGAGTAGGAAAATTTTGCATCATGGGAAATATTTTGCATATAATTTCTAATTTTTGATAAAAGAATGGTTTGACCACCAGGGGGTGTAAGTTTATATTATGCTTCTGACGTATTTGCAGCAAAATCTAAGCTTCTGAAAACTTGATTGAAAACATTCTTTCATGGACCGATACTGCCCACCGCAGACAATCTGTTCTGAATACTTGTTCTTAAAATAATGCACAGTTTTTCTGCCAGGGGCGTACAGGCATATCTTATTTTTTTTTTTTTTTTTTTTTGTATCTCTGCTTATACAAGTTCGTTTAGAATTTTTTTTTTTCTTTGTTGGCAAGCGTTTTCACTGCAAAATGCCTGTCATATACTATAGGTCTTGGTGTCTGCTCAAAAAGTGATTTTTCAAACACACATGTTTCTGTTCAATACTTTAATAATTATTTAGGTCTAATGCCTGTAGCCCAGACATCGCTGACTTATATTCGCCGACAACATGACCATTACGGTATCTTAGTTGAAGTATATGGGAAAAGTACTAGAAATAACTTTAAAAACGTACCTTATTGTAGTACTCAAATCATCCTGTTTAAAATCCAACTTCTGTACTGGAGGATGTCATATGTTAAAATTGGTCCAGTAAGTAGGCTGTCACATGAGATTTAATGAAACGAAATGAAAGTGGTCTTGTACAAAAGGTGAGGGTAGTCAATGGGTAAAACAAAGAACAATAAGATTTGAAGTGAGAATGCAATTAAAAAGGAAATAAAACCAAGATGTACGATAAAAATCTTGTACTGAATCAGTCGTAAAAGCCGACGAAACCTTGTCGCATTATCTGAGCCACTGTCGGGCCACCACGCTACGCGTTTCACCAGCACTCGCTGGCATCCTCAGGTGTGAAACGAACTGCAAACTGCTCAGGGTCGTACTGACATTGGCACAAAAATTTTCTTTTACCACCGAGTCTTGTTTCCCAGTCATCACGTCTCATGGGCGTCTGCTGTGCCATCTGTTGGCAGTCTTTGCGTGCGTCTCGCATTTTCTTCAATATCTTTTTATTTACAGCATTCTCAGTATCTATTAAATTCTGCCATGCGTACGGCTTCAGATGTTATTATTTCTCCCCAAATTTTATGTTGTGCCATGATTTTTATGTTCGTCCAGTCCGGTGTTACATTAGTTTTCATTCAGTAATCTATAAGCACTGTTTTATTTTCAAGCTTTTTCCAATTATTAATATGTTCAAGTTATCTAATTTCAAAATTACGTTTCGTACTACCTATGTATGACATTGTCTTTTGATTGTTCTCAGTCGTTGGAATGCTATACACTTTGGCCCTTTTCAATAAAGGTGTATTTTCACGATTCTGCGTCATTAGTGTAACACTGAATTTTAGGTTGGTCTTCATACATATATTCTTCAGAATGTTGGTTATTTCTGGTATGTAAGGCAATGATCCTGCATAGGTTGTTGTTGTAGTCTCTTTTTTTCCCAAGGTTTGGAGGTATTGTTTTATTTGGGTTATATTTCTTGATTAAGTTATCATTTTCTTGTTATCATAACCATATTGAGCAGCGTCATGAATCCATTGGATTTCATTATTGAACATATTTTCATCAGATGAATGTGTATATGCTCTGTTTATGAAGGATGCAGCTTGTTTGTCTTTTAGGTTAGTATTTGAGGAGTTGTATAGTTCAGTTATGTCTCTAGATGGTGTTTGCATACTTCTGTTTGCATCTGTATCTCTTCTTCTAAAAACCCTATTGAGAAATTTCTTTTTTACTGTATGCCATTTGCTACAATAGAGATGTGGAGCATATCTTCATTAAATAATACACAGCTTTCCTGCTAGAGGGTGTAAAGGTCAAAACCTTTTTCTTGCTGTATCTGCTTCTGGGAGATGTATTTGAAAAGTTATTTTTCCTTAACATCGCTTTTTCCATGAATATTTTTTGCCTATCTTTCTGCTAGAAGGCGTAGAGATATACAGAGATATACTCTGCTTTAGAAGGCCTAACATCGGAAGAAGTGGACATCTCTGAAGTTAACAGAAAAGTAACCAAAGCTCTTATGGAAACAGCAACAAAATTAGCTGGGTCTAAGAACAAGTTGCATGTAAATAAATTATCAGGAAAAACGAAAATGTTGATGCAAAAAAGAAGAGAGATGAGGACAACTAAAGAAGATGTGACTTCCAAAGTGGAATATATAGAGCTATGCAAGACAGTACGAAAAAGTATCACTGAAGACGTAAGAAAATTGAACTGTGAACTAGTGAGGAAAGCAATTGAAAACAACCAAAGCCTAAAGATAGCAAAGGGACATCTCAGTAAGGGAAGAAAACAGATTATGGCACTGAGAAAAGAAGATGGTTCTGTAACAAGAAATAGAGGCGAAATTTTGACAAGAGTGAAAGATTTCTACTCCAAATTATATGAAAGGGATGATACATGCACTCCAGACATCATGAAAGATACCAGTACCAGAGTTCCTCCAGTCCTTCCAGCAGAAGTTGCACATGCAATCAAGAACATGAAGCGGGGAAAAGCTCCAGGAGAAGATGGAATTACTGTAGACATCATACAAGAAGCAAGTGGAGAAATCGAAACAGTACTCGCCCAAATTTTCACTCGATGCCTTAATGAAGGAAAGATTCCTGAGGATTGGAACACCGCTACAATGATCCTGCTTCATAAGAAAGGTGACATTGAGGATCTCTGAAACTACAGACCTATCAGCCTCCTATCAGTAGTTTATAAAATCTTCACTAAAGTTCTTTCACACCGCTTGAAGATAACACTGGACATGGCTCAACCGAGAGAACAAGCTGGATTCAGGAGTGGCTACAGCACAATAGATCATATCCATGTGCTGAGAGAACTAATTGAAAGAGCGAGGGAATATGAACTTCCATTGTGCATGGCTTTTATCGATTATGAAAAAGCCTTTGATTCGGTGAAACCATCAGCAGTTACAATGGCTCTGAAAACCTGCGGTATTGAAGATGCATACATTAATATTATTAATAACATCTATGAAAATGCAAGTGCAAAGATTAGGCTGTTTGAAAATACAACACACATAAAAATTGGAAAGGGAGTGAGACAAGGTGACACCATATCTCCGAAGCTCTTTAATGCCACATTGGAGGGTGTTTTTCAGTCACTGAGCTGGGAAAACAAGGGGATAAAGATTAATGGAGATTATCTAACCCTTCGTTTTGCTGATGACGTAGTCATTTTTGCAACTAGCCCATCAGAGCTGCAGAGTATGATCCAGGAACTTGCTGACAAGAGTAAAGAAGTGGGATTAAAAATGAACTTTCAGAAGACAAAAGTGATGTTCAATGCTTTTACAAGAAATGAAGATTTATCGATTGATGGAGAAAAGCTGGAGATAACAGACACGTACGTTTATCTTGGACAGCAGATATCAAGTGAGGGTCACATTGATGAAGAAATTAATCGGCGTACAAAACTTGCCTGGAGAGCTTTTGGAAGAAACAGCATAATTTTCAAGAGCAATATGCCATTATGTCTTAAAAGAAAAGTGTTTGATCAATGCATCCTTCCAGTGCTTACATATGGTGCAGAGACGTGGACCTTAACTAAAAGAGACATACAAAGGCTGCAGACAACTCAAAGAAGCATGGAGAGGTGCATACTTGGTGTAACCAGGAGAGATAAGAAGAGGAACTCGTGGATCCGAAAAATGACAAGAGTGGAAGACATCATGATCAGAGTCAAATCCCTGAAATGGCAATGGGCTGGACATACTGCCAGAAGGACAGATCATCGATGGACAGCCGAAATTTTAGATTGGATTCCAAGGGACAGGAAAAGACCCAGAAGAAGACCACATGGGAGATGGGTGGATGAAATTCGAAAGTATGCAGGGGTGACATGGAGGAGACTGGCACAAGACAGACCGTTGTGGAGGAAACTTGGGGAGACCTTCGTCCAGCAGTGGATTGATAATGGTTGACTATGATGATGATGATGATGATATTTATATTAAATTGTGCAGGATTTTTATAACCTCGTGTCGTGTCGCATGTACGTAGTTCTATAAAATAGCTTTCAGGAATTTCGGTCTAAATCCTATCCATTAGCAACAAGCAGGAACCCCTGTTTGTTGCTAATGGATAGGATTTAGCCTAAAAATCAATTTAAATAAAAAAATATGATTTAAATTTAAAAAAAAAAAACGTATTTCTGTGTTGTTTTAAAAGTCATGATTTTTATACACCCTGCTTCGTACATTCCCCAGCAGCTACTAATGTTCGTACTGGTCGTAATGAAAATACAGAATTAAAGCGATCGATATTGGCAGCGCTGGCAGATATTCTGGCTAGAATTCCTTACGCTCATGCGTACAAGAGTACAGCTGAGGCAATCGAACATGAAGTAGCAGTTTCTTAAAAATTGTGAAAAATATTTCTTACTACATTGGGGCTCTTGTGCCCCACCAAGCCATTAGTTTCCATTAATACTGTCGGGAAGTTTCAGCTTGACTATATATGTTGGTGACAACAGCTGACGAATTTTCCATTTCACGCTTTAAAAATTGTGAACTCATAAATAACATGAAGTGGTCATTGAAGCCTTATTGAATTGCAATTCGTTGAATTCAATAAGTATGCTTGATCATGCTGAGCCCATCTCTACGGATTTATGAAGTCAGGTGCTGACAGATAAACACACGTAGCGCAGTGGATTGTTGGACACTGTAGCGTAAGGCAAACGTACTCGGCGAGTTTTTAAGAGATCTGTGGTATGATCCCAGCAGGTATCCGGTTAACCATTTTTTGGTTGCTGTGTGCTAATTAAAGAAAGAAAAAAACAAGGAAAGGGCAATGACTTTGTCTATTTACATTGTTTCTACATATTTGGAAGATTTTCATTTTCACTCCAATTTAAACATTTATCTTTGACACATAGCATGCAAACAAAACTTTAATAGCTGTTGCTGTATGTAGTTTGGGGAAGTTCCTGTTTATTGTCATGGAAATTGCACATGAATAACTTTGAGGCAGGAGCTAAAATGGATGTCAGAGTGAACAAGGGCCAGCTACTGTTTAAGCTGTATTTAGCTAACTTAATACAAAATGCCACAATAAATGGCTGAATAAGTTGGTATTCAGCTTCAGCATAAAAACACAACTGGACAAATAAACACACAACTTTGAAACTTCCTATCTCTTGGCTTGGTGGGTTGGTCCAAAGCATAGATTTCAGGTTAATCATCTGGTTGGAGTCCGAAGTGAGACTTAGGTGATGTTTTTGTCTTACAGTGCTGCTCTGCACCTTTCCTAGACCAGAAGCCTAAAGTTTGGAAAGAACAATTTCTTGTATCGTGAGAGGCTCACTGCTCCAACATGCACAGTGCAATCTCTTTTGTGCAACTCAGCAAATGGGAGTTGATGGAGAGCTTATTCCTTGTTTCAACTGATAATGAGGAACACTACACCAATTATGTAGAAAATAGGAATACTATACTAGTGATCCAATTTATTGGCATAGGAAATAGACATATAAACGTTTCCAAGCTTGGAAACGCTTATGTGTCTATTTCCTATTTTATTATTTTCAAGCGAAAACTTGGAAACGCTTATGTGTCCATTTCCTACGTCAATAAATCGGATCACGAGTATAGTATTATTGTTTCTTACACTCAGCTGTTTAGCTAAAAGATCTTACTTGAGTTACTGTAAGATCCTGTGTATGATACGCACCAATATCTTTGCCTCACCAAGACCCCAGCCAGAGTGATAAGGTAAGGTCCACTGACATTGTAGTGATATCAGTGGTTCTAGATACAGGTATTTATAGTAGTTCCCAAAAGTAATGAGAATGATTTGTTGACGCTCGCCACGAAGACAGCAGGTGGCGCTACAGGTTGTTGCTTGGGTATCTCTGGTAAATGGCTGGAACATCCTCAGTTGATAGTGATCCTTTCGAAGTGTCGGAACGGTTAAAAGGTCCCTTGTCTTTTACACTCTTTACAAACGAAAATGCAAAGGAGCGTTGAGCAGTGTTGCACCATCAAATTTTGCGTACAACTGAGAAAAACAACCGCAAAAACCTTAGAGAGATACTGAAAACAGTGTATGGGATGCAGCTTTGTCATCAGCACAAGTTTTCAGGTGGCACAAGGCCTTCAAGGATGGAATGGAAGCCGTTGATGATAAGCAGCGCTCAGGGTGACATTCAAAGTCAAGAACCGATGACAATGTGGCCGCTATCAAGGCTGCTCTGGAATGGAACCAACGTTTAAATGTCCGACTAATCGCAGACGAGGTCAGAGTACCAAAAATAGTGGTTCGTTGAATCGTTATGGAAAATTTCAACATGATGTTCTGCGCAAAGCTTGTCCAAAAAAACTTGTCCGTTGAGCAGAAGGAGAATCGTCTGTTCATTTCCCAAGAACTGTTGGATCGTGTGACAACTGAGCCTGACTTTTTGCATAGATTGATTACTGAGGATGAAACGTGAATGTTAGAGTACGATCCCGAAACAAAGGCAAAGCTCAGGATGGCACACTCCCTCTTCACCTCAACCGAAGAAGCCTTGCATGAGCAAACCAAAAATGAAATCAATGCTTTTGTTTTGTTTTTACTGTCTAGGAGTGGTGCACAAAGAATTTTTGCCACCAGGACAGACAGTCAGACTTTTTACTTACAGGTCCTGGAGTGTTTGAGGAAAATGGTTTTGCGAGTGCATCATAACATTGCGGAAACGTGGATCCTTCACCATGACAGTGCACCGAGTCTCACATCATTGACTGTAAAGGAATTTCTGGCACGGAAAACCCCTCACACGCCAGCCCTGACTTGGCACCATGTGACTTTTTTTTTTTGTTCCCGAAAATCAAAACTTACCTGAAAAGACACCATTTCGGTACCGTTGCAAACGTCCAGTCAGCCGCGACGAGGTCTCTGCAGAGTTTCTAGACTTCCAGCGCTACTACGACAAATGGCAGCGTCACTGGAATAAGTGTGTTGAGTCCCACAGTACTTACTTCGAAGGTGATTAGGCCAAATGGTATGTATTTTGATTAAATGCATTTGTTTTATAATGAATCTCGTTACTCTTAGGATGAACCTCGTACAGTACCATTTTTTCAGTAAATTTGCTCTTTATATGTATGTATTGTAATGAACACAATAACCACTTACTTAAAGGTGTCTGTTAGTAAGGGGTTGCAGTTTTTTTAATATAATTATTTCTGCTAGCTATGGCAATGCAATAACTCACAAAAATTCAATCAGGTATTAACCACTGAATTTTAATAAGAGAAACTAATCTTTACTTTATAAAAAAAGAATGGTACTGTCTGATCAGATATTAAACACAGAAAATTATTTTATTTATTTTATATTCACAAGCCAGTACTTTGTCATTTTCATAGTCACTCACTGCTGGAAAGGAGCTCCTTTATTGTTGCTGAATCAGTGTCATTGTCTTCATTATTGTAATAAACACATACCTGCCCATCCTCTTATGGAACACTATCCTTGCTACCATCAAGTGTCTTGAAAATGCACAAAATGTAAAAGCTGTACTGAATGATAGCAGGGTCTAGTTTGCTCGACACAAAGAGTTACTCACTTTGTTGGTAAGTGTAGGCTGAGATCTGCTGTTCACATAGGTGTGTCTGCTGTTGCTCAACCATGTATTCCATTTCAAACAGATAGCATCCATCATCTGTTTGTTCAGTGTCAGATTGAACATGTGTAAAATTATGCTGTTTAAAAGCAGCAAGAGTAAATTATATGACATGTAGTTGTAGTGATATTGAAAGATTCGTACTTAATTGTAAGTTGTGTGCATTATATGTGAAATTTTGTGGAAAATGTGATCCATAACAATAATATGGAGCATTTGCAGCACCTTTCTTTAACTGTGTTATGCCAGATGAGTTTCTAGGTAGTACATTTTGGGGGAGGAATAAATAAGTTAGGATTTTAAATAATTGAATTTCAGAATGACCTGGAGTGAATTCTTAATCTTATCAGAACTATGTTTTTATAACTTGTTCTAAACAAAGTATAATCACTGCTTCATAAGTAAAATTTTTTTAATGTGAAAAAAAAATGTGTTCTGCTCTGACACAACTCGCGGACCAGTGATCGAATAAATTAACCAGGTCTTCCATGCACTTCAGAAGTCTGACTAGCTTGTCAAAAATTGTCCAAATTGGAGGAACGCAGGTATAGGCTTTTTGATTTTATAAGAAACTAGCTTTACTAACCGGCTTTGCCCAGGATTTAGATTCATGTATATATTTCAGCACAATCCTGATGTCTCGCCTTCAAACTTCTGCACATCGCAAAAAGTGCACTTCAAAGACATGCTACTAATGACAATCGGAGGAACGTTTTAATAATCCAATTCAGGATTATTATTGAATGCTTCATCCTTCAAATATAGCCACTTGCTTTCTCTTGTGGTGCCTCATTGAATTCTCTCCTGCTGGAGTAGATTTCTGCGAGTTTCAACAGTTTCAGTCAAAAATTTGGTTCTGGTGAGCAATAATTGCATTACTTTGAATTTGCCGCTGCTCCTCGCTTTTAGTAGCTCTTGAGTTGGAAGCTCGTAGGGCCGCCGCAGCAGTCTAAGCGATGGCTTCTGATCGTTTGTCCAGAAAGGGATCCCGGTGAGGCATGGGTATTGTGTTTGTCTTACTGCACTGGCTCTCTCCCTTCCCTGGAACCAGTGACCCTAAATTGGGGGTGGGAGACTGCTTTAGCGACTCCTATACTTTTTTATTTTTATTTTGAAGGCCCATTGAGTTGGTTACAGTAATTGTTAAACCTCCATTCAAAAAAAAAAAAAAGAGAGGAGCTCGGACGTTTCGACGCTCCTCTGTCTCTTCAGATAGTCACACCTCTGTTTCCTTGGCAGTTTCGTTGCTTCATCTTCGCCATTGTGTCAGCCAGTCATGCCTCCGTTTCCTCAGCAGTTTCGTCGAACAGCTTGTTGAGTTTTGTCCGCTTCGCATGCTTGTGATCTTTCCTCTTCCGATTGCTTAGTTCCTGATTGTTTTTGGCATTTTGTGTTGATTCGTGTTTGATTAAAAAATGGGCTCTTCCTTTGGGGCATTGCTGCCACAAATATTTATTGAGTTAAAGCAACGAAAGGTACAGAATGTATGGAATCTCTGGAATCATATGGACCAAGAACATAATCAAGGAAACATTCAATTTTTACCTTATGTTGATTTGGCTCAGCAATAATGTTTGACCTAGAAATTCCAGCATTAATAAGTTGTGCAAATTGCATGATGCCAGAGTTCGGCGTTCGCGAGTTTTTGCTGCTTCAGACAAACACAGAAGGATTTTCTGTTTTATAGTCAAGATCTAATTCTGAAAATATTTTGAAAGGGTCTTCATATCAGTGTACCAGTACTGTGCATAAAATGGTATGGACAGTAAGAGAGGTCCACTCATATCAAATATTGCATCGATGTAGAGTTGAATAGTAAACATCATTTAATGTAATAATTATTCTTTCAGGTGCCTTTGAATTACTAAAAAAATTTCAAGTTTTGCCATTGATACCGTAGCTGTTACTTAAAATCTTGAGTGTTGATTTTTGCTGCAGTTTTATAATGTTCACTGATGTACCACAGTTTTTAATAAGTAATGGTGGAAAAAAAAAAAAGCCCCAATCCTGTTTCAATTTTAGGAAATTTGTTATTTCCGATTAAAGATTTTGCTTGAATTACGAGCATTTTAAAATAGTGGCAGCAGAAACTATCGCGAAATTGCAATATTGTTAAGCCTCTTTTTATAGACAGATAGCATTTATAGTCTTTTCTTGTTTTTAGTAAATGTTTATTTTGTATTTTTTAGGCTGTGGCACCAGAAGACAAGTATGATGTGAAGCGTTGCGTAGAAGAAGCTGCAATTCTTGTGAGCACCATCACTGAGCCAAAGATTACAGTTACTGTCACGCTGACTTCTCCAATTATGAGGGAATGTAACAGCTCTGAGGGAACCAGTTCTGGTAGGAGGCTGACTTGGTAGAAATATATAATTGACACCTGTGGAGGGACACCTGCAAGAGAGGGAGAAAATGGCGATGGGACCTTTGTCTAATTGCATGCCTATTTTTATATTTTCAGAAAACTTCAATGATTAACTTTAAGAATTTTAGTACTTCCAATTGTACATAATACAGCCTTTGGTCCCCTGCACTTTTCTCTCACATTTTTTTTTTTTTTTTTCACTTTGATATCTTGCTGCATTCCCCCTGTTATAAAGTGTTGATAAGCATTTGTTGTTTATTTTTAGTGTTGGGTGTCATTGTTCAGCTTGCATGTAACTAAAGTGTTATATGCAGACTGAGACAATATATTTTTACGTTATATTTAGTTTGAATAAATGTCACATGATTTCTGTATTTTCTGGTTGAAGCTTTACAGACTTCTAGGTGCCAACTTCCTGCAGGGAGATTGCAGTGTTAAGTGGTTGACCTGGAAGGATTTTTGACCAACTTGGGTGGTTGTCATTTTGTGCTGCCTTCTGTGTTTTATAAGTGAATTTGCACCTTTGTTAACAATTTGATTGCCCTGATATTACTGTTAATGTGTTGTTAGTGGAACCATGCCTGGTATTGAAGATTTAATTTTATTTGGTAACCTTATTCACTGACTATCCAGAAATGGTGATTGTAGTTCTCTACAATCTAAAACATGTTTTTATTTTTTCCTTCCTATAAAGTTTTTTTTTTTTTTTTTTTTTTTCGGAAGGCTGTAAAACATGTTTTTTTGGTTCTGTACTGCCATCTTTGATCGATATCATACCTTTTTATGAATGTCATGAGTAAAATCGTATCAGCTGTTACTGATGCAATTCAAACCTTTTAATGTATTTTTTGTATGACTGGCATTTGTAAAAGTCTCAGATTTGACAGTGTACCGTGTGTAAAGGCAGCAACATGTTTTTTCAAGGGTGCCCGGTATTTTATGTGTAACATTAATTTTCTGAGTGTTTCACATATTTCGCCAGTAGATCTAGATTAATATCCATTTAAAAATTAAAGCACTTATCATAACTAATGAGAACATGTAATGTTGGAGCCATGGTGATAACAAAATCATAACTCAGCACCTCATTCGTCTAAACACTGAATTTTTTTTTTTTTTTTTTTTTTTTTTTGAATTAAGCTGCTAGACACCGTTATCTTTTTTCTGTCGGAACACGGCAATATTTAAAATATTTGGGGGAGGTGGAGTAATTCAGAAAAGTACTGTGCGTAAAAACATACCTTTTTAAAGTTCAGTAAAGCAATCGTGTGCTTATACAGAGCATGTTTTTTCAAAGGGTGTTTTTGTCAAATTATCTTAATGTTTTTACATATGTGTAATCAATCACTATAAAAAGGAAAATAGAAATTTTAGGATATCTTAAATTTTGGAGGATTTTTTTTACTTTATACGACCGCTATTGTATATATGTGTACAGTACTGGCAATCATGTCAGTTCTCTGACAAAACAATCTTGAAAAAACCTATTGGCATTTTGAAACAGTGTAAAGCTAAGCCACAGTTTTGAATTTTTTGGTTTTCACTTTTTTTAGGTGTAGAATACATACATACATATCACTAAGCTGTTCTCTGAGATTCAGAGGTTTGCTCCAAAAAGAAATACAAACTTGCAGATATTTTTACTTATTGTTGTCGTGTCAAACTTCGCCATTTACAGCGATCTTGACATACAACTCGTGCTTCACTGATATCCATTACAATGCCGCACACAAGATCTTTTATACTTCATACTCATAATCTTTTTCTCTTGCAGACACTTCTGAATCTGATCCACCCATGTCTTCCTTGGCCTTTCTCTGCCTTTCCTTCCTGCCACTTGGGCTGAAAAGATTTTCTTAGTAAGCATTTCATCACTCATTCTTTCAACATGGCCAAACCACCGAAGCATATTGGTCTCCACCTTGCTAACAACATTTTGCTTTACGTCACTAAACTGCTACACATCTTCATTCCTCACACAATCAGATCGTGTCTTGCCACAAACCCCACATCAGTAACGCATTTCTCCAGCACACAAACGACTCCTATGTTTCTTCTGCAGTACCCAGGTTTCACTGCCATACATCAGAGTAGGAACAATTACTGTTTCATACACAGCCATGCGGTACTTTCTAGAGAACCCATCATTCCTGTGAAAACCTCCCAGAGCAGCTATGACTTTCAAAGAAGAATTCACTTGCCTACCGATTTCACCATCCAACTTATTCTCTCTGTCAAACATGCTTCCTAAATACACAAACTCACTCACCTGGTCAATCGCAGTGCCATTTATACTTACATTACATTCAGTGCTACCCATTCCTCTCTCAAACACCATAACTTTGGTTTTTCCCTTATTTATACTCAGTTTGAATTTCATGCAAACTTCGTGCATCCGAGTCAACATACTCTGCAACTCACTTTTGCTCTCTGCCAACAGGACAGTGTCATCAGCATACAGCAATCTGCACACACGGATATCACCAAGACATAAACCACTATTATCTATTTTGGCCTCACGCATGCATGCGTCCATAAATATATTAAACAGCCATGGTGACATTACACAACCTTGTCTAACTCCTGCACCAGCGGAAAACCATTTTGATAAAACACCATTCACTCGTACACAAGCTCTACTACCAGCATACATGGCTTTTACACTATTAAGTAGATTCCCAGTAACACCATATTCATTCAATACCTTCCACAAAAGTGTCCTATTGACTCGGTCGTAAGCTTTCTCTAAATCTATGAAGGCAGTAAAAACTTTCTTCCCAACAGCCAGATACTTTTCAATCATCGTGCGTAATGCAAATATCTGATTAGTGCAGCCTTTACCAGGCATAAAACCACTCTGAACATCCCACACTTTCTCTGATGTAAGACCCTGTACTTTTTCAATAACAACCTTACCAAACACTTTCCCTGGCACACTCAGTAGGCTAATACCACGATAGTTCTTGCATTCAGTCTGATCACCTTTTCCCTTATACAAGGGAACAATAATAGCATCTTTCCAATCCCGAGGGACCATTCCTAACTCCCAGCACAACTGGCAAATTTCAGTTAACCAGTCAATTATAGAGTCGCCACCATACTTCAACATCTCTGTAGTTATGCCATCAACTCTTGGAGCCTTACCATTCTGAAGAGATTTTAGAGCTTTACACACTTCTTCTCTTTAGATTCCTCCTGTGCTTTCATCCCTCATTGTGACATCATCTGCATCTGTCTCAGAAACATTTTTGCTCTCCTGATCTAATAACTCACAGAAGTTTTCACCCCATCTGTCACTTAACTCATTGAGCTCCCATATCATTTCCCCAATCTCATTCTTCACACAACTTACAACTTTGTTTCCCCTATTTTTCCCGAGTCTCATGTACTTCCAGAAACACTTTTTATCTTTCCAAAAAGCCAGTTCATGCCTTTCCACTTTCTCTTTCCTATCTTTTGCCTTACTGTGGCGAACCAGCTTAGCAGCTTCGCGCTTCTTACAGCGATATTCATCCACAGAGACTCTACCTTGTAACATCCCTAAATAGGCTTCTTTCTTTTTCTTTAATGCCTTATCAATCTCACTATTCCACCAAGCATCACCTCTATTGTTACCCACTATTGTGGTGCCACAGACCTCTTTAGCAGCAGTAACAACACAGTTCTTAAAATATTCCCACTTGTTTTCAACATCCCTCTCACAAGATTTCAGATCCTTCAATCGTTCTCTCAGTAAGGTGTAGAAGTGGCGGAAAAATTCAAGCAGACAATGTTTCTAAGTGTTTTTTTTTTCCCCCTCTTGCATTTGCAGATATCTGGTAAGACCTTCCAGCATGTCAATTTTTATATCCCTAGGTTATTTAGAAGTGGTCTAACAATTTGCGAAAAGTTCAAACAGTGTTCCAAAGTCGCCATTTTGGTTTTCTGACTTTTTAGTTATCCAGACCTTAAAAGGCCTATCAGTATGGAGATTTTCAGGTCTCTAGGTCATTTAGAAGTTGTCAAACAATTTGCAGATGAACACATTCGCATTTTCCCTCTTTGCTTTTTATATACGAGGCGAAAGCCTATATCTACATAGGTATTCACGTATGCCGGCAGAAAACGCCGAACTTTAAAATCATCACTACGTCATTACCAGTTTGCAGTGCGTTATGATTTATAGTTTGCCATATATCCGTTTTTTTAATGGATCCCATTGTGAAATTTAAAAATTTAATTTCTCGTAAACTAAATCAAAGTTCCAAAAAGGGGTGAAGAGGGGCAAAAAATCGGTCATGGCACTGATATGACTACAAAGTTTCGTGGTTCTGTTTCTGTTGGTGTGTCCGGAACACGAACTAATACCACTTCTTTTCCTTACCTTAACTTTGAAGTACAATAGCTCATTGAACTATCGCCAGAATTGAAAAATGTTTTATTTCAGCATGTTCTCCGAACAATTCTCTACAATGCTATAAATTTCACATTTTTGTGTCAATACTTTTGCACTGCAAGCTAGAAAAGCGCGAATGTCACAAATTTCTAAAACAGCGGCGGCAGTTATTTTTTTTTTTTTAGAATAGAGATATATATTAAGTACCACCAACCATTCTAGCAAGGTCCACCAAATAGTGGTTCAGTTTGGCAAAATATCATCCTCCCATTTATGAAATAAAATAAAGATACTGTTTTTAATGCAGCCTGCTGTGGTGTGCTTGTACTTTCTTTCCTGCCATTTTGTAATTTAAGAATGTTATTCACCACATCTCTCACACTAAGTGTCAGAAGTAAGACTGGAATGGGGCGAGGTCTTATGGAACATACTACGTTGTTGTAAAATGGGTGCGCCTACCACTTCTTCCGCCAGAAGAAATAAAGGTAAGAAGATGCGTAGCACAATAGTAGCACTAATGCAATTGAGTTTTAGATCTACTTCTACCCTCCCCTCCTTTCTCTTAAAGGTGGCATCATGTTCTTTTCTGGAGTGAACCATCATGCCACTCAAACAATACGGCCACTCTGTAAGAAGGCTAGGTTCGTTGTGATGAGGGGGGTGAACTCCTCTACATGGGCTCCATGCTCTCATTTTAGACAAAGATCGAACATGTTTACCCTAGTTAACAGATAACCATACCATCTGTAACAGAAAACAAAAATTCTAAGAACTTAGCGTATCTGAAGGGACCACCTACCAATTATAATCTCATATGAAGGTTGGCGATAGGGAGAAAACAGGTGTTCCATATTTTTAAAATATCTTTCTAGATCTTGATAAGCAAGATTTTTCTATGCGCGCTGCATGTTGTTGAACACAAAATAAAATTATTTTATTTTCTCTTCTACATTTCAAAAATGGCTGCCAAATAGAGGTTTAATGTGTGTTTCTTCTGCTGGTGATAACGTCCGTGCTGGACAAAAACTGCCTGCTTTGACAGCTGACTGTCAACACGAGTCTCACTGTGTGTATATGTATATATCTATACACCATATATATATCATCATCGTCAACCATTATCAATCCACTGCTGGACGAAGGTCTCCCCAAGTTTCCTCCACAACGGTCTGTCTTGTGCCAGTCTCCTCCATGTCACCCCTGCATACTTTCGAATTTCATCCACCCGTCTTCCATGTGGTCTTCTTCTGGGTCTTTTCCTGTCCCTTGGAATCCAATCTAAAATTTCGGCTGTCCATCGATGGTCTGTCCTTCTGGCAGTATGTCCAGCCCATTGCCATTTCAGGGATTTAACTCTGATCATGATATCTTCCACTCTTGTCATTTTTCGGATTCACGAGTTCCTCTTCTTATCTCTCCTGGTTACACCAAGCTTGCACCTCTCCATGCTACTTTGAGTTGTCTGCAGCCTTTGTATGTCTCTTTTAGTAGGTCCACGTCTCTGCAGCATACGTAAGCACTGGAAGGATGCATTGATCAAACACTTTTCCCTTAAGACATAATGGCATGTTGCTCTTGAAAATTATGCTGTTTCTTCCAAAAGCTCTCTAGGCAAGTTTTGTTCGCCGATTAATTTCTTCATCCATGTGACCCTCACTTGATATCTGCTGTCGAAGATAAACGTACGTGTCTGTTATCTCCAGCTTTTCTCCATCAATCGATACATCTTCATTTCTTGTAAAAGCATTGAACATCACTTTTTGTCTTCTGAAAGTTCATTTTTAATCCCACTTCTTTACTCTTGTCAGAAAGTTCCTGCATCATACTCTGTAGCTCTGATGGGGTAGTTGCAAAAATGACTATGTCATCAGCAAAACGAAGGTGGGTTAGATAATCTCCATTAATCTTTTATGCCTTTGTTTTCCCAGTTCAGTGATTGAAAGACATTTTCCAATGTGGCATTAAAGAGCTTCGGAGATATGGTGTCACCTTGTCTCACTCCTTTTCCAATTTTTATGTGTGTTGTATTTTCAAATAGCAGAATCTTTGCACTTGCATTTTCATAGATGTTATTAATAATATTAATGTATGCATCTTCAATACCGCAGGATTTCAGAGCCATTGCAACTGCTGATGGTTTCACCGAATCAAAGGCTTTTTCATAATCGATAAAAGCCATGCACAATGGAAGTTCATATTCCCTCGCTCTTTCAATTAATTCTCTCAGTACGTGGATATGATCTATTATGCTGTAGCCATTCCTGAATCCAGCTTGTTCTCTCGGTTGAGCCATGTCCAGTGCCGCCTTCAAGCGGTGTGAAAGAACTTTAGCGAAGATTTTATGAACCACTGATAGGAGGCTGATAGGTCTGTAGTTCCTGAGATCCTCAATGTCACCTTTTTTATGTAGCAAGATCATTGTAGCGTTGTTCCAATCCTCAGGAATCTTCCCTTCATTAAGGCATCGAGTGAAAATTTGGGAGAGTACTGTTTCGATTTCTCCACTTGCTTCTTGTATGATATCTACAGTAATTCCATCTTCTCCTGGAGCTTTCCCCCGCTTCATGTTCTTGATTGCATGTGCAACTTCTGCTGGGAGGACTGGAAGAACTCTGGCACTGGTACCTTTCATGATGTCTGGAGTACATGTATCATCCCTTTCATATAATTTGGAGTAGAAATCTTTCACTCTTGTCAAAATTTCGCCTCTATTTCTTGTTACAGAACCATCTTCTTTTCTCAGTGTCATAATCTGTTTTCTTCCCTTACTGAGATGTCCCTTTGCTATCTTTTGGCTTTGGTTGTTTTCAATTGCTTTCCTTACTAGTTCACAGTTGAATTTCCTTACGTCTTCAGTGATACTTTTTCGTACTGTCTTGCATAGCTCTATATATTCCACTTTGGAAGTCACATCTTCTTTAGTTGTCCTCATCTCTCTTCTTTTTTGCATCAACATTTTGGTTTTTCCTGATAATTTGTTCATGTGCAACTTGTTCTTAGACCAAGCTAATTTTGTTGCTGTTTCCATAAGAGCTTTGGTTACTTTTCTGTTAACTTCAGAGATGTCCACTTCTTCCGACGTTAGACCTTCTAGAGCAGAGAATCTGTTCCTCAGTTCCAATTTGAAGGTATTATGATGTTTTTTGAGGTTGGTCATGTCAATACACTTTGTTTGTCTTATGAGCTTGCCACGTTCGAGTTTAGTGTTGAGGTGCATCTTACATCTCACCAATCTATGGTCACTACCTGTGTTGAACTCGTTTAGCACACTGCAGTCTTCTATGACGAATTTTTTGTTACACATAATAAAATCAATTTCACTTGTCATCCCATTTAGATGTCTCCATGTCCATTTCCTGTGTGGCTTTTTCTTGAAAAAAGAGTTTAAGATGAAAAACTTTTCTGCCTCTGCAAACTCTACTAGAGTATTTCCACACTGGTTTCTGTTGCCGTGACCGAATTTACCTACTGAAGTTTCATTCTGTTGCCGTTTTTGCATTGAAATCTCCCATAGTCATTTTCAAGTGCTGCTTACCTTTATTATTTAGATGACGAATTTCCTCGTAAAATTCTTCAATTTCTTCTTCAGGACGACTTGTGGTGTGTGCATAAGTTTGAATAATCTGAGCCTGGTATCTTCTCGAGAGTTGGATAACGAGTTGTGCAGCTCTGTCAGAGGAACTTTCAACTTCTACAACTTAATCCTTCAGTTTCTTTTTTATTATAAATCTAACACCACTAGTTCTGCCAGTATCAGTCCCACGATAGTAGAAGAGATGTCCACTTTATTTTTTGTGCTTTTACATTCAGTGTGTAGGGATTTCATTGTAGCAACAGGATTTCTTTTTTTATCTGTATGTTTATATAAAGTCTTGTAAAGTACTTAAGTTGAATAGCTACACCCGGACAAGAAAAAAACAGAGTGGTAGCTATTTCACTCGATTGGGCCGTATGACTTAAAGAGATGGCCGCTCCCTCAAGGACATGAAAACTGGATTGGCGAGTAGGGGCGTGGACACTTTCGAGGCAGCAAAAAAGAGAATGGTAATGGGTGCTGTGAAGTGACTTGACAAAGGGAGTGGATTTTCTATCATCAAAAACTGCGTAATAAAATCAAAAGCCATGATAAGTATTTGTTATCCAGGGTCATCTTTATTCTGGAGAATTGTTTTTTTTACTGTAAATTAGTACAGTTGGTAATAACCAGCATGAAAAAAATTGGTGGCTGTAACAGTAGTCAGGATATGCAGATGGCATATATATTTAATATGTCTCCTACACTGTGTAAGCTTTCTTTAATTTTTTTACAATGTACAAATACCTTTTTTTTTATCAATTGAAAGGTGCTACTGTTTCCCATTTTTATTTTTTACACAGATGACTCGATCAACAGTTAGTAAAGTCCTGAAATTTTTGTAGTGCGGAATTTTGGTATGTTATGATTTTTAGTAACTTTTTACACAAAAAAATAAATCAACATTCTAGAAGTACAATTTACTGCTTGCAGTTCAGTTCCTTTATAAAAAATTTTCTACAAAAGTTAGTCTAACCGTTAATTCTTTCACAGTTTACACGTCATGTTAGATGATATATAATTAATCGTAGTTCTTAGTAAATGTAGCATGTTTCATGAAATGAGGTATAAAGCTGCATCCAGACTTGGAATCAAGAGCTTCCAATGCCATTCCCATTCTTATGTTTATTTGTAGTTTTCTTATTGTTAAAAAGCATTTTTATTGGGATGATGGAAATATGTGATACCTTTTTTCAGTGAACCAGAAATGTATATAGATGTTAAATAACATGCTGCTACAATTCACTTTCTCTGTAAGGGAAAGTTTATGAAGATAATTTCTTAGCATTTGTGGAAAATGTTGACGCGTTCAACTAGTCTCTTACAAGATGAAAATTTTAAGTTTAGGCCTGTGGATTTAATTAAATTGATATGATGGGCTGCCACGAAGATGTGTAAATTGTTAAAATTTACTGTTTTACTGAACTTTAAAAACGGTGTGAGTGGTTTTTTTTTTTTTTTTAGCGCAGTTTTTTGAATTGAAAGGAAAACTTTTTTTTTTTTTTGCTATTCACGACAGGTCAACAAGCACACGTTGACCTGTCATGAATATGGTTAACAGAAAAAGCATGTTTGCAGATGCCTCTGGAAGAGCAGGTATCATAGCTGTGTAACACATGGTTTGTACACTCCTTGAAAACTCGTTTTCAAGTCATTAAAAAACTGTTAATAAGTGCTTGAAAGAAAATTTTTTTTTTAATGTAATGATATGAAAGAGTGTGTGTAAATTAATTGTTTGTGCTGAAAACTTGTATAGGAGATTTCTGTGTAGTTCCGATAAGCTGATCAAATAAAACAGAACTTGCATTCAACTTATGGGAGCACGTGGACAGCTGGTGCCTTGGCTGTGACATCATTACAGAGTAAAATAAGTGGAATGATGTATTCGCGAATCGTGATGGGCTCCTGTTCACTGGAGTTAGTGAAATGTTCTAGCTGGAAGAGTGGAACTTCTAGGAATTGCTTGTGCGTGGACCCTTCGTCTCTTGGCTGTATACTCCCATCCCTGTGACTTTTATAACTTGAGAATGTGCTGTGACATCAGTTCAACCCCACTCTCACAGCAGTCTTACCAGAAAGCAGCCCAGGAAGTCATGTGATTTTCATGCTGCCCTTGTTTCATTGTGTTCCTTCTTCCATGTCCCCAATAAAATAAAAACCAGAGTGAGCAACTAAAGTATTAAAACTCATTTGCTTGGAAGAGCACAAATCTTGCTTTTGAAAGCAAAGGTAAATACATACATTTTTCTTTGTGATCAGAAAATGTTCACAATTTTTGTAGTGCACTTTGTGCATGTTTTGAACAAAGCACAAGGCGAAAAAAACTGATGGAGCTTGTATCACTTTACGTAGCCTCCCAGTTCAAGTACAGGAATCAAGAGATTGATCTCATGTAAAAA
This sequence comes from Macrothele yani, assembly GCA_039090855.1. Classification (NCBI taxonomy): domain Eukaryota; kingdom Metazoa; phylum Arthropoda; class Arachnida; order Araneae; family Macrothelidae; genus Macrothele; species Macrothele yani. The sequence goes on from CM076997.1 coordinate 509,354, forward strand.
TTATAGGGTTTTTTGTCAATTTGTCTTCATAGAACTATAGCTTTAATCACACTTAATTTAACAAACTTCATGTAGCTCATATAATAACAAGAATATGAGGATTTATTTAAGACATCACTGATAGTGAAGGTTAACTGTTCATTTTATGTGGACTTTTGTTAGGGTGAGGTAAACACTATACTTGAAAGAATATTTAGTCTATCTCAGGATGGGTTTGAATTATATTGAAGATTTTATTGTATAAAAATCAGTAATTGTTTTGTTCATATGGTAGTTTTTAACAACCTGTGAGTGAGGTGAACTATTCAAAAGTTTATCTACCTAGAGAACTGTATAAAGAGTCATTCTGTGGAAAACCACCAAATTTTCAAAGAGGTGGTGCTGACACTTTTTGTCTATCTGGGAAGTTATTTTTTGAGAGATCAAATTCTTTTTTACCCCCAATATCCACCGTTTTGGATTTATAATCCAAAGTGGCCAGCACTGAGTGGGAAAATCACACCTAGATATAGCCTTTTTTTTAACTGTAAAAAAACTAAATGGGTGAGAGCTTTAACTGGTCTCATTTTAAAGGGCACAGGTCCATCTATAAAGGGAATATGTACATATTTACTAAAAATTAATACAATGAGAAGTACTTTATTCAAATTCAAGATTGAACTTGATTATTTTAGTTTTTGATTCATTACAGTTCTTATAGGTGATTAAAAAAAATGGTGTTTGGCTTTTTAGCCTATAAGGAGTATTAAGTTGAAACAAATAACTATTGGATTATACAATCCCTTCGTGCTAAAAGAGGGATCTGAAGTTGATTTTCAAAAAAACTCAAAATTTAAAGCTCTGTGTCTAAAAACGGAAAGCTGTAAAAAAAAAAAAATCTGAAACTTCTACAAAATAATCATCTGTGTCTACAGAGATGTAAAAATCCTTACTTGTAAGTACGTTGTTCAAATTTGCAAATAATCATTCACTTAAAAGAGGTGTAATGGTATTATATTTTTCAATTTAAAAACCAATGATTATGATACATGAAATAAATTAAACCACATTAAAATAAAATGTATTTTGATGTTAAAGTGACTGAAAAACTTGAATCTGTACAGAAATTTTGTTTCAGCAACTGGACTTCAAATGCTTGGGGGAAATTTTGATAACGTGAAAAATCGATGTGTAAAATACCATAAACTTACAAAAATATAGTCTGCAATCATGTACTTCTTATGTAATCATATTGTACTACTTTCGTATACTATAATTCGTGGTTTTTAATTAAAAAATGTATAACCATTGCCAATTCGCAAATTTTGGCAACTTTGACCCTCTGTAACAAAGTACACGAGAAAACAATTTGGGTTTTTACATCTCTCTGTCAACACACCGAAGGGTATTTTGTGATAGTTCCAGATGTTATATACCCACCCCTTGTTCGATACAGAGCTTCAAATTTTGTTGTTTTTGAAAAATTGGCAGCTTCAGGCACATCGTTTTGCCAATAGTTAAAATAATTCTTGAAATAGTCATCACACGTGTAAGTTACGTTGAAAAATTATGAGTGGCACGTGTCAGTAGCGACTTCTACCTTCATCAGCCATGGAATGAGGCACGTGGTAAAAGCGTCAGTTTCCAGATTTCAAAATCGCTTTCCAAATAATAGGGATGTTAAAAGGTGCGTCGGTATTGCAGGTGTTAGGGGTAAGGTAGATTTCAACGCTTTCGCGGTATCTGAGGGCATGCCGATTGCTGAACGGGGCGATTCGCTTAACATTGTGCCGGTCGGGAGCCGCAGACGTATCGCTGATGGTTGAAATTTAAAGGTAGGCTAATAGTTAAAATAATTCTTGAAATAGTTGTCACATGTGTAAGTTACGTTGAAAAATTATGAGTGGCACGTTTCAGTAGCGACTTCTACCTTCATCAGCCATGGAATGAGACACGTGGTAAAAGCGTCAGTTGTTGCCAGATTTCAAAATCGCTTTCCAAATAATAGAGATGTTAAAAGGTGCGTTGGTTTTGCAGGTGATAGAGGTAAGGTAGATTTCAACGCATTTGCGGTATCTGAGGGCATGCCGATTGCTGAACGGGGCGATTCGTTTACCATTGTGCCAATCGGGTGCCGTGGACGTATCGCTGATGGTTAAAATTTATAGGGAGGTGGAAGGAAGGCTACCTTTCTCAACATCAGCGATATGCTCCATCAAACGCCGGTTAATGCTGCGGTAAATACTACCAATATAGTGAATAACGCCTGTGGAAGTGTTGACAGGGATAGAGTAGACACCTTGTAAATCTAGGGGTTTATTGAGATCTCTGTCATTACCCACCCCTTGAATGAGTTTGATAAGGTGTGGAGGTGTATTGACTGCAATCCTGTAGCCAAAAGACTTGAAAATAGAGCAAACTGAAGGATGGTGGAAGGTTCAGGCAGTAAACTAGATCTATTATGTGATTCAAACCTCTTGATTTGTTTATGTAACAAGAGGGGTGGAAAGCCATGTAATTTTCCAATGTTGATGATGTTCTGATATTCTAGTTCAAGAGCAGAATGGCTGTTGCAAATAAGGTTGGCCTGGTGAATGTATGGCTTTATAGCAGACAGTTTGTATTTTCCAAAAGTGCGAGAATGGTAAGGGATGATATTACAGGTGGCAGAAGGTTTCCTGTAAACAGAGAAGCCAAGTGAGAAGTCTGGGTTGATGTTAACATCCAGAAAACTAATATTATTGTCGATCTGTTCTTGAGAGGAAAATTTTATATGCGGGAATTTTGAAGTTATGATGGAGGACATGAGTTCGAACAGAGAGTGTTTTTGGTGTGGCCAAATAATGAAGATTTTGTCCACATACCTTAACCAAATGGTGGATTTTAAGAGGGATGGGGCAGCAATTAAGTTTCGATATTCTGCAAATAAATTTCATTCAGTAAGGGGGAAAGAGGAGAGCTCATAGGTACACCTTGTTTTTGTTGGTAATAGATACCATTGTATACAAAACAGGAATACTTCTCCAATGAATCAAAACAGTCATAAAGATCTTTGATCAGTTCTCCAGGAAGTTCTTGGTGCTCCATTAGTCCATTAGTTTTTTTGAGCATGAGCATGTAGGCATCAAAGAAAGGAACAGAAGGAAGCAAGTTTCTGGATAAAGTCCTTGGTTGATACAACAGAATAAGGATGATTTCTTGTCCGAACTTTGCAACATTTGACCAATTGCCTTGTTTCAGCTTAAAAGGGCTCCTTGTAGGCTAAAAAGCCAAATACTATTTTGCTTTTGCATCCTATTGTCTAGCTTATTGTCTGGTATACATATTAAATCCTTTTATTTCTAGTTTAGTTTTGCCTGTGGCAATATTGTGCCATATTGTTGAATAGTTTGACCCATTTTCCTTACATTTCATCAGCATGCACTTTTTAACTTCAATTACTGTTGGCACTACATAACACATATTGGTGCTGAATGGCAGAAGTACATTTATAATTTCAGTATAATAATAATAAACATAAATCACCAATATAAATTAAAATTAAGTCTCAGTGTAGTTTGTGCCCTCATTAGATTGTATTGAGCTTTGTGTGGATCCAGCTTTCTCACACCAAAAGTATTGACTTCATTTTATTTCTCAATTGAATCTGCTTGCTGACTGGATGTGAAGAATGTTATTTCCAAGCAGCTTTTTTTGCTGGGAAGTGTAGTTGATTTTATGCTTATCTTTATTAGTTTTATGATGAGGTGAAGTTAAAATTTCAGTTTCAGTAGTGTTTTCCAGTACAGTTTTTTTTGTCACAGTGATTCATAGTGGTTTTGAGTGCTTATGGAAGAAATTCTGATAACCAAATAGTTCATTGACTTTTAAACATGATTCAACATAGCTGATACTTATGTGAGGGGAGGTGTGTGTGTGTGTGTGTGTGTTTGCATCCACATGAGATCAGTGTGTGTGTGTGTGGGGGGGGGGGGTATTGACTCTGGGAAGTGAAACATAGCTTGCTTACCTTTTGTAAATTACTTAGTGCATGTGATTTGTCACATGCTATAATCCAACACTGCACCAAAAACTCAAGTGTTGGATTGTAGCACGGTGTGTGTTTTCTGAGTTTCATTTAAATCACTGTTGTGCAAGGAAAATTCTGTAATTGCACTATAGATACTGGGGTTTTCTAGTTCTTTTCTTAATTTTCCATTGAGCAAATAAACATGGCAGTGATTGAGACTTGTCTTTCACTTTTTGAACTGTTAAACTTTCTCCTTATGCTGAAAGTTATAACTGCTAGCCATCTGCCCAGTGTCAGAAACGGCGCAACATGGCGGCGTTTCTGCCACTAGGCAGGTGACTGTCAACACGGGTCTCACTGTGTGTATATGTATATATCTATACACATATATATATTGCCACATCAAGCAGGTATTACAGACTTCACCTATTCAGAAGTTACTCAAGTTAGAACCAAATCTAGGAGACCAGTTAAATCAGATTCCTCAGGAGCAGACACAGCAACACGGCGACACCCGTTGCAGTTTTATGGAAATATGTGAAGACTGTTTTTATAACTATTTCTTTAACATTCATTGTCTCTGGCACATTCCTTTCAATTTTAATGCAAAGAAAGGGAAACTTTTTTTGCATGATTTCAGTGTTGGATCCCGCTTTCAGGCGGGAAGTTACATCGATAGATCACGTAGGTAGTTATTTTATTTCATTTTATTTATTTCTTGTTTTACCAACAGATACCTTCGAGTTGATGAGAATATTGCTTTCTTTCAATGATGAAGCTAGGCAGCGATACTTTGTGCACTTTTAATGGCTTCTCAGTTTCCACCACGTGCGCTGCATTCTGGAAACTGGTGGCCGCAATTTTTGTTTTTAGCGTCTGTTTAGCATCGTTTCAGTTACACATTTATGTGAAATTTTTTTGCAAGACTAATATTTTTTAAGCTTTTTCACTGTTTTTGCAGCCGTCGATGTTTTCAGAACTTGACATCCAAAAATTTTTTTTTCCTTTTTGCTTTCAGGTGGGTTTACCTGAATTAGATTTATGGAGTTTTCTTCTTTTTTCTTTCCAAGAATCATATTTTTATGCATTTTTTATCGTCACTCCGTTTTCAAAGGCATATTATGCGGCATTCCGGGAGCTTAATGGTCGCAAATTTTTCTCTTTGGGGTGAGAGTGTGTGTGTGTGTGTTTTCAAGAGCCATATATTTTAGCGTTTGCCGTGTTTCGTTCTCCGTTTCTGTGGTATTCCAGAAGTTGACGGTCGGAGGTTGTTGGTTTTTTTTTTCTTCCAGATAACTTCATCAAACTAGGGTGCAATTTTTTTTTTTTTTTTTTTTGGTAAAACCATATTTCTACGCATTTTTAATGTCTCCTCATTCTAGAAAGTAGCTGATCTCGTCTTATTTTTTAGAAATTCAAAAGCACTTAAGGAATGATGTTTAGATTCTGAATAAAATAGTCTTTCTTTTTCTTTTTTTATCAGGGAAAAGCTAGTTTGACTTAAAATAAAAAATATTTAGGCTTCCCTTTATCTTGCAGGCATTTTTTGGGCTCTTCCTTTCTGTGTTGCAAACTCCTGAAAAAGGTTCTGCTTCAGGAGCCATCTGTAATATATGTGATGGTATCAGAAGTGGGTATTTGGGTTGGGGAGGGGGTGTCCTGGAATACTCTCAGTAGGCATGTCATAATTTTTGAAGGAAAATTTTAAGAATGTCGGTTTTTAATGAATGATTCATAATTGTAGAGGCAGAATAAAGTGGCCAAGACTTGTCATGTGCTTGCATAGCAGATTTTAACGTTACTTTTCAGTAAAATTTTTCGCTGTGCATTTAGTTCCATCTAGCCTGCATAGAGAACTTCATTTGTTAAAATTTCATTACAAGAAAACTTAGGTTTTGTCCATTGCACAAATTACTTGTATGGTATGTAAATTTTTCAGAGTGCTTTATAACTAATGTTATTTTTTAAATTACCTCTTTTTTACTGTCACTTCTTGTTTGACTTTTGTGCTTATAAGGGTGCTTTTGTTTTTTGTTGAAGACTGGTAACATAGTGTTTGCATATTAGCAGTTTCATTCACAATATTTCAGTGTTATTAGGTGAAGATGAATAGGCTTTTCTTCATCATTTGTGTCATTACAGTATGGAATATTTTATCCAGAACCCTGGCGATATATATATATATATATATATATATATATATATATATATATATATATATATATACCTATATCATCATTGCCAACCGTTATCAATCCACTGCTGGATGGTCTCCCCAAGTTTCTACCACAACAGTCTGTCTTGTGCCAGTCTCCTTTATGTCACTACCGCATGCTTTCAAACTTCATCCACCCATCTCCTATGTGGTCATCTTCTGGGTTTATTTCTGTCCCTTGGTTCCAGTCTAAAATTTCAATTACCATCGGTAGCCTATTCTTCTGGCAACACGTCCAGCCCATTGCATTTCAGGGATTTTACTCTGATCATGGTGTCTTCCACTTTTGTCATTTTCATTATCCATGAGTTTGTCTTATCTTTTCTGGTTACATCAAGCCTGCATCTCTCCGGGCTTCTTTTGGTTGACTGTAGTCTGTAGTCTTTGTGTGTCTTTTTTAGTTAAGGTCCACGTCTCTGCACTGGAAGGATGCATTGGTTTAACACTTTTCTTTTAAAACATAATGGCATATTGCTGTTGAAAATGTAATGTTTCTTCAAGATACTCTTCAACCAAATTTTATATGTCAATTAATTTCTTCATGTGACATTTGCTTGATATGTGCTGTCCAAGGTAAATGTAGGTATTGGTTATCTCCAGCTTTTCTCCATCAATTCATAAATTTTCATTTCTTGTAAAAAGCATTGTAAATCACTTTTGTCTTGTGAAAGCCCATTTTTAATCCCGCTTTTTTCCTTTTGTCAGCAAGTTCCTGGATCATACACTGCAGTTGCAAAAACCACTATCAGCAGCAAAACAACAGTGAGATAAATCTCCATTAATCTTTATTCCTTTGTTTTTGTAGTTCAATGATTGAAAGACATTTTGCAATGTGGCATTAAAGAGTTTAATAGATATGGTGTCACCTTGTCTCACTTCCTTTCCAATTTTTATTAGTGCTGTATCCCCAAATATCCTAACCTTTGCACTTGCATTTTTATAGATGTTATTAATAATAATAATGTGTGCATCTTCAATACTGCAGGATTTCAAAGCCTTTGTAACTGCTAATGGTTTCACCGAATCAAAGTTTTTTCATAGTCAATAAAAGCCCTGCATTATGGAAGTTCATATTCCCTCGCTCTTTTGATTAGTTCCCTCAGTACATTGATATGATCTATAGTCCTGTAGCCACTTCTGAATCCAGCTTGTTCTCTTGGTTGAGCCATGTCCAGTGTTAACTTCAGGCAATTTGAAAGAACTTTAATGAAGTTTTTATAAACCACTGATAGGAGGTCTCCTAAAATTTGTAAGGTCACCTTTTTTATATAGCAAAATCATTGTAGCATTGCTCCAATTCTCAGAAATATTCCCTTCATTAAGGCATCTGGTGAAAACGTGAGCGAGTATCATCCCTTTCGGGTAGTTTTGAGTAGAAATCTTTCACTCTTGTCAAAATTTCGCCTCTATTTCTTGTTACAGTACCATGTTCTCTTCAATTGCTTTACTCACTAGTTCACAATTGTGTTTTCTTACTTCGTCAGTGATGTATTTTTGTGCTGTCTTGCATAGCTCTATATATTATGTCTTCTTTATTTGTTCTCATCTCCCTTGTCTTTTGCATCTGCATTTTTTGTTTTTCTTGATATTTTCTTCATTTGCAGCTTGTTTTTAGTACAACCTATTTTGTCTCTGTTTCCATAAGAGCCTTGGTTAGTTTTCTGTTAACTTCAGAAATGTCTACTTCTTCCGATGTTAAGGCGGCCTTCTAAAGCAGATAATCTGTTCCTCAGTTCCAATTTGAAAGTATTGTTTTGGAGCACCGTGGGTAATCTTTTAAGTTTTTGCTATTCTTATTGTGTTGCCTCCTAAATTACAAAGAGTGATATGGTAACAAATTATTCAGATAGTTGAATTGATTTGTTTATTTATTGCAAAAGAAAATTTGAACAGTATAATAGTTATTACAAATGAAGTAGACTGTGTCAGCATTTTATAAAACCAAAACTTTTTAAGATATTGACTCACATTTCACCATTTTGTAAGGAAACTTTTGAAGTCTGTTTTACAGACCCTTAGTCACACAGCATATATCAATGTGGTTTTCGAATTCTTGCCAAATGTGCGTTAACACATCAACTCCAGCAGTAGCTGTAGTGATATGTTTCAAATCAGCTAAACTAACAGGAGGGGGGAACAAAGACCTTGCCATTGATGTGTAGCCCCCATAAAAAAAATGAAAGAAAGTCATAGGGTGTTAGATCTAAACTGTATGGTGGCCAATATATGAATGGCATGTCACCTTTTGTGCGGCCATGCAGTGCTGTGAAATATTTTTGAGATAATTTCTAACTTCCTGATGCCGGTGCTCCACCCTTTTGGAAAATGAAGTTGTTACTGTCTTCATCCAGTTGAGGCATTAACCATATAATTAGCATATCAAAATAAGAATTTCCCATTTTTTACAAGAAAAAGAAGGGGACTGTACACTTTTTTGTGGGGTATAGCACCGAACACAATCTGTGCTCCACTGTGCTGTAGGATTTTCAGTCCCTAATATGCGAATGTTATCATAAATATTTAACGGGAATTATAGAGGATAAATTTATTAAGGTATTTTACCTCTCAAATTTTCGTTCTATACACTAGATCATCGCCAGGAGTTCTTGTGTCTTACTACTTCCACAGGTCTGGCGACCAAGCCTGATGGATTTGCCATCCTGCATGGTTGTTGATGTTGCCACTTTGTGTCTTGTAAATTTTCACGGATTCCTCTAATTTCCGATTAATTGCATGGGATTGATGTTTGATCACTTGTAAGGAGGTCCAGTTTGTTGTATGTGCCTGTCTGATCCTGTTTTATTTGAAATGTTCCTTATTGCTGCTTTGTGTTCATTAATTCTGGTGGTTAACCTTTGTCCTGTTTCTCCTTTGTATGGTAAACCACACGAACACTCTATTTTTGATGAGAAAGTTAAGAAACATAATGTTATGTTTCTTAACTTTCTCATTTGTGTGTGGAATGTCGATTTGTCGCTGAAAATTAGGTGCTCATTAAAACTATTTTCAAAATGCTCCCACAGTTCTGTACTGGGTCAGATTTAAGGCCTTAGTGGACCCCTAGGCTAAGACATCTGAGTGGGCCCTCAAATAGTTAATGATGAGAAATCATTATGAAGTTCGTTAAAATGCGAAACTTTGGTAATTTGCTTGTAATAATTAGTTCATTCTTCAAACTAATAAATTATCAGTAACGTTTTCATAATAAGTCACATATCATCCCCCCCTGTTCTTATAAGAACATGAGTTAAAAAGCCTGATATTCCTAGATTTTGTCTTGGGTTTTCTAATGATTTAGCATTGTATACTTTTCTTAGTGCATCTTTATTGTTATGCAGTGTGAAGTCACATGGGACTTGGGCCATTAAGGTTCCAAGTGCAAATTGGGAGGAGCCGCCCCGGTGGCGCAGTGGTCTAAGCGATGGCCTCTGATCATTCGTCCGTAAGGGGTCCGGGTTCGGATCCCGGTAAGGCATGGATGTTGTGTTTGTCGTACTGCACTGGCTCTTTCCCTTCCCTGGAACCAGTGACCCTAAATTAGGACGGGCGACTGCTTATAGCCCATTGAATTGCTCACGGTGGTCGTTAAACCTCCAATCAAAAAAAAAAAAAAAAAAATTGGGAGGTGTGGGTGAATGGTAATGAAAAGGCTGAAACTGTGTTTCCGACCCGCTATACACAGCGACATAAAACCTTATCCTTGGTGAGTCATTGCCTTGAAATCTGTTAGTCTTCCAGCATTTATTTCTGTCAAGTGAAAATGATATGAGACAAAGTAAAGCCATGCCTCCTGGGTCCCAAGGATATAGCCCCCCTAACTTTAATCTGGCCCTGGGGCTGTAGAGAGATTGTGATGTGCAGTTCTGTCTTTGCCACTTAAGACCTTGCAATGACTGCAGTTTGTCGAAAGTTATCTCCAGCTGCGTCCTCAAAATGTTCCGTCAGTGGTGGAATTTGTAACTCCCAAATCGTGATCATTGTAGAATTCCTTGGTCCGCATTGGAAAAATTCACAAACACCCTCCATTTGTTCATCAGGTACACATGGTCTCTGTGGACTTAAACCTTTACACAAACATCGTGTTTCAAATTTCTTGTGCTAGTCATAGATGGATTGTTTGTTGGGTGGTGATTTCTTGAAACGTGTTCTAAAATGTTGCAGAAGAGTAACAAAATTTGTTTTGCTGAATTCAAGCACACAGAATGCCTTCTTCACAGTGGCTGCCTTGCCTATCTGACTAGGCATGTGAGAGCGAAAATGTACAATCTTATAGTGAGTCCATCTATATAATAAAATTGTTACTATTGCTGATGGAATAGGGAGCCTCATGAATGTCGATATCTTGCGTACTAATGTTCACCAAACTTCTTATGAAATGCATTAACATTCTCGGTTAGTTCCGTATGTACTTTAACATGTCAAGCAAAATACTAAAATTCTCAAAGTCAAGTGTAATACAGTTTTTAACCAAAACTCACCTCTGCTTATAACTTTTCGCTAAGTACATATTTTTCACACAACCCTCCGACATGCATAGACAACCTCAAGCGAAGTATGAAGGCATTATTAAGAATTAAGTTTAAATAACTTCCAACCACTACTTCAACTACTTTTCATTATTAAATAGTAACACTTCCACACACAACTAAAAAACACAAAAATTTAAAAAGACTAAGCTAAAAACTTACGCAATTCTCATAGTATTTAAAATTTGATACACTAAAAATACATATTTTTATACTAAAAATGTTCTATCTTTACCCATCAAAATTTCAAGTGCTAAAATATACTAACTATTTTGAAAATTATAACTTAAAGATATTGTGAGAGAATTGCCGGCAATTCTCTCACAATGTTACTATTTATTTAATAATGAAAAGTAGTTGAAGTAGTGGTTGGAATTCGTTTAAACTTAGTTCTTAATAACGCCTTTGTACTTCGCTCAAGGTTGTTCCCATCTATTATGTCTGAGGGTTATGTGTTAAAAATATGTACCTATTGAAAAGTTACAAACAGAGGTGAGTTTTGGTTAAAAACTGTACTATGCTTGACTTAGAGAATGTTTAGTATCTTGCATACTTTTTGGTTTTATGAAATGTTGAAACTGTATATTTTATTTGTAATAATAACCTTGTACTTTTTAGAATATTTGTGTTAAAAATTACCCAGTTTTTCACAGCTGCTGGGACTCGCTGCTCCCAATTAATCCACCGGAAAACCGTGAATATTATAGGTTTTCTGGGTTCAGGTGTTCTATCTACCCTTTGCTGATAACATGTATGTGCAAAGCTTGGAAGGGTTACATTTTTACTATATGTTACTAGATCAAACCAAACAGCAACTAGCAGTTAAATAAAATGAATGTTGAGAAAAAAATCTTTTCATAGAACTTCCAAAACTGAGATACAGTTTGTCAGAAATGCTTTGCTAGGAATGACAGTGGATAGAGGTGTTGCAACTTTGCATTCCTCTTTTGGTATAAATTTTTTTCTCCATATTGATTTTATTTAGTTACTGTTTCAATGTTTGATTGGATCTGGTAACTTAAAGTAAAAAACTTTTTAGATCCGTCCAAATAATGAAGAAGTGCCCTGCTCCAGTGTCATTGTAAACGTGACTGAAACCTCCAGGGCAAGTCCATAAAAGTTGCACCCCTTGTGATTGACAACACAGGTGATTCAGAATAATTTTCCAAAAGTAACAACTGTTGATACATGCCTGCCAAAGAAAATTAATTATATTTCTGCTTGGAACACTGCTGGCATATCGATATGGCATCAGCAGGGAACTCCTTTCATCATACCAGACAAATTAAAGTTCAAAAACTTATTATTTTATTGCAAAGAACTGTATGTGGAACAGTAGTACACAGTCCCAGCAGTCCAACTGTCAGGGTTGCAGATAAGTTTGTCAGGAATTTTTTTTAAAGAAAAAGCATTTAAGTATTGTAAATTTCCTTTCGTGTACTATAAATTTACACTTAAACCTGTCTGAATAATTTAGTACCATGGGTTTTGTTTCAGTAATTTGCAATACCAGGACATTGCCAGTTCCCAAAGTTTTGGATCCTGGGGTGCTGGATAAACAATCCCATACTGTAGGGAGCGCCCTTGCATGTGATAAATCATAAACAGAATTCCATGCATTTCTCGATTGCTCCCCCTCCTATTGAACAGTTGTTACCTTTGAAATTGTGTAAATGTAAATTTGTTTACCAAAATAGCCTCCTGTCGCACTTGTCAGTTGTGAACAACCTGACATAATCCCAACTGTTACTATATAGATGGATCACTCCCCTATATCAGCCATGTCTACGTAAAAAACAGAACACCTTGTATAAGCATCTACATAATATATTTTGTTATGTATATTTTTGTGAAATCTTTTATATTTAACCTAAGGGCAGCACATTGGCACCCCCTATAGGTCAAACACCCATTCCTTTTGGTCTCCATATGTGCTAATGATAATGTCATCTTCTGGTTTCTAGAGACTGTTAAAGACCCTCCGGATGTTCTGGACAGGCAGAAATGCCTGGAGGCCTTGGCCGCCTTACGACATGCCAAGTGGTTCCAGGTTTGCATTTTCCTTACTTTTCAGCCTTATGTATGTGTGCTGCTCTGTTATAGTTGTTTACATAATGCAAACCACTCTTTTCGGTGTAAACTTACAAACTTATGAACACCTTAAAAAAAAAAAATCATAATGGGCAATTTAATTTTAATTCACATTGTTCGTGTTCTGTAAAAATATTTGTCATGTAAAGTAAGTGTTGACAGTTTTAGAAGTGGGGTGAACAATAAAATAAAAACAAGGTGATGTTAGCAACACATGAGGCTGGAAAGTCTGACGCCTGTAGCAAATTAATTGATACTTTCTGTGAAGTAATCAAATTGTTTGCTTACAGCACTTGTTATGTAATTTAAGTAATTTTTCATTTCGGTGTTAAGAATTTTGGGCAAGATTTAGTGGCATAAGGGATTTTGCATGTTAAAAAGGCAAGCATTATTTTTAAAACCTGCCTTTTCACTGAATGCATTTGCCCTTATGTGATTATGGATATGCATAATTAGGTTGCACAGTTTTAAGTTAGGAATTAACATGTCTTGGTATGTATATATATATATATGTAGATAATTTAATTATGTGTGTATATATCTATATATACTACTGCTGTTATATCAAGTTCTCGGCTCCAGACCCAGTATTATCCATAATCACGGTAGCCCCCTCTTGTCATTCCAGTATTTGTCAGATTGCTAACAAACTTAATTTCAGCTTTATCATTATATGGGAATCATCTGCCAATCATGGTAAGTTTAAAGCTGTGGCTAAGGTATCAGTTGCACAATACTTTGCTGTCCATACTTCATTTGATCATCGTGCAACAGAATTTTACAATTTAAATTTTTCAATATTGAACAACAAATGGGTAATTTTTGCTGAAAATGAAATTGTTACAACAATTTAGTGAGATAGCATTGTGTTGAACAGTATGGATAATTAAATCTTCATTTACTTCACACAACTTCTAAGCTGCTATTTAACTTTTGATCATTCCCAATCTAATACTAATGTTTTACAGGCCTTTAGTTATAGGCAAGTATAGACTCTGGTGGCGCAGTGGTCTAAGCGATGGCCTCTGATTGTTCGTCCGAAAGGGTGTCCGGGTTCGAATCCCGGTAAGGCATGGATGCTGTATTTGTCTTACGGCACTGGCTCTCTCCCTTCCCTGGAACCAGTTACCCAAAATTAGAGACGGGCGACTGCTTATAGCCCATTGAGTTGCTCATGGTGGTCGTTGAACCTCCAATAAAAAAAAAATATATATATATATATATATATAAAAAAAGCTTCCGGTGAACAACAGTTTTAGCCAAATTAGAGTCTTCTATAACATATTCAAGTGGTAAAATTATTGGTCCAGTCTGATAGCATGTTGAAAGGCACATTCTTACAATTCTGGATATTGGATGGAGGTGATGAAGGCCAGCCTGTTGATTTCATTTGGTAGCCTCTCAGGTTGATGTGATTTGTTGAAGTGTAAAGTTGTTTTTCTTTCTGATGCTCATGAATTTAGCTTCTATTTAGAAAAGGTTTATAACAACAAATGATAAAATAAATAAGTCTCTCCATAAAGGATATTCACATATCTGACTTTTGACCATCCTGTTATTGACCACCCCAGTATTTCAAAATATACGAAAGCTGGGTGTGTAGTTGCTCATGGTAACATGTTTCTCGTTATCATTTTAAGAACCAAATAAGAAAATTGTCCGTATAACTGCGAATTTTTAGGAGAGCTGTTTCAAAAATTTATAGTAGGCTGTGTGTACCTCTGTTTCTGTTATAATAAATAAGGGAGAGGTAGTTTTCAACCTGGAAAAAATATCAAATTGTAATATTCAGAAAATTCACTGCTTATATGTGATGTGTATGTAATTGCATGCCTAATGTAAGGAGTATTTTTAAATGATGCTAGGTACTGTACAGTAGGATCTTTAAATTATCATAATTGATTAAATGTTTATCTCTGACATTTTATTTCATGCTGTACTTATGTAGCTATAAATTTAGACAGCAGGCTTATTTCATGCTGTACTTATGTAGCTATACAAACTAGACAGCAGGCTACATGGGTCTTGTTATTAGCAATATTTTAAATGTGATAATACACCTGGGCAGTGAAATCAAAGTCTGTATTTTTACTTACAGTATTTTCAATAATTCACTTCTGAATTGTGTTCAACACTAAATAATCTATCTACAAGTTAGTCTTCCTGGTTGATTTCCAATAGCCATGGAGTAAAAAAGAGCTTATACATTTAATATATCAGTGTGTAAACATTTAGTGTTGAGGCTGAGATATATGCTCATTCTCCATACTTTGTGCTTGAAAATACTGACAAAATAATAAGTTTTTTTATTGCTAGGGATGTTTTAACTTGAAATCGCATCAGCTGCAATGTCAGTTTCTCATACTCATTCAGTGAGGTGTTAATGCCTATTTTGTTGGTGGACCACTAAATATTTTGTTAGCCTTTAGCTATCCATTTAAGTACTTTGCTAAGCGTCTCGTGGCTGTAAACATGTCATTTTTCAGGCATGTTTTTGGCATAGACTGCATAAAAAATAATTCTTGTAAGGGAAACTTTGTAGTCTTTCTTGATTTATTAGGTGGTCTTCTGAAATATTGCTTCCACATTCATTGCTGTCTTAATTTCACACCTTCAGTTCATCTTGCTCTTGGTCCACCTTGTCTGTAGCCAAAGAACTTAGCATCTGTTTAGGCAATCTTTACTCTTCCTTCTGACAGCACGTGTTTATACCATGGTATATTTACATGTTGCTTGAAAGCTTCCACAGCCTGTAATATGTCCTTATACATAGCAATTTCTCATGGAGTAAGTCAAGTCACAGAACATGTGTGCACATAGCTGAGATGTGAAAATTAATACTTATATTAAAGTCCTTTTATGCTCCTGTAGTTGCATGCAATATATATAAAAAGTCCTTGTTTTTACTATAAAGTAATCAGTTATGAGAAGTTTGATATTTGTTAAACTTGCTTGGAATGCATTCACTTAATACCACTTAAATATATTTTCTGATCAGTTTGTATCGAAAAAAAAAAAAAGCATGAACATAGATATAGGCTATATTTTTAAATAGATTTGAAAAGTTTTTAAGTCAGATGATACCTATATTGCATGGTGGTTACTGAAATGTGCATGCACTGTTTAATTTGTTTCAGGCTAGAGCAAGCGGGCTTCAGTCGTGTGTTATGATTATTCGAATTCTGAGAGATCTCTGTCAGCGTGTTCCAACTTGGAGCCGTTTAAATGGCTGGGTAAGCTTTTTTTTTTTCCAATTATTATGCAAGTGTATTGAATCTTTAATTTCATATGTACAGGGTGCCCACGCATCCTTGAAAACCTGGAAAGTCCTTGAATTTTAAAATCCCACAGCCGAAAATTTTCTATCGGAATTTCCGATCTTTTTATTTTTATTTTTCACTTTTTTTTTTTTCTGCAATTCCCCATTGACATTGGAAGTCAAAAAGAGCAAACTTCAAAGCAGCTGCGTCACTGGGGAAAAGGGTGCGCTGACGTCTGACGGGGAGTTAAGTGGGTAACGATTGGATTTCCCCCCCCATGCTGCGAAATGAGTTGAGTGTTTACTACCCCAGAGCACTTGTTCTGCGACAGGGAAAACTCGTATCCTTCCTTTCATTTTCCTTACGGCAAGGCGGGGATTTTTTCATTGGATCCAAGTGAAATTTGCAGGGTAACCTTATAAGACCAAGTTATGTTATCTCTCAAAAATTCAGTTCTATTAAATGAAAATTCGGAAAAATATTTTTTTTTTTTTGCGTTTTTATAGTTAGGGAAGGAGGCAGTTCAACTGGTGGCCCACGAGACTGCGAATGAAATTGTAGAAGTGATTGACAAATTGTGCATGCCAACAGGCCCTGCTTGTTGCTGTTGTTCCAAGAGAACAAAAAGTTAAAATTATTTGTTTGTGTTGGTTCATTTTCCGTATTTTGGTTGCCCTTTTTTTCTGGACACAGGTAGGTCACTCCATGTGAAATCAACCAGCAAAAATAGCATTTTTAACCTGACCATTTTTTATTTTTATGAAACTTGGTATATTTGTAGAATTCGTCAATATAAACATAAATTTTTTTCAGAATTTTTAATGTGTGTGTTTTTGAGTTACTGATTTTTGAAATTTCAAAAAAAAAAACCTGAAATTTCATCATCTCAGCAAACTTTAACTGCCAATTACTCGGGTTCTAGTAGAGCT
This sequence comes from Macrothele yani, assembly GCA_039090855.1. Classification (NCBI taxonomy): domain Eukaryota; kingdom Metazoa; phylum Arthropoda; class Arachnida; order Araneae; family Macrothelidae; genus Macrothele; species Macrothele yani. The sequence goes on from CM076997.1 coordinate 526,363, forward strand.
AGGGTCATGAATTATGGCTCATTTTAAAGATCTTGAATTAAGCTTTCATTTGATATGCCACGTGACACTTAAAAAATGTAATGTCAATTTTAAAATTTTGAAATTGAAATACTAAAGTTTTTAAAAAATCTGAAAAAATATATATATGTTTAACAAACATTATTTTTCTACATATCCTGAAAGTTTCATAATGAGATCACTATAAAAAAATAAATAACATAGAAGGACATTACTAAATGCACCATCAGTGACTGAGGAATTGTTTATTTTGTCTGTCTAAAATGTTATCCCTGATCTTACAAACACTGCAAATGTTAATGAATTAATTATAAATAGTTAAAAAGTTAATATATATCCATAAGGGTAACAAATTGTGTTTCTTTCCTAGGTTTTAAAGTAAAAGCAAAGTAAAAGATGAATGCCAGCAGACCATCCACATCAAAAGTTTCAAGTGTGGTTTACTGTTGCAACCCCTTGGGAAACCAAACCATAAATATAACAAAACAAAAAAATCTACAACTAGTTTCCAAGAATCTATTGCTACAGAACAAGTTGCTCAAAACTGGAGACAAGATCTGTGACAGTTATCATAAAGCAATCTAGAAATTTCACTCCGAAGCTGCTGAACATTCCTCTTCACCTTCTGACAGCTATAATGAACAAGAAGCCGAAAGCCATGCTGTTCCATCTGAAAACATTGAAGTATCAACTCCTGAAAAAGAGCATGCTATAGAAGCATTTAACAGAAGTTTACAATGTCTGGATGAAACGCCAATCAAAAAGAAACTCCTGCAAGAAAAAAAAAATACCCTGAAGAGGAATATAAAAAAACCCAATAAGCATTTCGAGCAAAATTATTAAAGTTAAGTCCTGCGTCAGAACTAAAGGATATTTCATCTCCTGAACCAGAAATTATAAGACAGTTGAAAGAAAAATTTCATTCCACAGAAAATAAAAGCACAAGAATGCAGATATTGAGTACACTGCCTAAATCTCGGTCACTGAAACGAGTTGAAACATAATTTAGAGGTTCAAATTTTATGGCCAGAAAGGCTAAAACGCTAGTAAAAGAAGAAGGTATGTCTTCTCCTGATCCAAAGCCAGGAAAGACTTCAGACAAAGACACAGAGAATTGTATACAAGATTTTTATGAGAGTGACAATGTAAGTCACCAAATGCCAGGAAAAAAATACTTTGTTTCCATTAAACAGGGTGCGCATGCGTGCTTGAAAGTCCTGGAAAATCACGATTACGTTTTCACGGCCTGGAATATCCTGGAAAAACGGTGGGTTTTTTAATGCTGTCTTAAAAAGCCTTGAAATTGGAAATTAGTGCTTAAAAAAATTGCCCTTTTAGGAAATGGTGTTACTGTTACCCTTTCATTTTTTAAAGTTCCTCTCCTCTGTTCTCAAAGAAACCGCCGTCAACGGTGGTGTTTCGGACGTGCACCAAATCCTATTTGACTGGGGGGGGGATAGATAAAAAAAGCACTGCTTCCAGTGCGATAAAATTGGATGATTACTAGTAGGTTTGTTACGAAGGGGAGCTTGATGTCTGTCCGACAACTGCTAAGAACGGAAGTTGAAAAAAGAGACATTTAGCATTTGCAGGGGAGTCTCGTATGTACCAAGTCAGCTGGCATCCACCAGTGAGGAGTATGCCTGAACAACATATTCATCTTCTTGTTTATGTGCATGCCAACCCTCCTCCCCTCAAGAGACTTCGGCTACTTATGATAAAAAAATAGGAAAACTATCTTTTCAAATTTTTAAAGAAAGTGGCTGAAATTTTTACATTCTATAAAATTGGATTACAGAAGCTCACTTCCAAAATTCCAACTGGATCGGTTTAAAACTTAAAAAGTCAGCATTGGAAATTTTTATTATGGACAAGTATGTGTGCCTCTTTGGACAGAGTGAGCCTCGAGCAGAAAGTGTTACCATAGCAACGGTTGATTGACAGCTGGGAGCGCTGATCGGAAGCTCTTGGTTGGGAAGAAAGCAAATGCCTGTTTATCACTTCCACAGCTCAAAAGGGACCAGGAGAAAATTTTCAGAAATCGTTTTTTCCGAATTTTGAAAATAACAGTAAAATTTTTACAGTGGTTAAGATACATCACAATAAAGTTCTAGTGCAAATTTCGCCAAATTCCGTTGGAAACTTAAGCAGATGCAAAAAATATATATATATATATTCTGTTGCATAATCGGATTGAAAACAAAAAAGAAACAGTAATTATAAATTACTGGTAAAGCAAGTGAATTATTTTTTTTAGATGCCGTGGTTTATTTAAACAGTGATCCTTAATTATTTTTATTTTTTTTTCTGCGATATGTGTACTCTATTTGAATTACAAAACATACATTTTTATTTAGGCGTCTGAGTTACTGTTTTAATAAAAAAAAATCTATAATTAAAAAGTTTTCAATGGATTTAGGCAAAATTCAGCAGATAAACATATTTTAGTAAATTGCAACATCATGACGTAAATCTGGTAGGTTTTGTCGAAAACTGGGGAGCGTTTTTTTTTTCTACTATAGATAGGGTGAAGGAGGAAGGGTGCAACTTGACAGTTCAGTGAGCTGCAGGTGGTGATTTATGGGGATGTGCGAAATGAAAAGAAGCCGCTCCATCAGGACATTCCAAAGGCTGTGCGTGGACGCGCTTTGATCTTGATCTGAATGTTTTTGTGGGGGGGGGTATCAGTTTCAGCTTTACAGCTTTCACGCTCTTATTTTTCTCTCTGTCTCTTGGTCATAAATAAAAATCATAGTTGCTGCATTCACCATTGATCTACATTTGCATTTCTTGAATATAAACAGCAGACAATCAGGAACATGGTGTTGGGTGGGTCTTGATGTTCTTCATTTTGCATCACCTGAATTCAGTTCTGTGGGAGTAAGGAATGACTTATACTGTGAATATATACAAATCTACATATTTTTGAGCTGAATAAATATGTCTACTTGTGCACAGTAGCTAACGTGTAAACTCAGATGAAGACTATCAGACATGCAGACGTCTGATTCCATAAAAAAAATCAACATAGTTTTTTTTTATTATACACTACAGGCAAAAAGCAAAAACACGTTTTTAAACATTATAAAGGAAAACGTATTTTTGAAACGCATGACTTGATGATCTTAATTTCTGAAAGTTGCTTTTTTTCCACATCCTTTTTTTTTTTTTGTTGATGATGACAAGATAAATACTGGAGTGATGTAAAATGTTGCATAAACTAAAAAAAAAAAAAAAATTGCCACTCTTCCCCGGGGCCCCCAAACTTTTATGTGGTCATCATAGCTCAGCACATTTCAATCATTTGAACATTGGGGGTAGGTGGGGTCTGAAGGAATTCAACCGTGCTTAAGCGCCTAGTGCCATGCTAATTTTGGACAGTTCTATTCCAGTCCCCTCTACCATCCCTAATAATTGAGAGTGCATACTGTAGTTTAAAATATTCTATTTATGAGCTAGTTTCTGCGCTGTTCGTTATGTTTTTATTTTCGAAATTACTAACCCTTTGAACTATGGTTGCAGAAACGTTTATGCTTTGGGTTTGTCTGTACCAAAATTCGCATGAAAGCGGTTGGATTTCGGCAATATTTTAGTATGCTGTTGGGTACAACCTGGAAACCTACCCCGTTGAAAATGGTCGAAATTAAATTCAAATGCCACGACATAAGAGCAGTATTCGTTCTCCAAGCTTAGGAATGTTAACTCACGTTCTTTATGATCTTGTGCTTGATAAACTTGATCCATTTGCATCTTTCATCATTTTTATTACTAAGAACTGAAATTATTTTAAAAAAATAATTCGAACATGTTACTGTAACGCATAATAATCATCCTGGAATTTATGTCCTTGAAAAGGCCCGGAAAGTCCTTGAATTTTTTTCCCCCAAAAGTGTACGAACCCTGATTAAAATAGATAATAAGCTTCAACGAGTACTAAAAAAAAAATTTCTTCTGAGTAATTTGCGTGAATTTTATACTCTTTTTAAAGAGAGATTTCAAGAGAAAAAGGTGGGGTTCTCCAAGTTCTGTGAACTTTGCCCTAAGCACTGCGTTCTTGCAGGAGCAAATGGCACACATTCTGTTTGTACAATGCATCAGAATGTTACACTGATGATGACACAATGCAAGTTACCTGAATTAACAGGAGACACTGTGTATAATAATCAAATTGAGACCCCACGCCAACTCTTTGAATGGGCCACTGCTAATATTGCCTCCATTCACTTTCGGTTTGCAACAACAGAAAATTACAAAGGGGAGGAAATTATCCTTAAAAGTAGAATAGCTTCTGCTAAGACAATATAAGTGGTACTCAGAAACTCCATTGTTTCATTCCTGCAGGAAAATACAAATTACTAGTCAAAACTTACTCACTTTCTGAGCATTTTAAAGAAGAGATGTGCAACAGATGAAGGGGAAGAGAACATTAATTTTGAAAATATGGTAGGTTATTGTGATTAGAAAGTACCAGAGCACTGGTGGTTGGGATGTGTACTTGGTCACTGTGAATGAGGACACAGAAGAGGTAAAAGTGAGTTTCCTGGAGCCGCATGGTCCATCTCCTTCATACAAGTATCCTCAATCACTGGATATACTGTTCGTTCATAAATCTGTAGTTTTGTTAAAAGTGGCATACAAGTGCAGCAAAATTTAAAAGAAAGAAAAAAAGTAGGATACATATAGAAGGTAAAATAATTTTGTAAGTGTAAATATGCACACAGAACCTTATACTGAATTATGAAATGAATTACTTTGGGACACAGTTTCAAATTACTTATATGTTTATTTTCATTCTTTAACATTCACAATGTTTAAAAGAACAAGTATGACATTTTACACAAACCACATAAAGAATATCCTTCCCATCATGGGTGGAACCGGGAAAGTACATCTGGCACATTTCAGTTGCATTGTTCTACGTTATTATTTTTTTTATAGTGATCCCATAGCGATCTGATTATGAAGCTTTCAGGATATGTAGAAAAATGTTTGTTAAACATATGTTTGTTTGTTTTTCGGATTTTTTAAAAAACGCGTTTTTTAATATTTCAATTTTAAAATTGACATTAAATTTGTTTAATAGTGCCATGTCGCATATCAAATAAAAGCCCAATTCAAGATCTTTAAAATGAGCCATAATTCATGACCCTAGCTCTACAAGAACCCGAGTAATTGGCAGTTAAAGTTTGCTGAGATGATGAAATTTCAGGGTTGTTTTTTTTTTTTTTTTGAAATTTCAAAAATCAGTAACTCAAAAACACACGCATTAAAAATTCTGAAAAAATTTTATATGTTTATATTGACTCACTTTTGCTCTCTGCCAACACTGTCCTGTTGACAGAGAGCAAAAGTGAGTTGCTGAGTATGTTGACTCGGATGTACGAAGTTTGCATGAAATTCAAACTGAGTATAAATAAGGGGAAAACCAAAGTTATGGTGTTTGAGAGAGGAATGGGTAGCACTGAATGTAATGTAAGTATAAATGGCACTGTGATTGACTAGGTGAGTGAGTTTGTGTATTTAGGAAGCATGTTTGACAGAGAGAACAAGTTGGATGGTGAAATCAGTGGGCGAGTGAATTCTTCTTTGAAAGTCATAGCTGCTCTGGGAGGTTTTCACAGGAATGATGGGTTCTCCGCATGTCTGTGTATGAAACGGTAATTGTTCCTACTCTGATGTATGGCAGTGAAACCTGGGTACTGCAGAAGAAACATAGGAGTCGTTTGTGTGCTGGAGAAATGCGTTACTTATGTGGGGTTTGTGGTAAGACACGATCTGATTGTGTGAGGAATGAAGATATATTGCAGTTGTGTGATGCAAAGCAAAATGTTGTTAGCAAGGTGGAGACCAATATGCTTTGGTGGTTTGGCCATGTTGAAAGAATGAGTGATGAAATGCTTACTAAGAAAATATTTTCAGCCCAAGTGGCAGGAAGGAAAGGCAGAGGAAGGCCAAGAAAGACATGGGTGGATCAGATTCAGGAGTGTCTGCATGAGAAAAAGATTATGAGTATGAAGTATAAAAGATCTTGTGTACGGCGTGTAATTGATATCAGTGAAGCACGAGTTGTATGTCAAGATCGCTGTAAATGGCGAAGTTTGATACAACAACAATAAGTAAAAATATCTGGAAGTTTGTATTTTTTTTTTTTTTTTTTTTAGGCTAACCTCTGAATCTCAGAGAACAGCTTAGTGATATGTGTGTATGTATGCAAAGCAACTGAGTTCCTTTTTTAAAAAGTATCAGGCAGATAAGCCAATGCTGCCATTCATGGCTAAAGACTTCAGAGAAAAGGTTAAGGATTCTGATGAGTCGATTCGTTAAAATGCTAGCATGGACAGGCATCAGTGGAGAGAGGATTCTCTAGTAGAGTTTTCAAAATTGCCTCTGAGTAATGTCAGATGTGCTAAGCAAAGATGTGTAATAAATTTAGAAGAAAAAGCTCGGCACAAGGCTAATTCTGCTGTAGCCCAAAAGAGAAAACAAATGCTGGATGAAATAGAAAGTATGAAAAAGAAAAACATGTAGAAAATGAAGTATTAGATTTATTAAAATCTGCTGTTGACTTGGCAACAAAAGCAGAAGATACTCATAATTTTAACTGCATTGTTAAATCAAATAGCTTTAGAAAGGCAGGTCAAGACAAACAATCATTGATAAAAGAAATAGATTCTAAACTCAAGAAAAAAAATGGATTTAGTGAATAATTGTAAATAAATTATTCAACCATTTGCTTAATATTTTTTAATATATTTGTTAATTATATTTTAACAATGATAAATTTAATGTTAAAAGTACTGACATTTGAGTAAAAAAAATTCTAATTATTTAAAAATTGATTACAATATTTTCAATTGAAGAAAGTTTCATTCAGCAAAGATGCATTGTTGCAAAAAAATTTTTTTATAATTGGCTACCAATTACAAATACTGCTGTTAATTGCTTTTGTACTGTGTCATATGTAAGGTGTTTAAAACCATTTTAATGATAGACCCATAGGATCTTTTTAATTTCTCTGTGGTTGAAACCTAATTCAATGGATTTTGAATCCATAATTTGTTTTCTATTGCGTGCCTAACTACTAATAACTGAAACTGTCTTATCGTAAAAACTAAAGAAAAGATCATTCAGTCTCCTCACCCCATGCCTGTGTTTCCAAAATGTTTAAAGTATCTGTTTTTCTTGGTATTTAATTCAATGTGTACAAAACTGGTTACCCCACAGAAGTATGTATTTAAAAAATGACATGCATCCAAAATCCATCAATTATGTTGAGACTTGTGAATATGAAGGCTTCTTAATGTGAAAGTGAAGAAAGAATTTTATTTCTGAATAACATGTAAGTTTTCTAATTTTGCTGTGTTGAAATTTCAATATGAAAGTGAGCTAATATGTTATTAAAATCTTTTGCATTTTTTTCCAATTCATTAAATTTAAATTTCTTTTATTAATGGTAAAAAGGTAAATGTTATATTATAAAGTATGATATAAATAATTAGATGAAAATTTGGTGTTAGCATAAATCTAAAAATCGCACAAAAGTGACTTAATGTGTTTATACATACCTGTACATAATTCTAAAATAGATATTAAGTGTTTTATTGTTATGATAATTTTGTTTGAGAAATTGAGAGTTTTGAACGTACAGAAAGAATTAATGTGATGCATATAGATGTTTTATGAAGATAATGAGTATCATAATACAACACTCATAATTCTTGATCATCATTGTCAACCATTATCAATCCACTGCTGGACGAAGGTCTCCCCAAGTTTCCTCCACAACGGTCTGTCTTGTGCCAGTCTCCTCCCTGTCACTCCCGCATACTTTCGAATTTCATTCACCCATCTCCCATGTGGTCTTCTTCTGGGTCTTTTCCTGTCCCTTGGAATCCAATCTAAAATTTCGGCTGTCCTTCTGGCAGTATGTCCAGCCCACTGCCATTTCAGGGATTAAACTCTGATCATGTTGTCTTCCACTCTTGTCATTTTTCGGATCCACGAGTTCCTTTTCTTATCTCTCCTGGTTACACCAAGCGTGCACCTCTCCATGCTGCTTTGAGTTGTCTGCAGCCTTTGTATGTCTCTTTTAGTTAAGGTCCATGTCTCTGCACCATACGTTAGCACTGGAAGGATGCATTCGTCAAACACTTTTCTTTTAAGACAATGGCATATATTGCTCTTGAAAATTATGCTGTTTCTTCCAGGCAAGTTTTGTACGCCGATTAATTTCTTCATCAATGTGACCCTCACTTGATATCTGCTGTCCAAGATAAACGTACGTGTCTGTTATCTCCAGCTTTTCACCATCAATCGATAAATCTTCATTTCTTGTAAAAGCATTGAACATCACTTTTGTCTTCTGAATGTTCATTTTTAATCCCACTTCTTTACACTTGTCAGCAAGTTCCTGGATCATACTCTGTAGCTTTGATGGGGTAGTTGCAAAAATGACTGTCATCAGCAAAATTAAGGTGGGTTAGATAATCTCCATTAATCTTTATCCCTTTGTTTTCCCAGTTCAGTGATTGAAAGACATTTTCCAATGTGGCATTAAAGAGCTTCGGAGATATGGTGTCACCTTGTCTCACTCCTTTTCCAATTTTTATGTGTGTTGTATTTTCAAACAGCCGAATCTTTGCGCTTGCATTTTCATAGATGTTATTAATAATATTAATGTATGCATCTTCAATACCGCAGGATTTCAGAGCCATTGCACTGCTTAGGTCTCTTCTTAATAGAATATATATATATATATCATCATCAACCATTATCAATCCACTGCTGGACGAAGGTCTCCCCAAGTTTCCTCCACAATGGTCTGTCTTGTGCCAGTCTCCTCCATGTCACCCCTGCATACTTTCGAATTTCATCCACCCATCTCCCATGTGGCCTTCTTCTGGGTCTTTTCCTGTCAATTGGAATCCAATCTAAAATTTCGGCTGTCCATCGATGGTCTGTCCTTCTGGCAGTATGTCCAGCCCATTGCCATTTCAGGGATTTAACTCTGATCATGATGTCTTCCACTGTTGTCATTTTTCGGATCCACGTGTTCCTCTTCTTATCTCTCCTGGTTACACCAAGCATGCACCTCTCCATGATTCTTTGAGTTGTCTGCAGCCTTTGTATGTCTCTTTTAGCTAAGGTCCACGTCTCTGCACCATACGTAAGCACTGGAAGCATGCATTGATCAAACACTTTTATTTTAAGACATAATGGCATATTGCTCTTGAAAATTATGCTGTTTCTTCCAAAAGCTCTCCAGGCAAGTTTTGTACGCCGATTAATTTCTTCATCAATGTGACCCTCACTTGATATCTGCTGTCCAAGATAAACGTACGTATCTGTTATCTCCAGCTTTTCTCCATCAATCGATAAATCTTCATTTCTTGTAAAAGCATTGAACATCACTTTTGTCTTCTGAAAGTTCATTTTTAATCCCACTTCTTTACTCTTGTCAGCAAGTTCCTGGATTGTACTCTGAAGCTCTGATGGGCTAGTTGCAAAAATGACTGTCATCAGCAAAACTAAGGTGGGTTAGATAATCTCCATTAATCTTTATCCCCTTGTTTTCCCAGCTCAGTGACTGAAAAACACCCTCCAATGTGGCATTAAAGAGCTTCGGAGATATGGTGTCACCTTGTCTCACTCCCTTTCCAATTTTTATGTGTGTTGTATTTTCAGACAGCCTAATCTTTGCCCTTGCATTTTCATAGATGTTATTAATAATATTAATGTATGCATCTTCAATACCGCAGGTTTTCAGAGCCATTGTAACTGCTGATGGTTTCACTGAATCAAAGGCTTTTTCATAATCGATAAAAGCCATGCACAATGGAAGTTCATATTCCCTCGCTCTTTCAATTAGTTCTTTCAGCACATGGATATGATCTATTGTGCTGTAGCCACTCCTGAATCCAGCTTGTTCTCTCGGTTGAGCCATGTCCAGTGTTACCTTCAAGCGGTGTGAAAGAACTTTAGTGAAGATTTTATAAACTACTGATAGGAGGCTGATAGGTCTGTAGTTTCCGAGATCCTCAATGTCACCTTTCTTATGTAGCAGGATCATTGTAGCGGTGTTCCAATCCTCAGGAATCTTTCCTTCATTAAGGCCTCGAGTGAAAATTTGGGCGCGTACTGTTTCGATTTCTCCACTTGCTTCTTGTATGATGTCTACAGTGATTCCATCTTCTCCTGGAGCTTTTCCCCGCTTCATGTTCTTGATTGCATGTGCAACTTCTGCTGGAAGGACTGGAGGAACTCTGGTACTGGTATCTTTCATGATGTCTGGAGTGCATGTATCATCCCTTTCATATAATTTGGAGTAGAAATCTTTCACTCTTGTCAAAATTTCGCCTCTATTTCTTGTTACAGAACCGTCTTCTTTTCTCAGTGCCATAATCTGTTTTCTTCCCTTACTGAGATGTCCCTTTGCTATCTTTAGGCTTTGGTTGTTTTCAATTGCTTTCCTCACTAGTTCACAGTTGAATTTTCTTACGTCTTCAGTGATACTTTTTCGTACCGTCTTGCATAGCTCTATATATTCCACTTTGGAAGTCACATCTTCTTTAGTTGTCCTCATCTCTCTTCTTTTATGCATCAACATTTTCGTTTTTCCTGATAATTTATTTACATGCAACTTGTTCTTAGACCCAGCTAATTTTGTTGCTGTTTCCATAAGAGCTTTGGTTACTTTTCTGTTAACTTCAGAAATATCAACTTCTTCCGGTGTTAGGCCGTCTAAAGCAGAGAACCGTTCTTCAGTTCCAACTTGAAGGTATTATGGTGTTTTTTAAGGTTGGTTATGTCAATAGATTTTGTTTGTTTTATGAGCTTGCCACGTTCGAGTTTAGTGTTGAGATGCATCTTACATCTCACCAATCTATGGTCACTAAATATGTTGAACTTGTTTAGCACACTGCTGTCTTCTATGATGAATTTTTTGTTACACATAATAAAATCAATTTCACTTGTCATCCCATTTGGATGTCTCCATGTCCATTTTCTGTGTGGCTTTTTCTTGAAGAAGGAGTTCAAGATGAAAAACCCTTCTGCCTCTGCAAACTCAACGAGAGTATTTCCACGCTGGTTTCTGTTGCCGTGACCGAATTTACCTACTGAAGTTTCATTCTGTTGCCGTTGCCCTATTTTTGCATTGAAATCTCCCATAATTATTTTCAAGTGCTGCTTACCTTTATTATTTAGATGACAAATTTCCTTATAAAATTCTTCAATTTCTTCTTCAGGATGACTTGTGGTGGGTGCATAAGTTTGAATAATCTGAGCCTGGTATCTTCTCGATAGTTGGATAACGAGTCGTGCAGCTCTGTCAGAGGAACTTTCAACTTCTACAACTTTATCCTTCAGTTTCTTGTTTATTATAAATCCAACACCACTAGTTCTGCCAGTATCTGTCCCACGATAGTAGAAGAGATGTCCACTTTTCAGTTCGATGAGATCTTCTCCTTTTCTCCTTACCTCACTTAGCCCCACGATGTCCCACTTGATCCTTTGTAGTTCCTCTTCCAATTCAAGAAGCCTTGAATCAGAAGATAGGGAGCGTCCATTGTACGTTGCCAAGGTCAGCATCAGATGGCAGCCTAGTCCGGTCCTCCGGGGATTCTTAGCACCCTCTGCCTTCATGTCCCACTGGCGCTGCCTTGGCCAGGTACATTCCAGCTGCCAGAGACTGAGGGCCAAGATTTAAGTTGTGGAATCATTTTGGAGGGGTTTGGCCATAACTCACCACGCTGGCCAAGCGGGTTGGTGAGTGTGGGATAGAATTTCCTCTAATCCCGATGGTATAGTTATGCCGCTATTGGCGGTCGTCAGAGCCCCTTTAGTGGGAACAGGATGCACCACGAGAAGGCGGGGTTGACATTTTTCAAGGAGAGGCTGTGATGTTACGCATCACCTGACCTTACATCCCATATATATATATATATATCATGGACTCAAGGTCTGGCCAAATGGACATAAAAACTTATTCTGCAATACCGACTGAAATCTAATTTGAGGGCAAAAAATATTTCAGCCCTGGACTATTTCCATTGAAATAAAAAGTTCATCATGATCCTGTGAAGATGGAACTTTGTAAAAAATATCCAAACTTCCTACAAAAGATAGAGATGAGAAAGCTGCTAAAGAAAGCATAGAGCCAAAGGCTAAGAGGCAGAAGTTGATAAACAGTGCTGGTCAAATTTTGATAAAAAACGGTCAAGAGTAAATACTAAAATTAGCACAAATTCTGCATCACTTACAATTGATGTTTCTGCACAGTTGCAAAATGAGAGGTACCTTGCTGCTGAAATGCAAAAGAAAAACTGGAAGATGTTTTTTCAAGCCCAGAAAAGTAGCAAGAAAGTATAATATATTTATAGCCAAATTATGTATATAGGAATAACGTATGATTAATTTGTGGCTGAAAGGTATATCGATCTACATATATGAAATGTCTGTATACAGATAAAGAGAAAATGAACTATAAATATTATTTTTGAACCTTAAAAAAAAAAAAAAAAAGAATCTCTGCACATTGTTTTTACTGCACAATTATTACGGTGATTTTTTTCAATACATTAATTTACCTAAACAGAGAGATTGAAATTAAGTTTGATTTGGTTCAAATATTATATATATATGGTTTTTTTATGTATATCACTTCATGAAAGAGATCCATTTCCGATTTATGAATACAAATTTGTTTTCTTTCTCCGTAAACAAAAGAATCCAGCTAAAATTTTCAAATTTCATTAATGCATGATGTGACCTGTAGCAATAATTTGGTTATTTTGTGTGTGTGTGTGTGTGTGTGTATACACACATGTGTATATACAAAATATATATGTGCAGGTGTGCGCACACATTTTGTAATGGAAAAAGCATTTCAGCTAATTACTTGCTTGACCAATCACATGTCTGATTTGTGTCTTGATTGTGTTAGGGCATTTTAAAATCAGTTTTCTTGACTGCTTATATCGCTCATGTAATCTATTTTGTATTAGGCAATGGAACTGCTTGTTGAAAAGGTTCTTAGTAGTTGTGGCCAGCCGTTGAGTCCTGGTGATGCATTGCGACGTGTATTTGAAGCTATAGCAGCAGGAATATTATTGCCAGGTAAGCAACTGCATTGTCATTCATTGTGACGATGTTTTTCCTAATTCTCCAGGAAATTTGTGATCTTAAAAATTACATGCAGCTACATTATTTGGCTGTGCATACATGCAGTTTTGTATTTGCTGTGGAATGCATCACTAAAGTCATAAATGGGTCTTTTTTTCTTTCTTTTTTTTTTTTTTTTTTTGCACATGTTTGTTTGTGGGGCTGTTCCCACTAATTTTACAATCCATCAAAGCATAAATAATGCTTGATTGCTCTGTGTCTCAGGGTAACGTTGCATTATCTTAATGTCAACTGTGCTCTAGAGTTGGGTGTAATGATGCTCTATAAGACTTGCTTTTAGGGATTACAGAGCTTCCTTTACTGGAACATTGGTGAACATAAATACCACATCGAAGGATAGCATAAGTTGATCTATGCAGGGGTGTAGTTTGAGTCTATTGGTAAACTCGATGGAATTTTTCATAGATGTTTCATTTGGAGTGGCCAAGGTAGATAATTTTGAAGATAAGAACTTAGATAACTTATATGTTGCCATGCTGATATTACTTACTATAGGCCGGAAAAGAATGCCAGATTTATGTATTTTAGGGAGAGCATAGAATCTCGCACAACGGCCGTACGAAGGTTTAAGTTTGTTTTTTTATGTTTTAGCTCAGAGTTTCCGAGTTTTCGATCAATTTCTCCATTTCTTTTAATTGTCTTGTCTGAAGGACCATTCTTTATTTCTTTGTAGGGTCCGTCCGAAATAAGATTTTTGACTTTGTTATCATAATGCTTTTTGTCTAAAACAACCACCGTGACCTCCTTTGTTGTCAGCTCTAGTGACGATTAAATTGGAATTTGAGTGCAATTCTTTAAGCGCTTTAATTTCTTGGTGGTTAAATTTGGTCTAGGTAATATAGCGTGATCTGCGATTACCACTTGGCTTATGCAACGCCTAACTATTTTTTTTCTTCAAAATTGAGGCTGCTTTTTATTGGGGATTCCTCAACTGTCACAACTATGTCTGATACTGGTATCTTTCTTGAGATAGCTAAGTTAGAATTATATCGTAAAGTCTGCTTCTGAATTTCAGTAAGCCTATGACCGGACAAGTTAAAGAAATAGTTAGACATTTCATCAAACTATGTTGTGTTATTATAATATATGCTATGTTTTCTCAAATAATGGAAGCCTTGGTGCTGTGCTTTTGTGGTCCTCATGTTGAAAGTTCGTTCATTATGATGGATGAAATTATAAATTTAAAGCCAGAAAAATGTACCATCGAAACCTGATCAGCTATACAAACTAAAGCACAAACTTGAAACAGTGGGTAAGTCTTTTGTTCCGGGGTGACGCTGCAGCGCCTCAGCCAACGAGATAGCTTCGGGTGACCTCACTTCAAGCGATCGTTTTGCTCGAAACCGGTTTTCTTAGGGGAACACTCTGCTGTTTAGTTAAGAGACTGGGCGGAGCCCTGATCCATCATACGCAGCTTCCAAGAGATCGACAAGAGTGAAAAGTTCTGTTCACATGTGATTGGACATTTACGTTGCGAACCTTCTCTCTCACTGGTGGGCAAAAGCGTCATTCGCATCCAGAGATGCCAGCCATTGTGGATTTCACACCGGATTTATGGAATTACGGGTGACTTGAAAAATTACGAAAACTCAGATTTTCACTGATATTAAGAATGTTTGATTGGTTTTTAGAATAATTACGGGTGACTAACGAAAAAATACGGAAATTCAGATTTTCGCTGTTATTACGAATGTTTTACTGGTTTTGTAATTAATCAATGTAAAAAAGCCTCTGAACAAAGTTTGTAGCATAACTCTTTTTTTTTTTTTTTCCCGAGGAAGAGGAATTTGTTTTGCTTATTTGAATTATGCCGGCCCAAAGCCATTGAACAAAGTTCTTAGCGCAGCTCTTTTTTTTTTTTTTTTTTTTTCGAGGAGGAAATTGTTTGGTTTGTTTAAAAGCTAAGTGGAAAGACTGCACGGCGTCTGGCCGGCATTCTTTCGCCATGCGTGAGTACATCAGCTCGAAGTCTCTGAACAAAGTTCGTGAAGCAGCTGTTTCTTTTCTTTTTTTTTTTCTGAGGAGGAATTTGTTTTGTTTGTTTGGAGGCTAAGTGGAAAGAATGCACGGCGCCGGGCCGGGAATTATATCTGCCGAAAGCCGTTGAACAGAGTTCGTGATGCAGCTCTTTATTTTTCCTAGGAGCAGTTTGTTTGAAAGAGCCAAGTGGAAAGAATGCACAGCACCGTGCTTCTTTCGCACACGTGATTACAGCGGCCCGAAGCCATTGAACAAAGTTTGTGACGCAGCTCTTTTCTTTTTTGTTTTCCGAGGAGGAATTTGTTTTGTTTGTTTAAAAGCTTAGTGGAAAAAAGAATGCACAACACCAGGCCGGGATTCTTTCGCCGTGCGCGAATACATCGGCTCGAAGCCTCTAACAAAGTTTGTGACGCAGCTGCTTGTTTTTTTTTTTTTTTTTTTTTTTTTTTTTTTTTTTTTCTGAGGAATTTGTTTTGTTTGAAAGCTAAGTGGGAAAAATGCACGGCACAGGGCCGGGATTATTTTGCCATGCGTGATTACATCGGCCCGAAGCCTCTGAACAAAGTTAAAGCTCTTTCTCCCCTTGCGGGAGGATTTTGGTTTGTTTGGCCATGATCAGTGCCCAATTTACACAGAATCGGGCCCTAGGCACAACACACGATGAAAGCCCCTCCCCCAACCCATCCACATTTTTGATAGAGTAAGTCTATTTGTCGCTACTAAATATTGTCAATTTAAAAATTGATTTAATAAATGGGATACTGTGTGGGGAAAAATAGGAAATGATATATGCTTTTATTAAATCTTAATGTTAGTAAGGAAATTCGCACTTAAAAATATAGACAAGTAAGTAAAACACTTTGACTGTTCAGTGTTGCTATTTTTGCATTTAATTTTACTTGCTTAGCAAATAACATTAACAAGCAGGGTGTGTATTGTGGTTAGAGAATGGCTGCACCTTGTTATGTTACTGAGCTATTTGTATTTATTTATATATATATATATATATATATATATATATATATATATAATAAAATTAGCAATAATGATTTTTGCGTTTGTCACATTCTTTCTTGTGTGTGTGTGTGTGTGTGTGTCAGAACAGCTTTTGGTGTTTTCAGTTAATTGTATGCTTAGACAATCGCAGGGCTGCCAGTGGCGACAATTGCTACTATTTTTTATGACAGGCGCCTATGGCTACTATTTCTTACAAAAAACAGCCAAAAGCAACCAATTTCAGAAAAACTTGAACTATTATAAATATAATGATCCGATTTATTGGTGTCTAAAGTAAGAAATCACACAAATTTCACTCCGCAAGCTTTCTCCGTCAACGGACGGCTTAATCAGGCGGTTACATAGAGAATATAGAATCAAAATTGTAGACAGAACGTTAATTCTAATATGACAAATGAAATAACGCGTGAAGACCGCGCGCATAAATAACCACGAACGTGGTGAATACAATATCTTAAAAGCTAATGCAAAAGCAAACAATGTAAACTTTAGGAAGAAACTAGAATCATGAAGACCATCTTGCGATGCCTAGCAGATGGTTCCAAGCCACCGGTAGTTCGAAAGAGACATCGGTGTTGCATACATCCTGTTTCGTTAATATCTCAACTGTTTCCCTTATGGCAGCTGTTCTTGCGTCTCCATATGGTGCGATCTTCGAGATATTCTGCCATTGGGGTTGAGCTTGATGGTTAGCTACTTCTTTGGCAAGTGACGTAGAAAGTTTCTTTTGTGCAACATCCCTCTTATGCTCATTCATTCTCTCCTCAAATGACCTTTTTGTGAGACCTACGTAAAATTTAGTTGAGGAGTCTGGGTATAACAATGGGATGCAATAGATGCCCGCATCTGTGAGCTTCAAGATACTATTACTTCTTGCTGTGCTGAGGATGGTTGCCATGTGTTTAGAAGCTTTAAGGCCAACATCCAATCCTTTCATCTGAAAGTGATTTTTAATAAAATAAGATATTTTTGGGACGTATGGGATCGAACCAACAAATTTTAAAGGTGCTCTTCTGTTCGGTGTAGCAAGTGTGTTGGCTTCAACTTTCGCTATTGTGTCCTCTACGCGGGAGACGTCAAACCCTCATGCAAAGGCAAGATCTTTTAAAGACTTAATTTCGGCATCATAGTCAGATTTCAAGGTGCAAAAATCTTTGGCTCTTTTAGCCCGGTATTTGAATAGAGCATACTTGTGTGTTGTTGGGTTGGCTGATCCTGGTGGAATAGGGTTAGGTACATGCATGGGTTTATAGTAGACTTTTGTAGTGAGTGTACCTGAAATCAATTTCTTCACAAGTACATCTAAATATGGTAACTCTCCTTGATTTTCTATTTCCATCGCAAATTTAATGTCTTCATGTATGTTGTTTATGTCTACCATAAAGTCTTGCAAGTAGGCTTCTCCGTGCTCCCAGACAAAAAAAGATATCATCTGCATAGCGTAGCCATTCTCTTGGTGTCCTGGGAAGAGTGTGGTGAGTGTGATCTCTTCAATAGGTCTCATGATGGCTTCAGCGAGTATTGGAGACAAGGCTGAACCCATCGGGACTCCTTTTGATTGCTTGTAGACGTGGGAGCCATAGGTAAAGAAGTTGGAATCTACAGCTAAGTCAAGAACATCAAAGATATCTTTCAGAGCTTCTTTATCGTAAAGGTTAGCTCCAGCCAGGGTTCGTTTGATGTTTTGCGTTGCTTCTGGTATTGGAATAGAGGGGTAGAGGGAGATAACATCAAAACTGCCAATAAGTTCATGTTGTGCAATGGTGATACCTTTTAGCTTGGAGATGAAGTCATTCGAGGATCTAAGGACTCTGTCTGTGTTCGGAAGGAATGGCTTAAGAAAAGTTGCCAGGGCTTTCTCAAGGTGTGTTGATGGTGCTTTCTTCCTTGAAACGATCGGTCTGATTGCGTTGCCCTCTTTATGGTGCTTTAATCTCCCGAATAATTTGGGTATGGATGCCCCAGGACGGAGTTTCGCTTGATGGCGTCTGGAAGGGCTTTAAAATTAGAAGCTTTCCTGACTCTTGCTTTCCATCTGTTGAGGGTCTTTTGTCTGCATAACGGCGTTCGAATCAATGAAAGAAAGAATTTTTATGTCGTAGTCTTGCTCGTCCATTATGGCGATCTGCCCCGACTTATCAGTTAGCAGGAAAACAATGTCTCTATCATTTTTGAGCCTCTTTAATTCATTGGGGAGCTTCTGAATGTAATTTCTACTCCGTGCCTTCGCGATACTTGTAAGCATGGCTGCGCATTTGTATCTGATAGGGTCACGCTCAGAAACTGGCAAATGTCGTAGGACACTTTCGATTTGTGGCACCACTTCTTTGTACCTAAGAGGTCTCTCAAATGTAAATTTCGGGCCTTTCTGCAGGATCACAAGCTCCGAATGGGTAAGTGTCTTAGAAGAAACATTAACGACTGGAATAATAAAATCTTGATGTTGAGGAACGTTCGGATGCTGTTCTGCACAGAGCTTATCTAATTTCTTCCTGTGGCGAGCTCCGTGGGTTTTACGCTCTCTGCTGGCCAGCATGTTTATTTTTCTTAGCATTAGTAACGGTTGATTGACAGCTGGGAGCGCTGATGGAAGCTGTTGGTTGAGAAGAAAGAAAACACCTGTCTTATCAATCACTTCCATGGCTCAAAAAGACTAGGAGAAGTTTTTCAGAAATCCAGTTTCCCAAATTTTGAAAATAACACAGTAAAATTTTTACTGTGTTTAAGATATATCACAATAAAGTTCTAAAGCAAATTTCGCTAAATTCCGTTGGTAACTTTAGCAGATTTAAAAAAATGGTTGTATAATCGGATTGAGAAAAAAGCTGTAATTATAAATTACGGGAAAAGCAAGTGAATTATTTTTTCAGATGCCGTGGTTTATTTAAGAGTGACCCTTAAAAAAATTTCTGTGCAAATATGGACTGTTTGAATTACAAACATACATTTTTATTCAGACATCTGAGTTACTGTTTTAATAAGAAAAATATCTATAATTAAAAACGTTTTCAAGTGATTTAAGCGAAACTCGGCGGATAAATATATTTTAGTAAATTGCAACATCATGACGTAAATTTGGTATTTTGTCCAAAATT
Organism: Macrothele yani; assembly: GCA_039090855.1. Lineage (NCBI taxonomy): Eukaryota > Metazoa > Arthropoda > Arachnida > Araneae > Macrothelidae > Macrothele > Macrothele yani. Next base: position 545,655 of record CM076997.1, read on the forward strand.
GGGGAGCATTTTTTTTTTTTTTCCAACATTTTCTCCTATAGTTAAAGTGAAGGAGGAAAAGTGCAACCTGACAGTTCAGTGAGCTGCCAGTGGTGATTTATGGTGATGTGCCAAATGAAAAGGAGGACATTCCACAGGTTGTTCGTGGACGCGTGGTCCTGCTGTTTGATCTTAATCGGAATGTTTTTGTTCATGGGGGGGGAGGGGTATCCTTTACAGCTTTCATGGCTCTTTCTTTCTTTCTTTTTTCTTCTTCTTGGTAATAAATCAAAAAAAGTTGCTGTATTCACCATTCATCCATATTTGCATTTCTTGAATATAAATAGCAGACAATCGGAAACGTGGTGTTTAGCGTGTCTTGATGTTCTTCATTTTGCATCTGCTGAATTCAGTTCTGTGGGAATAAGGAATGACCTATACTGTGAATATATACAAAACTACATATTTTTTAGCTGAAAAAATAGGTCTACTTGTACACGGTAGCTAACATCTGAACTCAGACGAAGACAATCAGACATACGAACGTCTGATTCCATAAAAAAAAATGAACGTGTTTTTTATTATACACTACAGGTAAAAAAGCAAAAACATGTTTTTAAATATTATAAAGTAAAACGGATTTTTGAAATGCCATGACTTGATGATCTTAATTTTTGAAAGTTTCTTTTTTCCCCCACTTCCTTTTTTTCTTTTTTTTTTTTTTTTCCCCAATTACAATACATTGTAACAGGATACCCGTGTGTTGTATCACTTAAGTGATATGGCAGATTTTCGGTTGCCGATATCCGCGATCGTAAGCGGTAGTTGCATTGCGATTGTTGATAAGATAAATACTAAAGTGATGTAAAATGTTGCATAAACTCATCCCCTCCCTCTCCGACCTTTTATGTGATCATCATAGCTGATCAACCATTTCATTCCGTGAACTTCAGCACATTTCAATCATTTGACCATTGGGGGTAGGTTGTGTCTGACGGAATTCAGCAGTGCTTAAGCGCCTAGCGCAATGAAAACATACTAATTTTGGACAGTTCTATTCCCTTCTCCTCTACCATCCCTAATAATTGAGAGTGCATACTGTAGTTTCAAATATTCTATTTATGAGCTAGTTTTCGTGCTGTTCGTTAGGTTTTTATTTTCGAAATTACTAACCCTTTCGAACTATAGGTTGCAGAAACATTTATGCTTTGGGTTTGTCCGTACGATAATTCGCATGAAAGCAGTTGGATTTCGGCAAAATTTTAGTATGCTGTTGGGTACAACCTGGAAACCTACCCCGTTGAAAATGGTAGAAATTAAATTCAAAGGCCAAGACATAAGAGCAGTATTCGTTCTCCAAGCTTAGGAATGTTAGCTCACATAAAATCTGTTTGATTGCAACAAAGTTTTGGTATGTTATCAGGGAGGAGAAACCTATCCTTGTAGAAAATGGTCCAAATTGAATTCAAAGGTCAGGGCATAAGAACAGAATGCATTCTTTATGATCTTGTGCTTGATAAACTTGATCCATTTGCATCTTTCATCATTTTTATTACTTAAAACTGAAATTACTTTTAAAAAATAATTCGAACATGGTGCTGTAAACTGTAATAATCATCCTGGAATTTTTTGTATATGTCCTGGAAAAGGCCTGGAAAGTCCTTGAATTTTTTTCCCCCAAAAAAGTGTACAAACATTGGTAATTTGTGTTGTGTATATTGATGTGCTTGTATAACATCAGTTTTAATATTGATACATGTGAATGCACTGAACCCTTTACCTGAAGATCTGGGTCTATATTTGAGGTATGTCGATGATTTTTTGGTTGGGTACTGAAGAAAAATTACTGAACTTTCAGGATTTCATGTCTTCACTAAATCCATCAGTGAATTTTACGTTAGAATTGGAATCGTGAAGGAGTCTTACCATTTTTGGACATCTTACTGACCAGAAACAGTACATATCATACTATTCAAACCTCAGTTTTCAGGAGGCCTATGTCTGTCCCTACCATCATCCTTTACAGCTCTATGCACCCTCTAAGTCATAAACTTGCAGCCATTCGATTCATGATGCAATGAGCCATTACACACTCTTCCAGTAACCAACTGAAAAAACGAGATTGCAAAAATTAAAGAAATCGCCCGAAATCATGGCTATGAAGATCATTTCGTGGATTCGGTTTATAAAAGACTCGGAAACTCAACCATGTCTAAAAATCGATTTTGGCCTCAGAACATCAAATACCTACTCCATTATTCGCAACGACCGTGATCAAATCAAACAGGGATCCCGTCATGGAGTATATAGCATACCTTGTTACAGTACTGAGCCAGGTGACCCACCTCTCACTTACATAGGATCTACCCAGAGGATGTTAGATATTAGAGTGAAAGAACATATATATGACACTAAGACTCGAAACAATAAAACTGCATTATCACACCTTACCAACAAAGGTTCTTATTATCCAGCTTGGCAGGAAGCTTCCATCGTTACAACACCGTGGAACAAAACCTTGTTGCTTTTTGCTGAGAGTTTGATGATATTCATCAAGGGTAATCAATGTTGCAACAAATATCTACCAATGAACATCCCCAATCCTTGGAAAAATATCCTGCCAAAGGAATCAAATAATACTAAAGATGATAACACCTTGATTGAATGCCTTAACACCAGATGACATAGCTACCCACTCGGCGACCCGGATCCTCCCATGAATAATCCCAGGCATGCGCAGTGAACGCACAGATTGAATCCTGACACCTGCCCTTCTGTTATTTAAGGTCGGAATCACCAATTCGTGGGCACATCTGAGGATGATCCCAAGAGGGATCGAAAGATCTTATGTTGTTTTAATCTGTCATTTAGATCATTTTCACCACATTTGGTGTGTACAGGAACATCAGTTCTATTAACTTTTAGTTATTTTAATCGTGCATAGGACGACAATCTTTATTCCATGACTAACTAAGCACGAACTTTCATCTATTTTAAATCTAGTTGTTTCTTAGTATTTTTTGAGCTTCTATAATTAGTTTTTTTAATCATGTCCAGTTAAATTGCCATGATCACTAATTAACGCTATTGCACATAGCCCTTGGACATAAGGTTTTCCTGTTATTCTCTTTCATTTCACGTTGGAAATTTTTGTGCATATTTTGTTTGCTGATGAGTAAAATTTAAAACATAGCTAAAGCATCGATATTATGTTGAAAATTCCTTCCATAAATAAAATGTAACACAATTATTTTTATTTATGGAAGCAATTGCTCTCATGATTATGTTTTTAAGAAATAACAATCCCTTTGGTCCTTTGAAAAACATCTAGATATTTTACCTTTCCTTACTTTTAAATTTCCAATGTAAGCATTATTTCAAAATAATTAAATACAAATAGTATATTATGTATTGTTTGTGTTTTAATATGAAAGCATTTCAAAAGAAATGCCACATACCAATGTATTTTTGAGTTTTATGGGGTTTTTTTATTCTGTAATTTCCTGCCAAAGTAGAAAAATAAAAGTTTCTCAAAATCAGTGTAGTGTACAGTACTGTATATAAAAGTTTAGTAGATATTAAACCTGGTCACATTTTCAGTGACAGTTTTGATGTTTCAGTATTTATCTGTGATTCTAAGTTTCTGATTAGCTGCAGCAGACATCATTTTTAACATTCTTAATTCTATATTAAGTTTGCCCAAGCGTGTAGGAAGTTGTTTGTTGTAGGTTACAAATTGAACAGACGTATGGTTTCACTACATTTTAAGTAAGAGCATTTGGATCGTGTGTCCTGGAAAAATCCTGCAATTTTGTAATTGAAAAAGGGTATGAACCATGCGAATCATTATCGATATGTCTTGTTCAGTTTATTGCTTTTTGCTTTATTGCAAATATGATGAAGGAAAGTCAATGGCAAGTATAGACTAGACCCACATGTGATTAAAGGAACTACCTACTCAGATCAAGATATTCCGCTGAAAAAGTGTCCTGTTTTTCTGTTTGGAATACGGCAGAGATTGCCGTATGGCAGTGCCTGGAGCAAGCACGTATCTTGCCTTCGCCATATTAAAGACTGTTGTTTGCTGTTCTTACTGAAGTTTATTTGCAGGTAAATGTATCCATTTCAAGTGAAAAATTTTGTGCCTAGAATTTCATGAATGATATGTTCATTGAAATAAATTTGCACGATTGTTTTTACAGCTTTATTTCCCAAATGACACTGAAAATGCATGTTTTCTCCAACAGACATTTAAACTCACTTTACATTATCTACAACTGTTTAATATAAATTAGGAATTGTTCATAACAAAAAAATTAAGTGATAATTGAAAAAACACCTGGTGAGGCATTTGTGCATATCTGTTAAAAATAATGAGACTACTTTTTGTCATTTGAGTAGGTCGTTCTTCTAGTCACGTGGGTCAAGGTATAGATGTACTTATATGTATAAGAATTTATTCCAAACAGCAAAATTGGGATCATTTTTGGAGAGACATATTGAATCAAGAGACATTTGGAGGCTAGAAATATCCATCTTTGGCTAAAGTTGTGAAAACATGCCTTGCTTTATCACATGGCAACTTTGATGTAGAGAGAGGTTCTTCTGTATCACGAGTTCTTTCATGAAATAGAAGTCATTGCTCTTTCCACATTTATAAGCGAGCCACGGAAAAATTCTCATCGGCCGCCACCGGGAATTGAAACTAGGGTCTTCCCATTGTGTCCCGGACATGCTTCCACAGCACCACAGTAGTCTCAAAATTCTCCAGACTTTCATACGACAAACTGCCAAACCACCTGGCAGATTGCTTCTTTGGAGCCCCACACAGTGCTGGGGATTCACCAAAGATGAACAGCAGCAACTGAACAAATAACTAGAAGGGGAATGAATAATAAATACACAGTTGACATGGATTAGGAACATCAAATAGAAGTCATCGCTCTTTCCACATTTATAAGTGAGTCATGGAAAAATTTCAGATGAAAAGGCATCTATGTCTGAGAAGATGTTGAATGAGAAACTAACAATTTGAGATGTATTAAAAACGTATAACAACCAAGTTGCAAAGGTGCTAATAACCGAAGAACTGATAAAATTTAGCACTTAATGCACATGGGTCATATAGAAGGAATAAATCTAAGGTTAATGAGGAAGCTTTTTCTGTTGAGCACTGTGGCAGTGGTATAAATTCACACTCAATTTTTGGAAATAATTTAGTGCGTTATAACTCCTCCAAATTGCTACCATGGTATAAGAATATGTGAACTTTAAAGAGGGCTCCTCCCTCCCCCCAAAAAAATTGCTAAGTGATAAAAAAACAGTTTGTTTATACATATTGGAGGGGGAGAGGCATCATGTAAAAGTAATCATTTCAAAAAAATTGAGTTTTGGTTTTATTATTGTCATCAGTGGGGTGCAAGGATAATCTTAATTTTACTGTTGTGTTAGCTTTGAAAATCAATCATGGTTAACATCTAGGGATTTTAACTGTCTGCTGTTATAAAAGTAACCCAAATTAGAAGAAAGTCAAGTTTTTTGTTTTCTTATTTCTGTAATTATGAGTTGGAATAATTTTACAGGATAAAGAAATGTCTTTATATTTATCACAAAAGCATCAAGGGACACTGTGAAGAATGATTGTAACATTATCAAGGCAGGTGTATATCAGTGTAATGTTTCATATCAATTATACCTGACAGCGTTCGAATTACCCAGTGGTCCGCTGGCCATTGGCCAGTAAAACTTCTGTCGGACCACTGAACTGTTGATTTTACTGGCCCAGTGGCCAGTAAGTTTTTTTTTTTTTCAACGTTGTCACAAGTTAAAAAATGAATGTTTCTTTTACCTTGCTGTACGGTTTTCTTTTCAGGCTACAATACAAACTAAGTGATAGTTTCGTGAAATGCTAAAGGACAACAGCTATTTTTTATCACTCATGATTTGAAAAGAATGGAAGAAGAAGAAAATACAGAAAGGCAGTTTCTCAGTCCTTGTCTTGTAATGACAACATCCATTTTCTTATCTTCGCCCACCCTAGTAAATGCAGCAGATACCGATACCAGACAAAAGCCAGGTTTTGTTTCTGGCCCAAAAAACGCACTAGCAGGGAAGGTCAATTGGGTGCGTGAAGGTAATTTTTGCTAAAGAGCAATTCACATGAAACAGTGTTTAATGGAGGACTAAAACTAACTTCATGGAAAAATAGGAGGGATGAGTGATAAAACTAAAATAGGGGGGGGACTAAACCCTAAACAATAAAACATATAAAAAAGGCTGCAAATGTATAAGAAATTATTTTGTAGCCTTGGAGTCTCCTTGTTCCTTCTTACTTAAAAACAGATCGGGAATGCACTCTTACTCTGTTATATCGCCAATCCATCGGGATTTTATTCTGCAAACATTCTTTGCCCTTTCAGTTGCACTTTCAAATTAGATGTTTTATAAACAAATACTGGAGATAATTCTATTAAAATTATACATTATTTTCTACATATATTTTAAATGCCTTGTTTTTTAATTTATTAACAGCCCAGCGGGCATTTTGGTGGACCAGTGGCTTGCAAACTCTAGTGGTCCGCTGGGCCAGTAGACGGTTTATTTCTAATTCTAGGATCATTCCGTGTGAAATAAACCAGCAAAAATAGCATTTTCAACCTGACCATTTTTGATTTTATGAAACTTGGTATATTTGTAGAATTCATCAATATAAACATATGAATTTTTTTAGAATTTTTAATGCGTGCATTTTTGAGTTACTGATTTTTGACATTTCAAAAAAAAAAAAAAAAACCCTTGAAATTTCATCATCTGAGCAAACTTTAACTGTCAATTACTTGGGTTCTAGTAGAGCTAGGGTCATGAATTATGGCTCATTTTAAAGATCTTGAATTGGGCTTTCATTTCTATCTACTAATATTTTGCCTGCTCTGAAAAAATGTTTTCTTACACCAAAAATGTATTTTATCTGCTCCAATAATGTATTTCACCTGCTCCAAAAACTCATTTTGCTACTCCATAACTGTAGATGGCAAAAAAAAAAAAAAAAATAATTTCCCACAAATTTAGGATTTTTTTTACGAGAAGACTTATCAGGCAGGTAATGTGCCAACCTGCACTTCTACAAGGGTTGTCTTAGCAGTAATTTTATTTTTATCCTGTGATGCATGCAACTCATAAAATAAATTGTTAAAATATTCAAAATTTCAAAAAATCAACGTATTTGAATTGCAATATCTCAAAAATCCCATTTTTAAAAATTCTGAAATTTTGCCTAAATGTCCTAATAGTAGGTAGTTAACTGGGGAAATCGGGTTACTGGTATTTTGCTTTGAAGTTTTCCTACAAATTTTTGAAAATGCACTTCTCTCCTGCTCGAACCTCACGTTTGGGTTATTATTTAAAAAAAAAAAAAAAACTTCAAAAGATATTTCTGAAAAGCTTACCTGACTATATATTCCAAATTGCAGTGTCAATCTATATTTTAGTCATTTTAATAATTGTCACCTATGTACACGTTTAATTTTTTTTAATCCATTGTCTATGCACATATAATTCATTATCTCAGTTGCAGTTAAGATTCAATTTCTATTTACATAAGAAAAAAGGCCTCAAAAAACAAAATTATGAGCTTACCACGTAACTACAAATGATTCAAACTGAAAAAAGCTCACTGACGCCACGTATTTGGAGGATTTTCACTGAGAAAAGGTGCTGATTTTATTGATTTCCTTCTCATTAAATATATGAAGTTGTGCAGAAGGTCCAACAGTTGGGCATTCACCTTTAGAAGTACATTTTTTAAGGGCACTGGGCTCTTGTTTCTTTTCTTGCCACATTCTTCTGGCCACCAAAAACCTGTGGCACCACCATGAGGGTGCATGAAAGATACTGTTATGTCCTTGAATTCTCTAGATATGTTTGTAATATGTTCCATCCAACAGTTATCATCATAAATGCATCCTATAAATTATCCTATTTGAAAATCATTAACAGAAAATGGTTTCTTTTTTTGTTGGCTTGAAAATTGCACTGCTTTATGTGGGTGCCAGACTTTTCTGGCCATTGATGGTTTATTTCCTTGTTCTAACCAGGAATGCTGTGAGTGTATTTCATTAACAGATTTTACTGTGAGTGTATTTCAACAACAAGTTCGATAGGATTGAACTTCACAAGTTGTGAGGAGTAGAAGTTTAGTCTTTGGGATCAAGGGGGAGACAGTTTCTTTTAGCTTGTGAAGCTTTTTTCTGTAAGTTGAATTTAGTAGCAAACTGTTTGCACATGCACTCTTGCCATGGCCTGTGGCTGAGAAGATCCACTTCCTTGTTACATTTGGGTCCCCCTTCATAAGTTCATAGAACTGATATTTGTTTTTGAAGTGCCTGGCTGCTCCATCTGAGATGTAAACAATTGTTTTAAATTCTTCCAAAGGACAAGTCTTGGAAATTTCACTTTTTATGAGCAGAATGGCACACAGAGCATGTGCTGTGTCATGGCTTATATCATTGCATGCTACCACAGAAGACTTAGTCTCATTTGGAAAGTACGTAATGCATGTAAAGAGTGAGATCTGGACAATTTTTAGTGGCAACTTTGCACTCCGTCAGGTAGAATTACAGACCAGTTCTGAGCAAAATCAAAGTGCAACACCAACACTGGACTGTGTGCTGCAGACTGTTTAACCTCTGCTATCCCATCTCTCTGGATCTGCTCATTATAAATTACGAAAGATTTCCTTCCCTCCCAATATCCCCCACCTTCAGTAGCTCGTATTTTTGACTCCCCCAATGACTTTCAAGCAGCCTTGATAGGTGTTTCATAGTACTCCATAACAATTGCACCAGGCCCATTTTCAGCACCACAGCTTTGGAAAATCAAACTTTGCAATCCTATCAGCTGCAGTTTAGCCCTAAAAATTACAGCAAATTACAGTTTACCCACGTGTCAAAAATTGCCTAAATTTCATAAAATCATTCACCATTTTCACTGTTACTGATTTTTTTTTATTTATTTATTTTTTTTTTTTGTTGCCATTTTCGGATTTAGTCACATTTGGCGAATGCTTTAGTGCAAGCCCTGCTGGGAATTGTGTTCTGCTATTAAAAATTTACTAAATAATGTTTACAGTTCTCATTTGTTTCTCTGAATTCAAAAATTTGAAAAAAAAAGTGCCATTTTTTAAAAATTGAAAGAAAAAAAAGAAATTGAAAAAAAGTGTAATTTTCAAAAATATGTAGGAAAATTTCAAGGCAAAGATCCAGTAACCTGATTCCCCCAGTAAACTACCTATCAGTAGGACATTATTTGGACAAAATTTCAGAATTTTTAAAAAATGGGGTTTTTGAGATATTGCAATTCAAAAATGTTTTTTTTTTTAATTTTGTATAATTTAAAAATTAATTTTGAGTTGCATGCATCACAGGATAAAAATAAAATTACTGCTAAGACACCCCTAGTAGGAGTGCAGGTTGGCACACTTACCCACCTGATAAATCTTTCTCTTAAAGGAAAAATATTTGTGGAAAATAAATTTTTTGTAATAAATGCATCCCCCCTGTCTGGCAGCATTTGTTTGATTAATTTCTCTGAATTTAAAGAAAGACCAATTCAATAGCTTCAAAATAAAAAAAAATCAAGTCTCTACCTGTTATAGTTCAGGGAGCAGCAGTGTACATTTAAAACTTTGGTGTTTCACATGATTTTCGTCACGGGTGTATTTTTTGCCCGTTTTCAAAATGCTGTAGCTCGACCAAAAAAAAAAAATTTTTTATGAAAAATCCTTTTGCAGTACTTTATACCTTTATTAGGAGTAGCTACCATAATTTTTTCAAAAAAATTGGAGGTGGTCAACTGACACCTGTTGGTCACACCTGCCAAAATTGATATGGAAATGGTCAGATGCAATTTGCAATGTAACAGTACGTCAACGTACTAACGGATTGCATTTCAGCTATTTTCTGCGTCTGTTGAAAACTGCATTAACACAATTTTTTAGTATAGCTGTTTATACTTGTACAGAACAAAAATAACGGAAAAGCATAATTCCTCAGAAAGGTAAACAGGCGCAAATTTTTTTTTCTTTCTTTCTCTTTTTCCCTTTTTCTTTTTTTAATTTCGTTAAAACTGCTGTGTCATAAAATAATTTCCAGAAAACTAAACTATGGATATTCAGCTGTTCCTTCAAGCATTAAGAACGACTGAATGCCGTCATTCTTAATGCTTAAAGGAACAGCTGAATATCCAGAAACGTATGGTATGGTACTGTAACTGCCACCCTAAAGAGCCTTCTAAGCGATGGTTCTGAGCCATTCTTTAATTAACAGTCCAACAAAAGTTTAAATTACTGCACCCCACTCGGAACAATGTTTGATTTATTAAAGTATTGTGTCTGCCAGCTCGATGATATCAATCGTCACTTGCATGTTTGTATAGCTAACACAGTGTTTCTTGGGTATTTTGACTTAGCATTTCCCCTTGCACGTGTCTGAAAATTCTTAATTGGTCGTTTTGATTTGGTCATGTTTTTTAATTTGTATTTGCTATGTTAATTTTAAGCACCAGTTTATTTAAATAAACATCTGCCTTACACTCTGAAATATGCAGTGAACAACTCAATGAGTTAGTCGTGAGAGGAATGAGAAAGAGGTCTGTAGTACTGAACAGTAGATAGCATTTAAATGTGATGCTTGGTGTAACAGTGTAATTAAAGAAGCAGTAACGAAAAAGAAGGAAACATATTTGGGTATGTTGCAAGGGAGAGTGTCTTGTGTACTTCCAGAAAGACTTCCTATCTTTCCAAAAAGCCAGTTCATGCCTTTCCACCTTCTCCTTCCTATCTTTCGCCTTACTCTGGCGAACAAGCTTAGCAGCTTCACGCTTCTTTGAGCGATATTCACCCACAGAGACTCTACCTTGCAACATCCCCAAATAGGCTTCCTTCTTTCTCTTTACTGCCTCATCAATCTCACTATTCCACCAAGCATCACCTCTATTGTTACCCACTATTGTGGTGCCACAGACCTCTTTAAGCAGCAGTGACAACACAGTTCTTAAAACATTCCCACTTCTTTTCTACATCCCTCTCCCCAGCCTTAAGTCGTTCTCTGAGTAAGTCAGAATAACGCTGATGGTCTTCAAGGAGCCTATCAACCTTTATTCTTTCTATCTTGGGTCTCTTCCTATTCCTTTTCCTCCAACCAACATTAAGTTTCGCTCGTGACACAACCAAGTAATTATCAGAACCAACGTCCCCACCTCTCATCCCACGGGTGTCAACAACTAAGTGTTTCAGATGCTGATCGTCGACAACAAAATCTATCGCACTCTTTTGACCAAGAGTACGATTTTTTCAAGTATATGTGTGGATATACTTGTAGTTGAAATACGTATTAAATACACATAAACCATTCTCAATGCAGAGTTCAATTAATCTTTCACCATTATCATTCACACAAGGATCATTAAACTTACCCAGAACATTGTCAGAAATTGCATTCTGCACACCTACTCTAGCATTGAAATCCCCTGCTATTATAACATTTTCTTTAGCACTAAACTGGCTCAAAACAGCTTTTAGCTCACTCCAGAAATCTTCCTTCTTATCAGAAGGTTTAGAGTCACAAGAAGCATACACTACAACAATTACGATTCTCTGAAGTTTCACTTTCAAACGAATCCAGAGAATTCTCTCACTTACACAACTATAATGAATCAAGTTGTGCTTCATCTTTTCACTTAAAATCACACCTACAGCAGCCTTTCCTCTCACATTATCCAATACTCCAGGCCACACACACTCACTGTGCCATTCACTTCTTCTACTCCAATTTCCTTCTTTTTGGTTTCACTTACACACAGCACATCCAATCTATACCTTTTCATCTCCTCAATCACCTCATTCATCTTGCCATTTATACCTCTAGTATTCCATACACCAATCTTACATTCACTCAGCCGAGATCTCTTTCTCATACGCTGTTTAGAAAGTCCAGGCCGATTCTGTGGTGGACCACCCTTCTCAAGTGTGGAAGGTCCACCATATCCCACACTTGAGTCTGGATATTGATTTCTTTTTGTCTTTTTAATCAGGTAAGTACATCAGTGTGAGGGATTAGCCCACAGCTGAGGGTTTGCTACACTCTCCATTTGTTTGAAATGATTTACAAAGCCTTGAAACAACACTGTGGCATACGTCGAACTCCCTGGCATCATCTGTTATTTTTGCGCCCTTCTTCAATCTTGCCAATAATACGGCCACGCATAAAATCATCTAGGTGATGTCGGGAAGACGTACTGAAAATTGCAAGTTCGTCAATTGATTCTTTCCCTTTCAACTTTGCGTTTGAACAACGGTCAATACGCGTCAAATCCTTTATATCTCTTATCAGCGCTATGACGTCACGAACAAGTTCGACAATCCAAAATTTGCATACGCACAACACGTCTTACTGTATCTCGCACTTATACTAATTTCCACATTTTCCTGCCTTCCATTTTATAGTTGCTATTGTCATCTGTCCTTAGCAATTGTCGGGCAGTGTGTGTGTGTGTGTGTGTGTATATATATATACACATACATTCAGAGGATCAATGGATTTTTTTACATAATCTCATGTGTATTTTTTTACATAATCTCATGTGTTGCTGAATGTTCCAGAAAGCTGGAAAAAAACTTGTGTACATCAGTAGTGTTTTGCGCTATGTTACTGAACTAGAGTTGGTTGTTTTAAAATTTGCAGATAAAGGGGCAAATTGGTCCTATTTTTTTTTAAGGAATCTTTGTCTCAAAATGTTGACAAGCCATCCGCATTTTTAAGGCCACCAAATCAGCACAGCATGTAATCAACGAAGATGTGTTGCAGATGATAAAGCTATAGGACTAAGTTGTACAGAAAACAGCATTGATTTATTGAAAAAGAATTGCACAAAATCTTCAAAAAAAAAAAAAAAAAAAATTAACGTCCGAACATCTGTTTTCTGCAAGTATGTGTTCGTTGTAGATGAGGTGCTATTTCCCAAATCTTCTGAAGGCCTAAACAATCATGGTGATGATGCAATAACTGAAATATGCAAAGTTTTAAAGTTTAACCCTGGTTGTGTTTTGGAATAGTGGCTTCAAATCAAGAAGATTCTTGTTAGTTTGAATCCTAACAGAATTTCATGTATTTCAAATGCTTTGTTACACAAATTGGAGAATTCAGATAATCTAAAGCCTTTTGAAATCATGAGAGATCCAGTAACTGTGCTTTTAACAGCACTGCTGTTAAATGCTCATGTAGAATGTCTTTGGTCAGCAGTTAAAAACACAATTAGGTGAAAGAAGCCTTTCAATGAAAAAGGAACAGACTAGAACAGTGGATCCCTTGTTAAACTTGTAGAGGAGCAGATGTTGGAAGTGTTCATTTCTCTCTACTTAACACACCATAATTCCGGACCTGAAAACAAAAAAAAACATTAGCCACAATCACACAACGCAATATGATTTAGATACACAATATTACTAGCTACATTTTGATATACAGCTGGCCATCTGCACCATCACACTGACCTGGGAAAAACTCGTGAAGTAAACCTGCATGAACCTATGCATCAACCCAATAGTTAATAAATTCCATGTACATACCTGAAAATCAAACACAAAACTTGTCAACTTTCATAGCATTTCTAACTCTTAATATTTAGTTTTAAAAAGTGGCGAAGGTATTTGCATTGTTTATAGCAAATGGCAGCATTTTTTCTTTTTAAGGAAATAATTAGTTTTATTGCGGTTTTATTTTATTTTTAATATATTGATACTTTGTTTGGAAATTGAAATGCATTTTGTTGCCTTGTATTTGAAAATATTGTCCATTAATGCTGTGCAAAATATTCTGAAATATTTTATTTAGGCATTTTCCATCCATAAAAAGTCTTTAGTGTTTTACTCCCAAAGTGTTCTCTCAAAAGTTTGTAAAACACTGAACGGAAAACTTTAGTCCTTAGCAGCTTTGTACCTTTGACATCAAAGGGGTGTGGTACCGAGTAGCCAATACTGCTTGACTGGCTTATGAGCGTACCTCTACTATCTACTTACTTTGATTATGTAAAACATTAACCTCTCTCAGTATTGAAATCCAAAATGGGTTTGTGTTGTTACAGGGTTATGTTAAATTTATGTATATAATAAAACAATTAATTGAAACCTGAATATATGTTGTATTGAAGCAAAATCTTGTGCAACAGTTGATGCATATTCATAATTATCAATAAACCGCCTGTTGGCAGTGACGACAGTCTGGGCCTTGTCCATGTGGGTCGTGACATTGAGGATGGCATGCCTGACAGAGTCAGGGGTGTTATGGGGCTGCTTCTTGGTCTGTCTGTCAACTACACCTCACATATAGTAATCCAAGGGACTCAAGTTTGGGGAGCTGGTGCCCAAACCTGTAGAGACCAGAAGTAGGACACGTTCTCTTTAAACCATTTCTGAGTTACTTTGCTCTTGTGGGCTGGGGCAGAGTCCTGTTGGAAGATGTAAGGCCTCCCATCAGCAATGGCGTCAATCTAGGGCTTTAGTACATCTCAGCACCTTAGTGTACTCATCTGCATTGACCTTTAAATCCTTCTCAAAGAAGTTAGGAGGCATGACATCTCCCTTGCTGGAGATGACCGTGGCAAGAAATCTTGTGTGCATGATCATCCTAGGCTTATCAGAGTTCTTACACAACCACCTGTTGTTCCTCCTATTGACCTTCTGGTTCTGGTAATTCTCATATGAGAAAAATCTCAGCATGTGTTTCTTAGGGTGCTTGGATTTGTTGGACGGTTTCTTTGCATTCGTCAGACACCTTTCCTGTGTAGCCTTGTCCATAAACTGACCCTTCTTAAGAATGTAGGAGCTGTAGTGGAGGTCCTCATGAATGATGCAATGAATAGTATCATAAGCAACACTAAACTCCTTGGATAAGGTGTTCATTGATTTCTTGGTCATGCTTAATTTTTGGTACTCTGCAATCTCCTTTTGGGGTTCTTCTTGCGATAAGAGCTGACAGCATAAATGCTCATTTTATTTCTTCTGTGACAGTGATGTTCATAACACTGTTATCAATGATTTGCCTAAAAAGATATTAAACTGAACTTTCAAGTGATGGTTTCTTAACTTTTCCAGGTTAAATAGTCTTTAAGATATAAGTATCTAAAATTATTCCACATTTACCATGATAACCCTGTATAACACTAGCTTGCAAATGAAAACTTTTTTTTCTTTCTGCGGTATGAACTTGAATATGTGACTTTTACTAATCGTTGTACGCTGAATTCAAAAATGCATTCGGTTCTGCTGTATCACATCGGGTTCCTTGGCAATATGATATAATGTAAATTCATCAATTTCTATTGACCGAAGTGATACATTTTCATGTCTTTGCATATATAGCATGCATATTTAACCATTTTTAAAACTAAACATAAGCAAGAACAACCTTTAAAAGTGAAAGGGAATAATCAGAACAAAACTACATAGAAATAAAATAAAAAGTGTACAAGAGTTGAAAGCTTTACCTAATTACATTCCTTAATGTTAGTCGTCAGTTCTTTTTCTTCTTTTGCCATGGAAGCTCAGTGTTCGCGATGCTCTTGAGTGTTCTCTGGAAGGATCCTCATGTGCAATAGACCAACAGTAATCAGCCATCCTACGCTCATCCCAACGTCACTCTTTAAGTCCTGGTGGAACCTTTCACCTTGCTCTTCACTCAAAGCTCTCAAATTCGGAGGGAAGTAATCGAGATGTGCACTTAAGAAATGAAGTTTTAGTCTCATATTACAACCAAGCAATTTGAATTTGTCCAACATATTTTGTACTTTGTCTTGTACAACAGGTCCTTTACGTTTCCAAGAAAAAAATTGCCACTTCTTTGAAAGCGTTCCACGCCTCTTCAGTTTCGATCATTGTGCAGGTGAAATTGTTATCCATCATCCATTATCAGTTTACGAATTTGCGCCCCTCTGATTTTAGCTTGTGACAATGAAGGAAATGTTGTGCATAAGTACTGGAAGCGTGGACAACTTTTGTCTGGTGCCTTTACAAACTGTTTCATAATGCCAAGTTGTATGTGTAACGGAGGGAGTAGAATTTTCTTGCGATCAACTAGACTTTCATTAATAACATTCTTGGAACCTGTTGTCAGTTGCTTCCTCTCAGGCCAATGTGCAGTATCCCAATGTTTTGTCCCTGGCTCTGCTATCCCACTCGCAAAGAAAACTGGGAAATTTTGTGTATCCTCTCTGCTGTCTTGACAATATTCTAATGTGACTTTCAAGTCACCATATATTTGCCATTCATGTTCATGGAATTTAATTTTTCAATCACTAACTTTAATGTTTCGTATTATTCTGACAATTTTGTGGAATGAGCAAGTGGCACAGAAGCAAATTTGTTGTCGTTATGAAGTAAAACCGCCCTGAGGCTTCTTTTGGAAGAGTCAATGAAAAGGGGCAAGGAACTAGGTTGATAGATTTCCTCTCCCAACTGATGAATAAGATTACAGATGTTCGTACGAAAAACCGGATCATCTTCCTTTGAGTAGTACTTCCGGAAACACTTGTCACAATTCCTGTACCAAGAAAATGTAACTCCAGGTGCCAGCAGGTTTTTCTCATAAAAGTCATGAGCCCTAGTAATTCACTCTTTTCCTTCATGAGCCCTAGTTCTCTTTTCAAGTCATTCAACTCGGGTTGAGTAAACATTTTTGGTGAATGGACAAATTCTTGTGGTTTTAAACTTATGTCCTCAATGTCTGAATGTAGAGAACTGCTTTCAGATTCATCACTCAAGTTAGCTGGTGGTGTAGGTACTGGTAAGTCAAGCCCATGAGGAACAGGCCGTATGGCTGATGGCAGATTTGGGTATTGAATTCCTTTCTTATTCTTTTTGTTATAACCAGCAACATTGCACATGCAGAAATAAGTCATCGTGGTGGTTCGTCTGTTCACGCCATATCATTGGAATTGCAAACGGCATTTTCCTTCGTACCAGTACTACAGTCCCTCGACGCAACGTGAGGCACGAACGACTTATCTTGGTCGCTGACTTTCACTTTAAAGTACACAAAGTATAGTTTCTTCACGAATTAATTTAGTTTACGTACCATAACATCCACAAATGTAACAAAATTGCTGAGGACTTCGCACACACAGTCTTCTACACAATCCCGACGCACTAGCCATACTTACAAACTCACGTTTTACTTTCACACTTCCAATATAGGACGGGCACATGCACAAGGATGCCTGCCCTGTGCTCAACTGATAGGATATTCAGTGAGGGTTCTTTAAACAGAAACTCCTAGAGGTACAATAAACAAGCGACAGCTCTGACGCGACACAGCAGCGTCTGAAAACATGAACAATAACGAAACGCTGAAGTACGCAGGAACATTCGTTGACAAGGAGCATTTCTCATAGTAATATAGCATTTCCTAGGTATAAGTTAAGTTCTTTGTGGATATTTAAGTGTGGTTGTGAGGAGATGGCTCTACATTACATACAATGTGGATACATCAATTCACGTATACAGAAAAAACAATATGGCGAAACAACTAGATGTGGTGGACCAAAACTTACATTATTTTTGGATTTGGGACACAGATTTCCACAAGAATAACCTACTTTCGCGCTTACCGCAGAACCATTGTTGGCTAGTTGTAATCAAAGCTTCACCAGAATATTTTTTTAAAAAGGCAAGAATGCTGTTGCAGCTTCTAAAGAATTCCTTTTCTGATTAACTGTGGTCATGTGTGTAAACATATGCATATGAGAGTAATTTGTAACTTTACATATTGACTGAAAATGGAATGAACTAGTTAACCCAACAGTGTTTCTTTAATGAAATTAATATTAGAGGGAAAGTAAAACCGAATAGAAATTTTAGTTATCTTTTTAAGTCTAGAGATTTGTAAGTAATGTGTGTTTAAGCTTTATTTAGTCATATATTTGTTTCTTCAAAAAAATATTGTGTATAGTCATCCTATTCAATTTTATATTTGTACCTAAAAGGCACTTTTTAATGAATATTATTTTTATTAAATATGATTTCATCACATGCCTTTTTAACATTTTTTAATTCCAGAAAGTAGGCAGGTATATAATTGGTCTTTGATACCAGTGCATAGTGTGAAAGAAGTAAAAAGACATTGTTGTTGTTTTTTTTATTATGTTTGATGAAGGCAATAAATGTGGCACTGGGTTTTACAGCAGTACAAATTTTTAGCTCCCTCTTTATGCTAAGTTCAATGATTTTGTGTTGGCTTTTAAATAGCGTAGTAATTTTGATGGCTAAAATGTTAGCTTTTAAGGCTAGTTCCATCCCTGTCATTTAAGTCTTTGTATAAATCAGTAAGAAATTTTAGTGTACTCATAATTGGTTTTTTTTTTTTTTTTGTAATTCAATTTTTGACCATTATTTTTATACATTTGCACCGTAGGGAGTTCTGGCCTTTTAGATCCTTGTGAAAAAGAACCAACTGATGCAGCTGTATCGTTAACAAACCAAGAAAGGGAAGATATCACTGCCAGTGCTCAGGTAATTATACATGATTGATAATATTTGTTTTAAATATTTACTATGATCTGGTCCTATTAAAATATGCTGGTATTTTTTGTTTGTTTTATCTTAATCCTGTGACTTCAGAATTAACACGTTTTTCGATTTCTAGCATGCCCTAAGATTGATTGCATTCCGCCAGATACATAAGGTTTTGGGTATGGATCCTTTACCTCCCCCAAAATTCAACAGGGGTCAGTTCCCACGTAAACGACGACGTGACAACAGCACTGGTGAAGGAAATGATTCGGAAGGTAATTTTTCATTATTTTATGTGTGTTTACAATGGACTTAATAATTCATATTTGTCTCTGTTGGAAGCCTTTTATATATATAGTAGCTCTTGCATTGCTGGTTGTAAGATACTGCCACTTTAATAAGGCTTTTCAAAACTGGAAATTCCCATAAGAACCGAGTTTTGTCATGTCATAATTGCTGCTTAAAAAAATGACTTTCATTAGATATGAGGCTTAACAGACAGGTTGGTTGTTGCTAAGATTGCATGCCTGCCAACTAGAGGGTAAGCTAAAATCACTATTTTTGCAAAATGCGATGAATTCATCTAAAACACGTGAGAAAATTACCTGCCACTAAATAGCGCCAGACATTTAAATATCACAGAGGTGATTGTGTTCCGAAAAATTTGAAATCCCGTAGTCGGGGGGAAGGGTAAACTTCTGCCCCTAATTCGTGGGTAAAAGTTCCGGCATATGACAGAAACTCTGTCATCCATTGTTCGGTCTGACGGTGTCGCGTCAACTTCGTCGCCCATCAGTTCGCCCACTACGACAATTTGTAGCGTGGAAATATTCTACACCGCTGGCCCCCAAAATGCAGCACCGAGAAGGACATGAGATAGCAAAGCCAGATTTACTGGACACATAACAACAGATACAAAGATGAAACGATTGAGCTTACAGGCCCGTGCGACTTGCGGAACATGCAGACATCAATAGTTCGTGTGGCCCCCATGACTGGCAATAATGGCCGCTACATGCCGCGGCATCAAACGAAAGAGGCTGGGGGGGGTATGTCGGTTCAGGCTGCTTCCACACGTTGCCACAGTTCATCAGGTGTATCCGCGGGTGCTTGCCAGGCCACTCGGTTACCGATCAGCGACCAGACGTGTTCGATGGGCGACATATCGGGAGAACAGGCATGCCATGGCAACAGTGACACCTTGTGGGCCATGAAGAATTGTTGCACAGTGCATGCCACGTATTGTCCTGTTGAAATGTGGCCGCTGGCAGGTCCTGCAGGTAAGGGAGGGCTGCAGGCTCCAAAACGTCGGAGGTGTAGCGGTGGCTGTTGAGTGTACTGGCAATGCATACCAGAGGGGTACGGGTGTCATATCCAATTGTGCCCCTAATCATAACGCCTGGTGACGAACTGGTATGGCGATGCAGGGTGCAAGCGCCATGCAGTCTCTCCCCGCTGATCTGACCGTCGTGGTGTTGCAGGCAGAAGCGGGATTCGTCGGAGAAAAAATGTCTTGCCATTCCGTAGTCCAGGTGCGGCGTTCAGTGACCCACTGCCGCTGCACTCGCCGGTGGTGTAACGTCAATGGTAATCGGAGCAATGGCCGCCGTGCGACAAGTCACCTCTCCTGCAGACGATGTCGAACGGTGCGTTCTGGCACAGGTTGTTGTGCAACACAACCTAATTCCTGCGCTAACGTTCGTGATGTGGCGGTGCGAGCTGTCAATGCCCGCCGTACAACATGCCAGTCCTCTCGTTCGGCGGTGTGCCGGGGCTGTGGCAATTGGTCCGTCCTTCCTGCACCCACCGAATCCTCTGAAACGTGCTGGAATGACTGCTGTATTCTGCGACGAGGCATCAGGAAGCTTCCCACGCGCAGATCTGGCAGCACAACTCATTTCCACTACTTACCCTTCTGTGCACCCTTCTTATAGCGCTTCTCGGTGGCGTGCCGGGCGTACATCATTAGCATATGCCCTGCAATGCTAATCGTTTGTATGTCTTCTCGCAGGCGACGCTTGCTGCGAATTTGAGGCCAATCGGATGCTTCCTTCTTGGTGGTGCATTTTGGGTGGCCAGCAGTGTAGTTGGATAATGCTTACCTAGTCATTCCGTTTCCAGCGATAATTCACTTTTCTCGTACGTTTTCGGGTCTTCGTTGAAGTTATTGTCTGTCGTATGTGCAGCAACCATTCACATCAAACACACTGCTTACTTTGGGTAGAGTCAGTAGATCTTCACTTTAAGATTCAACAACATCAATTCTTTACTGTTATTAATTTTCTAAATTTTTCGCCCAGTCTTTGGGCATCATCAGGAGCGTGACGACTTTTATACCGATGTTCGTGGTTTATTTCTCATCAATGGAGTCCAATACCCCATTGTCATTCGTTGGATACGCTGTATAGATACTTTTCTTGATCAAACCTAGCTGGCGCCATCTATGTTTCACTAATTATATCCTTTTTTTTTCAAATGATTGTTGTCTTTCAGTTTTCTTCTTTTCATTTCCTGTCCCTGTTCCCTCGTCTTTTTTGTCAGTTTTTCTTTTGTTGTTCTTTTTCTTGTCTTATTAGCTCTTTCCAAAGGCTAGATGACATATTAGGGTCATTCTGGTTACACACCCTTGTTTTATTTTTATAAATTAGGATTGATTCCTCCATTCTCATTTGTCTCTCCGATTTTTCCCCCTTTTTAGAATTTTAATTTCTTCGAATTTTGGGAATGTTTGGTTGTCAATACAGAATTGTGCACCAATGCAGTTTTTGCTTCTTTTTCTTTTTTTTCTTCAGGTAGATATGTGTTGTTTTAGTCTTTTTTGTTTTTTTAAAACCTGTTTTTAGTACTCCCTATGTATGATATTGGGGGTATGTGTGCAATGGGAATTTCATAAGACCCTGATTCCTCTAATATTTTTCTCTCAGTTTTTTTTGTTAATAGTCAGATTTTTCAAAGTGTTCACTGAACTTCCTAGTTGTAAGTCAAATTTAGCATATTGCCTATTAATTTCTTTACTGACACCTTCCAAGTAAGGGAATGCACCTATATATTTTAATTTATTTTTTCTCACCTTTCTTTGATTGTAAACTTCTTGGCCTTCCTTTCTCTTAGCCACATGTTTTTTACTCTCTTATATCAATTTTTTAATAAGCTTATTAAGGTAACCATAATCTTGTGCTATTTTCAAGATAAAATCAAGCTCTTGATTCTTTAACCTATTATTAGAAGTGTGCGTATATGCTCTTCGAATCAAGTTTACTATACTATTTTTATTTTTTTTTATGGATAACAGGATGGTGCGAGGAGTATGGAATAAGTACCGGAATGTACGTTGCTTTTCTAAAAACAGTGTATTCAACCTTTTTTTTTTTAAGTAGAATGTCTAAAAATGACAGACTATTATTCACTTCAAATTCAAGCGTCAGTTCAATGGTGTTACAGATTACAATGAATCGATGAGTTAGATCTTGTAGCTCGGTATTGTTGAGTTTTGAAATGTCATTAACATACCGAGCATAGAATAGTGGTTTTTCAGGTAGAGTTTGAATAATTTTTCTTTCGATGTACGTCATCACTTCTGCGTATAGCGCCGATAATGGGGATCCCATAGGGCCGCCTTGAGTTTGTTTAAAAATACTTCCCTCAAGTTGGAAGATATTGTTTTCTTTAATGAAGTATAATGTATCCTTTAATTCTTTCAGTTGTGTCATATTTAGCTCTTTATTTATATTTTATTGTTGCATGATCAACTCAATGGCTAGCTGGACAGGAGTATTTGGGTATAACGCTTTAACATCCGTAGAGGTCATCGTGACGTTCGTAAGGTCTTGATTTATCTTCTTGATCTTTTCGATAAATTCGTAACTATTTTTTTAAGGTAAATTGATTCCTCATAAAAATCTGTGATAGATAGCTGTATATCTTTTTTTCTAGATTGATGAGAGGGGAATTTTTTTCGAGAGAATCAGTCTTAATGGAGTGTTTTCTTTATGGGTTTTAGTTTTCGAGAAAATTTTTGGCATCCCTGCACCCATTGGTGGGTTCACATTATTTATTTCTGCAGGTAATCTACTATGGTTCCTTACTTTAGCAAAGAAAGTTACTTGTATGTCTGTGGGATCATTGTTGACACGTTCATACTTTAACTCGGGGAATCGTTATATATATTTTTAACATAATCCTGAATAATTTAAACCTCAGGTCGATAGCATGCTCTGGAGGTACTCGATGTACAATATCTTTTAATATTGGAACGTAATCTTCTGTTCTTGGTGTTTTTCGTGGAAAAGCATATTTCTTCCCACGTTGTAACACTGCTTTTTTGCTATACGTTAGCATTCTCGATGACGGATTAACATAGGTCTTCTGTTCTTGGTGTTTTTTGTGGAAAAGCATATTTCTTCCCACGTTGTAACACTGCTTTTTTGCTATACGTTAGCATTCTCGATGACAGATTAACATAGGTCTTCATTTCTCACTTTGATTTTGTCTATTAAAGCATTATTTTTTTTAGCAATCGTACTTTCCGCTGTTTTTTTTTTTTTTTTTTTTGTTGTTGTTGGCCTTCAACGATTTCATTAATTTTTGTAAGTACATGTCACTAATCAAAGTTTTCCACGTGCCCTTAAAATTCTTATATTCTGTATACGGTTCCACAAATTATAGCACTGAATGTGGTTTTGGCACAGTTTTCTTTTTTTAGTGATTTCTGCGCTTAGTTTCTCTTGACATGTTACTTAACAACCTTTTGTCCTTTCCATGAATTGGTTTATCGCTAATCCGTAAGTATTTGGGTAGTATTTTAAGGTCTCTACAATTAGTTAAGAACCTGATTTGGATTTCTTCTTTTACTAGCTTAATTTTCTTTTTCTTTTCTTTTTTAACTTCCTGATTATGTTTAGTTCTTTAGGCGTCAGCAGGCTTCCGTATTTCATTATCTGTTACGTAACATTGTTCCGCACGTGGCCTATTCAAATGCAAGTGTAACGAATCCATTCATATTAGCAGTTCATATTCCGACTTAGAAATAGATCTGAAAAGGCTACTATTCAGTTTTACGTGCATTATTTCAAAAACTTGGAAATATTCTAGTTGGATAATGCTTACCTAGCTAGGCATTCTGTTTCTAGCGATAATTCATTTTTCTCGCACGTTTTTGGGTCTTCGTTGCAGTTATTGTTCTATTGTCCATTGTATGTTCAGCAACCAGTCACATCAAACACACTGCTTACTTTGGGTAGAGTCGGTAGATCTTCACTTTAGGATTCAACAACATCAATTCTTTACCATTATTAATGCTCTAAATTTTTCGCCCAGTCTTTGGGCATCCTCAGGAGCGTGACTACTTTTCCACCAATGTTTGTGGTTTATTTCTCGTCATTGTTAAATCCTAAAGTAAAGATCTACTGACTATCCAAAGTAAGCAGTGTGTTTGATGTGAATGGTTGCTGCACATACAACGGACAATAGGACAATAACTTCAACGAAGAACCGAAAATGTGCGAGAAAAGTGAATCATCTCTAGAAACGGAATGCCTAGGTAAGCATTATCCAACTAGAATATTTCCAAGTTTTTGAAATAATGCACGTAAAAAATGAATAGTAGCCTTTTCCGATCTGTTTCTAAGTCAGAATATTAGCTGCTAATATGAATTGATTTGTAGCCTGTCAGTTCGTCGACAAATGAGGCTGAATTTCTTTAGCATTTTGCTACAATTTTTTCCTTCATTTAAGCATTTTTTGCTATAGCATTTTTTTTGAGCCAGCTTAAACTCTGCTGCCAACTACTACAGAATGTCTGTAGTTTCTACGGATTTTGTTTTCCGACTATGGAACTAAGGTACTCACTGTCAAAACTACAGATTCTATGAATTTCGTTTAATATTTTTCTTCATTTTGCTGATACTTTATGATATACATTAGATTCAGTAATGGATTCGCGTAATTCCGCTTTTGTTGGTCATCGTTTAGATTATTGATGATAAAATTGATGCAAAACTGAAGATAATTTAGAGGGGGGTCTTTTTCCGTCTGGGGGACGATATTTCATGTTTCAAAACTTTATAAAACTGAAACAAAGTTTTAAAAAAAATGCTGTAATCATAATTTGTAATCATAATTTTTTTTCTCCCGATGCTGTCTTTCTCTTCCTGTTAAATATGATTTTATTGCATAAATGTTTGTATTTCAGCTTGGAACTGTAGGGAACAATTTGCAAAAACGGAACTTAGGCGCCGCGAAAATTTCCCCGTAATCTACAGTCCTAAGATTCTTATGCGAATTCGAGGAATTCAGCTATTTTTGTTATTATTTTGGGTCATTTATGAGATCAGTGCACAATTGAACAGAAATTGGGAGGGGCGGGTGTTCGTCGGAGGACGGAATTCCATCTTCACGAAACTTTCTACAACGGAAAGTTGACTGATTTATGACTTTTTCAGTACCATATATACTCGCGTATAAGTCGAAATTTGGGACAAAAAAGAAGCTTCAAAGTAAGGGGGTAGACTTATACCCGCTTACTTTGAAGCTAAGCGGAAATCTAAAGAAGCCGGATATCAAAAGTTCTTCCCGTGAGGCAAAAGGCAATCCATCCTGAAGGGAGGGGGGCAAAATGCTGATGCGGTATTATTTACGAAATTGCGACCCTCCGAATTTCTCCTGGCTTTGTGTATCCACAAGGCAGTTGCAGCCGCACATCAAAAGCTCCGCCCTCCTGACTAACAGTTTATTGCGCTGACCTACGACCTAACGCAGCCGTGCGACAGCCATTGTTAGGTGTTGCTTGTTCTTAATCGCACATGTTTTTGTCTTGCTTCTCCTATTATGGCGGACACGGATTGTGTAAAGAAGCGGATGTCCTATAACGCAGGATTTAAGTTGAAAGTGGTTTCTTTTGCAGAAAATACTAACAATTTTGCTGCTTCACGTCAATTTGGCATTAGCGAAAAATTTGGTTTGAGATTGGCGTTAAAAAAATAATAATAATCACGTGAATCAAAAGGGCGAAAAAAGTATCTTTATTAAAACGACTGGCCACGGAAAAAAAAAAAACAGTTTCAGGGTTGTTCTTTCCTGTTTGGCCGACGGCAGGAAGCTACCTCCGGTAATTATTTTCAAATGCAAAACTCTGCCTGCCGAAAAGTGTCTTCTTTCTGTATGGTGTGCTCGTTCATGCCCATGAAAAAGGATGGATGAACGAATCCGGAACAATTGGCTGGTTAAAGAATGTGTGGAACAAAAGGTCAGGCGCACTTTTGAGGAAACCTTCCCTTTTGGTGTGGGATATGTTTGTTGCACATCGTTGTGCAGAAGTAAAAAAAACTGCAGAAAATTCAAAAACAACTCTTACTGTCATCCCAGGTGGGTTAACATCTGTTCTTCAACCACTAGATGTCTGCCTTAATAAGCCCTTCAAGGACAATGTGCGGAGGTATTGCGTGGATTGAATAAGTTCCGATTTGCCGACTGAAACCAAGGGCGGAAATCTAAAGAAGCCGGATATCATTTTGTTTGCGCGATGGGTCAAGGATGCTTGGGATGCGATGCCTGCGGAAATGGTCGTAAAATCATTCAAGAAATGTTGCATTAGTAACGAACTTGATGGCACAGAGGATAAGATTTTTTATGAGTGTCGCATTTACAGTGATTCTTATGACACAGGCATAGATGGGGATACTGATGTTTACGATGACGGAAAAACTTTTTTTTTTTACTGTTTGGCGAATTTGACTCAAAATCGGATTTTGAAGGGTTACGACGAAGTTTTTGGGTATGCAAATTAAATATATTATTATGTATAGCTTTTTTTTTTTTTCCAAATGTTTTTGAATAAATTCATCGGGGGAAAAAAATCTCATCCGGGATCGACTTATAAGCAAGTTTTTATATTTTTACGATTTCTTTACTCTGAAAGTGGGGGGGGGGGGGGTCGACTTATATGCGAGTATACTGGCACAAGACAGACCGTTGTGGAGGAAACTTGGGGAGACCTTCGTCCAGCAGTGGATTGATAATGGTTGACAATGATGATGATGATATACGGTAATCGTTATTTTTTTGTTTTATTTTAGCGATATTGCCTCTGTCCGCATAATTGTTAAATAACATTTTTATTTCAGCTGGAAAATATAGGGAAAATTTCCAAAACTGAGTCCAACGGAGCACAGATTTCTCCCATAATCTCCCACGGGCGTGGTGTTACCAGTTTCCTGCGTTGTAAAATATCCTCCATCCCAAAGTTTATTATAACTATTACTAGGGCTAGGATTTTTATGATTTTGCATATTTTTTTTTTTTTTTTTTTTTTTTTTTTTTGCAATACTAAAACGTTTTTCAAGTGCGTACAAGTATGTTTCATACAAAACTAAGCTGATTTAAGTATCTTCGTTAAGAGCATTTTATTGTGATTTTGATGCAATATGGCATTTTTTCGTCCATTTTTTTATGGATATTTTTCGGTCATTATTTTGCATATTATGGCATTTTTGGATGAATATACCTGAAACCCAGAAGACAGGCTGAGAAAATGAGGGGGGGGCAGTGCTAGTGTTCAAAACATCTGTATATGCGTCGTACCAAACAGTGGTGCCACGACGGTAAAAGCACTTCCTCCTCTCCTCTGTCTCTTCCTTCAAGCCAGTGATGAGCTGTTCTCCCATTTGGAGTACGGTCATTGCCATTTTGTCGGAAGGTAAGGTTCGGTGCTGTGGAGAGTGGAAAACGAACACCGCAGACTTCAAGCTTTTAGTTTGGGCAGAGAGAGTCAAACCGCCAATACAGGTTTCACTGTTGTATAACCCTGCCTTCCTCTCCCCCATCCCTCTAGCGTACTGTGTCTATAAATGAACTCGTCCAAACCAGTCTGCGCGAGTTCTACAGATAACTGGGGCTCAGTGTCTCTCGACATTTTTTGGAAGCTGCACGCGTTGCTTGTTAGCTGTGAATAATTTTTGCGTAGTAATTGTGAATTTTAACACCCAACATGCCTCAAGTGAAAAAAGGTACCTCACAGAAATTAAAACACTTCATTTCTGAATATGGCAAAAATGTATTCTCTACTGATGGACAGATACTCTATTGCAAA
Source organism: Macrothele yani (assembly GCA_039090855.1). Lineage (NCBI taxonomy): Eukaryota > Metazoa > Arthropoda > Arachnida > Araneae > Macrothelidae > Macrothele > Macrothele yani. Next base: position 573,275 of record CM076997.1, read on the forward strand.
CTCTGCGATGTGATAGTTGCCCCGGAAAATAAATTTACTGTGCGGTAGGTAGCATGTCAACAACTCGTTTGACAGCAATGAAGTTGTCCCAGAGTTGCGTAGAGACTACTTTCTGATCCTGAAATTGCAGATAATGTTTCCTACATAAAGTCAAATTCTGGATTTCTGCCTGGTTCCATTACTTCCTCAGAGAAGTTAGCAGTGCTCTTGGTGAATCAAATAGATTTGATGAAGAAAGTTGTGAATGACCTAGATATTGTGACTGGAAAAGTTTGAAAGGCTGTGCAAAGAAAATTGAGCAAGTTTAAAAAAACACATATAGGATATGAACAGATGTGCTTAATTTTAATTGCAGATGTGCTATTGGGGAGAAACTTTAACCTTGGTGAAATTTCAGTAGACTTTAAACAAAGTGACATGTTATATCAAGTATGCTCCTGTGGTGTCAGTAGAAGTGGAAAGGAGCTTTTCAATGTTTTAAAGCTTTGTTGGCAGACAATAAAAAATAATTCTCCTTCAAAAATCTGCACATGGTTATAGTTGTGCATTGCAATTCTGTGGACTGCTGAAATAAACTTTCCCATGGCAAACTAAAAATATTCAAACAAGTTTTAGTTTGTAATATTAGAACTTTCAATTTGCCACAGGAACTGTCAGAATATGTAAGTTGCATTTTTGTCTTTTTTTTTTATAGGGCACATTTGTGTACTTTTAAGTTTTTCTTTTTTGTGTTACAAGGCATTTTTAAGCAATAAATTTTTAGTTTGGCAAAGAAACTAAAACAATTAAGTTGTATTTACTGTTATTTGTTTTTGCATAGGCCCTGTGTTGGTTAATCAGTTAGTTTTGCAAGGAAATAAATGTGCATTTATTGGAACTTTTATATATATATGGCATTTTTTTAGTTTTTTTGGGTCATAAATGCATTTTTTATAGGGCATTATCTAGCAATTTTTAGGTCATACAAATCCTAGCCCTGCTAATTACATAACTTTTAGTATTGTCACCATCCCTTCCACATTAACAACTTCAACAATCCCTTGCAAGGTAGTTTTGAAGTGCCATGGTTGCTGCGTCCATCTCTTCCTTGCGAGGTAGTAAGTGCGGCCAGTGGGACATATTGGTTCCACTGTGGTCAGGATTTGGCAAACAGGTGCTTCAAGTTCATCTTCAAAGTCCTGTAGGTATGTAAAGGATGGAGCGGGACCTTCAGGGTATAGAAAAACTACACTTCCACCATCTCAGTTGTCTCATTTTTGTTTAAAACTACAGCAAGCCACCATTTCTTGTCATACTCACATGCTACGTATCCTTTAATTTCTGATAGTGAGAGCTTATGATTCAGATCTCCTGACAAAGAAAATTTGTGTGGTTGCTCACTTTCTGAAAATATCTGTCAGTATAACTTATCTGACACAGGGAGGAAACTGTGGAACTTTTGTGTTCCTGGTATTGGTTTTGCAACCAGAAATCGCTCTTCAAGCACTTTCTTTTAGCTTCTAAGTGTTCGTTATTTAAAAAAAAGAACTCGGTGCAGTCAGTGTTGGCCTGACTCCATGCAAACAGCTGTGATGGTGTCATAATTTGTTCTTTATAGGGTCGTTGGAGGTTTGCCCTTGCTTGCTACAAGTCGTTTCACTGTTGCCCCCAGACCATCACATACTCCTTTACCATGGGCTGTTGCGTAGAAATGCCATTCAGCTTTGATTCCAAACTCACTTTCGTGGTGGCATATGTTTGAGAAGTTTTTTTTTTTTTTTGTTTTTTTAACTGTGCAGCTGAACCATCAGAGAAGTAGATCTTTTTCACATTTGGTAATCAGTCCAGATCTTAGATATGTGTTTTCTGAAACAAGTGTACAGCAACTGTATCATGCATAAGAGTTTCAGAGATACAAACAATACTTTTTAAATTTTAAACCATCAGAATCCTTGTAATACACTGCTATTGGAAAAACTGTTGCTTGGTCATTGTTCCAATGGAAAGACTGGGCCTCATCTTGCAATACAAAGGCATAATTTTCTGCAAAATCAAAAGATACCACAGCCTCATTTTCTTTGACATTTTCCTTCAAATGGATATTCTTTAAAACAAATGGAGCTGAAAATTATGCTGGAGAAATAAAACTGCAAAAACTTCAAGATAGCCTTCCCACAAAAGATAATGCAATGCTCAGAGCAACATTTGATGACATTGATGTTGCGCACCTTATTTCAGACTTTCAGGATTTTGTTGTCACAGGCCGGTTATCATTGGAACAGTTTTTGTACATTGATAACTTCAGGAAATGCTCACTGTTTTTTTGCTATGAAAGAATTTTTTTTTTTTTTTTTTTTTTTTCAGGATCAAGAACTGTTCACACAATGATTCCAAAAACTATTCTGTGGTTTTGCTGAATGTTATAGTTATAGTTCAGGAGCAGTGTGCACTTAAAAATTTGGCGTTTCACATGATTTTTGTAACAAGTGTATATTTTGCCTATCTTCAAAAGGCTGTAGCTCGACCAAAAAAAATGTTTGTGAAAAATCCTTTTGCAGTACTTTTTCCCTTCATTAGGAGTAACTACCATAATTTAAAAAAAAAATTGGAGGTGGTCAACTGACACAAGTTGGTCATGCCTGCCCGAATTGAGATGGAAATGGTCGTGTGTGAACAGGCGTTTCCGTATTCCCCATATATCTGTACACCTTACATTTGGAAAGCATTGTTGGATACTGGCAACGTCATTAATTAATTAATTAATATAGTATTTAAAAATTGGCATCACATTTAAACCTTGTTTTGTCACTGGCAAAAATGAAAAAAAAAAAAAAAATAGGGTCCTTGTCCAAGGATTTAAAAATTGTGAATTAAAATTGAACAATTTTTCTTTCGCATCCCGGTGGTTTTTCCTTTGCATAATATTTTTTAAAATCCATGAAACCATGATCCTACTGTGATCTCATTATGAAACTTTCCACAAATGATGTTAAAATAATAAGTTTGTGCATGATTTTTTTTTAATTTAAAAAAATTAGGTTTCTGAGAAATTCAAGGTCAAAAATTGTATCTTTTTATGACCTTGAAATTAAAAAGTGTCCAAAACTAGCAATGTTACATACATATCATATGAAAACTTATAAAATAAGCTACAGAATTGTTCTTACCCCAACCTTCTATCTCATTTCTTGCTTGAGTAATAATTTATTTTGGAATTACATCTCAGCCGAAAATTGCATTTTTTAAAAGATTTTAGAGGGCCAAAACTTTAAAACTACTGCAGACAAAAATCTAAAAATTTGGATTTTTTACTATCTCTAGGAGTACATTAGGTGAGCCAAATTTGAAAAAAATCCAAGATGGTAAGGATTTTTTCACTGAGATCACTTGACACTGAATGACCCGCTCAAGCCAGGGTAAATTAGCTTTGTGTTTTTTTTTGTTTTTTTTTCCATTAGTGTCCTTGTTTGTTGTAACATTTTGTTGTGGTGCATATTTCTTTTCACAAAGAGATGAATTGTTTTGTAAGAAAGCGTCTGTGTGCCGTGCATTAATACTAGTTACTACTTACTACTACTGACAAAAGTTCTTGCGAATGTTGGCGGGTATGAGATTGTCTGTTCCTGCTACTGACTTTTGGAAATTTTTACAAGTAAAACACTTTTTCAGCACACTCAGTGAGTTCTCAAAGGCCCCACTTTAGAAAATAAATGTATCTCATTTAGAAAATTAGAATATATGTAATGGTAAAGACTTGCATATTTCCTTTGCACTGCTTCTGAAGGACAATGCATCCTAGAAGTAATCTGTTACAATTATTAAGCCTTGCCTGAACTAACATCCATACTATAAATTTAAACACTAAACTTTCTATTACACAAAGTTAAAAATGCTTAATTTACTGTACAGAACATACTGTAAATTAACAAAAACTCCTTTCTAAGACTAATTACAGCATCTTCTGTCACTTTCAAATTATTTTTTTATTATGTAATTAAAAAGGATTAAAATCATCTTAAAACAGGTCACCATCAAGGACACTGACCTATCTTAAAAAGAGGTCTTCGACTAAAATTAATAATTACCGTCCAATTGCAAAAGTTCCTATTTTTGAGAAAATATTATTTGGAAGACTTTTCTCATTTTTCAGTAAATATCAGTTATTTATAAAAAAATCAATTTGGTTTTATTCTAAACTCTTCAATTGAAACTGCTTTATTGCACTAATGAAAATAACAAAGGTATCACGTACCTAATGTTGAACCATATGTGTAGCACGTTAGGAACTTGCTACATATGGTTAAACATATTAGGTATGTGATACCTTTTTTATTTCATTAGTTCACTTAGAAGCATGTTTTACCGCGAGACTGTCCCTTGGGATACATCTCATGGTGTGAATATGTTTTATCGCATTTGAAAAATAAAATTCAGACTAATCTATTAAACTTTAATTATTCTCTGGGTTTATTTATTGGTCTTTCTAAAGCTTTTGATACTTTAAATCAGGGATGCACAACCGCGAGCCAAATGCGGCCATTAGTCGTCGCGTATCCGGCCCGTGGTTCGAAATGGCATCATGATCTCCGACTAGAGGTCTGCGGCGAAGCAAAAACCACGGCAATGGCGTGCCTGCTAAATTTTATCGGCGGCGCAACCTTGTCTGGCGATGATCGATAGTGGCATTCATATTAAAAATCGATTAATCGATGTAAAATTTTGGATTGGCGATTTTCAATGTCGAAGTTTTCTGGATTTTGACGATTTCTCAGAACTTCACTGAGCGAATCTCCCCGCCGATACGCCCTATGCAAAATACGATGTCAGTATCGTTAGCATTGGGCGAATCAGCGGACCTATTCGCCTGGTGGCGACGCGGTGAAAAAAGTCGCCGTCCGGCACAGACTTTTTTTCACTGAGACTTATCTCTTTCCAACGCTGAGTCTGATATTTATTGAAAAAGAGAAATCTTCGATAACAGTATCATTATTTGCATAGCGAAAAAAGATTTAAAACATTTCTTGCGAGAAAATGTTTTAAATCGGGTTTTTTCCCCGCTACGCAAATAACGATATCGTTATCGTGTTTACATATAGTCTCCAACGCAGTGTAGGATATTTCCTCGCGAGAAATCTTCGATAACAATACCGGTATTGAATTGCATAGCGAAAAAAAAAAGATGTAAAACATTTCTTGCGAGGAAATGTTTTAAATAAAAAAAATTTCCCTCTCTCTCTCTCTAGGCAAAGAACAATATTGGTATCGTGTTTACATGTCGTTATCATGTTTACATATCATTGGCAATGAGTGTTGGAACACATAGTAGTTTGGAAACAACAATCGTGGCGCCTGGTAAAAAAAACGCAAGGTGGATTCCGAAAATCGTCAGTTTCAAGAAGCTTGGACATATAAATATTGTTTTGTATAACAAAGCAATTCCCTTATTTGCCTCTTGTGCAATGCTGCAGTAGCAGTTCCAAAAGAATTCAACTTGAAGAGGCATCATGAAACACAGCATAAGGACTTCGTCGTGCAAGGTCAGGAACATGAGCAAAAAAATGAATCTCTGAAGTGGTCACTAATCAGCCAGCAAAATATCTTTAAAAAACAATCTACAGAACTGGATGCAGCTGTTGAAAGTAGCCTAGAAATTTCTGCTTTAATAGCAAAGAGTCCGAAACCGTTCAGTGATGGAGATCTAATAAAAAAATGTCTCATCATCACCAGTGATAGTATGTGTCCTGAAAAGGCAAAAGTGTTTCAAAACATCAGTCTTAACCGTATGACAGTACAGCGAAGGATTTCACAACTTGCATCAGATATTACTGGTCAGCTTCGTAATTTAGCCACACGATTTGCTTACTTCTCATTGGCCGTAGATGAGTCGACTAACATATCATCAACAGCACAGATGATTGTGTTGATCAGAGGAGTTTCATCTGATTTCACTGTAACTGAAAAATTCCTTAGAATGGAATCACTTAGTGACCACACACCAGGTTCCAAATTTTTAAATGCTTTGTTGACTGTTTGCATTAAATGTGAACTCAATGTCAACAACTTATCCAGTGTTGCCACAGACGGGGATGGGGCACCGTCCATGATTGGACGTGAAAACGGCATGGTGACCTTGCTGAAACGCCACCTTGGGAATAGGCAGAAGGAGTTAGTTCAGTATCATTGTATAATTCACCAACAACAACTTTGTGCGAAGAAACTAGGATTTGAAGCCCTTACGAAAGATGTTACCCAGACAGTGAACTTTATCCACCGTCATGGTCTGAATCATCGTTTGTTTAAATCATTTCTAGAAGAAATAGAAGCTGAATGTTCTGATGTTCCCCTGTATACTGAAGTTCGGTGGCTCAGTAAAGCAGCAGTTCTGAAACGTTTTGTTGAACTGTTAGAATCTATAATCACTTTCCTCAAGAAGCATAGTAAACATACAAGGCATTTAGAGGGACAAAGATGGCAGTGTGACTTAGCTTTCCTTGCTGACATAACTGCCCGCTTGAATCAACTTAATTTGCGATTGCAAGGACAGATGCAACTTGTTTCACAGCTATCTGATATAGTGAATGCTTTCATTACTAAATTAACCCTTTTCAAGTCTCAGATGCAATCAGATAACTTTGCACATTTCCCACACAGCAAGGTTATGAAAGAACAATACCCACACATGAAGATGGATTATACCGAACAAATTAGCAAACTTCTTGCATCATTAAATGAAAGGTTTCATGAGTTCAAAAAATACAAACTTCAGCTGCAGTTGTTTTCAAATCCGTTTTCAGTGCAGCCAGAAGAGGCACCTGTAGATTTCCAATTAGAATTGACTGACATGCAATGCAATGGTGAACTGAAATAATCATTTATGAATCTTGATCTTCTAAACTTTTACAAGCAGTTGCCAGAAACATTTCCTGTAGTGACGGACAACGCTCAATTTTGTGCAAGTATCTTTGGAAGCACATACGTATGCGAGCAGGCTTTCTCGATTATGAACTTAAACAAGTGCAAAGTGAGGAATCGTATTACGGATGAGAACTTAGAAAATCCCAAACATAAAAAAAAAAAAATTGCTACCAGCATTCAGTCCCAGCCATCGCACTGAGTCCGGCCCTTCGTAAGTTGATTTTTTTCATTTGACCTTTTCCTAGAAAAGGTTGTGTATCCCTGTTTTTAAATCATAGGGTCTTGTTAAACAAACTTTACAATTTTGGTGTTAGGGGTTCGGTCTTCCAACTTTTACGAAGTTAACTTTCCGATCGGTATCAATATACAGAGATTGACAACACCAAATCTAATCACCAATTACTTTTACCAGGGGTTCCCCAGGACTCTATTATTTCCCCTTTATGGCTTAGCATTTATATAAATGATTTAGGCTTACAACTTCGTGACACTGGCCTAATTATGTATGCTGATGATGTAACCCTACTTATTCGTGGTAACGAAATTGGCTTATTGATTCAGATATTACAAAATCATTTTCTCACTGTGGTTAATTGGTTTACCAGCAATTCTCTTGCTATTAACGTTAGGAAAACAAAAAATTTTAATTTTCTCCTACGGTCGGAATACCAAACCTATACAATCTATAATTTTAAATAACACACAGGTTGAACTTTTGTACAAAGTATTATTTAGGTGTTTTTATTCAGTTGGATCTTAAATCCAACTCTCACAGTGATTATCTTATTTCCCTAATTTCTAGAAATATTGGAGTCATTGGGGGAATAATGGCTTATTTGTCTTCGAAAATTATGATTTTACTTTATTACACTTTAATTTATCCCTACTTCTCCTATTGTTTTTCAGTCTGGGGCTAGACTACCAATTATAACTTAACTAAACTTCAGAGATTGCAAAATAGATTTTTGAGACTTGCAATTCAGACTTGCAGGTTCCTCCTTTTCTAATCCTAATTTGATCTCCAGATTGCAGCCTTAATGATGTTCAGTTATTAAATATTGCTCAATTATACCATTTCAGCTTAGCAAAACTCATATTTAAAAGGGTAAAGAATGACTTATTTTCTTCTTAAATTTCTTTAATTGTCCCTAGCCATTCTTACTCAACTGGACATAAAACCTCACTGATCCCTTGTTTCCCTTCGCATGAATGTTCTAGAGCTTTAATTATGCTGGTCCACCACAATTGTTGGCTATTAATTATTATAATTTCTTTAAAAGAAAACTTAAACAATACTTAATATCCTGAAATCAGTTTCGTGCTAGCCTTATCGCTTTCACCTCCTGAATGGGTTGTACGGTGTGTCTGGCTTGCTTTGTTTTTGTACATTTTTTATGTGTTGAGTCATCAATCAGGATGAGAGCGCTCGTGAAGGCCTTTTTCCCTCTTATTTCCTGGTTGTTGAGCAGTATTGATTTGTTTTACATTTCAATGTCTACTGCATATTTGTAACAACCGAAATACAAATAAATGAAATGAAATTAACCAAATTTAAAACGTTTTCACTTATCTTACGGAAGCATATTCATAGAAGAAAACAATGCACTGAAAGATGCTGCCTACATCAGTCTGAAAGGTTTGAAACCGCCCTGGCTTTCTTGCAATGTGATCTTCAGTTTTCGTTCTCCAGGTGCCATCTATGGTACTCAAATTCCAGCAAGATACTTTTTTTAATATACACACTGCTTCTGTTCTAATTTTATTAAATCCCTTCCATTTATTTGCAGTGATATTCAGATCGTTATGGTTGCAAACAATATATATATATATATATATATATACTTAAGAGCCTAGCCGAAAACATAAGAAAAACTTAAGAATTTAAAACGAAAGTTGCAAAATAACCTGAAGATCAAAACGTGCAACACAGCAGTTATGAAAATTCAGAATTCACATTCTATTAAGAAGAGACTGAAGCAAAAAAATTTTTTGACTCTTTCAAGTACAACATAGAAAAGGTTATGTATTGACCGGTGTGAGTAAAAAGAGAAAAAAAGAACAACTGAATGTAGAAAGTGTCGAGAATACTGAGCCTTGGCTTTATCAAGGACCAGCAAAAACTCTGCATTTTCTCACTTCCACAAAGACCTATTTGGAAATGGGTTTCTGCAAAGTCATAGATGCAAGTAATAAGCCCACCAAAAAAAAAAAATTTAAAAAAATACATATATGTCATAACCTCCACAGAGTTGTATGACCAAGCTTTAGTTAACAGTTTAGCTTGCATCCATAACTTTCCTGGCCCGACCCATGCTCTTCATCTGTTACTAATAAACAGAAAGATGATTATAGAAAACTCAAGTTGTAAGAGTGACATAATGAATCAGAAATAATGTTCAGCAATAACAAATTGCCAAGTTACCCCTAGTTGCCTGAGAGAGAATTTAAACCTGAATAGCAATACAAAAGTACTACAAATTCTTAAACATTGCAGAAAAAAAGGAAATATTAATTTTTGCCTCTGCAACAACCTCAATGTCTTTCGTTTTTAGAAGTTGCTAACATTTTATTTTCGTGGAATTGTGGAAATTCATTTTTCCATACAGTACTCAGAAATGGAAATTGTGTGCCAGACCCCCCCCCCGTCGTCGGCGGCGGGACTTTTGGCACAGTAAATTCTCCCTACGCAGTGTTCCGCTTCACGCTGAGTAATTACGACCATGTTTTGGGAAGAAAGATTCAGCGATTCCAAGTACTACGGGTTTTACGTAGTTACTATGGAAATTCTCCGTCCACTATGGACAACGGAAAACGTCAAGTATGCTATGAAAATCGTCGGTCCACTATGGATGACGGAAAATGTCTGGTATGCAACGGAAATCGAACATCTCGGTGAAATAACGTTATTAAACATCTGCAAAAGGTTTGTTTTAGTGTTTTCAAAATTCTAACACTTGTTAAACATTTTCAGGAATTTTCTTGGGTGTTGAGAAGTGTCACATCGTTTTCTTTTTCTGACCAAGTTTCCCTCCTCTCCCCCTCCCTCCCTCTCCTCTCTGCCTGCCTGCCTGATTATATTTTTATTTTTGATGTTTTCTGATAGTGTTCCTAGTTTTTTATGTCTTTAGTAATAGTAAAAGGAGGGACTTCATAAGTTTTAAGAATTTTTTCTAAGGAAATGCATGTTACTCTATTTCTAATGCATATTTCTTCAAAACTAATGAGTAGAGAGCCGTCATTTTTGCCTATTTCCCATTTTATTAAACAAAATAAAATTTGTAGATTGGTATTTTAATCCGTCTGTAGTGGAATCCACACCATTTCTGTGTCCTGTAAAATTGTTTTACGGCACAGTGAGCAACGCAGTGTCAATTTTTCACTTTTAATTTTCCATAAAATTCGTGTTTTTCTATTTCTTATTCATATGTGAGGTCATTTCGTAGATTCGCGGAATTCCGCTTTTTCTGTCATTTAGGTCATTCTCAAGATTGATGTAAAACTGAAAAGAAGCTGTTTGGGGGGGGGGTTAATTTCCGTCTGGGGACACAGTATTTCATCTTTCAAAATTTTCGTGATATTAAAAATTAAAATTTTGATTTCTTTTTCTCACGATGTTTCTTCTGCCCTATATTGTTATGAATTTTGTTTTTTGAGCCTGCGCCTCCCGGATAGTACCCTAGTATGCTAACCACTACACCACCCGGAATGACCAAGTTTTCAATAAATTTGGATATAACCATCACAGGGTTCGCTAGTCAACGCAACCGACATTCATAATGTAGCGAATCTGAAGGATGAGGAGTGGGCGGTCTTAGTGAGGGATGGGTTTACCTCCTCGGGACGCAACAAGGGCCTCTGTGAATTTTGGAGAGGTACAGGCTAGTTCTGTGTGACGTTGGCAAAGGCGGTCTTAGTGAGGGATGGGTTTACCTCCTCGGGACGCAACAAGGGCCTCTGTGAATTTTGGAGAGGTACAGGCTAGTTCTGTGTGACGTTGGCAAAAAGGCCCTAACTCATTGGGTTTTGTTCCAGAATCGTTGCATTGAATGACCAACTGGAACAGTCAGCTGTGGGCTAGTCCCCCACAATGGTGTACTTACCTGCTTAAAAAGATACAATGCTCCAGACTCTAGTGTGGGATATGGTGGGCCTACCACACTAAAGAAGGACAGTCCACCACTGAATCGAACTGTAATTTCCAGAGGACATGCAAGAAAAAGATCTCTGCTGAGTGAGTAAGATTGGTGTATGGAATACTAAAAGTATATATGGCAAGATGAATAAGGTGATTGAAGAAATGAATAAGTATAGATTGCATGTGCTGTGTGCAAGTAAAACCAAAAAGAAGGAAATTGGGGTATAATTTAATGGAATGGTGAGTGTGTGGTCTGGAGTATTGGATAATGTGAGAGGACAAGCTCTGGTGTAGGTGTGATTTTAAGTGAAAAGGTGAACGACTTGATTCATTGTAGCTGTGCAAGCGAGAGAATTCTTTGGATTCGCTTGAAAGTGAAACTTCAGAGAAGAGTAATTGTTGTAGTGTATGCTCCTTGTGACTGAACCTTCTGACAGGAAGGAATATTTCTAGATTGAGCTAAGAGCTGTTTTGAGCCAGTTTGGTGCTAAAGAGAAAGTTATAATAGTGGGGGATTTCAATTCTAGAGTAGGTGTGCAGAGTGCAATTTTTGATAATGTTCTGGGTAAGTTTGATTATCCTTGTGTGAATGATAATGGTGAAAGGTTAATTGAACTCTGCATTGAGAATGGTTTGTGTGTATCTAATGCATTTTTTAACCACAAGTATACCCACACATATACTTGGAAAAATCATACTCTTGGCCAAGAGAGTGTTAGATTTTGTTGTTTACAATCAGCGTCTGAAACACTTAATTGTTGACACTCGTGTGATGAGAGATGAGGATGTTGGTTAGAGGAAAAGGACTAGGAAGAGACCTAGGATGAAAAGAATAAATTGAAAGGCTCCCTGAAGATCATCAGCGTTACTCTAACTTACACAGAGAAACCCTGAAGGAGCTGAAGTCATGTGAGAGGGATGTAGAAAAGAAGTGGGAATGTTTTAAGAACTGTTGTCACTGCTGCTGAAGTCTGTGGCACTGCAATGGTGGGTAACAATGGAAGAGATGCGTGGTGGAAGGGTAAGATTGAAATGGTAGTAAGAAGGCCTATTTTGGGGATGTTGCAAGGTAGAGTTTCTGTGGATGAAAGTCTCCGTAAGAAGCGTGAATCAGCTAAGCTGGTACATCAGAATAGGGCAATAGATAGGAAAGAAAAGGTGGAAAGGCTTGAATTATATGAATTGGCTTTTTGGAAAGATGGAAAGACTTTCTGAAAGTACATGACACTCAAGAAAAATAGGGGAAACAAAGTTGTAAGTTGTGTGACGAATAGGATTGGGGAACTGATATGGGAGCCCAATGTGTTGAGTGAAAGATGGGGTTAAAAAGTATGAAGTAAATGTGGATATTGAATCTCCTGCGTTTATACATGACACAGTATCTACAAGCAAACCGCCTGTAAATAAAGAAAACACAGCGGGAGTTTATGACATACCCCTAATCTATTCAGGCAGCAGCACAAAGTCGCACGTTGGGTTAACTAAAAGGTCACTCCAGATAAGGATCATGGAGCATAAAAGAGATATTAGGTATGGGAAAACTACAACCACTTTGTGCAAGGAAGTCTTCCAAAAAGGAGCAACCCCACTTTGGAGCATGACGAAAAGAATAGCGCCCTATACAAGCTACCCACACCCATGCAACAAAAACTTGTTTTAATGAGATCAGATGCCTGGAGGAAAATCCTGAACAGGCATCAAGGAAAGAACAGGCAATTCCTCTCCATGCCGTATGATCATGTTTTAAAACACGGACTCCTCACGTGAGTATGTCTAAACACAGACCTCTGGTCGGTCCTATAATATCAATTTTTGAATTGTAACAACATTGTAAGTTGCTTTCTTAGTCTAAGAAGGGTTTGAAAGCTTATCCCAGACGAAGCCTCCCGGTGGAGCACGAAAGCTCGGCTTAAATTGTGTATGAGTTTTACGCCATTAAAAGAATGTGTTTTAGTTTACTTCTATGATTTATTAGATTAGGAAAGCAAAGATGATTCTGAGTCAGGAGTGGATGATGTCACAGTGAAGGGTGGAAGCACAGGAGGAACTAAAATCTCTTCAGAATGGTAAGGCTCCAGGAGTGGATGGCATAACTGCCGAAATGTTGAAATATGGTAGTGATTCTGTAATTGTGACTGGTTAAGTGAAATTTGCCAGTTGTGCGTGAGTTAGGAATAGTCCCTCAGGATTGGAGGTAAGCTGTCGTTGTTTCTTTGTATAAGGGAAAAGGTGATCAGACTGACTGCAAGAACTATTGCGGTTTATTAGCCTACTGAGTGTGCCAGGGAAAGTGTTTGGTAAGGTTGTTATTGAAAAAGTACAGTTTCTTGCATCAGAGAAAGTGTGGGGTGTTCAGAGTGGTTTTATGCCTGGTAAAGGCTGCACTAAAAAAAATGTGCGTTACTTAAAAGCCATGTATGCTGGTAGTAGATCTTGTGTACAAGTGAATGGTGTTTTATCAAAATGGTTTTCTATTGGTGCAGGAGTCAGACAAGGCTGTGTAATGTCACCCTGACTGTTTAATATATTTATGGATCCGTGATGCCAAACTAGATAATAATGTCTTGGTGATATCCGTATGTTCAGATTGCTGTATGCTGATGGCACTATCCTGTTGGCAGAGAGCAAAAGTGAGTTGCAGAGCATGTTGTCTCGGATGTACGAAGTTAGCATGAAATTCAAATTGAGTATAAATAAGGGAAAACCCAAAGTTATGGTTTCTGAGAGAGAAAGTGGTAGTGCTGAATGTAATAAGTCTAAATGGCACAGTGATTGACCAGGTGAATGAATTTGTGTATTTAGGAAGCATGTTTGACAAAGAGAACAAATTGGATGGTGAAAATAGTAGGCAAGTGAATTCTTCATTGAAAGTCATAGCTACTTTGGGAGGTTTTCACAGGAATGATGGGTTTTCGCGAGAGTCCCGCTTGGCTGTGTATGAAAATGCAATTGTTCCTACTCTGATGTATGTCAGTGAAACCTGGGTACTACAGTAGAAACATAGGAGTCGTTTGTATTCTGGAGAAATGCATTGCTTATGGAGGGTTTGTGGCAAGACGCATTCTGATTGTGTGCGGAATGAAGGTGTGTTGCATTTGTGTAATGTGAAGCAAAATATTGTTAGCAAGATGGAGACTAATATGCTTTGCTGGTTTGGCCATGTTGAAAAAATGAACGATTAGATGCTAAGAGAATTTTTTTAGCCCAAGTGGCAGGAGGAAAGGGCAGAGGAAGGCCAAGGAAGTCATGGGACGATCAGATTTAGGAGTGTGTGCATTAGAAAAAGATTATGAGTATGAAGTATAGGGGATCTTGTGTACGGCGTGTGATGGATGTCAGTGAAACCTGAGTTGTATGTTAAGATCGCTGTAAATGGAGAAGTTTGATACGGCAACAGTAAGTAAAAATTGTCTGGTAGTTTGTATTTCTTTGTGGAGCTAACCTCTGAATAACTGCATGAAATATTAAAAAATTTTCTCTTTCAGGTGGAAATGGAAAGAAAGACAAAAAAGATGAAGGGGATTCCAAATCAGATATGAAAATGGAAACTGCAGACAACCAATAAGGTTTAGTGTCTGAACTTTAGTGAATTTTTGAGCTAGTTCACAAGTTGATATCCTATTATAAAACTTTTTCATTACCAGAAGTAAAAAGAGGAAAAAAAAATTTCAACATCTTTCAGAATACATTGTTTGAGATATTGTCATATATTCCTTCGTAATGCTGTATGTTACATCACTTACACATTTGCCACCACTAGATATCACTGTTTCAACTGTGTAGTCACAAAAATGTATGGTAAGAAATTGTGAATTTAAGTATAAAAATTGTAGAACTGTGTTCAAAAAGAGACTTGATATATCAATCATCTTTGGGAAGAGAAAAAAATGCTTCATCTGGATTTTAGCTTCATTTTTGTCTGTATTTAGACAGAGCATGATAAAATGCTGTATTTGTCAATAAACAATTAATTCTGAGTTTGTGTTTGTTTCTTTGCCCCCCTCTCCCCAATTTTCATGCTAAAGCTGCTATTATAAATCATGAATGGAATACAGTATTACACTATACAATACAAATTTTGAAGATGACAATCCGTTTTTTGGTGTAAATATGACCAGGATGGTGAGTCAAATAATATCCAAAAACTCTAAAATTTCGTTGTCCTGGAGCTGGAATCGAACCCGCGTCTCCCAGATAGCGCCTGGTATGCTAACCACTTCACCACCCAAAACGACTCAGTTTCTGCTTAATTTGAATATAACCATCACAAGATTCGCTAGTCGAAGCAACCGGCATTCATGTTTAGCGAATCTGGAGGTTGAGAATCCGATCTGCGATTGCCCGGAGGAGCAGATAAATCGTGAATGGAATACGGGATTACACCATACAATACAAATTTTGAAGGTGACAATCCGTTATTTGGTGTAAATATGACCAAGATGGTAAGTTAGATAATATCCGAAAACTTCAAAATTTCATCGTCCTGGAGCGCGAATCGGACCAGTGTGTCTCCATGATTTGTATGCTCCTCTGGGCAATCACAGGATAGGATTCTTAACTACCAGATTCGCTAAATATGATTGCCGGTTGCTTCAACTAGCGGAATCCTATGGTGGTCATATTCAAATTGTTCGTTAACTTGGTCGTTCTGAGTGGTGTAGTCATTAGCCTATCTGGGAGACGCGAGCTCAATTCGTGCTCCAGGACAACGAAGTTTTCGAATTATCTGACTTACCATCCTGGGTATATTTACACCAAAAAATGGTTTGTCATCTTCAAAATTTGTGCTGCTATTATAATTTTGCTTGTGTGACCATGGTAACGTATTTTAGTGTGTGTCTGCCAAAATGCTATTATCTTCTGTCACTAAGGGTTGATGTATTGTTAACTAAACCAAGGACCAAATAGGTACTGATGTCTTTGTTGTTCTTTCCTTTGTTGGAGATAGTCTTCTTGGTATGTCTCAGAAGCTAGAAATTCGTAATGGGAAGACTAACGCATCTCGTAGTGGAAATAGTGAGTTTAAAAGGTAAAAGGAAAAAAACTTATTAGAATTCTTTTCTTTTGGTAAGTTAGCAGTGGCAATTAGTAACAGTAAATTTCTCTGGCTGTACCATAATGTTAGCAAGTGCTATAGAAGCCAATGGAGTGCAGTTAAGACTGATGCTGGATATAATAAGTTGCCTCTTGTCACAGGAATATTTTGACAAACCATACCAAAATTAGAATCTCCATCCATGTGACAAACTAGATTTTGTACAAAAATCAAGGAGTTTAAATCCTTTGCCTTAATTAAGGTGAAGTAAATTTGTACTGCTGAGTCAGAGTGTAACGTGCGCAAATAAAGTTTTGTTGGCTGTATCATGAAAGTTACACATTTTATTATGAATTTTTCTTGAGCCACATGCACACGGTTTATTATAAAACTCAAAATCAGTATAGTGTAAATATAAATCACTTCCAGCAGTTTCTATGGGTAATATTCTAAAAATGAGTAGACTTCAGAGTACAAATCAAGAAGTGGCTCATTTACTTAAGGTTTTAACAGGTGACATTACCAGTCGTCATTTTTGTTAAATCCATCCACCAGCTTTTCCCACAAGAACAGGTTTTAGCCAGTCTGTTATTACCACTACTCACAGGAGTTCACATGCAAGTGAACCAGTAGGGGGGGGGTGTTAAGGTACTGGGCTACAAGTTCATTGAGTTTTTTAGTTTTTTTTTTTTTACTAGTGCACCATTTATTGGCAAAAAAAAATGAGATATACTAGGTGTTCCACTTATAACATATAAAATAAATCGTAATGTACAAAGCACTAGTTTGAAAAGATAGTGCTTGTAAAAAGAAGGTGGGTGCCTCCTGGAAAACTGAAATTAAATGTTTATTTTCCAGGGCTTTGGAAAAAAAAAGTATTTTTTAATGACCCCTGTAACTGTATTTATACTGAACTAGTTTGGTTAAAAGATTTGGCCGGCAGTTTTTCATCAAAAACATTTCTTCAGCTATGCACTGGAGTGGGGGGTTATTGCAGAAACTTCCTTGCTAAACGGGTAGGTGGTACCAGCTGTTGACTGATAACATGTTTCATGCACGTCCTGAAATTTTATCTATTCCTGCCTTTTTGTCCCTGCGTGATGTTTTGTAGTTGAGGATTTTTCTACTGACGTAACTTTGTCTGACAAATAATTTCCCTTCCCGCCCCTTGCAAAATGCGGGGGAAGGGGGCCTGTTGGTTTTCTTGTCTGTTAGGAGGACTGAACCTGCATTAGCATCTTTTGCGTCGTGCTTATGTTATGTTATCACTTTGTCTGTCCAACCGGGGAGACCATAACTCTGCAATTATTAGTTCAATTTGTAAAATTATTTTTGTATTGGGTAGCTTAAAATGTGAGAATGAAGATCCATACGTTCTGGTTCTTTCCGATGCACAACTTTGCCGCTAGAAGGCTCAAATGGAGATGGTATCAAATTTTCAATGCATTTTCTTATCTTTGCTTCTAAATATCCAATTAAAAAAATTATTTTTCCTTTCGATGGCATTTATATCGAAGACTATTTTACAGTCCCTTTTTAAATCGTGCATAAATTTCCCCCTAGGGCGTACAGGTAAATCGCAATCTTTCTCGTATCTCCACTTCTAAAAGTCCTATTTGAAACATTCTTCCTGTGTCAGATACAGCTCTTGAGGGGAAATGTTTTGCATATAATTTCTCATTTTTGGTAAAGAATGGTTTGGCCACCTGGGAGTATAAGTGTTTATTTTTGCTTCTGATGTATTTGCAACAAAATCTGAGCTGGAAAAGTAGGTTGAAAAAATTCCTCCATGGACCGATACCGCTTACCTTGGAGAACTTTTTGAGAATACCTCCTGCTTAAAATAGTGCATAGTTTTTCCACCAGAGGTGTACACATATCTTATTTTTGTCCATATCTCTGTTTCTAAGAGTCAGACATGGGGGGGGGGGGAAAAAATCATTTTCGGTGCGAAATACTTCTCATAATTTCAAATATTTCTTAATCCCACGAGTGTGCCAAGAGGGGTTCACATTTCCGTTTACAGCAATATCTGCGGGACTAAAAACCCGACTGAAAAATGTTCTCTTTTGATCAGATACTACTATTAAATTCTTGTGTGTATTTACTTCCTAAAATGATGCACAATTTTGCCGCTAGGGGCGCAGGTATGTAATCTATTTTTCTAAATTCCAGTTTAAAAAATGCTATTTAACACCAGGATTTTCAATCTTTGCAGAATTTCGACGAAACTGGCTGAAAATTGAATGCACATAATAAAATGCTAACAGGAACACCAAATTACATGTGAATCGGATAAAAATTGTGAAAACTAACCGCTAAAAAATTTTAATCACATTTGCAATTAGTGGTAGTACATCACAATAAAAAAAATTATGCAAAATTCAAAAAGTTTTCATTTGATTGTAGTGAAATTTGCGTGGTCTTAATGACCCAGTTATGACATCTGTGAAAAATTTGGATTTTTTTTTTTTTGTATTGAAAACAAATGCAGTCTCCTGCACAATACACTTTAATGATAAAAAAACTATGTACAATTAAAATAAATGTGTTTAACAACTTTCAACACCACAACAGCGTCATCAGAAACGGTGCAGCAGTGAGCACAGAAGTGAGTAGCCTATATACTTTGCAAGACACATAGCAGTTAATGCGCATGTGCAATAATCGGCAAAGTCCAAATTAAGTTCAGTGGGTACAAGCATAGTTGGTGGGCGTAACCTGGCCCAAAAGTGTTCTCCAAGGAAGGAGGATAAAAACAGGGGGTTCATCGTTACAGCATCTTTCACCATTGACGAATATGTGAATACTTTCACAAAAAAGTGTTGATCGACGGTTCCTGGGAGAATCCAGAATAATGGTGTCATTCCAACGTGTTATGTATAATGGTGTCGTTCCAACGTGGATTCTCCCACGAACCGTCAATCAACATTTTTTTGTGAAAGTATTCACATATTCGTCAATCGTGAAAGATGCTGTAACGATGAACCCCCTGTTTTTATCCCCCTTCCTTGGAGAACACTTTTGGGCCAGGTTACGCCCACCAACTATGCTTGTACCCACTGAACTTAACTTGGACTTTGCCGATTATTGCACATGCGCATTAACTGCTATGTGTCTTGCAAAGTATATAGGCTACTCACTTCTGTGCTCACTGCTGCACTGTTTCTGATGACGCTGTTGTGGTGTTGAAAGTTGTTAAACACATTTATTTTAATTGTACATAGTTTTTTATCATTAAAGTGTATCTTGCAGGAGACGGCATTTGTTTTCAATTCAAGAGCTTTTGGTGCAAGAGTTAATTTCTTCATATAATTTGGATCTTTTAATTGAAAATTAATTTTTCCACACTTTGAAAGATTGTGCTTATGTTTTCCGGTCTGTCTGTGGACACCATATCTCTGCAACTAATAGTCTAATTTGAAAAATTATTTTTGCATTGGGAAGCTTGAAATATGCGAATGACATGGTGTGCACGCATGCTTGAAAACCTGGAAAGTCCTTGAAAATCATGATTACATTTTCAAGGCCTGGAATATCCTGGAAAAACTTTTTTTAAAGCTGTCTTGAAAAGCCTTTAAATTTGAAGTTAGTGCTTTAAAAAAATGTCCTTTTAAGAAATTAGTTACCCCTTTTTTTTTTTTTTTTTCCTTCCTTCATTTTCTCTCCTTTGTTTTCAAAGAAGCCACAGTGTCGGACGGACGTGCCCCAAATTGTAATTTGGCTTTAAAAAAAAAAACCAAAAAAAAAAACCCCTATTTCCAGTGCCTGTTAGGAAATGGAGCTCGAAGGTCAGAGAGCTGGTCGTCTGGTCCTTATTTAAATGTTTTTGTGGGAAACTTGCTTCCACCTCTCCCAGGCTTTGTTTGTATCAAGAGATTTCCACTACTTATGATAAAAATTAAGAAAACTATCTTTGCAAATTCTTCATAAAACTGGCTGAAATTTTTACATTTACAATAATTGGGATTACAGAAACTTAATTTCAAGTGAATCGATTAAAAAGTTAGCATTGAAAATTTTTTATAACAGACGTGTATGCTTTGGGCAAAGAGAGCATGCCACAGGTTGATTGGCAGCCAATAGTGCGATGAATGAACCTTGTTTAACTAATTCCATCCATTGCTTTTTGGACTAGGTGAAAAATTTCAAAAATCCATTTTCTGACATTTTTCACCTAGTCTAAAAGCAATGTATTTTTACAATGGCTATACACCACAATGAAGTTCTGGTGTACATTTGCCAAATTCCATTTAAAACTTTTAGCAGACGCAAAAAAAGAAGAAACAGCTATTATAAATTACGGGGAAAAGCAAGTGAATGATTTTTTTAGATGCCGTGGTTTATTTAAACAGTGACCCTTAATAATTTTGCCATGATAATATGGAAACTATTTGAATTACAAACATACATTTTTATTCAGACATCTGAGTTAACTGTTTTAATAAAAAAAAACATGATTAAAAAAGTTTTCATTGGATTTAGGCGAAATTCGGCTGATGAACGTATTTTAGTATATTACAACATTATGACGTAAATCTGGTCATTTCGTCAAGAATTGGAGTATTATTTTTTTTCATTTTCTCCTATAATTAGGGTGTAGGAAGAAAGGTGCAACTTAACACTTCAATGAGCTGCAGGTGGTGATTTATGGAGATGTGATTATGATTGAAGTTGGCAAACTGGAAGTAGAGATTCCTTATGCTCATCATTTTTTTCATTTATGTAAAATACTTCAGAATCTCCCAATTTATACCAATAAACTGGAAATTTTTAATATTTACATACATGAGATTCTTCCGCGGATTCCACCTCTTTTGTCATCGGGATCATTTTCGAGATTGATGCAGAACTGAAGAGAAATTGGGGGGAGGGTGTCGTTTTCCGTCTGGGGATGGTATTTCGTGTTTGATAACTGAAGTTAAATGGAGTGACTTTTTCTGTACTCGTAATTTCTTTTTTCTTTCTCATGATGTTGCCTGTGTCAAGTATTGTTAAATATAATTTTATTGCATAAATGTTTATATTTCAGCATGAAGCTGTGGGCAACGATTTCCAAAAACGGAAGTTAAGGTGGCTCGAAGATTTCCCTGTAGTCTTCAGGCGTGAGATTCTTCCATGGATTCAAAAATTCTGCCATTTCCGTTATCATTTTGGGCATTCTCGAGATCAATGCACAACTGAAGAGAAATTTGGGTGGGAGGAAGAGGGATTCGTTTGAAGACGGGATTCCGGCTTTCGAAAACAAAAGTTAGATGCAGCGAAGATTTCTTCCCTAATTATTTTTTTCTCGCGATGTTCCTTCTGCCGAGAATTGTTTTTAAATTTCCTTTTATTCCACAAGTACTGCATTTCAAACTAAAAATGGAGGAAGAAGTGTTTCCAAAAACAGAAGTCGGTCGAAACGAAGATTTTTCCTGAAATTGCATTTTTTTTTTTCTTTCCTCGCGATGTTCTCACTATTTTGTGTTGTTGTTAAGTGTTACTTTCCCCCAGAATTGTCTGCACTTGAGCTTGATAAGGGAGGGAAATTTTCCAAAAACGGAAGTGACGGAGTTTGAAAATTTGTCAGAATTGATGCATGGTGTTCAAAAGTATTCATATTCTGAAAGTCACACCATTTTATCTAAAGTAGCAAAAGCTTTGATATCATGTGTTTGTGGTCCTCAGGCTGTAAGTTCTTTCAGCATGATGGATAAATTGTCATCTGAGGGAATAAAAGGGGAGGAGGAAAGACAAGTGGTGAAGAAACAGGAAGGGAATAAATATTAACAGAAAGAAAAACTAAGTAAAGATTCCTGTGCTGCTGCCGAGTCAGAAAGCATCGCAAGTGAAAAATTGAGCTGATGTTCTAGCAAGTACAAAAAAAAAAAAGGGGGGGGTTGTGTTTGGAGTAGTGTCTTTTCCATCTTGCTCGCACTGCTTTATATTCACACTTTCTTGTCGCATGTTCTAATTTTCACTTTACAAATTTAACTTTAACTGTGGTTTTAATTTTTAAAAAAGTAAATTGAAGCAATCGTATTTGATTTGAAAAATAATTTTTGGAAAGTAATGAGGCAATTTTTTTTTTTACCGAATTTTAGTTTTCATTACTTTTTCTCCTTCCACGATGCACTGGCTGACATAGAAGTGGTTAGATTATTTTGGATTGAGTAGTGAGTGGGCCAGGACTTTCTGATGACTTCTGTGATGAAACTTGTGGCCATGTTCCTAAAGTTACTTTCTGTTTTAAAATTTATTTGTGCACCCATCTATGATTATCCACTCCTAAATCATTTTTTGAGGTGCACAGTGATTCTCTGGCTTATGCTTTCTCATTTTTAATTTAACATAACTGTACTACAAATTGGGGGAAATTTTTTCTTAAGTAATTAAGATTTCCATTGCTTTCAACAGTCACATCTCGATATGCAGCCACCGGTGGCAGTCATTGGGAATGTTTAAAAAAAAATGCATCCCCACATATGGAAACACTTTTTATGAGGGATGGAATTCAGCTGTGGGCACAACAGGCACATGCCCCATTCAAAAAATAAATAAAATAGAAAAAAAAAATGAGTAAGTAGACTAGTGCTTTGCCTCTAGTTTTCAGACATCACACACTTTTTCACTTATGGATTTGTAACTCCACGTTTTGTTTAACATTGGTCCAAACTTTTCAGTGATCCCCCCAGCAGTTACTTCAGGACTGCTGTTAGTGATACACTGACAGGCAACCCCATCCTGCTGGGTGTTTTTTGGGGAAGTGGGGCTGTACCCCACCTCCCCTTATGTGTCCATCTGTACCACCCTGTGTTTTTTGGAGGATATAAATCTCAGGGATTGTTTTACCAGTCCTCTGTTAGATGTGCACCCTCCCCATTCTTAAATTCTTGATCTGCTCTTGCTTTGTTTTATAATAATTTCAGTTATCAATAAACTGATTACATGAAAGATAAGGTAGTGCGAAATAGTGATGCAGCTAAAATGTCTGATTGAATTAATCATTTTCAGATTGAGAGAAAGGATTTTCTGATAGGCCTTGCTGTAATGGTAGCGCGAAATAGTGATGCAGCTAAAATGTCTGATTGAATTAATCATTTTCAGATTGAGAGAAAGGATTTTCTGATAGGCCTTGCTGTAATTGCCCCCATGATTCATCTCCAATTAAAAAGAATTGTAATGAGTAAAAAAGCACATTCATCCATTTACATCTTTCGTCATTTTTATTACTTAAACCTGAAATTACTTTACAGTATCATGGTCAAATTATTTTGTTTAAGTGTAATCATCATCCTGGAATTTTTGTGTGTGTGGCCTGGAAAGTCCTTGAATTTTTTTCTTCCAAAAGTGTACGAACCCTGGAATGAGATGATCCTTTTTTGGGTTTTGTTTTGTTTTCTTCACAATGCACAATGTTGCCGCTGGAGGCCATAAATGCATTTTATTCCATATGTGTGCTTCTAGACGTCCGATTGAAAAAAATTATTTTAACCTGTCGATTCCGTTTTTATCGAAGACTATTTTAGGTATAGTCACTTTTTCAAGTTATGCATAGATTTTCAGCTAGGGGTGGGGGCTGTAAAAGTAAACTGTGTTTTCCCCGAAATCTCTGCTTCTAAAACTCCGATTTGGAAAAAAAAATCTCCAGCGGTTCCAGCTCCTAATGGAAAATCTTTTGCATATAATTTCTAATTTTTGGTAAAAAAAACTGTTTGGCCACCAGGGGGTGAAAGTGTTAATTTCTACTTCTGTTGCATTTGCAGCAAAATCTGAGCTAAAATCTCGACTGAAAAAAATTCTTTCGTGGACGGATACCACTCACGTCGGTAAACCTTTTCCGAATATTTTCTTCTTAAAATAATGCGTGGTTTCTCCGCCAGGGGCGTAGACGTGTATCTTATTTTTGTTTTTGTCAATATCTGCTTCTAAGAGACCAATTTGAAAAGGTCTTTGTTGGATAGTTTCCACTGCAAAATGTTTTTCATATAATTTCAAAATTTTCAAGTAATTTGTAGACTTCTATCTAGAGGGCATAAATGTAAATTGTGTTTCCCCTGATACCTCTGCTTCTAAAACTCCAATTTGAAAAATTCTTTCTGTACTGGATACAGCTTCTGATGGGAAATGCTTTACATATAATTTTTAATATTTGGCAAAAAATGGTTTGGCCACCAGGGAGCGTAAGTGTTTATTTCTGCTTCTGATGTATTTGCAGCAAAATGTGAGCTCCTAAAAACTAGATTGAAATTGAAAAGGTTCTTCCTGAATCAATACCGCTCACATCAAAAAACTTTTGAAAATACTTTTCTTCTCAAAATAATCATGGATTTTTTGCCAGGGGCATAGATGCATATTCTATTTTTGGCAATATCTCTGCTTCTAAGTGTCAGATTTAAAACATTCTTTCTTTGTTGGAGAGCATTTCTGCTGCAAAATGTTTCTCATATAATTCGTTGTTTGAAAAGTCACAGTATTGCTATAACCATTCAAAAATTTACGTGCCTACAATTACTTTAATGAGAGTAATGAGAAACTTACCTTTACTAGAAAGTCTGTTCTCCTTGAAAAAGACACATTTCATTGCACGTTTCTTCCCCTTTTAAGTTCTACTGTTGGTTTGGGCTTCTAGTGCGGCGTTTTATGTTGTCTTCAGCTTGTTCTTTATTTGACTGAGTAATTTATTAATCCATACTGCTGCAATGATACTCGATCCAAGAAAACTCATTTTTACTTAAAAACCTATTATTTCACTGACGTTAAATAACCCTAACCGGTAGTTCAATTGTCTTTTAAAACTTACTATTCAGTAAACCTACTTGCGTGAACATTCACAAACTTCTTATTTACAAACACTAAAACCATCTAACAAAAAAAAATTTAAAACCTAAAATACAATTATTTACAACAAACTCATCTCATTGCCCTCTATTTACACAAACTCATCTCACTCTCTCATTCATGCACCACACCTCTGCCGTTCCCAACATAGATTGCCTCTAGCAGCTTTCTACCCGACCAGAGTTGTTTTCAGGAGGCTAGGTAGTATCAGTCCTGCTATCACAGTGCGAGTGAGTGAGAGAAGCGATTTCCAGTGTCTGCCCATCCCCCACATCATATTGAAAACGTTGCCACCGTGTCTCAATCTGTTAGGAACTGTAGTTAATATTTTATTTTCTTCTGCAGTATTTTTTTTTGTTCTATTTTATTAGTTCTTTCCATTTTTCGCTAAGTATATTTGGGTCATTATAATTACATACTCGATCCCTATTTTTTTCAATCGGCACAGATTCTGTAATACGCAAATGTCTTTCATTGTTACAGGATTTAATTATTTTGATGTCTTCCAATTTCGGGTATCTTTGATTATTATCTAAGCAATACTGTATCACTGCTGTTTTTGCTTTGGCAAAAAAAAAAAAAAGCAAAAACAGCACTGATACAGAATTGCTTAGATAATCAAAGATACCCGAAATTTGAAGACATCAAAATAATTAAATCATGTAACAATGAAAGACATTTGCGTATTACAGAATCTGTGCTGATTGAAAAAAATAGGGATCGAGTAAGTAATTATAATAACCCAAATATACTTAGCGAAAAATGGAAAGAACCTTAAAAATAGAACAAAAAAATTAAAAATACTGCAGAAGAAAAGAAAATATTAACTACAGTTCCTAACAGATGGCGCCACGGTGGCAAAGTTTTCAATATGACGTGGGGGATGGGCTGACGCTGGAAATCGCTTCTCTCACTCACTCTCACTGTGATAAGCAGGGCTGATAACCCTGGTCGGGTAGAAAGCTGCTAGAGGCAATCAACGTTGGGAACGGCAGAGGTCTGGTGCATGAATGAGAGAGTGAGGTGAGTTTGTGTAAATACAGGGCAATGAGATAAGTTTGTTGTAAATAATTGTATTTTAGGTTTTATTTTTTTTTTTTAAATGGTTTTGGTGTTTGTAAATAAGAAGTTTGTGAATGTTCACGCAAGTAGGTTTACTGAATAGTAAGTTTTAAAAGACAATTGAACTACCGGTTAGGGTTATTTAACGTCAGTGAAATAATAGGTTTTTAAGTAAAAATGAGTTTTCTTGGATCAAGTATCATTGCAGCAGTATGGATTAATAAATTACTCACTCAGTCAAATAAAGAACAAGCTGAAGACAACATAAAACACTGCACCAGAAGCCCAAACCAACCGTAAAACTTAAAAGGGGAAAAAACGTGCAATTAAATGTATCTTTTCAAGGAGAACAGACCTTCTAGTAAAGGTAAGTTTCTCATTACTCTCATTAAAGTTTCTCATATAATTAAAAAAAATTTTAATGTAGAAGTCTGCCGCCAGAGGGCGTAAGTTGTTTCCGTTTACAGCAATATCTGAGGGACTGAAAACATGATCGGAAAACTTTTTCTTCGGTCAGATACTAACTATGCAAACTCTGTGTGCATATTTTCTTCCCAAAATAATGCCCAGTTTTGGCACTAGGGGGCACAACTTGATCTGTTTTTCTCAATATCCTACTTTTACATGTGCGATTTAAAAAAAATATTTCAACACCGAATGCCACTTATCTTGAACACTTTAGGGAGTGGAGGAGAAAAGTATTCTGTGTCATTAAAGAAAGTTGCCTTGTGATTTTTCTAGGTGCTGCTTGACATATTTAACACTAATATTAAATATTCTGATATTTAAGATGTCAAGTTCTTTCAGTTTTTGACCGAAATGTTATTATTTAACATAAGATACTTTTCAAATTACAGTGATTTCTCTAACCTAGCAAAGTATTCTGTTGGCGCAGTGGTCTAAGGCGCTGGCCTCTGATTGTTCGTCCGTAAGGGGTCCGGGTTCGAATCCCGGTGAGGCATGGATGTTGTGTATGTCTTACGGCACTGGCTCTCTCCCTTCCCTGGAACCAGTGACCCTAAATTAGGGACGGGCGACTGCTTATAGCCCATTGAGTTGCTCACGGTGGTCGTTAAACCTCCAATCAAAAAAAAAAAAAAAAAAAAAAAAGTATTCTGTCAAAAGATTTGTCATTTAGTCGAATACTAAAGAAAACTAAGTACAGATTATTGCACAGTATCTCGTTTGTAACCAAGCGATGGTGAGGATTAACAAACATCGCCCTCCCCTTCCAGTTTGTTCCAATTGTATTAAAAGCATACTTGCTGCCTCAAATTGCATTTTCCTGAATCACTTGAGATTTTTTTTTTTTGTCTACCCTACCGTACGATCGACTGTAGTAATCCAAAGAGAACAGCACCTTTAGGCAGTTTTAAACCTTGTATCCCGATGTCACTCAAGGGAGTTTCACCGAAGAACGGCACCTTCATACCTGCTATCGCCCCTAATTGTAGGAGAGTTCAATTCCTCCGACTGCCATGTTCGTATGGGCTGAGAATAAATATGTAGAAGGGAAATGAACACTAACCTCATTTGAAAACACAACAGCTACTGAAAGTGAAAAACATTGTCATTACCAAGCCAAACATTTTCATGTATTAAATTACCTAAAATTTTTAACCTGTAGCCATTTTTGCAAAAGTGAAATTTCAAAAAGAAACCAGGTAGAGAAGGTAAAGTACATGTTGCAAAAATATGCATTTAAATGTTTTCTAAGTACAGAAACAAATATTTCACTGTTTGCCATCTAATGAACCCATGAAGGCATGTTACGTATTCAGAGGTGCCCACTGTTATGGATTGTCCGTAATTATTATGGTTTCAACTGTCGGATTATGGATTTCAGTGTATTTTGGAGAATCTTAATTTTGTATCCTTTTTTAACCCTTTTAATGCGACGCTGCCGATTCGTTGGCCTTCGATTTTGATCTGCGTATTTCCTGAATCAGGCGGCAGATATCGGTGTCGATGATCATATCGTTTTGAAATGGAATGTCCTTGAATCATATTGTTAAACAGCGATATTATCGAAAGAATGGTAATATGCCGTAAGTGTCATATCGTAAAAGAGTTTGCGCTTGCTATCGGTTTCCCACGCACTCTCTCCGTGTGACAGGAGAAAGGTTACTTTAGCCAAAACTTTTCCTACTGCAGTTGAGGCTGGGCTGTTTGTTCACTTGGCATTGTTGGTGAATTATAAGATGTCGTACTGTCGGAAATCACTTTTTCGAGGTGTGAGGACGGGTGTTTATATTTCTTGCGGACTTTTGCTGCGTGGGAGAACGGAGTGCAGTGTTTTATTACTAGAAGCTCTTCACATTGTTCAAGTCTTCTTTCTCAAACAAACGGACACAATCGCAAAACTCAGTGAATTACGAATCCCCCTCGTTTTCCAAACTCGTGTTAGCAGAGGATGACTTTATTGACAGCTTGTTCCTCAGACTAGCAGACGTGCTGTGAAATTTTTTCCTAAGGTTATTTAAAATGGCTTGTAGTGAGAGTGAAAGTTTGCCAAGTGATGGTGATGATTTTGAATCATCTAAGAGTGATGTTGGCCAAGCAACATCAAGCCAGAAAAATAGCCACGCACACCATATCTTCTTCAGAAGGTGAAGATCTTGATAGTGAATCTTCAGATCATGAAAGTTAATGGGAGGATGTAATAGAGGGAAGTAATGAACAACCTCAGCATCCTTTTGATTGTCATGAAATGCAGGGGCCCAAACATGCTCCTGCAATTAATGTGGCACCTATTGCATATTTTTACTTGTTTTTTGCCAATTTCATGCTTAGAATTATCGTTTCTGAAACAAATAAATATGCAAGGTGGTTTCTCCAGGAACATCCAAATCTTGAGCTAGGAAATGGAAAATGTTACAAATGCTGAAATAAAGGTTTCTTGGTGCCTTGTAATATGAGAGTAATAAGTAACCCATGTAGGACGAGATGATTGCCGAAGGCATATCCAGTCAAAACAAACACCAGGATTATGTAAAATTAAAGACTCAATCAAAGCCTTTATTTTTTTTGGGGGGGGGGGGGGTTTTTTTTTTGCAAAAAAGAATGAAAATAGCTTGTAAATGTTGAATTGCTGTTTACTACAATTGTTATGGAGAATAACCTACCTATAACAAGCTGTGATCATGCTGGTACCTTCTTTCACACTATGTTCCGCCGCCCCGGTGGCGCAGTGGTCTAAGGCGCTGGCCTTTGATCATTCGTCCGTAAGGGGTCCGGGTTCGAATCCCGGTGAGGCATGGCTGTTGTGTTTGTCTTACGGCACTGGCTCTCTCCCTTCCCTGGAACCAGTGACCCTAAATTAGGGACGGGCGACTGCTTATAGCCCATTGAGTTGCTCACGGTGGTCGTTAAACCTCCAATCAAAAAAAAAAAAAAAAAAACACTATGTTCCCAGACTGATATTGATGAAGTTAGATATCCTAGAGCGTGGCATGGAATGAAATATCTGAGGAGTCATCTGGCCTTCCCAACCCAAGTATTCTGCATTGCCTAAACTAATGTTGGCAATATTGACTATCCCTCTCAGCAATTCCTCTACAGAGAGAATATTTAGTATAGTAAAGAAAAACCTCGCATTCTTCTGTCCAACAATGAGCACCAAAATATTAAGTGCCCTTCTTATACAGAAAAGTAAAGCATTTTCTTCAGGTGAGCCGTGTTATAAAAAGTTTTCTGAAAAAAATATACCACTGCAAAACAAGCAACAAGGGAGTCTTTATGTCAGCAATGACATGAGTACAATATTGATAATTTAATTTCATAATTTTTTGTCAGGATAGTGGAAACAAAGTTATTACATATTTCACGCATTAATTTCTCATGAAATACCCTTTCTGCGTGTTAACAATGAGGCTTTGTATGGTGATTACTGATAGGCTCCCCAGAAGGTTGGCACCCCATACAAGTATTACAGGTTGCACAGAAATACTATAATATTGTCCTTAACTTTGAAAAAAAAAATGGTGTGTTACATTACTGAAAGTTTGTATTCGATTACTGAAAAATCCCTTATTGATATGTTCTGCTAGAGGTTGGCACCTCTGCATATTGTAAATAGAAAGTTTTGAAGTTTTTTTTTTTTATACAAGTAAGAGGAGAATCCCCCCCTCCTGGTTCCCCAAAGGGTTGACATTCTAGCTTTTCGGGTTCTTATTTCTATCTAGTTATTTGAATTCCAGAGTATGGAATATCCTACCTTTTAGGTTTGTGTCAAAGTGGATAAAAAAAAAAAATAATAATAATAATCCTGTGAAGCTTGGTGATGCACAGTGTCACTGAGCTTTACATGATTCATGCTGTGTGAATGCTTTGGGGTCACTTTAGCTCAGTGCCTGCCCTCTGATTGTAGGCACTGTAAAAAAAATATTGTGATAACAGGGAAGAAAATTGTCAGTATCATGCATGCATTTTATTTTGTTTGTTTCAGAAATGCAAGGAAGCATGTTTAAGGTTTTAATGAATCAGTATCTCATCTTAACTAATGTGTATATATCTTTTCTGTTTTCAGTCGATGTATTCTAAACGTGTAGGGCTGCCCCAGTGGCCGAATGGTCTGATGCATTTTTTCTGACCATTCACCAAACGTGGGCCTGGTTTCGAGTCCCATATGAGGTATGGGCGGTATATTTTGTCTGATGGCACTGGCTCTGCAACGAGTGGCCCTAATTCAGAGAGTGTGACTGCTTTTAGCACTGAGTTGCACATGGTAGTCAATAAACCCTGTAACACTGGGGGGGGGATAATAAGTAGTAGTAAACTTCATCGCAATTTACAATATAGGCAACAAAGCACTGTGATTCTAGCGAAAGTTTGGGCTCCTGGAATTTATTTTCTGTAAAAGTGTTCAAACCCTGTAAAGAGCAGCTGCGAAATTTATAAATCTGGTGAATTTGGCATGCGCAGAAGGTGTTTTGTTTGCTATCTCTTGCAGAATTAAGATCCACCATGTGTGCAACCTTGGAGTGATGGAAGATGTTCCAGCTTAGTGTCCAGAATGTAATGGGACAAGCAACTCATAGAAATGGGAAGTTCGTTACCATTGCATAGCTGCCAAGTGTCCCGGATTCTGTCCGGTTTTGAAAATATTTTCTGAGAATCCAATTTTTATACAAAAAATCCGGTTTTGTGATTTTCTTATTTTTTTCTTTTACTGACAGAGCTGCACGACTCGTTATCCAACTCTCGAAAAGATACCAGGCTCAGATTATTCAAACTTATGCACCCACCACAAGTCATCCTGAAGAAGAAATTGAAGAATTTTATGAGGAAATTTGTCATCTAAATAATAAAGGTAAGCAGCACTTGAAAATAATTATGGGAGATTTCAATGCAAAAATAGGGCAACGGCAACAGAATGAAACTTCAGTAGGTAAATTCGGTCACGGCAACAGAAACCAGCGTGGAAATACTCTCGTTGAGTTTGCAGAGGCAGAAGGGTTTTTCATCTTGAACTCCTTCTTCAAGAAAAAGCCACACAGGAAATGGACATGGAGACATCCAAATGGGACGACAAATGAAATTGATTTTATTATGTGTAACAAAAAATTCGTCATAGAAGACTGCAGTGTGCTAAACAAGTTCAACACAGGTAGTGACCATAGATTGGTGAGATGTAAGATGCACCTCAACACTAAACTTGAACGTGACAAGCTCATAAGACAAACAAAATCTATTGACATAACCAACCTTAAAAATCACCATAATACCTTCAAGTTGGAACTGAAGAACAGGTTCTCTGCTTTAGAAGGCCTAACATCGGAAGAAGTGGACATCTCTGAAGTTAACAGAAAAGTAACCAAAGCTCTTATGGAAACAGCAACAAAATTAGCTGGGTCTAAGAACAAGTTGCATGTAAATAAATTATCAGGAAAAACGAAAATGTTGATGCGAAAAAGAAGAGAGATGAGGACAACTAAAGAAGATGCGACTTCCAAAGTGGAATATATAGAGCTATGCAAGACAGTACGAAAAAGTATCACTGAAGACGTAAGAAAATTCAACTGTGAACTAGTGAGGAAAGCAATTGAAAACAACCAAAGCCTAAAGATAGCAAAGGGACATCTCAGTAAGGGAAGAAAACAGATTATGGCACTGAGAAAAGAAGATGGTTCTGTAACAAGAAATAGAGGCGAAATTTTGACAAGAGTGAAAGATTTCTACTCCAAATTATATGAAAGGGATGATACATGCACTCCAGACATCATGAAAGATACCAGTACCAGAGTTCCTCCAGTCCTTCCAGCAGAAGTTGCACATGCAATCAAGAACATGAAGCGGGGAAAAGCTTCAGGAGAAGATGGAATTACTGTAGACATCATACAAGAAGCAAGTGGAGAAATCGAAACAGTACTCGCCCAAATTTTCACTCGATGCCTTAATGAAGGAAAGATTCCTGAGGATTGGAACACCGCTACAATGATCCTGCTACATAAGAAAGGTGACATTGAGGATCTCGGAAACTACAGACCTATCAGCCTCCTATCAGTAGTTTATAAAATCTTCACTAAAGTTCTTTCACACCGCTTGAAGGTAACACTGGACATGGCTCAACCGAGAGAACAAGCTGGATTCAGGAGTGGCTACAGCACAATAGATCATATCCATGTGCTGAGAGAACTAATTGAAAGAGCGAGGGAATATGAACTTCCATTGTGCGTGGCTTTTATCGATTATGAAAAAGCCTTTGATTCGGTGAAACCATCAGCAGTTTCAATGGCTCTGAAAACCTGCGGTATTGAAGATGCATACATTAATATTATTAATAACATCTATGAAAATGCAAGTGCAAAGATTCGGCTGTTTGAAAATACAACACACATAAAAATTGGAAAGGGAGTGAGACAAGGTGACACCATATCTCCGAAGCTCTTTAATGCCACATTGGAGGGTGTTTTTCAGTCACTGAGCTGGGAAAACAAGGGGATAAAGATTAATGGAGATTATCTAACCCACCTTCGTTTTGCTGATGACGTAGTCATTTTTGCAACTAGCCCATCAGAGCTGCAGAGTATGATCCAGGAACTTGCTGACAAGAGTAAAGAAGTGGGATTAAAAATGAACTTTCGGAAGACAAAAGTGATGTTCAATGCTTTTACAAGAAATGAAGATTTATCGATTGATGGAGAAAAGCTGGAGATAACAGACACGTACGTTTATCTTGGACAGCAGATATCAAGTGAGGGTCACATTGATGAAGAAATTAATCGGCGTACAAAACTTGCCTGGAGAGCTTTTGGAAGAAACAGCATAATTTTCAAGAGCAATATGCCATTATGTCTTAAAAGAAAAGTGTTTGATCAATGCATCCTTCCAGTGCTTACGTATGGTGCAGAGACGTGGACCTTAACTAAAAGAGACATACAAAGGCTGCAGACAACTCAAAGAAGCATGGAGAGGTGCATGCTTGGTGTAACCAGGAGAGATAAGAAGAGGAACTCGTGGATCCGAAAAATGACAAGAGTGGAAGACATCATGATCAGAGTTAAATCCCTGAAATGGCAATGGGCTGGACATACTGCCAGAAGGACAGATCATCGATGGACAGCCGAAATTTTAGATTGGATTCCAAGGGACAGGAAAAGACCCAGAAGACGACCACATGGGAGATGGGTGGATGAAATTCGAAAGTATGCAGGGGTGACATGGAGGAGACTGGCACAAGACAGACCGTTGTGGAGGAAACTTGGGGAGACCTTCGTCCAGCAGTGGATTGATAATGGTTGACAATGATGATGATGATTGTGTATTGTTTTTTGTTTTCTCATTAATTTTATCATTCATCATTTTTATCCAGCGTCAACGCTGGCTGTGGGAATAGGTAATGAATGGAAACAAATGTTCTGTTAATCCATAGCACTTGAGTGCCAAGGTGTTGTGCCCTGTGATGATAGCAAGACAGTCAGAGGCTTGGAAGTACTGGTTTATGACTTCACATCCACAAGGCCGCTGTCTCGGAGCTCCGGTTCGCTGCGCACGACACTCTCGCGGAGCCTCGTGGGATTGGAAGCCGTTAGCTAACGCTCATGTTGAATGCTGATTCCGCACTTCGTTTGATCTTTAAAACCAAAAAAGTTGTGTTGCAAGTTATTACTTTATATTTCAGTTCACTGCCCCAGAATGGGGCCTAAATGTCGGAACCAAAAATTTTTGAAGAAATACTCCAAAGAATTTGAATTTATAAAAACCATCACGTAAGGGTGAGTTTCATGCATATTGCACTTTGTGCGACATTGATTTCTCCGTTTCTCACGCTGGTTGTGGAGACATCGTTGCACATGTTGGAATTAACAAGCACGTAAAAAATCATGATATTGCAAAAAGTGTGTGCATCATGCATCGTTTTGTTTCGGTGACGAATGATTTTCAAACGATTCATGCAGAAGTTCTGTTTACCGGATTTTTGTTGGGTCACAACGTACCACTAGCAGCAGCTGATCTTGTTGCCCGATTGTTGTCAGCTATGTTTCCTAACTCTCCAGAAGAGAATAAAAAGATATGCATATGGTAGAACAAAAAACTTTGCATGTTCAAGAAATGGCAAAAT
This sequence comes from Macrothele yani, assembly GCA_039090855.1. NCBI lineage: Eukaryota > Metazoa > Arthropoda > Arachnida > Araneae > Macrothelidae > Macrothele > Macrothele yani. Next base: position 607,787 of record CM076997.1, read on the forward strand.
ATCATCCAGAAAATGTCCCCTGTGCTATTAAAAGTGGACAATTTTTCTGCAACAACTGATGGCAGCTTTATCCAATTGTGGTAACGTACTTTGATAATCATTGCAAGCAAGTGAGATGCACGCTGCTCTCTTTGCCAAGCCTAGAAACCAGTTCAACAGGGGAAAATACTGCCAAACTTGTGTCTGAAGAATTTCAGTATCGTGGTATTTTGCGGATGAACCGTCTTGCCTTATCGTGTGATAACACTTCTGTTATGTTGGGGAGAAAAAATGGTGTCTCACTCTAAAAATGAAACTCATTAACAAGGTTTGTTAATCTTATTTTATACTTTAATACTATTTTTTTGTAAATATTTCTTTATATGTATTAAGTAATTAACTGTAATAAAGAAATAGATAAACCTATAATATATAATTTTGTTTTATATACACGCATTTTAAATACATGCGCCGCCAAACACGTGTTGATGTCACGGTTTTCGATTTTGAAAAGTTGGCAGCTCTAGTATTTAATCTGACCCTGGGTGAAATCTGTGCCCTATAAAATTGTTTTTACGGCGGAGTGAGCAGTGCTGTGTCTATTTTTCACATGGAGATCATGGAAGAAATATTCTTCACAAATGCATAAAACAACTATCTAAATTTTTACTTTTAACTTTCGTTAAAATTTTTGTTTTTCCTTTTTTTTTTTTAGTCAGTTCTTACCACATCAAAGAGACAGCATTTGTCCTTTTATTTAAATCGAAATTAAAGTTAAAAAATCCACCGTTTTAATTGAATTTTGAAACGGTGGAAATCATAATGTCGACAGGGTCCAAAAAATGTTCACAGTACAATGTAAGTATTTACATATTTTTTTCCCTTTTCAAATATTTTGTTTCTCACTTTCTTCTTACTTCAGATTATGGTAAGATTTTCAAGTTTTCGGATATTATCTGACATACGGTCCAGGGATCGCATTCCTCCTAAAATTCCTAATATTTTGTGACCCTCCTTAAATTCCTAAAATTATACCTAAAATTTGCTATTCTTCCTAAAATTTTCGTAAGCTTATTTATTAAAAATGCAACCGTTATTAACGCCAATAAATTTACCATTACGGTAAGGTAAAAAGACCTGTTATTGTAGAAACACAGCCTATATGCTGTGCTGCTGAAGGGAGGGAAAATGACGCCATCGAGATGCTCTCGCTTCGAGGCGGGCGCTCCACTTTTGTGCCTTCGGACAGTTTTCGAGAGTAACAAGAGATCTAAGGGAAAAGGGGAGGGGTCATTTCCACCCCTGGTTTGCGCTTTGCAGACGAACTCCGTGGCACGCAGAAGATCATACTTTATTTTTGGACATGCCTCGTGGAACCTCCTCTTTCTGCTGATGTTTTGTTATTGTAAACCGCAGGTGGGTGGAAGCAAAGAGGAAACATGTGGTCTCCTTCCGTAACCTCCGGTAATGACGATGGGATGGTAGCTGAGTGTTATCGTGGCAGGCAGTAGAGCACGTGATCATTGACCTTCGATAGTGCGTCGGTGACAGCGACCTTCGATGCGCAATATATCTCGGCTCCGACTAGCTTTGACTGAACTTGCGTGAGATGCGTATAATAGTTTCTGGTTTTGCGTCTTTTATGGTGTTCTCTGTGCTGTGTGCAGGTTCAGTTCTCTAGTGGTGACTTGCTTTTTTTTTCTATCTTCTGACATCCTCGCAGCAAAACTTCGGGAAGTTGTCTGGTTTTGCAATATTGGAACGTGTTTTTGTACTTCCCTTTCATTCTCTGGTTAGTAATACAAGTGTTTAAGATGCCTAAATCCAAAACGAAATTTCAAGATGCGTAGCTCGCCAAAGAATTGGACGGAGTGAAGTTGAAAGAATGGTGTTCTGCAACTGAAACAATATTTTCTGCTAAGTGTATATTGTGTTCAGAAATTTTCAATATTTCTAATAGTGGCTTTTCACAAGTAAAAGCGCATCATAAAGGAAAAAAACATTTGCAGAAATTTCAAAATAAGTCCATCCTGAAAGCCTTTGGAGGACGGGATCTTCAGCCCAAAACCAAATATTAGTGAAGTACTGAGTCATGATTTACAGTTGGCTAAAGCCGAAGCATTATGGGCCATGAAAGTTGCTAAGGACAATATGTCTTTTGTTTCATGCACTGAAACAGTTGAACTTTTCAAAGAAATGTTTCCTGATTCTGCTATTGCAGCCAAAATGCAACTTAAAGAAAAAAGTTGCTTATGTGATATCACATGGATTGTCAAAATATTTTGAAGAGGATTTGAAAAAAGACATTGCATCTAGTAGTCCAGGAAAGGTTACTATAGCATTTGATGAAACTACAAATACACAAGTGAAACGGCAGTTGGATGTGTATCTCAGGTACTGGTCTTCAGAAATAAATTGTTTCTTGCCGATACCTAACAAGCGTTTTTCTGGGTCATGCAACAGCAGATATTTTGCTAAAAGAAATTCTTGATGTGTTATCATCCTTCAATATTTCGTTGAACAGAATTATTTGTGTATCCATGGACAGCCCAAATGTAAATAAGTGCTTTTTACACAAATTCAATGAAGTTGTAAAACAAGAAACAGGCCAGAAATCTTTGGAACTAGGTTTTTGCAACCTGCATGTTGTTAGTAATGCATTTAAAAATTTTTTGACAAGCTTAAATATAGATTTTGACGAATTTGCTACTGATATGCATTACTTTTTAAAGAGTAGTGCTGCAAGACGAGAGGATTATAAATCTGTCGAGGATATGACATTGGTCACAGCCAAATTTCTTTTGCGTCATGTCAGCAACAAATGGTTAACCGTTGGTTCTGTAGCCCAGAGGCTCTTGGATCAATGGCTAAATATTACAGAACATTTTTTAAACTTCTTGCCATCTCAAAAAATATTTGAAAAACAACTACGCAATTCTGCAAGGTATAAAAGAATTCACTGTTTCCTGAAAAATGAGCTAACTCCTTGCTATTTAGCATTAATTTCATTTTCACACCAAAATTTTGAAAAGTTTTCATTATGTTATCAGAGTGAAGAACCAAAAATACACCAGTTATATTCTGATTTAAATACTTTAATGAAGAATGTTATGGCTCAGTTTATCCAAGATGATGTTATTGCAGGGAAATTTGGAGACGACCTAAAGAATGTAGATTTTGAAAACAAAAATTCATGGGAAAAACTAGGGGAGTTAGAAGTTGGTATGAAGACAAAAAATCTCCTCAGGAATGTTCAGGAGACCAGGCAGAAATTATTTCTCTTAGATGTAAGATCATCACTAATTGCAACCACAAAATATTTAAAGTCAGATTTGCCATTCTGCAATCAAAAGCTAAGAGACATAGAAGTTTTAAAGGTAAAAGAACCAAAGAAAGAGTCAACTCAACTTTCAGTCACTGAAGGACTTTCGGAAATAACCAGAATTTCAAGTGTTTTGCATCTTTCTGAGGAACAAATTGATAGAGTAAGAGAAGAGTGGAAACTTTTAAATTGCGATAAGCCAACTCTAGATGAACTAGTGAAATTTTCAGAGGAAGGGCATATTCCAGTGCAGATTGATCATTACTGGCGTAATATATTTAGTATTAAAGACTAGCAGAAAAGAAAAATACTCAAATCTTGCTAAACTCATCAAGTCAATTTTAGTTTTACCTCATGGTAATGCTGATGCAGAAAGGGGATTTTCGGTTAACACTGCTCTGTTAAGGAAGGACGAGGCTAACTTAAAAGACTCAACTATAAGATCATTAAGAATAGTTAAAGGGGCCATTAAACAATATGGATGTGTAAGTAAAGTTCCCATAACAAGAAATTTGTTAAATAGTGTTCGTGATTCACATAAATTTTATAAAGAGAATGTTGATAAGCTGAAGGAAAAAGAATAAAAAAAGGTAAAAGAAAGGAAGCAGAAAGAGAGGGAAAATAAGGAAAAGCAGCTAGAGAAGAAAAGCTGAGTTTGATGACAAAATAAAATAAAATGATGCAGAAATAAATAGGCTTAAAAAAGATAAAGAAGCCTCCCTAGCAGTAATTCAAGAGGGAACAGAAAGAATGAGAAAAGCTGTAGAAAAACAAAATACTGTTGAAATAGCAGTTGCCTCTAACTTGATCATACAAGGTTCAGCTGAAATAAAGAAAACTGAAAGTAAATTAGTTGTGGTGGAAGCAGAAAAAGATAGGCTTATCAGGAAAAGGTTAAAACAATAATATGAAAAAAGTAATTCAGTGAACAATTGTACATAGTTCTTGGTTTTCAATTACCTTTTTAGGATATTATAATTTAATGTGAAACCTGAAAACTTTACTGTGGAAATCGTGAATTGCTTCTGGTTCAACAGCATATTAATGTTCAAAGTGAAACTTGAATGTGGTAAATATACTTGAATATGATAATAACACGTGGAAAGATAAGAACTGAACATTAGAAGTAAATCATACTTAAACTTTAGACATTAGACGTTATGCAAAAAATTTGGGTGTGAACTTCGACCATATATACTAATGGACTGTGCATTGGCAATAGCTGCATCAAAGCCGCCATGGCTCCAACATTGGGCACGTCATCATCAGACTCCAAATTTCGTGTAAAAATGCTGTTATGATTACTAATTTACGCTGCAGAACTTCAGTGTTTTCGGTGTATTGTGTGAATGCGCCTCATATATAATGAAAACTCTTCAGGTAAGTTTACTTATGAGCTATATACATGCATGATCGGGTTGTTTACATTTCGTGATTTATAATGTGATGAACATTTGCGAAGAATTTGGAACATGCATTCCATTTTTTTTCTTAAGTTACTATATTTTTATATCAATAGCTGCAAGTTTCTGGTTAAGTAATTGAACTTTATTGACTTAGGTATTTAATTCGTTTCTTACCCATGAAAAATCATAGAACTTCCTTTACTATATCGCTCAGAGCAACCATAAGCACAGCAGGTGTAACCCATCCTTTTGACTGATGTCATGTGATTTTATGTTGGAGCCAGAAATTTTGATGTCATGCGCAGTCTATCAGTATATATGGTTGAAGGGTGTGAAGCAAACTCTTTACAATGTATACAAAGTTGTTTTACTAGATGTATACAAATATACATCTAGTTTTTATTGAAATACACTCCTAAATTTTTTCTAAAAATTTCTAAAATTCCTACCTAAAATTTTCCAGAAGTATGCTATGATCCCTGCATACCATCCTTGTCATATTCACACCAAAAAATGGATTGTCATGTTCAAAATTTGTATTGTATGGTATAATCCCGCATTCCGTTCGTGATTTTTCTGCTTCTCCGGGCAATCACGGAATAGGATTTTTAACCTCCAGATTTGCTAAACATGAATGCTGGTTGCTTTGACTAGCGAATCCTGTGATAATTATATTTAAATTAATAGGAAACTTGAGGCTTGGTCATTCTGGGTAGTGTAGTGGTTAGCCTGCCCGGGCGCTATCTGGGAGACACTGATTCAATTCCCGCTCTGGGACGACGAAATTTTCAAGTTTTCGGATATTATCTGACTTACCATCCTTGTCATATTTACACCAAAAAATGGATTGTCATCTTCAAAATTTTTACTGCAGTAGACAATACCACCACCAACCTACTAAGAACATTACCTGAAGAATCAAAAATGACCTGTTAAGTGAAGATCAGTTCCCGCCAAAAGATTGCAATATCATAACATACAGGGTGCATAGGGAAGTCCCTTTAGCCTGAAATAACTTTCAAACAGAGAGAGGTACAGTTATGCAAGTGAGATAACAGTATAGTAAAGCGACTACACCCGATCGAATGCAACCGATAGCAGCGCCCCCTAGTGGTGAAATGCGGAAGTTAGCCATTGCAAATCGAAAAGAGAGAGAGGAAAAGATCGAGCGAAATTTCCAATTACAAAGTTTTACAGCATCAATTAATCAGTACAAAACGACATTCGTTTCACACAGGTAAGATAAATTATAAATTGTCGCCTGAATACCCTAAATGTGCGACGATTCGAATCTGCATATTCGTATGCAAATGCAGATTGTGACGTTGTACTGTACCTACGATATAAAAACCAGTAGTAGGATGTACCCTGATCAGAAGTTTAGGTCTATGTATGCTGTGAGAAAATGGCGAGCTTCACTCACTCCCAATATTGTAAGATGGTGCTTATTTACGGCGAATGCCAACGGACAGAGATACCTCCAACTATTACAGGATATCATACCTGACTTTTTATATGACATTCTCCTGTCTGCATTATGCATTACGCTCCTTGTGGTTCCAACATGATGGTGCCCCTGCACACAGCAGCAGCAGTGCAACGCTTTCTCACAGATTATTTTGGGCAATGAATCATCGGGTATGGTGGTGCTGTTGAATGGCCTCCATCGCCGGACCTGCGTTGGATTTCTTCCTCTGGGGTTACGTAAAAAATCGGGTGTATGCAACAGCGCTTACAAGTCTGCTGGATCTACGTCGTCAGGTTACAGATACTTGCAATAGTGCGACACCTTCCATGCTGAGGAATGTGCATGCAGAGTTACTTTCACGAAAACAAATGTGTATCCTGGGCAATGGCGAACATACTCAACATTAACTTTTTATCACTGTGCGCCAGTTTGCCGTTTTTGTTTTGTCTGACGTCATCAAACTGTATTGACATAAGTACACATTTATGCAATAAATTGTGTGTCTTTGCTCATACCTATGCCTGTTCCCTTCAAACGTTCACTCAAAAGGTCGCGCATCGATTTCGGACATTTCAGGGTATTCAGGTGACAATTTATCTTATCCATGTGAAACAAATGTCGTTTTGTACTAATTAATTGATGCTCTACAATTTAGTAATTGGAAATTTTGTTTTATCTCTCTTCGTTTTCGATTTGCAATGGCTAACTTCCGCATTCTGTCGCTAGGGGCGCTGCTATCGGTTGCATTCGATAGGGCTTAGTCGCTTTACTATACCGTTATCTCACTTACATAACTGTACCTCACTATGTTCGCAAGTGATTTCAGGCTAAAGAGACTTTCCTATGCACCCTGTATACTTATGTTAGAGGAAGCATGTTCATCATACTACACATTGAGTTATGATGAAACAACTAATGTTAAAGATAAAAAGGAGCTGCAAACAACCATCACATTTTGGTCAGAAAGCAAATGTGGCATAACGACAAGACACCTCAGAACTTTCTTTTTAGGTAAAGTGGATGGTGAAACATTGCATAAAAAACTATGTGAAGCACTTTCTGAGGCCAATTTATCACAAGACAGATGCCTAATGCTTGGATAAGATAAACCTAATGTTAATAAAAGAGATTTTAGGCTTTTCAGTAGTAATGCCTAGGAGACACAAGGGGCAAGTCTTATAAACGTAGGTACCTGCAACATCCACACAATGCATATGTAAAATTATCTGAGTGTTTAGGTGAAGAAGCCTCTGAGCTGCTGATTAACATTTACCATTATTTTGACAGTTGGCCTGCCCATTGGGAAGAGTTTGAAAAAATTCAATCTAAAAATAACATTCCACACCACAAATTTTTGAAACATGCAACAACAATGAGGCTTGCCTTGGGGCCTTCAGCCAACAGGATTTTGGAGCAGTGGGACATTATTCAGTTCTATTTTCTTAAGCACATGCCTCTGAGAAAAAATTCTGCTGCTTTTCAATCCAGATCCTGCAAGGCTGTTGTGGGTGCCTTAAAAAAACCTTCAATAAAAGCTGAACTTCATTTCATTATTTCATCAGCAGAACTATTCATGAAGTTCACACAACGTTTTCAGTGCCAAGCACCCATGATCCACAAATTGCATGAAGAAATAGGGATGGCATTAAAGAGCTTCGGAGATATGGTGTCACCTTGTCTCACTCCCTTTCCAATTTTTATGTGTGTCGTATTCTCAAACAGCCGAATCTTTGAACTTGCATTTTCATAGATGTTATTAATAATATTAATGTATGCATCTTCAATACTGCAGGATTTCAGAGCCATTGTAACTGCTGATGGTTTCACCGAATCAAAGGCTTTTTCATAATCGATAAAAGCCATGCACAATGGAAGTTCATATTCCCTCGCTCTTTCAATTAGTTCTCTCAGCACATGGATATGATCTATTGTGCTGTAGCCACTCCTGAATCCAGCTTGTTCTCTCGGTTGAGCCATGTCCAGTGTTACTTTCAAGCGGTGTGAAAGAACTTTAGTGAAGATTTTATAAACCACTGAGAGGAGGCTGATAGGTCTGTAGTTCCTGAGATCCTCAATGTCACCTTTTTTATGTAGCAGGATCATTGTAGCGTTGTTCCAATCCTCAGGAATCTTCCCTTCATTAAGGCATTGAGTGAAAATTTGGGCGAGTACTGTTTCGATTTCTCCACTTGCTTCTTGTATGATGTCTACAGTAATCCCATCTTCTCCTGGAGCTTTTCCCCGCTTCATGTTCTTGATTGCATGTGCAACTTCTGCTGGAAGGACTGGAGGAACTCTGGTACTGGTATCTTTCATGATGTCTGGAGTACATGTATCATCCCTTTCATATAATTTGGAGTAGAAATCTTTCACTCTTGTCAAAATTTCGCCTCTATTTCTTGTTACAGAACCATCTTCTTTTCTCAGTGCCATAATCTGTTTTCTTCCCTCACTGAGATGTCCCTTTGCTATCTTTAGGCTTTGGTTGTTTTCAATTGCTTTCCTCACTAGCTCACAGTTGAATTTCCTTACATCTTCAGTGATTCTTTTTCGTACTGTCTTGCATAGCTCTATATATTCCACTTTGGAAGTCACCTCTTCTTTAGTTGTCCTCATCTCTCTTCTTTTTCGCATCAACATTTTGGTTTTACCTGATAATTTGTTCACATGCAACTTGTTCTTAGACCCAGCTAATTTTGTTGCTGTTTCCATAAGTGCTTTGGTTACTTTTCTGTTAACTTCAGAGATGTCCACTTCTTCCAATGTTAGGCCTTCTAAAGCAGAGAATCTGTTCTTTAGTTCCAACTTGAAGGTATTATTGTGTTTTTTAAGGTTGGTTATGTCAATACATTTTGTTTGTCTTGTGAGCTTGCCACGTTCAAGTTTAGTGTTGAAGTGCATCTTACGTCTCACCAATCTATGGTCACTACCTGTGTTGAACTTGTTTAGCACACTGCAGTCTTCTATGACGAATTTTTTGTTACACATAATAAAATCAATTTCTCTTGTCCCATTTGGATGTCTCCATGTCCATTTCCTGTGTGGCTTTTTCTTAAAGAAGGAGTTCAAGATGAAAAACCCTTCTGTCTCTGCAAACTCAACGAGAGTATTTCCACGCTGGTTTCTGTTGCCGTGACCGAATTTACCTACTGAAGTTTCATTCTGTTGCCGTTGCCCTATTTTTGCATTGAAATCTCCCATAATTATCTTCAAGTTCTGCTTACCTTTATTATTTAGATGATGAATTTCCTCATAAAATTCTTCAATTTCTTCTTCAGGATGACTTGTGGTGGGTGCATAAGTTTGAATAATCTGAGCCTGGTATCTTCTCGAGAGTTGGATAACGAGTCGTGCAGCTCTGTCAGAGGAACTTTCAACTTCTACCACTTTATCCTTCAGTTTCTTGTTTATTATAAATCCAACACCATTAGTTCTGCCAGTATCTGTCCCATGATAGTAGAAGAGATGTCCACTTTTCAGTTCAATGAGATCTCCTTTTCTCCTTACCTCACTTAGCCCGACGATGTCCCACTTGATCCTTTGTAGTTCCTCTTCCAATTCAAGAAGCCTTGAATCAGAAGATAGGGAGCGTCCATTATACGTAGCCAAGGTCATCATCAGATGGCAGCCTAGTCCGGTCCTCCGGGGATTCTTAGCACCCTCTGCCTTCATGTCGCACTGGCCGCTGCCTTGGCCAGGTACATTCCAGCTGCCGGAGACTGAGGGCCAAGATTTAAGTTTTGGAGTCATTTTGGAGGTGTTTGGCCATAACTCACCACGCTGGCCAAGCGGATTGGTGAGTGTGGGATAGCATTTCCTCTAATCCCGATGGTATAGTTATACCGCTATTGGCGGTCGTCAGAGCCCCTTTAGTGGGAACAGGATGCACCACGAGAAGGCGGGGTTGACATTTGTCAAGGAGAGGCTGTGATGTTACGCATCACCTGACCTTACATCCCGCATATATTACGAGAAGATAAATCAGCAATGACCGAAAGATTTTTAAACAGTGTACTGACTGTGAGGGATGCCTTAAAACAATATCCTAATTTTCTTTTTGTACCCATTAATCCAAAACTCATTAAGTACAAACAACAAGCACATTCAAAGTACACTGCCTTTGTTACAAAGATTTTATACGAGCTTTTAGGATTTCATATAAAATCTCAAAATGCAACTTTTTTCCACAACGTGCTTCCATTCCTTTGTCTCCACAAAGTGTGAGAGAAATTTCTCAGAGTCAGTTCCCCATTAGACACCGGATGCACGGTTACTTACTAAGACAACATTCTGTCTAAGATTAGTATATGCACATTGTTTGTTTGAATGGAGATTAACTCTCTTTTGATGCTTTTCAGGTTTCAATTTTAATGGTGCCAACGAATGCAATAGCCCTCACATTTGACTTTGAGGCTTAAGATTTACCGAGGGCGGTGTGGTTCCTCCTTCTAACGGGGAATTGTAGGATATGCTTTAGGGCATTTCTTGGAGACAAGGAAAGGAGGCGAAGGACAGTTGTCTCTAGGTTTAGAAAGGAACGATCATGAAAAGAAACGACCAGGTGATTGCCCCAGGGTAGGTCTTAAATGGACCGGCAGGTTAGGGGAATTCACGAGAGCGGGAGAGATGATCGAAAGCTAGAGAGTTAAAAAATGAAGGACAGCTAACAGACAACCTTTGCAGGCAATTAAATGAAGAAAAGAATAAAAGTGTTTTTAGGCATATTTACGAATCGCAAGAATTATTTGCATACAATTTTACTATCATCTTCAACTATATAAGACTTAGCAACTCAACCACGCAATGTTTATGAAGTTAACAACAAGAATTAAAAGATAACAACGAACTTGTTAACACATTTATGAAAGAATGTATGAGGGAAAAGAAAATTGAATTAGAAGAAAAGCTAAAAGAAGAACAAGAAAGAACAGATTATGAAGAAAATATGAAAAAGGTGGAAAAGATAAAGTCAATCAAATATGAGACTGCTGTTCTGAATAACAAGAAAAAGAACCCCTTCAAACTAAGGAGGCAAGAGAACTCCTCCTTTTGGAAGCTTCGGCTAAACTGAATAAAGCACTGGGAAAAAACATTATTTAAAGGGAGTAAAATTTATGCAAGTGGAAGAAAGAGTGAGAGAAAAGGAAGTGGAAATCATTCAGAAGAATCTTGAGAAAAGAAAATCAAGTGTGATTACATAATTTTTTGCTAAGATGCCTAGAAAACAGTAAGCCAAACAGTTTTTTATTCAGAATTGTTTTTCTGGAACATATTGTTAACAAGTTCGTATTATATCTTTGTAGCCTGTTGTTAACATATTCATATTAACTTCATAAATATTGCGTGGTTGAGTTGCTAAGTCTTATATGGTTGAAGATAGTAATTAACACGTAATAAGCAAATAATTCTTGTGATCCGTAAATATGTCTAAGAATACTTTTATTGTTCTCTTCATTTAATTCCCTGCAAAGGTTGTCCGTTAGCTGGGCTATGTTTGCTCGCTGTTCCGCCTAAAACTTCCAATTCCTTTTTTATATGTGAGTGTCCAGTTTTCGATCATATCTCGCGCTGTCGAGAAATCCCCTAATCTGCCGGTCAGCCTACCCTGGGGCAATCACCTCGTCGTACTTTTCATGACCGCTCGCTCTCCTAAGCCCGAGACCCCTCATGACCAAAAAATTCCCTTAACCCTCTCGGCGCCAAGAAAATTTTCCTGTTTCGCTTTGACTTCGGCTGTGTGTTTTGCGAACGACCGTTTCATCAGCGGCCAAGTCTTTCTGTTAATTCTACCTGAACCGCGGCAGCTTGTTTTTACCTCCCCTTCGAAAGAGTGGAGCAAACTGCCACTGATTTACGTCCGCGATAACAGTGACAATGGAATTAGGCTAATGGTTTCCTACCCCTGATAATGGCAGGCAGGGGTTCCAACTTCGCTTTCTGAGGAATGTGCTCAGACAACACTGGAAAGGGAGTCGTACAAAAAGTATGTTTCTCTATGTTTTCAACGTTTTACGTAGAATGCTATTTTCGTAGCGATTATAATTGCTTCCTTCAGATTATAAACGAACGTAACAGAAACTCCGGCTACCAATCAAAAATTAAGCTTTTATTTACTAAGAATTACTGTAACCTTGATTTTTCATGGTTTATCAACTTTAGTTTTGTAAGCCCTTTGTATAAATTGAAAAAAAAAAAAAAAAAAACATATATCGTTCGCAATGGTTCAGTGTTCACTTCTTTCGGCGAACATGAAATTATTGTCACCCTTAAAAAATGCGCACACAATTAGCCTCACTCCCCTCAGACAGAAAGATCATGTATTAGCGATCCTATGAAAAAAATCGTGGTGTTGGAGGATTGAAGTTACATAATTATTTGAGCTGAATGGTTTCAATGTCGTTTGTGCGATGTTCTCACCATTGTAATGCGTGTTATACACACAAGTCATCAGCGATTGAAATAAATCCTGAGTTTTCTGAACATTTGCACTTTAAAAAAATCAAAAATTTTTAAGCAGTCAATGAATAAAAAAACAATATGTGTAGATCTGAGAAACGAGAACTAAATTGAATCAAAAGGAATAGAACACAAATTAACAAGATTGGTTATTCTTTGAAATACGTTATCACAACTTGACCTTTCACACAGCTGAGTAAATGTTCATCTTATTTGCAGTGGGATGTGTCAATTGGGTGTAGGGGAACTGGCCGCAAAAAATTTAAGGGGTCGTATAAAATTGCGTTTTTGACAGTTCGTGGCCACGATTCTCAGAGGTTGGTTATCTGAGTCATGTAAAGTTTCCGTAATTTCGTCGTTTCTTAATTGCGATAATTAATGTAATTATATATAAAAAATATTTATGATCTACAACTCTACAAAAGATTTCAGGGTTTTCAAACTACAAGTCTGCAAATTGTCTGAGCACATGTGCTGACTCAGAAAACCTGTCGGGGGAGGGGGGCGGTGATATCAAAAGTGCACAAGCTACAACTGGACACATTATCTGAGGGCATGTGCCTACTCAGGAAGCGTGTCCAGGGGGGGGGAGGTAATACCAAAAGTGTAAATTATGAAGAATTCTGGTCCGATCAGGAGACTTTCAGTATTTACACGCTACAACTCAACACATTATCTGAAGACATGTGCCTACTCAGGAAACTTGTCGGAGGAGGGGGGGACGCCAAAAGTATAAAATATAAAGTATTTCTTCTAGTCCGATCGGAAGATTTTCAGCATATACAAGCTACAACTCAACACATTATCTGAGGGCATGTGCTAACGCATTTTACAATTTTTGTATTACCCCCCCCCATGGTTTCCTGCGTAGGCACATGCCCTCAAATAGTGTGTCAAGTTGCAGCTTGTAAATTGTAAATGCTGAAAATCTCCCGACTGGACCAGAAATATTTTATATTTTACACTTCTGGTGGCCCCCTCCCCGCCCGAGGCAGATTTTCTGCATTAGCACATGTCCGCAGAGAGGTTGTTCAGATAAAGTTTGTGAACGCTCGAAATCTCTGTCAGAAATTATTTACATTTTACACCTCTGGTGCCCCCCCCCGACCGATAGGTTTCCTGAGGCAGCAAATGCCGTCAGATAATTTGTTGAGTTGTAACTCGTAAGTGCTGAAAATCTCCCGATTGGACGAGAAATACTCTGTCGTTTACACTTTTGGTCCCCCCCCCCCCCCGCGACAGGTTTTTTCTGGGTAGGAACATGCCCTCAGATAATTCGTTGAGTTGTAGCTTGAAAATGCCCCGATCGGACGTGAAATTCTTTGTTTTAAGCACACACACACACACACACCCTCCCTCCCAACCCCAACAAGATTCCTGAGTTTGCACATACTCGCAGAGAATTTGTTTAGCTGTAGTTTGTAGAAAAATATCGTAAATAAGAAAATACGAAATTACGGAAATTTTATGTGTGTCAGATAACCAATCTCGAGAGACGTAGCCAAGGAGCAGTTCAGAACGCAATTGTTATATGGCCACTTAAAGTTTTTCTGGCCAGTTCTTCGGTGGGCAGTTCTCCGCTTTGTCTTTGGCCCGAAAATTATGGAAATGTCTAAATTCCTAACTGAAAATGAAATATTAATTTTTTTCATGAACAATAGTTGCTCAAGTTGTGGGGAATACAGCCACATGAAATTTGTTTGTGCAGAACAATTTTATGACACTGAAATTTCAATGGGTCCAGTTCTCCGGTGGCTAGTTTTCCGTGTGGCCAGTTCTCCGTATCCGGTGTAAATTGTGTGAAACAGTGTTTCTCATCGAATGATGTTTTTTTCCCTGAAATTCTGAAATTTACAGCTTCCCTACAAAACGGCGTAAAAAATCGGGTGGTAATCGGAAAAATCCCCCTCAGGAAAACTCCCTCACATTAGAAATAGTCCCCCACAGGAAACGTACCCCACCTTTTTCAGTCAGGGACCATGCACAATTTGCATTTGACCCAAAATATCGAACGTGTGGTAGATTTCCGGTGTCATCATTTCCATTTCCATGCTGTTTAAAACAAGATGAAGCTGAACAACGTGCACAAATATGTGGGGGGGAATTCCTGTGTCTGCATTTAAAACATTTTTCGCTATTTATGGGTGGTTCACCGAATTTCCCCCTCCTCATCCAGCTACTTGGAAGACAGTTTTTTATGGTGAACACCCTTTACCCCTAATTCCCATTTGCCCTAATCGCGTTTCCCCGAAATCGCTTTTACCCGAATTCCCATTTCCCTTAATTTCGTTTGCCCTAATCTCGTTTCCCCTAATTCTCGTTTGCCCTAAACACATTTACCCCAATTGCATTTCCCCGAAATTGCTTTTACCCGAATTCCCATTTCCCCTAATTTTGTTTGCCCTAATCTCGTTTCCCCTAATTCACGTTTGCCCCAATCACACTTCCCCGAATTCGCTTTTACCCGAATTCCCATTTCCCCAAATTTCGTTTCCCGTAAATCTTGTTTCCCCTAATTCAAGTTTACCCTAAACACATTTTTCTGTATCAAAGTTCCCCTTAAAAACGAGATTAGGGCAAACGAAGTTAGGGGAAATGGGAATTCAAGTAAAAGCGATTTCGGGGAAATGCAATTGGGGTAAACGTGTTTAGGGCAAACGAGAATCAGGAATCGCGATTTAGGGGAAATGGGAATTCGGGTAAAAGCGATTTCGGGAAAATGTGATTGGGGCAAATGGGAATCGGGAGAAACGGATTAGGGGAAGTGAGGCTACGCGGGAAAATTTCGGGGGTTCGTATTTCGACTGTTACTGCTTTTAAGTGAAAAACTGTCTTGCAATCAACAGGGTGGGGGAAATTTCGGGGACGGCATTTGAAACTGTCATTCAAGTAGATGGATGAGGTGGGGAAAATTTCGGGGTTCGTATTTCGACTGTTACTGCACTTTTAAGTGAAAAACTGTCTTGCAATCAACAGGTTCACAGGGTGGGGGAAAATTCCGGGGACGGCATTTCAGACTTCTACTGTTGTTTAGGGTAAAAATCGGTTTACAAATAGCAGGGTTGGATGAAGGAAATTTCTGGGTTAGTATTTCCACTCTTACCGCGGTTTTTAATGGAAAACGTGTCGTACAATCAGCAGGGTGGGGGAATTTCCGGGGTCGGCATTTCAAACTTTTACCGATGTTTATAGTAAAAAACCGTCTTGCAAGTAGCTAGATGAGGTGGAGGAAATTGCCTGGTTAGTATTTCCACTTTTACCGCGCTTTTTTTTTTTCCTTTTATTTCCGGTATCATCTTTTCTATTTTTGTCCACTTTAAAATAGCATTCAGCCGTACAAGTAGCACAAATATGTGGGGGATATTTCTGGGCTCTGCATTTCAAACCTTTATTGGAGTTTATAGTACCGCAAGTAGCTGGATGAGGTAGGGGAAATTTCCGGGTTAGTATTTTGACTGTTACCGCGCTTCTTAGCGAAAAACGGTCTTACAATAAGCAGGATGGGGGAAATTCCGAGGTCGGCATTTCAAACTTTTACCGTTGTTTAGGGTAAAAGTCGGTTTACAATTAGCAGGGTTGCATGGGTAAAATTTCCGGGTTAGTATTCCCACTCTTACCGCAGTTTTGAATGGAAACATGTCTTACAGCCAGCAGGGTGACAGCGTGGGAGAAAATTCCGGTGTCGGCATTTCAAACTTTTTTTCTATGTTTATAGTTAAAAAACCATCTTGCAATTAGCTGGATGAGGTGGGGGAAATTTCCGGGTTAGTAATTTCACTCTTACCCCGGTTTTGAATGGAAAAGTGTCTTACAATAATAAGCAGGCTGACAGGGTAGGTAGAATTTCCGGGTTAGTATTTCGAACGTTGCCGCGGCTTTTAGTGGAAGATTTTCCGGTGCACTTCGGTACATTCAATAGAACTCTGTGGACAGAAATTTTCCGACAGTATTTCATAAATATGAAAAATTCACTTACGTTTATCTGAGTTTCCTAAAATATTAGAGGGCTACCCTCGACATGTGTTATAATTGCGTAGAGATTTTCTTTTGGCAAGGGGTGGTGGCTCAAAGAAAGATTGGGTGTCCTTAGGAAACCCTATTGTGCTGAATGGGATTACCTGGTAAAATTTTAAAAGGAGGCCGGTCGCCGACGATTGCCGACTGTGGGCTATAGAATACCAGGGCTCAGGGTGGCACCTAACCCTTTCAGAACATTTCACCGCCAAGGCGTTCACACTGTACCTAACAGACGGGCAAAACCGCTCTTGATATCACCGATTTCACACGGTTGAAGGGTCTCTGCCAGTAATTAGGGGTGGCTCTTGACACCAACAAAGCAAACAGGTGCGTAAGGTGGCATTTCGGTCATCTTTTTTTTTTTTCCTCTTCAAAACTCCTCAAATTCGAAACATGAAGATCACGGGAATAATGCTAGTATAGTTGTAACAGATACGGCAACTTGGTTTGAAAAACAATGTTGTTTTGCGTCCATTGGTTCCCTTTGGAGTTCTGGCAAATTAAAAGAAATAAGGGCAATTATTTTCATTTATTTTTATTTTATTTATTCATTTATTTTTTTGTTTTAACCACCGCCGTGATCAACTTGATGAGCTATAAGTAGTCGCACGTTTCTAATTTAGGGCCACTGGCTCCAGGTAAGCTAGAGAGCCAGTGACGTAAGGCAAACACAAGTATGCCTAACAGGGATTCGAACCCAGACCCACCTCGGTAAAAGCCAGTGATTACTTCGACCACTGAGCCACCGGAGCAACTATCATTTTATATAATATGTTTGCCGAGGAGATTAAAATTAACAAAAATCTCCTACTTATAACCAACATTTTTTCTATTTGAAAATCTCGTATTTCTCTAGAAAAAATTTTCTGTTTTTAGAATTATTTTCAAAAATAAGGGAAGCATTCCCAAAGTGCTACGTGTATCTTTCAGCAGCGTTCGCCGATGCATTTGTTTTGTTTGAGATCATGGCTAATACTATCCCGTGGTAGTTGCTGGTGGGTTTGTTTGCGATAAAGATCGCAGATTATCATTTTGAAATTAGTTATATATTCAGCTGCGCCCACTCCCGGAAAGTTACGCAGCTCAGAATATAACAGAAGAGCGTGGTCTATAACACTTTATTTCAGAAGTGAAAAAAAATTGTATTTCAAATATAAATCAAATACAACTGACCAAACGTTACAGGTATCTGAAATAACAATTATTTTCTTATTTCTTCCATTCAGTCGTTAGCACGTCTTTTGTAAAAACAGATCATACTTATTGTTATCACTTTGTCTACCCATCCGTCTGTCTGTGGACACCACTTCTCTTCAACTGTTAGTCCGATTTGAAAAAGTATTTTTGCATTGGGATGCTTGAAATGTGAGAAAGATAATTCTTGTACTCCGGTTGTTGTTGTTTTCGATGCACAACTTCGTCGCAAAGGGGACGTAAATGCAGATGGCATTGAATTCAAAATATACTTTGTACCACACATTTGCTTCTAATTCCGTTTTTTTTTTTTTTTTTTTTCGATGCCATTAATATCAAAGATAATTTTAAGTACAGTCTCTTTTTCAGGTAATGCATAGATTTTCTGCTAGGGTACGTTAAGTTAAATTGTGTTTCCCCCACTATCTCTGCTTCTAAAACTCTGAAACAGCTCTTGATGGGAAATGTTTTGCATATATATATTTTTTTTTTTTTAGTAAAGAACGGTTGGGCCACCAAGAAGCTATAAGTATTTATTTCTGCTTTTGATGTATTTGCAGCAAAATCTTAAATTCTGAAAACTCGATTGAAAAAATGCCTCGAAAAACCTTGTCAGAGTACTTTCTTTTTAAACGATGCATAATTTTTCAGCCAGGGGCATACATGTATGCCTTATTCTCGTTGATATAACTCAGTTTCTAAGAGTCTGCGGCAAGAAATGTTTCTCACAAAAAAAAAAAAAAAAAAAAAAAAAAAAAAAAAAACGCCGACTCTAGCACTTCAGCAGTACAGCCAGAATAAGAAAACTTAGATCTGTTGTTCTGCATTCGAGTGGATGGTACGGATTTACAAAACGCATTCCAGCGTACGATATTTCGTTCGCATTGTCCTCCTATTTTATTTTTTTTATTTTTTTCAAAAACAATTTTTAACGGCTTTAGTTGCATACTTGCAAAGTAAATATTCATTGGAATCGAGTAAATATAACTACGCTATAGTGAAGCAAGCTCTAAAAATAATCTTATTAAAACCTCCCTGAAGTACAACTCCCCTTCTAAGAAATCTGCGCAGGCATCGGCAAATTAAAAAAATGCCAAAGTGAAGTTGTCCCTGAGATAAAAAAAGGAATTTGTGTTGCAACTGTAACAGTCTAATAATGACGGCACATTGACAGTTTTGAAATCCAGAACTTTTAACACCTCTTGTGGGAATACGTGAACAATTTGAAAATTTAAAAGAAAAGAAAAGAAATGTAATATGGCTTTTTTTTCTTTTCGCACCAGAAAGAGTTTTCTCAAAAATCTCTACAATCAAGGAAAATTCTATGTGCATTACTTGTGGTGTCAGTAGAAGGATATTTGCAAACTAAGAGAAAAATGAATATCGCCCAAAATACCAACGCTGGTGCTATTAGCTAAAATGAATTAAAATTAACTAAAACCGCTTTTTTAAATGCATTCATTTAAATTTGGTCCATTTCTTGTTGTGCCTCGAGCGGGAAGTTAGCTAACCAACTATACAATTTAAAAGTTATCTTCTTTTTTTTTTTTCTAACTTTTATAATTTAAAGCACTGAGTTTTTAACAGAGAAGTCTGATCGGAAGAGACAGACAGGCATAAACACAAATTATTACATGTGCTAAAAATCAGCAAATTAATTTATGCATTGCATTGATTGTGATACGGTTGCTGGTAAACCGCCAGACTGGAAAAGAGCCACACATGATCAGCAACTTGGAAAAGTGCCACATGTTTTTCGTTAAGGGGCCGGGCACAATTTACTTGTCCTCCGAGGAACACCGAATATGTGCCATTTTTCCAAGTTACCGAATTATGTGTGACAGTATTCTGAATTGTCTAACGACGGGAAGGAGCTCTTTTGTTTGTCTGAATTTTCAGGCTGGTTCATACGAGTGTAGAGTAACTTGCCACTACAGTTTAAGGGGAAGGAGGGGGGGTAATAAAGATTGCCGTTTCTTGGCCTCTATTGAGAATTGAATTGGGAACTCAAAACAAATTTGGAGAAAACATTCTATGTAAGCAAAGTGAGATTTGCACTTTAATTTGAAGAAAGAAATTGCCGTGACTTAGTAGTTTTTAAAACCACAATGCTCGATGAAACTACAGAATTACAGCATGACTCTGCTGTGTTCAGAAAAGGACGATAAGCTGGAAGTTTTTAATAACGCTACGCTTTCACGTAGGAACTAAATATTTACATAACATGTCAAGTTATTAATATTTATCTTTTATTTAATTAATTCATAGGCCCTGGACCTAGTCCTTTTGAACGGTTTTTATTCTAATGATTTCATAATTGCAGCGTTTAACATCGTCAAGTCAATATCATTGCACTTTTACTTAGACACTAAAAATTAATTCATAGGCCCTAGGCCTTTTTAACACACTTTATTCTGTAAATGTCATATTTACAACGATTACATGTCAAGTTAATAGAATTGCGCTTTTACTTAGGCACTAAATATTAGTTCGTATACCCGTGGCGTCGAGTTGGGTCACGTCAGCGACCCAAGAGTCGACGGGCGACTGCTGCACTTCATCAGATGCAAACAGGTCTCTGAAATGCGAGAAAACCAAATTGTGAATTTCTGGTTGAGAGGTCACGAAGCGTGACTCATGCTGTAAGCCAGGAATTACCTGGGAAATAATTTTGTTTCTGCGAGATTTCGCAAAAAAACTTGCAAGTGAAATCTCGTTTTCTAAATTTTGTGAAATAGAGTCGTGGTGTGCATCTTTGGCCGGTTTTACAATATAAATCTGTCAACTGAGCTTGAAGTTCAGCAATCATAACAGCATTCTGCGCTCCCATTTGCTACCCGGCTTTGCATGCACGCAACATACAGACAAGGCGAGTTCGCCCTAAAAGCCGCTGACGAGCCAAAAGTTTCCCCTGAAGTTGTAAATAAGACTTCTCTTTAAGTTTAACCCCCTCCCACCACTCACCAGTGTGATGAGTCTCAGACTGAATTTCACCCCGAAGCAAGCTCTCAAGGCCCTGAAGGATGTCATCTTTGAGAAGATTCAGATTCATCCTCCACGGGCCCTGAGTTCGTGTCCGGGCACCTGTTAGAACGATCTCACCAGAAACGGCACGATGGTCACTCATACGGAGAAACACAGAATTAACATCACAATGAACAAAAGACACAAGGTCACAATACCCAGGGCCCCCCACAAGAATCCTGTCCAGGCGGGCCCGAACCGAGCCATCCGTCCAAGTCCAGTCGAAGACCCCAGGGTGAGTAGAACGCCATGGGTCCACCAGCCCCGCCCCCGACATGAACCCGGAGAAGACAGCACGGGACGAGTCCCTCTGCAAGGTACCTCCATGTTTATCAAGAGGCTCCGTTACAAGATTATAGTCACCCCCAAAATGAGGAAGTCTTCACCACCCGCAAAAAATTAAGGAAGACACCGGAGGAATCTACCCCGTTGGGCGGGTTCCAATGGCGCATAGTCTGAATTAACGCGAATTTTAAACTCGGCGAAGGCGAAGCTGACAGCAGCCACTCGACTCTTGTTATCATATTGAAATTTTAGTTGTCGACCCTTGAAGTTAGGGTTGACAATAATTCTGTGACTAGTCTGAGAAAGCCTAAACCAGCACGGAGCATTAGTGTAATGACGAAAATCCGAAACATGCCTAAAATTGTTAAAAAATGTTTCCTGGACACACAGGATATCAATATCCTGGGTCATAATCCAGCCGATGAGCCAACGCGTTACTGACCGGGACCGAAGTCCCTGAATATTTAATGTTGAAACTTTAAGGTTGAAGGTTAAGCAGATAATTGAAATACAAAAATACACAAAACAAAGGTCAGTAAGGAGGGTAGATTCAAATTAGCCCACCCGTTTTAGAAACGTGGACCGGCACTTAGAACTGACGATGCCAATCTCCTGAGGTGGAACGGTTGTGATTCCGGCGACGGTTCCGTCGGCGGCTATTTGGGTGAAGTTTCCCTTCCTCCAGTTGGACGGGAGATCTTTCCCGACGGTCAGGATGAACATTTGCCGAACGGCTTCCGCGAGTCCTGCCTTCCGATGGCGGATAGGACTGTTGTTGTTGACGGAAGGAATGGTCAGCAGGACTAGAGTCTCTGGTAGGAGTAACATTGTGGATGGTAAGAGGAACACGTCCCGGCGGCCTGCTGGAATGGATGACTGGTACAACCTTGTCCCCGGAGGTGGAAGGGAGGGAGACAGTTCCGACAGGAGAGGTGAAAGCAACATCATCAACGGAATCTATGTAAATGTTGTCATCATCCGAAATAACCTCTGTAAATGCAACAGTGGTAACAAGTCCGACTTGGGCGTCAGGTGAATGAGGCACATGGACCTCGGTACATACGTCAGCGTCCATGGGAGGCTCAGACTTAATAACAACAGCCGATTCAACGGCAAGAGGCAGCGAGGTAACCTCTGTAGATGGCATTTCAAGAACCTCAAGATCTTGCACTGGTGAAACAGCAGACGCTCCAAAATCGACGCGGCTGTCAACAACCAAGGTCTCTTGATTAACAGAAGTCACGACATTCTCGGAAGGCGGATCGACAGGTATGACAACCGGTAATTTCAAAGAAGCAACATGTTCCGGGTCCATGGTAACAACTGCATCAGGAACACCAGAGTTCCCGGGAACAACAATAGTACTGGTGGAGGGTAGCTCTGGAAACTCCTCATTGAAAACAAGGGGAGCTGTTGAAGGCCTAGCTACAACATCTGCGAAGGATGACTGGGTGCATCTGGATTTGGTGTGAGAATCCGCACCGCACTTGGAGCAGGCTTGCTCGCACGAGATCTCTAAGTGTCCCACCGTACTACAGTTGGGGCAAGCTCAGGACGGGCACTGAGGAGCAATGTGGCCAGCATTACCGCATCTACGGCATGTGCGTATCATGCCAGCATATGTGACCATGGCCTTCCAACGGCCCACTTGAAGGAAATTGGGTGCTGGCTTTGTCATACGCAGGCGAACAATTCTTGTGCCTCTATAAACATGTTCCAGACCTTTGAGTGTGTGCCGCTCATTCTGAATGGGGGTGACAATCTCCCCATATCCAGTAAGTGCCGTAGAGGTCTTCTCATTAGGGATGTCAATGGGCACGAGTTTGACATAGACAGTACGAATGCCGTCATCTACTGGCGAAATGTTCACCGCAACGTCCTTGTAGGCTGTCAAGGGGTGCTCAATGTAGTGCAGTGCTTGTGCAGCAGTTTGGAAACGCACTGTGAAAAGTCCATTGTTAAGTCGCTGGACTGTGTGCAAATGTTCCGGATAGTCAAGTTTGTCGACAAATTCCTTAAGAATATTGACATTGGGGTACTTCCCATTATGAGTAACCTGAATGGTTTCAGGTCGGTTCAAAAAGTTCGCCATTCCGGAGGCACAGAGCCCCGGTTGGCCTGGAACCGGAAAACAAAAATAAAGCTTCTAACTTGAAGTTTAAAGAACAAGAAATAAAAATAACTCACAGTCAAATCCTTGACGACCACAAACTATATGAGAATTACTTAGTGATGAAGCAACTCAACTCCATGCAGCTAAATTATGAAAAGGATTTCTCCCACGTACTTTGCTCTTCACTACTGCACTAGACCGAAAATACGTAAGTACACCATCTTCCTCGGGTCTTCGCACGTGTCCGTACGCCGACGACTGATTACATTCACTTCGCCGTACTCCTTAAATACCACCGACGATCATTTGCATATTATGCCGCGCTGTGGCGTAAGCGCTCACCTGTTGGTCCCGAAATTAACATCACACCTACGTAAACTCGACCCCATTAACTTATGTACATTTCATGATCGTCCGCCAATTCTTTCTTGGTGTTCTTTTTTCACTTTCCGCCAGTGTATTTACTGCAGAATTCCTATTGGTGTTTGAGGAAAACTAGGAGAGGAAATGTTAGTGCCACTTAGTGAGCAGCTGTCTGTATCCCAGATAATGTTAAATAAAGCAAAAGAAAGCATTAGTGTTGGTTTGAAAGGAAAAAAATTTAGACATTGAAAGTGGCCAGACACTTCGTAAAGAAACAAATGTCCGATATCTTGGCATGTATTGAAAAAAACCCAAAGAGCTGCGAGTTAGGTATCCAAATGAGGGGAGGGGTTGTGACATATGGATGTAGTCTTTGGAAATCTAGTAAATTTGTGACGTTTTGGTGGGATTAGTCCTGGAGTCGCTCGGATAAAAATAACGTAAATGTAAAGTTAAGTTAATAGTGTTAGTTGCTCAGGTGCTGAGGTCACAAATAATGATTGTATAAATTGTTCGTTATGTGTTTTTTGTAAAAGAAATTGTTGTATATTTTATTCATATAATGTTGGAATTTATTAAGTTGTGAGTTATGATTAAGGATTTGATGCGTGGAAAATGTACCGGAGCTGACGCCACTCGGAGTGGAGTGACTTGGCGCTACACTGAAGAGCAATTAAATTAGAGACAGCTGGCGTTATGCAAATGGGGCACTGTGGGCGGCCCTGTAAACGGAAACGACATGACGTCTGCAGCGATCCGACAATATAAGAAGTGATGCGACGGGAATCCGTAAAAGTCGGACGCAGTATTGGGTAAGACGAATGATCTAAGCGCATTTGATCGTGGGCAAATTGTCAGGGCCCGACGAATGGGTCACTCCATCTCGGAAGTCGTGCAGGCACTGGGATTTTCACGAGCCACTGTGTCACAGGTGCACCGTGAGTACATCGAATCCGGTAAAACCATCCCTGCAAGGGCCAACTGCCGTGGATGAGCGGGGTCATCGTCGGCTAGCTCACATTGTAACAGCGGATAGAGGGGCCACAGTGCAAGAAATCACTTGGCAATTTAATGCTGGTGCACAAAAACGTGTAAGCAGCCACACCTTCCAGAACCATCTCGCTATGGGGTACTGAAGCCATCGTGCCACGAGGGTACCTCTGCTGACCGCACATCACAGGGTGCAAAGATTAGCATGGGCGCGGGAAGATCGCCACTGGACCCTAGACATGTGGAAAAATGTTGCCTGGACTGATGAGTCGAGATTCACGTTGGTATATGCGGATGGCAGGATACGAGTACGGCACAAACCACATGAGGCGATGGATCCTTCTTGCCAGCAATGTACTCTTCAAGCCAGTGGGGGTGTTTACGTGGACTCAAATGGCACCCGTGGTACGTGTAACATCGTCCCTCACAGGTCAGCGTTACCGGGATATCCTGGACGACCATTTTGCTCCCGTTTGTGCATGTTCAACATCCCACTGGGGACCTCATCCTGCAACAAGAAAATGCACCGTGGCATCGCTCCCGAATTGTATCCGAATGGTTGGATGAACACTCCACTGACATGACCTCGCTTCCTTGGCCAGCTAGGTCACCTGACCTCAATCCCATCGAGCACATCTGGGATGCCATCGAGGGAGATGTTCGAGGCTCTGACCTCCCCCCCCTCCATCAAATCTTCATGAACTGTGGGAGTTTGTTCAGGAGTCGTGGATCCGCCGCCGTCATCAGGGCGAAAGGTGGTGCTACTCGTTACTAGACAGATATCTCTAATGCAATTGCTCTTCAGTGTGTAAATTGGGGATCTGTATCTCTCGCTTGCTCGTTTTCTTTTGTGGTATTGTTTGCACATTTGCTTTGTGTGTGGCACGCAGGTGCAGTTTGATTTCTCCTTGGAAAACCATGCGGGAAGGCTCGTTGGCTTCAAGTGGTGAAGCGGGACGGTTGAGAATCTGCCGGAAAGGGAATCTCCGTGGCTGAACTTCTTTGGAGATGAATTGCTATCTCTTTCAAGTTTTCTCTTGAGAATGCAAGAGTGTCTTTTCTTGAACTAGCAGAAGCTTTACGCCCTTCCATGCCGTGAGAGCTCGGAGTTTCTGCTTAAGTGTTCCTGGGTGTCAGGAGCAGTAAAGGTTGCTTTACGCCCATCCATGTCGTGAGAGCTCGGAGTTTCTGCTTAAGTGTTCCTGGGTGTCCGGAGCAGTAAAGGTTGCTTTACGCCCTTCCATGTCGTGAGAGCTCGAAGTTTCTGCTTAAGTGTTCCTGGGTGTCAGGAGCAGTAAAGGTTGCTTTACGCCCTTCCATGTCGTGAGAGCTCGGAGTTTCTGCTTAAGTGTTCCTGGGTGTCAGGAGCAGTAAAGGTTGCTTTACGCCCTTCCATGTCGTGAGAGCTCGGAGTTTCTGCTTAAGTGTTCCTGGGTGTCAGAAGCAGTAAAGGTTGCTTTACGCCCTTCCATGTCGTGAGAGCTCGGAGTTTCTGCTTAAGTGTTCCTGGATGTCATGGAGCAGTAAGGGTTGCTTTACGCCCTTCCATGTCGTGAGAGCTCGGAGTTTCTGCTTAAGTGTTCCTGGGTGTCAGGAGCAGTAAAGGTTGCTTTACGCCCTTCCATGCCGTGAGAGCTCGGAGTTTCTGGTTAAGTGTTCCTGGGTGTCAGGAGCAGTAAAGGTTGCTTTACGCCCTTCCATGTCGTGAGAGCTCGGAGTTTCTGCTTAAGTGTTCCTGGGTGTCAAGAGCTGTAAAGGTTGCTTTACGCCCTTCCATGTCGTGAGAGCTCGGAGTTTCTGGTTAAGTGTTCCTGGGTGTCAGGAGCAGTAAAGGTTGCTTTACGCCCTTCCATGCCGTGAGAGCTCGGAGTTTCTGCTTAAGTGTTCCTGGGTGTCAAGAGCTGTAAAGGTTGCTTTAAGCCCTTCCATGTCGTGAGAGCTCGGAGTTTCTGCTTAAGTGTTCCTGGGTGTCAGGAGCAGTAAAGTTTGCTTTACGCCCTTCCATGTCGTGAGAGCTCGGAGTTTCTGCTTAAGTGTTCCTGGGTGTCAGGAGCAGTAAAGGTTGCTTTAAGCCCTTCCATGCCGTGAGAGCTCGGAGTTTCTGCTTAAGTGTTCCTGGGTGTCAGGAGCAGTAAAGGTTGCTTTACGCCCTTCCATGCCGTGAGAGCTCGGAGTTTCTGCTTAAGTGTTCCTGGGTGTCGGAAGCAGTGAAAGTTTTCGTCACTTCTTTTTTTATGCCGAGAGAGTATGGAGTTTCCGTCCAATTATGTCTGAGTGTTATGAGTGGTGGAGGCTTTTCTTCACACGTGGAAGAATGCGTTGTTGTGAAAAATTTGGAGTAACGGAACTTTTCTTTTACATGGAATACTCATCATCCAGTGATTCACTTGAAGTTTTTTTTTTTTGTGTGTGTGTGAACTTTTCTTCTCATTGAGTCTGTTGTGTGTGTGCCGGGGGTCGTCAGAGGAATACCATTAAATCCTAGTACGTGAGTGCAAAAGTCTTTTTCTTTGTATCAATTAATAGTTGCTGGCAGAGTTTAAAGTAGGGTTGTAGGATAATTGAAAGTTATTTGAAATTGGTTTATTTTCATGTGGTGTTCATTGATACATGTTGTACTATTAGGAGTTTAAAATTAATAGTGTTTACATACCCAGAGTTGATTGTCACTCTTGTGCTTTAGTGTGCTCATATGCTTTAATTAATTTTGAATGTTGTCTAAAGAAATGACAGGCTAATGATTAATGGGGTTTAAATACCTAATGTTATTAGTAGTGTATTGCCTGTCTTGCGTGATAAAAATTAATGAAGCAAAAGGGGTGAAAATCTGCAGTATGATAGAATTTGAATTCAATTTAGTAACATGCGTTCTGAAGTAATTGACTTGTGGTTGCACTAAAACTGTTGAATTATATAAAAAGTTTTAGAAGAGTAATTTGTGTATGATTTGTTAATTTGTCATTGTAAATTTATTTGAATATCTGTCTATTGCACATTACGTCCTAGTCGTGGGTTCGAACCCAGAGAGAGAGAGAGACAGACAGATTACCGAGATAGTAGCTGGGCAAAGTAAATTCTGGTGGGGAAGTAATGGCTAGGAGCATTGCAAATTATACATAATGGCATTGTTGTTAATTTTTTACTTGTTTTGTTTAAATACATTTACAAACTCTTGCTTAAAATATCACATCACGAGTTTTTGTGTCATTAAAATTGCTCCAAAAACCAGTTCCTCTGCTCCAAAAATGGTCATGGTCATTCTTATCCCTGCCAGATGTTCTTGAGGTCAGGATGATTTAAACGTGGTTCGTACACATCCTGGAATTCCATATTGTCCTGGAAATGCCCTAAAATTCTGTTACATGTCCTGGAATTTTATCGATTCCTCCCTTTTTGTCTCTCGTGATGTTTTGTAGTAGGTGTACAGATAAGTTTTAAGGTCACGCAACATGTAATTTAAGAGAAAACAACAATACGTTTACGAATCAGAATATGCGCCATCATTATCACCTTCCGCCATAGGTCGGGCATGTGACTGATTCCAGCCATGAAGAATACTTCGTCGTGTGACTCGATGAAGTCTTCAACCCATTTTTGCACTTCGTCACATGTCCGGAAACGTACAGCATCGATCGGAACAAATGATATTCTGAAGGGGCTATGTCGGGACTATACGCCGGGTGCTCCAAAACTTTCCAGCCTAGCGTTGTCGTGCAGTAATTTCACGGGACGCAATCCTTTGCCTGTGGATGGACGTTTCCGACAGATTTCCTGGTTCAATCACGGCAATTGTTGCTTGTTGCGATCAGCGGTAACAGTTTGATTCTGTTCCAATAATAGTTCATAATAAATCACACATTTCATATCCCACCAGATGCACAGCAGAACTTTCTTGGAGTGAATATTGCGTTTCGGTGTCGAAGTCGTTGCTTCACCGGGGTCTACCCAGTGTTTTTTGCATTTGGGATTGTCGTATCATATCATATCCACTTTTCACCACCCGTAAAGATTTTCCACAGGAAAGAATTTCTGTGTTTATTCAATAGATTCAAATGCTTCATGACACGCTCATCGTTGTTTCTCTTGCTCAGATCATGTGACACCCATTTTCCTTTCTCCTGAATCTTTCCCATTGCGCGTAAACGACTGGAAATGGTTTGTTGAGTTAGTTGCTCAGCTAGTTCTTTTTTCGTTTGAGACGAATCTTCATCCAGCAATGATTGCAGTTCCTCATGTGCAACCTTCTGCGAGGCGACGCTACGTTCTCGTTCGCTAACATCAAAATCGCCTGCTTTAAACCAAAACTTATGCGTGCTTTTCGATACAATATTCTCCCCCAGAACAGAGCAGATCTGTGCACATGCTTTTGCAGCACTTTTTTCTTGAAATTCGTAACGAATGCAGTATCGCTTGCCATCTTTCACCTACTAATGTGCAAGTGCGTTTAACTGTCCGGCAAACTTCTGTGTCACATTTTATACTCTGGGCCAGTTTTGGTCACATGAAAACGCGCGGGAATGTCGGATATGTAAATTAGCGGTATATGTCACACAAAAAACGCTTTAAAACTTACTTGTACACCTAATAGTTGAGGATTATTTTACCAATATAACGCATATTTGACAAATTTTTCTCCCCACCCCCTGCAAAATGTGGGTGCTGTGGCTGTTGGTTTTCTTGTCTGTTAGCAGTACTGAAGTTGCGTTATTAGCCCATCTTTTGAAAAAAAGATTGTGCTTATGTTGTCACTTAGTCTGACCGGCCGGTACACCATATCTCTAAAACTATTAGTTCGATTTGTAAAATTCTTTTTGTATTGGAAAGCTTAAAATGTGAGAATGATCCTTTCATTTCCTTTTTTTTTTTTCACGATGCACAATTTCGCCGCTAGAGGGCGTAAATGCAGATCCTATTGAATTCAAATACATTCTAAATGTCAGATTTAAAAATTATTTTTCCTTTCGATTCCATTTATATTGAAGACTGTGTTAGTCGTATTTTCAAGTAACGCATAGATTTTCTGCTAGGGAGCGTAAAGGTAAATCATAGTTTTTCCAATATCTCTGTTTCTAAAAGTCCGATTCGAAAAT
Organism: Macrothele yani; assembly: GCA_039090855.1. Lineage (NCBI taxonomy): Eukaryota > Metazoa > Arthropoda > Arachnida > Araneae > Macrothelidae > Macrothele > Macrothele yani. The sequence continues at coordinate 637,494 of CM076997.1, forward strand.
TTCTGCGTCGGATACAGCTCCTGGTAAATATTTCTTATTTTTGGAAAAGAATGGCTTGGCCACCAGAGGGCGTAATTGTTTATTTTGCCTTCTGGTGTATTTCAATGAAATCTGAGCTGCTAAAAACCCAATTGAAAATATTATTTCGTGAACCGATGCCGCTCACCTCTTGTAACCTTTTCAGAATACCTCCTGCTTAAAATAGTGCATAGTTTTTTCACCAGGGGCATAGATGTATGTCTTGATTTTGTGGATATCTCCGTTTCTATGAGTGCGGGTTGAAAAATTCTTTCTTTGTTGAACATTTTCGGTGCAAAATGCTGCTTATATAATTTCAGATTTTTTTAACGCACAGGTGTGCCACTAGAGGCCGTAAGTTCACATTTCCGTTTACCGCAACATATGCGGGAAAAAAAACATTGGGGGAAAAAATTTTCGATCAAGTACTATGAAAACTCCTTATGTGTATTTTCTTTTCAAAATAATGCACAATTTCGATGCTAGGAGGCGCAGATATTTAATCTATTTTTCTCAATATCTGTACTTTTGAATGTTCGATTTAAAAAACTTTTTTAACAGCCCAATAAGACCAATTGTGAATAAAAGTTTAACGCCAGCCATTAATTTGGAGAAAACTCTATATCAATATCTTAAACCATTCTACAATAATCATCCATACAGTGTGGATAACTCAACAAAAGTTATCGATAAGATCAAAATTATTAACAATACCGATTATAACTTATACAGTTTGGACATCATGTCATTGTATCCAAATACACCAATTGATGTGGCAGTTGGACTGATTAATAAAAGGTTATCAGAAACAACTAATGAAAAAGAAAGACTTATCAACACTTTAAAATTCATTAGTAATAACTATTTTACGTTCAACAATAATATATATAAACAGCAATATGGTGCTACTCCTATGTGGGATGATATAAAGAAATTAGCTACCTATTCTACCCTTAAATGTACAGCCATTCGGGAAACCTTGGAGATCATTACCGACAGCGATATTTGCAATGATAGCGTCTCACTCGAATTGCCACGAATTTGGAACCAGTTCTTCAAGTAACTCCTTCTCCCTACCAGGATGCCTATGAAACAAAAAGGATAAGGCGGCTAGCCCTACACAACACAAGTCGGCCGCATTATCCTTTTTGTTTCGTAGAGCGTATTCACACTGATAATCTATCAAACTTCAGAATAAGGAGATTAAATTCATTTTTAATCTAGCTTCTCAGTTTGGCTACACACGCGATTTTGTTGTACGTCAGCTTCAACGGTGTCAACGATCCATGTATACTAAAAGAAGTAGCGAGGATGTTGACAGGTACATTGGATCTGTGGATTATGTCCGTGATCTACTTCACATCTTAAAGAACGCTTGTCATAAGCAAGGTATGGATTTTGGTTTAAAGACAATAAAGTTATTTTCATTATTAAGGAAGGATCGTGACGAAGTTAGTATGCTTCAGAGACATGGTGTTTATTCCATCCAGCTTAAAGCTACCGACCCCAATGCACATGATACTAAGTATGTGGGATCCTCACTTCGAACAATTGGTACACGTGTATCTGAACACAAACGTAACGTTGGAACTAGTTCGAATGCCACAGCTTTATCTAGGTTAGTTAATCAAGGTAATCATGTCCCGGAGTGGAATAACTCCTAGTTCATTGCACCAGCTACTACAAAATCTGACTTATTGTTTACTGAAAGTTTGTACATAAATACAGTATCTTTGCTGACCACTGTTGTAACGATGACATGCCATGGATTCTACCGACCTCATGGAAATATTTTATATCAAATCATTGTACACACTATCAGAACTCTTAATCGTGTTTTGTAGCTTATTTGTATACATGTCAAATGCGTCTGTGAAGGATTGGAGCAACACCTTGCCATGCTGTTGCATTGTGGGTGATTACTTTCGGCTATATAACTACGGTGCTTCACCCTCACTGTGCCTGATGACGAACCCATAGTGGGTTTGAAAGATCTTGCTATTGTTTTTAGCTGGTTTTAATTGTAAATAAAAGTTTCGTCTTTTAAATGTTGCAATTATTTTCATTAATAATCGTGTCTCGACAGCATTAAGAATCTTGTGTATTTCAAATGGCACGACTCGGAAAGGAGCCTTGGAAATAAAAGTTTCCAATCTTTCGCTCAAAGATGACTTTATCGAGGAAGGTAGACAGCAAACTGAATAATAAAACACTTCAAAGATCTGCCAAGTGTCCCGGATTCCGTCTGATTTCGAAAATATTTTCCGGGAATCCGATTTTTCTACAAAAAATCCGGTTTTGTGATTCTCTTAATTTTTTATTATGCATGGTATTTTCCTCATATTAATGGTATCGGCCATCATTTTTCTTCAGCGTCAACGCTGGGAGTGGATAACAAATGTTTTTTTGTTAATCCACGGCACTTCAAGGTCGCAAGCCCCACGATTATAGCAAGACAGTCGGTGGCTTGGAAAGTTGAAGTACGCTGATTTGTGACGCCACATCCACGGCGCCTGTGCGGTGCTCGCGCTGAGATGGGAATTCTGCGCCAAAACAAAAATATTATTTCATCTTGCTACAAATGCCAGATTTTGCGCCAGAACCGCCGTGCCCCGTGATCATCGTCGGGACTTGAACACAGTACATTCCCCGTGCATACTGTTCCATTTGACGCTGAGTAAGACAAGTGGGAAGAAAGATTAAGACTCCAAGTACTACGGGTTTTACGAAGTTACTATGGAAAACATCCAGTATCTAAGTGAAATAACGTTATTAAACGTCTGTGTAAAGTTTATTTTCGTATTTTCAAGATGTTTCGATTGAAAAAACCGGGGAAAAGTCGGCAAATCGCGCAAATGTTTGTAATCACATCGAAATGACTGCTGTAGCAGCAATGAGAATGTCACGTCGTTTTCCGTTTCCGCATATTAAATTTTTCTCGGTTTTTTTTTCTCCGCCTGATTATATATACACTGGCGGAAAGTGAAAAAAGAACACCAAGAAGGAATTGGCGGACGATCATGAAATTTACATATGTTAATTGGGTCGAGTTTACGTAGGTGTGATGTTGATTTCGGGACCAACCGGTTAGCGCTTACGCCACAGCGCGGCATAATATGCAAATTATCGTCGGTGGTATTTAAGGAGTACGGCGAAGTGAATGTAATCAGTCGTCGGCGTACGGACACGCGCGAAGACCCGAGGAATATGGTGTACTTACGTATTTTCGGTCTAGTGCAGTAGTGAAGAGCAAAGTACGTGGGAGAAATCCTTTTCATAATTTAGCTGCATGGAGTTGAGTTGCTTTATCACTAAGTAATTCTCATATAGTTTGTGGTCGTCAAGGATTTGACTGTGAGTTATTTTTATTTCTTGTTCTTTAAACTTCAAGTTAGAAGCTTTATTTTTGTTTTCCGGTTCCAGGCCAACCGGGGCTCTGTGCCTCCGGAATGGCGAACTTTTTGAACCGACCTGAAACCATTCAGGTTACTCATAATGGGAAGTACCCCAATGTCAACATTCTTAAGGAATTTGTCGACAAACTTGACTATCCGGAACATTTGCACACAGTCCAGCGACTTAACAATGGACTTTTCACAGTGCGTTTCCAAACTGCTGCACAAGCACTGCACTACCTTGAGCACCCCTTGACAGCCTACAAGGACGTTGCGGTGAACATTTCGCCAGTAGATGACGGCATTCGTACTGTCTATGTCAAACTCGTGCCCATTGACATCCCTAATGAGAAGACCTCTACGGCACTTACTGGATATGGGGAGATTGTCACCCCCATTCAGAATGAGCGGCACACACTCAAAGGTCTGGAACATGTTTATAGAGGCACAAGAATTGTTCGCCTGCGTATGACAAAGCCAGCACCCAATTTCCTTCAAGTGGGCCGTTGGAAGGCCATGGTCACATATGCTGGCATGATACGCACATGCCGTAAATGCGGTAATGCTGGCCACATTGCTCCTCAGTGCCCGTCCTGAGCTTGCCCCAACTGTAGTACGGTGGGACACTTAGAGATCTCGTGCGAGCAAGCCTGCTCCAAGTGCGGTGCGGATTCTCACACCAAATCCAGATGCACCCAGTCATCCTTCGCAGATGTTGTAGCTAGGCCTTCAACAGCTCCCCTTGTTTTCAATGAGGAGTTTCCAGAGCTACCCTCCACCAGTACTATTGTTGTTCCCGGGAACTCTGGTGTTCCTGATGCAGTTGTTACCATGGACCCGGAACATGTTGCTTCTTTGAAATTACCGGTTGTCATACCTGTCGATCCGCCTTCCGAGAATGTCGTGACTTCTGTTAATCAAGAGACCTTGGTTGTTGACAGCCGCGTCGAGCCTGGAGCTTCTTCTGCTGTTTCACCAGTGCAAGATCTTGAGGTTCTTGAAATGCCATCTACAGAGGTCACCTCACTGCCTCTTGCCGTTGAATCGGCTGTTGTTATTAAGTCTGAGCCTCCCATGGACGCCGACGTATGTACCGAGGTCCATGTGCCTCATTCACCTGACGCCCAAGTCGGACTTGTTACCACTGTTGCATTTACAGAGGTTATTTCGGATGATGACAACATTTACATAGATTCCGTTGATGATGTTGCTTTCACCTCTCCTGTCGGAACTGTCTCCCTCCCTTCCACCTCCGGGGACAAAGTTGTACCCGTCATCCATTCCAGCAGGCAGCCGGGACGTGTTCCTCTTACCATCCACAATGTTACTCCTTCCAGAGAGACTCGTCCTGCTGACCATTCCTTCCGTCAACAACGACAGTCCTCTCCATCTTCGGAGGGCAGGACTCGCGGAAGCCGTTCGGCAAGTGTTCATCCTGGCCGTCGGGAAAGATCTCCCGTCCAACTGGAGGAAGGGGAACTTCCCCGAAGTAGCTGCCGACGGAACCGTCGCCGGAATCACAACCGCTCCACCTCTGGAGATTGGCATCGTCAGTTCTAAGTGCCGGTCCACGTTTCTAAAACGGGTGGGCTAATTTGAACCTACCCTCCTTACTGGCCTTTGTTTTGTGTATTTTTGTATTTCAATTATCTGCTTAACCTTCAACCTTAAAGTTTCAACATTAAATATTCAGGGACTTCGGTCCCGGTCAGTAAGGCGTTGGCTCATCGGCTGGATTATGACCCAGGATATTGATATCCTGTGTGTGCAGGAAACATTTTTTCACAATTTTAGGCATGTTTCGGATTTTCGTCATTACACTAATGCCCCGTGCTGGTTTAGTCTTTCTCCGACTAGTAGCAGGGGCGTCGGAATTATTGTCAACCCTAACTTCAAGGGTCGACAACTGAAATTTCAATATGATGACGAGGGACGAGTGGCTGCTGTCAGCTTTGCCCTCACTGAGTTTAAAATTCGCGTTATTTCAGCCTATGCGCCATTGGAACCCGCCCAACGGGGTAGATTCCTCAGGTGTCTTCCTTTATTTGGGGGGGTGAATACTTCCTCATTTTGGGGGGTGACTATAATCTTGTAACGGAGCCTCTTGATAAACAGGGGGTACCTGGCAGAGGGACTCGTCCCGTGCTGTCTTCTCCGGGTTCATGTCGGGGGCGGGGCTGGTGGACGCCTGGCGTTGTACTCACCCTGGGGTCTTCGACTGGACTTGGACGGATGGCTCGGTTCGGGCCCGCCTGGACAGGATTCTTGTGGGGGGCCCTGGGAATTGTGACCTTGTGTCTTTTGTTCATTGTGATGTTAATTCTGTGTTTCTCCGTGTGAGTGACCATCATGCCGTTTCTGGTGAGATCGTTTTAACAGGGGCCCGGACACGAACTCAGGGCCCGTGGAGGATGAATCTGAATCTTCTCGAAGATGACGACATCCTTCAGGGCCTTGAGAGGTTGCTTCGGCGTGAAATTCAGTTTGAGACTCATCACACTGGTGAGTGGTGGGAGGGGGTTAAACTTAAAGCGAAGTCTTATTTACAACTTCAGGGGAAACTTTTGGCTCGTCAGCGGCTTTTAGAGCGAACTCGCCTTGTCTGTATGTTGCGTGCATGCAAAGCCGGGCAGCAAATGGGAGCGCAGAATGCTGGTATGATTGCTGAACTTCAAGCTCAGTTGACAGATTTATATTGTAAAACCGGAGAAAGATGCACACACGACTCTATTTCACAAAATTTAGAAAACGAGATTTCACTTGCAAGTTTTTTTGCGAAATCTCACAGAAACAAAATTATTTCCCAGGTAATTCCTGGCTTACAGCATGAGTCACGCTTCGTGACCTCTCAACCAGAAATTCCCCGCACGGAGATAACTGGTTTTCCAGTTATTTGGGGAGCGGCGCCCCCACGGCCCGAGCTGACCTTGTGACTGGTCAACATCTGATGTCATGCCACCGCTTGTTTTTTATTTCGGTGCTGTTGGTGTTTGCAGGGACGGCTGTTCATCCAGCTGTTGGGGAGTCGCGGCCATACGATCCCGAGCTGGTCTTGTGTCTCGCTTTTTTGTTTTTATTTATTTTCTCCACTGGCTAGTTGCCCGTGTTGTTTACTCTACCTAATCGCTACCACGTTATGTACTAACACCCCGGTTTTGTAGTTTTGTTACCCTCCACTACTAACTGTTTTATATTAACCGCTCAGTTCGTAGGTTGCTGAGATTCCGTTTAGGTTCCCTTCCAGGATTTGTCTTCTTTGGATTTCTTTTTTCCTTTTAGCTGGTTTGGGTGCTAGACCTACCTGCATGTTTGCCGCGTGAGGAGACCCGTGAGGCGGAAATGGGATGTCTGGCGGCTGAGGTCGCAGGAGACCGGAGCAGTGCCTCCTGTGTACCAACACTCCTCTTCGACCCCGGCTTCGCTGTAAACGGAAGGCTAGAGACTAACCCACCTCTAGTCAGAAGTCTTGTACCAAGTTGTGTACAGGGCTTTAGCGGCTTTTTTGTCGTATAGCACGGCAGGGTAAGCCCGGGGGCTGTGGGATCATGCCAAAGGCGTTGGCATGACGGTACCAGGAGGCCGAAGTGTCCGCCGAGTGCGTGTGATCACAGCCAACGGACTATATCTGCAACGTATAAGCTCCAGAACTGTGTCCAGCGTCATTTTCTTGGCTTGCGGACCTCCAGTTCTCCCTTGTAGGGCTCGGTGGTGGGTGGAGTAGTCTGCAGACGAATCCTTCTCCTTTTTTTCCATGGGTAAAACCAAAAACAAACGCTCCAAATTCACGTCACCTGAGAAAATGATCGTTGACAACGACTCTCCTTCGTCTTCTCAACCTACCAAGTCTTAACCTTAAACGATCTTTCGACCATGACCTGGACCAAGAATGTGGAACCTCTTCTTCGGCAGCTGTACCAGTCGCTCCGAAGCGTCGTCTCCCCTCGATTGCTGTGAATACGCATGCTACACACTTAGTTGTAGAATCCATCGATCCCAATGAGAGACTGTCCACCAGATCTCCCTTTTTCATTTCTAAAGCTTTGGACGCTGCGGTTGGCCCCTTGAAGTCTGTGAGGAAGCTTCGCTCTGGGGACCTGCTTGTGCAAACTTGCAGTGTTTCTCAGAGTAACACTCTTCTGCACCTCACTAGTCTTCAAGGCATTCCTGTCAAAGTGACAATTCACCCGTTTCTTAACACCTCTCGGGGTGTTATTTCGGAGTTTGATCTCTTGCCGTGCAGTGAGGATGAATTGGTGAGTGAACTTGCAGATCAGGGTGTTATTGCTGCACGTCGTATGATGTTCTGGCGCGATGGTTCTTTGGTTAAGTCTAAAAATGTTATCTTGACTTTTAACTCCCCGAAAGTTCCGACCGAAATCAAGGCTGGCTACTTGGTCTGTGGAGTTCGCCCGTACATTCCCAGTCCTCTGCGCTGTTTCAGGTGCCAGAGGTACGGACATTCACAACGTTTCTGTAAGAGTTCCGCTCGTTGCGCAAATTGTGGCTCCAGTGAACATGACGGGGAAGGCTGCACTTCTGCGGCCTGCTGTGTTAACTGTGGTGAGGCCCATGCAGCTTAATGCAGCTTACTCCCGCAACTGTTTGAAATGGAAGGACGAGATGGCGATCCAGCGCCTCAAGACCCTGGAAGGCCTCTCGTACCCTGCTGCCAAGGCCAAGTTGGGTATACCCACCAACCGACAGCGTACGTTTGCCGCAGTAGTTCAGTCTCTGCCACAACCCGTGCAGCCCTTTGTTCCGCGCCCTGTAGCTCTCGCCGCACTTGCCAAGCGATCTACAGCTGAACAAGCGACACAGGTGGATTTCCCCGAGCTCCAGATTTTTCGAATAGCTGAGTCTGCGCCTTCTCTTTTGAAGACGACCGACTCTTCCAGTTCCTAGCAGAAAGCCTGCACGTGCGGAAGACCCGGCCCTCAATCCGCAAAGGTGTGCAGTGTCCATCCAACTGTCGCGGTCCACCTGACCAACATTGCAACTGTCTCGGACTCAGCGAGGTCCCCAACCACAACCAACATTATAGAGGAACATAGGGGGGAGGAGAGTGACAGTTCGTCCCCAGCCTCAACCAACATTGCAGAGGAACATGGGTGGGAGGAGAGTGACAGTTCGTCCCCGCCCTCGGCCAGCATTGCAGAGGAGCGTGGGGGGAGGAGAGTGAAAGTTCGTCCCCCTCCTGGCGACTCATCCTTTGTGTAGTTGTGTTCGATTTCGTGATGTTTTTTGTCTTTCTCATTCCTCAGTTTTACTTAGTCGGCTTGTTTCTCACCGTTGTGCCATGTTTTTCGTGCTGTTTGTTTCATTGTCTTTTTCGGCCCTTCCTTCGTACTCATGGTTCGGTTTTTCTTGGTCAGCCAGATTTGGGGTTTTATGTCCCGTTTTTTAATTCTGTCTGTTTGTCTTGTGCCTGGCGCTCTTTGGCCAACCATGGCCCTTGCGCCAATAAAATCCACTAACCAACCAACCAATCACCGAGCTCCAGCTTATTCGACCAGCTGAGTCTGCGCCTTCTCTTTTGAAGACGACCGACTCTTCCAGTTCCCAGCAGAAAGCCTGCACGTGCGGAAGACCCGGCCCTCAATCCGCAAAGGTGTGCAGTGTCCATCCAACTGTCGCGGTCCACCTGACCAACATTGCAACTGTCTCGGACTCAGCGAGGTCCCCACCCTCAACCAACATTATAGAGGAACATAGGGGGGAGGAGAGTGACAGTTCGTCCCCAGCCTCAACCAACATTGCAGAGGAACATGGGGGGGGGGAGAGTGACAGTTCGTCCCCGCCCTCGGCCAGCATTGCAGAGGAGTGTGGGGGGAGGAGAGTGACAGTTCGTCCCCCTCCTGGTGACTCATCCTATGTGTAGTTGTGTTCGATTTCGTGATGTGTTTTGTCATTCTCATTCCTCAGTTTTACTTAGTCGGCTTGTTTCTTCTCACCATTGTGCCATGTTTTTCATACTGTTTGTTTCATTGTCTTTTTTGGCCCTTCCTTCGTACTCATGGTTCGGTTTTACTTGGTCAGCCAGATTTGGGGTTTTATGCCCCGTTTTTTAATTCTGTCTGTTTGTCTTGTGTCTGGCGCTCTTTGGCCAACCATGGCCCTTGCGCCAATAAAATCTACTAACCAACCAACCAACCAACCAGAAATTCACAATTTGGTTTTTTCGCATTTCAGAGACCTGTTTGCATCTGATGAAGTGCAGCAGTCGCCCGTCGACTCTTGGGTCGCTGACGTGACCCAACTCGACGCCACGGCTTCTGTGCTTACATCGGGCCCTGTCCGTATTTCTGAGGTGAGGCAAGCCATTGCCGGCTTGCGTAATGGTCGCAGTCCGGGTACTGATGGCATCCGTGTCGAATTTTATAAACGTTTTGTTGATTTGCTTGCTGAACCTCTGTGATGTTTTTAATCATCTTCTGTCAACTGGGCAGTTAACCACGACGATGCGGCTTGGTCAGATCGTTTTGGTTAAAAAGCGGCGTGATGGTCCTGGTCGTCATTTGGGAGAGTGGAGACCCATCACTCTTCTCAATTACGATTATAAGATTTTGGCTAAAGTCCTTGCTAACCGACTGATTAGGGTTATTTCTGGCCTAGTAGGCGTGTGCCAGGTTTCTGGAATCTCGGGGAGGAGAATTTTTCAAAATTTAGTCCTCGTGCGGGACAGTATTCACTACCTCGACCGCAAGAGGTTGAAGTGCTGTATCCTTTCTTTGGATCAGAGCAAAGCCTTTGACAGGGTCTCTCACAAGTGCCTTGTGACCCTGTTGGAGGCTTGTAACTTTAGCCAAGATTTTGTACACATGGTGAAGGTCTTGTATACTGATATCTTTAGTTTTATCCCAGTCAACGGTCAGCCTACGGACTGCTTTCCCATCCGGAGAGGGGTCCTCCAAGGCTTCCCGTTGTCTACTGCACTGTTCGTACTGAGCATTGAAACTCTCCTTAAGAAGATTCAATCTGCACCGAATATCTCTGGCATCCCAGTTCCGGGTTCGAGATTTACAACAGCTGAGCTCAAATACCTTGCGTATGCAGATGACGTTGTTCTCTTCCTTCGGGATGAGATTTCCTTCAGAAATTTGTTTCATGTTTATAATGTTTATGCGGACAGTGCAGGAGCTGCATTGAATGTGGATAAAACTAAAGCCTTGTGTTTTGGGGATTGGTCACCTGACGTTTTGCAGTTTGTATGCTCAACCGATGATCCCATAAGGGTCCTCGGTGTTTACTTTGATAAAAAGGGGGTTCACCGTAAGACATGGCGCTCTGTTCAACAGAAGCTCACGTCGGAATGTGCTTGGTGGGAGGGCTGCCAAATTTCTTTTTTTAATAGGGCTAAATTGGCTAACAGTCTCTTGGTTTCCAAAATTGCTTTTTGCGGTACCCTACAACCCCCGACGTACAGGGTCCTTTTGGCTCTAAATTCTCTAATTTTTCGATTTGTTTGGGGAACTAGAGCTGTCCTTTCTCGGGATTGCCTGGTTCAACCAGTCCATCGGGGGGACTGGGTGTTCGGCACATTCTTGCGTGGTGTCGCGCGTTGATGGTTTCTAATGTGGCCTACATCCTGAAAAGTGATTCTCATCCTAGCTTTAACTTCGCGTGTTATTTCATTTCCTATAATCTTAGGTTATTTTCTTTCGCTTGTAACTACCTTGGGCCTAGAGCTCCGAGGCCCGGTGGACCACATGGCACTACCATTTGTGAGGCTAGATTGTTAACTAGCCAGAACATCAGGTGTTGCTCTTGGCATGAACCCGATGCCCTTTATAATGTATTCTTGCCATCCTTTGCTCCTCACATTCAGCGCAGGTTTCCCGCCTTGGGGATGAACTGGAGGGTCGCATGGGCCAATGTTGCGTTTGCAGGTGTGGAAGGTCGTGTGCGTGACCTGCAGTGGCGCTTGGCCCATGGGGTGATTTTCACCCGTGATTCCCTTTTTCGTTGGGGAGTCGTCGACTCCCCGGACTATCCCCACTGCGGACAGCCGGAGTCTTTATTCCACCGATTTGTGAAATGTAATTTTGTTCGAAAAGTTTGGCAACTTTTGTCTAGATGGATTTCTGTTAATATGTGTAATTTTAAAATTATTGTTTTTAAGCACCCGCTACCTGTTTCCGGTCAGCGTGCTTATGGTTTAAAGGTGATCCTTGCTACTGCTTGTACTGTGTTACATGATACTGTTCTGTCTGACCAAGTTAGGCTCTATTCGAATAGGCCTGATGTGGTCGCTCTCTTTGTCAAGATCAGATTGCGTGAGAGGGTGATTTCCGACTTTCACCACTGGCCGGAAGACGTTTTTCGCGTCCGATGGCTTTGTTGGTCTCGGCTGGTTTCCCTACGCAATAATGTGCTCTATTTTCGGTTCTGAATGTGTTTTCTGTTGGAGCATGTCGCATGCCTGACGACCGCTGCTCTTTTTATTTGCTTGTCTAGATCCTGTGTTTGCATCATGAATTGTATTTACATGCTTTTCTACTGTGTATATATTGTCTTTGTCTGCATTTGTCTATGCTTGGCCCGCGCTTTTGTTCTGTCTGTTGTCTGTGGCAGGTGTTGTGCTTCTCGGACGACAGTTCAGACCACTTCCTGCGTCTTTGTCATGCCTCTCGGGCGGGGAGGGGTGTGACAAATGACTTTTCATGCCTTTGTTTTGGTTGGAGGTGCTTAGATGTGGGTCCACTTTTTCTCTAAGCACATCCACCCTGTTTTCAGAGATACTTCTTCCCTGAAAGTGCTATTGCTTGTGTTCCGTCTTCCGAGTTTGGTAAGTAACGTAGTTTCTTTTTAGTGTGTGTATGTGTGTGTTTCACCTCGATGATGATAGTGCCTTGGCTGACCCATAATATGGGTTTCAGCAGAACAGTGTACAGCCTTGTGCTGTACCCCAGATAACTAACTGAGAAGAAGCTGCAATGCCTGGACATGGAAGACGTGTACGATTTCAGCAGTTATCGGACTTTGAGCGAGGTCGTCTAGTCGGACTACGAGAGGCCGGGTGGTCGTATCGTCGTATTGCGGGGCGAATTGGACGGGAAGTATCGGTGGTGGTACGATGGTGGCATAGATGGTCCGAGGAACATTCCCACACGAGAAGACGTGGAACCGGTAGTCACAGACAGACTGATGAGCGGACCGAACGACGCATAAGAAGAGCGGCGTTGTCAAGCAGAACATCCACTGCGACGCAAATCCAAGCTGCCGTTGCACCTGAGGTGACTGTGCGAACAATCCGCAACCGTCTACTGGGTGCAGAACTACGTGCACGTATGCCTCTGGCATGTGTACCTCTGACTCCAGCCCACCGTCAGGAACGGCTGCAGTGGTGTCGCCAACGTCTGCACTGGAGAACGTAATGGCAATCTGTCGTGTTCAGCGATGAAAGCAGATTCTCCTTGGGAGCCTCCGATGGCCGTATGCGTGTTCGCAGACGCACAGGGGAGCGCCTCCACCCTTCTTGCATCCGCCAGCGACAGACAGGGCCTACACCTGGTCTCCTGGTGTTGGGAGCGATCAGCTATCACTCCCGTACACAACTAGTGTTTGTACTGGGTACGTTCAACAGCACCTCCTACATCAACAACATCATTCAACCCGTTGTTGTGCCATTTGTAAGGTCGGTCCATCGTGGTGTTTTCCAGCAAGATAATGCACGCCCACACACGGCCCGTGCAACGCAACATGCACTTCAGGGTGTGAGATAACTTCCATGGCCTGCATGTTCACCGGATTTGTCCTCCATTGAGCACGTGTGGGATTTTATGGGACAACGACTTATCCGGTCTCCACGGCCTGCCACAACCATCCCCGATGTACGCGTCCAGGTTGAGGATGCTTGGAACTCAATACCCCAAACTTACATCCAACATCTGTACAACAGACTCCATGCCAGAATTGCACAGTGTGACGCAGTTCATGGCGGTTCAACCTCGTACTAACCATGTTACATGGAAATGTTATTTTTCAGTTTACCAGCAAATACAGCTGTATTTTGCCATAATGTTTTGATCACGTTATCCTCTGTATTCCGTTATTATGCTGTATAAATTTCGTTGGTATCAGACGTCTCCTTCTTGGTGTTCTTTTTCACTTTCCGCCAGTGTATATGCATTTTTATTTTTGTGTGTGTGTTTTTTCTGTGTGTGCGTGTTATCGTTTTCCTCGTTTTTAATATTTTCGGTAATAGTAAAAAAGCGACTTCGTATTTTTTAAGAATTTTTTCGAATGAAATGCATGTTTCCTTTTTCTAATGTACATAGTTCTTCAAAACTAATAGAGAGCAATCGTTTTCACCCCTTTTCGTTTTATTAAACGAAATTAAATTTCTAGATCAGTATTTAATCTGCCTGTGGTGGAATCCGCGCTACTTCCGTGTCCCGTAAAATTGTTTCACGGTAGAGTGAGCAATGAGAGTATCGAGTTTTCACATTTATTTTCCATAAAATTCGTGTTTTTCAATTTCTTAGTGACTTTTTACTCATACATGATATTCTTCCATGGATTCGCGGAATTCCGCTTTTTCTGTCATCATTTGGGTCATTCTCAAGATCGATGCAAAACTGAAGAGAAGCTGTTTTTAGGGGTGGGGGTCTTAAACCTAAAATATATAATTTTAGTATTTATAAATTGTAATTATGCGCACTGCTGAACGCGCGTTGATGATGTTCCGGTTTTTGATTTTGAAAAGTTCGCAGCTCTGACTTCAACAAATTGAACGCTTTGGCTTTACTAGATGATAAATGAACAGATGCGATTGTAATTATTCACTCAAAGAAACGAAGCGTCATGTTGGTTGTGCACGTGGTACTGTGGAAAGAATAATTATTTAAAGAACTGGTTCCAAATTCGTGGAGATCCCAGAGAGACTATCTTTGGAAACCTCACTGTTGGTAGTGATCTCTGAGGTTTCGCGAACGGCAGTAGATTTAGGCGTGGAGTTGGTAGCTAATTTCTTTATATTATCCCTCGTAGGATCAGCGGACTTGAACTTGATTTCTCTGGATAGGGCAATGGTTATTTTTTCTGTCTCTTTTATGTTCGTTGGTTGTAATTCTAAAGGAACGTTTGGTCATTCAGATGTGGTATCACTTGGAGCTGCCCCGATATTGTAGAGGGATGGCATAAACACCTACCTTGTTGAAAAGAGGGGGAGTTGTCAGTATTTCTCTTAAGAATGGCATATAAAGATGGCAGATACCTTATGCCGACACTAAAGTTCATCCTGTTGAGCTCTTTGTCGAGTTGATAGGAAACATTTGGTATGCAGGGAATGAAGCCAAGGTAGCGTATTCATATTCAGTAGAGTGGTGTCCGGATAATAAATGTAGGGTAGTGTATATAAAGCGAAAACATGACCAGCGCGTCTTCATGCAGATCTAAGCAACTGCAAGTAAATACTGCGAGAGTGAAGCCGATGAAATGGTATAAGTAACCCCTGATACTGAGCTCTGTTAATCAGTGCTATTGTTCTTCAGATGAGAAAGGCAACAGACGGAAGCGACTTTGACAAAGGCCAAATTGTAATGACCAGACGACTAGGTCAGAGCATTTCTGAAACAGCAAGGCTTGTGGGGTGCTCACGGTTAGCCCTGGTTAGTACCTTCAAAAAGTGGTCCGAGGAGGGAGAAACCACGGCTCATCGACGTGAGTGAAGGCTATCCCGTATGGTACGAGCAAACAGAGGGGATGCTGTGGAGCAACTCGCCGGTAAGTTAAATACGGTGACGCGATTAATGTGTCACAACATACAGTACATCAAACTCTGCTGAAAATGGGCCTGCGTAAAACAGGCCACTCTGAGTTCTTATGCTGACCTCCGTTCACCGTCAAAGCGCCTACAATGGGCATGCGAGCTTCAAAACTGGGCCTTAAATGATTGGAAGGTCGTCTGGTTCGACGAATCTCGCTTCCTTTTGCACCATGTGGACGGCCGGGTTTGTTTTGGAACCGCAAATCGGATTTTGTAGCGTCCATGGTAAGAATTGTTTTGGTGAACGCGGAGGACCAACATCATATTAGTCAGGTAGTCATGATGTTTTAACTCTTCCTTGTACATATTTTGTCTCATATGTTTGCCAAAAAATTGGGAGGATGGGAGGAATACTAATTCCTTGCTAAAGCAAAAGTGTCCTGCACATAAAAAAATGGTATTTTTTCACGATGCTGCAGAATAAAAAAAAAAAAAAAAAAAAGGAAATAATAAACACCATGTACATGTGTATTACAAGTTCTTAATTTCTGTTTCCGTTGGTAAGAGAATAGGAATCGTCTATAATAGCCATGACGCAATGAATTAGGCTTTTTTTTTTTTATTGAAGGTTTAACGACCACCGGGAGCAACTCAATGGGCTATAAGCGGTCACCCGTCCCTAATTTAGGGCCACTGGTTCCAGGGAAGGGAGAGAGCCAGTGCCGTAAGACCAACACAACATCCATGCCTCATCGGGATTCGAACCCGGGCCCCTTTCGGACAAATGATCAGAGGCCATCGCTTAGACCACTGCGCCACCGGGGCGGCGAATTAGGCTTTAACTGGGTATAGTTTTACATAAGCCTTGTTCCTCGGAACAACTTTTTTTTTTTTTTTTTTTTTTAATTGGAGGTTTAACGACCACCGTGAGCAACTCATTGGGCTATAAGCAGTCGCCCGTCCCTAATTTAGGGTCACTGGTTCCAGGGAAGGGAGAGAGCCAGTGCCGTAAGACAAACACAACATCCATGCCTGACCGGGATTCGAACCCGGACCCCGTTCGGACGAATGATCAGAGGCCATCGCTTAGACCACTGCGCCACCGGGGCGGCTTTTTTTTTTTTTTGATTAGAGGTTTAACAACCACCGTGAGCAACTGAGTGTACTACGTATAAGCAGTCGCCCGTCCCTAATTTAAGGCCGCTGGTTCTAGTGAAGGGAGAGAGCCAGCGCCGTAAGACAAAGACAACATCTAGGCCTCACCGGGATTCGAACTCACCCATCTCGGACGAATGTTCAGAACCCATCGCTTATACCGCCGTCCGAAAGGGGTCCGGATTCGAACCCCGGTGAGGCATGGATGTTGTATTTGTCTTACGGCACTGGCTCTCTCCCTTCCCTGGAACCAGTGGCCCTAAATTAGGGACGGGCGATTGCTTATAGCCCACTGAGTTACTCACGGTGGCCGTTAAATCTCAAAAAAAAAAAAAAAGTTACCTCGGAGACTTGCTTCCCAAATTTGGACCAATCAGCTAGTCTCCCTAGCAGACAAGCCTGCAGTACTCCAATGGCATATGTCTTCCACAATTATTTTCTTCTGACCACTCCAATTTCTCACAGAATTTTCCTTAAAACCTGTCAGGACCACGAAGTAATTCAGCCGCGCCGCCTCGGTGGCGTAGTGGTCTAAGCGTTGGTTAATTACCATTCTGCTGGGAAGGACGCGAATTCAAATCTCGGTAAGGCATGGATGTTGTGTTTGTCTTACGGCTCGGGCTATTTCCCTTCCCTGGAACCAGTGGCCCTAAATTAGGGACGGGCGACTGCTTATAGCCCATTGAGTTACTCACAGTGGTCGTTAAATCTTCAATAAAATAAAAGCACTATCTGGTCGTTGCAGTCATGCATTCAGAAACTTTTGTTTTCATTGTTTTCGAACGATTTTTTTATTGTTTTTTTTTTTTTTTTTGGAGGTTTAACGACCACCGTTAGCAACTCAATGGGCTATAAGCAATCGCCCGTCCCTAATTTTGGGCCTCTGGTTCCAGGGAAAGGAGAGAGCCAGTGTCGTAAGACAAACACAACATCCATGCCTGACCGGGATTCGAACCCGGACCCCTTACGGACGATTGATCAGAGGCCAGCGCCTTAGACCACTGCGCCACCGGGGCGGCTTATTGGGGTTTAACGACCACCGTGAGCTACTCAGTGGTTACCCAACCCTAACTTAGGGCCACTGGTTCCAGGGAAGGGAGAGGGACAGTGTCGTAAGACAAACGCATCTCTGCGTCACGGAAATACGAACACAGACCTTTCCTAAAGGAATGCTCTGAAATCACTGTAATCCGTGCTGCTAACGAGTTTGAAAACCAGTGTACCATTTTGAATCTGGACCGCTATTGTCCAATGTTGGTTGGTACTACAAGAAACTGTTCTTAAAAAGTAGTTTTTCGTAGCGCACACTGAAATTTGATCATGCCGCTATATTTGGAACAATTTTAAACAGTTAACTGCCCGCTGGCACAGTGGTCTAAGCGCTGGCTTATGACCATTCGGCCAAGAAGGGTCCGGGTTCGAGTCCCGGAGAGGTATGGATGTTTGAGTTTGTCTTTCGGCATTGGCTCTCAGTGTGTTACTTGATCAACACTGGCTCTCTGTATACATTGGTCATTTAGCATACTGTAAAACCATGTTTGATGTGTACTTGCATATGTGAAACGTCTGTCTCTCGTCTATGTCTGCCTGTTTGTCATGTCTCTGTACCATCAGGTCCAATAAATAATTTTATGGACCTGATGGTACAGAGACGGGAAGATTTAGCCATCCACTGTAGAACGTGCACTTGAGAACTCCCAGTCAATCTGGTGTGTGGAATGCAACGTCACACACATTTATTTTTCGAAGCGCTGGAGAAGGGATTCTCTGATTTTTCCTATCTCGTGGTGTGGAAAGAACATCACACCAATGCGAGATTTTGAACGGACGGGTCATCCGGATAGTTCGGGCGCCACTATAACGAAGTAAATTTCTCCGTCATTTCTCTCCACGCCAGGATTCGAACCCGGGTCCCCTCATTCCGGAATAAGTTGCTCTACCAATTGAGCTACGCGGACGTTTGTTCTGACTGCTATCTGCGTTTATGTCGTGTGCGTCCTGCTGGCAGGTACGTCACAGGGGAGGAAGACGCCCTTATTTATTACCGGGGGCCAGTACCCGGGGTCCAGCGGCGTAACGTGCCCATCCGACGCACGGCGGATATTTAGTGAATCGAGAGTTCGTACCTGCTGGAATCGAACCTGATGCCCTTTCCGTGGCAGTCACGAACGTTGCCCACTAGGCCACCCGCGGCTTTATGTTTTGAGACTAACGCTTTAAGCTACCCGACTACCAAATGAAGTGCAGATGCTTGCTCGAAAGAAGGTGTATTTCCTCCCCATGAGCAATCATGACGTCAGCAGTCCTCCACGTAGAGGGTTTATGTAGGCGTGGTCTTATGACATCACTCGAATATCAAGTCGTTAAGAAACGTTTACTGAAATGAAATGAAAAAATAAAGTCATAGTAAAGAAAATACTAATACAATCGAATTTTAACTGCCATAGATCTGGATATTTCTCGTATCCCCATGAAAAGGCAAGATAGAAAAATTGATTAAGTCATACATTAAAAGCAAGAAAGAAAAGTAGCTAGCATATGAAAAATAATGAAGAAAGGCTTGTTAAAAAGAAATAGAAAAGTAAAGTCGGAATCAAAAAAATACTGTTGCAGTCGAATTTTTACCACTACGGATCTGTATATTTCACACAAATGCAAGCTTTTAGGAATACTTAAAAGTGAGTTTTGAAAAAATATTATGTTAATGAAGAAACAAAAAATATATCTGAAAGTTTTGTAGGTCTTGAAGAAACGTTGGTTAAATGAAATGAAAAAATAACGTCTCAATAAAAATAAGTGTTAATTTGTAAAGTTAGAAAAAAATAGACGAATACGCGAACATAAAATGATATTCGAAACATAGATTAAATTAAATAGGGGAAATATGAACAAAATATTTGTTAGAAAGAAATGTAAGAATAAAGAAAATACTGTTTCTATCGAATTTTAACTGCTATAGATCTGTATATTTCTTGTACATACACGAAATAGCGATATAAAAAATGGATTAAGTCACACATTTAAAGCAAGTAAGAAAAAAATAGTTTTAAGAGGGAAAAACAAATAAATCTGAAGTTTTATCACATCCAGAGATACAAGTCGTTAAGAAACGTTGGTTGAAATGAAAAAATAAAGTCAGAATAAAAGTATGCGGCGGTTTGAAAAGTTTGAAATAAAATAAGACTAATATGTGAACATGGAATATTTCAAAACATAGATTAAGTTAGATAAGGGGAATTGAGAAGAAAACGTCTGTTAGAAAGAAATGTAAAAATACAGTAAGAATAAAGAAAATATTGTTTCAATCGAATTTTAACTACTATAGATCTGTATATTTCTTGTACACATAAAAAAGCGATCAAACCATACATTAAAAGCAAGTAAGAAAAAAAAATAGTTTCAAAGGGAAAAAATAAAAATCTGAAGTTTCGTCACATTTTGCAGAATAGATATGAAGTCGTTAAGAAACGGTTGGTGGTTTAAATCTGAAAAAAAAAGGTACTGTTACGATCTAATTTTATGTATACATGTTATTGACCACCATTTCTGTCATGTGCTATATTTCTTGCACAAACATGAAACAGCCATATAGAAAAACAGATTAAGTCATACATTAGAAGTAAGAAAAGTAGTTTGCATAGGAAAAAGAAATAATAATGAAGAAACGTTTGCTTGTTTGAGTCAGAAAAAATAAAGCCTCGATAAAAGTAGATGTTAGTTTGTTTTTTTTTATTGGAGGTTTAACGACCACCGTGAGCAACTCAATGGGCTATAAGCAGTCGCCCGTCCCTAATTTAGGGCCACTGGTTCCAGGGAAGGGAGAGAGCCAGTGCCGTAAGACAAACACAACATCCATGCCTGACCGGGATTCGAACCCGGACCCCGATCGGACGAACGATCAGAGGCCATCGCTTAGACCACTGCGCCACCGGTGCGGCAGATGTTAGCTTGCAAAGTTAGAAAATAAAATAATGTTTGTATATCGAGAAGTTTAATGAGTACGCAAGCATTTAGAAAAAAAATAGATTAAGATATGCATTAAAAGGTACATTTCATTGATTAATCATAAAGAAATAAAAATACGAAAAAATAAAAAAAAATATTTTAGCTATGTATAAAAAATTGTGACTTCGGACAATGGAAAAAGGTACAACGTTAAAAGATGTAACAGAAAATGCCCTAAACACGTAAATACATTAATAAACAATCGTGTTTTGAGATTACATCTACAGCACAAAACTTTGGAAAACGTCTGTTGAAAATGCGTGAAGTATCCTCAAAGAAAATAAAAAAATCGTTACGTTGAAAAATTATGCATATAAAATGGGGAAAAAAAAGGAATAAATTCGTTGCAAAATTATCAAGTTATTGAAAAAAAAATCAGTCTTGGAGCTTTATGTGTCTAACAGAATCTCAAATGACGTCAACTTCTCCTCTTACCCCAGTTTTAATTCCTTGCATTTGTTCACAAGAAAAGCTTAGCACCGACCCCGTGGAGGAGAAAATGGCGTTGGCTGACGTCTTGGTGTTGCCTGCTAGCACTGCGATGTCATCCAACATAGTGACTCACCCCAAACATGTGGCATACAAAATGGCGAACAAAAGATCGCGTCTTCCGAGAAAGGAGCAACCACGTGGCGTGATATCATCCAACATGGCGACTAACACGTGGCGCACAAAATGTTATGGTTGGAGACAAAAGAAAAATGGTGTATTTTGAAAGATCAATAAAACAAACGTGTAAACTCTGCAGTTATTTAAAAAATCTAACACAGCTTATTTAAATGCGGTGAAACAAAATAACGCGTGACTTGTTTCCTTGGTATACGTTAAAGACGTGTTCACTTCGCACATCGCCATACGGCTTCCAGCATCCCCCTCTCCCTGACTACAGACTACCCTAGTGACGTCAAAATCCGGTGCGCGGGCCTGTAAGCCATAATTGGGTGACACCAAGGAAGTTAGAATAAGGTATCTGGAGATGCCTTTGTTAATGGAGCAGTACCACTTTACGTGAAGCTTGTAACCGCGAGTGACAGCCGTCAAAGTGTGGAAAAGCTGAAAGAAAGCTCCAATACTATTGCAATGCAATGTGTGTCGACCAGATCGCCTTCTTTCGTCGCAAATGTTTCGAATTTCGCATCATAACTTGCTTCCGATGTGTGAGAAAGTGCTAAATTTATAAAATTCTTAATTATTTTGAAGCTCCGTCCTATTTTTATTTTAAATTGAAATACACGAACATTAGTGCGAATTCAAAACAAAATATACCATTAGAGTTGAAAACTTTACGCGTCTATGAAGCATTATTCATTACGGTTTGATATTAACACAGTTTCTTCAACCAAAATCCACGCAATTCCAAAATACACCCGTTGAAATTACATAGGTGTTATGTAAACAACGTCAAATTCCCTCACCTGGCGGCTTCACGGTTAAGATACTCGGGGCATCGCTCGAGTGGTGATGTCATAAGACCACGCCCACATAAACCACCACGTAGAGAACTGTGACGTCATGATTGCTCAAGGGGGAGAAAAGACACCTTATTTCGAGCAAGCATCTGTACTTGATTTGGTAGTTGGGTGGATTAAGGGTTAGTCTAGAGATCTTATGGTCAGGAGTCGATCCTGAGGTGATCAGCGATTGATTGATTGTAGAGGATTTTAGGAAGGGAGTGTCTGACCCCAGGTCTTAAACAACCCTTAGAAATAGGAAGCTAGGAGATTTGGGCTAGAGTGACACGGAAGCGAAGTAGAAAGGGGGAGGAAGACGCCCTTATTTATTACCGGGGGCCAGTACCCGGGGACCGACGGCTTAACGTGCCCATCCGACGCACGGCGGGTATTTAGTGGATCCAGCGTTCGTGCCTGCCTGGGATCGAACCTGAGGTCTTTTCCGTGACAGTCACGAACGTTGCCCACTAGGCTACCCGCGGCCCATAGGTGATCAGCGAAAGATTTTTTACTCACTTTGAATGAAAATTTCCACAGCGTCGTGACGTCACGTCGTAAAATTTCCTCCGGGGAAAAAATGGACAAAATTTCCCGATGGGGAAAAATAGTATCGATCACGTTGGAAGAAAAATAAAATGGTGGACAAAAGATGGTTGTGAGAACGTTAAAAAAAACATGGTGACTCACCCAAAAACACGGGGCGCACAAAATGACAACGTGGTGAAAATAAAATGGTGAACAAAGGATTCAGAATTTCCTTGTCAGGAAAAGATGAAACTGATGGTGCTGGACGAGCAATCTAATCGAATCAACCACTGGCGAGGGTGGGCGCACACAACCGTAGCCGTAGATGACCACGTGGCGATCCAAGATGGCGTCGGAGAGGCCACGTGGTCCGTGGAGGTCTTTCTTTGTGATAGAAACCCTCTTTTTCCTCTAGTGATGCCAGATTCCGCACCCACCACTGAAGCGAATTGCGGTCCTTGTACGAAACGGGCCATTCAGCGAAGTAGGTACGGGTGCAGCAAGGTACGAACTGTGTGGAGGATGGGGTAGATCTCAAGCCTTTCCAATTCTTGTATTTTTCAGCCGACCACACTGAAGGTGTGACTTGGAGCATTATCCACTGCAGCACCGCCCGTTTCCTATTGAGGCGCTGGGTAGCGTTGGCACAGAGCATCATGGACCCGCTGCAGCTGTATGGCAAGAAGTCCGCGACAGCAGTCTGGCACAAGTTCCCTGCGCACGGGACCCTCACAATTCCACTAAATACTAAGTATAACTTTCTTCTTGAACCTCCCTCTTTGCACCACTGGCTGTGGCCATGTCAGGAAGCACAGCCAGTAGTGATATCACTTTTAATCACCTGTGACGATACGACGCCAAAATCTATCGTCCTGTGGATCTGACAGCAATCTGCGACAGAGACGAGCACTTTGTTCCGCCTGCTGGTGTGTCTATTCATAGGGAACCATTCGTTGGCGCCTGGAGAAGAAACCAAGTCGAGCAATGATGGATTGGGAAGACCCCACCCCAGATGTCAATTGTCGTGTACTGGCACCGGGCTTCACTGTCACCGCTTCGACCAGGCTGTCAGAAGAGATGTTTTATCTCATGGGCGTACCCGGCGTTTGCCGGGGGACTCCGTCAAACACCGTTTGGCTGTGTCGCCCAAGATATCTGTGTTACGTCATTTTCCCATTTCGACTCAAATTGCACAGAGCGTGTTTTCTATTTCCCTTTTAAGATTTGCCAAATCATGGAGCCAGTCTGCTGTCTTTGTTCAGATAGGGATGAGGATGTGAGTCGCTGGAGGATTCGGACAGATTGTTAACAACTTGCATCAGTGTCGGTCCTGCTTTATTTTGATTCCCCCAGAAGGTACTCTTGCTTTGACTTCTGGAAATTGTCCAAAGACGTTTAGAGCAATAAATTTAGACTGAGGTGGAATCTCACACTCTATCTTCAAGCAGGCAAAGTAAATGAGGAAGTTGGGGAAGAAAGGGCTTGTTGTGGGTTGTATAAGAGTGGTTGTAGATGGTGGGTATCATTCTTTGTCTAGTACTTCCCTTCCCTGCGGCTTTTATTTAGAAAGCCGAACCTTTTTTTTTTTTATGACCGGTCTATATTAACTACTGATACCCACTGATTCCAGAAAGCAGAAATTCTAATTTGGACAGAATTGATTTACACAGGTACAGCCGGAAAAACAATCTCGATGTTTGCGCTCCATCTCAGTTTCAGCTGGGTTGGAAATGTGGTGCCTCAAATACATTGCAAGAAATGTTTATCGTACACTGCTGGCCACCCAAAAGGCAACACCAAGAAGGACACGATATAGTAAAGCCAGATTTACTGGACACACAACAACAGATGCAAAGATGAAACGATTGAGCTTACAGCGTGCGACTTGCGGAACACGCAGACATCAATAGTTCGGGTGGCCACCATGGCTGGCAATAACGGCCGAGTCATCGAACGAAAGAGGCTTTGGATGTGGGCTTGGGGTATGTCGGTCCACGCTGCTTCCACACGTTGCCATAGTTTATCAGGCGTAGCCGCGGGTGGTGCTTGCCGGGCCACTCGGTTGCCGATCAGCGACCAGACGTGTTTGATGGGCGACATATCGGGATAACAGGCGGGCCACGGCAGCATTGACACCTGGTGGGCCGTGAAGAATTGTTGCACGATGCATGCCACGTGCGGACGCGCATTGACCTGTTGAAACGTGGCAGCTGGCGGTCCTGCAGCGGCCACGTTTCAACAGGACAGCTGGCTGTTAACAGCCCTGCAGAGGTTTAGAACACTATAGGGCTTAAAAACCGGCTCAATGACTGCAAATACACTCACGGACAATAAAATTTGCGCACCAAGAAGGAAGCATCGGATTGAACTGAAATTTTATGGACGTAATGATACAGATGAATGATACGCATGATGGCAAAAACAGAGCTGCAGGACAATTACAGAGGGATCTGTGGCACACAGTCCGGTCATCTTCAATAGCGCGTCGCACCGCCTCGTGCGGCGGTACATGCAATACGGTCCGGCATGGAGGCGAATAGACGCCTTATGTTGTCCTGAGGCAGACTGGCCCACAGGTGTTGGACGGCGTGCTCCAAATCGCGGATAGTGCGGCACGGTGGCGGCCGGCGTTTCAACCGGTCCCACACATGCTCGATAGGGGACATATCTGGGGAGCGGGCAGGCCATGGAAGTGTCTCGACATGACGTAGGCAGTCCTGGGCAACCCGAACCCTGTGCGGGCTGGTATCATCCTGCTGGTATAGCGCACCTGGAATCCCGGCCAGGAATGGGAGCACATGGGGTCATAGGATCTCATCCACATATCGCTGGTCCATCAATGATCCACTTACCGACACTAGAGCTGATCGGCTATCGTAGGCAGTGGCTCCTCAGACCATAATGCCTGCAGTGCAGGAGGTGTGGCGCGGGGTTGGGATTGTGCCGTTGACCCGGGGACATCCACACCCGGACACGATGATCATCTGTCCCCAAAACGAAGCGGCACACATCGCCAGTCTGTGGCGTTCTACGTCGCTCTGGCCTGGCACCACTGCACACGGAGCCGGCGATGTTCCGGTGTTAATGGCAACACACGTAAGGAGCGCTGGGACCGCAGATTAACTTCCGCGAGGCGTCGGGAAATGGTTCGTGGGCACACAAGAGCCGCTACATCTGCCTGTATAGTGAACCGGGTCCACGTGGGATCCATTCGTGCCTGGCGCACGATTCGTCGATCCTCTCTACCGGTGGTCCATCCGGAACCGCTCCGCCGTGTAGCAGTGCCGTAACATGTCCACTGCTCCCAACACAGTCGGACGTTATGGTCAGAACGATCCGCGTGGCGGGCTATACGGCGCGCTGACCTCCCTGCGGTTTTCAGCCCGATGATCAGGCCTCTCTCAAAGTCTGTACGTTGCGTAAATCGACGTCTCTGGTGTCTACCCGGCATTATTGTCACTCTGTACTGTTGCTTGCGTCGGCCGGTGCTTTTTGCTTTCATGAGGCATCCACTACACGCCGGTTTATAAGGTTGCCGGTTGGTGCTTGCAGCGCCACCACAGGGTGTGCGGTCATTCGCACTCGCACCAAACGTGGATCATATGCATACCAGCACGCACTGTAGCTATTAGCTAAGTTTCGCGGTTGTAGCATGTTTTCTTCTAGGTGCGCAAATTTCATTGTCCGTGAGAGTAGTTTAGGTAAAATGATCCGGAAGTTTTAAGTGACTTTAAACTGAGAGAGAACGCAGAAGCCAGTCGACTAGCACGCCGCGGAGCAGGGATTCATTCACACACCCACAACCCCTTCCCCCGAAATTTCTTCAGCACCCCCCTATAAAAAATTTTTTTTTTTTTTTTTTTGATTGGAGGTTTAACGACCACCGTGAGCAACTCAATGGGCTATAAGCAGTCGCCCGTCCCTAATTTAGGGTCACTGGTTCCAGGGAAGGGAGAGAGCCAGTGCCGTAAGACAAACACAACATCCATGCCTCACCGGGATTCGAACCCGGACCCCTTCGGACGAATGATCAGAGGCCAACGCCTTAGACCACTGCGCCACTGGGGCGGCCCTATAAAAAATATCCTCCCAAATGGGAGGGTGTAACAAACAAAGATACACACCCAACCACGTACACATATGATGATGTTTTGTCACATCCCATCCGAAAGCAATTGAAGCTACATACGCCGCCCCGGTGGCGCAGTGGTCTAAGGCGCTGGCCTCTGATCATTCGTCCGTAAGGGGTCCGGGTTCGAATCCCGGTCAGGCATGGATGTTGTGTTTGTCTTACGGCACTGGCTCTCTCCCTTCCCTGGAGCCAGTGACCCTAAATTAGGGACGGGCGACTGCTTATAGCCCATTGAGTTGCTCACGGTGGTCGTTAAACCTCCAAGCAAAAAAAAAAGAAGAAGCTACATACACAAAAAGAAACGATCACAAGAGGAAGACGCTGACATAATGTGAATTTTTTAAACATTATTTACTTTTGATTGTCATTTAGGATAATGCCGGACAAAAGGCGCAGTCCCAATTGCAAAGACAAATCAGCTTTTGGACCAGTTCACACTTGCCCTCGCATCATTTGGTTGAGTGTGAATGGCATCACAATCCTTAAGGTTGGAAAACGAAATTTCTGTGGGAAGCCAACACTTTGGGGTTATTCGAAAGCCCAGGCAAGATCTGTTTTTTGCTTTTTATTTATGTTCCATTTGTTGATGTGTGCATTAGCGCAGTCAAGAATGGATCCAACAGGTCCAAGACATTTTTTTAGCTGAAATATTAAGGTAACGACAAAGAGTTCACTTGTCTACTTTCACAAACAAAAATTACATTTTATTAAAATAATCATTCACAAATATTTTTATGAAATGTCCTGAATTTTTACATTCCATTCATATACTTTGTTTATATAAGGGTGATTTGTTTTCTCCCAGAGTCTGTCTGTGTTCTCATACCTTTGTAACACAATATCTCTTCAATGACTTGGGTTACAAATTTCAAATTCGGTATTTTGGACATACACGTGTATTAGCAAAAAATAATAATTCTGTCGATTAAAAAAAAAATCTGTTTAATGACGTTCGATTTAAGAAGAAAGCTCCCAAGAAAATTTTCTAATCTGCTCTCTCGGAAATGGCTTCAGCGACAAATCCAGAATTTAGAACCTTCTATGAGCACACCGTTGAATTTGAATGAAATCGGTCAAGAGTGTTCGATTTAAATAGAAATCAGTCAAGAACTTTTTCAATGCAATATCTTTGCAATGGCTTCAGTTACAAACTCAAAATTCGGCATTGGGGACTTATTGACAAAGGAAAATTGTTTTACAAAGTTTGAAAGAAAGGAGAAAATCGGGTTCGTTTCGAAAAGAAATCAGCCAAGAAATTTTTTGATACAATGTCTAGGGAAGATACAAGATGAAAAGTTTCAACAAGTAAATTGGTATCACCTTCTGAAATAATAACTCCGTCGAATTTAATCGAAATCGGTAAAACAGCGTTGGATATAAAGATAAATCAATCAAACATAAATTTTGTAAATCTCAAACAGCTGGAGCTATGAAATCAAAACTTTGCATTTAAGACCTTCTACCAGGGTGCAACAGAACGTAATACAGCAGTTGTTCCTTTTCTTGTGCTCTCGAATCTGCCACAACAAGTGCCTAGTGAAAGAAAGAGTGCATCGGATGCAGATAATCCATCCAAATGTGTGGGACCAAATATTGTATAATGATAACGACTTTCACTGACAAACGAAAGAAAGCATCTTAATATTTGAAATATCCTTGAATTGAACGTACATCTGAAGGATACAAATGCAGCATTTGTTGCAGATTTGATAAAATGAAAACTGGTCCATGGGTGACCGAGTTAGTTCAACTATCTGCTTCAAAGAAATTAGGGGAAGGGATTTAAAACGTGAACAAAGCCGTTCACATATAATGGCATTGGCTGCATCTAACACGAAAGGGAGGGTGTGGATGTTAAAACAATGGTATCTATGCAGTCCAAAAAACAGATGGAAAAAGAAAGTAACTCAACTGAGGATCTGCTAAAACTTGCGTACTACTTATTTTGATCCAAAATTCCGCACACGATATCGAACTGGCCTAATCTAGTTGCGATGGCTGCTTTCGTGGGTGGATCTGGTAATCTGGCTAATTGAATTAATAATGATCCACAGAATACTCACACTTATTATCCACTGCCATAACAGATTTCTTAGAAGCATTTGGTGAAGCTGTTACAGGAGCCATTGCTGAACGGCTGAAAGGTATTCCATCATTCATTCATGGCTGATGAATGCACAACATCAGTGGTCGTGAAGTGCTTTTAGCATTTGTGTTCGTCTATCGTTGCTGAGAGTGAAGATAAAAAAACTAAAGTTTGAAGAAACCTTTTCATCTGCAGTTAACCTATAGTCAACAAAAGCAAAGCATATTACAGATGTGTTGATTACTGAGCTAACAAAATAAGGTTTGAATCCAGAGAACATCTCTGCAGTATCATTAGATGACGGTGCCAATTTTAGCGGAAATGTGAGTGGCGTCTAGGCGAGGCTGAAAGAGCATGCACCAAATTTATTATTTGTTCACTGCCGAAACCATCTTTCGCAACTCACTCGTGCTCAAGTCCTCACATCAAGAGAGTACTGAGCGCGCTTAATAATCTGTACAGCACATTCAGAGTAAGACACAAAAGGTTGTCAATTTTGCACATGACAGAAATGGTGGTCAATAATATGTCTGATGAACTTGTTCAACCAGGGGAAACGAGATGGTTGTCACATGAAGGGTCGTACAGCATTTTGCTTCTACGTATATGTATAGCCTTAGAAAATATCTGCATTGAGGCTGGTGACTATTAGTCTGATGCTTCTTTTGCTTCTGTTTTGAAAGAAATCGACGATTTTCATCCTCGTGCAACTTTCTGCTCTTTTAGCATCACTAGTTCGTCTCAGTAAATCCTTGCAGTCATCCCAAGAAAACGTAACGGAGGCAATGGTACTGATAAATTCAGTGCAAAAACACATCGAGGATATTGAAATCAATGATTTGATGTTAAAAGCAATGGAAGTTTACAAAAAGGCTCAGGAACATGACAAAATTGGAAGATAACGACATGACTGATAAGGATTTGTTGAAGTTGGCATACAACTACAAGAATAAAATTTTACAAAAAATGAGCCAGAGATTCTCTGACCAATTTGAGGAATTGGGAAAGTTCCATGAGATTCACCGAAAAAACTGGAAAACCTTGACTTTACAAAAATTGCCAACATGTGTGGAACCAATGAAAATGACATAAAGAACGAGTTTAACATTTACAGGAGATAGATAGCTTGGGAATATTAAAACTCAAAGCAATCTTCTAATGCTTACATGTGGTGCAGAAAGAAAATCCATGTTCCCTTCGCTGTCAGCTGCAGCTATGAGCCTTTTACTGCTTCCAGTTGAAATTACGTGTGTAGAAAGGACATTTTCGACAATGAACCGTATTCTATCATCTGAGAGGAAATGCATGCTTAGAGTACACGTAGACGCCTTAATGAAAATTTCAATTGAAAGCCCGAAAATTTCCGATCTTAGCAGCCCAACCCATGAAGATGGTAAAGTGTAGAATCAGTGCATTGAACAAGCTTATCACAAATGGCTTCAAAAGGGACGACGAAATATTTAAAAGATAAAAATGTTAAGAATTCTACACAACCGAAGAATTTGTTTATCTTTTAAGAAATACTTTCATTGTTATTTTTAAATTATTAAGTGAA
Source organism: Macrothele yani (assembly GCA_039090855.1). Taxonomy (NCBI): domain Eukaryota; kingdom Metazoa; phylum Arthropoda; class Arachnida; order Araneae; family Macrothelidae; genus Macrothele; species Macrothele yani. The sequence goes on from CM076997.1 coordinate 667,523, forward strand.
TGTAAGCGGCAAAATTAAGCAGAAGCTAACCTTATTTAAAATGGAGAAATGTAATTTATTATACAAAATGCTGTGTCATAGCTATGTTTTAAATTTGGCATTTACCGTTACAATCAATATGACAAGGTACGGGCTACGAATTTAACCTCCTAACAACTGTAAAAACAATCAATAGTGAATAATACACTGCTGACAGAGAAAATGCCACACCACGATGACGTGAACGCAGCGCCATGCAAATTGCAGGGTGGGTGAACAAGTGCGTGTTATGCAAATGATTGCATTTGCAGGTCAATCTCACTAACGGCGCGTGGGATATAAGCGGACAACTAGCTCGTGAGGCCATCAGTAGAGACGTTGTCACGGCTTCGAGAAGTGAGTGGTTCCGCTGTAACCGTGTCTGGAGAACGAACAAGGGGTGCTAATTCAGTTAAGACGCCGTCGTACGCGATTTCACCAAACGGATGAGTTCATGAGAGGTGCCATCGTAGGCCCTCGTACCGCCGGATGGTCCTTGCGTCGTATTGCGGAAGAAACGCAACGTGATGCCACAACCATCTGTCGCATTTGGAGAGAGTGGTCCTAGGAAGGATCTGTGCAATGTCATAGGGGGACCGGAGCACGAAAACTGACGTCCGAGCGCACAGATTGTCGCATCCGACGTCATGCCGTAGCGGACCCACATGCCACAACGGGCGCCATTTTGCGGAGTTTACGGGGAGGCTTGGATACTTCGATATCGACGCGGACAGTGTTGCGTTGATTAGCTGTGCCTGGTTTGCAGTCCAACCATCCGTTGTGAAGGCTACCCTTAACAGCAAGCCATCGTCATCCCCACTTGGCGTGGTGTCACTTCAGAGCTGCGTGGGATGCCGAATGGAAGAGTGTGGTGTTCAGCGACGAATCGCGGTTCTGCCTCGTCACGGATGATCGCCGTGTGAGAGTCTGGGGGCGATGTGGCCAACGGGTAGATTCCTCCACCGTTGTGGAGCACCACACGGCCCGGCGACGGGGAATCTTGTTGTAGGGTGTGTGACGTATATTCTAAATTAACTTTCCTTTTTAGTTTCTTCTTTGTAAATCTTGAGTTTGTTCTCAGGTATATTTCATACTTAACTTGACATCTTTTCTCTCAAACGAATACTGTTGGCAACACAATTGAGGTGAGAATGAACGTGACGTGTAACTGTCTGTATGAGATAAGAACCATAGATAAAAACTAGGATACAACAGTTTCTCGTGTGGGGTGTTGGATGTGGGGTGTTGGATGTGGGGTTGATACTGATTTGTTAAGTAAAATGTGAAGTGCTATGTTGTGCTGATGAAATAGTTCTGGAATAAAGACAATTTCCCTAAGTCTGACTTCTGTTTAAATGTTTCGTCTGCATGGCCGTTAAGGTTTAATTTAGGAACACTTTGATCGTATGGTTATGTTTTAAAAATAACGTAAGAAGAACGACAAAAGAGCAACACTAAAAGAAATTACGTTATAGGTGCTATCAGCGCCAACATCCGCTCACCGCTGGTACGCATTACGGGCACATTGACTGCACGCGCTAAGTTGAAGAGGTACTGCATGCGGCCCGTGGCACTACTGTATCTGCAGGGCATCCAAACGCCGTTTTTCAATTGGATAATGCCCGGCCGCATACCGCTCGGATCAGCCTGAATGCTTTACATGGTGTGCGGATGCTTTCGTGGCTAGCTCGATCCCCCGACCTCTCGAGCATCTGTGGGACACGATTGGACGTCGGTTGAATATCCTCCTACCCCTGCAAAATGAAGATGAACTGTAGACCCGAATCAACACCACATGATCCATGATACGGTCCTAGGACTCTATTCGGACTCTCATTGGCTCGATGCCACGGATTGAACGCTGTATTGCCCAGAATGGGGACCACATTCCTTATTGATCATCCTGTATATTCGGCCCACTGCCAATTAAATCATTTGTTCTGGACCTACTTGGCTATCTGTGTGTGCAGTTGGGTCTGTTTTCGAGCATCCCTTCATGGTGTGGCAGTTTCTCTGTCAGGCAGTGTATTACTCATAAAAACTGACAAGGTACTAAAGGGTAAGTGTTTTTACTACTTCGTATAAATGCGAGTTTCCTTTTTAATATTTAGGTATTAGCGCCATTTTGTTATCATAAAGCACAGTGGTCAGTATCAGTTATTATACACGAACCCTCCGCTTCACATTCAGCATTTTCTATCATAACGAAATAATAATACTTTTTCTTTTTTTTAATTCGAAGTCGACGTATACCAGCAGTTCTCTTCAGAAAACCGCGAGAGCGAGGAACGACCAGGGCGGTCCTACACAGTGAGGGTTAACTGATGCTTGATTATTATCTATTTTATAAACTTCTCCGCTTCTCATTCTGATCGATCTTGGAAGTTGTTTTGGCTGTCGCACTCCTCGCTTCTGTTTCCAGACAGGGGATATAATTTCTCCCACTATGGAATGTGGTACCCCTTATTAGGAAGCAATTAAAATATACACTGAAGTGCCAGAAAAACTGGTACAGACGAGCTAATGCAAAATACATAGCAACGTCACCTATGTGCGTACTCGGTTGCGTCCGCCAATGCGTATATAAAGCGATAGACATCCTTGCCAGCTGCCAGAGCTGTTTTCGGCATGAGAATGACAAGTAATAACGATTTAAGCGATTTTCAACGTGGTGTCATAGTTAGCGCTCGTGAGATGGGCCATAGTATTTCGGAGGTAAAAACGAAGTTCGGATTTTCACGGATAACCATTGCAAGGGTGTACCGTGACTACAAGAATTCCCGCAAAACCTCCAACCTGCGATACCAGTGTCGCCGTAAAAAGACATTGGGTGAACGTGACCATCGTCGGCTGTCAAGAATCGTTTCACGCGATAGGCGTGCAACAATCTCGCAAGTATCATCGGAATTCTATGCTGGAGCCTCTGCAAGCATCAGCGTCCGGACTGTGCAACGTACCCTGCACGATATGGGCTTTGGGAGCCGACGCCCAACTCGAGCCCTTTGATGGGTGCACGACACAGAGGTATGCGCCTCGCTTGGGCACGGCGCACCGCCACTGGACACGTGATGACTGGACACAAGTAGCCTGGTCTGACGAGTCGCGTTTCGAACTGTATCTGGCAAATGGAAGGATTCGTGTGTGGCGCAAACCCCATGATGCCATAGATCCCGCCTGTCAACATGGAAGTGTGCCGGCTGGTGGGGGTGGGTGATATGGGGTGTATTCAGCTCGACTTCTACAAACGTCTGTGACTGTTCAACGCTATGTGCGCATCCTTTGTGACGAGGTACACCCGTTCATGTCCTGCATTCATGCTGATGGGTTGGGCCTGTTCCAACAGGACAATGCACCTCCACACAAGTGTCGGGACGCCACATTATAGTTGGAGGAGCATTCATCTGAGTTTGGGATTTTGCTATTCCCACCCAAGTCCCCAGATTTGAACATAATAGAACACATTTGGGATGCCATGCAACGCGCTATCGAACACAGGAATCCGAGACCTCGGAATACACCCGAATTGTGGAACGCTCTGCAGGAAGTATGGTGTGCATTGCCTACAGCATATTTCCAGAAGCTAGTGGAGTCCATGCCCCGTCGTATTTCTGCTGTCCTGCACTCCCGCGGGGGACCTACAAAGTATTAGACTGGTGTACCAGTTTTTCTGGCACTTCAGTGTATATATATATCAGTCAAATGTTTCTTTTTTCAGTTTTATTGTTTAAGTCAGTCATTGCAACCATAAAACATATTATGTACGTATCTCTTCATTTTAGCCTGCTACTGGTTTTGCAATTATACTTTTGAATCATACAAATTTTGAAGATGGCAGTCAGATTTTTGGTGTAAATGTGACAAGGATGGTAAGTCAGATAATATCCGAAAACTTGAAAATTTCATCGTCCTGGAGATGAAATTTTAACTAACATCATATCAGCATGCACAAGATTTGAGAAAATATCAGTCTACTGTTTCAGCAACCCATGTTAATAATAATAAAAAAATAACCATGTGAAGCTTTGCAAAAGGGTTTTCATTTGTGACCATTCTTAACTATAAAATATCAACAGTAATAATTTTTGAAGTGCTCCCCAGTTTTTATCCTAAGTCAAAAAACAAATATGTGTTTCACTACAAAAATTTTCAGACTCGGAAAAATTTTCTTTCATGCAACACTCCCCCAAACATTTTCAGCACACCCCCATTTTGAAATTCCTGGATAACCCCTGCGCGGAGGATGTAGCCACAGCGTTAGAGGAAGGCAGGGTGGGACCTGTCATGGGACACAGCAGCGCACGGAGTATTGCTCAGCAGTCTTTACACAAGTTCTTAAGTACGGTCCACAAAGTTCTAAGAGCAATACTGCGCTGCTATCCTTACAATATTTTCCATATTTAGCACTTGCTTCCCGCTGACCGGGATTCACGAGAAGCATTGGCACTGCGATTTCTTTCTCGGATGGAACTGGACAACGAATGGCCACGGAACGTTTTGTGGACAGACGCCGATTTCCATTTGCATAATGTTGTTAATACATACAACTGCTGATTTAGAAAACAGAAAATACACACAATGTGTGCGAGATTCCACTCCATTCTCCGGGATTCAGCCTTGGACCCTTCATTTTCGAGGAACTGTCCTGCGAGTCTCGTTACAAGCCCCGTTGATGGACAAAAGTCACTGTTTGGTGTGGGTTTACAGCGGCATTCGTCGTTGGACCGTTCATTTTTGAGGAACTGTCCTGCGGGTCTCGTTACAAGCCCCGTGGATGGCCAAAAGTCACTGTTTGGTGTGGGTTTACAGTGGGATTCGTCGTTGGACCGTTCATTTTGAGGAACTGCCCTGCGGGTCTCGTTACAAGCCCCGTGGATGGCCAAAAGTCACTGTTTGGTGTGGGTTTACAGCGGGATTCGTCGTTGGACCGTTCATTTTGAGGAACTGTCCTGCGGGTCTCGTTACAAGCCCCGTGGATGGCCAAAAGTCACTGTTTGGTGTGGGTTTACAGCGGGATTCGTCGTTGGACCGTTCATTTTTGAGGAACTGTCCAGCTGATCTCGTTACAAGCCCCGTGGATGGCCAAAAGTCACTGTTTGGTGTGGGTTTACAGCGAGATTCATCGTTGGTCCCTTCATTTTCGAGATACTGTCCAGCGGGTCTCGTTACAAGCCCCGTGGATGGGTAGTGATGTTTATCTCTTTTGGCGAAACAGGTAATTCGAACACTTCAACCGCGTTAGTGCCTCAATTCAGCAGCTTTTATGCAGGATGGTACTCTTTCTCAGCGCTGCATTCCGATAATTTTTTCCGGGAGTGGGGGGGTTAAATTTTATGGGGGCTGAAACTTGTCGAATGATTATATATGTAATCACAATTTTGTTATTTATACATATATTATTATATATACCAAAATTTTAAATAGAGTATAAAAATTTTCTTATGCTCGTATATCGCAAATGCAAATTCCAAGAATTACATATACAAGTGATAAAAAATGCAAAAAACTTTATACCTTTAATTCAGTAATTCACCCCCAGATTTCACCATGGGGTGGTGTAAAATATTGAGAATGCTAGTGAGATGATGCTGGCTGTGCTGGAGAAACTCCCCGAAGCTCCCTGAATGTGACGGGCTGTCGTTCGGCACTTGAACATGCTTTTGCTTTGTTGTTTTTTTGGCTGCGTGCTGATATTCGTTTGAGCAACCCGATCCCTACCGCTCCTGGAAGTGTGGTTTGTTACTACAAAAAAGAGAGAGAGATAGATGATTCTAGTAGCGTAGCCAGAAATTCCTTAAGTTGGAAGAAGCCCTTGGATTTGGGCCATTGGTGAAAGCCTCCCAGAAAAATATAGTTTTAACTGGAATACGCGCAAAATCTTTAAAAGCGGAAAAAATACGTATCCTCCCTTAGCGCATGGCCGTACACAGGGGTGGGGTTTTTAAAGTACAACCCCCCCCCCCCCCCGCCGAATTTTTTGCTTGTTTATCATCAGTTGTTAGATCAATGGGAGTCGCCATTATCTTCTTTTCATTTTTTTCTTTATAAACTGTTTCTGTTATTTCCTTTGATGAACCGTACTTCAGAAGGACATTTTTTTTTCTCACTATACCCACTGGTACACTGGTGTGCAAAAATTAAGGACGAAGAGGAGAAATTAGCATAACAGCGGAACGAGCAGGCAGAACGGACCGAAAGACCACTCAGGAGAAAGAGTAGGGTCCGGTACGGTAGGACCCCGGGTACTGGCCCCCGGTAATAAATAAGGACGTCTTCCTCCCTTTTCTACTTCGCTTCCGTGTCACTTTCCTATCTGGCGCTCTAGCCCAAATCTCCTAGTTTCCTATTTCTAAGGGTTGTTTAAGACCTGGGGTCAGACACTCCCTTCCTAAAATCCTCTTCATATGATCACGATCACGCTCAGCAATTCGGTGAAAGCTATTGCACGGTGTACATCGGTTTGAACGACTTCGAGTTGCTGCCACTGTGTGATATGGCCAACAGGCAATTCAGTAGACGACATCTGGATGACTTTACCCGAGGTCGCGTCATTGGGAAGTTGGAAGAAGGTTGAAGTGTGACTTGTGTGGCCCAGAAGGTTCTGGATCGCTCACAGCATCGTTTCACGAGCTTGGAGAGCATTTTAAACGACAGCAACAGCTATCCGAGAGTTTAGCAGTGGTCGTCCACGAGCAACCACGGCGGTGAACGACCGGTATATTGTCCTACAGGCGAGAAGAGACAGATGACGGCAGACAGCGGGGAAAATCGCAAGGCACATGCAACAGACAACTGGACGTCCGTTATCGCGTTTTACCGTGGCCAGGAGGCTGCACAAATGTGGTCTATTTGCACGACGACCAGTATGGTGTGTGCTATTAACGCCTTCTTATCGAAGACGGCGGTTTCTGTGGTGCCAGGAACACAAGAACTGGACACATCAGCAATGGGGTCGAGTTCTCTTTACGGATGACAGCCGATTTAGACTGACGAGCGATTCTGGACGTATACACATCTGCAGAGAGCAGGGAACACGCAATCCCACCTCCAACATTATCGAAAGGGACCGGTTTGGAGGTGGCGGAGTTCTCGTTTTGGGGCGGTATCATGATTGGTAGCCGTACTGACCTACACATCTTCCAAGGAGGTTCAGTCTCTGGTGTCCGCTATTGTACCGAGGTTCTCCTGCCTGACGTGCGTCTGTTTAGAGGTGCTGTGGGTCCTGAGTTCGTCTTCATGGACGACAACGCTACACCTCATCGTACAGTGGCTTTCGCAGAGCTGTTGGAGAGTGAAGATATTCAACGCATGGATTGGCCCGCAAGGTCCCCGGACCTAAATCCAATCGAACACGTGTGGGACCTTCTCGGGAGACGCTTGGAAGCAAGTCACCAGCCGCCAGCAACGATTCCGCAGCTGCGATTGGCGCTACAAGAGGAATGGGCCGCGATGCCTCAACAGCTCCTTGACAACCTCGTCCTCAGCATGGACAGACATTGTAAATCCTGCAACGCAGTCAGGAATGATCATATCCCCCTACTAAAGACTGGAATTTTCTTGGCAACCGCCTGTCACATGGACGTTTCTATCTTCTGTCCAGTTGTGCTCGAAGCTACCTTTTCAATAAAGTGCCTTTGGATTCCTTGTTTGGACGGTTTTGCTCACTTGTCTCATATTCTTACATCTTGGGGATCTTATTATATGATTTGAGTCGATGTGGAGCACTTCTTCACGACGTTACATTCGAAAAACCGTCTCGTCCTTAATTTTTGTACGCCAGTGTATAATGAAAAATAGATGCTATGACAGCAACTCTTAGACGGCCAATTCAACGTCAAAGTCCCTTGGTGTGGTTGCTTCATCTATCGTTATACGAATTTTAAAATCCACTTACTGACGGAGATTTCAATTTTTTTATCATTTTCATTTTTCAGACTGTACTTGTTTTCATCCTGTCTCCTGTATAATCTTGTTGTTTTCATGTGATCTCCATTTCATATTGTTCAGTTTGTTTTTCTGTTAATACTGTAAATGCTGAGTAAGTTCATGTGTCGTTACTCGCAAGCTAATGCTAAAGTACTAAAAACTAAAGAGTTTATTTTTTTGTTAAGTGAGTATATATACATAGATGAGCTAATACATTATGACTGCCACCAGCCTTGAGAAACGAGCGCGCCTGGAGACTGAACGGTGGTGCAGGTGAAGTTCACAAGCAGTATATATACAACCCAAGGACCGGCTTTCGGTTAGTAGAGTGTTCGCAGTCAGAATGGGAAAAGCTGACGATTTATCGGAGTTTGATTAAGGACAAATTGTGATGTCACGACGCCTCGGAACTACGATCTCGGAAACGGCGTGGTTTATAGGTTTTTCACGCGCTGCTGTAGTGAGTAAGTATCAAAAGTGGTGCACAGATGGCCAAACGACAAATCGTCTTCCGTAGCTCATTGATGTCAGAGGGGAGCGGAGACTGTCGCGCATTGTTCACAGCGACCGCAGGGTCACGGTGTGACAATTCACCCACAGCTACAACAGTGGTGATCAGGGCAACGTGTTGCAGACACAGTTCATCACAACCTTCTGCGCATGGGCCTGCGTAGCCGAAGACCCAGCTGGGTCCCCATGCTCACTGCACGTTATCTCCAACAGCGCATGAAATGGACCCAAGATCATCGAGTTTAGTCCGTGGATGGTTGGAAGAAAGTGGCCTGGTCTCACGAATCAAGATTCCTGGTGAATCACGTAGACGCCCGAGCGCGGATGCGCGGATTGCCAAAGGAGGCTATGATACCTGGATGCACTGTTGGGCGGAATCAAAGGCTGGCGGCGGCTGTGTTATGTTGTGGGCGATGTTTTCTTGGGGCACTTTACGCCCCATTATCCCAATAGCACAATTCCTGACAGCTGTCAGGTACCTGAACATCGTTGCGGACCAAGTTCACCCATTCATGGCAACTGTGTTCCATGCTGGTGATGGCCATTACTAACAGGATAATGCGCCGTGCCACACTACCAGAATCGTCAAGGAGTGGTTTGAGAAACATGCTGGCGACTTTCTGTTAATGGCCTGGCCTCCAAATTCACCTGACATGAACCCAATCTAACATATGTGGTTCGGCTTGGAAAAGTGAGTTCGCGCTAAATCACCACTACCCTGAGCTGTACGGAAACTGGAGGGACTGCTCTTGACATTATGGTACTAGATATATCAGGATACCTATCGCCACCTCATCGAATCGATGCCTCCCCGAGTGGCCGCTGTTTTGCGGGCTAAAGGGATTCCTACACTTTATTAGGTAGTTGGTCACAATGTAATGGTTCATCGCTGTAGATAGATTAATTTTTGTTAATAGTTAAAAAATAAATAAATCCCGAAGCAAAGGTGTAGGTACGGCCCTGATAGATAGATAGATAGATTACATTTTGCGTACTGTGGATATTGTTTCATTCCCCCCCTCCGGAACTAAAGTCTAGTTACAGCCCTGTCTTAGTGTGTATGTGGAGGTGGGGGGAGGGTCAGAAAAGTGAAATTGACAAGCCTACCAGTTGTGCGTGTCTGTTGTTTGAGCGATGTTTTGGAAATGTAAATATTTAAATGAAAAGAAAAACATTGTTGAGAAAAGCATAATAGACTGAAGTAGCAATTTATTAAGAATACCCAATAGCAGTCAAACACGTGTCATTCTTAGGTATGGGCGCAACAATGACATTGCGTTGGTTTTATAGACTTCGCTGCAAAATTCAACCTACGTCCGAAAAGTTACAGGACTAACGCAATAAGGAACATAAAAAAAAAAAAAAAGTACCATACGCACAATTAATGCTGGCCACCTTTTAAACACTGCCCTTCTGAATCAACACACAGTTTCCAGAGTTTCTGAAGATCCTGAAAACAGTTCTGGAAGGCACTTTCCGAGATGTCTGTTAGTTGTTTTGTCCCTGCTGCTTGAACAGATGTAATATCTGTATGATACTGATGTGCCTCTCCATTCAGCGCTTTGTCGTATGGTCTGTGGATCATAGTGTAGGTTCCATGTTTCATCTCCTGCTATAATTCTGGAGCAAAAATCAGGATCTTCAGCTGCAGTAGCTAGCACATTGGAATAGATCGATTAACGAGCCTTCTTTTGGTCATCATTCAGAATGAGGGGTACCAGTCTGGCATTCAGTTTTCGTTTTCCCAGATCCTCTCGCAGAATCTTATGACAGATAGACTTACTGATGCCCACTAACCCAGCCCTCACTGTAATTCGGCGATCTTTCTTTAACTGATTCCGCACTCTTCGATTTTTTCCGCTGTCCGCACACTGGAAGAACGTCCAGATCTCGGATCATCATCAAAGGATTCCCGCCCGTCATGAAACCCTGCATACCATTCGAAAACTGTGCTGAGGGATAATGCTGTGTCTCCGTACGCTTCTTTTAACATTGTGTAAGTTTCAGTGGCTGATTCACCAAGTTTCCGAAAACTGTGCTGCGGGATAATGCTGTGTCCGTACGCTTCTTTTAACATTCTGTAAGTTTCAGTGGCTGATTTACCAAGTTTCCGAAAAAACGGATTTTACTCTCCGCTCTTCCACTGTTAAAATGAAATGGGACGAGAATGTTTGTTATGACTCCCTTAATGCCCATCTGCCGCCTGTCGGTACCGGTTTAAACCGGTTTCCAGTTGTTTGCTGATTGGCCAAGAACTATTGTCTTCTAACATACACGTGATATTTTTATGCCGCTGATATTGTCAGTTATGCGGGTAGTCCTGGAACTTAATGGACGTAAGTTGAATTTATTCCCACATGTTCGAAACGTAGATAGCGACAACATGAGAAGGATTCGTGGTTTAAGCGACTTTCAAAGAGCCATGATAGTGAGTGCTGGTCGGGCAGGTGCAAGCTTATCATAAACGGCAAACCTTTTCGGCTATGGAAGAACAACTGTATCGGGGGTGTACAATGAGTGGTGCACAAACAACAAAGCAACCAGTCAAGTCTTCCTGTGGACAGAGACGACTAGTCTATGTTCGACGGCAACGGTGTCTGGAAAGGATTACAAGAGGTAACTGACGAGCTCCATAGGGTCCAGTAACCGCGCAGTACAACAACGGTATCCGCTGGAGAATTTCAGCATGCACAGCACCCCCCCCCCCCCCACACACACACAATGGGTCAGCGCAAATGGGTTATAACTGCAGATGTCCCTTTTGTTTAGCACTCGTCTCTGCTAACAATTGTCTGCGGTGGGCACGGGAAGAGCGAAACTGGATCCTTGAAGAATGGGAAAAGGTCAGCTGGTCCGAATTACGTTTTCAGTTAATACACGCTAGCAGACAAGCCCCAATGTGGCATCAACAGCATGAATAGGTGGATGTCACTGCCTAGCTTTAACTTTACAACCTGGTGCTGGCAGTGTAATGCTCCGAGGTCTTATTTCATGACTCTCACTGAGTTCCTTAATATCTCTGAAGCAGCATTTGCATTCCACAAGGTATCTTACCTTTACTGCGGATCAAGCACATCCGTACATATTCATGGTGTTTTATGATGGAGAGGACTACTTCCAGCAGAATTACGTGCGATGCCACAACACTAGGAGCGTCAAAAAGTGGTTCCGGGAGCAGGACAGTGACTTTAAAATGCTAAAATGGCCCCCACAGTCTCCAGGTCTTAACCCAATTGAACATTTGTGGGTGTAACGACCTTCGCTCCTTTCTAGCACTTTCTCGATTTAGCCGCTATCCAGCAAGAGTCGTCACATAATTTTGCTGGTTCGTTCTTAAAAGAACAAAAGAATCACTGCTTGAAACATAAAATATAGAACCCGGAAACTTCGTAACAACAAAAACATTTCGCTAAAAGTATGCGGCTTGGGACTTCTCGAAGAGCAGGTTAATGGAATGCTCAATTGACTTGGTCTCCATCCGCTGCTACCGACACCAAACTCACGACCTGACCTCTCTCTCTCAAAACCAAGCTCCATTCTCTATTCCACTTCCAAAGATCTTCTATTTTCCAACTTCAGAAAATTTCCACTACCTACTAAATCGGATTTAATCATCACATACTTTGGGCTAACTGCAAATAATGTTAAACTTGCGTTTCTCTCATTAACGCACCCTTGAAATAATCCCATTGTCACACAAGACAGGTGCAATACACTTCGATGCTTACTGTATGTACTAAGCCGATCGATAGTAATGCGGCTAATCGCGTGTATCTGACAGCAACAGCCTTAAACATGCTGATTTCGTCCGCTGTGCCCACAAAAATGGCGCGAACAAGGAAATTACACATGGGAATGAATATATACATACATTTTTTCAATTATTTGTTTTTAAGATCCGGGGGCAAGTGAATCTTACAGTGGCAACGTTCGTGACTGCCACGGGAAGGGCCTCAGGTTCGATCCCAGGCAGGTACGAACGCTCGATCCACTAAATACTCGCCGTGCGTCGGATGAGCACGTTACGCCGTTGGACCCCGGGTACTGGCCCCCAGGTAATAAATAAGGACGTCTTCCTCCCCCTTTCTACTTCGCTTCTGTGTCACTTTCCTATCTGGCGCTCTAGCCCAAATCTCCTAGTTTCCTATTTCTAAGGGTTGTTTGAGACCTGGGGTCAGACACTCCCTTCCTAAAATATTCTGAATCTTACAGTGGGATTATATTGAAAGATCCATTCGTAACAGAGATCTCCCTCCAGCGAACGTCCTTCAATTGACGGACGCCATCACATTCGGTGGGCTGAACAAACTTGTAGAACAAAGTTAGTACCTCATTGAATTGAATCCAGGCTGTTTTGAAGTTCAAGGGAGCCAATAAAACTCTAGAATTTATTGAGGGGGGAGAATTCAGACGCAAGGACCACTCCTTAGCCACGTCATCGGGTAATCTGCCTTTTGGCTTGCAAAATTTATGACAACATTGAATATAAGTATTTTAATAGAAAACCATACATACAGGAATTTAAGATAACGGGAGCTTATAGACAACAACGCGCGTCCTGTCAGAGCTCACCTAATAGTGGTGTGGTGCTTAGAAACTGAAAACACCCAACGAATGGCCTGACCAGCAAGATCCCCACACCTGAACCCCATAGAATATGCGTGGAATGCCACTGGAGGTGCATTGCTAGCTGACAGCCACTTCCTCGGTCGCTCGATGAGGTAAGGAAGTCTAGTGGCAGAAAGGGATTTGTTACGCCAGACTCTTCTGAACACCCCTACATTGAACTCTGTTCGCCGCTCCGGTGGTGCAGTGGTCTAAGCGATGGCCTCTGATCATTCGTCCGTAAGGGGTCCGGGTTCGAATCCCGGTGAGGCGTGGATGTTGTGTCTGTCTTACGGCACTGGCTCTCTTCCTTCCCTGGAACCAGTGACTCTAAATTAGGGACGGACTGCTTATAGCCCACTGAGTTGCTCACGGTGATCGTTAAACCTCCAATCAAATAAAAAAAACTCTGTTCACCACTGTCAATCACGCTTAGCCATTACATAGAGCACAGTTCAGCATTAGCAAACATGTTTAGCCTTTACTCTGAGCATGGCTCGTTCCTTGTGAAGCATGTTTAGCCCGTACGTACTCTGTACATACTTGTAGTTCAACATTTTCAAGCATGTTTAGCCATTCGAGGGGATCCTTCTGCTTTTCAATAACTCTTTTGCATCTTCGGGGCACCTTATATCAACCCTGCATCGTAAACTGTTTTTATATTGATATAACCTCTGCAGATAATCGTCATACCGATATTAGGATTGTCTTTGGTGTACTCGTTTTACTATTATGTGAGTAGTATAAAATAAATTGCTGTACGCCTTTGTAATTTTATTACAGCGTACGCGAACCAGCCTAGTGGCTTCACGCTTCTTACAGCGATATTCATCCACAGAAACTATACCTTGCAACATCCCCAAATAGGCTTCCTTATTTCTCTTGAAGAGGCAGTAAAAAGAAAGAAGGAAGCCTATATGGGGATGTTGCAAGGTAGAGTTTCTGTGGATCAATATCGCTGTAAGAAGCGTGAAGCAGCTAAGCTGGTTCGCCAGACTATGGCAAAAGATAGGAAGGAAAAGATAGAAAGGCATGAATTGGCTTTTTGGAAAGATCGGAAGACTTTTTGGAAGTACATGAGACTCAGGAAAAATAGGGGAAACGCAAGTTGTAAGTTGTGTGAAGGATAGGATCGGGGTAATGATATGGAAGCCCAATGAGTTAAGTGAAAGATGGGGTTAATACTTCTGTGAGTTATTAGATCAAGAAAGCAAAGGTGATTCTGAGGCAGAAGCAAATGATGTCACAGGGAAGGATGGAAGCACAGGAGGGATCTCAAGAGAAGAGGTGTGTAAAACTCTAAAATCTCTTCAGAATGGTAAGGCTCCGGGAGTTGATGGCATAACTGCTGAGATGTTGAAATATGGTGGTGACTGTATTTGACTGGTTAAGTGAAATTTGCCAGTTGTGCTGGGAGTTAGGAATGGTCCCTCGGGATTGGAAGGATGCTGTCATTGTTCCCTTGTATAAGGGAAAATATTACTAGACTGACTGCAAGAACTATCGTTGTATTAGCCTACTGAGTGTGCCAGGGAAAGTGTTTGGTAAGGTAGTTATTTGAAAAGTACGGGGTCTTACATCAAAGAAAGTGTGGGATGTTCAGAGTGGTTTTATGCCTGGTAAAGGCTGCACTAACAAAATTTGTGCATTACGCATGATGATTGAAAAATATCTCGTTGTTGGTAACAAAGTTTTTGCTGCCTTCACAGATTTAGAGAAAGCTTACGACCGAGTAAATAGGACACTTTTGTGGAAGGTATTGAATGAATATGGTGTTACTGGGAATCTACACTGCTGGCCACCCAAAATGCAACACCAAGAAGGACGAGATAGCAAAGCCAGATTTACTGGACACATAACAACAGATACAAAGATTGAACGATTGAGCTTACATGCCCGTGCGACTTGCGGAACACGCAGACATCAATAGTTCGTGTGGCCCCCATGGCTGGCAATAACGGCCGCTACACGCCGCGGCATCGAACGAAAGAGGCTTTGGATGTGGGCTTGGGGTATGTCGGTACAGGCTGCTTCCACACGTTGCCACGGTTCTTCAGGCGTAGCCGCGGGTGGTGCTTGCCGGGCCACTCGGTTGCCGATCAGCAACCGGACGTGTTCGATGGGCGACATATCGGGAGAACAGGCTGGCCACGGCAGCAGTGACACCTGGTGGGCCGTGAAGAATTGTTGCACGATGCGTGCCACGTGCGCGCGCGCATTGTCCTGTTGAAACGTGGCCGCTGGTAGGTCCTGCAGGTAAGGGAGGACTACAGGTTCCAAAACGTCGCAGATGTAGCGGTGGCTGTTGAGTGTACCGGCGGTACGTACCAGAGGGGTGCGGGTGTCATATCTAATTGCGCCCCAAACCATGACGCCACGCGACGAACCGATATGGCGATGCATAATGCAGGCGTCATACAGTCACTCGCCGCGGTGCCGCCGCACGCGGATCCGACCATCGTGGTGTTGCAGGCAGAAGCGGGATTCGTCGAAGAAGACAATGTCGCGCCATTCCGTAGTCCAGGTGCGGCGTTCAACGGCCCACTGCCGCCGCACTCTCCGGTGGTGTTAAGTTAATGGTAAGCGGAGCAATGGGCGCCGTGCGACAAGTCTCTGCTCCTGTAGAAGACATCGAACGGTACGTGCTGACACAGGTTGTTGCGCACCGCACCCTAATTCCTGCGCTAACGTTCGTGATGTGGCGGTGCGAGCCGTCAATGCCCGCCGCACAACATGCCGGTCCTCTCGTTCGGTGATGTGCCGCCGCTGCGGCAATCTCTCACGTCAGTCCGTCCGTCCCTCCTGCACCTACCGAGTCCATACTCGCCTCACTGTGGCTGGATGTCGTCCCACACGGGCGCCGATGTTTCGGTACGATAAACCGCTGTCGCGATAAGCGACTATTCGTCCTCTGTCGAACTCCGAAACGTGCTGGAATGACTGCCGTATTCTCCGACGAGGCATCAGGAAGCTTCCCACGCACAGGTCTGGCAGCACAACACACTTCCACTACTTACACCCCGCCTTCTGTGCACCCTTCTTATAGTGCTTCTCGGTGGCGTGCGGGCGCACATGATTCGCATATGCCCTGCAATGCTAATCGTTTGCATGTCCTCTCGCGGGCGACGCATGCTGCGAATTTCAGGCCAATCTGATGCTTCTTTCTTGGTGTTGCATTTTGGGTGGCCAGCAGTGTACTTCACAGTGTAAAAGCTATGTATGCTGACCGTAGAGCTTGTATACGAGTGAATGGTGTTTTATCCAAATGGTTCTCTATTCGTGCAGGAGTCAGGCAGGCTTGTATAATGTCACCATGGCTGTTTAATATACACTGGTGGAATGTGAAAAAAGAACACCAAAAGGAGACGTCTGATACCAACGAAATTTATACAGCATAATAACGGAATATAGAGAATAACGTGATCAAAACATTATGGCAAAATACAGCTGTATTTGCTGGTAAACTGAAAAATAACATTTCCATGTAACATGGTTAGTACGAGGTTGAACCGCCATGAACTGCGTCACACTGTGCAATTCTGGCATGGAGTCTGTCGTACAGATGTTCGATGTAAGTTTGGGGTATTGAGTTCCAAGCATCCTCAACCTGGACGCGTAAATCGGGGATGGTCGTGGCTGGCCGTGGAGACCGGAGAAGTCGTTCTCCCATAAAATCACACACGTGCTCAATATGGGACAAAGCCGGTGAACGTGCAGGCCATGGAAGTTGTCTCACACCCTGAAGTGTATGTTGCGTTGCACATGCCGTGCATGGGCGTGCGTTATCTTGCTGGAAAACACCACGATGGACCGACCTTACAAATGGTCCAACAACGGGCTGAATGATGTTGTTGACGTAGGAGGTGATGTTTAACGTACCCGGTACAAACACTAGTTGTGTACGGGAGTGATAGCTGATCGCTCCTCACACCAGGAGACCAGGTGTAGGCCCTGTGTGTCGCTGGCGGATGCAAGAAGGGTGGAGACGCTTCCCTGTGCGTCTGCGAACACGCATACGGCCATCAGAGACTCTCAAGCAGAGTCTGCTTTCATCGCTGAACACGACAGATCGCCATTGCGTTCTCCAGTGCAGACGTTGGCGACACCACTGCAGCCGTTTCTGACGGTAGGCTGGAGTCAGAGGTACACATGCCAGAGGCACGCGTGCACGTAGTCCTGCATCCAGTAGACGGTTGCGGATTGTTTGCACAGTCACCTCAGGTGCAGCGGCAGCTCGGATTTGCGTCGCAGTAGATGTTCTGCTTGACAACGCCGCTCTTCTTATGCGTCGATCGGCCAGCTCATCAGTGCGTCTGTGACTCCCGATTCCGCGTCTTCTCGTGTGGGAATGTTCCTCGGACCATCTACACCACCATCGTACCACCACCGATACTTCCCGTCCAATTCGCTCCGCAATACGACGATACGACCACCTGGCCTCGCGGAGTCCGACTAGACGACCTCGCTCAAAGTCCGATAACTGCTGAAATCGTACACGTCTTCCATGTCCAGGCATTGCAGCTTCTTCAGGGTTTTCGCACGTGTCCGTACGCCGACGACTGATTACATTCACTTTGCCGTACTCCTTAAATACCACCGACGATAATTTGCATATTATGCCTTGCTGTGGCGTAAGCGCTCACCGGTCGGTCCCAAAATTAACATCACACCTACGTAAACTCGACCCATTAACATATGTAAATTTCATGATCGTCCGCCAATTCCTTCTTGGTGTTCTTTTTTCACTTTCCGCCAGTGTATTTATGAATGCGTGCATGCGTGATGCCAAAATAGATAATAGTGATTTATGTCTTGGTGATATCCGTATGTGCAGATTGCTGTATGCTGATGACACTGTCCTGTTGGCAGAGAGCAAAAGCGAGTTGAAGAGTATGTTGTCTTGGATGTACGAAGTTTGCATGAAATTCAAACTGAGTATAAATAAGGGGAAAACCAAAGTTATGGTTTTTGAGAGAGGAACTGGTAGTATTGAATGTAATATAGAGTGCCCAGTAAAGTCCTTTCTCAGCCCCTTAACTTTCGAACGCCGACAGCTATAGCCATAAAAACGGTGTCTAGGTATAGTAAAGTGGCTATGCGCTATTCGATGAGACCGCTTACAGCGCCTCCCAGTGGCAAAGTCAGGAGTTAGCTTGCCAATCCTGAAAACTATACGAGATACGGGAAAATAGTCAATTACAAAGTTTTAGAGCAGCATCGATTTAGTACGAAAAGACACCTTGCGCACATGAATGCTAATAGAACGCGTACAACGCTCGTTTGTTTGTTCGCGATGTCGAACACTGTTACGTCACGAAACGCGTCAGAAAGGAGCAATTAGTTGTCACTAGGCACATTTACCGTCGGTACTCAATGCGCTCTCCGTCAGCCATAATACACATTTGGACTCTAGATTGAATCTCACGCTGCACATTTTGCAGCATGTCAGGTGACACGCTGGAACAAGCATCAGTTATACGGCGTCTAAGGTCCTGCAACATTGTCGGAGGGGTCTGATCACCTGCTCTTTGAGGTAGCCACAGGAAGAAGTCCAATGGAGTGAGGTCCGGTGAGCTTGCAGGCCACTCTACGCAACCACCATAGCCGATGATTTGTTGCTCGAATGTCTCGACCAGGTACCTTCTTACGTTTCCTGGCTGGCTACGCAACCACCATAGCCGATGATTTGTTGCTCGAATGTCTCGACCAGGTACCTTCTTACGTTTCCTGGCTGGTGCGGAGGGGCGCCGTCATGTTGGAACCAAACATTCCGCAGTTGAGGCAACGGCAGATTGTCCAAAAGATCGGGTAATACGTACTGTAGAAGCTCCAAGTATCGGGCTCCCGTTAACGTACCTTTGTAAAACACAGGTCCGATGAAGCCGTCCTTGAAAATGCCGCACCAAACATTAATGGACCACCGCACCTGATGACGAACTGGTAGACCACGTGCAGGATTTTCCAACGCCCAGTAATGGTTGTTCTGTCTATTGTAGACGCCATTACGCCTAAAACACGCCTCATCTGTCCAAATAATGTTGACAAGGAACGTTGTCTGGACCTCTAATTTGTTCAAGACGAAGTAACACCAGTGGTAACGTCGCTCAGCATCCGCTTGCTGCAGTGCCTGCAACGGTGTTGAACGGAACGGATGAGCACCTGATGGCCGCAGGATTTGCCATACGCGGCTTTTTGAGAGGCCACACTCGGCACTAACCTCTCTTGTGCTGCTCTCAGGATTGTTGAGGACGTATGCTAAGACATCCTTTGGTTGCACTTGACGGCCTACAGCAGCTGGTCTGCCGGATCGAGGTCGGTTGGTCACGCAGCCCGTCTCCCTTAACCTATTAACAGCATTGAGGATGGTCTTCCATGACGGATGCGGTCTTGCAGGAAAACGTTCACGATATAGCCGTTCTGCCTTTCTTGCATTGCGACCACATTCACCGTATAGGAGCAACATCTGGCAATACTCATCATTGGAATATTTCTCCATGACCGCGAGATTTGACATACACCTCGGGGACTCTCTTTTATACCTGCCGAAAAGGTATTACGCACCATACTTATTTGCATATCACAGAAATTGCGTGCGACTCGCATACCAATCGCGGGTTGAGTTGAGTTGGTTAGTCGATGCGAGACGAATTGTCACGATCGCCACAGAGTCCACTCGTTTCTTACAGTGACTATAGCATGGACCCGACGAGGATCGAACCAAGGTCCTATCGCAGGCGAAGAGCGTGCGCTACCACTGGGCCACGAGTCTGGCTAGTGGTTTGAGGAAGGCGATATTATCTCCTTTCTGACGTGTTTCGTGACGTAACAGTGTTTGACATCGCGAACAAACAAACAAACAAACGAGCGTTGTACGCGTTCTATTCTTAGCATTCATGTGCGCAAGGTGTCTTTTCGTACTAAATCGATACTGCTCTACAACTTTGTTATTGACTATTTTCCCGTACCTCGTATAGTTTTCGAGATCGGCACGCTAACTACTGACTTTGCCGCTAAGAAGCGCTGTAAGCGGTCTCATCAAATAGCGCATAGCCACTTTACTATACCTAGACACTGTTTTTATGGCTATAGCTGTCGGCGTTTGAAAGTTAAGAGGCTGAGAAAGGTCTTTACTCAGCACCCTGTATGTCTAAATGGCACAGTGATTGACCAGGTGAATGAGTTTGTGTATTCAGGAAGCATGTTTGACAGAGAGGACAGATTGGATGGTGAAATTAGTAGGCGAGTGAGTTCTTCATTGAAAGTCATGGCTGCTCTGGGAGGTTTTCACAGGAATGATGGGTTCTCAAGGGAGTCCCGCATGGTTGTGTATGAAAGTGTGATTGTTCCTACTCTGATGTATAGCAGTGAAACCTGGGTACTGCAGAAGAAACATAGGAGTCGTTTGTGTGCTGGACGACAGTCGTTGTTTACTTCGTGCTCGTATTTTGTTCCATTTGGGATAATTTCAGAGTGTACAGCTCCTAATTTTGTGTGTGCAGCGTGTGTGAAGGTGCCGTCCTACTTCTGATTCATTTTCCAGGTCGGTAAGTGCCCTTTCTGTGTTGCATTCTTCATTTTCCTGCTTCGGTCGAGTTGGCCAAAGCTCGTAATCTTATCGCCATTGCAAATGGCGACTTCCGGGGGTAGCGGAGCTTCTAACCTCGCTTCCGAAAGTGACTCTTTATCCCTCTCAGCTGCTCAGCAGCAATCCGCCAATGGAGGGCTTCCTTTGATAAGCCCCTCCTCTCCGCAGCGTGACAAAGTTGCCTTGCCCATGGAGTCATCTCCTTCCCATCTGACGAAGAGTGGTGAACCATTGCCTTCCCCTGTGCCTTCTGACGACGCCATCGACGTCACACTTCCACCAGCCACTATCGCGTCATCACAACGCGCGTCAGGTGTGACGTATGATGCCGTCACCTCAGATGCGTCAACTTCTTCTTCTCACCAGCCCCCTTCTTCAAAGTGCCCTTATCAGATGACATATGGTACAGACCAGATCTACGTGGATGTTCCGACTACTTGCCCTCAAGGTCACCATTTTTTTGACAGAATCGGACTGGGTGTATTTTTCAGCAGCCTCCCCAACACAAAGCTGACGGCGTACAGCGCTGCCCTTCGACAAATTGTTCCAAAAGAGGCTGTTACTCACGTGGGTAGAAGAACCAGTCAAGTAATTGCTTATCTTGCGACTCCAGCCTTCGCTCTTCGAGTTCTGACTGAAGGCATTTCTTTCGGCGATCGCCATCTCCTTGCGACCCCACTCACACAAGCACCTACTACAGTCAGTTTCGCCCCTGTTCCTCCGGAAGTATCCGACGACCTATTGCTCTCCGTCGCTCAGAATTATGGACGTACTGTCGGATCGGTCATTACGTACTCCTCCTTTCCGGGAGTCCCTGAGGACCGTTATCTCTTAGGATTTCGCCGTAACGTACGTGTGATCTTTCCCTCGGAGGAAGCCATGTTACGTGTTCCATCGGTACTCAATGTACGCTGTGACACTCATATTAGGCTCATTGACATCATTGTGGGCACCCTTTGTTCGGTATTAAGAGCACTGGTCACCCTAGTGCGCTATGCCCTCATCGGGCAGCTACTGCCTCCAAATCTTCAGTACAGCCTACTCAACGGTCAACTGGATCCCCGGCATCTTCATCTGGCGCCTCTGACCAGCGGAAATCGAGTTATTCCGAAAGTCTGCATAAAACCGTTGGTCAACGCGTGACTTCGTTGCAACCTTTCACTTCCAACTCAGCTTCTATACTCCAAACATGCCCACAGCAGGAGAATTCTTCGACCGGAGACCAGTTGAACTCTCCTCTGCTTTCTGCATTTACTCTACAGCACCCTTCAGAGCCCGATAATGGGGTCGATGCGCCTGATGCCTTCACAGTGCCAGACAATCCTGCCTTTAGTCCCGAGCAACAGAGTGTACGCTCGAAGCGTCGTCGGACTACTCGACGTCGCAATAAGCAGACACGCACATTCCCCACCTTTCAAGGAGGACGTGATCGTTCGGAAAGTCGCTCACTCGCATCTGACGCTTCTAGCATCTCCATCTCCGACTCTGACGACAGCACACTGGTCCCACTTACTCTAGAGGATTTCACACAGCAATTGGAAGATTCCTCACTACCACAGACACCGATTTCTGGTGCGGAGTTATACTCCTATCTCATCGATCCTCGTAGTGAAACCATGTCTCATGATTTTCTCCAATCCTATCTCACGGAGCTTGCAGCATCTATGACGCAAGTGGCGGTTGTTCGATCTCACCTCCAAGCCCTACCATCCACATCGTTAGGCGAAAGCGGATGTCTCAAGAAAGTCTGCGATCGCCTCTCTCGGCTCCAACGAGCCGCTGACAAGCTCCTTGAACCGCCGTCGGACATTTCCGTTCAAGATAACGACACTGAACTGTAGGGGGTTTGGGTCCCCTCTGGCAAACTCGCTTGCTCGTGAGGATCTCCATCACCTCACAGCAGACATTCTTCTGCTCCAAGAGACAAATTGCCTGTGTACAACGCCTTTCAATCGATGGCGTACGTGGAACTATCAGTTCCACCACGCTTTCCGACACTCTACAATCGGCGGTCTGGCCATCGGCATCCGCACTCAGTTCCGTCAAGTTCTATCATCAGTGACGGTGCAGATTCTCTGCCGTGACTTGCTTCAGCGCCTTACCTTTGTTCTGGACGAGCGTCGTTATGTCGTTTTCAACATCTACGTTCCGTGCACACCTCAACATCACACCCTCCTTTTCATGACGCTCCGTTCAGCTCTTCAGTCAACGTTGCCGTCGGATCACGTGTTGATCGGCGGCGATTTTAATTGCACGTATGACCCTGATCTTGATCGTGCTTCAATTCATAAGGAAACTCGCTTACGTCTTGTGGAGCAATTACACTCCCTCATCACGGAGTTTGATCTTCGGGACGTTTTTCGTCAAATTTATCCTACAATGGTCTCCCATACGTGGAGGTCCTCAGCTGCCACCTCGTCATCTTCCGCTAGACTTGACCGTTTCTACGCAACCACTGCCCTTCTGCCCGTGGTCACGGACTGTCAGCATCTACCCACCGCCTCTTCTGACCATTGTGCCGTTGTGGCCACCTTCACCACTTCTTTCCGTCAACGCTCCGAGTTTCACTCCTGGACATTAGATACCTCTCTCCTGGATGACCAGGCTTTGTGTTCGAACGTCCGGAATCTCCTTCACTCTTATCACCCTGGACTGTCCACTGCTTCCTGTGCACTAAGTTACTGGCTGGATGTCAAGTCACACCTGCTCCACTTTCTCAAGAGCCACTCGTTCACAGTTGCCAATCTGCGCACCATGAAGGAACGCAATCTCAGACAAGTTCTCGCCCAACTTGGAGCCTCTCACCCCTCTATCCAGCATATTTGGCAGACCTCCGTGCTCTTCTGGAACCTCGAGCCCGGCAGGCCATTTCACGACTTCGTCTCCAGCACTTGTCTCCCGAAGACTGCTCTTTTGAGTTCTTGTCTTCGTTAGAGAATCAGCGCCGTTCTTCTCATCGACTCCGTGTGCTGCGTCTGCCTGACGGTCATGTGGCTTCGGACCCAGATGTGCTTTGCTCCCATGTTTGTCAGTACTTCTCCGACAAGTACAGTGATACCCCTCCACCTTCTGCTTCTGCGTGTAATACTTTACTTTCTTCTCTCCCTCAAGTCCCCTCTCACCTCTCCGCTTCTCTTCTGCAGCCTATCTCTCCATCTGAACTTAGGACTGCACTTTCCTATCTCAATCCCTGAGCCGTCACTGGTCCTGACGGCCTCCCTCTATCGTTTTATCTTATCTTTTTACCTTCTCTCCTTCCTTTCCTTCTCGCTGCTTAGTCTTCTGCCTTTGCATCTATCTCCCTTCCGAGGGGTTTCACTGTTGCTCACATGGTACTTTTCCCTAAGAAGGGTGACCTCCTTGACCTGGGGAACTGGCGTCCGATTTCACTAATAAATCTTGATTACAAACTGTTCACTAAAATTCTCTCTCGCCGCCTAAATCAAGTTCTTCCGTATCTTCTCTCTTCCGACCAGTGCTACATGGTACCTGGTCGTTCTATCGCTACTAACCTTCACCTCCTTCGTGATCTTCTGTATCTTGCCCGAACTAATTCTGAATCTCTTGCCCTTCTAAATTTAGACCAACGCTTTTGATAATATCTCCCATTCATTTCTCTCAACTACTTTACACGCTTTTGGCTTTCCTTCTGTCTTCGTTACCACTATTCTTGCTCTCTATCACGACGCCGTCTTTCAGGTCAAGACGGCCGCCTTTCTGACAGCACCCATTTCTTTCCGTCGTGGAATACGACAGGGGTGTCCACTTTCTGGGCAATTATTTGCTCTGGCGTTTGAGCCTTTCCTACGCACAGTACATCGTGCATTTCTTGCGGCTCTTCCTCCTCCCACGGCAAGCACCAGGCACTTCTCTGTAAAATACTCCGCCTACGCCGACGACGCGACTTTCTGCGTTCGTATGGAATCGCAATTTAATACCCTCGCTCATGTATATGCACTCTACTCTTCTTGCTCCTCAGCGATGCTCAACACTACCAAGAGTGCCGGCCTGTGGTGTGGTGCCTAGGAGTCCAGGACAGACTCCCCATGGGGCGCCTCCTGGACTGCCTCTTCTCAGAAGTTTCTTGGTGTACACATGGGAGCTCCCATAGCTGCCCGAAACAACACGTGGGCTGCTCTTCGTAATCGCCTTGCTCGATCGGCTGCCTTCTGGCGGAAAGCTCAGTTCAGCGCCTCTTACGTCACCCGGGCACGCCTTGCTCGTACATATCTTCTGTCTCCTTGTCTTCATGTATGGGCAGCTGCTTGCATGCCAGCTTACTATCTTGCTGAAGTCACACGGATCATTTCTACTATGATCTGGTCAGCTCATCATTGGATACAAGTCTCAACTCTAAGTCGTCCGATCTCCACTGGTGGTATTGCGCTTCTGGATGTCCGCCAGTTCTACAAAGCACACCGAATAGTATCCCTTCTGCGTCTACTCTGCGAACCAAGATCCGCAGCCTTTCTTCTCCGAGACGTGATGATTTCTCCCCGGAACCCCCGCTTCAAATTCACAACTTTTCTACTGATGGATCGCTTTTCTCTTCTCCGCTCCCGTCTTTCCCCCGTTTATTCAGAGGCGCTTTCCTTTCTTCGCTCTCTGCCACTACTCCGTGCCCCACCCGCTACCACCTCAGAACTTCTAACTGAACCCCTCTTCTATTCCTCCATCCTCCTAACGCACCGTATTTCACTGACCTTTCCTGGCTCCCCGCTGGGATCGTACCCGTCCGAGACTTACTTTCCTCCGATCTAACATGGAAACCCTTTTCCGACCTCTCTCCTTTCCTTCCACGCACCTCTGCCTCTCTTGCACTTTACGATTCTCTCCGCTCCTCGATCATTACTCTTTTTCCTGCTCTCGCTTCTCCGTCTGGCCTCTTTCTCGTTTCTTCTGCTTCTCTTCCCCTTCCTTTTTTTCTTCCTGTTCGTGGCTCTTTTCTTCCGATCTCCAGTTTCACTGTCCGTACTCTATATCGCTTTCTCCTTTAAGATCCATCGCCACCCGCACCCCAGCTCATTTTAGGAGTGCCGCCCGCCGCTCTTCCGAGTGTGTGGTCGACAACAGCTTCACAAATCTCGACACCAGATGAAAGGAATATTCACTGGCTCTTCCTTCACCGCCACCTGCCAGTGCCGGCCATGTTATTTCGGATGACGCTGGCAGCCACACCCACCTGCATCTTCTGTTCTGAGCATGCATTGATGTTCTACACATCTACCAGTACTGCCCGGCGATCCTTCCTTTACTACACCTAGCCTTTACCGTTGCCAAGTGTCTCTGTGCCAAAGAGCTGCCTTTTTCTTCATACAGTACGTTGCTGGTTTCTTGTTCGCCACCGGTGCCTTTATCTGAGCCATGCGCATACATCTTTGTACTCACAAAGCATGTGATTTACTGCTTCTATCTGCAACTCCGTCATACCTCTAATGCGCCTACGCTCCTTCAAGCAGGAGATACCCTCTAATGCGCCTACGCTCCTTCAAGCAGGAGATACCCTCTGTGCGCAATTCCGCAACCAGCTGACCTCCAGGCTCCGATTGGCGTTTACCGCTGCCAGGGCCACTGACCAAAGCCTGCAGTTCCTGAGTGTATGGTCACCATTACACCGCTGGTTTTCCGGGCCTTCTGCAACCTACATCTTCTGATTTAACTTCCATCCTCTACGTCGGGACCTTCCCCGCTTTGATCTTTGTGATGAACCCTGGACTGGCTTACCGGATCCGGAGGGTGTCGCCCTAAGCTTGTCAGACTTAGTTCTTCTGTACATTCTTCTTATTCCCATCTCCAGTTTATCTTTTTACTGTTAGTGTTTGCAGGTTATTCACGTGCACTTACTTTGTGGTGCCCTCTTCTGAATAAGTGATTTTTGTAGTGATTTTCTTTTCTGTGTGCCTCACATTGTACCTGTATATTCAATGTTTTTATTTCGTCATATATCTTCTGCTCATTCGTTCGTCATATTGCTCATATAAATTGTACATACACATCCTGTATATTTCGCTGTTCATTCTGTACATATACATATTCCTTGGTACTGTGTATGCTCCTTTTCGGAGCCGTCCTACAAGTTCATTCTTTACTGTCTGCATCATGCGTATCTCAGTCACGCACTTTTTGTACACATCTTGTATATAGTACACATTTTCAATTGTATCATTATGTTCTGCGTCATTTGCATTTATATTTCATTGCATTGTATGTATATCTCACTTGCTGCACATAGTTCGTTCCCTGTTCCTATATGGCTTCCCGCACATCTGTATATACTTCGCCTAAATTGTACATTTCCATTATCACACCTTGCACTGTTGCACTTATGTTGTATCATCGCTCATCTATCTCACTAGCACTGTATTATATATACACCTCTCATACTGTAACTTGCGCATTCGCTGTATATATACACCTCTCATACTGTTAATAGCGCACTTCTTGAATACATACTCGATAATTTTGTTTTGTAGCCCGCTCATCTATTTCACTTGCATTGTATATACCCCTTGCATAATGTAAATTGCACACACTTTGTATATATATCTGACTCCTGTTATTATGATTTCAGGCATTGTAAAGGCACATGCCGCCAACCGCCTTCGTTCCCTGTAAATTTCGCTCAGAATAAAACATTTTGAAAGTTTGTGTGCTGTAGAAATGCGTAAGGTCCACGTCTCTGCACCATACGTTGCACTGGAAGGATGCATTGATCAAACACTTTTCTTTTAAGACATAATGGCATATTGCTCTTGAAAATTATGGTGTTTCTTCCAAAAGCTCTCCAGGCAAGTTTTGTACGCCGATTAACTTCTTCATCAATGTGACCCTCACTTGATATCTAGGTACACATATATACATGTGTACACCACGTCATTCACGGAAGTGACAAGACAGCAGTTTGTGGCAAGACATGTTCTGATCCTGTAAGGAATGATGAAGATGTGTTGCAGTTGTGTAATGTGAGGCAAAATGTTGTTAGCAAGGTGGAGACCAATATGCTTCGCTGGTTTGGCCATGTTGAAAGAATGAATGATGAGATACTTACTAAGAAAATCTTTTTTGCCCAAGTGGCAGGAAGGAAAGGTAGAGGGAAGGCCAAAGAAGTCATGGGAGGATCAGATTCAGGAGTGTCTGCATGAGAAAAAGATTATGAGTATGAAGTATAGAAGATCTTGTGTACGATGTGCGATGGATGTCAGTGAAGTCCGAGTTGTATGTCAAGATCGCTGTAAATGGAAAAGTTTGATACAGCAAAAGTAAGTAAATATTATCTGGTAGTTTGTATTTCTTTGTGGAAGCTAACCTCTGAATACTAGAGAACAGCTTAGTGGTATGTACGAGTATGTATGTATGTAAATTTAAAAAGTTGTATCATATTTTCATTGTGTCACCTTAATTTTTAAAAAGCAGTGTAGCTTGTATTACTTTCACCAGTAAATAACAAATATGGATGGCCATTTCTTATAACGTACTCATATAATTTTGTATAATACTGCGAACTCTCGTGTTATCTGGTCAGAATGAACAATATTTTGCTGATAAAAGGTCGGCTTAAAGTTCACTGAGTGATCGAGCTCTGCTCAAGACAAGCAATCCAATGGGTTCTCGAGCTCCTTACGTACGTACTTACACACATACCCAAATTGACAACGACTGCATGCCAAATGTGCATACGATTTAATCGTTGGTAGGGTTTAATGCTATGACGGATATATGATTAAGCACACTGTTAGTTCAATATCCCATTTCTTCGTGCAGGATAAATCCATCAATATTCAAGGCAGCAACCTTCGGTGCACGATGTTAAAATCCTGTGCATTTAAAAATCCCATACTCAAGTGAGCCTTAAAAACATTTAATTGCACACAGATTAAAAGCAAAACATTAAATCATAAGATCTTTCGGGTTTCCATAAACCCATCATCAGATGAATAAAACCAAACATTAGCATGGGTATCATCATCATCATCATTGTCAACCATTATCAATCCACTGCTGGACGATGGTCTTCCCAAGTTTCTTCCACAACGGTCTGTCTCCATATTATTCCCGCATACTTTCGAATTTCATCCACCCATCTCACATGTGGTCTTCTTCTGGGTCTTTTCCTGTCCCTTGGAATCCAGTCTAAAATTTCAGCTGTCCATCGATGGTCTGTCCTTCTGGCAATATGTCCAGCCCATTGCCATTTCAGGGATTTTATTCTGATCATGATGTCTTCCAATCTGATGTCATTTTTCTGATCCACGAGTTCCTCTTCTTATCTCTCCTGGTTACACCAAGCATTGCACCTCTGCATGCTACTTTGAGTTGTCTGCAGTCTTTGTATGTCTCTTTTAGTTAAGGTCCACGTCTCTGCATCATACGTTAGCACTGGAAGGATGCATTGATCAAACACTTTTCTTTTAAGACATAATGGCATATTGCTCTTGAAAATTATGCTGTTTCTTCCAAAAGCTCTCCAGGCAAGTTTTGTACGCCGATTAGTTTCTTCATCAATGTGACCCTCACTTGATATCTAGGTACACATATATACATGTGTACACCACGTCATTGAAGGAAGTGACGTAATAAATCAATAACCGCCAGCAGCCTGGAAGGATCGCAGAACACATACAAAAATAAATTCAGTGTTCGTGTGTGCTATCTGTTTCTTTTCAGGTTCCCCCTTCCCCTATCTTTTCTGCGTTTGCTGCGGCTGGATGTTGGTTGCTAATGTTATTGCTCGGAGTGTGTTGCTGCTGCTGCTGCAGGTAAGTATGTAGGTTAATTTATAACTTCATTACTTAACGAGAAACCGTATACTCCTTGCACTCGAATTCTTCCGTACTTTTCTTTACTACTATCCTATCAGGGCGCTCTGTTCCCACTTCTTTAATTTTTCCATTTTTCATCTGCCAAAAAGCGCAGCGCGCTGTGGGTTCGGGTCTCTAGACCAAGGGTAGCAAAATGTTGATTGATGACAAAAATAAACTTGTAATCAGTATACAGCAATAAAAGGAACACAGTTCACCCAAGTCAAACTCAATACAGTCCAAATATGAAATACTTACAAATTATAAGATATTATCCCCACCGGGTTGATCAAGAGTTCATATTATTTATTTCCAAGGGTCCGGTAGAAAAGTAGGCATACTGTTATTACAACAAAGTTGTCCTTTTGATGTTATTACCAAACTCTCTGTGAACAACAGTGATGATATAGAACATGGAGTCACGATGATGGAAGCATCTTCCCAGACCGGAGAATGTGAACCATCATATACTAGACGAGCGAGGGCCCTGTTTCTAAGTCCGTTCTTAACAGCGTACTTATGTTCATGTAACCTTGCCCCCAAAAACCGTTTAGTGGAGCCAACATAAAAGCTGTTAGGAGTGGCTTTATCGACGCTTTTCAAGGATATTCCATATACCCCAAATCTTTCACCATTGGAGACTTGGTCACGATCACTCTTTACAAGATCAGAAATGCTGGTTGTATGGACCCCAAAATCAATGTCCTGAGACCTACAGATACCCTTAAGGATAAGAGTTAACGTTGGAAAGTAGGTCATGGAGACCACGAACTTACGTGGGTGATAGTCCCTATGAAGAGTAGTAGTTCCGTCCTGTCTAATCTTGGTAAGAGTGGTACGAACAGCCGACTCTGAGAAACCGTAGGCAACAGCAATATTATACACCTTAACAATTTCCAGATTGCGTCTACGGTTACTGGATGAATGAGTGAAGGCTTTCCTTAACATAAAGTTAATTGACGATAATTTATAACTCTTAAGGTGAGTGGAGGAGGCCGATATCATCGTTGACATAGATGACGCCTTCCTAAACACCGAATACTGCAAGAAGCCAGTAACCATGTCTCTCTCCAGCATGAAATCCAGAAATGGTAAGCTGCCCTCCTCCTCCTGTGCAACAGTGAATTTTATCGATTAGTATTGAGACGTTCCGCGAATAAGTTCAGCTCGTCCCTACTGTGGTTCCAAAAACAAGCACATTGTCGACATACCTTTTATAAAAACATGGACTTGGTCTAAAGTCATGCAAAACTTTTTCTTCGATATGCTGCAATATGATTTCAGATAATACTGGAGACAAAGGAGACCCCATAGGAGCTCCCTCGGTTTGGCGAAATATGATGTTATTAAACTTAAAAAATGAACGATTTTGTACCAATTTTAATGCAGCAGAAACAGAGTGAACGGCTTCAGGATCATGTCCCAAAGCTAATAGTTTGGAAGAAATAATGTCGTGAACTTCTGCAATGGGACATCAATATTCAAGGCCGCAACCAATTTTTAAGTTCAGTAACATCACATATCGCCAAACCGAGGGAGCTCCTATGGGGTCTTCTTTGTCTCCAGTATTATCTGAAATCATATTGCAGCATATCGAAGAAAAAGTTTTGCATGACTTTAGACCAAGTCCATGTTTTTATAAAAGGTATGTCGACAATGTGCTTGTTTTTGGAACCACAGTAGGGACGAGCTGAACTTATTCGCGGAACGTCTCAATACTAATCGATAAAATTCACTGTTGCACAGGAGGAGGAGGGCAGCTTACCATTTCTGGATTTCATGCTGGAGAGAGACATGGTTACTGGCTTCTTGCAGTATTCGGTGTTTAGGAAGGCGTCATCTATGTCAACGATGATATCGGCCTCCTCCACTCACCTTAAGAGTTATAAATTATCGTCAATTAACTTTATGTTAAGGAAAGATTTCACTCATTCATCCAGTAACCGTAGACGCAATCTGGAGATTGTTAAGGTGTATAATATTGCTGTTGCCTACGGTTTCTCAGAGTCGGCTGTTCGTACCACTCTTACCAAGATTAGACAGGACGGAACTAATACTCTTCATAGGGACTATCACCCACGTAAGTTCGTGGTCTCCATGACCTACTTTCCAACGTTAA
The DNA here is from genome assembly GCA_039090855.1 of Macrothele yani. NCBI lineage: Eukaryota > Metazoa > Arthropoda > Arachnida > Araneae > Macrothelidae > Macrothele > Macrothele yani. The sequence goes on from CM076997.1 coordinate 699,081, forward strand.
CTCTTATCCTTAAGGGTATCTGTAGGTCTCAGGACATTGATTTTGGGGTCCATACAACCAGCATTTCTGATCTTGTAAAGAGTGATCGTGACCAAGTCTCCAATGGTGAAAGATTTGGGGTATATGGAATATCCTTGAAAAGCGTCGATAAAGCCACTCCTAACAGCTTTTATGTTGGCTCCACTAAACGGTTTTTGGGGGCAAGGTTACATGAACATAAGTACGCTGTTAAGAACGGACTTAGAAACAGGGCCCTCGCTCGTCTAGTATATGATGGTTCACATTCTCCGGTCTGGGAAGATGCTTCCATCACCGTGACTCCACGTTCTATATCATCACTGTTGTTCACAGAGAGTTTGGTAATAACATCAAAAGGACAACTTTGTTGTAATAACAGTATGCCTACTTTTCTACCGGACCCTTGAAAATAAATAATATGAACTCTTGATCAACCCGGTGGGGATGATATCTTATAATTTGTAAGTATTTCATATTTGGACTGCATTGAGTTTGACTTGGGTGAACTGTGTTCCTTTTATTGCTGTATACTGATTAACAGGTTTATTTTTGTCACACCTGCTTGGTCCCTTTATTTAGAGGACTGAATTTATTTTTGTATGTGTTCAGCGATCCTTCCATGCTGCTGGCGGTTATTGATTTATTACTTCACTTCCTTGAATGACGTGGTGTACACATGTACATATACACACTGGCGGAAAGTGAAAAAAGAACACCAAGAAGGAGACGTCTGATACCAACAAAATTTATACAGCATAATAACGGAATACAAAAGATAACGTGATCAAAACATTATTGCAAAATACAGCTGTATTTACTGGTAAACTGAAAAATAACATTTCCACGTAACGTGGTTAGTACGAGGTTGGACCGCCATGAACTGCGTCACACTGTGCAATTCTGGCATGGAGTCTGTCGTACAGATGTTCGATGTAAGTTTGGGGTATTGAGTTCCAAGCATCCTCAACCTGGACGCGTAAATCGGGGATCGTCGTGGCATTGGAGACCGGATAAGTCGTTGTTCCATAAAATCCCACACGTGCTCAATGGGGGGGGGGGGCAAATCCGGTGAGCGAGCAAGCCATGGAAGTTGTCTCACACCCTGAAGTGCATGTTGCGTTGCACGTGCCGTGTGTAGGTGTGCGTTATCTTACTGGAAAACACCACGATGGACCGACCTTACAAATGGCACAACGGGTTGAATGTTGATGTAGGAGGTGCTGTTTAACGTACCCAGTACAAACACTAGTTGTGTACGGGAGTGATAGCTGATCGCTCCCCACACCAGGAGACCAGGTGTAGGCCCTGTCTGTCGCTGGCGGATGCAAGAAGGGTGGAGATGCTCCCCTGTGCGTCTGCGAACACGCATACGGCCATCGTAGATTCCCAAGCAGAATCTGCTTTCATCGCTGAACACGACAGATCGCCATTGCGTTCTCCAGTGCAGACGTTGGCGACACCACTGCAGCCGTTCCTGACGGTGGGCTGGAGTCAGAGGTACACATGCCAGAGGCACACGTGCACGCAGTCCTGCATCCAGTAGACGGTTGCGGATTGTTCGCATAGTCACCTCAGGTTCAACTGCAGCTCGGATTTGCGTTGCAGTGGATGTTCTGCTTGAAAACGCCGCTCTTCTTATGCGTCGATCGGTCCGCTCATCAGTCCGTCTGTGACTCCCGGTTCCACGTCTTCTCGTGTGGAAATGTTTCTCGGACCATCTACGCACCATCGTATCACCACCGATACTTCCCGTCCAATTCGCTCCGCAATACGACGATACAACCACCTGGCCTCGCGGAGTCCGACTAGACGACCTCGCTCAAAGTCCGATAACTGCTGAAATCGTACACGTCTTCCATGTCCAGGCACTGCAGCTACTTCAGGGTTTTCGCACGTGTCCGTACGCCGACGACTGATTACATTCACTTTGCCGTACTCCTTAAATACCACCGACGATAATTTGCATATTATGCCTTGCTGTGGCGTAAGCGCTCACCGGTCGGTCCCTAAATTAACATCCCACCTGCGTAAACTCGACCCCATTAACATATGTAAATTTCATGATCGTCGGCCAAGTCCTTCTTGGTGTTCTTTTTTCACTTTCCGGCAGTGTATATGCCTATACCCATGCTAGGGTTTGGTTTTATTCATCAGATGAGGGGTTTATGGAAACCCGAAAGATCTTAAGATTTAATATTTTACTTTTAATATGTGTGCAATTAAATGCTTTTAAGGCTCACTTGAGTTTGGGATTTTTAAATATACAGGATTTTAATATCGTGCACCGAATGTTGCTGCCTTGGATATGGAGGGATGAACACTGTTAGTTTTTCGGGTGCACCTTTTACAGTTATACGTGTTTTAATTTTAGTCTCTTGAAAAACATATGTTGATATGTCACCGTGTTCTTAACTACTGTTTGTAAAAACTGCAACACCATGAAGGACTGCTGGTATTAGTTTGAAACTTACAGGATGTGTACAACAGGTTAAGACATGCAAATAATTAAAATGTCAGTGAAAGTGAGCATGCGGTTCCAGAGCATCGCCCTCTGAACTCTCCGGTCTTGGGTATAAAGAGCTGTCTCAAACGAGATGTTGCAATCAGTGAAGAGCCGACATCGAAAGAGTGTTTCTGGTGCCTCGCTGTGCCCCGTTGCCGAAGAAGGTTGCATTATGATCACCTGGCGGACTTTGAGACAGGAAAGATTGTTGGAATGAGAGAAGCTAAATTTTTGAACCGCGAAATATCCACTCGTACCCGATGAAACGCCAGTACAGTGATGCAAACATGGCGTTAGTGGACAGATGAGGCTCGGGCGCATAAACATCCGGGAAATGGGCCGCAAAAGTGCACGATTGCACTGCATGACAGGTACCTCTACTCCATGGCAGTGACAGATCGCACAGCGACATTCACGACGTTAGCGCAGCAGTGGAGTGCTGTCACAGGTCAGGCTTTGTCATCCAGCACATCAGTTCCACGTCGTCAGCTGAACAGAGGACTGGTCGCTATCAGCCCATTGCTGCGTTTTCCTTTGACCCTCAAACACAGACGCCTCAGGCTGCAATGGGGTTTCGAACAGACATTGGTGCGCTGACTGGCAACAGGTCGTGTTGACTCACGACGAGCTACAATTCAACTTGATGCATTATGATGGTCGCATACAGGTTCGAAGACATCGTGTTGAACAGCACCTAGCAGCGTGCATTTTGCAACGTCATACCGCCCCAACGCCAAGCTTCATGGTTTGAAGCGTCATTGAGATTCCCGCAAATTCCCAATGGGTCGCCATTCGGAATTCGCGAACTGGCCTGATACGAATTGAGGGAACCCTCAATAGCCAACGATACATCAGGAATGTTTTGGAGGCAGAGGTGATACCCTTCCTTCAGAGTTGTCCTGGCGCAGGACAATGCTCGGTCAAATGTGGCTCAGAATGTCCTAGATCTCTTCCATGCACGGCACATACTACCTCTTCCCTGTCCTGCACGTTCGCCGGATATGCCCCTTATCGAACATGTCTGGGACATTGTAGCTAAGCTACTGGCAGGTCAAGCGCCTCCGCCAGTCACCACAAATAAACTCTGGTCTCGCATAGAAGAAGCTTGGCAGGCTATTTTCCTGGACGACATCGAAAACCTCTTCCATTCAATGCCATGCCGTGTAGAAGCTGTTATTTTTGCTCGAGGTGGTTTCACACGATACTGAATGATGAAGTGAAAAAATCTTGTATAGCAGTACAAATTTGAATTGCGCGATTCTTTCTTGGTGTCGCAGTTTTCACAAACAATAGTGCACTGTATTTGTGTGTATCTCTATTTGTAGACATATATCTTTATATTTTTAATACATTTTCCAAAAGCAGTTTTTGATCAAGCTATCTCCATTTCTTTCTTCATCATCCTTAATGTATGATTCTGAAAACAGATTTTGGAAACTTTTCATGAGCACAAGTAGTTTGTGTGTTCTTTCCACGATAGTTTATATTCTCGTAATTGTATGAACCACGTAATCTTTCGCCTCCAGCGAAAGGATTCAAGTGACTTAAAGATAAACTGTTTTATATTATTATTGGAATTTAACGACCACCGTGAGAAACTGAATGGGCTGTAAGCAGTCGCGCGTCCGTAATTTACGGCCACTGGTTCCAAGGAAGGGAGAGAGTCAGTGCCGTAAAACAAACACACTATCCCTGCCTCACCAGGATTCCAATCCAGCGAATAGTCAGTGCTTAGACAACTGCGCCACCGGGGCATCTAAATATAAGCTTTGTTCAAAACATACTCGCGTTGCAATAAATTGTTTCATACATAGAAGTACTGAAAATAAGAATGCTACGCTACCCCACGAAAAATTTAAAAACGGCCCATCTAACGATTTTGGGGGAAAGGGGGGGCGAGAGACTCATTTTAATCAGTAATTTAATGGGTGCCTGCGCCCAGGTGCACCCACGTACTCAGCGTCTATGGCTGAGTGATAAAGTGCTTAATTAATACTTTGAAAATTTTTGTGTTAAAAACAAATGCAAACAAACAAACAAACAAAAACGAGCTGCGTGGAAAAAATTCAGTAAATAAATCTATAAGTATATTGTGACGATCAGAGTTTTCAAATAAGTCGTTATATAAAAGGTCTTTGAGTAGTATATAACGAACTTGAAATTTTACTGATAAAATTGACTAAGGCGCATTTAAACTACCAGATCATCTAATATATAGCTTTTCTTTTCTTTTCTTTTTTTCTTTTAATGACCACATGTCAGCCTACATAAGGATCCGTATAACAATGGATTCCGGCAATTGGTCACTTTTGATCTGATGTCAGGAAGCTGTAAGATTTTGCAGACTGAAATAAATTTTTAAAATTTTTACCACTTAAATTTCTCTTTATTTCGGACTGTATTCTTCAGTTTGATGCCATTGTTATTTACGAAAGCAACGCAAAACGATTAGGAGGCAGTATAGATGTGGAGGACAAAGAACTTCATTTCTATTGCAGGTACAGAAAACTGTTGGAAGGGTGGGGGTTGACAATCAACTCTAAACTACATAAGCAGTGGTCCTTTCCTAATTTGGCGACTCTAGTTCCAGGGAAGGTAAAGGGTCAGTGTCGTAAGATAAACCCTCCACTCCTGCCTCATTCGAACCCAGGCCTGACTCGGATGACTTATCAGAAACTTGTGCCTGTGACCACTCGGCCAAGGTGGCAGGCAGCGTGCAAAACTCCTTTTTTCCTGAACTTCTGGGTGCATAGTATATTCAGAGTCTGTTTTTATTTACACATGGTTATTCTGTCCGAAGAATAACGGAGCACCGAGGAAACACGTTGGATAGAGAAACCGAGAACGACCGGGTATCAACACGGAGAAATGTGCTGATTTATATACAGGTTACCAAGAAAGATCCATGCTGCTGGAGTATTGCGCCTATTCGTGCTCGTTAATGTAGGCAGTTTCTCTAAACACGTCAGCAGAAAAAGTTTTGTTTTTTGTTTCGTGGTTTAACGTCCACCATGAGCGATACTATAAACAGTAGCCTGTCCCTAATTTAAGGTCACTAGTTCCAGAGCGGGGACACAGCCAGCGCCATTCTACGAGCATGCCACCAATGTCTCATGCGGAACTCGAACCCGGGCTTATTTCGGGCGAGTGATCAGAAGCCAGCGTCTCGGACCACTCGGCCAGCGGAGTGGCTCAGTATTAAGGTCGTGGCTATGACAGATGAAGTGAAGTCACAAGTGTCGTTACCGAATTATGGGAAATGACGCATTGGATCAGGAGTTCCGTGGATGTTTGCGAAGTTTCTCTTTTCCGGTTGCAAAGGGGAGTTTGGAAACAGGTCCCCGTCATATTTGTTTGACTGCGTGACATCTCCGCCCATGGGGAAGTGGCAATGCACTTAATAGAGCATTTCTTTGGACAGCCAACCCTTAGCTATCTCTACCTTACTACCACGTGTATTTTTTATTGTGCACCCTTGCTCAAAGCTTCTAGTTATCTACTTCTAGGGGCTGTTTAAGACCTGTGCTTGTGGAATAAGACACTCCCTTCCTAAAATTCTGTTCAACAATATTGCCACTTTCTTTCATCTGTTTTTGTCTTTCTCTCTCTCTCTCACTCTTCTCGCTCTCTGTTGTATAGGAAGGGCATCAGTTTCCTGGCTTGTTCGTGAGTTCTGTCCACGGTGATTCAGCTAATTTGCCGTTAAAAATTACGGGAATGTGGCGGAAGAGAATTTCTCCTGTGCAACACGTCCTGGATACACTCCAATCCGTCCACTTATGATGGCAATTCGATAATGTCCCTACATCGCTCTGTTCTAAAGTGCGATCAGTCTGAGCAGTACTAACAGCCTACAAAAAAGTTATAGGAATAAGAACCCTAGGAATAACCACATTTTCTTTCAGCAATACCTCAAGGAGGGAAACACATCCGGAATCTTGAGATCGCCCCACGGGAAAAGGTTTTTTTCTTAAGTCAGGCCTGCTAACAGCCGAAGTCAAATGACACATTCATGTAGCGATTGTAGCGCTTGAATGTGTTTGGAAGCTTTTGTGCACACACGCATTAAAGCAGCAACGGCAAATGGTTGGTTATCAGAATTTTTTGACATAACAGCCTTGTTGGGCTGAACAGTACCATCAAAGAGCAACTTATCTGTCTACTTGTCTTGACTTCAGTTCATTGCGCGATGTTGAGAAATACATTCCGTCTTACGCAAACACAAGCACGCACAAACACACGCAGCTGCCCGGTGGACGGACGAAGCATGGGCGGTGCGGTGCGTCTGTCCGACTGAGCTGGGTTTGTCGCTACCCTGGAGGCAGTGGCCCCAAATTACAGACGGGAGACTGCTTGTTGCTCATGGTTTTCGTTAAACCCCGAAAAGAAAGAAAAAAACTCACGCAAATTGGTTTCACTGTGATGTTTAATGAGTATTTCAGGAGAGGAAGTTTTTCCGGGTCACAGCATGCCCACTCATCTGTGAATGACTCGCAATAAAGCCTGAACTGAAAAAATCACAACACACATTCGACAGAAGAAGACATATAGTGCTCCTTTTGGTTTCAACCGTCGCAAATACTTAGTGGTGTGTTTGATGTCGTCATCGCTAACTAAAACTACGTGGTGCATCAACACTAAAAACATACTGTAGTGTTGATGCATCAAGTGTTGTTCACAACTAGCAATTGTCAACAACCGCGCTTCGTTGTTCCGTACTAGAGATCTGCATCGACATAATTTCTTTTACCTGATTCTCACCAGGCTGGTCATTGGGTGATTGGGGGGGGGGGGGTTGGCTTGTTAAATGACGAACAATATTTAAAGCGTGCAACACAAATTTTGCATTGTCTCGGAGAAAAAAAAAGGAGAGAGAAGAATGGTATGTTAAGATGCTTACCGGAGCAAGGGTTAATTATTACGTACCACATAAAACAGTAAGTGATAACGGGAGCTACATTCCACAGAAAAGCAACATTCATGAAGGCATCCACAGGTGAATGAATTACTCCTAACCACGAAGTAAAGGCCAACTTCTTTACTACGAACGGAGAGGGTCTGACTGACTGACTGATTGTATGTATGAATGCATAGGAAGAAGGTCGCGGGTTTTGTGTGCCGTGACGGCAGGCAAGCCGAGGTGGTTTGTACCGCCACCTGGGTGGTCTACCGACGTGTGTGGCTCAACCAGGTAAAGAAAATATCTCGGCAATGATGGCTACGGAATCACGGTTCTGCTCTTCACATTTTTGACAGTCATAAGGCACTACTACTTTGTGGCTCACTAACTACCGGCATCCGAATAAGATTTCTATCGCACTTTTGCTTTTACCAAAAATCATTTTTACTTCCCGTTGCACAAAACGATTGATTTGAAAAGTAAACTGTTGAAACAAGCATGCACAGAATTAAATGTCAGTCTTGATGCTTACTCGCGTGAACGAAAGGTACATGTGCAATTAGTCCGGACAGATGAGCAGGAAAGAAAGAAAAAAATGGTCAAAGATCATGACCCCTCTCCCCCCGATTGATCAGAGAAGCCTGGATTTGCAGTAAAGGGTTAGCTGTGTTTTAAGGTTGCATACAGGGCCATCTTTAACGGTCCGCGGGTATTCACAAAATAATTATTTCAGGTCTAACGTGGGGTGCACGGAAAAAGTGGATGCCACGGAGATTGGGGCTTCCTGTTCGTTCGTTTTTCAACTGACCCTTTCACTGACAAATTAATGCCTCTTTAAAAGGTGTGATGAACATTGAGTTGAAGAGGTAAATAATTTTGGGAAAACAACGTGCTTGAAAACTGAAGAGAAAGTTCGGTGACTGTATCACATCACCGAGACTGTCTACTATTTATCTGCACTACGTTACGCCTAGATGCATTTTTTTTTTTTTCGGTTTCGTGATCGCAGAAACCAATGATTTCGTACATTTTCCATGTGTTGTACCGCTATGTTACATTTTTGTTTCACATATACGGTTGATTCATCTTTCTTACACTGTTAAAATTTTCCATTTAATTTTACAGACAACAACCGGGAACTAGGAACCCGACACTCGCCCGTTATATTATGATTCAGCCCGCATTCATGGTAGTAGCATCGACCGCTAATAATCGCCAAGCGATATCGATGACTTAAAAAAAAAGAAAAAAAGGAAAAATATGGTATCAACACGTGCATTCATTTACACGGTCAATGTATGATTGCCGTCACTTCCTTGAAATGGTAAAATCTGCTTTGGCTGTGATGAATATACAGGGACGAACTATAGGGTTATCAAATCAGCGCAGTTATTTTGAATATTTACTGTCCCTGGTATTTTTATTATGTACTAGAGTGATAACTAAGGCGAAAATAAAAAAATGTATGTACTTCAATATCGTTTTTACTAAACAAAATATTTTGAAAAATAGAGCATATGTAAAATGTTTGAAGAATAAAAAATTAAAGAGTTTCCTTTGACTATGACTTATAATATTGTTACGAAGCCCAATTTTCGAAAATAAAAACGCTAAATTCATTATTTAAGGATTATTTTTTTTTTTAAAGAAAAGTTGTTAACAAAAAATACGTGACAGTATGTGTAATACAATTTCTCATGAAAGTTTGCCTTAAAAAAATCAAAGACATGTCTTAGATTGATTAATAAAAGACATGTCTTAGATTGATTAATAAAAGACATGTCTTAGATTGATTAATAAAATACATGTCTTAGATTGATTAATAAAAGACATGTCTTAAATTGATAAATAAAAGACATGTGTTAGATTGATTAATTAACTGTCACCGTGTTGACATCGCTTAGGTTATTATGATTTTCATTAAACCAGTTAATAATCCTGACAACAGTCTTTTCATAGTTATAATATCTGTCAATCTTACTTGTAAGCTAAAGCGTGGCTTTCGGTTTCCAAAGAACACTGATTTTGCAAACTTTTATTAGACATCTTGTGCTATACGTTTTTTAATTTAATTTAATTGAAATAATTATAGAGCAATCGGCATTCAGTCAACCTGGCTCGGTGATATCACCTGACGGTTACATAGCCAATTCGCAGTTAATAACACACAATCAAAAATAACTTATTGTATTGGAATTTCCAACATATGTAGTAATTAATCCAATAGTACATCACGGACAATAGATACTGGGAACAAATCAGTTTGGTAGGCCAGTCGTTTGGCTCAGAAGTCAAACTGCCTGGTTTCTCAATATTTGCACGTCGATCGTCGTGAACTACTCAACCTCTTTTCTTCAATTTCCAATTAAGAATAATATGTTTATTTTTCTAGCACTTCACTGTCTTAAAATTCATTTAGTTTCATTCCAAGCAGTCGGTGTTTAGCCGCCAAACATAGTCATTTTAGTATCTTCAAATAAAGTCAAATGTGATATATTTCATGTTGGTTCAACTTTACGGAAGCGTTCAAATCTCTAGAATTTTTTCTCCCCAACTTTTTTTTTTTGGGGGGGGGGGGCGTTTTCTAATATAAAATTTCTCAATTACTCCTTTCGTTAAGGCTGTCACAAAATTTATATAAAATTGTAAATGTCTTCTTCAGTACTGTAAAATACTTCAATTTTCTGTATGAAAATACTACAAAAAAATACGAACATTTTATTTCAGACATGGTTGCAACAACGTGACCTCAGCCTTGAATTTTTTCTTTACGTTCGGGGTACATGTTGTAAAAACAGCGAAAAGCATTCATCCGCATAAAACAAACGAACTAACGACTCATCAAAAGCATGATACTCAACCAATAAATACTGCTGTTTATAGGGAGTCTTGAGTGTGATGGGAGGATCCGGAAACTCACCATGGGTAAAGGAAGGGTGGGGGGAGAGGGTGCTAAAATATCAAAAATAACAACAGGGAGAATGAAATATTTATCAATTTGTTATTTATACTGCATTTTGGACTTCCTTCATCATCGCCTGTACGTATCTAATGAAATGCACATGTATATTAATACATCTTTACAAATCTTTCATGCGGAACTTAGGAAACAGAAAAAAAAAAAAAAGATAAAATAATTATCAACCTTCGAACAGATTCACTGTTGCTCAAAATTTATCGTTCAAAATCAAGTCAAGAACCACCTACTACTACTTTTGTACTGCTTAAAACAAAAATATATTCCAAACATAACACGGAACAATTTCTTTCTTCTTTCACCTGAAGTTAGATCGACAGTATATTTCATTTCCAAATTCACAATGAAATTTGATAACTGTAAAAATTTTCACGAAAATGTGAAAACAAAAATAAATTCAAAGTTTATTAATTACAGTTTTGCTTACAAAGCGAAAACCAGCTTTTCTAATACTGCTGAGTGTTGGGTCGCAACTATATTTAAGTTTAATAGATTGTCGATATTAAGAAAGAACACATCACTACTCTCAAGTTAACGGTATATTTTCCTGTGACTTCAAGGTTAATTTCAACAGGCATAAGATTTAGCTGTATGTTGGAACACCAGGAAAGAATCTGATCACGTAACATTTTTCAACTGTGTTAAGAGTTGCAATTTTGGACATTAATAATATATTTTAACTCGTTTTTCAGCATGGAAATGTATTTTAAAAACTTCTTTTAGCATTCTGTATTTGCGACCATGAAATCAATAATCCTGGCATCTCTTTTTTCTTTTCTAATGCACAGCTTTGCCGGTAGGTGGCACAAACGTATTTTTTTCATTTTGAGGATAGCTTTACTTTTAAAAGTTCAGTTGGAAAAATTCCATTTTTGCATTCGTTATCTGGACCTGTGGTCAAGATTTTCCTCATTTCCGTTTTGCATGTCTTGTATGGGTCATATTTTCTGCTACTGTGATAAATGTATACTTACATATCTTACGATAAATTGCGTTGGAAGAAATATTCTTCTCATAGTACATGGAAATACGTCAGATAAATTCTTCTCATAGTACATGGAAATACGTCAGAATTATTAACAAAGCAATCAGACGTCTGTGTTAAGAATATCTCACAATGTCTCCGCTTCTAAAAGTTACTGCGTAAAAGCCACTTTGCCGGTGGAGGATGACGAACCTGCATCCTTCTGCTACGGAACCGAATGCCTTCCCAATTAAGCTGCACCGACGAAGTTTGTCGCTGTAACTTTGCCGTCTTAACATGTGCGTCTCTTGTGAGGTAGGTACGTCACACTTTAAACTAAAATTTTACACATTCAAAGACTACAGACAACTGAAAGAAGCCTGGAGAAATTCATGCTTGGTATAACCAGGAAAGATAAGGAGAAGAACTCGTGAATAAGGAAAGTGACAAGAATGGAAGACGTCACGATAAAAGAATAAAATTCCTGAAATGGCAATGGGCTGGACATATTGCTAGAAGAACGGATCAGCGATAGACAAATCTAATGTTAGCCTGGATACCAAAGGACTGAAAAAGATCCAGAAGAAGACCACATAGGAGATGGGTGGATAAAATTAGAAAGCATGCTTGAGTGACATGGGGGAGATTGGCTAAAGACAGACAGTTGTGGAAGAAACTTGGGGAGGCCTTCGTCCAGCAGTGGACTGATGTTAGTTGCCAATGAGGATGATGATAATGCTAAACACACACACCCAAATAAACTTGCCATGCATTTTGTAGTTGTTCTTACGTATACTTCCAGTGGCGTAACTTCAGATTTTGGGCCAGTAGGCAGGAGCTTGAAGTGCAGTCCCTACCTCTTAAAAGACGGGAAAGTTAAAGTATGTGGACTTAACAGTGAACTACTGAGTACTGTGGAATAACTTGTTTGTACAACACAGTACTATATACATCATAAACATCATCAACCATTCTCAATCCCTTTCTGGATGAAGGGCTCCCTAAATCTCTCCCACAACTTTTTACCTTGAGCCAGTCACCTTCATAATTTCGAATTACGTCGACTAATCTCCCACGTGTCTTCTTCTGAGTCTTTTCCTGCTCCTTAATATCCAACCTAGTATTTCAGTTGGCCAATGCTGGCTAGTCCCTTTAGCGATATGTCAGCCCAGCACAACCTACAACGTAGAACTACGTCAACTGTCACTATTTCATGGCACTATCTCACTAGTTCTACGTCCTTAAAGTGCCCTCCTAGGTTGCGGCACAGTTGCTACTGTGACCCTTTGATTTTTTTTCAGATATAAAATTTTTAAGAAATAAAAGGAAAGAAATGTTTTACTTAAAAGCTTAACTTATACTATATATAATTCATAGTAACTTATGCTGATTATAGATTAATGTTAGTAGAAGTAGAAGGCGTAGTATCATCGTTGTCAATAGTTATTGCAAAAACTGTTTCTGAAGAAATCGTTCTTCAGAAACAGTTTTTCAAACTCCTTAGTTACCTTCTTATAAATTTGGCGATACGTCTCTGGCCTAATGTACTCTTCCTATTGTTGCTCTTGTTCTTGTCTAGATTCAGAACGCGCCAGCGGTGTAAAGGTTTGAGACGTAATACATTCATTATCGAGCGAAGTTGTGAAGAATGGCGATGAACATTGGTATTCCATGCTCGGTGTGAAAATTCGGAAATTTGGATCGATGACATAAATCTCCATCTGTTCTTGCTGTTCAGGCTCAATTTGTGCAGTTGAAGTGGAAGGTTGTTGCCCTATAGAGTCAAACTGGGGTGAAACACACCCTAGCGCGCCGAATTTTGGCGCTCCCTACATTCCCGTGACCTTTCGGTTGATGACTTAGCGGGCCTTTTCGGATTCCTTTCGTTCTCCTCTAGCTGTCTCTTCAATTTTCGTCGGTTCTTATAATAATTTTCCCTGGATTTTCGAGGCATTTCTAAATTTTCGTCACCCATTTCTTTTTTTTTTTTTTTTTTTTTTTTTGTATCTAATAAATAAATAAATAAATTTTAAATCCACTTTATTTCGATTTATCACATACGCCTGTTAGCTCTGACTGTCAGTTACAGAATGCGGGGCTGAAGTTATCGCTATCACTATCTATTAACCAATTATCAACCTTAAAACAGCTTGCGGTGAAACAAAATCATGCGAAATTTAGCTTAACTTTTTAACGCTACTGTATCGAAGGGTTAAGGGGTGGAGGGTTGAAACTTGTTTTGTTATAAATGGAACTCTATAATAAAATATCTAATGTTGTATTATTTATTACTCTACGATTATTCGTTTCAAATATATAAGCGTTCAAAATGTGACATGTTTTCGTTGCATCCGTGCTGCCGATGTCACCCTCCCTACCCAGCGCGAAGAAAAACGTAGTTCTACGTCAAAATATTCTCAAGAAACACAGTCTCGCTTCCCTGCACTGACTGATGAAATTCTTACTGTCCAACTTTCTTGGTCCATGGCATTCGTCTGTGCCATGGACCAAGAAAGTTGGACAGTAATCTCTTCATTTCAGTTGGACGGCTTAATTTCTTCGATTTGGGGAATTGGAATTGTTCGCCGCAGAAAAACTCCTCCACGAAAAGTCATGCACCCTTTTCAAGTGTACTGTGCACAAATTGCATTTTACCCGAATTTTCTAATGTGGAGGCCTTTTTCGGTTGCCAATGTCTTCAAGTATTTTACTTTTGATTGATACCATGCACGCTGCCGACTAATTTGCTCATAACGTAAAAGCAAGATGATTTTTCAAAGCTGAAGCAATGGAAAGAGCACGTTTTGTAATTGAAACGAAACGCATTCCAATTTTATGACAATTTCAATGCAGTGATAAATTTAGAGAAATTCCATGTTCAGCGCCCTTAGCGTTAAATTTCCCAAGTAACTTGCAACTGAAAAGGTGCTAAAGTAATCAGTTTTGACTAATGTATCAAACTCAAAAAGAACTTTTGCTGTAACTGAAATGGTCTCTTCTTAGCGTAAAGCTAAAATTTACTGACTTTCCACTTTGAGAACTCCTAGCAGGAAATTTATGAACTAGTAGTGAAATTTAAAATGGGAAAAATTTAATGAGTGTTTATGCCAAACAAGCATTCGTTAAATTTTAATTAAAACATATTTTTCAAGAATCATTTTTGAAAAATCTGTGAAAACGAAATTCTTGGTCTTAGCACCTCTAGGAAATTAACGAACTAATTGGAAAATTTAAATATTTGAGAAAGAACAATTAGGCTTAATCTGAGAGGTACAAAAATAATTTTTCTCTCTAATGTAAGTTGAATAGTTTCCACGTGATCAGTTGGCTCACGCCAAATAATCGGAACTGCGAAAGGCATGGATTTCATCCAAAGCGTACTCGCTTCGGTGCCATAGTTGTTAACATGTCGTTCCTATGTTGTAGCTAAGTGTAGTGTTTGGATCAGAAAGGCCTAAACAGTTGAAGGAGGAAATTTTGACTCACTATTTTTTTTTATTAATAATTAAATGTTGTGCTTGTAAATAAATGCAGGCAATAGCCTTTCAAAAATGTCATCCTATGAGTTGGTAAATGAATAGAGTATATGTTTTTCATAAATTCTGAATACAGCTCGCATCATCCACAGCTCTGACTGTGGTCTTTTGAAACGCATCTGGGTCACTGTTATTATCGGCCACATTGTACAATGCCCTAATCACATAAAACATAATAATGTTTACATGTAAACAATCACCACTATTTTTCTTGTGCTACAGTGTAAAACGTTGTACATATAGGCATGTACCACAAAATATTATTCTTACACTTTTTCAGTTGGTAGAAAATCAGCTTATCAACAACCACAAACAATGTATTTTAATAAACGAAACAAAAATTCAATAGCTATGCTAACTTGCTCCTAATCCTACCCCTCCCCCATTACAGATGTTCTGTTTATTCTTATTATATGGCCTGCTTGTTGCTGTGACTGTTAACAAGAATGAGTTATTCATGCGATGTAATTAGGGACAAAATGCACGAATCTTGGAAATGTGTAATTCACGTGGTTCACATGGCTGTCCAAAATTAGAGCATAGTATCCAGATTTATGACACAGTACTCTGAGTACATTGTTCACGTGAACACGAAACACACAAGAGAAAAAAATTGTGTTAAAAGATACGGCATTTTCGGTGATTTTGCTTCCTATACTTCCAATGGGCAAACTTCTGTACACATTTTCTTCACAATTAATGCGTTCCCTAGGATGAAAATTAGAACATCGATTAAAATAACTTCATATTATAACTTGTAATACTTAATATTTTCTAAAACATAACCATAATTATATTAAAAATCAACAACCTTTCCTTTGGTGGTGTTGAGACCAGAAAAAAGATGGCGCGACCTGTACATTGATGACGTCAGTAGACAAACAAATGTTGGATTGCTTAATTATGGTTATGCTTCAGAAAATATTAAGTATTACAAGTTATAATATGTAGTTATTTTAATCGATGTTCAAATTTTCATCCTTGGGAACACATTAATTGTGAAAAAAATGTGTACAGAAGTTTTCCCGTTGGAAGTATAGGAAGCAAAATCACTAGACGTCCACCTTAATACACTGCCTGACAGAGAAAATGCCATAGCATGAAGGAATGCTCGAAAGCAGACTAAACTGCACACCCAGATAGCCAAGTATAGGTTCTGAACAAATGATTTAATTGTCACATACAGACTAGGCTCCACTGATCGAATATAGAAGACGATCAATAAGGAGTGTGGCCCCCATTTTGGGCTACACCGCGTTGAATCCGACGTTGCATCGAGGCAATGAGAGTCCGAATAGAGTCCTGGAGAATCGTAGACCATGTGGTGTTGATCCATGTCCACAGTTCATCTTCATTTTGCGGGGGTGGGAGGGTACTCAACCGACGTCCAATCGTGTACCACAGATACTCGATGGGCGAGAGGTCGGGGGATCATGCTGGCCACGAAAGCATCCGCACATCGTGTAAATAATTCAGGCTGATCGGACCGGTATGCGGCCGGACGTTATCTTGTTGAAAAACTGCGTTTGGGATGCCCTGCAGATACTTTAGTGCCACGGGCCGCAGCACCTCGTCAACATAGCGGCGTGCCGTCAATGTACAAGTAATGCGTGCCAGCGGTGAGCGGCTGTTGGCGCTGATAGCACCCCACATCATGATTCCACGTTTCCGGGCCGTGTGGTGCTCCACAATAGCGGAGAAATCCTCCTGTTGGCCATGTCACCTCCAGACTCTCACACGGCGATCATCCGTGGTGAGACAGAACCGCGATTCGTCGCTAAACTATTCGGCACCCCACGCAGCTGTGGAGCGACACCACGCCAAGCGGTGACGACGATGGCTTGCTATTAGGGGTAGCCTTCACAACGGACGGCTGGACAGCAAACCAGACGCAGGCAATTGGCGCAATACTGTCCGGTTGATATCGGAGCATCCAAGCCTCTCCGTACACTCAGCAAAATGTCGCCCGTTGTGTCCTGTGGGTCCGCTACGGCATGACGTCGGATGCGACGATCGGTGAGTTCGGACGTCCGTCTCCGTGCTTTGGTCCCCCTACGGCGTTGCACAGATCCTTCCTGGGACCACTGTCTCCAAATGCGACCGACGGTTGTGGCATCACGTTGCGTTTCTTCCGCAATACGACGCAAGAACCAATCGACGGTACGAAAGCTTAAGATGACACCTCTCGTGAACTCATCCGTTTGACGAAATCTCGTACGACGGCGTCTCAACGGCATTGGCATCCCTTGTTCGTTCTCCAGACACGGTTACAGTAGAACCACTCCCTTCTCGCGGCCATGACGATGTCTCGACTGATGGCCTCACGGGCTGGTTGTCCGCTTATATCCCGCGCGCCGTTCGTGCGATTGACTTGCAAAATGCAATCATTTGCATAACTTGTACGAGTGCACCCACCCTGCAATTTGCATGGCGCTGCTATAACGTCTTCGTGGTAAGGCAGTTTCTCTGTCAGGCAGTGTATTTCGGCTTGATATTCAGTCGCAATACAAATTCTTAACGAAGAATTTCATTTTACTTTATGTACGCTTTTCGGGTGTTCGGTAATGCAAAAGTATAACTGATTTTTACTTTGATCGTTTTCTTGTTTGAGGATAGCAATTTATACATACACACACAATATGAAAAGGAGGGTAGACTATTTGCGCGTTTATTTATTTCTCGGTTAGGAAACTTTTGAATCCATAATCGTAATATTTTCTTTCATTACACATTAAGAGGAAACTTTTATTTAAAATAAACTCTGATTTCCGTTCGTACTGCGTAGAATGTACATCAATCGAAAATACTATTGTTTTATCTAAAATGTATATAATACAGACATTTAACGTGGACCAGGAACATCAAACAAAGATCTTCGCTCTTTCCACGTTTATAAGTGAGTCACGGAAAAATTCTCATTGGCCGCCACCGGGAGTCGAACCCAGGGTCTTCCAGTTACGCGCTGGTGTAGCGAAAGCATATCCTTCCAGTTACGCGCTGGTGTAGCGAAAGCATATCCTTCCAGTTACGCGCTGGTGTAGTGGAAGCATATTTTCGGCGCGTAACTGGAAGACCCTGGATTGGACTCCCGGTGGCGGCCAATGAGAATTTTTCCGTGACACACTTATAAACGTGGAAAGAGCAAAGATCTTTGTTTGATAAAATGTATATATACATATATCCAACACAATATCTTTTTACTATACTTACAATAAAACTTGGTAGAAAATAAAGAATAAATCTCCTAACGCATGGCAATTGCACAATGTCACAGTTGAAAATTAATTCTTTTACAACAGGTTATTAAAATAACAGCCGTTGAAACGCTGCTAAAGACAAGTATAATATCGGACAAAACCAATATACATTTACATAAAATCATCTGAATTGCTCTGAACATCTTAAGAATTATTTTCGCTTGGCTCGAAAATTATAAGCAACTATTTCATAGAAGGTCGTATATTCTTCTTCCTTATCTTTGTACTTAACGTGATTTAAAGTTCTTCGGCAATGCAAGTCCAAAGCATAAAGAGCTCCTTTTTCTCCTCCGGGAACAAGTTTCTTCTGCTCCATGAGCACCGGAAAGACTATGTCGGGACATCACGAGGAGGAGGAGGAGGAGGAGGAATTCTGCTATTTCGTCACCGGTTGGTAGTACAGGTACATCGAGGAGCCACGCCTCTCAGGAAGCGAGCTTTTTCATTCACCTGGAGGCTAAGAAGAAAACGAAAATGGCTATTATAACAACATAAAAAAATAAAATAAAAACAGAATGTAAATGTCTCAATTAAGAGTCGGCAAAGATAAATTCGCCGTCACGGAAAAAGGAATAAGGCTGAACGAAAGGAAACCCAAAACTGATTAGCTTCTTGCAGACTTTTAAAATATGATTACGCAGAATTTATTTGTCATACAATGCAGATATTTTCACCAGAAAAAATTGTAAATGAAAATTCTGTATTCTTATACAGAATGCGAACTTCATTTTATCGCGATATCTAATAATAATACGAAAAAAAACTTAAATTCTGGAACTGACATTTAGAATGCAGTTGTTCCCCCCCCCCCTCCTTCTTTTTTAATCAGTAGCCAATATGCTGTGCAGATCGAGTTAAATGAGTGGCTTAGAAATCATTGCAACTGAAGAAGATTTTCTCATAGGAAAAAAAAATCTACATCCAGCCGACAGGATTTGTGTTTACGAAAAATGTTTTATCGATATAATGCATTATTTATTATTTATGAAAATAAGGTATGAATGAAAATTAAAACTCATGATTTGCGAAAATAAAAAGAAAAAAGGAAGAAAAGTAAGATGACTGAAAGACAAAAAACAAAGTCAGAATAACAATATCAAAACTTGTTAACTTGCTGCAAAAACTGAAGCATAACTTCCGATTAATAGGGTGGGTTTGGGGTGGGGTGGGGGTTAAAAAACAGTCATATTTAAGAAAAAGAAAAAATCGGGAAATAGAATGAGCGGATACCAAAATGGAAAAGCAAGAAGAATTAAAGAGCAGAAGAAGGAAATGTTAAAAAGAAAAAACACCATTTATTACTTTATTTTAAAAACAACATTTATTACTATCGTAGTTTATTCAAATGTGATAAACTTGGTGAAACACGATGGCTAACATCAAAGTAAATATAAATTTTTGCAGCCGAAAAGGCAACATTTATTGTTGTTTATTACTGGTGTCAACAACTTGGTTTCGAAAAGCGTTTATTATATGTGTGCATTATGCGGTTGCCATTCCCTTTTGTCAGAGTACTCAGTTGGCAATGGACTATACCCTCGAAATGGAGTAGGAAGAACATCTATATAGGTAAAACAGTTTCGGCATAAAAACGGAATACTCATCGAACTTTTTCACGCTAACATTGACAGGTACGTTTTATGAGTGTTACTCCTCGAACAGAATTCGAATTTGTGCACTTTCGTAAAGGATTTCCGATTTCCTGTGTCACACAGAGAATTTCCGAAAGCAATTATTTGAATACATCAACAATAAATTTCAGAATTTTGTACTGTCATGGCGAAAATTTTAACCTCTGGTGAATTTCAGAGAGACCTGATCAATCTTTCTGTTGGTTTATCGGAGATTAATTAATGCAAAAATTTTCTTCCATGACATACGTTAGAAGAAAATTCCTGGTTGAAAAACGGGGAAATTCATGCGCAAAATTCGCTTGTCTTAATCACAACCAGGAAAACAAAATTTCATGTTGGTAAAAAAAAAAAAAAAAAAAAAGAATAATATTTGATTTAACTGACTTTGGGGTTTTGAAAATAATTATTTTATCGGTTCTTATATCGCGATAGGAAAAGGCGAGTAGGTGTGCAGCTCAGAGAATCAAAAATTAATTTTACTTTAACATCACGGAACGAGAGAAAAAGAAAATTAAAACTAGTGATTTTCTGCAAAGCAAGAAATTCGCCATTTTTTTTTGTGTTCCTGTTTCCAAGCGAGAAGTCGCCCAAAAGTGTAACATCTTTTCGTCTTTTGGGGTAGGGATTTCAGCAAGGGAATCTATTTTTAGAACCTCAGGGTAGAGATGTGCCAGGGTCTGCACGTGTGAAGGTCAGAGGTCACTCGAGGCGTGGGAGTGAAAAAGTCCGTTGGGAAGGAGTGAGTTGCTAGGCTGAAGTTTCGACCAATGAGAGGGTCAGCGGTTTTCAAGCACCCCTGAGTTTTATCCGTTGAGAGTCACTTTGGTACTTGACTTTTGGCTGACCGGAGAGAAAGAGGGGACGACAGAGTCTCTCCTCGCCTTTTTGGCGGAGGAGGGGCGGCAAGAAGGAAAATTTCGTATTGAAATCTAAACGGACAACCGTTAAAATTGAATTTCAAGGATCTCATTACTGGAGAGGAAATGCTTGCAGATTCAACCCTCTCCTCCTCTCCTAGTGGACGACGGAGGAGTGAACTGCAAAAAAAAGAAAAGTAATAACTACCGGGAATTGATCTCCGCAGGAGAATTTTCTGCCAGCGCAACCCGAATGCTGTTACTACTCGGTTCAATATGGAATGAACTCTTCAAGCCAGTTCAACCAGACACTGGAAGTTCCGAAAAAAAAAGGGGGGCATGCACGGCTTTGTAGAAGATACCGCCTTTAACTGCTGAATCGTCGAGTTGGGCCCTACTGATTACAACAAGGGGTCCACCAGCAGGGTTCCAAAATGCCCGTTTCCTGTATCGTTGGCCAAACACGCTGCCTCATGAATCCGTTTTCACCATTTGCTTTTATACTTCTGTGGTAAATTTTGAAAATGCCTCAGAAAAAAGGAAAAGAGAAAAAAAAAAAAAAGAGGAAAAAAAAAAGCACCTTGGAAGTGAAGTGAAAATCAACCGGGACAGTGGTGTTCTCTGAGGGAGAGTTTTTTTTATTTATTCATTTTATCTATTATTAGGCTGTGAAACCTTTTTTTTATTATTATCGACGGTTAGTGTGCTTGGCAGGAAGTGTTGCTGCCCCCAGTCCTAAAGGTAAAATTCTCTCGGCATTTTCTTTTTTGTATTATGTTGTGGTTTCTTTAAAATTATAAAACGAGTTGATTTTAAAATTGGGGGCTGTCGGAAAAATATATTGCAAGACAAAAAAAAAAGAGAGGAGTTGAAGATGCTTTCATTTATGTTTTTTTTTGTGTTGTCATGTCTGGTAGTTTAGCAACTTCCCAGGCCAGTAAATTTTAATGTATCGGAAAAATTTGGTTTATTGTTTGAGCACAGTAAATTTTGGTGCATCGATAATAGTTTAGTTGGGCATGTGATATTTAAAAAGCAGTGTTATAGTGATGTCGTGGGTGATAAAATAATTGTAAACATTTCTCTCTAGTCTTTTACAGCGTTGAGTTATATTTTTTTTATGGTGAAGATAAATTATGGGATGATTTATATTGGAATTTTGGGAACATATTATAGTGTGATGAAATTGGAAACCTAAAGTGTTGTTTACATTCTTGGAGTGTTGAGTGTCGAAATTAAGATGGTAGGTGTGTTATTTGAGGACCAGTATTTTACATGCTCCAGATGAGTGTTAATCTCCCATTGGAAAGGGGTGATCTTAGGGCAAGCAGGGAACTTGTCCTAGGGCAGAGGGCTCTGAGTAGGGAATTTTCACCAGGATGCGATATGTGCAGAATAAAAGTTGAGGTATTTAGGTTCTCAAGTTTAGTTTTTTCACAAAAAGAATGAACATCATGGGTTGAGAAGACACACTTTTGCTCACCAGTTCCAGTATTAATTGTTCTTTTCTTTGGCCTAAATTTTCTTGTTTTTACTATAAGGTTAAAAGTCTAAATGTAATTTTAATTTTCAATAAGGTGAAAATATTTAGTGGGTTATGTAAATGGTCAGTGTTATTGTCTGAAGTGGACCTGCGCATTGCCATGGTGCAGAGGAATTTCCTTGCTAGTGATTTTCCTGGGATATATGTGGATATAGAGATAAGTGAATTTTCCTGGGACATATGTGGATATAGAGATAAGTGATTTTTCCTGGGATACATGTGGATATTGTGATTTAGGATTTCTTGGGATATATAGAGAAGTGAATTTTCCTGGGATATATGTGGATATTGTGATTTAGGATTTCTTGGGATATAGAGAGATAAGTATGAATTTTCCTGGGATATATGTGGATATAGTGATTTAGGATTTCTTGGGATATAGAGAGATAAGTGAATTTTCCTGGGATATATGTGGATATAGTGATTTAGGATTTCTTGGGATATATACAGAGATAAGTGAATTTTTCCTGGGATATAGTTGTGTTAGTTCTGGGCCAGATGTGCCTGGAGTATTTAGGGTTGAAGTACGACAGGCTCTTGCAGGCGTGGTTGATCAAGGTGGGATCATGCATTGGTTCGAAAAGGGGAGATCCTTGAAGACGTGGTTTTGGGGGAAAACTTGCCTTCAAACCCCCCAGTAGTTTCGCTGTTCACGGAGATAGGTACTGCCAGCGAGGGTCGGTCGAGCGTTGCTTCAAGAAATGTGGTGAGATCATGTTAGAGGAAATTCTGTGCCTGATGATGATGTGTCACACTTGAGGATTTTTCCTTTCCCTTTGCATAGGCTGAAAGTGGATTCACGACCCAATTTCACGCCTTCGGCCTGACTTGGTATTTTCTTCCTGTGTTGGTTCTCAAAACCCAGGGTAGTGTCTGAACTGAGAGTATTTGCCTCACCGCTACCTCAGTAATTCACTGCAGGTGTTAAATTTAAATTTGTTTGGTGATTTAAAGTATCTAAATTTATTTGTTTATGATTTGCTGTAGTGCTAGGGATGTAAATTCTAAATTCTGGTTGTTGGTGTTAGTGAACTTGATATTTAGTTTGGAAATTTAGTTAATTGGTATTTTGAGCTTTTGTTTACAGTGTAGAGTTATTAAGTATCCTGAGCTATTATGTGAAGTGCAGAGTGAGGTGATTTTATGAGCAAGCTAGTGCAAGAAGATTGTTTGAATTTCTGAATTATGTTGATGTTATGAATAGTGATAATTTTTAAGATTAGTTAGTGAGGTTTCTTTATAAGTGAAGTAGGTTCATTCAGGATAGTTCTATAGGTTATGTAATGTTAATTAATGCTTGTGCTCAGTGTAAATTCTGTTTTGAGGATAATTTGCTTGGTTTGTTTACTTGCTGATAGTAGATTTGTTAAAGTATAATTTGTGACTCTTAAAATAACTGTAAATTTAATTGAAGTCTTTGAATCTGGTCTGGGAGATTGCGGAGTTTGCTAAGATTGTTTAAATTCAAATCAATAAGTGTAAAATTGTAAATTGGTCATTGAGCTAACTGGGTGAGAGAGAGGAGAGTACGTTTCAAAAGAACAGAACTTGTCCACCTTGTGGAATTAAAAAATAATCCAGTATCTTTTTCTTGTGTAAACCATGCGAATCATAGTATGATTTTGAAGGCATAAATTAAAAGCCTAGTGTTCAAACTAACTGTGTTGACATATGTAAAGTTGTGCTGTTCATAAGGCCAGTGGCCAAATAGAAATAGAAAGTAAATTGAGATTCTGTTTTATACTGCTGTGTTTAAGCAAACAAGAAAAAAAGGAAATAATATCTGTTTGTCCATTAAAATTAACTCATTAAGTTTTTAAAGAAAAATAATAAATACAGGCAGTAGCCTTTCAAAAAAAAGTTCAAAATGAGTGCAGTGTGAAAAGTTTTTGTGTGCTGTTGTCTTCCATGACTTGGTCCCATGTACTCCCCCTTAGCTTGACTAAGGCTATCGATCCGAATCCTGGTTTTCTAAGGTATTTCATAACTGCAATTTTTGTCCTAACCTTTTTTAAATTGACTTTTCACCGCCTCCACAAGTTGTTATTGAACGAGTACATTTTATCGTATGACTTATAGTGACACAATTTCATACACATGCAACAATATCCACTTATTTTTGCACTTTCAGGTGACTCAACTCTGCTTGAACACAAACAACGCAAACTTTCCAATAACTTCTTGTGGAATGTAAATTTTCAGATGCATTTTTGTTTAGGATGTTCATGGCCTTTTCTAGTACTTGGAAAATATTTTTGTTTCGAAAATGCATCCATCCATCTCCCAAATTTAACTTTTCTATAATTTCCATATGAATTTCAATACCAGCATAAATATAACGCCTTTTAATAAATAACGACCAATTCAATAGTCTCAAAATAAATTAAATTAATTTATTTTTTCCTAAAACATTTGGTGCCGTGACCATAGGATACATGCCTTGTCATGGAATTCAACCTGTACTGCACAGTAGTTACGAAAAATCTTGAGTATGGTTTCATATGTGAATTATTTTATCGTAGTGATAAGTTCTGGTAGTCTCTCTCTCTCAGTGACCAAAGTAGCGAAAGTGCATATTTTTTGATTTTAGCTGAATTTCTGTGTATAAGTATTATAATATTTCAGTAGCAGTGTTTGTAATAATTGAATAATTTTGGGCTTAACATAAAAGCCAGTTAGGGCTTGACACACATAAAAAGATTTTTTTTTGTGTTGGCGTAATATTTTCAGTGATATATGAGTAATTTCAGTAATTTTGTGCTTGACACACATACAATTTTTTTTGGGTGTTAACCTACATGAGTTTTCACACAAATAATTTCTCAAGCATACCTGCATAATGTATAATTTGGTATTTCGAATATAACTAGTGCTAATTAATAGTTTGCAGTGTGTCACATATATATATGCAATTTCACACTTTTCCAAATATTGAACTTCTAGGTGTATTTTTCATGTGTTGCAATTTTTTTTTTCTCTACAGTCCGAATGTTGAATTAAGTGTAATTTTAATGTGTTGCATTCAGGCAATTTATCATATTCTGTTGAACTAAGCGAAGAAAGTGTATTGTAAAGTAATGTTGTCATTCGAAAATGCCTGTTGTTGATGATGTCAAATTGGTGAAAGCATAATGCAAAAATTGTAAGAGGCGTAACTTCTCTTCTCTCCTCACGCTGGTTAATTTGGTGCCCAGGTGCACTGGTTAGTTATTTTAAGTTAGGTTGTTTACTATTGGAGTGAAGTGTAGGTTCAGTGTTGGGTAGGATTAGTATTACTGTAGTAATAGCCAGTGAGTTAGGAATTTAATAATCAGTTAAATTTCTTTTAATTTAATTTTCTCAGTGTAGTTAAAAGGTTAGTATTTGAGCCGGTGCAGAATTTTTTTTCCTTCGTTCCGTGAAAATTTTTTGGCTTAAAAAAATTCTTTCACCTCTGTAATTAAGGTCAGGTGATAAGTAGCTTCGCTTGAACATTTGTTTTCCTAGTTCAGTGGTAGCCATGTTGGAGACGGAAGTCAGCTCACCGGAGGTAGGTGGCGCTGCAGGTTTGTTTACATTCATCGGTTTGTTGACATGGTCGGAGCACGTGTGTGTTGAGTAGTAGGTAGGAGCGAATTTTCTGAGATTTTTATTTTATGTTTCGACTCGCTTTGCTCGTCTTTTTCGCAGGGGGAATGTATTTGTCATGGCGAAAATTTTAACCTCTGGTGAATTTCAGAGAGAGACCTGATCAATCTTTCTGTTGGTTTATCGGAGATTAATTAATGCAAAAATTTTCTTCCATGACATACGTTAGAAGAAAATTCCTGGTTGAAAGGCAGGGGAATTCATGCGCAAAATTCGCTTGTCTTAATCACAACCAGGAAAACAAAATTTCATGTTGGTAAAAAAAAAAAAAAAAAAAAAGAATAATATTTGATTTAACTGACTTTGGGGTTTTTGAAAATAATTATTTTATCGGTTCTTATATCGCGATAGGAAAAGGCGAGTAGGTGTGCAGCTCAGAGAATCAAAATTAATTTTACTTTAACATCACGGAACGAGAGAAAAAGAAAATTAAAACTAGTGATTTTCTGCAAAGCAGAGTCGCCATTTTTTTTTGTGTTCCTGTTTCCAAGCGAGAAGTCGCCCAAAAGTGTAACATCTTTTCGTCTTTTGGGGTAGGGATTTCAGCAAGGGAATCTATTTTTTTTAGAACCTCAGGGTAGAGATGTGCCAGGGTCTGCACGTGTGAAGGTCAGAGGTCACTCGAGGCGTGGGAGTGAAAAAGTCCGTTGGGAAGGAGTGAGTTGCTAGGCTGAAGTTTCGACCAATGAGAGGGGTCAGCGGTTTTCAAGCACCCCCTGAGTTTTATCCGTTGAGAGTCACTTTGGTACTTGACTTTTGGCTGACCGGAGAGAAAGAGGGGACGACAGAGTCTCTCCTCGCCTTTTTGGCGGAGGAGGGCGGCAAGAAGGAAAATTTCGTATTGAAATCTAAACGGACAACCGTTAAAATTGAATTTCAAGGATCTCATTACTGGAGAGGAAATGCTTGCAGATTCAACCCTCTCCTCCTCTCCTAGTGGACGACGGAGGAGTGAACTGCAATAAAAAGAAAAGTAATAACTACCGGGAATTGATCTCGCAGGGGAGGAATTTTCTGCCAGCGCAACCCGAATGCTGTTACTACTCGGTTCAATATGGAATGAACTCTTCAAGCCAGTTCAACCAGACACTGGAAGTTCCGAAAAAAAAAGGGGGCATGCACGGCTTTGTAGAAGATACCGCCTTTAACTGCTGAATCGTCGAGTTGGGCCCTACTGATTACAACAAGGGGTCCACCAGCAGGGTTCCAAAATGCCCGTTTCCTGTATCGTTGGCCAAACACGCTGCCTCATGAATCCGTTTTCACCATTTGCTTTTATACTTCTGTGGTAAATTTTGAAAATGCCTCAGAAAAAGGAAAAGAAAAAAAAAAAAAAAAAGAGGAAAAAAAAAGCACCTTGGAAGTGAAGTGAAAATCAACCGGGACAGTGGTGTTCTCTGAGGGAGAGTTTTTTTTTATTTATTCATTTTATCTATTATTAGGCTGTGAAACCTTTTTTTTATTATTATCGACGGTTAGTGTGCTTGGCAGGAAGTGTTGCTGCCCCCAGTCCTAAGGTAAAATTCTCTCGGCATTTTCTTTTTTTTGTATTATGTTGTGGTTTCTTTAAAATTATAAAACGAGTTGATTTTTAAAATTGGGGGCTGTCGGAAAAATATATTGCAAGACAAAAAAAAAAAGAGAGGGAGTTGAAGATGCTTTCATTTATGTTTTTTTTGTGTTGTCATGTCTGGTAGTTTAGCAACTTCCCAGGCCAGTAAATTTTAATGTATCGGAAAAATTTGGTTTATTGTTTGAGCACAGTAAATTTTGGTGCATCGATAATAGTTTAGTTGGGCATGTGATATTTAAAAAGCAGTGTTATAGTGATGTCGTGGGTGATAAAATAATTGTAAACATTTCTCTCTAGTCTTTTACAGCGTTGAGTTATATTTTTTTTATGAGTGAAGATAAATTATGGGATGATTTATATTGGAATTTTGGGAACATATTATAGTGTGATGAAATTGGAAACCTAAAGTGTTGTTTACATTCTTGGAGTGTTGAGTGTCGAAATTAAGATGGTAGGTGTGTTATTTGAGGACCAGTATTTTACATGCTCCAGATGAGTGTTAATCTCCCATTGGAAAGGGGTGATCTTAGGGCAAGCAGGGAACTTGTCCTAGGGCAGAGGAGCTCTGAGTAGGGAATTTTCACCAGGATGCGATATGTGCAGAATAAAAGTTGAGGTATTTAGGTTCTCAAGTTTAGTTTTTTCACAAAAAGAATGAACATCATGGGTTGAGAAGACACACTTTTGCTCACCAGTTCCAGTATTAATTGTTCTTTTCTTTGGCCTAAATTTTCTTGTTTTTACTATAAGGTTAAAAGTCTAAATGTAATTTTAATTTTCAATAAGGTGAAAATATTTAGTGGGTTATGTAAATGGTCAGTGTTATTGTCTGAAGTGGACCTGCGCATTGCCATGGTGCAGAGGAATTTCCTTGCTAGTGATTTTTCCTGGGATATATGTGGATATAGAGATAAGTGAATTTTCCTGGGACATATGTGGATATAGAGATAAGTGATTTTTCCTGGGATACATGTGGATATTGTGATTTAGGATTTCTTGGGATATATAGAGAGAAGTGAATTTTCCTGGGATATATGTGGATATTGTGATTTAGGATTTCTTGGGATATAGAGAGATAAGTGAATTTTCCTGGGATATATGTGGATATAGTGATTTAGGATTTCTTGGGATATAGAGATAAGTGAATTTTCCTGGGATATATGTGGATATAGTGATTTAGGATTTCTTGGGATATATACAGAGATAAGTGAATTTTTCCTGGGATATAGTTGTGTTAGTTCTGGGCCAGATGTGCCTGGAGTATTTAGGGTTGAAGTACGACAGGCTCTTGCAACGTGGTTGATCAAGGTGGGATCATGCATTGGTTCGAAAAGGGGGAGATCCTTGAAGACGTGGTTTTTGGGGGAAAACTTGCCTTCAAACCCCCCAGTAGTTTCGCTGCTCACGGAGATAGGTACTGCCAGCGAGGGTCGGTCGAGCGTTGCTTCAAGAAATGTGGTGAGATCATGTTAGAGGAAATTCTGTGCCTGATGATGATGTGTCACACTTGAGGATTTTTTTCCTTTCCCTTTGCATAGGCTGAAAGTGGATTCACGACCCAATTTCACGCCTTCGGCCTGACTTGGTATTTTCTTCCTGTGTTGGTTCTCAAAACCCAGGGTAGTGTCTGAACTGAGAGTATTTGCCTCACCGCTACCTCAGTAATTCACTGCAGGTGTTAAATTTAAATTTGTTTGGTGATTTAAAGTATCTAAATTTATTTGTTTATGATTTGCTGTAGTGCTAGGGATGTAAATTCTAAATTCTGGTTGTTGGTGTTAGTGAACTTGATATTTAGTTTGGAAATTTAGTTAATTGGTATTTTGAGCTTTTGTTTACAGTGTAGAGTTATTAAGTATCCTGAGCTATTATGTGAAGTGCAGAGTGAGGTGATTTTTATGAGCAAGCTAGTGCAAGAAGATTGTTTGAATTTCTGAATTATGTTGATGTTATGAATAGTGATAATTTTTAAGATTAGTTAGTGAGGTTTCTTTATAAGTGAAGTAGGTTCATTCAGGATAGTTCTATAGGCTATGTAATGTTAATTAATGCTTGTGCTCAGTGTAAATTCTGTTTTGAGGATAATTTACTTGGTTTGTTTACTTGCTGATAGTAGATTTGTTAAAGTATAATTTGTGGCTCTTAAAATAACTGTAAATTTAATTGAAGTCTTTGAATCTGGTCTGGGAGATTGCGGAGTTTGCTAAGAGTGTTTAAATTTAAATCAATAAGTGTAAAATTGTAAATTGGTCATTGAGCTAACTGGGTGAGAGAGAGGAGAGTACGTTTCAAAAGAACAGAACTTGTCCACCTTGTGGAATTAAAAATAATCCAGTATCTTTTTCTTGTGTAAACCATGCGAATCATAGTATGATTTTGAAGGCATAAATTAAAAGCCTAGTGTTCAAACTAACTGTGTTGACATATGTAAAGTTGTGCTGTTCATAAGGCCAGTGGCCAAATAGAAATAGAAAGTAAATTGAGATTCTGTTTTATACTGCTGTGTTTAAGCAAACAAGAAAAAAAGGAAATAATATCTGTTTGTCCATTAAAATTAACTCATTAAGTTTTTAAAGAAAAATAATAAATACAGGCAGTAGCCTTTCAAAAAAAAAGTTCAAAATGAGTGCAGTGTGAAAAGTTTTTGTGTGCTGTTGTCTTCCATGACTTGGTCCCATGTACTCCCCCTTAGCTTGACTAAGGCTATCGATCCGAATCCTGGTTTTCTAAGGTATTTCATAACTGCAATTTTGTCCTAACCTTTTTAAATTGACTTTTCACCGCCTCCACAAGTTGTTATTGAACGAGTACATTTTATCGTATGACTTATAGTGACACAATTTCATACACATGCAACAATATCCACTTATTTTTGCACTTTCAGGTGACTCAACTCTGCTTGAACACAAACAACGCAAACTTTCCAATAACTTCTTGTGGAATGTAAATTTTCAGATGCATTTTTGTTTAGGATGTTCATGGCCTTTTCTAGTACTTGGAAAATATTTTTGTTTCGAAATGCATCCATCCATCTCCCAAATTTAACTTTTCTATAATTTCCATATGAATTTCAATACCAGCATAAATATAACGCCTTTTAATAAATAACAATTCAATATAATCAATATACTCAAAATAAATTCAAATTTTTTTTTCCACCAAAACAGTACCTTACACCTACCCTCTCAACAACGTAGCAAAATAATGCAAAAGCAGTACGTGGAGTTCGATGCGTTTCTCCGCAGAGTTGATATGCTTACAAGGCGCCAACAGCGCTCCCGAACAGTCAAGTACCAAGATAAACTGACCCACCTCAGAGATGAACTAGGCCCATCGGCGACACCCGCCAACGATTCCAATAGTCAACGTCCCTTCCCGGACCTTCTCACCCGAAGAGATAAAATACTACAAGAAGACCCCAAAATTTGCATTTGGTGAACCGGTCAACCTTATTTCCGCCATTGAAAGCGTTCTGCAAAAAGTTCCACCTCAAGAGAGAGACCAGATAAGGCTCAGATGTGCTGACAGGCTGATTCGTTCCGTAAAGTAGGTACCACCGACTCGCTAACGCGCCTGGAATCCCCAAATCTTGCACCCACCTCAAGAATGATATTTTTTTTTCATTTTTACCTTCACAGACAAGTTCGGACAAATTGCAGTAATGGACGAGTCCAACTACCACCAGAAACTTGAGAGTTCATCACCCAATCTGATTCTATCCTGCAGACTGTGAAGCCGCTTAACAAGTCGGTGGCCATGAATAAGCGAGCAGCAAGAATGAAGGCGTTACCTGACGTACTTAGAAGAGGGGCCAAGATCCCAACTGGACCTAAAGTTCGTAACCTTTTTGGTAGGCTTGAACATCACAAGCACGGCAACTCAGTCGGGCCTATTGTCGGCAGGAAGCCGGCCCCCTTCAGCAAATTTGGAAAAGCCTTCTCATCCTTCTTACAGCCATTCCTTCCGCCAGCGGAAGGTGTTTTTCTCTCTTCGGCTGCCTTTGTCTCCAGACTGAGGACCACGAGCGTAACGTCAGGTGACATAGAGGTCTGCAGGGGCCTAATTTGGTGAGCCCGTCCCGGCTCAAGCTCGTACATTTAAAGCCCAGCCCGGCCCGGGCCCGTCAATTACAGCTGTTATTTAGGCCTGACCAGGCCCGGCCCGTGATGTGCCATTTGGTATTATTTTCTTTTTCTATTGTATTTTATTAAAATGTGAAAATCAAATAATGAAATGAGATATTATTGAACATATTTAGTTGAATGTAAGCCTAAAAATATTAACTAAACTTTGACAATTATCGAAAAATATAACTTTTAAAAAGAGAGAAAAGGGAAGATTAAGCACGTTCAGAATCTCCCTTTCTCTGAACTAGTAAGAGAGCACCCTACAAAAGTCAATCCCTATACAGATTAGCGATAGAAAAAAAAATCCATGTCATCCCACTCTCTCATACAAACACACACAAGTAGTATAAAAGGACGGGTCGGCCGCTAGGATGCATCCTTCTGAGAGAAGGATGTGGGGGCGTGGCTTGTGACAGAAGGATGTGGAGGCGTGGCTTGTGACAGAAGGATGTGGGGGCGTGGCAGGCGGCGCTAGTGTGTAGGGTCGATGCTGATGTGCTGCCCCCTAGCGGTGCTTTTTGGAACTTTCGATGGACCTTTGACGGATGGCAACGACCGAGTGGGGGAAAGGTCGTGGCAGATGACGCTAGTGTGTTGGGTCGATGATGGTGTACTGCCCCCTAGCGGTGCTTCTTGGAACTTTATTATTACGTTGAACCTTTGTTTTTGAGAGCTGGCAACGACCGAGTGGGGGAAAGGGGATGTGTACGCGATGTGTTGCCCCTAACGGTGCTTTTTCGAACTTTTCTCGGGAGATTTATTGGACTTTCACAAATTTTTGGGAAGTCTTTCCTCGAATTTTTTTTTATTAAACTTATATTTTTTAGAACTTCCGTGAGGTGTTAATAATTTTTATAGACGTTGCATTTCTTATTTTATTTTTTATTTTCTCGGGAGATTTGTTGGACTTTGTCAAATTTTTGAAGGAAGTTTTTTTGTCGTTTCCAATATTTCTTGTTTCCTCGAATTTGTTTTAATAAACTTATATTTTTCGAACTTCCGTGAGGTGTTAGGAATTTTTATACACGTTGCATTATTTTTTATTTTCTCGGGAGATTTATTGGACTTTGACAATTTTTTGAGAAATCTTTCCAATATGTTTTGTTTCCTCGAATTGGTTTTATTAAACTTATATTTTTTAGGAATTCCCTGAAGTGTTAGGAATTTTTATAGACGTTGCATTATTTATTTATTTTTTTATTTTCTCGTGAGATTTATTGAACTTTGTCAAATTTTTGAAGGAAGTTTTTTTGTCGTTTCCAATATTTTTTGTTTCCTCGAATTTGTATTATTAGTTTTAGAACTTCCGTGAGGTATTAGGAATTTTTATAGACGCTGCATTATTTTTTTATTTTCTCGTGAGATTTATTGGACTTTGTCAAATTTTTGAAGGAAGTTTTTTTTGTCATTTCCAATATTTCTTGTTTCCTCGAATTTTTTTATTAAACTTATATTTTTAGAACTTCCGTGAGGTATTAGGAATTTTTACAGACGTTGCATTATTTTTCTATTTTCTCAGGAGATTTATTGACTTTCACAAATTTTTGAGAAGTCTTTCCAATATGTTTTGTTTCCTCGAATTTGTTTTATTAAACTTGTGTTTTTTAGGAATTCCCTGAAGTGTTAGGAATTTTTATAGACGTTGCATTATTTATTTTGTCGAGAGATTTATTGAACTTTGTCAAATTTTTGAAGGAAGTTTTTTTGTCGTTTCCAATATTTTTCGTTTCCTAGAATTTTTTTATTAAACTTATAATTTTAGAACTTCCGTGAGGTGTTAAGAATTTTTATAGACGTTGCATTATTTTTTTAATTCTTATATTTGTCCTCCCTTTAATTTTAATTTAGACGAGGAAAGGCTTTGTTTGAAAAGATTTCCTTCTTGTTGATTCATGTTCCGCTATCTTTTGTCCGCCATGTGTTTTGAGATGACTCACAATTTTCTCTTTGTCTCAGGCCATACCATTTTGTATGACACGTGTTTTGGGACGAGTGACTATGATGGGTGACGACGCATGTCGTGATAGCAGACAAAACCATGACATCAGCCAACGCCATTTCCTCCGCGGGGTCTGCGGTTGACGTCGTTTGAGATTCTGTTAGACACATTAAGTTCCAAGACTGATTTTTTTCAATAACTTGATCATTTTGCAACGAATTTATTCCTTATTTTTCCCCCTAATTTCCCATTTTATATTCATAATTTTTGAACGTAACGATTTTTTTTATTTTCTTTGAGGAGATCACGCATTTTCAACGGACGTTCCAACATACATACGTTTTCCAAATTTTGTGCTGCAGACATAATCTTAAAACACGATTGTTTATTAACGTATTTACGTGTTTATGACATTTTCTGTTACATTTTTTAACGTTGTACCTTTTTCGACCGTACAAAGCCACAATTTTTTATGCATAGTTAAAATGCTTATTTTTTCATTTTTTCGTATTTTTTTATTTCTTCATGATTATTCAGTGAAATGTACCTTTTAATGCATTATCTTAATCTTTTAATTCTAAATGCTTGGGTACTCGTTAAACTTCTCGATGTACCAACATTATTTTATTTTCTAACTTTTCAAACTATCAACTACTTTTATCGAGGCTTTATTTTTTCTGATTCAAACAAGCAAACGTTTCTTCATTATTATTTCCGTTTCCTATACAAACAACTTTTCTTACTTGCTTTTAATGTATGACTTAATCTGGTTTTCTATATAGCTGTGCAAGAAATATACAGATCTATAGCAACTAGCTATACATAACATTCGTTCATAACAGTATCTTTTTTTTCCAGATTTAAACCAACACACGCTTCTTAACGACTTGATATCGGTTTTCTGGGGAACTTTTCTTTTTCCTGCATTCAATTTTATTCCAGATCATGAGACGAGGAAATGCTTCTTTAGAAACGATTTCGTTCCTGTTCGCAGTAATTATTGGACTTTGACAATTTTTTTGTGAAATGACTTCATGCTAGTTCTGAGTCTTTCGCCTTTGCAATATTATTTTCTCGTAATTTTTTCGTGTGTTCAAGAACTCTACAGGTCTTTCACAGTTGAAATTCTGGTGAAACAACATTTTCTTACGTTACTTAGCATATCATTATAGCTTCCCAATTTTCGCTAATTCACTTCATCTTTTTTGAAATTTAGTAAAACTTTTCAGTATGTGAGTAATTTATTTCTTACTTGGCCAAACTTATGACTCCATTTATTTAGACTATTTTTTTTTTCATTTCATTTCAGCAAAACGATTATTTTAGATGTAGCAAATCATCAGGTTTTCTGTTTCCTTATATATCATATTTTCCAACTTGCCTTAAAGTATTCCTCAAAGCTTGCATGTATGTCAAATATGCATTTTTTTAATTCTTCCCTAGTTTGCTATACTTTTTCGCGGACTGCCCCAACAGGAAAAAATTCATTGTTAAGGCATGAAATCTAAAACCTTTTTTCTTACGATAAAATTTGTATTCTTTTGGACATATTTTCTGTATATTGTTCTGTCTCGTCCGAAAAAAAACATTCATTCTGGAGGCAAAGCGAGTAATTCCGTTCTTCCACTAAACATTATTTTTTTACGTATTACTAACGTTCTTCCACTAAACATTATTTTTTTACGTATTACTAACTCACCACCACCATAGGGTAAATAAAGAAATACTTACTTCTTTTCCCTACATATCGACTCAATCTATTTCTTTTCGAAATGCTGATCATGACATTTCAACTAAAATTTCATACTTTCACCAAAAATCATATTCTTAAACGAGCTATTTTTTTTTATTTATTTCATGCATAACTAAATTTTTGTTGTTTACTCACCTCATCAAAATCAATAAGAACTCCCTAATCTCATTCCTTTCCCTCATTTAGTTCGATTAAATTTAGATTTTTCAAAACTTCGCGTATATTTCATTCCCTTAATGTCCAGTTCTCCCGTGTCTGTCCCTTCATTTTTAAATTCTGTGCATGCTGCATTTTATCTTTAGACGTTTAGTTTCATTGACCTTTTTTTCGTTTTAAT
Source organism: Macrothele yani (assembly GCA_039090855.1). Lineage (NCBI taxonomy): Eukaryota > Metazoa > Arthropoda > Arachnida > Araneae > Macrothelidae > Macrothele > Macrothele yani. The sequence goes on from CM076997.1 coordinate 734,626, forward strand.
TAGGTTTTCATTATCGTATTTTTTATTCATTGTCTCAGCAGAAAAAGCTTTCATTCTGGAGACATAGCGATTAAGTCTGTACTTCCTCTAAACTTTTTTTTTTTCACGTTTTACTAATTCTTCAGAAAAGCAGTTGTTTCCAAACTCCCATAGTAAAAATATCGTATTCCCCTTATAGTACTTATTATATTTTTCCTTCTGTTCAGTGTTGCATGATTCTTCAAACTTTGGTTTATTTTTATGAAACTTGTTTTTTTTTTCTTAGTTTTTTTTTCTGATTCAAACTATCAATCTTTTCCTATCGATTTAATTACTCTTATTTTCCCATTCGACTTTACTTTTGAACAGAAATGTATCTAAAATCTTCAGATGTATTTTAGTCTATAAGGCCGATTCTTCCCTGTTTCAAATAAAGTCATTGTAGGATTTTAGTGTAAATGCCCCTAAATCTTTAGAACTTACTTTTCATAGCTAGATACTAATTCCTCGAGGTTTACATTAAAACATGAAAGAAGAGTGTTTTTACGCTCTCTCCAGTGTGTGAGCTTTCCCCAAGAAATTAACTTTGAATTCCCCCCTGTTTCTGTAGGAAACTGACAATCTCCTGCGACTGTTTACACGCGTCTACTGCTTACAGGAAAACCTCATATGGCATGAAATCACTTTGCTTGGGAGATTAAACTAAATTCTGGTTTTGAACTTTGAATGCAAACTCAAGCTCGCAAAAGCATAGTTTTCTGAGCAAACTTAAACTGCCTTAGATGACAAAAATCTAAAACTGCTGACTCAATGGGACAGAGCGTTTGAACTTTGCCGTTCATTCACCATTTAAGATATCCGTCGTGAACCACTAGAAGTGAAATAAGCAGACCCTGATTTTGTCTACTGTTTTCAAGGAAGGTAGAAAGCTAGTGTCCTAATTCAAAAGCTCTTAACTCAAGCCTCCCCAGGATTCAATTTCGGACGGACGAATACTCAGATGTCAATGTTTAGACATTGAAAAATTACTTCAGACAAATATTTTCTTACTTAAAGTGCTTCAATTCAGAATTTGTACTACTTAAGATTTCCCTTAGTCAATATTTTTTCTATCTTAAAAACTTCTAAAGGTTTGATTTTGAAAATAAACGAGTTCTCACAAAAATGTAAAATTTCCTCAGACTGTATGAGGAACCAAAAAAAAAGGAAAAAATTGATGAAGCTTGAATAATAACCATTTCAACCATTTCTTTCTCTTCATGTTTCATTCCACAAACTTTCTTCAAATTCCTATATATCCAAGAATTTTGTTAAGTGTCCAAGTTCGACTCCCCCAGAAATTTTCTGAAAATGATAGTTTCTCTTTTCAAAAAATTCCAGAATAAGAATCCCTTCACTGAAACAAGAAATTCATATTCAAAGCATTCCATCCCTCTTTCTACTTCAAATACTCTATTTGTAAATCTAAGGAAGGTTTTTTTTTTAATATTCATATATTTTTCCCTCTAACTTTAGAAGATATTGTCCCAAAACGTATGTACATATTACGATAGTAAAATATCTTACTACTGCTTGATGTTCAATTCACTTCACACTGTCTTAAGGAAATTCGTTCATTTTCTCATAACAAATAGACATGTTATTTTTCTTCCCATTCACTTCAAAGACTTGAAATCAACTTAGTGGAGTCCTTTGAGAAAAACTTTCATAGGAAAGCATAAATTTGCCCGAAAAGTACATTAAAAATAAACAAATGTTGAAAGTTCCTGTACAAGGAAATTCTGTTGTAACTTCTAAACGAAAAAAGACAAATTCTAAGAAAATATGTAAAAATATTCGTTGGATTCCATATTAAAAAAATTTAGTTGAAGAAAAGTACCATTCTTTTTTTTTTTCTCTCTTCTTTAAATGTATTGATTTTCGGAACAGATAATTCTTTCCTAGGGTTAAAAATGGAACACTTCATTTTTCTTAGTAGACAATTTTCAGAAAACACATTTCATTAAAAGCAGGGAAATTTTCATAGAATAACATGGGAAAACTAGTATACATAAAAAGACTGTTTCGAAACGAGTAAAAATCTGTTGAAGTTCATTTTCGAAAAAGTTGGAAATCGAATGAAGTAAAAACAGTCACAGCAAGTTCCTGAAAGTTGAAAATTGGATGAACTAAAAATGTCTAAGAAAAGAAATTTTTATAAAACACAGACTGTTTAGTTTTTCCAGGCTAGGGGGTCTTCAGTGAGAGCGCTTCTTCTTTTCAACTCAAAGAATAAAGCGAGTCAGTTTGAAACACTTCAAACTCCTCGAAATTAAGCCGTGCACTCTAGTTTCGACTCAATACTGTAAAGCATTGCTCTCAATACCGCCCCGATTGGTTGACTAGTGGAAAACATCAGGCCCCTTTCCAATAACAATTCCCAAATATCCTTAAGAAAAGTCTAGCAAAAAAGCACTAGTTCACCATTAGAACAATTGGATTCATTCTGTTACTGTTTTAAACATTTCAAAAAAGAAGTTTACATTCTCACTTTTACTTTAAAAATCTTGAAAGCTTAAATTTTGTCTCATTTAAAAAAATAATTCACTTAAAATTTAATTAAAAAAATAATAATTACTCTTTAAATTTATGTCTTAAAACTAAAAAATATTTACGCCTAATATTTCAATAAATAATAAATACTCACAAACTCACCTTCTTTACCTTCCCCATTCAAAAAAAAAAACTACGTTCATTTCTGAATGTTATATATAATCGAAATCATTACTTCTCCAAGGAGTTCTTTTCCCCTGATTGTACAGAGGAACTCTTCTGAAATCTTCACTTTTCCACATGTGTTCATAAAAGCTCGAGCTACTTCCTTAGGATTCAACGAGGCCACGGCGTTCTCGAAACTTGAAATCGCTTTCCTGTTCCACTCAGTGGTTAGGCACGGAGGATGCATCTGAATAGGTGGAAGTACTTCAGAAATTCATTCGCGACATCTACATACCTTCAGGATGTTCTCCCCGATTAAATTTTTTGAACATTCAATTAAATTGTGTCTAAGTTCACACTCCTCAATCGATGTATTTTGAAACTTTCGGGATTCTCCGAGTACGATTTTCTGGAATTCTGAACCCATTAATAATTCCTGGATGCTGTCCCACACACCATCCAAAATAATTTGGAGTTTCTTAAACTGCTTTCTGGTTAATGCAACTCTTGTTGTTAAGTGAAAAATCCGGAAACAGAATTTGAAAGACTTGAAACATCTTACTTTATTCAAACTTAGAACAGAACTAAAACTCGCTCAACGTTTCCTTTGCATACTGTAACCTACACATGACCCTTATCACCACGTGTGGCCGCCTCGGTGGCGCAGTGGTCTAAGGCGCTGGTCTCTGATCATTCGTCCGTAAGGGGTCCGGGTTCGAATCCCGGTCAGGCATGGATGTTGTGTTTGTCTTACGGCACTGGCTCTCTCCCTTCCCTGGAACCAGTGACCCTAAATTAGGGACGGGCGACTGCTTACAGCCCATTGAGTTGCTCACGGTGGTCGTTAAACCTCCAATCAAAAAAAAAATCACCACGTGGTGATTGATGTGTCACCATGCGTCAGCACACTAACTGCACGATGACTGTTTTCTTATCTGGTCATCTCGCAACGAACATGCTATTGACTCTAATCAGACATGGAGTTAGGCATGGAGGATGCATCTGAATAGGTGGAAGTACTTCAGAAATTCATTCGCGACAAAGAAATGCTTCATAGAGTACATAATAAACGTAAAGAAATTCTTCATAGAGTACATAATAAACGTAAAGAAATTCTTCAAGGCGGAATTTCCACTAAAATGATGGTGGTATACGAAAAGCGTGAGAATTTAATCTTACATCTTCAAAGAATTCATCTTGGAATTAACGCTGCTTTTGAAAAACGAGTGAACTATGAAATTCTTTGTTCTCCACGCAGAGAAATTTCAGATTTCGAAATCTCGCCGTCCTGACCCACTTTTTCTTGAGTGAAATTTAACACATGGTGGAAATCTCCACTTACGCATTCCTTTGAGTGGGGAATAGCTCTCATGAAAGGGGTCAACGGTTCCAAACGACATTGATTAAAATTGGAGAGACGAAAAATATAAGAATTAAAAAGTAATGCATAAGCAGGATTCCCAAAAACATAAAAAAATATAAGTTTTATATAAAAAAGAAATTCCAGGAAAAATATTGGAGGGGCGAAAGATTTCCCATTCCTTCTTCCATTCCCACAAAAAATTTAAAGAAGTCCAATTAATCTCTCGAAAAAGAATTAAACAAATACTTGGGCTGACAAAAGAGAGAGTGACACGTGACGTCCACCTATCCCGCGGCTAGTAGTAGGAGATACACTGTTCCGCCCTCTGACATCATTTTTTTCTATGCGAACAGAAATTAACTTGAACAACCGTCTTAGAAAATGCCTCCTCCACGTTTTTCTTCCCAGACATGCAAGAGCAATCAGATTGCCTTTTTCCACCAAAAGTTCTAGCAAGAAGGAGCAGGAGACGCCGGAACATAGCCCGAAGGAGCCGAATAACAAGGGGGCGTGACAGGAAGGGAGCTCCTTCGGGCAACGTTCCGGGGTCTCCTGCTCCTTCTTGCTAGAACTTTTGGTGGGAGTTCTAGCAAGAAGAACTTGTTTTTTTTTTCTTAGTTTTTTTTTTTATCAGAAAAAAAAACTAAGAAAAAAAAACAAGTTTCATGAAAATAAACCAAAGTTTGAAGAATCATACAACACTGAACAGAAGGGAAAATATAATAAGTACTATAAGGGGAATACGATATTTTTACTATGGGAGTTTGGAAACAACTGCTTTTCTGAAGAATTAGTAAAACGTGAAAAAAAAAAATGTTTAGAGGAAGTACGGACTTAGTCGCTATGTCTCCAGAATGAAAGCTTTTTCTGCTGAGACAATGAATAAAAATTACGATAATGAAAACCTAATTAAAACGAAAAAAAGGTCAATGAAACTAAACGTCTAAAGATAAAATGCAGCATGCACAGAAGTTAAAAATGAAGGGACAGACACGGGAGAACTGGACATTAAGGGAATGAAATGTACGCGAAGTTTTGAAACATCTCAATTTAAGCGAACTAAATGAGGGAAAGGAATGAGATTAGGGAGTTCTTATTGACTTTGATGAGGTGAGTAAACAACAAAAATTTAGTTATACATGAAATAAATTTTAAAAAATAGCTCGTTTAAGAATATGATTTTTGGTGAAAGTATGAAATTTTAGTTGAAATGTCATGATCAGCATTTCAAAAAGAGATAGATTGAGTCGATATTTAGGGAAAAGAAGTAAGTATTTCTTTATTTACCCTATGGTGGTGGTGAGTTAGTAATACGTAAAAAAATAATGTTTAGTGGAAGAACGGAATTACTCACTTTGCCTCCAGAACGAATGTTTCTTTCGGACGAGACAGAACAATATACAGAAAATATGTCCCAAAGAATAGAAATTTTATCGTAAGAAAAAAGGTTTTAGATTTCATGCCTTGATAATGAATGCTTTCCTGTTGGGCAGTCCACGAAAAAGTATAGCAAACTAGGGAAGGATTTAAAAAAATACATATTTGACATACATGCAAGCTTTGAGGAATACTTTAAAGCAAGTTGGAAAATGTGATATATAAGGAAACAAAAAATCTGATGATTTGATACATCTAAAATAATCGTTTTGCTGAAATGAAATGAAAAAAAAAAAGTCTAAATAAAAGGAGTCATAAGTTTGGCCAAGTAAGAAATAAATTACTCACATATTGAAAAGTTTTACTAAATTTCAAAACAGATGAAGTAAAATAGCGAAAATTGGGAAGCTATAATGATATGCTAAATAAAGTAAGAAAATATTGTTTCACCAGAATTATAACTGTGAAAGACCTGTAGAGTTCTTGAACACACGAAAAAATTACGAGAAAATAATATTGCAAAGGCGGAAGACTCAGAACTAGCATGAAGTCATTTCACAAAAATTTTGTCGAAGTCCAATAATTACCAATAATTACTGCGAACAGGAACGAAATCGTTTCTAAAGAAGCATTTCCTCGTCTCATGATCTGGAATAAAATTGAATGCAGGAAAAAGAAAAGTTCCCCAGAAAACCGATATCAAGTCGTTAAGAAGCGTGTTTTGGTTTAAATCTGGAAAAAAAAAGATACTGTTACGAACGAATGTTATGTATAGCTAGTTGCTATAGATCTGTATATTTCTTGCACAAACATGACACAGCTATATAGAAAACCAGATTAAGTCATACATTAAAAGCAAGTAAGAAAAGCTGTTTGCATAGAAAACAGAAATAATAATGAAGAAACGTTTGCTTGTTTGAATCAGAAAAAATAAAGCCTCGAAAAAGTAGTTGATAGTTTGAAAAGTTAGAAAATAAAATAATGTTGGTACATCGAGAAGTTTAACGAGTACGTAAGCATTTAGAAAAAAAAGATTAAGAAAATGCATTAAAAGGTGCATTTCACTGAATAATCATGAAGAAATTAAAAAAAAAAAACATTTTAACTATGCATAAAAAATTGTGTCTTTGTACGGTGGAAAAAGGTACAACGTTAAAAAATATAACAGAAAATGCCATGAACACGTAAATACGTTAATAAACAATCGTGTTTTAAGATTATGTCTGCAGCATAAAACTTTGGAAAACGTCTTTATGTTGGAACGTCCGTTAAAAATGCGTGGTCTCCTCAAATAAAATAAAAAAATCGTTACGTTGAAAAATTATGGACATAAAATGGGAAATTAGGGGGTAAAAATAAGGAATAAATTCGTTGCAAATTGATCAAGTTATTGAAAAAAATCAGTCTTGGAGCTTAATGTGTCTAACAGAATCTCAAATGACGTCAACCGCCGGCCCCGCGGAGGACAAAATGGCATTGGCTGATGTCATGGTTTTATCTGCTAACACGGCAGCGTCACCCATCATAGTGACTCATCCCAAAACACGTGGCAAAGAAAATGGTATGGTCTGAGACAAAGAGAAAATTGTGAGTCATCCCAAAACAAATGGCGGACAAAATATAGCGGAACATGAATCAACAGGAAGGAAATCTTTTCAAACAAAGCCTTTCCTCGTCTAAATTAAAATTAGAGGGAGGACAAATATAAGAATTAAAAAAATAATGCAACGTCTATAAAAATTCCTAACACCTCACGGAAGTTCTAAGAATATAAATTTAAAAAAAAAATCGAGGAAACAAGAAATATTGGAAACGACAAAAAAACTTCCTTCAAAAATTTGACAAAGTTCAATAAATCTCACGAGAAAATAAAAAAATAAATAAATAAAGCAACGTCTATAAAACTTCCTAACACTTCAGGGAATTCCTAAAAAATATAGGTTTAATAAAACCAATTCGAGGAAACAAAACATATTGGAAAGACTTCTCAAAAATTTGTCAAAGTCCAATAAATCTTCCAATAAAAGTTCGAAAAAGCACGGCTAGGGGGCAACACATCGCGTACACATCCCCTTTCCCCCACTCGGTCGTTGCCATCTCTCAAAAACAAAGATCTAACGTAATAATAAAGTTCCAAGAAGCACCGCTAGGGGGCAGCACATCAATATCGACCCTACACACTAGCGCCACCTGCCACGCCCCCATCCTTCTCGTAGAAGGATGCATCCTTGCGGCCGGACCTATCCTTTTATACTACTCACACACACACATCCTCCGTGCCCCACTCTACACAACACACACACACACACACACACACACTCTCTCTCTCTCTCGCTCGCTCGGGGTCGAATCTTTTTGTTGTCAACAAGCCCCAAAATGGTTTTACCATCTTAATACCTACAGAATGGAAAAAACACTGTGAGCGCCTCTAGAAACAGTTAGATAAACAGTTAAACACAGTGGGAAATTAGGGAACACGACTTTGTTATTTCTTTACCACTGCGATAAAAAGAATAGGTCGACTTGGCCCGGCCCGGTCGTAAGTGTCTGGGAAAAAGCCCGGCCCGGCAAGGTTGCTTTGTTCTCTAAACTAAAAAACGGCCCGACCCGAGAGCTCCCGAGACGGGCCGGGCTCGGGCTTGGCGGGCCAACCCGGCCCGTGCGGAGCTCTAAGGGAAAATCATTGGAAGCTTTGACATCGAGTCATTGTATCCCTCAGTACCGGTGCATGAAGCAACCACAAACCTTAAGCGCTCCATCGCTGAGTCGAACCTGTTCCCTACAGAATCTGCTGAAGCTATTTCAAAACTACTGGACATAGTCACGGATTCAAATTTCTTCAGCTTCCGATCCAGTATTTACAAGCAACACAAAATAGTACCTATGGGGTCCTCAATGTCGGCGATCCTTGCGGAAGCAGTCCTACGGCCTCTCAAAAATGACCTCTTGTAGTCGTTAGCCCTTAGTACTAGGGGTGTTCAAATGAAAAGGTACGAAACGTCATAAGAACGTAACCGTTAACATATTTGCCTATGCCGCTATGGGAGAACGTAGCGACACATCTAGGGATGCGATTGGAGTCGCCGGCGTGAATCAGAGCACGCGCGGGCGCCGGCATGCGCAGTCAAGGTGTTGCTCACCGTCTTTTTCGACGTCCAAGGTCCACTACTTGTTGAATTCCTCCAGCACAGACGAACCATTAACTCCGATGTGTACTGTGAGACACTCCGAAGCCTACGCAGGTCCATCAAGAACAAAAGACCGGGGCTGCTCACGGAGGGTGTGGTTCTGCTCCATGATAACGCGCGTCCACACGTCTCCAGGGTCACACACGCGGAACTGGCCAAGGTCCAGTGGGAGCAGCTTGACCATCCGCCCTACAGCCCGGACATGTCGCCCAGCGATTTCCATGTGTTTGGTCCCCTGAAAAAACATCTGAAAGGAAAGCGCTTCCACTCGGACGACGAACTCAAGGACGTTGTGCAGGACTGGGTCTCGTCACGGCCACAGGAATTCTGGGAACAAGGAATCCTTCGGCTCGTTAATCAACGGGATTGTTGTGCTACGACCTATATTGTATACTTTGAATAAAGTCTTAGTTTATACCCACAGTGTCGTTTCGTACCTTTTCATTTGAACACTCCTTGTACCTAAAATCTGGTAAAAGTACGCAGATTTTTATTTATTTGGGAGCATGGAGAAGCCAGTCTCCGTAAATTTCTCGCCACAATGAACGCTGCGCACCCAGACATTAAATTCACAGCTGAATATGAATCCGGAGGTGCTTTGCCTTTTCTGGATGTATGGATATAAGGAGATTGCTTTCTGGAACACTTGGCGCAGGGGTCTACTACAAACCCACCCACGTGGACAACCCCACGCTGCCAGACTCAGCCGGCCCAGCAGCACCCAAATATGCCCTTTTCAAGTTCCGAGCAAAACGAGCCTTCGAACTATCGTCTGACAAAGCTGTGTGCGAAGAGGAGATCCGTAGCCTTTTAGAGACCTAGCCGCCGCACAGGGTACGGCATGCTCAAAATTTACGAGATTGTCAGAAAAGCAGCAAACAGGGCAAGTGTCCAGCTTCGTGCCAATCCCACAGCGCCGTCCGTCCGATTCGTGGGTTCCCTGCCCTGCATTCCTAGGCTGACGTACTTCCTAAAGAATACTATTCGAAGACTGGGTTACGATATCAGCGTGAGAACACCTAGGGCTTTGTCTGACAACCTCGCAGCTGACCGGCGTGCATCTACTACGCTCTCTGATGCCGAGATCTATGCGATTCCTTTAGATTACACCCGACACATCCGTTAAGTACTATGTCAGAATGACGAAGAGGTCGATCCAAATCCGGATTTTTGAACACCAAAGGGACGTTAAGGCTGGAAAACGTACGACTGCCCTGGCCCGTGATGTTAGAACTGAGGGGGCTATACCCAGATGGAGCGGAGTTAGGAGGCTAGCCGCTTACGATTGCACAAGGGCTACTGTGCTCCGCGAAACAATGGAGAACATTACGCGACGGAATGTGTACAACAAGGACGTAACCACGAGTCTTTCTGTGATATGGCATCGACTTCTTGATGTTCCACGTGAGCACCCAGCCCTGAGATCTAACCACTCGTGACATTGTGCAAGTGTCTTATTTATTTGAACTTACTCATATTCTTAGAAGTGTTTTATTTCTTTCTTGATTATGTAATTTAACTACTAACTACCTGATGAAGCTACCCGGAGGTAGCGAAAGCTAGCAGCTCATGTTTTCATTATCTATACGCCAAATAAACGGAGTTTAATTCTTATTGTCTTCTCATTGCCTTGGCGTACGGAAACCCGCTTTTCCGTCGATCGTGTATATACATTATATAGCAGTACAATCAATAGCTTTCACAGAACAAACATCTAAGAAAAACTTCAGAAAAAGTTCTGAAAACAGTAACACTTAATCCCCTTATGAAGGTATTCCTTGAGGTATCTGTTGTATAAACTGTCTATCCCACGGAAATACTTTTTCACGTCATCTTCTCAAAGTTCGGTGAATCTCAGTTTTTGTACAACTACTGCCAAATTTTAAAATAACTGAGAAATTTCTGATGCATAGGACATGTTAAAGATCGAATACTGTAAGAAATCGGTGTTCCCAGATTCAAAAAAAAAAAAAAAAAAAAAAAAAACTGTTGATACTCAAGCACGGGACTGATGAAATATGAAAGCATGCCAGGTTGGAACTTAGATTTATGACTAAGTAAGGATGTGCAAATGGTTCATGGCTATGGTTTCTTTGTGAAATTGGAATGCACATGCACACGTGACTTTCTTTTTCTCCAAAAGCGCTGAGTCCGAAGCCGGAGGATAAAAAAATCCTTCGCAAAACGTATCCGCTGGTATCATCATACTCTTTTAATATAAACATGAAAAAGGGTATAATGCTTGCGCTAATGACGAAGGAAAAGGTAAAACCTTAAGCTTTGAATTTTTTTTTCTGTACCAAACTATAACGTAAACAATTTATTACAATATTGTAGGGATAATTAATTTTCGTATAACATAGAGTCAAATACGAAATCAGCCTAATATACTGGGTGAATTCCAAAGGAATTATGATGGGGTTTTTTGGGTTTTTTTTTTTTTTTTTTTTTTGAGGGAGAGAGTTTGAGAATCCCCACGAGCATTTACATTTAAATGTTGCGCCTCCTTAACTTAGGCACTGTTCCAAAAAATAACTTAGGCACTGTTCGAAAAAAAGGGAGAAATAGCCAGTGTCATGAGAACGAGCGAAACATTCTTGTGTTACACTGGTTTCGAAATAGTTCAGAAAAACAAGGACCAAAAAAGCCTAGAGTTGGACCGCTCGACCACCTGTAATTGTGGATGACTTCTTTTTAGTACAGCACGGGGCATCCAGCACAATGAGGAGCATCTGGTTTTGAAACACGTGGTTTTTTCGTCATAAACACTGCAGCAAAACCCCAGATAAAGTATGCAAGATTCATGCACTATGAACCTCAGAGTACATGAATCTTTTACTCCCGATGCCTAGTGAGCTATTTATCTTAAAACGAAGTGGACTTCAATAGCAATTGTTTTATATGAGTCAACGTTTTATAGATACGCTATTTAAAAACTCCTTATCTATCCATTTCAAGGTATCAGATAATGGAGTCATATATATATATGATTGGAGGTTTAACGACCACCATGAGCAACTCAATGGGCTATAAGCAGTCGCCCGTCCCTAATTTAGGGTCACTGGTTCCAGGGAAGGGAGAGAGCCAGTGCCGTAAGACAAACACAACATCCATGCCTGACCAGGATTCGAACCCGGACCCCTTACGGACGAATGATCAGAGGCCAACGCCTTAAACCACTGCGCCACCGGGGCGGCATATAATAATGGAGTTGGTCTTGTATGAATAAAGGTAACAACTCTTTCTTTTAGAAGAATTCACCTGTATGTACTTTCTAGAACTATTAGTTTGGGTCGCCCAGGTGGCGCAGTGGTCTGAGGCGATGGCCTCTGATCATTCGTCCGAAAGGTGTCTGGGTTCGAATCCCGGTGAGACATGGATGTTGTGTTTGTCTTACAGCACCGGCTCTCTCCTTTTCCTGGAACCAGTGACCCTAAATTAGGGACGGGCGACTGCTTATAGCCCATTGAATTGCTCACGGTGGTCGTTAAACCTCCAATCAAAAAAATAATGATTTCGTTGATAGAAATACTTGGCATGTGCATTTTTTACAGCTATTAGTGCGAAAACGTGACAACCCCCCCCTCCCCCTAATTCTGCAGTAATGTAACAGTTGAATCGATATTTTTTTGTTTTTTGTTTCGGGGTTTAATGACCACCATGGCAATGCACAGGACTATGAAAAGTCGCCCATCCGCCAGTCTCTAATTTAAGGCCAGGGAAGGTACGAAGCCAGTGCCATCAGACAAACACACTACTCATATCTCACCAGGAACTTGAACCCGGAATCATCTCCAATGAATGGTCAAAATCCAGCGCCTCAGATCACTCGGCCACCATTTCCACTGGAGAAACTACAACTGATACAAATTCGAGGAAAATATTATGGTTTTTCCTGATTGCCCGAGGCGATCATTCGCAATAACCGTGCAATGGCCAAACAGGATTATTTTGACAAACAAGTTTTCGTATAAGAAAGGGACCATCGAGAACTGTTCTTGACAGAGGCAAAACAAAATTAAATTTTCGACGTTTTATTTAAGTGTCATCTGGACTTAACACAGTAGCTGACTCCATTGGCGCTTTTAAACAAGGTTTCGAGAGAAATGGCAACTATGTTTGGGCTGATCTTTTTTTTTTTTTTTTTGATTGGAGGTTTAACGACCACCATGAAACTCAATGGGCTATAAGCAGTCGCCCGTCCCTAATTTAGGGTCACTGGTTCCAAGGAAGGGAGAGAACCAGTGCCGTAAGACAAACACAACATCCATGCCTCACCGGGATTCGAACCCGGACCCCGTTCGGACGAATGATCAGAGGCCATCGCTTAGACCACTGCGCCACCGGGGCGGCGGCTGATCTTCCTTTATATGCCAGAGGAATGAGTCAAACTAGAAAAAGGATCTACTGGTATAACATTTCAGAAAGCAGGTGCTTTTTTTTATTAGTGGTTGTATAGCTCTAGTAAAAATCCCGGACGTAATATCAGTTCCATTTTGTGAGAAAGGAAACTGCTTAAATAATTGGCTAGATTCAATCGAAAGAGTGTTCGGCGCGAAGAAATATAATCCGGCCCAAAGAACTCAGCAATGCAGACATGAAATTTTTCTGATAAGTTTTGTCAGTGTGTCTGCTTAACAGTTTTAGAGAATTCTGTATGCACATGAATGAGTACACAACAGTTGCATGATCTTTGGGTCCAGCTCATCTGTGACATTCGGATTAAAGATGATTTATATTTTGCTTTTGTTTTTCAAGGATGATGAAATATTTCACATGATGTTTTATGGCTCCAAGAGTGAGATAGTTTTTGGGAAAGGTCTACTATAAAGTGGATCTCAAAGGATACCGAAATTTCAGAAAAGAAAAAAAAAGACAAAAAAAAAAAATGGAGCAATAGAATTGCACATTGCTGCACTTTTACCTAGGTTTTTACGCTATAACGTCCCTTTTTTTTTTAGTTCAACTTAAATAAAGAGCAGAAACCTCCCAATAAAGTTTAAAACTAAACAGGAAAGATGAGATGACATTGACTTCTTGATTGTAATGAGCACGTCTTTTGAAACATTCCAAACACAAAGATAAAGTTTTCGAAACGCCAAAAATACCAAAAGTCAGCAACAAAGAAAATGCCGTTACTCGCACCCAGCAAAAAAAGATCAGTCTTATTTAAGATATAAACGTGCGCTGTGTGTTTCATAGCAAATGGTACCAGTTACAAAAAGAATTTTTTCAACTGATTCCTGTAATTGGTAAAATATTTACAAGCACAATTAAATGGCTACTTATGCTCACTTGAATTTTTTTTTTTTTTTTTTTCTGATTGTATGATTAGAACCAAATTTATTCGGAAAATCGTAATATACGTTTACACATGAATGAGTAACGTATATTACAGCTAGGTGTGTAACGTATATTACGTTTACACCCCACATAGAGGTGAAAACGTAATATACGTTTACACCCTTAGCTGGGAAATTGTGCTCTATTTGAAGAATATAAGCCAGAAATGTTTTCCATAGTGAAGGGTATCCAAAAATGACGAAAAAAAAAAAAAACTGTTAAACAGAAACAGTCTTCCAAATAAAAGTATACATTGAAGCCCCTAGTGGCAGAACTCTGAGCTTTGAGACAGTAGAAAATATGTGCCAAAATATCTCTCGAAGAGTGAGCTATGGGCTGAAAAAATAATTTTTCAAATACCACTTTCGAAAGTAGAGATAGCAAGAAAGAAATTCATACATAACGCTCCTAGTGAAAAAAATTGCATTATATAAAGTGGATAATGTTTGCAGTCTTTACTATATCAAATAACATGCGGTACAGAAATATTTTTTCAATCAGACTTATACACTGCAGGACAATTGCTAAGGACGGATGACAATAGCCACAAATAGCAACCATAAAATGGAAGGCAGGAAAATGTGGAAATTAGCATAAGTGCGGGATACAGTAAGACGTGTTGTGCGTATGCAAATTTTGGATTGCCGAACTTGTTCCTGACGTCATAGCGCTGATAAGAGATATAAAGGATTTGACGCGTATTGACCGTTGTTGTTCAAACGCAGAGTTGAAAGGGAAAGAATCAATTGACGAACTTGCAATTTTCAGTATGTCTTCCCGACATCACCTAGATGATTTTACGCGTGGCCGTATTATTCGTAAGATTGAAGAAGGGCGAAAAATAACAGATGTTGCCAGGGAGTTCGACGTCAGCCACAGTGTTGTTTCAAGGCTTTGGAAATCATTTCAAACAAATGGAGAGTGTAGTAAACGTCACGGGGGAGGTCGTGTTCGCAGTATGACACCTGCAGAAGATCGGTACATAGTGCTATCAACAAAAAGACACCGGCGCAGCACAGCTAGTGAGGTAGCAAATCAGCTTATGGCTACTACTGGCAGGCGGATCTCCCGAAAAACTGTCGCCAGACGTTTGCATGAAGGAGGACTATACGCCCGCCGTCCTGTTGTGTGCATCCCATTGTCCAGACGTCACCATACCGCCCGTTTGCAATGGTGGCATCAACATCGCAATTGGACTGATAACGACTGGTCTGCTGTCCTCTTCTCAGATGACAGTAGATACAGTCTATCGTCTGATTGTCGACGACAACTGATCTGGCGTGATAGTAGTACTGCATATTGTCCAGCAAACATACAGGAAAGGGACCGATATCCGACATGTAGTGTCATGGTATGGGCTGGCATCATGATCAATGGCCGTACGTCCCTCTATGTGCTTCCAACTGGGACTATGACTGGCCAACGATACATTAATGATGTTCTGCTACCTCATGTTCGCATGTTCCGTGGTGCTGTCGGTGATAGATTCATTTTCATGGACGACAACGCAACATGTCATCGAACAGTCGCTGTCCAGGAGTGTCTTGAGAGCGAGGATATTCAACGCCTCGTATGGCCAGCACGTTCTCCAGATCTGAATCCCATTGAAAATGTGTGGGATGCTTTGGGGAGGAGTCTTGCTGGTCGCCAATGTCCTCCAATAAACAAGGACACCCTCATCCGTGCACTGACAGAGGAATGGGATAAATTACCCCAACAGCTGCTTGATAATGTTGTGCAAAGCATGACACGACGTGTGGAATCTTGCATCGCCCTCCATGGTGGCCATATCCCGTATTGACATCTTACGCCGGAGCGCCTGCGGACGGTAATTGCATTTTTTTCACGTTTACGTATTCTGCACAAAATGGCCTGTTTGTCCCTTGAACACGTTCCAAAGCCTTCTGGATTTCAGAGCACAATAAAGTGTCTTTCTTGTAATGTCCTGGCATTTTGGCATTATTTTATTTCACTTGGCATCCAACTACACTTACTTTTTTATGCGCTATATAGCCATTTATGATCCGTTCTTAGCAATTGTCCAGCAGTGTAGAAGCGGAGATACAGTTGAAACGAAAATACACGTTTACGCCACCTAGCGGCAGAGCTTTATGCACAAAAAGTCCAAAAATATGTGCAAAATGTTCCCCTGAGCAATATTGATTTTTCGAATTCGGATTTTTAGAAGCCGAGAAATCGAGAAAAAGAATATATGTTTATGCCCCTAGGACGAAAAATATATATTATTTTGGTCAACGAATGTAGAAAAAAAGTGAAAAACTTATTCCGTAGTAAGTGGTATATGACCAAAAAAAAAAAAAAAAAAAAAAAAAAGAAATTTCTTAATCGGATGTTTAAAAGCGCAGTTAGGGCAACAAATATGTTGCAAACAGAAATGTGTTTTCACGCTGTTTACTGGAAAAATTTGGCATTAAAAAATTACAAATTATGCACATTTTTTTTTAATTAGGGGTTTAATGACAACCGTGAGCAACTCAATGGGTTATAAGAAGTCGCCCGTCCCTAGGGTCACTGGTCCCAGGAAAGGGAGAGAGTCAGTGCAGTAAGAAAAACACAACATCCATGCTTCACCGGGATTCGAACCCAGGCAAACAGAACCCAGCTCTTAGACCACTGCGCCACCTGGGCTGCCAAAATATTCTTTACCACGGAAGCTATCGTATGCAAGGGTTTTTGAAATCAAACATTTAGAAGGAGAGATATCGCAAAAAAAAAAAAAAGAAATAATAGAATACACGTTTGTTTGTTTTTTTTGGTTGGAGGTTTAACGACCACCGTGAGCAACTCAATGGGCTATAAGCAGTCGCCCGTCCCTAATTTAGGGTAACTGGTTCCAGGTAAGGGAGAGATCCAGTACCGTAAGACAAACACAACATCCATGCCTCACCGGGATTCGAACCCGGACCCCTTTGGGACGAATGATCAGAGGCCATCGCTTAGACCACTGCGCTACCGGGGCGGCGAATACACGTTTGCACCCCCAAGCGGAAAAACTGTGGGTGATTTTAACGCAAAAATATTGGGTAAACGTTTTCCATAACAAGTGGTATTTGACTAAATCGATTTTTTTAATTTTTTTTTTCCAATTGGGCTTTTAGAAAAAATGGATACAGCTCAAAAATATTGCAAACAGAAATATATATTTTCGGCGAAACTGCGAGTCCCAAAATATCTGAAACTGTTCGCAAAGTATTCTGCACCACAAACGCAATTAGCGCAAAAATAAATAAATGAATAAATAAATAAAGTTCAGTTTGGAGTTTAGGAGCAGAGATATCGGGAAAATAAAGTTGAATAATTTGAAAAAGAAACTGTTGTAGGAAAAATTATCTTTATGCTGAAATGTATCGAAGAAGAAAATAATTATTTCAATCGGTTTTTAGAAGCAATGACATGAAATAAAATATATTTTGAATTCGATAGTATCTGTATTTGCGCATTCGAGCAACAAAGTAATGCGTCGGAAAGTCGGGGAAAATGAGACCAAACGAAAAGGAACAACCTTCTCACAGTTCGGGATTCTCAATAGAAAAAGTTGTTTTTCTTTTTTCAAATCGGACTAATAGGTGCAGAGGTACATTATATGATCAAAAGTATCCGGACACCCCTTTTCAGTTGTTTATTTGCACATATGCGTAACGCCTATGGCCCATGCAGGTATAGAAACCCGTACGTCGCCTCCCGAACATCATAGACAAGCATAGACAGTAGAATGGGCTGCACGCCAGAGCTCGGTGACTCTCAACGTGGCACGATCATAGGACGTCATCTTAGCAAGAAGTCAGTTTCGGGAAACTTCTGCCCTGCTGCAGTCACCCCGATCAACTATAGGGGATGTTATTGGGAAATGGAAATAAAAACAACAGCGCAGTCGCGACCTGGTAGAACACATGAAATGACACAGTGGGACCAACAGTGTAACGTAAAATGACAGAGCTGGGCCACTGAGTGTTGAAGCGCATGGGTGCAACAAAATCGCCTGTCCTCAGTTTCAACGTCAGCACCACAACGGTTCATGAAGAGCTGAAGAAAATGGGTTTCCACGCCCGAGCAGCCACACACAAGCCTAATATCAACAAGATCAACACCAAGCATAGGTTGGTGCGTGTAAAGCTCGGCGCCAGTGGGCTCTGGATCAGTGGGAAACACGTTTACTTGAGCGATTGCTCATGGTTCGCCATCTGGCTATCTGACGGACGAGTTTGGTTGTGTAGGACGCCAGGTGAACTTCGCCTTCTCGACTGACTGTGTTGTGCCGGTTGTGAAGCTTGATGGGGTATCTTTTCATGGTTTGGGCGGGGCTTCCTAGTTCCTGGATCCTGGAATCTTAACACTGCGGGCTATAATGACATTTTAGAAAAATCTGTGCTTCCAAGATTATGTCAAAAGTTTGGTGAAGGCCTTTACCTTTACTAACACAGCAATGCTCTCGTCCACAAAGCGATGTCCGTGCAGGAATGCTTTTATGAACGAGGTGTGGAAGAACTCCACTGGCCTGCAAAAAGGCCCGATCTCAACCCCATGGATCACCTTTGGAATTAATTGCAACGCCGACTGCAAGCCAGGCAGAACCTCCCGACATCTAATGCTCTTTGTGGCAGAGTGGAAAACCGCAGCAACATACCAAAATCTAGTGGAAAGTCATCCTAAGTGTGGAGGCTGTGACAGTAGCAAAGAGTGGACTAATTCGATATTAATTCCTTTCCTATTACATGGACTTTGTGGATAGGCAAATGTCAGAATACTTTAGATCACATGATGTCATGATGTATGTGGTGCGCACAGGCAAACTGACACAGTGATACTGTAAGGATATTATATTTCTTAAAACGTGTTAAAAAGAAAGTAAGCAAACTACATTGCTTCTCTAAACAAATCCTCCCCAGTCTCAGTCCAGCAGTGCGTGCATTCTGTGTTTCTCGAAAATTTGGATTGTTGCAGTCAAGACAGTCAGTTGTCACTGTTTCCCAAAGACATTGGAGTAGCATAGACTGGCAAGCGTAATGCTAGCGGGTCTGAACCAATTGAACGTGCAGCGCCATCTATGAATGGGGAGTAGCTGGCAGTGAACAGATGCCTATTACAAAGTAAGAATGCTTAGTTCAATTCATAAAGTACTGCAGGATTTACGTAGAAGGAATGTTCGCGTACGACCCGAGAACATTTTAGATCAAATTGTAATTAGCAAGTGTTCACATCCGAGGAAAAACAAACAAGTTTAATAAGCAGGAAAATACAAGACCATATCGCGGACGGCCATATGCATAGAGCAATGGAAGAAAAAGAAAAGAAAGAAAAAACTACTGAATACGAAAATTTCGCGTAACTCAAATCGTAAAGATATATCAAAGTCTGAAAGATTTAGAACTGAAATACCCACGCAAACACGTCAACAATAGTTTCTACAATGGCGGCTTTCAGTGTATGCCGGAAGTGCCATGCTTTTGGTCAGTCTATTATCTTCCAATGTCTTTGCTGTTTCCACAGCACAAACTCTTATCCCCGGTTTGACTACATATTTTCTGCCTTCTCCCAAAGCAACTGACAACTCTTACTGCACATGCTTTTACCATTTTCCTGAACACCATCTCCAAAGCCCAAGTTCATACCTCCTACATACGCGCGCGCACACACACACACACACACACACACACACACCAGGCGCGACGCTATGGGTGGGCTAGGGCGTGGCTAGGGTGAGCTTCAGCCCCCTTCCCCCAACTTTTCTTTGAGCCCACACTTTAGCCCCCAAATATTTAAGCAGTTAGAACATATGTCGAGGGCAGCCATCTAAGATTTTAGGAAACTTGAATGAACGTATGTGAATTTTTCGTATTTATGAAATACTGTCGGAAAATTTTTGTCCACAGCGTTCTATTGAATCCATCGAAGTACGTAGGAAAACCTATGTTGCGGCCATTTCTAAAACCTACCGTAAAGATGGGTACTGGCAGTCAGCCATAGACAGAAGGGAATGAGAAATTTACCCCTTATCAATTACTGCCGCATTCGAGAGAACGGCGTAGGTACCTATGTAGCAAGCCATCAACAGGAGCCGAAATCGCCTTGGGTGATGACTTCGTTCTTCTGCTTGCAAAACATGGCGTCCTAAAAGGTGTCTTCTGTTAACATGCATTACATTTGGTCAGTTGTCCCGTCCAGTGCCTGTACCTGCTGCTGATAAAACGGTTCCTCTTGGGTGTAGGAGTGTGTTCATAGGTTTCCGTAGTACAACCCAGGGCTACTTCTCTAGTCCTGAGTACAACCATTGTCTATTCGGCGCTTTAAAGCATGGACTGAGCTCCAACGAAAGAGGCGTTTTCTTTTTAGAAACTGTCGATCGTAGAAAGTCAAGCGAAATATGTTTTCGAAACATAAGAGATAAAGCAGTATTGACTGGTAAGTGGAAATTAACTGATTTTTGTAAACTTAAATATATAAATATTATTAATTGCTCACGGTTGCCATTAAATTTAAATTTTCTATTCACAAAAATACACAAAAAACGTTAGGATCGGATTAGATTAAGGTGTTCAAGAAATTGTGAAATTTGTAAAGTTTACTTCAATTTTTAGTGAACATCATTTCTTTATCTTTACTCAGAAAAATGTAGATCAGTCAGATTTTTTATGTTTACCTGCATTTTTCTGTGTGATAAATACTAATGCTCACCAGAATTTTTTTTTTTCAGATTGAATAATTAGAACCAGATTTATTCGGAAAATCGTAATATACGTTTACACATGAATGAGTAACGTATAATACACCTAGGGGTAACGTATATTACGTTTACACCCCACATAGAGTTGTAAACGTAATATACGTTTACACCCTTAGCTGGGAAATTGTGCTCTATTTGAAGAAGAATATAAGCCAAAAATGTTTTCCATAGTGAAGGGTATCCAAAAAGGAAGAAAAAAAAAACAAACAGTTAAACAGAAACAGTCTTCCAAATAAAAGTATACATTGAAGCCCCTAGTGGCCGAACTCTGAGCTTTGAGACAGTAGAAAATATGTGCCAAAATATCTCTCGAAGAGTGAGCTATGAGCTGAAAAAGAATTCTGGTTCAATTATATTCAATATCTGATTCTAATTATTCAATCTGAAAAAATAAATTCTAGTGAGCATAAGTATATACTGTAAATCGAACTCAGAAAAATGTAGGTAAACATAAAAATCTGACTGATCATAAGATTCTTAATTAAACTGAGATTTATTTTTACCAGCGTAGTTTGAATTCCAGTCCTTAAAAACTTCACCTTTCAGACATTTTTATTCCATCTAATGATTAACAATAGGACGCTCATACCTTTTTATTCTTCTCTTTTCTTTTCAGTTTTCTTTCGCACTTCAGGTAGAATGCTGATTTAAAATGACTCTTTAAAATATAAACTTCTCGTGTTTTGATTAGCAGGGGCAGTGCTGCATAAGTATTTGGAAGTTTCCCGGCAAGTATTTTTTGCTGATTCCCTTATTTTGGGTTATCTTAATGTAAAAGAAAAATTTTAATTTGATGTTTTTTTAAAGTATAAATTTTTACTTCCTCTATAAAAGAAGTCCGATAACTCTAGAGATTTTTTTTAAATATATTGTGCAACATGCTATTTAGTGATATTAATGAGAAAGTTAAAATCAGAAACGGAAAAGTACAAGTTTCCCAGTGTCCAAGCGGTACGAGACGCGAGCCTCTGATCACCCGCTCTAAGGCCCGAACCCAGGATGAGGCACGTGCTCTTCGTTTAGCGGTTTTCCAAGTTTCCGAATTATGTGGGGCAGTTTCCCGAGGGGCCTAACGATGGGAAGGAGCTCTTTTGTTTGTCGGAATTTTCATGTCCGTTCATACTTAGGGCAACTGTCCACAGAAGTTCGAGGAGGGGGGGGGGGGTATAAAGATTGCCGTTTGCTGCGGCCTATATTAAGAATTGAATTGAGAACTCCAAACAAATTTCGAGAAAACGTTCTATGTAAGCCAAGCGGAAATTGCTGTGTTCAGGGAAAGACAATAAGGTGGGATTTTTAGTAACGCTGCACTTTTACTTAGGCACTAAATATTTACATAACATGTCACATTTGCAATATTTTTCTTTTACTTAATTAATTCATAGGCCCTACACCTCAGACTTTTTAACAGATATTAATCCGCCGACTTCATATTCAAAACGCTTACGTATCAAATCAAGTAAACGACATTGCGCTTTTACTTACGCACTAAATATTAAAGTCATAGGCCACAGGCATAGGCCTTTTTAACAGCTTTTATTCTACTAGGGTCATATTCACAACGTTTACACATCAAATCAGTTTAATAATATTGTGCTTTTACTTAGGCGCGAAATAGTAATTCATTGACGCTAGGTCTAGGCCTTGTTAATAGTTTTTTACTCTATCAATGTCATATTCACAACGTTTACACACAAAAAAAAATGTAATAATGCTACTCTTTTACTTAGGCACGAAATATTCGTTCATAGGCCCTAGGTCTGGGCCTATGAATTAATATTTCGCGCCTAAATAAATGCGCAATATTATTAACTTAATTTGATGTGTAAACGTTGTGAATATGGCATTGGTAAAAAAACAATTAAAAGGCCTAGGCCTAGGGCCTATGAATTAATATTTCGTGCCTAAGTAAACGTCCAATAATATTAGCTTGATTTTCTGTGTAAACGTTGTGAATATGGCATTGGTAGAATAAAAACTGGTAAAAGGGCCTAAGCCTAGGCCTAGGGCTTGTGAATAAATATTTCGTGCCTAAATAAAAGCGCAATATTATTAACTTGATTTGTGTGTAAAAGTTGTAAATATGACACTGGTAAAATAAAAACTGTTAAAAAGGCCTATGCCTGTGGCCTATGACTTTAATATTTGGTGCCTAAGTAAAAGCGCAATGATATTGACTTGATTTGATGCGTAAGCGTTATGAATATGAAGTCGGCGGATTAAAAGCTGTTAAAAAGGCCGAGGTGTAGGGCCTATGAATTAATTAAGTAAAAAAAAATATTACAAATTTGACATGTTATGTAAATATTTTTTTTTTTTTAAATTTGAGGTTTAACGACTACCGTGAGCAACTCAATGGGCTTAAGCAGTCGCCCGTCCCTAATTTAAGGTCACTGGTTCCAGGGAAGGGAGAGACCCAGTGCCGTAAGACAAGCACAACATCCATGCCTCACCGGGATTCGGACCTGGACCATCACCCCCTAATAGCTTAACAGGCCCGCGCACCGATTTGTGACGTCACTAGAGTAGTCCGTAGTCGCGGAGAGGAGCATTATGGCGATGTGCGAACGAACGCGTCTTTACGTACACCAACTAACCAGGTCGTGCGTTCTTTTAGAGTTTCACTGCATTTAAATAAGAACTTGTGTGTTAGTTTTTAAATAACTGCAGAGTTAACAAGTTTGTTTAATAATCTTTTAAAATACGGAAGAAAATGAAATTACAGCGTAAAATTTAGCCTAGCAATAATTTCGACTTGAAGGGGTAAGCAAGACAGATTCGTCAACTTAATGAAAGCATCACTGTCATTTCACTGGAAGTGATAAACCATTCCTATAGTCGAAATTATAAACTGTTGTCGTAGTTTCACTTGAAGTCTTTATAGTTAGCCGAACGATTCCTGTACTTGTGAACAAATCGTTCTTGTACTTGAAAGATTAGTTTGAGAGCCCATTACGAAGTATCGCCGTCGTTTCAAAAGATGTCGATTGATTAATTTAAGGAATCAGATTTTTCATTCATTGCAAACTTATGACTATGAAAATTTTAGTAATGAAATAATTCCTTTAGTGAAAATGTACTTTATATGCAATCCGTGATCACTAATATATAAAAAAAGGTCAAGAAAAACTGAATTTCTTTCTGTGTTTTTTAATTATTACCAAAGGCTCAATAAAACACGTTTTAACATACATACAGTAAATTGCTGCTTGATCCACTGATTGCATCAAATAAATTAAGATTTCAAGAAAATTATGCAATTACTACATTATTAAACGTACAATAATGACATAACAAGTTTTCCTAATTTTAGTACCATCTAGTTACGTGTTTGGACAACTTCATTTTGATAAGCAAATATAAAGTTTGTAATTTTTGTCTTCCAGAGCACTATTTGAAAAAAGTTACCTTGTCAAAGTTCAACACATCTGTATTAAGTATATTAGTAGCATTAAGCAAAACTATTTGGATCCACAATATAAGTATTTCTTTTTATCTGGAAAAATACAAGTAACTTATTGGCAGAAATTTCCTGAAATTTGATTTTCAAGAAGTATTCAGGAAAACTGCCAATGTACAAATAATTATGGTTGTGTAGTTCTTTGTGTATCAAAAACACAATTTGATTATGTGTCCGTTAGCTGTTCCTTGAAGAATTTCAAAGACACGTTTCTAAGAAAATCTGAAATTTGTTCCAATAATTTCTTAAAGTCTTTTTTCAGATAATTATTATATTTTTTGAGAACCTGACAAATGCACATGCAGTTATTGTACTGAATAAATCTAAGCGATTGTTTTGGTACTATAGGATGTATTTTAAAAGATGTACATGTTTCATTAAGAATTGACTAACCTGATGTACCATTTTCTCAGAAACTATAAAAAGCAATGCTATAAATTTTTTCACAAATGTTTTGTCATTACTAAAGCTATTGAAAAAGATTGTTTTTTCCTTTTTTTATGATTTTGGTTTCAAAATAAATTCTATGAAGGATTGAAGAAGTTTTTCCCCATACAAAAATTGACACACACCCCCACGTTTGGAAGCACACTTTCCAGTAGTTATCGGATAATATGAGATATATTAGTTCCAGTTATTATTGCTGTAGCTTGTGAAGACACAGTGCAGGAAGTCTGGAAACAGATAAGTCTAGATAAATGAATAAAAAGTTGAACTCTCATTTTAAGCAAATGTTTTCAAAAAAAAAAAAAAAAAAAAAGAAAGAAAGAAAAGAAAGAAGCAAGTATATATTTCTACTTGTATTTTAAAAATCTTGTTTGTTTAGAACATAGTTTCCACAACATGTGGATTCATGTCGATCCACGTACTTTTTGTTCTCTTAAAAATAACAATATCCAAGGCTTAAAAATACCATGCCCGAGATGCCCAGAGCATGTAAATCATTCGTCTGGGCAGGTAAATAAAACATCTAATTGCCTGTGCATGGTAACTAAATTTTAAAATAAAAAAGTTTGTAATAAAATTTCCTACTACACAAGAAAAAAAGACGGTCATCACATGTCGTGTTTCATGTCATTATTAATTCATGGAAGAAGTACCATTATTGTTACGAAGTACCAAGGAAAGAGTAATATCACATCTTTAATTATGTTATGCTCTACGCCCAGAAATCGGAAACCTAATTTTGCTCCAAATTTTTTTTATAATCAACAACAGTATGCATGCCTCTGATGTAACTGGCCTCTCATGTTTAGTGACAAAGGGAGAAAACTTTAACAAAAGGAACATGGCAGAATCACCAAATTTCCGAAACACCAGTTTCATCATCGTACCATTTCATACCAATTTTAGCATCAGCATCTTAAAAATTGATATACACACGTTTGTGCATTGAACATTTGTAATACAGACCCTTAAAATGGAAATGCAAACATGTTAAAATAGTTCATATTTTTAACTTAAAAAAAATTAGGGTTCTGGTTTGTTATCTTAAAAGATAAATTTTCCTGCGCATCCAGCTTTTACTACCTGGGCAAGTAAATAATTTCTTGCCCAGGTAGTACTGATATATTTCACCTAATTTTTAAGAAATTGAATGATTCTGATAAATTCCCATCCTACCACAGATAGAGCATACACACTGCTCACACGAGAGTTCTTCAATGTGTTGGTTTGTAGAAAAATGCTTCAAAATCTTTAAACGGACATTTTAAAGGCAAACTTATTCCTGAACTATGTGTGAACTTCTGCTTTTGGGCATTCATATCTAATTTTTGCTGTCTATACTTGATTCAGTGTTTGTGTTCCTTTAGTAATAAATATTAAAAATGATAATTCAATGCAACTCTCCATGTCTGCAAACACAAAATATGTATTTCACATGGCAACAAGGCCTTAGCATTTATATAAAGGACATAGGCATGTTAGATGTGTACATGACATACATATATTTCGTATAGGATATAGGTATTTTACAAGCACTTGTGCCCAGAAATAGGGACCCCAAAAAAGTTAATCTGGCGCTGCCTAAACACTTAAATAACTACGTACGAATGTATCAACATATTACTCTTGGGATCAAAAACATGCAACCCTTATTATTCTGTGTCCATAATAAAGTTTAAAATCCCTTCCTAAATATACATATTTTACTTTGAACTTATTTGATACATTGGCAAAAACATGTTATGGGTTACTATAACAACACAAGTAATCTATTCTTTCCATTACAAACATAAATTTCATTTTTCAAAAATCTTTTCAGTGCTTTGACTTCCCGCTGTGAGATGCATTAGATTATAAAATTAGCCAAATTTAAATTTTCTAGTTCAAAATTTTTACTTTACGAGTAGTTTAAAATAAGGTTAACAAAAGGTTTCCACTTACCTTAGAGTTCTTGGTCACTTGAAAATTTTAACGCTTTATTGCTGTAATCCATTTTCTGAGAACCTCCCCATTAGTAGGGAATTTGAATACTTTTAATATTCCTCTATGAAAATAAATTTAGTTGACAATTTGACAACAACAACCACGTACATCGACAGTCACGCTTACACAGAGTGAGCAGCTCATGCATGCTCGACCACCCACCACGGACATCAGCCATCACCCCCTAATAGCCATGCATCAGCCTACTCTCCCCTACGTCACGCAGCTTCCGGTGTTCGGTGCGCGGGCCTGTTAAGCTATTAGGGGTGATGCCTGGACCCCTTTCGGACGAACGATCAGTAGCCATCGCTTAGACCACTGCCCCATCGGGGCGGCTATGTAAATATTTAGTGCCCAAGTAAAAGTGTGTAACGTACCAGGAGAGGAGATGTGACGTACCTGCCAGAAGGACGCACACGACATAAAGGCAGATAGGAATCAGAATAATCGTCCGCGTAGCTTAATTGGTAGAGCAACTTATTCCGGAATGAGTGGACCCGGGTTCGAACCCCGGCGCGGATAAAAATGACGGAGAAATTCACTTCGTTATAAGTGCAGCATTACTAAAAAATCCCACCTTATTGTCCTTTCCTGAACACAGCAATTTTCGCTTGGCTTACATAGAACGTTTTCTCGAAATTTGTTTGGAGTTCCCAATTCAATTCTTAATATAGGCCAGGAAACGGCAATCTTTATACCCCCCCCCGAACTTCTGTGCTCAGTTGCCCTAAGTATGAACCGACATGAAAATTCCGACAAACAAAGGAGCTCCTTCCCATCGTTAGGCACCTTGGAAAACTGCCACACCTAATTCAGAAACTTGGAAAACTGCCACACCAGAAAACTGCCACACATTCAAAGTGTTCCTTGGAGGAATAGCAATTTGTGCCCGGCCCCTTAATGAAAAGCGTGTGGCAGTTTTCTTGTGTGGCGGTTTTCCGATGTGTGGCAGTTTTCTAAGTTGCTGAAAGATGTGTGGCAGTTTTCCCGTGTGGCGGTCTTCCGCCAACCCGTTACTGCTTGCCAGCCCCCGCGTAAGCGTAGTGTCATGTGATGCTATCACGTGGCGCAGCTCGTTTCCCAAGGTCACACACAACGGCCACGAGCAGCAATACTCGGATATCTTTTATGGTTTTACAGCAAATACGTTTTAAAATATAGAGTTCGGGGACTTTTGAATCACCCTGTATTACTGACATAATAAAATTGATTTTCTAATCCTCCGTCACCCAAAAATCACATTCACATAATGCCGTTGCCAACCAGCCGCCGGCATAATCTCGTTCAGATAATGCTGCATGTTTTGCGCTGTCCGAAATATAGCTCAAATGATGTCATAATTTCTGTGCCAAGAGAAATAGCCCTCAAATAAAAATGTAATCTATTCTCTCTCCATAGAGAGCGATTATCTAATGCAATAATCTTCCCGCCAGCGAAGAAAACATTTTAAACTCATGTTTCCCCCCCCCCATTTATCTGCTTTATATGCGTACGTATCCATTGTGTAGCGGAAAACTCCCACACTTTCTCGTGCTGCTTAGCAAAGGGCGGAAAACTCCTAAACTTTCTCATGTAAGGGGTTGTAACACAAATTGCGTTTCGTTCCGAGATCATGTCAAAGTGTGGGAGTTTTCCTAGCTGACCAAAATGAAATGTACGAGTTTTCTTAGGGATATCAATGAGCATGTAAGATCAGAATGACCCCAGGTTTATGTAGAATCTTTCTGACTCACTAATTCTTGAGTTAGAATTTTGATATTTCGCATGTGATAACAAGCAAGAAAGGCAATCTAACAGGGACTCAACGAATCGATCTTCAGGTGCTGATCTTTTAGATTTTAAATTATAACCTAGATATTTCGTATTTAAAAACATTTTGTAAAATCTAATGAAAGGCACTCGACGGATTAATTCTCACTTAATTACAAGGCACCTAGGCCGCGGGCCTTTTTCGAAGATTTTAAGTTACAACCTAGATATTTCGTCTCTGTGCCCTGTAAAGAGCTGAGAAATAATCCGTTGAGTGCCTTTCATAAGGTTTTACAAAATGTTTTCAAATACGAAATATCTAGATTGTAACTTAAAATGTTCTAAAAACATCCGCGGCCTAGGGACCTTGTAAAGAGGTGAGAAATAATCCGTTGAGTGCCTTTTATTAGGTTTTATAAAATGTTCACAAATACGGAATATCAAGGTTGTAATTTTAAATTTTCTAAAAACGTCCACGGTCTAGGGACCTTGTAAAGAGGTGAGGGTTGATCGATTGAGCGCCTTTTATTAGGTTTTATAAAATGTTTACAAATACGAAATATCTAGATTGTAACTTAAAATCTTCTAAAAAGGCCCGTGGCCTAAGTGCCTTGTGAAGAGGTGAAAAATAATCCGTTGAGTTCTTTTTATTAAGTTTTATAAAATGTTCACATATACGGAATATCAAGGTTGTAATTTAAAATCTTCTAAAAAGATCAACACCTGAAGATCGATTCGTTGAGTCCCTGTTGATTAGCCTTTATTGATTGTTATCACATGCAAAATATTAAAAAACATAACTCAAGATTTAGTGGGTCGGAAAGCTACTACATAAACCTGGGGTCACTATGATCTGACATACGCACTTATATTCCTAGGAAAACTGGTACATTTCGTTTTGGTCAGCTAAAAAACTCCCACACTTTGACAAGATTTCGGAATGAAATGCAATTTGTGTACATCCCTTTACATGAGAAGGTGTAGAAGTTTTCCGCCCTTTGCACTTTGCTTAGCAGCACGAGAAAGTGTGGGAGTTTTCCTGGATCGGTATCCATTTTACAAAACTTACCAAAGACACTGTATAATGATAGACTTCGGAAAACCAATTGTGTATGTGCCCAAGAAAGTTTTTTTTTCTTTTCAAAAATGGCAACTAAATCGAGCTACCCCCCCCCCCCCCCAAAAAAAAAAAAAAAGAAACGTATTTTTAATGTTCTTTACAAGCATTTTGGAGGCGATGGTTAAGACGGATTGCAAGAAGCTGCGTTGTGAGTATCGGTGCTATAAGAATCATTAAGGACTGGAAGTCTTTTCATTCATTCGTGAAGGTTCGTTTTGCCAAGTTCTTGAAAAACTTCACATAATGGTCAAGAGTATTCCTAGAAGTATACAGATACAGGTAAGGTGATCAAACAACATCCCCCATCCCCCTTTACTTAGGTGAGAGTATTCGTTATTAAATATTTAATGCCGATAACATGTGGCTGACTAAAACATTATTGGATAGTTTCCATTGTGTCATCGTCTGCTTTACGGACGAACGTAGATAAAGACGCGTAGGAAAGAAATTATAGTACGAGGATGGAAGAAATGTTAGTTCCGTAAGGCCGCCGCATGCGACCGAAGGGACGTTTCCAAGCAGAACGAGAACCATGAAAATCTTCCGAAATCAGCATGTAGCATATTGACGTGGATACTTTGAAAGAACAAGGCCGATTAGTTTCCCTTTATATTTGCTTCCAAATTTATTGATGTCACAATATAATTGAGCCGTCACGATAGATAGGAATGTCAGTTATCTGTAGGTTAGGAAGGTTAAATTTTAAGCAAACTTTTTATGACAACCCAATAATAACCTCATATATTTGATTCGGAGTTGTATTTTCATGTGAAAAAAATAATAAGTGTTTCAACAATTAATCTGAGCATAATAACTGGACAATTTAAATTTTAATCATATCAGGTCTGACCATCGTAAAACATTTTGTACTAGTCATTTTTATCATTCTTATGAAATTACTTACATGGTACAATCCAAGTGCCGTCACCTTTACCTAACATTAGTTAGATTTGTGTTGTTTTTCAGGAGTAAGATGCTTACCCGCGTTTTATATAATGAACGAATAACCGACATATCCTAAATTTAATACTTTGCGGTATCCAACTTTCTTCGCTATGGAAAAGGAAGTCGGTTGAAACACAAGTTAATTTTTTCACTCATTCTCATTTTTTAATACGGTCACTCATCCCACGCATAAATACCTATATTTATAATACGTTTGTATGTTTGATTCTCCTTCTTCTACTTTGGCTATCCTATTACACTTCGTTTTGATCCCTTTGTTCGAAAAATGCAAAATAGAAATTCGTAATAAAATCCACGAATTATAACATTGACATTCTGCCTTACAACATTTATTGTATGTAATTTGATTCATCCTTATAATGTAAGTATGGTAATATTCATTTGATAAAGTGACATTTATTTCCTTCATGTTTTGCATTATAACACTGGAAATGGAAGTGACGGTCTGAAAATGGAGATATGCTCCTCAAGGGACAAAGAAAATTACTGTTTTCCCCGGTTTAATTTCTTTAACTTATTTGTAACTTTTATTAAACACCGAATATCGTAAAACCATTTACCGATTCAAAGAAACGAGATCCTACGGATCCATTAACCAAATCGTGGCAAAACTTCAATAAAAAAAATATTCAAATGTTTTGGATAACTGTAAGTACTGGAATTATTATGTCAGCAAATGACTGTCATAATAATTTTCTGCAAGTTTGCCTTAGCTGGTTTATGAGAAATTGGAACTTCCCGTATTCATGAAGTTCATTTTCAAGATTCAAGCGAAGCCATACAAAGAACGCTTTCTTTTCTCTTTTTCAGAAAAGAAACTTTTCAAATTCATTTTATCTCAACAGCACTCATAGAATACAAGGCACGTCGTTTTTTATTTTCCTTCTTTTGAACATTTTTTTTTTTTTCGGATTCCGAGAAAAGCCGCCAGATGGCAGGCATGCTGTTCTAAATATCGTGCAAATGAAGTCACTGGAAGTCTGTGGGCCCAGTTTCCTGCTAAAACAAGCTAAAAACAAATCGAAAAAAAAAGGGAGCAAAAGAGAAAATAAAAAAAATGGGGGGGGAAAGTTAGTTAAATGAAAACGAAGGGCACTTCTGGGGGAAGGAATATGGTTTGTGCTTATCTTTGCGTTGGTTGAGGGAGCACACAGTGAACGGTATGAGTGTGGAAGGGAAGAGGAGTGCCGAGTGAGGAGTTGTTCTCCCTGGCGCGTGCCTGTAGGCCAGCGACCAACTTTGGCAACATTCAATGGACACGGGTAATCCGGCAGCCGAAACAAAGCAGCATTTTTTTCTCTCTCCCTTTTCGGGTGTATTGCCTTTTTCTTTTCTTTCTTTCTTTTTTTTTCTAGAATTTCTTTTTCGGTAGTATAGCTGTCCCTCATGCTATGTCAAGGTTAGTTTATGATGGAAACGAAATCGAATTTGCTGACAAAAACATACATATGGTTCCACAACTGAGCATCTGCCTTTATTTGCTTGAATTCTAGAGCAGTTGTATAGCATCGTTACCAGAAAAAATCCCCCACACACACACACACACTTGCGCGCCATTTGATAGTAGCACGACGCAGATCGTGCAAGGGAAAGTGACAGCAGGTACTTTGAGAGTTTGTCAGAAAAATTCTTAGATTAATTAGAAGGAGGAAAGGGAGCTGCAAATAGAATTTAAGGAAATATTTCAAGCATTTTTAGCAGGTTTTTTACTTAAAAAAACCGGACTTATAATATCACTTTTCCCGGTTGTCTGTCTATAAATACGATCTCTTCGCATTCATTAGTGGGATTCGAAAAATCATATTTGCATTCCGTAGTACAACGAACGATGATTCATGAATTTAAAAATTTCTGCGATGCACAAATTTTCTGGCTAAATGTCATACTCGTATTTTTCATATTTATAATAATTTCCATACTTCTAAAAGTTGGATTAATTTTTTTTCTAAATAGCTGGAATTATGAACTGTTGGAAAAACGTTCGATGAATTTATTGCTTAGTACGATGCATGAGTTTTCTTCGACTTGGCGTAAATGGGTATTCCCATTTTGCATATCTCCGTTTCTGAAGGTCGGACTCAAAAATTCTTTTTCCAAATCAACACTGCAGTTATAGCCGAAATTACGCAGGAATTTGAATTTCACCAGGTGCAAAATCTCTATCCAGATGTGCAAATTTGAATTTGTTGTAAAACCAACTATATCTGCTCCTATCTGTCAGATTGGAAAAATTATTTTAATATGCGGGTAAGCTTTATCCATTACCAGTATAAAGAAATTGTCTGATTTTACAGATGGCCTTTTTCTTCGCTATGGGACAGCGTCTAATACTTGCGATGAGGTCTATTTCTCGTCTTCTGAAAGCTTGATTAGAAAAATTATTTCCACGTCAGATTCAAGCAACCACCACTACAATTTTCTGCGTCTGTTTTTCCTTTTTTTCTTTTTTGTTTGTTGTTGTTGTTTCTCAACATTTCTAATGCAAAATTTCTATGTTAGGGGGCTTAAAATTTTACATTAGAACCTCAGTTTCTACAAATCGGATTGGAATATTTTTTAGAACTTATTAGCTCTAACTCTTTTCTCTAATGATATCCATTCCCTTTAATTTCCCTGACGCACTATTTTTCTACTAGTATGTTTTCTTTATTTCCAAAATTCTTATTTCATTCTTACTGGAACTACCTATGATTTCTTATGCATTTTTCAAAGATTTCCAGTTAGATGTAATTTTTTTTAATTTGTTTCTTTTATTTTTTTGTTCGATCATAACAGATTGCAAGTTTAAGATGAAAAAAAATAAAAATAAAAAAACACGAATAGAATACGAGGGAAGGCTGTTGGGAAGTTTCTAGCCTCTCATAGAAGGGATACTGGAAAGTTGTGAAAACGAATTTGTTTTTCGAAATAGTCTGCTCGTCTGTCACACTTTTTACCACAATCCACCAGCTCACAAAATTCAGAAAATTTTGACTCAAACTGTTCGTGTACTGCATCCATCACAGCACTGTCACTATTGAATTTCTGCCTTTTCAAGCCTTTTCTGAGATTTGGAAATAAGAAATTATCCGATGGAGACAAATCCGGTGACTAAGGAGACTTTTTGACGATCGATGAGATAGAAAAAATATTTGAGCTGGCTGAAAAAGCCTCTTAACATGATCATTTCAAGCAATTGAAATTTTCCTGCTTCCCACCCCCAATGGCCAAATTCGTAGCTAAACAGGAACTGAATATCACCAAAATTATCCTGGTTTTTATTTCCTTTTCAGGTATTGTTAGCTGCAAAAAGGTTTTCACTGTAATTGAAGTAGCGTCCAAACATTTATGGCAAATTACCCAAATAGAAGTAAATAAAAATTCCCCTTTTCGCCCGACCTATCAAACAAATTTTTTGGCTCTAGTTTTCAAATACACTGTAAAAAAAATTCTGAAATTCCTGAGCCACTTTCCATGATTCTTTTCGTGAATTAACGAAGCATATTTCTGATACAACTCATTCCGTGAAATGAAGGAATGAAACCTGAATTTCACGGCTTTTACGTACTCCAGGAAAATTCTGAATTTTCAGAAAGGTTTCTGCAATATTTTTCGTATATTAACGGGAAAATACTGTTCTCACTTTTTCCGTACCCATATGACGAAAAATTTCCAGTAATAGCAGAGATTCACGGGAATACTTAAGGTTCGATTAACTGCTAAATTCACTGCAGGGAGCTATGACATCTACCACTTACCTACCTAAACATCACTATAGACCAGGTACTCTAATGAAGCTGAGCAAATTAGGAATGAGATTGCTTGAATTCTCAATGAGGAGCTTAAACTCATTCTTAATAAAGATAAAACGCTTATTACACATGCGTTTAATAGCAAAGCTAATTTTTCATGATTTCATGTCAATGGTATTTCTCTCTAGCAGTGCCTTCTTTCAGCATCACAATGCGTTGTGCCACACTGCCTTCATGTTCGAGAATGTGTTCGCGGATGATGACGAAAACTTTATTGCCCTAGCCTTCAAATTCCCCAAATTTAAAATATATATACCGTGCATGAGCACTGCGTCTAGGCAAATCAAAACTTTATTGCCCTAGCCTTCAAATTCCCCAAATTTAAAATATATATATACCGTGCATGCGCACTGCGTCTAGGCAAATCAAAACTTTATTGCCGTAGCCTTCAAATTCCCAATTTTAAAATATATATATCGTGCATGCGTACTGCGTCTAGGCAAATCAAAACTTTATTACCCTAGCCTTCAAATTCCCCAAATTTAAAATATATATACCGTGCATGCGTACTGCGTCTAGGCAAAGCAAAACTTTATTGCCCTAGACTTCAAATTCCCCAAATTTAAAATATATATACCGTGCATGAGTACTGCGTCTAGGCAAATCAAAACTTTATTGCCCTAGCCTTCAAATTCCCCAAATTTAAAATATATATACCGTGCATGAGTACTGCGTCTAGGCAAATCAAAACTTTATTGCCGTAGCCTTCAAATTCCCCAAATTTAAAATATATATACCGTGCATGCGTACTGCGCCTAGGCAAATCAGATCGTGAAACGTCACAGACCGGAATCCCCGGCCGTTTTTCTGTTATAAGGCACCGCGTGGCTCCTTCGACGTGAGTGCTGGGGTAGCCGTAGGTAAGGATACCTCGCCGTCGTGTCGTACAGTCGTCACATCAGCGAGTTTGACAGAGGTCGGTTATCGGTATATGAGATACTGCAATGCTTCCCTCCGGGGGAATGCCGGTCGTGTGGGACGCAGCGTGTCCGTCGTGACAGGAGTGTGCAGGGAATGGTGCGAAGAAGGGCGTAAGGCACGATGAAAAGATTCTAAACGTGGTACACTTACAACGCCGAAGGACAACCGTCATCCCATGACGATGCCTTTGAGTGACCGTCCTGCATTATCAACGGCGTTTGCGCAGCAGTGACGAACTGTGACTCATTCTCCCATGTCAGCTGCAACAGTACGTCGCTGGTTATTACAGTTCAGACTGCAGGCTCGTCAGCCTCTCCTCAAGCAACCTTTGAAACAGCAGCAACGGACTGGTAGACTGCAATGGCCCATCGAACGAAGGGACTGGAGTGACGAATGGCACAATATCGTGTTCTCGGATGAAGCGCGCTTCTGTTTGGGCGAAAATGATGGCCGCGCCTGTGTCCGCCGACGACAGGGGGGAAGACGTCGGGAAGAGTGTATTCGCACCAGGTATACCTCACCAACACGATGCATTATGGCCTGGGGTGCTATCGAGTACGAAAGCAGATCACCTCTCGTGAGAGTCCGTACCACCATAACGAGTGCCCATCATGTCAATGACATTCTACGGCTGGTCGTCCTTACGTACCTGCAGGACGTCGCATGAGTCATATTTCAGCAATACAACGCCATACCGCATGTTACAGCGACAACACGGGCCCTTTCTCAGGAAGTAACAACGTTCCACTTCTGCCGTAGCCGGCTAGATCGCCGGATTTACCACCCACAGAAAATCTCTGGGATATACTCAAACGACAAGTGCAGCGGTACGACGACCTACACGACCGTCAGCAAAGAACACTTGGTGAACTCTGGACGGGAGTGAATTCAGCCTGGATGGCTATTCCGCAGGACACCATCAATAAATTATTTGATTCGATACCTCAGCTCGTACAGCAGGTGATACAAGCGAGAGGTATACACACTGATTAGCCATACGTATACATCGACGCTGCTGGTACGTATGACACCGAGATGCTAATCGTTGGTTTTGTAATTTCTTAATGAGCATGTCCTGTGAAAATCAAAGTCGTAGCTCGACTCCTTTCACGTATTCTGTTTTTTATGAACATGAGTGTATATATAAGTTGAAAAAGACAGTGTTAATGTGCTGTGAATGAGAAGCCACGCACACCTTCGTGGTGCTGTTATTGCTGGCAAATTGTAAGTACACTTTTATTTGTTTTTCTTAGTACTAAATGTGAATCAATTCAAGGCCTTGTTATAGGATAAAAAGAAATCCGTCCCGCAACAATTTATGAAAAAGGTTCTCGGGTTGTCAACAAATACAGGTTGTACAGCCTTTTCAAACTGTCTTTACAGTTACACAGACTTACCCATGCAACACAAAACGTTTCAGATATGTATCAATAATTTTACAATCTCTCATTTTCGTTACACTTTCAGTGATATCTTACAATTACGTTTCAGCAACATCTATTTTGGAACATAACTCTTCACACATTACGGTTACGTTAAAAATAGCATTCACCGATAGTACTGCTTTATAGTTTCCATTGTACATAATTGCTATCTTGATGTTACATTCCGGCCATATTTAATTTGCAACGGCGTGGATGCGCATGCGCATTTATGTCATTTCACCGAAGCACTCTCGCGTAGTCGTTCCATGTGCTACTGGGATATTCTTTGGTGATACTGTCGTACTCGAGTTAGCTGGGTGTAGGAGAACTGGCAACAAACATTTTAAGGGGCCGTATAAAAATTGCATTTTTGACCGCTTCGTGGCCACGAACTCCAGAGATTGGTTATCTGAGTCATATAAAGTTTTCGTAATTTCGCCTTTTCTTAATTGCGATTATTAATGTAATTCTTTATAAAAGATGTTTGTGATCTGCAACTGAACAAAAGATTTCAGGGTTTACAAACTACACAAGTCTGCAAATTATGAGGGCATGTGCTGACTCAGGAAAACTGTCAAGGGGGAGGGGGTAATACCAAAAGTGTAAGAGATAAAGAATTTTTGGTCCGACAGGGAGATTTTTAGTATTTACAAGCTAAAACTCGACACATTATCTGAGGGCATGTGCCTACTCAGCAAACGTGTCGTAAGGGGAGGGGTGGGGGGGGTTAATACCAAAAGTGTAAAATATAAAATAAGGAACCTCTGGTTCTATCGGGAAATTTCCAGCATTTACAACCTACAAGTCAACAAATTATCTTAGGGCATGTGCTGCCTCAGGAAAACTGTCGGGGGCGGGGGGGGGGGGGGGGGGGGTAACACCAATAGTATAAAAAATATAAAGAATTTCTGGTCCGATCGGGAGATTTTAAGTATTTGCAACCTACATCTCAACAAACTCTCTGAGGGCATGTGCTTACCAAGGCAACCTCCCGAAGGGGAGGGGGGTATTACCTAAGCTATGTATAAAACAAGGTATTTCTGGTTGTAAATGTTGAAAATCTCTCGATCGGACGAGAAATTCTTTATATTCTACACTTTTGGAATTACACACTCCCCTCCCCCCCTCGCCCCGACAGGTTTCCTGGAGGCACATTTGCCTTCACATAATTTGTTGAGTTGTAGCTTGTAAACGCTGAAAATCTCCCGATCGAACCAGAAATTCTTTATATTTCATATTTTAGGTTTTAAACACACCCCCCCCTCCCCGATAAGTTTCCTGGGTTTGAACATACCCACAGAGAATTTGCTTACCTGTAGTTTATAAACCTTGAAAAATATCGTAAATAAGAAAATACGAAATTACGGAAATTTTATGTGTGTCAGATAACCAATCTCGGGAGGCATAACCACGGAGCAGTCCAGAACGCCATTTATATACGGCCCCTTAAAATTTTTGTGGTCAGTTCTCCGGCGACCACTTCTCTGGTAGCCAGTTCTCTGCTTTGTCTTTGGCCCGAAAATCATGGAAATGTCAAAATTTCCTACTGAAAATAAAATATTAAAAAAAAAAACTATTTTATGAACAATAGTTGATCAAGTAGTGGGGAATATAGTCATACGAAATGTATTTATGCAGAACAATTTTATGACACTGAAATTCCAGTGTGTCCAGTTCTCCGGTGGCCACTTCTCCGTACCCGGAGTTAGCTAGTTAGTGTACACTAGTGTCCGTCCTTAATATCTTAGTACGTTTGCTGGTTTTGAATTTTAAAAAAATTCTCAATAAAAGTAGTTGCTAGTTTGTAAAGGTAGAAAAAAAATAATGTTGATATATTGAGAAGTTTAACCAGTATGCAAGTTTTGAAGAAAAGAAATAGAGTAAGATATGTATTAAAAGCTACATTTCGTTGATTAATCATGAAGAAATTTAAGTAACCCTACATAAAAAGAAAATGATCAGTGGAAAACATAATGCATTTCTAATAAATAACGTACTCGCAAAGCAAAAAAAAAAAAAAAAAAAAAAAATAGATTAAGATATGCATTAAAAGGTACATTTCGTTGATTAATCATGAAGAAATGTAAGTCATCCTACAGACAAAGAAAATGATACGTGGAAAAAATAAAATAAAATAATGCATTTCTAATAAATAACGTATTCGCAAAGCATCGGCCTTCTCGTTAGTTCCTACAGAACGCTACAAGTGCGAGGCGTCCCATGGTCGAGTGGGATAATGCGTCTGCCTAGAAACCTACAAGTGCGAGGCGTCCCATGGTCGAGTGGGATAATGCGTCTGCCTAGAAACCCGCTGGACAGGGGTTCGAACCCGGCGTGATCTTCAAGGATTGTATTTCCTTGGAAAGAAAATTTCCCTAGCGTCGTGGCATCACACCGTAAAATTTCCTGCAAGGGAGAAACAAAATGGCATACAAAAGGTATCGCTGGAGTTAAAAAAATTAGCGAACAAAACATGTTCGGTAGAAGGACCACGTGGCACACAATATGTTATGGTTGAACACAAAGAGAAAACGGCGGACAAAATATGGTAAGGAAGTACAAGCTGTGATATACACTGCTGGCCGCCCAAAATGCAACACCAAGAAGGACACGAGATAGCAAAGCCAGATTTACTGCACACATAACAACAGATACAAAGATGAAACAATTGAGCTTACAGGCCCCTGCGACTTGCGGAACACGTAGACATCAATAGTTCGTGTGGCCCTTTCGTTCAATGCCGCTACACGTCGCGGCATTGAACGAAAGGGCCACACGAACTATTGATGCGTCGGCATTGAACGAAAGATGCTTTCGATGGGGGCTTGGGGTATTTAGGTCCAGACTGCTTCTACACGTTGCCACAGTTCATCAGGCGTAGCCGCAGGTGGTGCTCGCCGGGCCACTCGGTTGCCGATCAGCGACCAGACGTGTTCGATGGGAGACATATCGGGAGAACAGGCGGGCCACGGCAGCAGTGACGCCTGGTGGTCAGTGAAAAATTGTTGCACAATGCGTGGCACGTGCGGACGCGCATTGTCCTGCTGAAACGTGGCCGCTGGCAGGTAAGGGAGGACCACAGACTCCAAAACATCGGAGATGTAGCGGTGGCTATTGAGTGTACCGGCGATGCGTACCAGAGGGGTGCGGGTGTCATATCCAATTGCGCCCCAAACCATAACGCCAGGCGACGGACCGGTATGCCTATGCATAATGCATACGTCATACAGTCTCTCGCCGCGGTGCCACCATCCAGCCATTGTAGTGTTTCAGGCAGACGCGGGATTCGTCGGAGAAGACAATGTCGTGCCATTGCGTAGTCCAGGTGAGCCGTTCAACGGCTCACTACCGCCGCACTCGTCGCTGGTGTAACGTCAATGGTAATCGGCGTCCCATGGTCGAGTGTACAGAAAGTTAAAAGCACGAGGCGTCCCATGGTCGAGTGGGATAATGCGTCTGCCTAGAAACCCGCTGGACAGGGAGTTCGAACCTGGCGTGATCTACGAGGATTGTATTTCCTTGGAAAAAAATTCCCTGGC
Organism: Macrothele yani; assembly: GCA_039090855.1. NCBI lineage: Eukaryota > Metazoa > Arthropoda > Arachnida > Araneae > Macrothelidae > Macrothele > Macrothele yani. The sequence goes on from CM076997.1 coordinate 774,715, forward strand.
GTCGGAAAGTGACACCTGGTGGGCCGTGAAGAATCGTTGCACGATGCGTGCCACGTGCAGGCGCGCATTGTCCTGTTGAAACGGGGCCGCTGGCAGATCTTACAGGTAAGGGAGGACTACAGGCTCCAAAACGTCGCAGATGTAGCGGTGGCTGTTGAGTGTACCGGCGATGCGTTCCACAGGGTGTCATATCCAATTGCGCCCCAAACCATAACGCCAGGCGACGGACCGGTATGGCGATGAATAATGCAGACGTCATACAGTCTCTCGCCGCCGCACGCGGATCCTAACATCGTGGTGATGCAGGCAAAAGCGGGCTTCGTCGGAGAAGATAATGTCGTTCCATTCCGTAGTCCAGGTGCGGTGTTCAACGGCCCACTGCCACCGCACTCGCCGCTGGTGTAACGTCAATGGTAATCGGAGCAATGGGCGCCCTGCGACAAGTCCCCGCTCCTGCAACCGACGTTGAACGGTACGTGCTGACATAGGTTGTGGCGCAACACACCCTAATTCCTGCGCTAACGTTCGTGATGTGGCGGTGCGAGCCGTCAATGCCCGCCGCACAATTCCGGTCCTCTCGTTCGGTGGTGTGCCCCGGCTGCGGCAATCGCTCACGTCGGTCCGTTCGTACCTCCTGCACCCACCCACCGAATCCATACTCACCTCACTGTGGCTGGATGTCGTCCCACACGGGCGCCGATGCCTCGCTGCGATAAACCGCTGTTCGTCCTCTATCGAACTCCGAAACGTGCTGGAATGACTGCCGTATTCTGCGACGAGGCATCATGAAGCTTCCCACGCACAGGTACGGCAGCGCAACACACTTCCACTACTTACACCCCGCCTTCGGTGCACACGTCTTATAGTGATTCTCGGCGGCGTGCCGGGCGGACATGATTTGCATATGCCCTGCAATGCTAATCGTTTGCATGTTCTCTCGCGGGCGACGCATGCTGCGAATTTCAGGCCAATCGGATGCTTCCTTCTTGGTGTTGCATTTTGGGTGGCCAGCAGTGTATATATACAATATGATTAGAGTTTGTGTGTGTGTGTCCCACATGTCACATGACTGTCACTAGTCTTTTAGGAAAATGGACTTGTCGTCCGGATCTGGTGGTCATTGGACAGACAAGTTTCTCCGTAGCTTTACCTGTTGTTGGATGAACATTGGGAGCAGTTACTACTGGCTCCAAACACAAGGAAAGCAGGTTTGACACGGTCGATGGAAACCTTAGTCTTATGACCATTTAGTTCGATTAAGACAGTTTTCTCATTTCTCTCAAGAACTTTATGTGGTCCTGTATATGGTTGAGATAATGATGGGCGAGTTGCGTTAACTCTAAGAAACACATGGGAACGGTTATGTAAGGATGAATGCACAAAAATCTCTGTGTCACTATGAGTAGATGTTGCGGATGGTTTCATTTTGTTCATATAATCACGAAGATAAGAAACAAAGTTAGTTTCATCTGGGGGTGGATATTTCACACTGGTGCACATGTCTGCAGGTAGTCGCAGAGAGTGCCATAGACGAGTTCAGCACAAGACACTTGTATGTCGGGTTTCACAGCAGAGCGAATGCCAAGAAGAACTATAGACAGTGCTTCTGTCCATTTGATTTGTTCATGAGCTGTTATGGAAACTTTGAGATGCCTGCGGAACCGTTCTATCAACCCATTAGCCCTTGGGTGATAGGCGGTGGTTCGAATCCGATTAGTTCCAAGCATGTCAGTAAGCTGTCTGAATAGGGATGATTTGAATTGTCTCCCTTGGTCCGTGGGGATGGTTGATGGACATCCAAAGCGAGAAATCCAGGAATGAACTAAGGCGCGACAAACTGTGTCAGCAGTGATGTCAGATATGGGTACTATCTCAGGCCATCGAGTATATCGATCAATGATCGTGAGGCAGTAACGTTTTCCATCAGACATTGGTAATGGACCAATGATGTCTATGTAGATGTGTGAAAAACGTGCATCTGGCATGGCAAAAGTTCCTAAGGGAGCTTTTGTATGGCGCTGGACTTTGGAGCGTTGACAGGCCTGACAGCTTCGAACCCATTTCTAGATCATTCTATTCATATTCGGTCACACGTAACGAGAGCTAATGAGTTTCGTTGTGCTTGCGATACCAGGATGCGAAAGACCATGGAAATGGTCGAAGAGACATCTTCGAAAGGCATGTGGAACTAATGGACAAGGAGTTCCAGTTGATTTGTCACAATACAGTTCTCTGTCTGTAAGTGGACAGGGTTGCTTTTTTCACTGGAGGGAAGAATTCTTTTGAATAACATCTTGAATCTCACAATCTGTTGACTGCGGTCTGACAAACTTTTGGAAATCGAGTGAAGTGGCAGTAGTAATAGAATCAATCTCAATGCGTGAGAGAGAATCAGCAACTGTGTTACTTGTGCCAGAAATGTGTCTATGTCCGTAGAAAATTGTGAAATGAAATCCGAGTGTCGTAGTTTTCTCGGACTACACTTGTCAGGTTTCTGTTTAAATGCATAAATGAGAGGCTTTTGATCTGTAAATATGACAAACTCACGACCTTCAAGCATATGCCTGAAATGCTTGATTGCTGTGTAGATTGCCAATAACTCTCGATCATATGCTGACCATTTACGTTGAGTGGTACTTAGTTTGACTGACATGAAAGCTATGGGTTGCCAACCTTTTTCTACAAACTGCATTAAGGAACCTCCCAATGCTACTTCTGATGCATCAACAAAGATACTCAAGTTGCCACCAGGCATGGGATGGTGTAGCAGAGTGGCTTGAGCTAGCGCTTCTTTGTCATCAGTGAAAGATTTTTCAACCGCATCAGACCACTGTAGAGTGTCCTTTGGCTGACTAGATGTAACACGATAAGATTTTTTCTTATTCTTGCGTCCTCCAAGAAGTTTCACTAATGGTGAAAGGATGTTAGCTGCTCTGGGGATGAAGCGTCTGTAGAAGTTGAATAGACCGAGAAATCGTCTAAGTTGGGTTATAGTGGTTGGTCGTGGAAAGTCTCTGATGACTTTGACGCGATCTGGAAGTGGTTCAATGCTAGCTTCTGAAACTTTGAATCCCAAGAATTCAATGGAGGGAACTCCAAAGACACATTTGGAAGGTTTCAAGCTAAAGCCATACTAATGGAGGCGTTCGAACAATGTTCTCAAATGCGCCAAGTGTTCTTCCGGTGAATTAGATGCCACTAGGATATAATCCACAAAGGCGTATACAAAGGGCAGATCACGAATAACTTCATCTATGAAGCGTTGAAAGGTAGATGACGCATTGCATAGTCCAAACTGCATTCGAGTGCTTTCAAACAAACCAAATGGTGTGGCGATTGCTGTTTTATGTATTTCAGCAGTATTAATGGGAATCTGGTGATAAGCCTTTACCAGATCTACATGCGAAAATATTTTCTTTCCATGAAGCTCGGAAGTGAAATCCAAAATGTTGGGTACTCCATACCGATCCTTAACTGTTTGTGCATTTAGTGCACGATAGTCTCCGACTGGCCTCCAATCGGTGCAGTTTTTCTTTGGAACCATGTGAAGTGGTGATGCATAATTGCTTTTTGATGGACGAATGTGTCCAAGATCTAACATGTGTTCAAATTCTGTTTTAGCAATGCGAAGTCGGTCTGGTGCCAATCTTCGTGGTTTTGCTGTTACTGGCGGACCAGTGGTCTCTGTATGGTGTAGAACACTATGTTTGACTGGTTGATCATGGCGAGGTGGTTCTGTTACACCTGGAAATTCACATAGCAATTTAAGATAAATGCTATCACCTGTTACCAGTTTTACTGAATGAATTTTGGCTGGCAGCAACTTCCTATGCGAAATTATTTTGGTTTTCGTGTCTACTAGACATTTCCTTCGTATATCAGGAACTAAACCAAAATGGTAAAGGAAATCAGCACCAATTATTGGCGTGGAAACATTACCTACAAGAAATGGCCACTTAAATATCCGACGGAGATTGAAATCAAGAGTGAGTAGCTTTTAGGCATACACACTTATCTCCGAAGCATTAGCAGCAGATAATGTCATCATAGGCTCCTTTTGCCTGTGCAAGGAAGAAATAGGTAAAATAGAAACGTCGGAACCAGTGTCTACTAGGAAACTAGCGTTTGAGGTTTTGTCGCAAACAAACAAAAAAAAAAAACGACAAGATTTGGTTGGCAAAGCGCACGTCACCTCTACGCATTACCTTACCCGTTGTTTTTTTAAATTGCATGGTTGTTTGCAATTTTGAGCCTTGTCTCCATATTGATTGTGATACCAGCAAATGCTCTCATCCTGAGCTCTTGATACGCTACGAGTGCGATGCCTAGTGCCACGGCTGCGATTTGGTCTACGACTACGAACCAAATCATCGATTCGTTTGTTCAATCCTTTGATTTCCTCAAGTAGTCGTGTTTCCACATCGCTATTTGCAAGTGATGGGGAAGAAACTGCACTAACTCGTGGTGGAGCTACTTCTATAACACGGTCAGCTATTTCTGCTGCCTTGTTAGGGGAGTTATTGCTGCCAATAAGGTTTGGACAGAAGTGAGTAGATGCTGCATAAAAAGTTCTAACGTGAGCTCATCAGGAATTTTTTAAGCTTCGGCTCGCCTTTTCATTACCCGAAGTAATTTACTGGACTTCCTATCATCCAATGCTCGCCTGAGAGGAGTTTACGAATTTCTTGCTGCGATGATTCACCTGAGCGTTTGATCAATTCAGTTTTGATGTGTTGATATGGGTCGGTAGCATCAGGAAAGGAAATCACATCGTGAACTATTGAGGCAGCTTCAGGTGGAAGGTGTGATACAATGTAGTTATATTCAGTAGAACTTTCGGTCACAGGTTTTGGAACACCTAATGCAAATGTTGCCTCACACATTAAAGAGCCACAGAGAAGGGTCGGAAAAATTATTCTGCGGAATTTTAACAGCTGGTATTTCAGACATGGTGATAATTCTGATTCAACGATCTCTCAAATAATGCAGAAGATTTTTATTCGGAAATGGAACTTACTTTTTGTCACACTTGGCAGACGTAATTAGAATTTGTTAGAACACGTGGCAGGGACGGCGACACGGGGGGGGATTTTGGTGAGCCCCCGTCACCCCCATCCCCAGAATTTTTTGGATAAATGAAGAAAATGCAATACACTTTACTATCGGAGCTGCATGTTCTGTGGTATAATGGGAGAAGTGTAGCATTATGCAATTATGCTCCTCCAACCACGATCTATGACTCAGACAGGAAACCTTACTTGCATGTTGGGCTTCCGCTTTGGCGCACAGATGTCGAAGACCGGCCGGAAGTTCAAAAAACATCGTCAATCCGATGTCGCGGCTCATGCCAGTGGGTTGAAAAGTTGAATAAGCATCACTCTGCCAATCCCATCACCGCCCTGGCGCCCTCGCAGTCTATGACAATTAGTGGGAGTTATCACGATCGTCGAAAACAGCAGACAGTGATCGGCGTCAGTCACCACCAGAGAGTGAGTGAAATTTCTCTTGGCTAGTTAGTTACACTCGTTTTCTTTCTCGTTCTGGTGGAAAATCTAATTTTTCCCTGCTTGATTTATTTTTGTGCACGTATTGTGCGTGATACATGAAAGTGGGGTATTTCTTCCCAAACCAAAGTTTGAAATAACATGTCCGCAAAACGATCAATCCATGATTTTTTCGAACAAGTCTTAATCAAAAGAAAAGTAAATTATGCGATGGTGCCTACAACGCGGATAATGATTATCAGACGGCTTCAACTTCATCAACAGCGTGTGGTGAATCATTGGGAATCAACGACGATTCTTTAAGTGCTTGTGGTTATTTAATGGAAAATTTTTAAGAACGCAATGCTTGTGAAAATAAAACACTGGAAGGACCACATGGCCCCAAGACAAAAATGTTCAACTCGAAGAGCTTGATATCGCAACTTCACTTTCGGATCAACCCAAACAGCCTATATTAAAACAGTTCCCGCAAAAAAAATACGGTAAAGAACAAAGAAGCTTCCAAACATATTAGTATAACATGTTTCCATGGCTTGCATATAGTATAAGGAGAGGTTCCGCCTTTTGTTTTCCGTGTAGAATGTTTTCATCGGACGAGGAAAAACATGAGGTCACCTTCGCTCAGCGAGGTTACAACAATTGGAAAAATGCACTTGAAAAGGATTCGGGTCTTAAAAAACACCAAAGCAGCTTGACACACAAAACTTACTTGGTATCGTGTACCTCTTATAAGAAAATGAAATCAAGAAGGGCAGATTCATCAGTTGCCGCACTTCAAAGTGTTGCATGTGCAGCGGAAGTCAAGGAAAAGCTTTGTTTAGGGCAAGCGACGGCGGGTTTTTTTTTTAATTCTTGACTTTAATAATATATATATATATATCATCATCATTGTCAACCATTATCAATCCACTGCTGGACGAAGGTCTTCCCAAGTTTCTTCCACAACAGTCTGTCTCCATATTATTCCCGCATACTTTCGAATTTCATCCACCCATCTCACATGTGGTCTTCTTCTGGGTCTTTTCCTGTCCCTTGGAATCCAATCTAAAATTTCCGCTGTCCATCAATGGTCTGTCCTTCTGGCAGTATGTCCAGCCCATTGTCATTTCAGGGATTTTATTCTGATCATGATGTCTTCCAATCTTGTCATTTTTCTGATCCACGAGTTCCTCTTCTTATCTCTCCTGGTTACACCAAGCATTCACCTCTGCATGCTTCTTTGAGTTGTCTGTAGTCTTTGTATGTCTCTCCACGTCTCTGCACCATACGTAAGCACTGGAAGGATGCATTGATCAAACACTTTTCTTTTAAGACATAATGGCATATTGCTCTTGAACCTTATACTGTTTCTTCCAAAAGCTCTCCAGGCAAGTTTTGTGCGCCGATTAAAATCTTCATCAATGTGACCCTCACTTGATATCTCCTGTCCCAGATAAATGTAGGTATTGCTTATCTCCAGCTTTTCCACACCAACCGATAAATCTTCATTTTTTGTAAAAGCATTGTACATCACTTTTGTCTTCTGAAAGTTCATTTTTAATCCCACTTCTTTACTCTTGTCAGCAAGTTCCTGGACCATACTCTACAGCTCTGATGGGGTACTTGCAAAAATGACTACGCCATTAGCAAAACGAAGGTGAGTTAGATAATCTCCATTAATCTTTATCTCTTTGTTTTCCCAGTTCAGCGATTGAAAGACATTTTCCAATGTGGCATTAAAGAGTTTGGGAGATATAGTGTCACCTTGTCTCACTCTCTTTCCAATTTTTATGGGTGCTGTGTTCTCAAATAGCCGAATTTTTGCACTTGCATTTTGATAGATGCTATTATTAATATTAATGTATGCATCTTCAATACCGCAGGACTTCAAAGCCATTGTAACTGCTGGTGGTTTCACCGAATCAAAGGCCTTTTCATAGTCTATAAAAGCCATGCTTAATGGAAGTTCATATTCTCTCACTCTTTCAATTAGTTCTCTCAGTACATGGATATGACCTATAGTGCTGTAGCCACTCCTGAATCCAGCTTGTTCTTTCGGTTGAGCCATGTCCAGTGTTACCTTCAAGCTGTATGAAAGAACTTTAGTAAAGATTTTATAAACCACTGATAGGAGGCTGATAGGTCTTTAGTTCCTGAGATCCTTAATGTCACCTTTTTTTATGTAGCAGGATCATTGTAGCATTATTCCAATCCTAAGGAATCTTCCCTTCATTAAGGCATCGAGTGAAAATTGGGGCGAGTACTGTTTCGATTTCTCCACTTGCTTCTTGTATGATGTCTACGGTAATTCCATCTTCTCCTGGAGCTTTTCCTCGTTTCATGTTCTTGATTGCATGTGCAACTTCTGCTGGGAGGACTGGAAGAACTCTGGTACTGGTACCTTTCGTAATGTCTGGACTACATGTATCATCCCTTTCATATAGTTTTGAGTAGAAATCTTTCACTCTTGTCAAAATTTCACCTCTATTTTTTTGTTACAGAACCATATTCTTTTCTCAGAGCCGTAATCTGTTTTCTTCCCTTACTCAGATGCCCCTTTGCCCTCTTCAAGCTTGGGTTGTTTTCAATTGCTTTCTTCACTAGTTCACAGTTGAATTACCTTACATCTTCAGTGATACTTTTTCGTACCGTCGTGCATAGCTCTATATATTTCACTTTGGAAGTCACATCTCCTTCAGTTGTCCTCATCTCTCTTCTTTTTTGCATCAGAATTTTGGGTTTTCCTGATAATTTGTTCGTATGCAACTTGTTCTTAGTACCAGCTATTTTTGTTGCTGTTTTCATAAGAGCCTTGGTTAGTTTTCTGTTAACTTCAGAGATGTCCACTTCTTCCGACGTTAGGCCTTCTAAAGCGGAGAATCTGTTCTTCAGTTCCAATTTGAAGGTATTATGATGTTTTTTGAGGTTGGTCATGTCAATACACTTTGTTTGTTTTATGAGCTTGCCACGCTCGAGTTTAGCGTTGAGGTGCATCTTACATCGTACCATTCTATGGTCACTACCTGTGTTGAACTTGTTTAGCACACTGCAGTCTTCCATGACAAATTTGTTGTTACACATAATAAAATCAATTTCACTTGTCAATCCATTGGAATGCCTCCATGTCCATTTCCTTTGCGGATTTTTCTTGAAAACGGAGTTCATGATGAAAAACTTTTCTGCTTCTGCAAACTCTACGAGAGTATTTCCACACTGGTTTCTGTTGCTGTGACCGAATTTACCTATTGAAGTTTCGTTCTGTTGCCGTTGCCCTATTTTCGCATTGAAATCTCCCATAATGATCTTCAAGTGCTGCTTGCCTTTATTATTTAGATGACGAATTTCCTCATAAAATTCTTCAATCTCTTCTGCAGGATGACTTGTGGTGGGTGCATAAACTTGAATAATCTGAGCCTGGTATCTTCTCGAGAGTTGAATAACAAGTCGTGCAGCTCTGTCAGAGGAACTTTCAACTTCTACAACTTTTTCCTTCAGTTTCTTGTTTATTATAAATCCAACACCACTAGTTCTGCCAGTATCTGTCCCACGTTAATAGAAGTGATGTCCCCTTTTCAGTTCAATGAGATCTTTCCCTTACCTCACTTAGCCCGACGATGTCCCACTTGAACCTTTGTAGTTCCTCTTCCAATTCAAGAAGTCTTGAATCAGAAAATAGGGAGCGTCCATTATACGTAGCCAAGGTCAGCATCAGATGGCAGCCTAGTCCGGTCCTCCGGTGATTCTTAGCACCCTCTGCCTTTATGTCGCACTGGCAGCTGCCTTGGCCACGTACATTCCAGCTGCCGGTGACTGAGGGCAAAGATTTAAGTTGTGGATTCATTTTGGAGAGGTTTGGTCATAACTTACTACGCTGGCCAAGCGGGTTGGTGAGTGTGGGATGGCATTTCCTCTAATCCCGACGGTATAGTTATACCGCTATTGGCGGTCGTCAGAGCCCATTTAGTGGAAACAGGATGCACCACGAGAAGGCGGGGTATATACAGTATATATGAAGCATAATTCGACCCCCATATTTTGGAGCGCCCCTCCCCCCCCCCCGTCCCTGACACGTGGCGAATCCGTGCCGGAGGATCCGTAAGCCTAACGTGGCTCCTGCGTTGCACTCCATGTCGTAATCCTTGCTGCCTAGTTATCAAAAAATCACATGCACTTACACATCACGTCCAAGGTTACCACTGTGGAGATTCGATGTATCAAACGACACTGCGCGATTATTGAAGAAGCAAATGCACATATTTACATGGATTTATTATCTACACATTCACGCCAAGGTCTTTAGATATATCTCATGGCATTCACGCATTACCACAGTACACGAGATCTCACTTCGCGCACTGTCGATGACTTGACACATGAGGCTAGTGTTGCCAGCCAACTCGAATGGGAGAGTAATTCTCCGCCTGCATTGTGGTGCCCTCTCACGACACTGAGAGGAGACATAGCGCGATATGCCACAACAGAAACCCCCTATTATTACGCAACAGTAACATGATTATGTCACGAATATCTTTCAAATACGTAACAGTAACATGAAGTTGGTATGTTGAAGTTACAAAGACCTTTCACTGTAACGTATCGCTTATGTTTCAAAGTTATGTAACGTTTGTGAACATTTTGCCGTAACCGTAAGGTTTCTGAAACATTACTGTTACATTGCGCAACGTATCTGAAAAGTCTCAATGTTTCAGTGCTACGTACTTGTAACATGTGCGAAATATTCTGTGCTGTGTGGGCAAAGTTAGTAGAAGAGAAGGTTGTCTCGATCCCTAAGCTTCCCTGCAGTCAGATTTTGGGTGGGGGAGAGTAACATCAGTGACAGACCGCGGTCAAGGTCAACGCTCATCCATCCCTTCCCGAAAGGGCTAAATCTTATGTAATTTCAATGTAATCTCACTTTGAGCTTAGGAGTTTTTTGTGTAGCAACATTTTTCAGAGTGATCTATAAACTACTACCTAATAACATTTAACATTCATAGCTACTAATTTATGTGACTATCAGTGATGCCAGGAATGAGATGCACTGTTGCAATTTGCATCAACAGTTTGCCGAAAACTAAAAAAGATCCTGATAAAAAGAACGTAATGTATCATTCTTTTCCAAAAATCCAGAGCTCAGGAAACAGTGGATTCATCTTTGTCGCAGAGTTGGGAAATGGAACCCAGCATCCTGTACTGTGTGTTCAGAGCATTTTGAACCCGAAGATTATGAGCGGGATTTGAAATTGGAACTTTTAAATTTGCCACCCAAAAGAAAATTAAAAAGCTTTGCCTTCTCTTCAAAGAAATTTGCTGAAAAGTTCTGAGGTTATAAAACACGTGGATTCCCACAATAAAAATCGCATTGAAAGACTACTTAAAGAGAAACTAAAAATATGATTTCTGATTTGTTACAAGTAAACCTTTCAGATATATAGGCAGTTGCTGACTGAAAATATTGCGTTACGCGAAACGGTGTGCAATCAACAAAAAAAAAAAAAAATAAGGGATTCAGCTCTAAAAATACGCAGATTGAAATATGAAATTGTTGCAATGAAAAGGAAAAATATTTGCAAAAAAAAATCTTGAACTTCAAGTTCGTTCAATACTACTCAAGATGTTTACAAGGGGTCAAGTAAATATGCTTTTGAATAAAAAAAAAAAGATTATTTGGTCCAATGAGGATATATCGATCGCTTTGACTCTGCGATACCTGAGTAAGAGGTCATACATTTATTTACGAAGTGAACTGAATTATCCCTTTCCTGGATTATTAACTTTGCAGAAATGGGCGTCCAAGATTAATCCCCAACAAGGTACCATGACAGACGCACTAAAAATTATGAAAATCGGGCATAATACAGAAAAACACCAATACCCAGACTGATGAATCACATACGAAAGAATTCATAGTTGCAAAAGTGCTGCGCCACGTTGGAGTCAAAAGTGATGAAAAAATGTCCAAAGATTTATACGATGCTTATTCTATGCAGGCGACAACGATAATGTGTTAAATACACAACAATGCCTAACCACAGTAACAGAAGATGACAGGCGAGAGTATCTTGTTGGTTGGGCGGCCAAAAAATATAAAGAAAAATACCCACATCTGGGAGATTACACATAAAAAAATAACATTCTACATATTGAGGAATCATGGCTAGACAATCTGTCATTTGAAGGGCTCATTCAACCATCCCTTGAAGTCTTTCGCAAAAAAATTGGAATATGAATTTCTTAAACAAAACATAAATTACACTATAATTAAAGAGTCTTATATCGTAAAAACGTTAACCGAAAAAGCATCTCTTGTTTCCTGGATTTCCCACAGAGGTACTTAGGAAAATATTTTCAAGTGAGAATTATAATTAGGATTAAATATTTGAATGAGAAGCTGCAGTCCACCCTAACTGCCAAAAGAAAAACCACAAATGAAGATGACATTCGCTCAAAAAACTCAAAAAACATAAAACCTATGAAAATAGTAAATTAGGAAAAAAAAAAAAATCTTAGACCTTCCCATTTAGAAATAACCTCTAGTTTTGCGGATTGGTGTGATTTAATCAATTATAAGTATATTAATTGGATTATAACTCATGTTCCTAAATCATGAAAAGCCAAAGAAACAGAACTGCAACTACAGTAAACGTAAGTACAAAATAATACACTTTATGCTTCACTTGGAAATGTTCAGTTTTTAGAATGCATATGCATGTTTTTCTTTCTTTTTTTTAACCTTTTAAATGTCTTTAATCTAAAGCAGGTTATGGCGATTTCTTTTGTAAAGGTCCTAAACTTTTTCAAAATAAACAGGCTTTAAAAAAGAAGAAAAAACTCAGTTAATTCCACACTCCGGACGGACGGACGGGCGGGACCTCGAGTCAAACCCTACGATGGGTCTGTTAGTGACGTCACGCGCCTCTCCCTCTCCGCTCCAAGATTTCCCGCGATCGAGGCAACCTTCTCTATGCTGTTTATTGAAGTACAACTCCCAACAATAAGAAAAACAGGTGATAATCATTCACCTGTTTAGTGTGTATTCTCAAGTGTTTCCTTTGCGCATTAGTGATATTATCTGTTTACCTAATGTACTTGCTTTCTTTATCTTTGTTGCTATCCTCCCCTTCTGCAGTTTGTTTGAATACCTGCGCAGATTGTTTAATTCCCTGACTAACAGTTGAACCAGTTTTATTTTGTCTATTTATCTTTTGTTCATTTTTCTTTTTCTGCTGTACCTACAATATTTCCATGAAAGTTTCATTTTAAATTGCTTAATCTGTTTGCATGTTGTAGTGATTTTATATTTACTATTATTTGGTGATATGGTTCTATGTGGTTGGAATTTGTTGATATTGTACTCATGTTTTGTGTTTCCATGAGATCCCTTGGAACTGTATTTACAGCATTTGTTACAAGAGGAGATTGTTTGACGTTTCATACCTTTCCTTTAACTTTGCTTTGTATATTGTTGTGGTTTTTTAATTCTTTCTCTGTTTATTTAATTCCTCATAGTGCTGGTATGTCAATAGTACTCACAGGTATTGGTTTTAATGTTATATTATTGTTCATTGTGACGCCGGAGGTTTGTTTTTCCCTGTGGTTTTACTTGTTGTATGTTTTTTTACCTGCAATAAAGATCTTCTGATTTTCTACTAGCCTTGCTGTGTGGGTACTTGTGTTTTCTGAGTGTCAGTTCGTATTCAGAGTCATACTCACTATCCGACCCAGCATTTGACTGGAATTAAGGATAATTAAGAATGTTTTTTTTTTTCTTTAACTTATAGCAGCACGATGACAACGGCACCATAACAAAAACAATACAACTTCAAGTGTTTCTACACAAATTTAATTATGTTGATGATCATGACCATGCACTCTCACAATGAAATCATGACCTTTTAAAATGCCCTCCCCTTCCCCTTGTTGTAACACATTGCTTGCACATGTTACTAGTTACTACTAAGAATTAGAAGTACATGTACACAAAACTGTTACTTTTCAGGTAGAAACAAAGAGGCAAGCAGAAGTGTAAAAATTTAACAACAATAATAATACACAACACCCGGAATTTTCATAATTCTTAAAATATCTACAAAACAATGAGACAAGAGATAAACATGGTATAACTTTACGTTCCCTATAGAAAAAGGTGTGTGATACTTAAAGAAGATTAAACAACAAGAAAACAGGTACAAAGATGGATACTCTTCATAATGAAGAATACTGTATATCCTAATAATAATTAAAAAAAAAAAAAGAATTTTCTAAGGGATTTTTAGAAAAGAATAAACTCTTTCAAATAGAAATATACGCTGAATCTCATGGCGGAAGAATTTTGAACAATGGAAAAGCACGAAATATGTGAAAAACAGTTTTCACAGCAATAGCTATGCAAGAGAAAAGAATCTTTTAAATATGTCTCCTAGAAGCAGAGATAACAAGAGAAGCGTTTTGACTCTTACGCCATCTAGCGGGAAAACTGTGCATTACTTAAAGAGGACAACTTTCCCATCTTTACAGTAGTGAATGGCGCAAAAAAAAAAAAAAAAAAAAAAAAAAAAGGAAATGTTTCAACGGGATTTTTAGAAGCAGAGATACAGTTGCAATCAGAAAAACGACCGCTGGCAAAAATAATGAAATCACCACCACATGAGCGTGGAGGCGTAGTATGTAGAAACAACACAAAAGAAGTAGGCGAAACGAAAACATAGTTTAATGAAAGCTACATATCTGAGTTACAGACAGCAGGACTCATATAAATGAACGTACAATATCTGACTGAAATACATAATGATGTGTGGGAAAACATCGGAGGAAAATACGGAATCAGTCCATATGGAATATGGTATGTAGCCACTTTAATACGAGTACTTTGTAACTCATCCACGAGCCTTGATGACAACCTGGATCCTTTGAGGCATAGATGTCACTAATGAAAAACAATAGTCACTATCAAACTCTTTCCAATATTACCGAATAGTAATCACCAAATCACCTTTGCACACAGAGCTTTCGCCTGGACTAGTTTCTTCAATTATGCACCACATATTCTCAATGCGATTTAGATCCAGACTGTTTGCTAGCCATATCATTGCACTTATATGTCGTTTCTGAAAAAATTGCTGCAAACTTTGTCCCTGTGACATGAGGCATTATCGTCTCTCTTCATTGCCAAAACCATTTTAAATTGATGGAATGAAAAAGTTCTCTAAACTGTCAACGTATACCTGCGCATTGACTGTTCATGTGATGATTGTCATCTCACCTGATGGTCTTTTACCTGACATGCAGCCCCATATCATGAGTGGCTGGGAAAACTATGTTTTCTTGGAGCAGTTGTCCTTGTAAGCTTCATTAGCGCGTCGCCAGACAAACGTTCCAGCATCATCTCCATTACCAATGCACATCCATGATTCATCACTTTCATTCAATCATGTACAGACCATACTGTAGGGGTGAGTCATATGCTTTCGTGCTAAGTCCGCGCCTCCTTTCCGATAGGCGTCCGTGAGTTATTTTAACAACTCTCCACTGACAGCAAATTATCTGAGGTTCTCACTCTCGTAATTTATTAATTATAAATTTATTATCCAGGGCCCTCTTCCTCCGCCTTTTTGTTTAATTATCCGCGAATCAAGGAAGGGAGAGAATGGCTACTGTAAAGCACTGCGTCAACTTCAATAAATACTTCGTGAATAAGAAAGACAATAAATTTAATGAAACAAAAGTATTGATAAGAGTTTGGTTCCGGTGCCAATGTCCACGTCGACGAATTTGTTTCGCATGCGACGTCCGTCACGAATTGTTCAATGAAAAATCAGTAACCTTATGGCCACTCTAATATCAGAGTCGTTCCGACTCCACGCTTTCTCTCGAAGCACTCGGCTTCACCCTAAAAACCAGGAACTGCGTTCCTCGGAGCCTAAACTCCATGCGTCTATACGCCTTCCAAGCTCACTTCACATAACTCTTCTCTTTCTCTCGAAGCACCCGGCTTCACGCTAAAAACAGGAACCGCGTTCCTCGGAGCCTAAACTAAATACGTCTATACGCCTTCCAAGCTCACTTCTCAATACTCTTCTCTTTCTCTCGAAGCACCCGGCTTCACGCTAAAAACAGGAATTGCGTTCCTCGGAGCCTAAACTCCCCACGCCTACCCGCCTTCCAAGCTCACTTCGCAATTCCTCTCTTTCTACCGAAGCACCCGGCTTCACGCTGAAAACAGAAACCGCGTTGCTCGGAGCCTAAACTCCCCACGTCTACCCGCCTTCCAAGCTCACTTCTCAATGCCGTCCTCCTCTGTCAGAAGCTATCTCTTATCCCCCTCGCTCCCGAGGACCCCCTCCTTTTTTCTGCCCCTCTACCACGAGGCGCTGACCTCTGACCCTGCCAGATTCCAGAGCGAACCCGACCTTTGCCCGCAGGCCAACTTGCTTCCTATCCATTCCTGCTTCTTCGAACTGGCTCGCCCCCACTTATTGCCTTCGTGTCTGATGACCGCATGTTTGACATTCCTTCTGACGAACTTCTGCACATGGAAACCAAACTCTATACAGACAGAACATAGCATACAACAATACTGACATTCTTTCACATAAAGGACGTATTCACACCTCCCAGACAAGCTGGCGCCCTTCAACCATAGGGCATTGTCTGTGTTTGTGCACTTATTCTTTCGGACCAGAATTTCTGTGTCCGGCAATGTACTACGAAACAATGTCTTTCCGCAGCTTTGGATTAGTTATATCCCTCCTGACGTCAACGTACGCCAAGCATTTTGCATTGTATATGCACACAGTTAATGAAATAAAGTTATTTCCTGAGTAAAAGAAACATTTTTCTCGGGCGATATTTTGTCGTCCCACTGCACGTGACATAGCCCCTTTTTCTTGTTTTTATATACACAGATTCACACTTGATCATATCTTAATTCATATTCATCTCATTATTATTTTTCGCCCTTACACATACCATGATGGCTTTTTTTTTTTTTTTTTTTCGGGGTTGGGGAACTGTAAACGCCTTTTCTTTCAGTTAATTGTCAAAACTGGTTTTTGTTTTGCTTTTCTGTAAGAAAATCACATATTCTTCGTACGGTTCCATGCCGTTCTGTCAGAGACATCAACACCTGTGTCCGCCCACTTTGTCTTTATTCGTGTTGTTGTATATTTACGGTTTTGAAGAGGGATTTCTTTTAATTTTTTCTGTTCTCACGCTTTGATGCTTTCCTTGGACGAGCGGTATGTTTCCCTTTTATAACCGTCACATTCTGCTTACGCTAACCCAATTTTCGAGACCGCAGACTCCGAACAACTATCTTCTGCCACGTATTGTCGATATTCCTTCTTGAAAACATTTAACAATTCTGTCCCTCGTTTCCATTGATAACCCCGGCTAGGTGCCAAGCTGTTACTGCAGCAACAGCGTGATACTGCTGACTCACAGCCACAACTACTCCTTTATATCGCCACACTTATTTGCATATTCCGAACGACTGCTGTTGCTAGATTCCGCTTGCAACCTATACGTTGATTCCATAATGTTGTCCTCCGATGTCGCTGCGTCTACAATTATTTCCCACACGTGTTGTTATGCATCATTACATATTTCAGTCAGATATTGTACATTCATTTATATGCGCCCTGCTGTCTGAAGCTCAGATGTGCAATTTTCATTAAACTGTTTCCGTTTCGCCGACTTCTTTTGGGACATTTTTACATACTACCTACTACGCACCTCCATGTTCATATGGCGGTGATACCATGTTTTTTGCCAGAAGTTGTACAAACTACCCCTACCTACTGCCAGAACTATAAATTACAGAAACCCATATTTACATGAAAAATGTCCCACAAGCTTAATGATATCCGGTGCGATGTTACAAGAACTTTTAAATCCGACTTTTAGAAGCAAAGATATTGAGATAAATATGATATGCATCTACGTCCCTGGCGGAAAAACTGTGCATTGTTTTAAGCAGAAAATATTCGGAAACGGTTTTTCGTGGTGAGCGGTGTCTGACCGTGGAAATGTTTTTTCAGTCGAGTTGTCAGAAGCGAAGATATTGCTGCAAATATAATAAAAACAAAAAGATACACTTACGCCCCTTGGTGGCAAAACAATTCTTTACCATAAATTTGAAATTATATCCAGAACATTTCTCACCTGGAGATCTATCCGACGCAAAAAGAATTTTTGAAATCGGATTTTGAGAAGAAGAGATATCGTGAAATTGCTATTTTACTTCACTCTCCCCTAGCGGGAAAACTATGCATTACTTGAAACAGAAACTGCCCCCCAAATAGTCTTCGTCATAAATGGTATCGAAGGGAAGGAATATTTTTCTCAACCGGATATTTAGAATCAATAATATGGAATAAATGCATTTTAAATTCGATAGCATCTGCATTTACGCCCTCTAGCGGCGAAGTTATGTATCTGAAAAACCGGAAAGCAAGGATCCTTGTTCTCACATTTCGCGTTTCCCATTGGAAAAATAATTTTTCAAACCGGATTGATAGTTCCAGGAATATGGTGCCCACAGACGGATGGACAAAGGTGTCTGCGTAAGCACATAATTTCTTTACAAAAGTTCTGCTAAAAAATCAGTGAGATACCTATTACAACGAAAACTTCTTGCGCATATTTCCTGCGCATGTATTGTCATGACAAAGCAATAATTCACAGCTTCTCCGCCAGGAGCGTACATGCATATCCCGTTTTTCTCGATATCTCTGCTACTAACAATCCGATTTGAAAAAAAATATTTTTTGTCGGACACCGTTCCTGGTGTTGCACATAATTTCTAAGTTTTTTCAACTCACAAATTTGCCACTAGAAGGTGCAAGGGTATATTTCTATTTTGCAACATATTTGAAGTCGTATTTGCGCATCTAATCATTTAATTTAGAAAAACTCCCTTTTTGGTCATATACCGCTTACTATGAAAGTTTTTGTGCGCATTACTTGTCCAGAATAATACACTATTTAACCGCTAGGGAACGCATGTAAAATCTATTGTTTTCAATACCTCTGTTTGTAAATGTCCGATTTGATTTTTTTTTTTTTTTTTTTTTTTAACGTTGGACATCATACTCTTCGTGGTGCATTTTGCATTTAGGTACGTACGTATAGCCCTGGATATTTATGATGCATAGTTCTGATGCTAGATGGCGTTACTGCGATTTATGTTTATAACTGTATCTCTGCTTCGAAAAATCCTATCAATAATTATTTTTCTATTGTATGCCACTTGCGAAGGAAATGATTACAAACACTATCCTCATTATGGTATAGTTCATAGTTTTCCCGCGAGGGGCGTATATTAAAAAACTTTTGTCTTGCTATCTCTGCATCTAGAAGTCGTACTTGAGAAATTCTTTGTCCGTGCATAGCTTTTTCATAAAGAATATTTTGCGCGTATTCTCTACTTTCTCATAATTCACAATTATGCCTCCAGTGAGTAACAGCAAGTATTTCTTTTTGAAAAAGTACCTCCGATTCGCAACACGTCTTGAAAAATTCTTTCACTGTAGGACAGTCTTCCATGTGAAGAATATTTTGTTCCCATTTGTGTCTTTAAATAACGTTCAGCTTTCCCACTGGAGGGCAAGTTATATCACGCTTTTCTCCATATCTTCTAATATTAGATTTAAAAAATTCCTTCAGCTCGGATGTCTTCCGCTATAAGGAGTATTTTATGTACAATTTGTGATTTTTCGTCAAACCATTTCTGCCGTTAGTGGGTGTAAGTATCTATTTCTATTAGTGGATGTTTTACCAATTGTAGAAATCCGGTGGATGTTTTTTTTTTAAACTTGCTTCCTTTTCTCACAAGAACACTCCTCACATTGCGTATTCTAATAAATAATGCGCAGTTTTCTTGCTAAATGCATAATCTTTTTGGTAAACGGTAAAAATACCCCCAGAGAAAATACCCCTGAAAACTGAAAAGCGGAAAAAATGCCCCCGGAGGAAACACCCCCAGAACAAACGGTTCACTGTAAACTGCCACACAGGAACAGTGATGTGTGGCAGTGTTCCGGTGTGGCAATTTACCGGCAACCCTGCCTCACATCTTTCAGCAACTTGGCCACAAAAGTTTAAAGGGGGGGGACTATAAAGATTGCCGTTTCTGGGCCTATATTGAGAACTGAATTGGGAACTCCAAACGAATTTCGCGAAAACGGTTCCATGTAAGCCAAGCGAGAATTGTACTTTAATTTGAAGAAATAAATTGCCGAGGATCCGAGGTACACTTGGTTGGGGGGGGATGAACTCAACCCCCAACTTCCGTAATATTAGATTCTGGGTCGCTGGAGTCTGTCAGTGTATCCAGACTATTTCCCTTGAAGCGTCCGCGAGATCTGTGAGTTGGGGGAGGGGGTCCCCAAAATGTTAAAATGGACGTAGAGCTGTAAACATTAAAACCATGCTTTACATAATGATTCTGTACACGACCACGAATTTTCAGGAGGGTGGGGTGAATTCACCCTCCCCCAAGTTTCTAAGAGCACAGACAAGTGTTCAAGGTAAGGGATTTGCTCGCAATTTCTATGCTTCATGTTGTGTTTAATGGCAAACTATGTATGCCCTTCTCCCCTCCCCCAAAAATTTGGTGAAGCCTGTGAAGGGATGCGAGGTGCTTGGTTAGGAGGGCTCTACCCCCAACTTCCGTAATTTTATATTCTGGATCTCTAGAGTCGGTCAGTGCATCCTCGATGTTTCCCCTGAATAGCTCTTAGAAACTGGGGGAAGGGGGTTACCCCACCCTCCTGAAAATTCGTGGTCGTGTGCAGAATCATTATATAAAGCATGGTACTAATGTTTACAGCCCCTTCCCCAGCTCATGGACCTCGCGGACACTTCAAGGGGAACTTCCTGAATACACTGACAGGCTCCAGCGGCCCAGAATATAATATTTCGGAAGTGCGAGGCAGCCCCCCCCCCCCCCCCCCCACACCCCAACCAAATGTACCTCGGTTCCTCGGCAATTTATTTCTTCAAATTAAAGTATAATTCTCGCTAGGCTTAAATGGAACGTTTCGCGAAATTCGTTTGGAGTTCCCAATTCAGTTCTCAATATAAGCCCAGAAACGGCAATCTTTATAGATCCCCCCTCCCTTTGAACTTTTGAGGCCAAGTTGCTGAAAGATGTGTGGCGGGGTTGCCGGTAAATTGCCTCACTGGAACACCGCCACACATCAGTATTCCTGTGTGGCAGTTTACAGTGAACCGTTTGTTCTGGGGGTATTTTTTCTCGGGGGTATTTTTACCGAATGTATGAAAGAATGCCCACGGGGAAAACGTCCACGGAAAAAACACCCACGAAAAAAATGCCAACTTTTCGAAAATAGGAAAAATGCTCACGGGAAAAATATGTCAACTGTCGACTGATAAGCTTGTATGCCTGTTATAAACGGAGTTCGGACAACTGGTCACAGGCAACTGGCCACAAAAGCGTGAGGGGTCGTATAAATATTGCGGTTTCTTGGCCACTTCACCCACATAACGAAAATGGGTGTAGGAGAAGTGGCCACCGGAGAACTGGCCAACCGGAGAAGTGGCTGGGGATAACTGGCCACGAAAAGTTTAAGGGGGCCGTGTAGAAATTGCGTTTTTGACCGTTTCTTGGCCACGTCTACAGTGGTTGGTTATTTGAGTCACATAAAGTTGCCGTAATTTCGCATTTTCTTAATTGTGATATTTAAAGTAATTTTTTAAAAAAAATGTTTATAATCTACAACTCAACAAAAAATGTTCAGGGTTTATAAACTACAGGTCAACAAATTCTTTGCGGGCATCTGCTACCGCAGAAAACCTTCTGTGGAAGGGGGGGGGGTTAATGCTAGAAATATTAAATATGAAAAATATGTAGCCCAACCAGGAGCAGATTTTTCAGTGTTTTCGAGGTACACCTCAACAAATTCTGTGAGGGCACGTGCAAACGCAGGAAACCTGTAGGGGGAGGGGATGAGAAGGGGACTTAATACCGAAAATATAAATACAGAGGATTTCGGTAAAAATCTTCAGATCGGGCCAGAAATTCTTTATATTTTATATTTTTTGGTATTAAGCCCCCCCTCCCCCGACAGGTTTCCTCAGTTTGCACATGCCTGCAGATAATTTGTTGAGCTGTATTTATAAACCCTAAAATTCTTTTGTTGAGTTGCAGATTATAGGTTTTTTTTTTTTAAAGAAGTGCATTAAATATCGCGATTAAATAAATACGAAATTACGGATTCTTTACATGACGCAAACCTCTGACAACGTTGCTACGAAACGCTCAAAAACGAAATTTTTATACGGCCTCTTCAAATTTCTGTGGCCAATTCTTCTACACCCCTCTGGCACACCCTGGCACCAGTAGTGAGTTCATTTATTTATCCTCGTTTGTGAGTTCATTTTATTTTATCGTGTGTTTGAGCCTCATACAGTCCAAGGATTTCGTTAAAGTTGTTTTCCCTGTTATGCGCCACTCCCTAATCCCGCGTGAAAAGAATGCTGGATATTCTTTGCCTTATGCGTAGTTACTCTTCTTGAAAAAGCCAAGCACACACCACACTCACAAATGTTCATGTGAAGAAAGGACGCTTTCCGCCATTTTGAGAACAAACTACGATGGCCTTATAATGTTAGATAACGTTATATAGTTCAGCGGAGGAAGCATTCCAATTACTTTTCTCTATTGCTTAATTGGAATTAAGAAAGGCCTCACTTTTTCTGCGAGCATTTTTTCCTATTTTCGAGAAGGGTGCAATTTTTCCGTGGGCGTTTTTTCTGTGGGCGTTTTTTCCGTGGACCTTTTTTCCGTGGGCAACATTTCCTCATACCATTTTTACCTACATCCGATCTTTTTCGCTGATTTTTTCTTTTTCTAAAAATCTACTTGGAAAATTTTTCTTCATGTCAGAAAGGATTAAAAAAAAACGTGCTCATTACACCCGAGAATTCGATACAATCTTTCTTATTAGAACAAGAGTTTCCCTTTTTCTGACTCCTTACTTCGTCGGTTTCGGGCCTCTGGTTTTGTGTTCCTTTTGGTTGTTAGTTGGTCTAGAAGTACAGGTTAGCTTAATATAATACTTTCCCGGTCCTTCACTCACTTTGTATTGAAAGTAAAAATTAGTTTAATATGTTTTTCGTTCTTGGAGTTCTTACTCCGACAAAGATGACGAAAAGTATGGACCAACTCATCTTTGGTCTTTTCTGATTAATTAGGAGAAACACTCTATTCCTCCTCCACAAGACTGCTAGTAATCGTAAGGAATTATCCCATGATCTTCAAGAACAATTAGCTGTGCTCTTGGAAAATTTTGTTGGATGTATTAGTTTAAGCAGCTTTTCCGCTGCGGATATATTTCTTTTTGCTTGTCCGTCAGTCACGCAATAATGTCAACCTTTATTTCAAATGTGCTAAAGATATAAGAATCCCGGTAAAATCCCCCACCACTAAATTCCCCCACCTCGGAAAACTTCCCCACCGGAAAATTCCCCAACCGGTAAATCCCCTCACCTTTTTCAGTCAGGGACCGTGCACAAATGAATTTTACTCAAAATACGACTCAAAAAGGTGGGAATTTTCCGATGTTGGGGAGTTTTCCGACATTTGGAAATAACTCTCTGCGGATGTTTTTATAAAATCCCCGGCTGAATTTTATTTGTAAAGATATTAATATTCATCAAAAGAATATTTCTGTTTTCTAGTTCATTTGCTGATGAGAAATAACAGTTGCGTTTTAAAATATACTTCGAATCATGTAGTTCATCTTTTTGCCGGGTTTTTTAAATTTTCCTCCGTTGGAAGAGACATGTTCTTCCCACATGTACTCTAATTGCATGAGGTCGAATGTTTTCATGTTAAGTTATTAATATTTCTCTTTTGATTACCTAGGCACTAAATACTAATTACTAAGCATCATGCGTAGAAATATTAATATTAATTACAATATCTCATGCGTAGGAATATTTATCACTAAATATTAATTACTATGCCTCAGTTTTTATTCTAATGATGTAATATTCCCAACGTTTAGATATCAAATCGCGCTTTTATTTGGGCACTAAATATTATTCCACAGGCCCTTGACCAAAGCTTTTTTAACAGTTTTTATTCAAGCGATGCCATATTCATAACGTTTACGTATTAAATCAAGGCAATAATATTGCTATTTTACTTAGACACTAAATATTAATTCATCGGCCCTAGGCCTAGGCCTTTTTAACAGTTTTCATTCTACCGATGTCATATTCGTAACGTTTACATATTAAATCAAGGTTATAGCATTGCACATTTTATTAGGCACTAAATATTAATTCATAGGTCCTAGTCCTAGGCCTTTTTAACAGTTTTTATTCTAATCCTGTCATATTCATAACGTTTACGTGTTAAAACAGGGTAATAATTTTGCGCTTTTTCTTAAGCGCAAAATATTAAATCATAGGCCCTAGGCTAGGCCTAGGCCTTTTTAACAGTTTTTATTCTACGCATGTCACATTCATAACGTTTACGTATTAAATCAAGGTAATAACATTGCGCTTTTTATTAGGCACTAAATATTAATTCATAGGGCCTAGGCCTACGCCTTTTTCGAAGTTTTTGTTCTGCCGATGTCATATTCACAAAGTTTACGTACCAAGTCAGGTTAAAAGTATTGTGCTTTTACTTAGGCACTAAATATCAATTCAGAGGCCATAGGCCTAGGCCTTTTTAGTAGTTTTTATTCTACGAATGCCGTATCCATAACGTTTACATATCAATTCAAGTTTATAAATATTCCGCATTTAGTTAAGTACTAAATGTTGTTTCACTGGCCCTTGGCTTAGGCCTTTTTAAGTTTTCATTCTAACGATGTCATATTCATAACGTTTTTTTTATGAATTGAAGTTAATCATATTGCACTTTTACTTAGGTACTAGTTATTAATTCATTGGTCTTAGGCCTAGTAATTAATATTGAATGCTTAAGTAAAAGCGCAATGCTATTAACTTGATTTTTTTTTGTAAACTTTGCGAGCATCACATAGGCAAAGAAAAAAGTGTTAAAAAGGCTTAGGCCTTCGGCCTATTAATTAATGTATGATGCATAAGTAGAAGCGCCATATTATTAACCTGACGTGGTATGTAAACTTTATGAATATGGCAACGATAGAACTGGTAAAAAGGGCTAGGCCTAGGGCCTATAAATTAATATTTAGTCAGTGCCTAAGTAAAAACGCAATACTCTTAACCTGACATGGGATGTAAACTGTATGAATATGACATCAGTAGAATAAAAACTGTTTAAAAGGCCAAGGCCTAGGGCCTATTTATTAATATTTAGTGCCTAAGTAAAAGCGCAGTG
This sequence comes from Macrothele yani, assembly GCA_039090855.1. Lineage (NCBI taxonomy): Eukaryota > Metazoa > Arthropoda > Arachnida > Araneae > Macrothelidae > Macrothele > Macrothele yani. Next base: position 799,537 of record CM076997.1, read on the forward strand.
CTATTGACTTGATTTGATACGTAAGCGTTATGAATATGAAGTCGGCGGATTAAAAGCTGTTAAAAAGGCCAAGGTGTAGGACCTATGAATTAATTAAGTAAAAGAAAAATATTACAAATTTGACATGTTATGTAAATATTTAGTGCCTAAGTAAAAGTGCAGCGTTATTAAAAAATCCCACCTCATTGCCCTTTCCTGAACACAGCAATTTTCGCTTGGCTTACATAAAACGTTTTCTCGAAATTTGTTCGGAGTTCCCAATTAAATTCTCAATATAGGCCAAGAAACGGCAATCTTTATACCCCTGCCCCCTCGAACTTCGGTATGAGGAAAGAATGCCCACGGAAAAAACGCCCACGGAAAAAACGCCCACGGAAAAATCGCCCACAGACAAAATGCTCACGGGAAAAATATGTGATCGACTGATAAGTTTATATGTCTGTTATAAACGGTGTTCGGACAACTGGTCACAGACTGCTGGCCAAAAAACCGTTAGGGGTCATATAAAAATTGCGGTTTCTTGGCCACCTCACCTACATAACGAAAATGGGTGTAGGAGAATTGGCCACAGGACAACTGGCCACAAAAGTTCAGGGGGGGGGGTGTAAGTATTATCGATTTTTGGCCTACATTGAGAATTGAATTAGGAACTCCAAACAAATTTCGAGAAAATGTTCTATGTAAGCCAAGCGAGAATTACAGCATAATTCAAGTATGTTCGGAAAAGGACCCTAAGGTGGGATTTTTTAATAACGCTGCACTTTTACGTAGGTACTAAATATTTACATAACATGTCAAGTTTGCAATATTTTTCTTTTACTTAATTAATTCACAGGCGAAGAAAAAAGTGTTGAATAGGCTTAGGCCTACGGCCTATTAATTAATGTATGGATTGAATGTATGGTGCATAAGTAGAAGCGCAATGTTATTGACAATTAATACAGACATTTGACGTGGAATAGGAATAGCTGTGGTGCAGTGGAAGCATATCCGGCGCGTAACTGGAAGACCCTGAGTTCGATTCCTGGTGGCGGCCACTGAGAATTTTTCCGTGACTCACTTATAAACGTGGAAAGAGCGATGACTTCTGTTTGATTATTGACAATACTTATGTAAATTTTACGAATATGGGAATGACGGAACGAAAACTTTTAGGAGGGCCTAAACGTTAGTCCTAATATTATTTTCTGCCTGAGTAATACCGCAATATTAATAATTTGATGTGTTACGTAAACGTTATGAATATAACATCGTTAGAATAAAAACTGTTAAATAGGCCAAGGCCTAGGACTTATGACTTAAGGGCCGCGGGTGGCCTAGTGAACAACCAAATAAGATTGTTAACTTTCAACTTACTACTGTAGAGTAGCTACTTTCTTAAAAAATTCCAGTTCGGCTTTACTGTAATAAATTTGTGACTATTCTTATTTTTTAAAGTAAGGTCTTAATTTTTATAAAACTATGCATGTTTGTTATTTAACTATATCAATTAAAAGGGAAATAATTAAGTCAGATTATTTTATCTATAAATACTTTTAAAGTATAATGCATTTAATTGTAAAAGCGATTTTCGTAAAAGGCGCAATGTACAGATATAACTTTGTGTAATGTGCTTTTTTACCACTCTTGTCTCTTTTGGAAATCCTCTTTTGTATACGGCGAGCGGAAGAGGGGGGGCATCTGTCTTTCGTCAAAGTGGTGCTTTGCAGCTGCAGCTGGAACGTTTGCTAGCGACCGCACCCCAAATAACAAGCGATATATTTCATTTAAATTTATCGGTTGGCCACCGGTCGGGGTGTGTCTTCCCCGTGAGTAGTATAATCTCAAGTTACAGGCATACTTCTTTTCTTCCCAGTGTAAAGAAAAAAATACGCACTCATAGCTTCCTGGGAGTTTTCCAAAGGACAACTAAAACAGTTAATTTCTACATGACGGGTGTAGGAGAACTGGCCACCGGAGAACTGGCCACAAAAATTTTAAGGGGCCGTATAAAAATAACGTTTTTGACCGCTTCGTGCCCACGACCCCCAGAGGTTGGTAATCAGAGTCATATATAGTTTCCGTAATTTCGTCTTTTCTTAATTGCGATAATTAATGTAATTCTTTATAAGAAATGTTTATGATCTACATCTCAGCAAAAGATTTAAGGGTTTTCAAACTACAAGTCTGCAAATTATCTGAGCGCATGTGCTGACTCAGGAAACCTGTCGGGGGGGGGGGGGTAATATCAAAACTGTAAGATTTGAAAAATGTATCGTCCCATCGGGAGATTTTCAGCATTTATAAGCTACAGCTGGACAGATTATTTGAGGGCACGTGCCTACTCAGCAAACCTGGGGGGTGGGGTGGGGTGGGGGGGGTTATATGATAATTGTGAATTATATAGAATTTCTTGTCCGACCCGGAGATTTTCATCATTCACATGCCTTCAGATAATGTGTCGAGTTGTAGCTGCTAATTGCCGAGAATCTCCGGATCGGACGAGAAATTGTTCATATTTTACACTTTTGGTATTATCCCCCAAAGAAACTTAAATTTTATATGACCCGTTAGGGGTCATATAAAAATTGCAAGAAACTGCAATTTTTATATGACCCCTAACGGTTTTCGCCGAAAGGTTTCCAGAGAGTGACATGCGCTAAGAAAATTTGTCGAGTTGCAGTTTCTAAATGCTGAAGATCTCCAGATCGGAAGAGAAATCTTGATATTTTACGATTTTGGTATTACCTCCCCTCCCCCCCCACCCCGACTAGTTTCCTGAGGCAGCAGATACCCTCACATAATTCGACGTGTTGTAGCTTGTAAACGCTGGAAATCTCCCGATCGGACCAGAAATTCTTTATATTTCATATTTTAGATTTTAAGAACCCCCTCCCCAGACAAATTCCCTGGGTTTGCACATACTCGCAGAGAATTTTTTTACTTTGTAGTTTCTAGAAAAATATTGTACAGCAGTTGGCTTGAAGACAACGGTGAATCATTAGTATGTTTTTAAATAAATGTTGCATAAGACTACCACGGCTTTCAGGCCAACATCATACAACCTGTACAGTCCATCAGAGCAATCCGAACTTTCCTTTCGTATTTGTAAGGTTTGCAGAAAATATTTTACACATCAAGTTATTAATATTGCGGTATTACTCAGGCAGAAAATAATATTAGGACTAACGTTTAGGCCCTTCTAAAAGTTTTCATTCCGTCATTCCCATATTCGCGTTATGTAGGTGAGGTGGCCAAGAAACTGCAATTTTTATATGACCCCTAACGGTTTTCTGGCCAGCAGTCTGTGACCAGTTGTCCGAACACCGTTTATAACAGAAATATAAACTTATCAGTCGATCACATATTTTTCCCGTGAGCATTTTGTCTGTGGGCGATTTTTCCGTGGGCGTTTTTTCCTACTTTCGAAAAGTGGGCGTTTTTTCCGTGGGCGTTTTTTCCGTGGGCATTCTTTCATGCAATCCGAACTTCTGTGGCCAGTTGCCCTAAGTATGAACCGATATGAAAATTCAGACAAACAAAAGAGCTCCTTCCCATCGTTAGGCACCTTGGGAAACTGCGACACATAATTCGGAAACTTGGAAAACTGCCACACCAGAAAACTGCCACACATTCAAAGTGTTCTTCGGAGGAATAGCAATCTGTGCCCGGCCCCTTAATGAAAAGCGCGTGACAGTTTTCCTGTGTGGCGGTCTTCCGCCAACTGTTGTGGTTCTATATACTATGTAATCGATTTGTAACTTTTGGTCAGTCATCGTGCGAACTACACCAGAAATTCACGTTCAGTTAAAAAAGGCATTCAGGCAATTTTTCGGAAGGAACCCACCTTCTTCAGTTGGCTGGGCCACCCAAGAGCAGAGGGACATCACCCCCTCTCCAACCCTCCTGTCCCCCCCCATCACTGGAGGACACTTGCTTAGGAAACGCTCGCAAGTGAAAACATTCGACCTCATGCAGTTAGAGTATATGTGGGAGGAGCATGTCTCTTCCAACGGAGGAAAATTTAAAAAACCGGGCAAAAAGATAAACTACAAGATTCGAAGTATATTTTAAAACACAATTGTTATTTCTCATCAGCAAATGAACTAGAAAACAGAAATATTCTTTTGATGAATATTATTATCTTTACAAATAAAATTCAGCCGGGGATTTTATAAAAACATCCGCAGAGAGTTATTTCCAAATGTCGGAAAAGCCCCCAACCGGAAAACAAGGTGGGGGAATTTACCGGTCGGAAAACTCCCCATCGGAAAATTCCCCCAACGGTAAAATCCCCCACCTTTTTGAGTCGTATTTTGAGTAAAATTTATTTGTGCACGGTCCCTGATTGAAAAAGGTGGGGGAATTTACCGGTTGGGGAATTTTCCGGTGGGGGAGTTTTCCGAGGTGGGGGAATTTACCGGTGGGGGAATTTTCCGTGGGAGTGTTTACCGTTTACCAGATATAAATGGATTGATCGAAAAATGGAAAGATTAACTACAAGATTCGAAGTATATTTTAAAACGCAATTGTTATTTCTCATCAGCAAATGAACTAGAAAACAGAAATATTCTTTTGATGAATATTAATATCTTTACAAATAAAATTCAGCCGGGGATTTTATAAAAACATACGCAGAGAGTTATTTCCAAATGTCGGAAAACTCCCCAACCAGAAAATAAGGTGGGGAATTTACCGGTCGGAAAACTCCCCATCGGAAAATTCCTCCACCGGTAAATTCCCCCACCTTTTTGAGTCGTATTTTGAGTAAAATTCATTTGTGCACGGTCCCTGGTTGAAAAAGGAGGGGAAATTTACCGGTTGGGGAATTTTCCGGTGGGGAAGTTTTCCGAGGTAGGGGAATTGACTGAACGTGGGCGAATTTACCGGTGGGGGAATTTTCCGGTGGGGAGTTTGCCAGATATACATGGATTGATCGATACAAATACATATTACGTATCATGAACAGGAACTACAGTTCTGAGCAAATAAACACCAGCGGTGATAATGTAATTTTCTAGCTCACTACACTTCTCTCCGTATTTATTTTTGGCGATCAGCTACCTCATGCTGCAGCCAGCTGTTGACAGATGCCTTAACGCTCTCTGTTTACGAGACTGCCTTTGTGAGCTTTTTTCCCAGACACGCTGATCTGATAGCCAAAAGACACAGCGTTTCTTAGTTGAAAGAAAAAGAAGGGGCACGGAGAAGGAGGTTAACAAAGGTCAGAGGCCAAACTGCGGTGGCACATGGCCATCTTATAGCAGACAGGGCAACCACTTGACAAGTGAAATTTGATCGCGCACTTGAAAAACTCCGACGTGCCTTAGCGTTGCAGCGTTATGAGGGAGGGAAGTATTTCTTCATTCGCAGCTGCAGGATCGATTTCTTCATGCATGATCAGATTTCGTCAATAAACATTTCTGCGCATAGGCTGTTTGTTGTAGAGATTCGCTGACGCATGGTTGCTGCACGCATAACTAACTACTTTCTTCGCCACCTCAAAGACTGAGAGCAAGTGTCAGAAATAGTCTATATTACACAGCACAGCATTCAAGTACAGCATTACACTATTTCTTCGTTTTTATGTACGCAGCAGTCTGAACCCAAAAAGGAAATTAAAAAAAAAAAAAGCGAAACAATTAAAAAAAAATGCCTGTTGGGGTTGGGCTGAGCTTAGAATGAGTGTCTATAATTTATGCTCTCTGACTTCTATCACCATTTCTACGGTTCTTCGTGCAGGTTCCACACACAAGATCTTCAGTTCTGAAGAGATATATTTTTTAATAACAAAAAGTTTATCAGAAAAACCTGTGTAATTATTTCCGTTAATATATCATTTTTCATCTCAGCTCAGTGATGAAAACCGTTTTGCAGGTTGGAACTGCACATTCTCGGAGAAACGAAAATTTTTGCCTGAACCTACGTAATAAAAAAAAATAGCTGGAATACTTGGTGCAATCAAACAGCGCAATTGTCAACGGAGAATAACCATTTTGTTTCAAAAGGGGAACGTATTAAATCAGTACAATCATTCTAACAGTTCTCACTCACATACACTGAGTTAGCTTTGCATGGGAACACCTGTAGCGGTACGCCCCCTTGCAAAAAATTTACTTCAGCACCCCTAAGCACAGTAATTTTTCCAGGATTTCGAACACGAGGGAGAATGTGTTTTTCGCGGTGTATGTATGCGTGTGTGTGTGTGAGGTGGGGAGCGGAGTCGCAAGTCAGGGAGAGTGTCTGAAAAGTAAGGGAGAATGAGCCCTGTAGTTTCAACTTTTCAAATAATAGAGGCAATGTGACAGCGCTCGCTTCTCGAGGCTGCGCATTTTAGGTGGAAAATCCATTCCCGAGTTTATTTATTTATTTATTCATTTTTATTAATTCGGGTAAGTTTTGAGGAAACAGTACGTTTTATTTCCATTTTATTTTATTTTTCCATTAGCCCCACTTTCGGGCAAGTCTTCTTTTTTTCTTTCTCCCCCTCTCCCATGGGCAGTTGGTAAGCGCCAGCGGGATCGCACAAGGCGTCGCATAGCGTAAGAAGACAACGCTGGCGACATCTATCGGCGAGCTGACTTTGTAGTGTATGTTTTATTGGGGTCATCAAGGTGTCCCCCGTGTCTGGCTTCCACAAAGGGTAGTTCGAGAAGTCAGACTTACGGAACCGAAACTGACAGTTTTATTGGGTTAGGATTTATGGCCCGGTGGTTATATCACACGGCTAACGTAACTTGAAGAGCTGTTCTCAGAATTTTCACGGGAACGGGTAGCAAGTTTTGACCCCTTACGAATGGATGAACACAATGTTAATTCTCTGACAAGTAGGATTTAGACTTGGGAATTTAATTCAGGGAGGCTTGCGTTTGCCAGCTAGTGATTGGATGATGGGATATTTTGAGGTAATGTGGGTCTTCTAGGGGTTGTCGAAACTTTTCCAAGGGAAGAGAAGAACTTGGTTACTTTTACTTTTTTCACGGCGTGCATCACTTTCACTTTTTTATTCCTTGTGACTTGTCACTTGGTATTTTGCCGTGAAGGTTGGTGACTCTTCTTCATGACTGTCACCTAGGAGCTGCTATATAAAGCTTTGCTTTTTGCCTGCATTTCGTTCTATTTGTGCGTGGCCCAAAACCTGGTCACTGCCATGATTTATCAGAGACTGGCAACTTAATCGCTGCCAAATATTACGGCAGGATATCCGTAACTGCGTACCGTTTCCCGACATGGATGCAGGATCTCAACCGAGGTGCCAAGGAATGGAACCTTGCTAAGGACGATGAGGGCCCACCCTAATTATAACGGACCGGGACATCCATCGCAGACCAGTGCCCTCGGTGGAGAAACAGCGATAGTAGTGTTTTACGGACGATAATTGATGACAGGAAAACTGGACTTTCATGTGGTTCCATTTCTTCTGTGTGATATGAGAGTAGCAGCGCGACATCTAGAAAGATCGGGAATTTAAGGTAGGAAATCCATCCTGTTCTTTCTTTTGGTGTCCCCTCATAATATGTGTTTGTCGATCACTGCATACGAAAGTCTTCCGTTAGAATTAATGTTTTTTTTGTTTTTTTTTTTTATAAGCGAGTAGTTACTGAGCACGAGTTCCTGTTAGAAAGTCGGTATCATTTTTTGCTAGTACCGTGTGTTATTTTAGCGAAGTGTTTATATAAATATAAATGGTTAAAAGGTGACGGCAAGTTTAACACCTACATATACAACTTACATACTTGAAGTAATGAACACAGGGTCCTAAGCTATTGTGTGTGACGTTCAGGAAAACATTGCGGCACACAGCAGACCATTTGACTCCCAAAGGAAAATCTGCTGTGTGAATCACAACGCCCCGTCAGTGGATCCTGAAGCTGCGTCAGCCCTAAATCAGGGAATCACAGAATCACAATCCACTCGACACCCCCTTGGTTCCCAATATTACGCTGGGTGAACCCAAATCGGTGTGACAGCACCCATACTCGAGCGCTGCACATTTAGGTCGAAAATCCATTCCCTAGTTTATTTATTTATTTAATTATTATTTTATTTATTCATTTATTTATTCATTTTTATTAATTCATGTATTTTTTGAAGAAAGAGTACGTTTTATTTTGCCATATACTTTCGGGTGATTCTTTTCTTTTTATTTCATCTCCGACTCCATCTCCCAGCGTTGGCGTCACCATGGACGGACCGACATTGTAAGAAAACGCTGGATGGAGCTGACTTTGTAGTATGTTTTATTGGGGCAATAGAAGTGTCCACCGTGTCTAGCTTCCACAGTGCGTGTTGGGTAGACCGTACACTTTTTGGAACCGGAGCTAACAGTTTAATTGGGGTAAGGATTTACGGCCGGTGGTAGTATCATGCGGCAAACGTAACTCGAGGGGTTCTCAGAATTTTCACTGGAACGGGTAGGAATTGTGGCCCCATAACGAATGCATGAACAAAATGTTAATTCTCTGACCAGTAAGATTTACACTGAGGAATTTAATTCAGGGAGGCTTGCGTTTGCCAGCTAGTGATTGGATGATGGGATGTTTTGAGGTAGTGTGGGTCTTCTTGGGGATCGTCGAAAGATTTTTACAAGGGAAGAGAAGAACTTCGTCACTTTACTTTACTTTTACGTTCAACACACTTGACTTTTACTTTTTATTCCTTCTGACTTGTCACTTGGGTTTTTTTTTTTTTTTTTGGTGGCCCTAAACATGGTCACAGCCATGCGGTATCAGAGACTGGTAACTTGATCGCTGCCAATGTTACGGCAGGACTAAAGCTACCGTAAGCGGCATACAAGTTTTCGAAGCTGCGGAAGTAAGATCGCCACCGAGGTTTCCGGATGAACGGACACTACTAAGGACCCATACGACAGTTGCAGCTGCGGATGGAAGTTAATACCCACCGGACGAGAATTCTCCTGGGTCAGGAGTGGTCAACGGCGCGAACTCAGAGACTTTAAGATGCGACTACATAGAGGCATAGCCGACATCTTTCAAAGAACTTTTACTCTATATGTGTCATGACGTCATACTCTGGATGCCACAGCCGCCAATTGATCGCCAGGCCAGATTCGGATGTTAAGGTAGGAAATCCATCCTATTCTTTCTTTTGGTGTCCCCTCATAAAATGTTTATGGGATCAGTCCACACGAAAGTCTTCCGATAGAGTTAATATTTTTATAAGCAAATGGTTAATTGAGTACAGGTTCCTGTCAGAGAGTCGTAAATCATTTTTTGCTAATATCATGAGCGTATATTTATTATTATGCCAAATCATAACCAATAAATTGTTTTTGTTTATTAATTTTGTCTAAGTTCTATGCTGAGTGTTTCATTAACTACAAAACGTGTGCTCAACCCTAGATTATTTGGAGAATATATAATTTCACGACAGGGACTTGAAAAATCGCTTCACTTATGCTTTTTATTTTAAAACTAGACGTTCACGAAAAATATTGCGGCACACAGCGGCGGACCCTTTGACTCCCAAAGGAAAATCTGCTGTGTGAAACACAACGCCCCGTCAGCGGATCCTTAAGCTGCGTCAGCCCTAAATCAGGGAATCGCAGAATCACAATCCACTCGACACGCCCTTGGCTCCCAATATTACGCCGGGTGAACCCACTTAGGAACCCGAGCGATAATAGCAACAATACGTGTAATTGGCTTGTCTAATACTAAAATAAATCACCCTCTTATACACTGCAGATATGCGGCTGCTGCGAATACATGTTGGCGCCTGTCGTGTACGTAATCCTAGGTGACTGGCTGTTTTCCCACATCCTCCAAGGGGAATACTCACGTAGTTTCGTACTTTTCCCCAGCGGCACAGAGAGAGCGATTGGAGAGCGTTCTTGCGTCTTTTTTGTTGTTGTTGTTGTTGTTGTTGTTTTATTGGTGGTTTAACGACCACCACGGGCAACTCAATGGGCTATAAGCAGTCACCCGTCCCTAATTTAGGGTCACTGGTTCCAGGGAAGGGAGAGAGCCAGTGCCGTAAGACAAAACACAACATCCATGCCTCACCGGGATTCGAACCCGGACCCTTTCAGAAGAATGATCAGAGGCCATCGCTCAGATCACTGCGCCACCGGGGCGGCTACGTATTATTTACAACCCACCGCAGAGCGATCGTATTACCACCCAGGGCCAAAGGGCCCAATAGCTTGAATCTGTAAGTCATCCAGTGTTTTAAAAGTGGAGCTTGACATTTATTTAGGCAAGGCTAATAAATAGGAATCTTTGGGTTAATTATTTGTTTGTTTGTTTTTGTGCGTGTTCGAATTTTTTCATGAAACTATAACTGGCAGCTGTGGTACGCCCCTTTCTTTCTTGTCCCCCCCCCAAGGTTCGGGGGCGGTAGTTACGCCTCTGCCTACAATAATGCGCTGGTCCACCTTTCTGTGCAGTCACGGCTGGCAGATTCTACAAAGTGACGAACATCCCCGTGCGTAACTTGACTCATATCCGCCGCAGCAGATCCGTCAGTTCACTCTCATTCTGTGGAGAGGATCGGCAGTTCTCAAACCCCGTTCTAGCATATCCCAGAAATGTTCAATTGGGTTACAGTCAGGGGAGTTTGGGGACCACAGGCGATGTGACGAATTGGTTATCGCGCTCCTCCCACCCCTCAGTAGTTATCGGAGCCCGATGACTCGGGGCATTGACCTGTTAAGACACAGCTGTATGGTCCGGGTAAATCTCCTGCAGATTTGGACATAGATGGTCGGCTGAGAGGTCCTTGTAGTGTCCACCATTCAGTGTTTGGGGGATGATAAGCAACGGATCTGGGGCTGGCCAGGAAAATGCTCCCCAGAGCAGGACACCACCTCCGCCGGCCTGTTGAACCCCATTGTGCAGCTAGGGATAGGGTTTCATGCTGTTTAGGCCACATGCAAACCCGGCCATCTGCATGATGCAGTAGAAACGAGAATCAACACTCCAGACGACCTTCTTCCATTTGTCCAGGGCTCCTTGCCGACGTTTTTTGACTCATGCGAGGCGTTGTTTCCGATGACTGGGCGTCATCATGGATACTCTCGTTAGTCTCCGGCTGTAAAACCCCAATAGATCGAACTGCACCACTGTTGTAGTGGTGGGTGAGCTGATTGACTATTGCACGTCGTTACTGATATATCAGTCGTAACACCCATCAACGCTCCCCTCTTGGATCAACCGCGCGTGGCTGTCCAATGTGAGCCCTTCTGTTGGATGTCTGTACATGGTTAATCCAGTCCTGGTATACCCTTGATACAGTAGTACAGGAGCAGCGAACAAGTATGGCTGTCCAATGTGAGCCCTTCTACTGGATGTCTGTACATGGTTAATCCAGCCTTGGTATACCCTTGATACAGTAGTACGGGTGCAACCAACAAGTGCAGCTGTTTCCGAAATACTGGCGCCTGCCCTCTGGCCCCCAACTATCTGGCCGCGGTTAAACTGGCTTACGTCGCCAACGCTTCCCCATTACTGGCAAACGTTTACTTATTACGTATTGTAACGTATACTCTATATTCACTTTCCTTTTGATTTTACTATCTCTGGTTATTTTATTTTACTATGTAAATTATCTTCCTACTGAACGGAATATTATTTCACCCGCTGAATGAGATCTGGCAATGAGTGTAAGTCATGACGTGGTGGTAGCTCGTATATAGGCGCGTTCATCGAGAAGAGTTGGTGTGTTGTGTTGTGGCGTTGTAGTTGTGTGGTAGTTGTTGCGTTGCGTTGCAGTGTGTTGTTATGTAGTAGTGATATATGAGTGCCTTAGTTGACCAGGAGTCTTCATAATAAACAAGTTGTTCTGTAAGTTCAGTCTTTCTCAATTCTTAGTTTTGTCAGACCTCTGTCTGGCTGTTAGGTTTATGACTTTGATTACTTAATATAAATAACCAGCGTTGAGACTTTGTTTAAGTTCATAATTAACGAGTAACAACACCCTTTTGGGAATTCATCATTTTGAAGCGTAGAGCATTATTCATTCATAATAATTAGCTTAGCAAAAAGATAAACAAAGCTAATTCATTATAGTACAGAGGATAGATAGGTGTGCAAAATATATAGGAGCTGCACGTGACATTGATATCACGTGGTATTTCGTTATCGCTCCGAATATGTAAAACGGGAAGTGTTCCTAATGTAGAGCTAACTGATTGTACACTTTAATTCAAAATCATATGCAGAACAGACACGAGGAAGCAGGAAATTAGTACTTGTAATTATATAAATAGCTAGAAAAGTTCTAAAAAAGTAGGCTCAAGTTGGATACACCAGTTGTAGTCAGGACACTCAAATCGCAGCCAAGCTTGATTGACTACTGGTAGATAGTGACGTGGCCAGGATTTCATCATGTATATATCCAGTTTTGTTGAAAATACGATTGAATTCAACATAAATATAGATGGAGTGTTGAAGTAATTGATGCGAATTTCACGTAAATTCGTGAATTTCAAAATATATATATATCATCATTGTCAACCATAATCAATCCACTGCTGGACGAAGGTCTCCCCAAGTTTCCTCCACAACGGTCTGTCTTGTGCCAGTCTCCTCCATGTCACCCCTGCATACTTTCGAATTTCATCCACCCATCTCCCATGTGGTCTTCCTCTGGGTCTTTTCCTGTCCCTTGGAATCCAATCTAAAATTTCGGCTGTCCATCGATGATCTGTCCTTCTGGCAGTATGTCCAGCCCATTGCCATTTCAGGGATTTAACTCTGATCATGATGTCTTCCACTCTTGTCATTTTTCGGATCCACGAGTTCTTCTTATCTCTCCTGGTTACACCAAGCATGCACCTCTCCATGATTCTTTGAGTTGTCTGCAGCCTTTGTATGTCTCTTTTAGCTAAGGTCCACGTCTCTGCACCATACGTAAGCACTGGAAGGATGCATTGATCAAACACTTTTCTTTTAAGACATAATGGCATATTGCTCTTGAAAATTATGCTGTTTCTTCCAAAAGCTCTCCAGGCAAGTTTTGTACGCCGATTAATTTCTTCATCAATGTGACCCTCACTTGATATCTGCTGTCCAAGATAAACGTACGTATCTGTTATCTCCAGCTTTTCTCCATCAATCGATAAATCTTCATTTCTTGTAAAAGCATTGAACATCACTTTTGTCTTCTGAAAGTTCATTTTTAATCCCACTTCTTTACTCTTGTCAGCAAGTTCCTGGATCTTACTCTGCAGCTCTGATGGGCTAGTTGCAAAAATGACTACGTCATCAGCAAAACGAAGGTGGGTTAGATAATCTCCATTAATCTTTATCCCCTTGTTTTCCCAGCTCAGTGACTGAAAAACACCCTCCAATGTGGCATTAAAGAGTTTCGGAGATATGGTGTCACCTTGTCTCACTCCCTTTCCAATTTTTACGTGTGTTGTATTTTCAAACAGCCGAATCTTTGCACTTACATTTTCATAGATGTTATTTATAATATTAATGTATGCATCTTCAATACCGCAGGTTTTCAGAGCCATTGTAACTGCTGATGGTTTCACCGAATCAAAGGCTTTTTCATAATCGATAAAAGCCATGCACAATGGAAGTTCATATTCCCTCGCTCTTTCAATTAGTTCTCTCAGCACGTGGATGTGATCTATTGTGCTGTAGCCACTCCTGAATCCAGCTTGTTCTCTCGGTTGAGCCATGTCCAGTGTTACCTTCAAGCGGTGTGAAAGAACTTTAGTGAAGATTTTATAAACTACTGATAGGAGGCTGATAGGTCTGTAGTTTCCGAGATCCTCAATGTCACCTTTCTTATGTAGCAGGATCATTGTAGCGGTGTTCCAATCCTCAGGAATCTTTCCTTCATTAAGGCATCGAGTGAAAATTTGGGCGAGTACTGTTTCGATTTCTCCACTTGCTTCTTGTATGATGTCTACAGTAATTCCATCTTCTCCTGGAGCTTTTCCCCGCTTCATGTTCTTGATTGCATGTGCAACTTCTGCTGGAAGGACTGGAGGAACTCTGGTACTGGTATCTTTCATGATGTCTGGAGTACATGTATCATCCCTTTCATATAATTTGGAGTAGAAATCTTTCACTCTTGTCAAAATTTCGCCTCTATTTCTTGTTACAGAACCATCTTCTTTTCTCAGTGCCATAATCTGTTTTCTTCCCTTACTGAGATGTCCCTTTGCTATCTTTAGGCTTTGGTTGTTTTCAATTGCTTTCCTTACTAGTTCACAGTTGAATTTCCTTACGTCTTCAGTGATACTTTTTCGTGCTGTCTTGCATAGCTCTATATATTCCACTTTGAAGTCACATCTTCTTTAGTTGTCCTCATCTCTCTTCTTTTTGCATCAACATTTTGGTTTTTCCTGATAATTTGTTCACATGCAATTTGTTCTTAGACCCAGCTAATTTTGTTGCTGTTTCCAAAAGAGCTTTGGTTACTTTTCTGTTAACTTCAGAGATGTCCACTTCTTCCGATGTTAGGCCTTCTAAAGCAGAGAACCTGTTCTTCAGTTCCAACTTGAAGGTATTATGGTGTTTTTTAAGGTTGGTTATGTCAATAGATTTTGTTTGTCTTATGAGCTTGCCACGTTCAAGTTTAGTGTTGAGGTGCATCTTACATCTCACCAATCTATGGTCACTACCTGTGTTGAACTTGTTTAGCACACTGCAGTCTTCTATGACGAATTTTTTGTTACACATAATAAAATCAATTTCACTTGTCGTCCCATTTGGATGTCTCCATGTCCATTTCCTGTGTGGCTTTTTCTTGAAGAAGGAGTTCAAGATGAAAAACCCTTCTGCCTCTGCAAACTCAACGAGAGTATTTCCACGCTGGTTTCTGTTGCCGTGACCGAATTTACCTACTGAAGTTTCATTCTGTTGCTGTTGCCCTATTTTTGCATTGAAATCTCTCATAATTATTTTCAAGTGCTGCTTACCTTTATTATTTAGATGACAAATTTCCTCATAAAATTCTTCAATTTCTTCTTCAGGATGACTTGTGGTGGGTGCATAAGTTTGAATAATCTGAGCCTGGTATCTTTTCGAGAGTTGGATAACAAGTCGTGCAGCTCTGTCAGAGGAACTTTCAACTTCTACAACTTTATCCTTCAGTTTCTTGTTTATTATAAATCCAACACCACTAGTTCTGCCAGTATCTGTCCCACGATAGTAGAAGAGATGTCCACTTTTCAGTTCGATGAGATCTTCTCCTTTTCTCATTATTTCACTTAGCCCCACGATGTCCCACTTGATCCTTTGTAGTTCCTCTTCCAATTCAAGAAGCCTTGAATCAGAAGATAGGGAGCGTCCATTATACGTAGCCAAGGTCAGCATCAGATGGCAGCCTAGTCCGGTCCTCCGGGGATTCTTAGCACCCTCTGCCTTCATGTCGCACTGGCCGCTGCTTTGGCCAGGTACATTCCAGCTGCCGGAGACTGAGGGCCAAGATTTAAGTTGTGGAATCATTTTGGAGTGGTTTGGCCATAATATATATATATATATATATATATATATATATATATATATATATATGGGATGTAAGGTCAGGTGATCCATAACATCACGGCCTCTCCTTGACAAATATCAACCCCACCTTCTCGTGGTGCATCCTGTTCCCACTAAAGGGGCTCTGACGACCGCCAATAGCGGTATAACTATACCATCGGGATTAGAGGAAATTCTATCCCACACTCACCAACCCGCTTGGCCAGCGTGGTGAGTTATGGCCAAACCCCTCCAAAATGACTCCAAAACTTAAATCTTGGCCCTCAGTCTCCGGCAGCTGGAATGTACCTGGCCAAGGCAGCGGCCAGTGCGACATGAAGACAGAGGGTGCTAAGAATCCCCGGAGGACCGGACTAGGCTGCCATCTGATGCTGATCTTGGCTACGTATAATGGACGCTCCCTATATTTTGATTCAAGGCTTCTTGAATTGGAAGAGGAACTACAAAAGGTCAAGTGGGACATCGTCGGGCTAAGTGAGGTAAAGAGAAAAGGAGAAGATCTCATAGAACTGAAAAGTGGACATATCTTCTACTATCGTGGGACAGATACTGGCAGAACTAGTGGTGTTGGATTTATAATAAAAGAAACTGAAAGGATAAAGTTGTAGAAGTTGAAAGTTCCTCTGACAGAGCTGCATGACTCGTTATCCAACTCACGAGAAGATGCCAGGCTCAGATTATTCAAACTTATGCACCCACCACAAGTCATCCTGAAGAAGAAATTAAAGAATTTTATGAGGAAATTCGTCATCTAAATAATAAAGGTAAGCAGCACTTAAAGATAATTATGGGAGATTTCAATGCAAAAATTGGGCAACGGCAACAGAATGAAACTTCAGTAGGTAAATTCGGTCACGGCAACAGAAACCAGCGTGGAAATACTCTCGTTGAGTTTGCAGAGGCAGAAGGGTTTTTCATCTTGAACTCCTTTTTCAAGAAAAAGCCCTACAGGAAATGGACATGGAGACATCCAAATGGGATGACAAGTGAAATTGATTTTATTATGTGTAACAAAAAATTCGTCATAGAAGAATGCAGTGTGCTAAACAAGTTTAACATATTTAACGTGACCAAGATGATGTAACGTACCAGGAAGAAGGACGCACACGACATAAAGGCAGATAGCAATTAGAATCAAGACCAAGAATGACGCAGAAATTTACTTCGTTATACAACATATTTAGTGACCATAGATTGGTGAGATGTAAGATGCACCTCAACACTAAACTCGAACGTGGCAAGCTCATAAAACAAACAAAATCTATTAACATAACCAACCTTAAAAAACACCATAATACCTTCAAGTTGGAACTGAATAACAGATTCTCTGCTTTAGAAGGCCTAACATCGGAAGAAGTGGATATTTCTGAAGTTAACAGAAAAGTAACCAAAGCTCTTATGGAAACAGCAACAAAATTAGCTGGTTCTAAGAACAAGTTGCATGTGAACAAATTATCAGGAAAAACAAAAATGTTGATGCAAAAAAAGAAGAGAGACGAGGACAACTGAAGAAGATGTGACTTCCAAAGTGGAATATATAGAGCTATGCAAGACAGTACAAAAAAGTATCACTGAAGACGTAAGAAAATTCAACTGTGAACTAGCGAGGAAAGCAATTGAAAACAACCAATGCCTAAAGATAGCAAAAGGACATCTCAGTAAGGGAAGAAAGCAGATTATGGCACTGAGAAAAGAAGATGGTACTGTAACAAGAAATAGAGGCGAAATTTTGACAAGAGTGAAAGATTTCTACTTCAAATTATATGAAAGGGATGATGCATGTACTCCAGACATCATGAAAGTTACCAGTAGAAGAGTTCTTCCAGTCCTCCCACCAGAAGTTGCACATGCAATCAAGAACATGAAGCGGGGAAAAGCTCCAGGAGGAGATGGAATTACTGTACACATCATACAAGAAGCAAGTGGAGAAATCGAAACAGTACTCGCCCAAATTTTCACTCGATGCCTTAATGAAGGGAAGATTCCTGAGGATTGGAACAACGCTACAATGATCCTGCTACATAAAAAAGGTGATATTGAGGATCTCAGGAACTACAGACCTATCAGCCTCCTATCAGTGGTTTATAAAATCTTCACTAAAGTTCTTTCACACCGTTTGAAGGTAACACTGGACATGGCTCAACCGAGAGAACAAGCTGAATTCATTAGTGGCTACAGCACAATAGATCATATCCACGTACTGAGAGAACTAATTGAAAGAGCGAGGGAATATAAACTTCCATTGTGCATGGCTTTTATCGATTATGAAAAAGCCTTTGATTAGGTGAAACCATCAGCAGTTACAATGGCTCTGAAATCCTGCGGTATTGAAGATGCATACATTAATATTATTAATAACATTTCTGAAAATGCAAGTGCAAAGATTCGGTTATTTGAAAATACAAAATTGGAAAGGGAGTGAGACAAGGTGACACTGTAACGTACCAGGAGATGTGACGTACCTGCCAGAAGGACGCACACGACATAAAGGCAGATAGCAATTAGAATCAATGTCCGCGTAGCTTAATTGGTAGAGCAACTTATTCCGGAATGAGTGGACCCGGGTTCGAACCCCGGCGCGGATGGAAATGACGGAGAAATTCACTTCGTTATAATGGCGCCCGAACTATCCGGATGACCCGACCGTTCAAAATTTCGCATTGGTGAGATGTTATTTCCACACCGCGAGATAGGAAAAATATGAGCAGCACTTCGAAAGAAAAAAAAAGAAAAATAAGGGGGAGATGATGTAACGTACCAGGAGATGTGACGTACCTGCCAGAAGGACGCACACGACATAAAGGCAGATAGCAATTAGAATCAATGTCCGCGTAGCTTAATTGGTAGAGCAACTTATTCCGGAATGAGTGGACCCGGGTTCGAACCCCCGCGCGGATGGAAATGACGGAGAAATTCACTTCGTTATAACACCATATCTCCAAAGCTCTTTAATGCCACATTGGAAAATGTCTTTCAATCACTGAACTGGGAAAACAAAGGGATAAAGATTAATGGAGATTATCTAACCCACCTTCGTTTTGCAGATGACGTAGTCATTTTTGCAACTACCCCATCAGAGCTGCAGAGTATGATTCAGGAACTTGCTGACAAGAGTAAAGAAGTGGAATTAAAAATGAACTTTCAGAAGACAAAAGTGATGTTCAATGCTTTCACAAGAAATGAAGATTTATTGATTGATGGAGAAAAGCTGGAGATAACAGACACGTACGTTTATCTTGGACAGCAGATATCAAGTGAGGGTCACATTGATGAAGAAATTAATCGGCGTATAAAACTTGCCTGGAGAGCTTTAGGAAGAAACAGCATAATTTTCAAGAGCAATATGCCATTATGTCTTAAGAGAAAAGTGTTTGATCAATGCATCCTTCCAGTGCTTACGTATGGTGCAGAGACGTGGACCTACTAAAAGAGACATACAAAGGCTGCAAACAACTCAAAAAGCATGGAGAGGTGCATGCTTGGTGTAACCAGGAGAGATAAGAAGAGGAACTCGTGGATCCGAAAAATGACAAGAGTGGAAGACATCATGATCAGAGTTAAATTCCTGAAATAGCAATGGGCTGGACATATTGCCAGAAGGACAGACCATCGATGGACAGCTGAAATTTCAGACTGGATCCAAGGGACAGGAAAAGACCCAGAAGAAGACCACATGTGAGATGGGTGGATGAGATTCGAAAGTATGCGGGAGTAACATGGAGGAGACTGACACAAGACAGACTGTTGTGGAAGAAACTTGGGGAGACCTTCGTCCAGCAGTGGATTGATAATGGTTGACAATGATGATGATGACTGTATATAGCAAATGGAAAACTTGCCTCCAGTAAGGTTCCATTTGCCCTCCCCTTCCCGGTCCAAAATTCCTGAAAGAAGCACTGCTTGCGAAAGGATTAGGTGAATACTTTGTACGGAAGTGACACTCTTGCAGTTTACCTCCCTCTCCTATTTGGGGGAGGTAGTGGAGGAATGCTTTCTTGTACGGATCTGACACAAAATTTTCACTGTACGGAAGTGCCGTGTCCGGATCTGCCACGACACCGTTGACCTGAACTGGTGAAGTTCTTTCTGTATGAATAGTCCATCCAACACAGCGGCGGCTACGACAATTTTATCCACTGTCAACTTGCTGAAAATTCCTTCCACTCCCACTCTATTACGATTATCATTATTATGTGTGTAGGTACGATCAGTTCCTGAGAGTCTTGAGCATCGGCAGCAGTGTTCGAATGTCTTGTACGTAGTTCGTTTAACATTTGATAATCAGTAGAAACGAATAAAATCCGTCAGAATGACGTCCCTTATATACATGTCGCACGTGGCTGTATGGTCCGAGTCCTGAGCTGGGCCCCCTTTATAACAGGGACCTTCGTTTAAAAATTTTTTCTGCAAATAACCTAATTGCTTTTGAACTTCATTTTATTATTATCACTCTAATTATAATCATTATCATTTTTATCATTACTGCTATTATTGTTATTATTGAGAAGGATACCTTATGTGGGGTTTTGCTGTAACCCTTCTTATCGGTCAATCTCCAAAGCTTTCATGAAAGGAGTTGTTTTAATTTTCACAAAAACCCTTTCTTATGCTTCTTTAAAACTCCTGCCTCACTTCAAAATCAGTCAATTTTGCTTTAGAATTTATTAATTTATTACAAATTCTAAGATTATTCAAAATTATCATTGCAAATTCGTAGATTATAATCAAATTCTATGACTTTCCAACTATTACACGATCACAGTGTTACATATGAAATAACATATACAAAAGTTAACTGTATGTCGTGTCTTGCGCATCACGTGCCTGCCCTCCAGAGCTTTGCATTGGTAAAAAATTTTGTTTCCATGGAGGCCTCGCCACGTTCCTAGCCCCTAGTCCTCAAGTGTCCTAGTGAGGCCCTGCTTATACAGCGCATCCAATAGTTGAAAGAAAGGTATAAATCGTCTCGTTACTGGTTAAACCACCGGGTCTCGCTCTCAATGAAGGCGGAAGCAACCAATTGGTTCAATCCGGGAAGTGTTTCGTTGCTTCTCAGAGCCAGATAAAGTCCGCTCTATCACAAAGACTGAACTAAACAAACTAGCTGGTTATTACGAACACATCAAAACAGACCGCATTAGGACAGGAGAATGATGGCTGTGGTTGGGGGTAGGAATAGGGAAATATCACGGAAACGTGCGTGCTGTTCAGATACTGTATGTGTGTGTGAGCGCGAGAAGGGAGGGAGAAGCAGAGAGTTTCCAGGAGGCGCCGTCAGTCCTAGCTCGCGCGAAATTAAGATATCGGGCGGGTGTGGAGACTGAAATACCGGCTGTCAGGAGAGATGGATGGCAATCTTAAGACAGCTGTGGAAAAAGAGAGTGCAAGAAGGAAAAAAATGGCAGTGCTTTTCTTGTGTAACGTGGGGGGAGGGGGGAGAGAATGGTCCTTGAGCAAGCAACACCCGAGGGACGACACCAACCTTGCTGTGGAGGGTATTCGAAAAGAAAAACGTCCTAATTTATACATCCGCAGATGTACCATTTCTTGTTTTCTCAGCGGCAAGAGTCCGAAGAAGTTCATTTGGCTTAATCAGTGCAGATTCACTCACGCCACTTTTAGGGAAACCGACTTGAACAAGCGCTCCTTCGTCACTTCGTTTCTGATGACGACAGGGTTAAGAAAGTGTCACGTGTCCGAACAAGGAATGAATGTATTCGCTTGAGAGAATTATCGAATGAAAATGAAAGACCTACTGTTTTCGCCCGCATGCCGACTCTCCACGGAAATGCTATTTAAAGTTATAAATAGTTCAGGCCTTTTTTTCTTTGTTTTTTTCACGGATAAAATCTACGAGAAAAAATCCGGTAGTTATTTTTATTTAAAAATCTGGTAGTTATTTTTATTTTTGTTTTACTGAAAAGAGTCGGCACAGCCTCGTATAACATTCACTTCTTTTTATTTCTTAAAAAAAATTAAAACAAGTAAAATGTTATTATAATTAAGAGTACAGAGTGAGATAAGAGAATATTTTTTAATCATATTTCCGTCCGAAAGCGAGATGAAATCAGATCATATTGTTGGTGCCCCCGCCATTACTGGTAATTTTGACTACTAAAATATTGAAGTTTCGGCAGTTCCATTACGTTCGTAGAGGCTTTTCAGCCGTAGAAGTGTCCATGATACGAAGCAAAAGTTGTAGATGGGCCTGTTGGTTAACTACAATTTCCTACGACAACCAGAAGAAAGAGGAATTTAGTTCAGGGAAAATGCAACGGGTGATTACATATCCATACGAGAAATTATATGTCCACTTAAAAAAATATGTCGAAACCACTGACAACAATCTTTTTGTGAGCACTTCGTCTCCAAGTAATCAATATTCCACTGAGTAGAGAAACATCGCAAATTTTAAAGGGTAGGTGCACACAGAAACGAGCCTCAAAACTTTTGGTATGGCAATAATTACTTTGCTTCTGAGATCTCTCAGTGAATGGGAGATGACAAAATAAAACTTGATCTCCCCATATTATGTCTGAAGTCTAATCTACCTTCGATAAATGCATGCAGCTCTTAAATTCTGCTCATTCAGGATAATGGCCTGTACCCCATTATGTTCATCTCACGTAAGTTGTTTGGCAGACGAAAAAACGGTGAAATAAAGACCCTTATTAGTTGGAACTTTGCTTTTTTATGTGGAAAAGCAAAGACCCGCTTTAATTCTTCAAGTGCGGGGAACATTTCGGTTCTACTCCCATGTCCACGAGGGTGGGTGTGAGGGGTTGTCTATAGAATTGTGAAGCTATGTTTTTCGTTAATGGAGTACATAGATTCAAAATCTTACAAATGTGCGTTGTGTTTTCGCACGGAACCATATGAGTTTCGCACGTCTTCCATATGATGCATTGTTTTTTTTAATTGTGATCGTCATTAAATTATACCGTAAGTGTTTATGTTGTTTGCATACATACAATTAATACGATGCTTCGTGCAATCCCTTACAATGATTCACTGTTTGCATACATATACACTCACGTCAGTAGACATAACATTAGAGATAGGGATTGTGGGCAATTGACATAAACATCCCCCGCGCAGACTGGAACCGACCCGAACCGAACGCAGGCGATAAATAGGCGGACATCAGGACTTACCAACAGTGTATCGCAATCGACGATCATGGGTAAACGTGGTGATCTGAGCGACTTTGATCGTGGACGCATTGTCGACACAAGATAGGTGGGTCATTCTCTCGCCTGAGTCGTAAGAACCCTAGGGTTCCCGAGGGCAACCGAATCAAGGGTGCACCGCAAGAATACCATCGACGGACGTACCAGCGCCTAGAGAGCAAGTGGTGGTCGACCACACGCCGTTGATGACCGGGGTCGACGTGGACTATCCAGGCTCTTATACAGACTGACCGCTTGGCAACTATAGCGCAAATCCCATCCAGGTTAAATATCAGAGGCCCAAGCAGCGTCAACGAGTGAACGATATGACGCACAATGCATACCATGGGCTACAATGCATACCATGGACTACAAAGCATACCATGGACTACAATGCATACTATGGGCTATGGAGCTAACGCCCTACTCGTGTGCACTGTTGACTCCTCATCATCGGAAATTACGCCTCACCTGGTACCGAGAACATCAACACTACACTTCTGCAGTCGTGTGACCAGATGAATCCCGTTTTCAGCTGTATCGAATAGACGGGATGGGTGTGGCGTTGACAGCATGAAGTCCTGCTCCGTCATACCAGGGCGGCTGTGTTCAGGCGGTGGTTACTCTGTGATAGTTTGGGGAGCCTTCAGATGACGCACATTACGTCCTTTAGTGTGTAGGCAGATTGCAGAGTTCCTTAACCACTGCGTGCTACCAGCATGTGCTGGCTGATCACCTACACATACACACTTTCATGGCCTTCGAGTATCATGCGGCCAATGGTCTGTCTCAGGAGACCAATGTGCCACCTCACCGGGCCGCAGCCACACAGGCATGGCTCGATGAACATTCATCTGAGTTTGGAGCCATCCAATGGTTCCCCAAGGTCCCCGGATTTAAACCCTGTTGAATCTCTCTGGGATGCTGTGAAGCAGAACATCAGATCCATGGATCCTGGACCGACATCTCGGGTGGAGCTGCGGACAATGCTGCAACCGACATGGCTGGTATTACCTCCGGAAACTCTCCGGCATGTGGTGGAGCCAATGCCTCAGTGTGTACATGCTATTTATTCTCGCTAGAGGAGAACCAACACGCTATTAAGTAGGTACCGTTGTAACGTATACTCTCGATTCACTTTCCTTTTGATTTTTACTATCTCTGGTTATTTTATTTTCCTGTGTAAATTATCTTCTTACTGAACGAGATGTTATTTCACCCGCTGAATGAGATCTGGCAATGAGTGTAAGTCATGACGTGGTGGTAGCCAGTATAAATAGGCGCGTTCAATGATACCTAATGAGAGCGTTGGTTTATGTGAAAGAGAGCGTTTGTTTATGAGGAAGAGAGCGTTTGTTGTTGTACGAAGTGAGCTGTGGTTCATGTGTCAGAAAGCTGGTGCTTTGTAAAGAGAGTTCGTTTATGTGAGAGCGAGAAGTTGACCAAATAAAAGATTGTTGTCGTAAGTACGTCTTTCTCAGTTCATAGTACTGTCAGACCTGTGTCTGGCTGTTAGGTTTATTTCATTTAGTGTTATTAGTAACAACCAGCATAAGACTTAATTCATCTTAATTACTACTACAACATTACTACCAGTTATAAGCATTATTATTATTACTACTACTCTACTAGCAGGAAAGTTTATTCATAATTAATAACACAGCAACCATTAGAAGAAGCGTTAGCTTAGAAGAAGCTGAATTCATTACATTATAATTGAAGGAAGCTATATTCACGATAATTAGCTAGCGAAAGCAATTATTCATTATACCGTTTCTTATATTACATTGTGGTGTTACATCAAGGGTAGCGTTATAGCAGATTTGCCAATTATTTTTAAGTAACACAAATTTTGTTAATTAGGGTTATTCAAAATTCAGAATTAGTAGAGAAGCCCCACCACCTACACCTCCAAGGGACTCAAGCAAGTTCCTCCAGGCACTGGGAATTCCAACAAAGCCTTGGCTATTATGGGCAGTTTTGTGACCGACATCTTTGCGGGTTTAACTGCTGAATCGTCGAGCCTGGCCCACTACTGACTACAACAAGGGTCCACCATCACCAGCAGGGAAATCCAAAATTCCTTTTTCCTGTTTCCTGGTGAGTTGGCCAAGCACGCTGTGTCAGAAGGTAAAAACCCTTTTGGATGTGAAAAATCAACCGGGACAGTGGTGTTCTCTCAAGAAGAGGCTGTTTTTTATTTTTTATTATTATTCGGCTGTAAAACTTTTTTATTATTATTCGGCGGTTAGGGTGCTCAAGAGTTGTTGCTGCCCCAGTCCTAAAGGTAATTTTTTTCTTGGCATTTTTAAAAAATATGATGTTGTGGTTTCTTTGAAATTATTTAACGAGTGCATGGGCTTTGCTGTGGGGCAGTGCAGTTCAATTATATGTTTCTGGTATCATTTTTCGAGGCTAGCTGTGTATACAAAGGATGTCCTTATTATTTTGTCAGGTAGTGTATTGTTGCCCAAGTGATGTGTTAGAATGGGAAACTTCCAGTCATTATTTTCTTTTGAGCTAAATTAGAAAGAATTGTCATTTTACATGTGTTAAGCCAGTGGTATTTTATTTCTTGTATTTTTGGAGCTTTGGTGTGGAATGTTATTAATGAAGTTCATTGATTAAGTATTATTTTGTAAAAAAAAGCTTTCTACTAAATTTTATACTCAGAGGAGACAGATTAAGAAAAAGGAGATGTTAAATGTAGTAGCAGCAGGGGTTATATATAGGATTTCATAAGTTTGGTATGAGCTATCTTAAACAAGATCAACCTCTCAGACCAGTATTTTTTGTGTGTGGAATTTCTCTCTTTATGCTTAGTGATTTTTATATTTTATAAATTGCATTTGTATTTATGAGTATAGAGTAAGTGCCATGTAGGCAGCTTTAGCATGATCTTAGTATGATCTTGGAGGTAGCTTTAGTATGATCCGATTGTTTTGGTAAATTTAGGTGTAAAATTATTCTTTAACATTTTGTAGTAGTGTGGACTAGTTTCCAATATCAGTCAGTGGATCTGGAAAAGGGATTTTCATGAGTGGGAGACGTTAAAAAGGCCATGCACGCTGACTAGGGTTTCATAAAGTGTTGGCCTGTATATTACCATTGTATAACGTTGGAATTCTTCGAGGAGGTGGTGATTTCTGGAAATAGTTCTTCGATAGTTAGGTGTAATTTTCTGGAAATAGTTCTTCGATAGTTAGGGGTAATTTTCTGGAAATAGTTCTTCGATAGTTAGGGGTAATTTTCTGGAAATAGTTCTTCGATAGTTAGGGGTAATTTTCTGGAAATAGCTCTTCGATAGTTAGGGGTAATTTTCTGGAAATAGTTCTTCGATAGTTAGGGGTAATTTTCTGGAAATAGTTCTTCGATAGTTAGGGGTAATTTTCTGGAAATAAATGGTTCTGCGACGTAGTGTGTTTTCCTGGGAAAAAAGTGATTTAATGGTTTTTCTGGGAAATGAGTGATATAAGAATATTTTCTGCGAAATGAATGATATAAAGTATTTTCTGGGAAATAATGATACGGTGTATTTTTCTAGGGAAAATGTGTTTCTGTGGAAGCTGTATGCCCGGCGAAAAGATGGTTTGGGAACAAATGTTCTTGCAGGGTGCTTTTCATATGTGGAAAACACTTCGTGTCTGAAAGGGTATATATGGAAACAATTGGGGGTTGTTTTCCACCCCCGGTAAGCCGAAGACCCGTAGGAAGCTACTCCGAGCAAGGTGTATT
Organism: Macrothele yani; assembly: GCA_039090855.1. Classification (NCBI taxonomy): domain Eukaryota; kingdom Metazoa; phylum Arthropoda; class Arachnida; order Araneae; family Macrothelidae; genus Macrothele; species Macrothele yani. Next base: position 825,887 of record CM076997.1, read on the forward strand.
CATGGGCGTTGTCCCAAAACAGTAAGTGGAGAAAACAGTACAGGGTGATATGTCACACTTATACTACCATTTCGGTGCATAGGCCTGATTGGATTCACGACCCAATCTCACCTTCAGCTTTAATAATATTTCCTCACAGTGAACATTTTGTTTTCAGAGAAAGTGAGTCTGATTTAAATGAGTTGTCGTCTAGCCAGTGCCTGAATTTACTATATGGATCTGTTAAATTGGTGAAAAACACAGTGTACTTTTGAAAATGCAGATTAAGTTGTTTTAAGAGTTACATGTCAGAAATAGTTGTGTATTTTAACATTTTACTGAATGGTAAGGATGCTTATAGATATAAGTTCAAGTTCAGGAGTGTGTGAATTAGCGTTTGCCTTTTTTTATTTGCATTGTAAGGTATTGTGTATTCAGGGCAAGCTTGTGTTAGGAAGGTTATTTGAATTTCTTGATGATAGTGTGAATTTTAATTATTTTTGACAGCGTTGCGAGTTAATGATACATTTTGAGTTAATTTGGTAAGATATTAAGTGCAGTGAGTTCAGTATAGTGTCTGGGAGCTATTTGGTACCAGTTAATGCTAATGTTCTGTGCTTAGAGATTTTAATGCAAATTTTCCTGTTAGTGTAGGATTGTTTACTAAAGTAACTTTTGGTTATTTATAAAGTTTTGCTCAGTTATTGTAATTTTAAAATTAATGTTGGATAAGGAAGCTGGTTTGAGAGGGTTGTTCCTAAGGTTAAATGAAATCTGTGGAGCGGTTTGTGTATTCATTAAGCTGTAAATTCATAGCCGAGAGAAAGAAATAACATTTCAGTTATCAGAACCAATCCACAATGTTAAATAGTACTGTGTCATCAGTCAAGTGTTTGTGTTTCGCAAAGCAATATTTTTTGTTTGTAAATGATGTGAAATTGAGCTACCAAAAGGGACAAGCTAGATTTTTTTAATAGCTAAAAGATCAATACACTGTTGTACCAGTTTAAATTGAATTGAGTGAGATTTTCTGCTTAATGTGAAAGTTTAAAATTGAAAGTACAGAATTGTTATTCGCTAGCAGACATATTTGTTTTTCCTTTTCTGAATTAGAAGTACATTAGTTGTGGGTCATGTTGATTTTAATTGAAATAAGGCCCAAGCTCCAATGTTGTGTTTTTGAGCAACAGATGCTGGTTTTTCTTGTTCTGTTTGATAGTTAAGTTTTACAAATAAATGCAGGCCAAGTGGCCTTTCAAAAACCCAAACCTTGTGCAGCGAAGAATTAGTTGACTCAGTTGAAGTTCATCTCAGGGTCCCATACTAATCCACCTTAGCTTGCCTAAGGCTGGAGACGTCCCTGGAATTTTGTTTTATGTAATTACTGCATTTTGTCCAAACCACTAAAATTGATCATCACAGCCTCCAAAAGTTATTACACTTGTACATTGTATACCATCTATTTTTTAGTGTTCACAAATTTGGTACACGTGTAAACAATAATTACTTATTTTACACTTGCAGGTGTTTCAACTCATCGAAAATTCAAACAACGCAAACCTTCAATAATAACTTTTGGAATTTTCAAACATCAGTGTTGCATTTTATTAATATTTTCATTTATCATGGCCTTAAATAAATTTAATTTACTTTTTGTTTCCAAATGCATCCACCAATCACCCAAATTTAAATTTTCACCTAAATTCAATATTCACCTTAATTTTGATATTCGCATAAATCTAAATAGTAATTACCCACAATGGCAAAACCTAGCCATAACATTTTACGTTACTCAAACTGTATCAAGTGAAAATTAATAGCCTTACACAAAATCATTTTACATACCTAAGTTTCTACCAGAGAAAACAAAATGTTCAATTTTAAATCTGGCTGTCAAATACCACACCCAACCATGCGCCTGGATACGTCACAATCACAAAAAGGTGCAGGTGCGCTGGACCAGTGCGCGCACCGCACATAAAAAAACAAACAAATTAAAGTTATGTCCTGCTGTTGAATATGTTATAAAAATGAAATTTCCGATGTTATGGCAAAATCACTGCTGTCACAAATTTGCGTTTTGCTGAAGACGTGAAAACCATGAAAGATTTATTAGCTTTTCAGACGTTACTTGTAACAGGATTTCTGATGATCTAAATTAATGATGGTGCGCATACAGAATAAGAATTCAAGCTTGACAGCAAATTGTTTTTCAAACTCATCTGTTGGAGAAGTGTGAGTGATTAATGCTCATAAATGATTAGCACAGCAAAGCTATTGATGTTTCTTTTTTAACGCACTTGAGACACATTGCTATACCGCCTTTCATAATCAAGGAAACAGAATTAAACAACGCTTTTCCAATGTTAAGGAACTTCAAGTGAAATCTCAGTCGGTTTATGTTCTCGTGTATGTCGAGTAGGTGTGACTGAGGGTAATAAAATTTCCAGTTACATGAGAAGTAAACAGAAAGCGGCGAAAATGAAAAATAAATAAATATTTAAACCATAAAGTGGAATGTTTAAATTTTGAAGTGTCGTCACTGTCTATAAATCTGCCTGGTTATCATAGTTTATGATTTTTTCTCCATGTGGACTTTTCAGATATTTTGTTTTGTTTTGCATTTTGTTTACGTAGAATAAATTGAAGTAGTAATGAACCATACACAGCTTCGACTATCAAGTTTTTCTGAAGATTGAAATTTTATTTTTATGGAGTATTCTTATCTTCACTAAAGGCTAGTGTCCTGCTCTTCCGTCCTTTATCGTGGTTGATAATTTACAACCTTTACTAAGAAAAAATAAAAAAATATCGAAGCACACTGAGAAAGTCTTTCGATCCTGATTAAACTCCGCATTCAAATACCTCTCAGGGTCGAATATGCAAATGATTAAAAAATAAAGACCAATGACGAAATAGTGGCCCGACTCAGCGCATGGGAACAACGCATCGAGGAGGGAATATCAAGAGCAAAGCTCACACGCAAGGACAATGGTGATTGCGGTTGCATTAACCTCCACGGACTGTGAGGATGCCTCGACGTCGGATCCGTGCACAATACGAGCAACTGAGCGAGTTTGAGACAGAAAGTATAATTGTGCTGTGAGAGGCCGGTTGGTCAAGTCGCCGTATCACCAGGCATTCGGTCGGAACGACGCGGCAATCAAAGAAAGTTGGCTCCGATGGGTCGAGGAGGGCACAAATCACAGCGGCACGTGTGCCGTGGAGGGCCGAGAGTAACAACAGAACGCGAGAATCAAGCGATTGTGACCGAATTCGTTGCGCTCAACCATCCGTGGCCACGTTGCGTCGTCTACTGGTACCTGGTATGGAGGTGGACATGTGAACAGTTGACAGACGATTTGTTGCACGGGAACTACATTCGAGGAGCACCCCCCCTCTCTCTCTCCGCTGCCTACCACTGGCCAGCAAGCATCGCCGGCACTGGTTGCAGTGGTGTAGAGCCCGATCAACGTGGAATAGCATCCAGTGGCGTCGCGCTGTCTTCAGTGATGAGTTTACGGTTTGCACTAGGCACCGATGACCATCAGGGCATACGTGTCTGGAGACGAGCCAGCTATCGCACGGATCCTGCCTTTACCGTGGAAAGGCACACTGCTTGCACACCCAGATGGACTGTCTGGGGAGCCATTTCCTTCGATAGCCGGACAACCTCGGTAGTCCTTCGTACCACCCTCACAGCTCAAAGGTACATCGACGACATTCTACGATCTGATGTGTGGCCGTTCCTGTCGCAGCATCACCGAGCAAGTTTTTAATAGGATAATGCCCTGCCACACACGGCACGGCTCTCCCAGGCCTGCCTCCGTAATGTCGACACCCTTCCATGACCAGACCGATCACCCGATCTCTCACCGTTCGAACAGGTTTGGGACATGATGGGACGCCACCGATGCCCATACCGGAATGTCGGCGAACTAGCCCGTAATTCGGATACCCTCTGGCATGCCAGAACAATATCTGTGAACTGTGTACGTCCATGCCACGTCGAGTAACATCTTGTATCCGAGCCAGAGGTGGGGCTACAACGTACTGATTTGTTCCACTCGTGCAGCTGTTTTATCCGAATAAATGTCCCAACTGCTCTGGAATTACAATAATTTCTTTTCCTATACATGTACATTGCATATACCAATTTTCTTCATGATTGGATTCCTTCTAGGCGCTTCGTTTTGTTATGTTTTATTTTATTTTATTTTAATTTATTTTATTAATCTATCTATCTATCTATCTATCTATCTATCTATCTATCTATCTATCTATCTATCTATCTATCTATCTATCTATTTATTTATTTTTGGCAAAGAGTGTATTTACCTAGAGATTTTAACACAGAAGATTCTTTACGAAAGAATAATATTTTTGTCCTTACTCTGCTAGTTGCATATACACTGATGCTCAAAATTAAAGGGTAATATACGAAAACGATATAGCTGCCGATTTATGTAAAATAATACAATGAAAAAATAATCCAGTGATACAATGAAAACTGGCGAACATGCAAATTTCACTAAGCGAAAGACTATCCTGCATTTATTTCTGCCGCAGATAAACCGGATTGTGCAAATTAGGATTGCATTAAAAAGACGCGCTTGAATTTGTTCATGGCAACTCTTGCTTTACTTGAGGCATGTCAAGCTGACGAAGACATCCCATGGTTGATTTTAAGCGGTGGAGGGCGATTGCTAGGATCATAGAGGGGGAAAGGCACAAGTTCAATTCTCGTTTTTTTACCAGCGCTCCGGTGGTAGGACATAAAACTGCGTTAGCGTCCGTCTCGTGATACGATACTAATGGCAACATAAGTAGCATTGCGGAAAATGTTGTCTTGAAAAAAAGCTACACTTCCACGGCTACGTTACGGCGCATTAGTTCCATGTCCGTCCACTGGCACGCTGTTCTGTTGAAATCGTCAGGCCAACCTTGGGTCAACCTGTTTCCATTTGCCTGTATGGGAGATTTATTTACCGCTGGGTCTGCTCCTCTGTGGATAGGATGGAGGCAGGTCAGTTCAGACGGAAGTTTCCACGCCAAGAATATTCTATAAAATACCCGGCCAAGACTCCGGTCCGGAGACAGTTTCAGCACAAAGGTGATGTTCGTGGTCCAGCAGAATAAGACGGTCCCACAGCCCCAATAGCTATACAGACGATCGCGGAATGAGTCTGACTGCCCATTAGACAGAGCGTTGTCCGCTACGCAACTCTTCAGATTTCTCAGCAATACAGGAACGAGGCTGTCAAGGTACATTGCTTCTAGAAGGCTTTGTGATCCGTGTCTTTATTATGTAAGGAGGCCAATTACACCGAACAACAAATTTGAACTTTTTTTCTTGCCTGTGACCCACTACAGAAGTGAAGTACGTGTCAAGACAAAAAATTTGTAGCGATACGTTCCGTCGGTGAAGTTTAGTCGCTTAGAACAAATGACTCCGGGGCGAGGAGGCGCGGTTTCGATCTTCGTTACTGAAAAATTCGTGAATTTCACATGTCCCAAAACGAAAGTAGGTGATTGTGACTTTAGTGCCAGGCTGAAGAAGATGCCACCTTTGTAGCCAAGAACCTAATAGTTCAGCTTTGTTTTTTGTTAGGTTCAGGTCTCTCACTAGGTCGTTCAGCTCGTACTGTGAAATTAAATGTGACTCTTCCGATTCAGGGAAGTATTCGCGATCAGTAGAATAGAATGGTCCAGCTTCAGAAGAGAAGTTTGATGTGCCGTCATTGAGGGTCCATTTTCCCGGCGGTTTGGGAATCTGTAGGGAATAATCGTGCTTAACAGGTCTCATGAGTGAAGGCAAATTCGAGTACTATGGTGTGTTTATTTTTCGAGGAAAAGCCAGATGTGTTAGCTAAACAGAAGTAGCAGTCGGAAAAATGGTCCTTTGGTTCTCTCCAAATCATTGGAATAACAAATGCATTGAAGGGTGCGTGCCGTTTTAGCCTCTTAAATATCGTGAACATTTGCTGCAACATACATGAGACACCAAAATCTTATCTTGATCACCAAGTTTGCAACCAAAGTAACACTCATATTCATTCTTAATCACAGGAAAAATCACTTTACTTTGGTCTTTCGAAGTAAATTCACCGCACAATTAACAAAAGAGATTCCTAGCGTTTACACATAGGCGCTTCCGCGACATTGTATATTTACGTAAGAGTGGTACGCAAAATGTTCCGAATAGCTCCACGAAGAAAGAGAAGAAACTCCGTTTAGTTCTCACAAATAAAACAAGTGCAAGCTCTGACCGACAGGAAATGAATTATACAATGGGATGAGTGCATTCAACCTTTAGACGAATACCAGGGGTATCAACCAAACGTGCGCGCCAGATGTTCCAGCCTTTCACAGCAGCGTTAAATGCTAGGGGAAAAATGAATTCATTTCCGCTTTTAGCACATACTAAAACGCAATATTTGCAATGTTTTGAGTCCGGACAAATTTCAGTGTTGTACAGTTTTATTTGTATCCCTCTACCTTCTGCCGCCCAGAGAGCTCATTTAACGTGAAGTAGCATTCTCAGATTACAAGTAAACAAAAAGTTCATATATTCAATACATATGCGTGTTTTTTTTTGTTTTTTTTTTCATTTTGGGTTCTTGTCACTGAAGAAAAAATACATTGCTCAGATCTGATTGAAAATTTATATTTTTGCGATTAAGAACCATACATATTTTTTAGTCAAAAATGCTGTTAGGGGCTGCCAAGGTAGTCTTTGACTAGGTCTCCGAAGTCAATCTTTGCCTAAAGCGGCCGAAGTACTAAGGCTAGGCCTCGCTCTGCACTTGGTTCGGTTGCAGCGAGGAGCAGCATTATTTACTGTAGCTTTGTCCGCAAGTAAAAGAAAATACCAACCCAGGGAATTTATTTGCACGTCGCACTTGATACAAATTTCGGTGTGTTACACTGAGAAAGGAAATCTGTCGAACTTCACCTGGAAGATCACGGAGCTGATCTTTTAGTATATCCAATTTTTATTCATCCATCGCTGACATAGCGAACACGGGGAAAGGTGGGGGGGGGGGGGGGGGGGGCAGGCAGCCGAGCATGACTTCAATGCCTTTACGCTTCCTTGGAATGACTGCTAGTGTTTGCTACGGGTGGTCGCTGGATAGACCATGCTTCGCAAGCATGGGAAAACTCATTTCGGTCTCCACACACTTTTTTATGTTGCTTTCACATTCTCTAACACACACAAAATTCCGCAACGTTTTTAAATTGAAATAAACTTCTTTCTCCCATCACCCTCTCTGCCAAGGCATCAGACTGGACATTTTTTATATACGTATATGTATGTTTATTATCATTTTCTTATTCTTGTAATGTCCTTACCGAGAATTCCCACGAAATGGAAAATCATGAAAGCAGAACTACGTTTCATGAAAGAAAGCGGCGGAGTTGTTAGAACAGTTTGGTGGAAGTCTCTATTCTGTTTTATGTACCTGCACACGCTTTGGTACTTAACTTACCCGAAGTACTCGACAACAGACATTTTAGGTTCAGATAGCTAAAGTGCGTAAATTTGGTCAAATGCGACTAGTGCCTTATAAACCTCGAAATTGTGAAGAAATGTTTTCTAGTGATCCGTTAACATTTTTCTCATTGTATAATAGCCCGTGCAGCAGCAGTGGCGTAGCTATCACAACGTGCCCCCCCCCCGCAAGATTATCATCAGCACCCCTAAGCACAGTAATTCCCAGGATTTCGAACACGAGGGAGGATGCATTTTTCGTGGTGTGCGGTAGTTGGGGGGAAGGTTGTAGGGAGTCAGGAAGAGTATCTGCAAAAGTAATGGTGGTACCTATAGAGCCCTGTAGTTTTAACTTTTTAAGTAATAGATTTAGCAATATGTGCAATTGCTTTGTCCAGAACTAAAATAAATCACCTGAAGAAATCACCCTCTTACACAAGGTAGATCTGCGGCTGCTGTGAATACATGTGGACGCCTGTCGTGCACGCAATCCTCGGTAACTGGCTGTTTTCCCACATCCTTCACCTGGGAATCCCACTGTGGCCTCGCACTTTTCCTCAGCAGCGGAGAGAGAGAGGGCGATTGTAGAGCCATCGTATTATTTACAACCCATTGCAGATCAATCGTATTACAACCCGAAGTCAAAGAGTCGAACACTTTCAATCTGTATGACATTCAGTGTTTTAAAAGTGTAACTAGGCATTTATTTAGGCAAATCTAAATATGTCTTAAAGCAAAATATGACTCTTTGGGTTAATTATTGTGCGTGTTCGAATTTTTTCATAAAACTATAACTTGCAGCTGCAGTACGTCCCTTCCTTGCCTACGCCCCCCACCCCCGCAACTGCGGGGGCTGCGGGTGTGGGGTAGTTACGCCACTGCCGTGCAGTATACTTAATAATACAGCGAAAACATTCAGTGGTCAAAGCCGGCTTTGTAAGACGTGCCATGACACCGGGCGCCAAGTTCAGAGAACGCAGAGCTGAACTTTTTTACTTATGTGTGTGTGTGCGTGCGCGAGCGCGCACACGCACACACACATAAGTAAAAAAGTTATATATATATATATAGTAAAAGCACATAGTTAAAAAGTTATATATATACATGCTATTAAAAAGAGACAATTGCAATACGTGACATCTAGCGGACCTGGTGCAAACCAGTAACTAATTTAATAATAACTGTTTGCAGAAGCCTCTACAAATGGTTACTAGATGGCGCTCTGCAATTAAGTTTTCGGCGTATCAACTGTATATTGTTGTGATTAAGTGAAGTGAAGTTTTTCTTCTCGTATGTATTTTAAAAAATGGCCCGGTTTTTACTAAACAGTAATAAGCGATGTGAAAGTGAAAATAAAGAGGGCACACCGTCAAATAGTGGCAAGAGTGTGAAGAAGCGCAAATATCAAAAATGCTCGTATGATGGCAGCTATTTAGACTTTGGTTTTACGTCGACAGTGAAGAGAGGCCGCAGTGTGTACTGTGTATGAAAGTTTTGGCGCCAGAGTGCATGCTACCAAGTAAGTTGAAACGCCATTTAGAAACCAATTAATTATCCCAGCATGCTTAGTAAATCTCGTGATTGCTTTACGAGAAAGTTACAAGAGTTAAATCAACAAAAAGATAGTTTTTATAAGCAGGCATTAATACCAAGCAATGCTTTGCTAGCCTCTTGAGGTGACACATAAAATCGCAAAATGTAAGAAGCCTCATACCACTGTAGAAGAACTCATTCTACCGGCTACTGTATATATTGTGAACATTATGATCAGTGAGTCTGCTGAGAAGCTGCTTTCAAATATGCCTTTGTCCAATAACACCATCAGTCGCAGAATACAGCACATAGCGGAGGACTTCAATGATCAATTAATTGAAAAAATGAAAGGTAATGAATTTGGGTTGCAGCTGGATGAGGCCACAGATAATAATAATGATTCTCACTTGATTTGCTACGTACGGTTTATAGATGGTAATAACATTGTAGAAAAATTTCTTTTTTGAAAAAGTATCACTGGTAGTGCTAAGGCTTAAGACTTGTTCGAGATCCTTGATACTTTTACATCCGAAAATAATTTGGAGTGGACTAAGTACGTTGGTGTCTGTATTGATGGTGCTCGTTCTATGTTCCGCTGTTATGGAGGATTGCAGGCACATATTCGAAGCAAAGCCCCTGATGCGCTGTGGACCCATTGCGTTATTCACAGGGAAGCACTCGCGTCAAAATATCTGAGTCCGACATTGAACCAGGTCATAGAATTTGTAGTGAATGCTGTTAACTTTATGAAAACTCGGCCGTTGAAGACAAGGTTTTTCAATAAATTATGTAAGGATATGGGATCCAAGCACACGTCTTTGTTGTACTGCAGCACTTCGCGATGGCATTCTCGTGGTAATGTTTTGTCTCGTACCTTTGAACTACGACAGGAAATTAATTTTTTTCTTAAAGGGGAAGACCACAAGTATACCAAAAATTTTGTGAATGAAGATTTTTTGGTGAAACTAGCATACTTATATGATATTTTTGAAAAAGATGAATGCTCTGAATCTCTCCCTGCAGGGAAGCAACATGCACCTTTTAAAGTCGACTGAGAAAATTTCGGCTTATATAAAAAAAACTAAAGCTATGGAAAAGAAAAATGAATGAAAACGCAGGTAAAGAATGCTTCCCCTTGTTGCAACAGTTTCTGACCTCCAATGGAGTTGATTTCTCTCGAGGCATGAAACCCATTTTTGAAGAACACTTATCACAGCTTATCACCTGGCTTGAGAATTATTTTCAAAATTATAATATCGATAAATTTGTATGGATTCAAGATCCATTTCATGCCACTGCTGCATCCGAATTTACTGCTGCAGAAGAAGAGAATCTTATTGAGTTGTCTTGCGACAATACGTTGAAAACAAAATTTAGCAGCATGGAGTTCCCTGAATTTTGGATATCAGTAAAAGATGAATATCCCCTCCTGAGTGGTAAAGCTCAGAGAATTTTAATTCCATTTGCGACTTCTTATTTGTGCAAAGCTGGGTTTTCGACGGTCGCTGTGATAAAAACGGGTTTTCGGCGGTCGCTGTGATAAAAACTAAGTATCGTGCGAAAATCATTGTGGAGAAGGAAATGAGGGTGGCTGTGTCCAGTTTGATTCCAAGATTTGAGAAAATGTACGGTGATCAACAGGCTCATCCATCCCACTAATTATAATTAGTTGAATTTTTTTAATTACATTTTTTTGTGATCTTCAATACCTGTTTTATTTATTTTTACCTAAGTGTACTTGTTAGAATTTGATATAGGCAAAGTGTACTTCTTAGAATTTGACATAGAGCACCTTGGAAAAACCTGGATTCAGCAAGGGCGCCGAGTATTGAAAAAGTTTGGGAACCACTGCCCTAAAATGACACTGAAAGGGAAGGTACGTGAAACCTATCGCCGCGACTAAAAGTAGTTCCCAACATTTTCCGTAAAAACCAACGCATTTATTGCCCAGAATCATACTTTATATTCTCCTAGCTTTTACTTATAAGTACATATAGTTATTTTAGACAAATCTAAAAATGATCTATTTTCAGAAATTAAGTTTTAAAATGAGACCAACACACGCATGCGTAGATATTCAGTGTTTGGGAGACAAGGATGCCAATGAGTTGATGGGGGAAGTGATTTACAGCTGCTAACAGCAGGACACAGTGGAGAGTGACGCGGATAAACATAACTGTCGGCCGTCCCCGAAGGCTTAGTGAGTGCGTAGGCTCTTGTACCTTAAACTGCCGTGTCATCTTAGGGTGAATCGAAGTATAGTGGGAATTGCATATCAGGGCATATGGCAGGAAGTTACGCCGTTTCCATTGAACTACATGTTTCCTATTTCTGTAGTACAAACCATAGCCTGGAAGGGCCGGTGTAAAAAGGTTGCCAACTTGTAGGTAGCAGGAAATCACCTAAAGTATCGTTGCACTAAAAAGGATCTTCGCCCTAAAGGTAACAGACCGAGTCCATACCATAATACGCAGTTCCAGGCCAACACATTTAATCTTTCAGATTTCACTGCTTACATTATTAGCTCAAATGAGTAACATTGACCCACATCCTATTCGGACCCATCCAATGTGTAGAGGACTTGTTTCTCCGTATCATCTTCCGTTGCTCAATGATACAAATATTGTGGGCAAGATACAACTGTTGACGTGCATTTCTCCTATACTTGGATTTTATAAACCTGTGAACAGTAGCCATATAAACTAGCGAACGTATTAGCATCTACACTGCTGGCCACCCAAAATGCAAAACCAAAAAGGAAGCATCCGATTGGCCTGAAATTCGCAGCATGCGTCGCCAGCGAGAGGACATGCAAACGATTAGCATTGCAGTGCATATGTAAATCATGTGCGCCCGACACGCCACCGAGAAGCACTATAAGAAGGGTGCAGAGAAGGCGAGGTGTAAGTAGTGGAAGTGTGTTGTGCTGCCGGACCTGTGCGTGGGAAGTTTCCTAATGCCTCGTCGAAGAATACGGCAGAGATTCCGGCACGTTCCAGAGTTCAACAGAGGACGAATAGTGGCTTATCACCACAGCTGTTTATCGTACCGAGACATCGGCGCCCGTGTGGGACGACATCCAGCCACAGTGAGGCGAGTATGGATTCGGTGGGTGCAGGAGATACGGACGGACCGAAGTGAGCGATTGCCGCAGCCGCGGCACACCTCCGAACGAGAGGACCGGCTTATTGTGCGGCGGGCATTGACGGCTCGCACCGCCAGTATCACGAACGTTAGCGCAGGAATTAGGGTGTGTTGGGCAACAACCTGTGTCATCACGTACCGTTCGACGTCGTCTTCAGGAGCGGGGACTTATCGCACGGCGCCCATTGCTCCGATTACCATTGGCGTTACACCACCGGCGAGTGCGGCGGCAGTGGGCCGTTGAACGCCGCACCTGGACTACGGAATGGCACGATATTGTCTTCTCCGACGAATCCCGCTTCTGCCTGCAACACCACGATGGTCGGATCCGCGTGTGGCGGCACCGCGGCGAGAGACTGTATGACGCCTGCATTATGCATCGCCATACCGGTCCGTCGGACCGACAAACCCCAAAGCCCACATCCAAAGCCTCTTTCGTTCGATGCCGCGGCGTGTAGCGGCCGTTATTGCCAGCCATGGGGGCCACACGAACTATTGATGTCTGCGTGTTTCGCAAGTCGCACAGGCCTGTAAGCTCAATCGTTTCATCTTTGTATCTGTTGTTATGTGTCCAGTAAATCTAGCGTTTCTATCTCGTGTCCTTCTTGGTGTTGCATTTTGGGTGGCCAGCAGTGTATATCTAAATGTTTGCGATGATGAAATCTGAGACTTCTCGTGCTCTGATATCTTTTAATGATTTCCCCTATTATATGTAGCACTCACTCTATCATCTTTTTGTCCCCCACCCCCAGCAAACGCTGACTTTGTGGAGTTCTTAACATTGCAGTGACCACTTGCTCGGATGGCATCGAACAATCAAATATCTTTGAAAATCCTAAACTCTCTGCTGAAAGACATGTACAGAAGATTACCACCGGCATCTGTGTACTAGGCAGCAACGTTAACGTCCCTGTACAAGCACAACTCTCAACGCATTAAAAGAGGAAAAACTTGTTTCTAAATAGCTAATGTTCATTCTTGAGGAAGCGGGTGATCAGCTAATAAAAGTAGCTATTCTTGAAGCATTTCCTACGTATGACTGATCACATTGGTTCTTGTCTCTCTAATTTTCGCTACTCTATTACCTGGTACTTTGAATCATTCATAATTGCATTTGGGTGATCATCCAGGACTTGATTAATGCTGAGTTTCTTCTTAAAAACACAGTCCGCTACCCTTCCGCCTTTTTGCAATCTTTTTCTATTGACAAGTTTCCAGATTTCTAACTAGAGTTATTTTGTGAAAGACAATAAAAAGTGAACTCCGTTTATTAGGTGTATAAAATAAAGTTATAGAGTTATATTTGTTATAGAGTTATTTTGATTTAATTTCCGCCAGTATAGAAACTATTGCTTTAATACTTTGCTCCAAACATTAAAATAATATCTTTTTAGACATGAAAATGGCGTTATCATTCAGCCACAGTTCTGCCGTTCTCTAGTTGGTCCTGCTATACACAACACTCCTCATCGCCACTCACTGCGACTGTTTTGCCGCATGACGATACGTAAGGACTTGCTTTTTTCTTTTCTGTACATCCTAAGAATACCATTGTTTGTGACTTTAAGTACTGTACCGCAAAAAAGTTGTAGACATTATGACTGAGACACCTGAATCTTTCTTAATGTATACAACCTGGAAAACATAGTGCAACCGACCTCAGTTATACAGCGACTTGTATATGCATTAGTGAAATTTGAAATCTGGTAAATCTTTGCGTGCGGAGGAGGGAGGGGAGTTTTCAGGGGACTCGTTCGATTTAGCTTGATCTTAACTTTTATCGGTACAAGCGATCTGGGTATAAACAATTTTTCATAACTATGTGTACTCAGTCACTCGAGTAGCTCCATGTTACAGTTCCGTAAATCCATGAAAAAAATACAAAAACGAAACAAAACGTAAAAAAACTATTAGTACAAGCTGTTTGTGAATTTCTACGTACAAGTACGTATACGTGCGCTATTCTTGTTATCGCATTGTGACGTATTACAGAGGTGAAAACATATGTCAAAACGACAAATCTGCAGCGAGACATTCTGTCAGTGTAGCTCAGTTGGGAGAGCGACTTACTCCTGAGTGAGGAGACACAAGTTCGATACCCGTCGCGGACGAACTTGTGTTTTTACATCGGCGCCCGATTGTGGAAAACGGGTCCACTGGCCGTTGGGTTCTTCGAGAAATGTGTGATGTTTGTTCCACACATTGTTTGTAATTAATGAAAAAATCCTACTTCGCTTCAAAGACAGAAAAAAAAAAAATTAAGAGGGAGATGACGTGACGTACTACAGAGGTGAAAACATGTGTTAATACAACAAATCTGCAGCGAAACATTCTGTACGCGTAGCTCATTGGGGGAGCGACTTACTCCGCAGTGAGGGCGACATGGATTCGATGCCCGTCGGGGACAAACTTGTTTTCAACTTAATATGTGCTACATACACTGGCGAAAAAAAAAATCCCAACACCAAGAAGGGGTTGTGTTAGATAAACGACAGTTCGTAGGCGGTGAGAGAACATCTGTAAGATGACGTCTATGCAAATTTCGCGCTCGGCACTTACGTGTGGCGCTGGTAGCGCCCCTCGGAACATGCAAAGCAGGTTTGCTGTAAATACGCGCTGTAACGTTCGTGAGCGTTAGTTATCGTTGAGATTCGACGTAGGGTGTTGATGTTAGTCAAGAATGCCTTTAAGAAGACGAAGAAGCCATTATCAACAGCTCACGGAATTTGAACAAGGTCGTGTAATAGGTCTACGAGAAGGTGGCTTTTCTTTCCGCAATATTGCAGAACGACTTGGCAGGAATGTAGCCACTGTGCATGATTGTTGGCAGCGGTGGTCACGGGAAGGTACTGCCTCAAGAAAACCGGGTTCCGGCCGGCCACGTGGCACTACTGAGAGGGAAGACCGCCGTGTACGACGTATGGCCGTGGCGCATCGTACCGCGTCTGCGGCAGCAATTCGAGCGGCAGTTGCCACCACAGTGACACAACGAACTGTTACACATCGGTTACTTGAAGGACAGCTCCGAGCCAGATGCCCTGTAGCGTGCATTCCATTTACTCCAAATCACTGCCGTTTGCGACGTCAGTGGTGTCAAGCTAGAGCTCATTTTGGGACGGAGTGGAGATCTGTTGTGTTTTCTGATGAAAGACGGTTCTGCCTGGGTGCCAGTGATGGCCGTGTATTGGTTAGAAGGAGGCCAGGTGAGCGCCTGCAACCAACCTGTCTGCGGCCGAGACACACTGGACCTACACCTGAAGTTATGGTCTGGGGAGCAATTTCTTATGACAGTAGGAGCACTCTCGTGGTTATCCCACGCACTCTGACGGCACAGTTGTACGTCGGTCGGGTGATTCAACCTGTTGTGCTGCCATTCATGAACAGCATTCCAGGGGGTGTTTTCCAACAGGATAACGCTCGCCCGCATACCGCTGTTGTAACCCAACATGCTCTACAGAGTGTCGACATGTTGCTGGGTCCTGCTGGATCACCAGATCTTTCACCAATCGAGCACGTATGGGACATCATTGGACCACAACTCCAGCGTCACCCCATACCAGCATTAACCGTCCCTGTATTGACCGACCAAGTGCAACAGGCACGGAACTCCATCCCACAAACTGACATCCAGCACCTGTACGACACAATGCAGGAACGTTTGCGTGCTTGCATTCAACATTCTAGCGGTTACACCGGTTATTAATGTACCAGCATTTCACATTTAAAATGGCTCTTCTCGCGCTTACAATAAGCTGTGATCTTGAAACCTTAATCGATTAAATATGTTACCTACACAAATGTATTGCCGCAATTTCATTCCTCTACAACTATTTTTTCGTGGTGTTGGGATTTTTTTCCGTCAGTGTATTAAGTTGCTTTGCGTATCTACCCAAGCGTTCTCCAATACTGCGTGTCCTTCGTACGTGTATCTCTGCATCGTAACTGATTGTGTGCGTGAACTCGCGTTTCTCAGAACTTATTTTGCGAAACTTTATTAATTCTCCACTTACGGTATGTTTTAGTTAGGCAAGAGTTGAAAATATTGACGATCCTCTTCTACTGTTTCACCTCCTGATCCTCTTTTGCTCTTTCACTTCCTATCCTATTACATTACGACTTTTTTTCACCTTCTCATCGTCTTTTACTGTTTTACTTTCTAATCTCTCTCTCTCTCTCACTTTGGCAGCAGCGCAATGTGGTAGAAGAACCGTCTCTCGAACCTACAAGTCCATTCATTGAAGCCAGCTAAGCTAACACTAAGATTGAGATATGTGGGAGGTAAATTTTGTATTCGTTACTGTGTCTAATCATTCTTCGATTGAAGTTACCACACTAAGAAGTGTTTTATATTATTGCATAGATGTTCGGCATTTACTTTGAGTTATATTTTTAGAACATATGGCTACGTCCTTGAACTCTGGTATAGATTCTATCTGGGTGCAATATGTGCTTAGTAACTTTTGGCTTCTCGTAAAACTTTTAAGGAATAAATGCCAGCTGAAGATAAAGATTGAAAACCAAAAGTTTTGAAATGCACAAAGATGGAAAACAAAAGATGAATATCTATTTAGAAGGAAATAGACAATCGACTAAATCAAGTAGAGGAATTCCCTTACTGGCAGCTGCATAATATCAAATGGAAAAAAAAGAATAGGGTGTGAAATCAAGAATAGCACATGCAAAGCAAGCTTTCATGAAAAAAAAAGGGAATTCCTAAAATCTAAAAATGTCTTCTTCAAAATACAAAAAAAAAAGCAATTTCTTTACGATCCTCGTTTGTAGTTTTCCTCTTTACAAATCAGAAACCTGGACACTTCTGAAATCAGAGAAAACAAAACTTGAATCATTTGTGACCTGCGCCGAATGTTCAGAGTTCCATGGATTGACCAATGAGAAAGTAGATTCCGGTTAATTGGGACACATCGGAGCTAGAACACATTGACCGAATTAGGCGGCTGCCCCAATTATACGAAGCTTTATCCCAAAGAGCTAATTTGGGATGTTCTTCAAGAATTGTCTCAAATAAGCGGCTGCTCCATTTAACCGGAACCTACTGTAATAGAAAAAAGTGGAGGTTCTAAGGCGCATTCTACAAGCAATAAACAGAGGAAGAATTCTAATGATAGAGCACCCACTGAGAAGTTCAAACTGGTACACTAACCTGATTGAGGGGATGTTGGAGGAAAGATCGGGATGCACATCATACGAGAAATAAAATATGGAAAAACCTATTCTACTATGAAGCATCTGACCTTGATAGAGGAGTCTGCTTTGAGCTTTTTATACTGTGCGTGCGCACCAACCTTCGGCAGCAAAGGTTCCAGCAATTTAACATTTAGTTAAGCGGAAGTGTATCTGTACATAAATCAGCCAGTATTGTGCGTATGTGTAAATGTTACTTTCTGGTTTTGCATCGTGGTTTGAATTGTAAATCAACTTCAAAGTTGAGATTTTTCTTTTTTTCCCCCTTAATTCCTGTGTGCTACTAAAGTACGGTGCTTAAGTCGAAACACGAAAAAAAAAATTCATTTGAAATATCTTTGCTCCCTAATGACATTAATTTCTTTATTGGAAATTACTCCAAAACTTCCGATAGTAACACGAAAAAACAATAAAACGTCAAATTTTGCTATGTGCAATTGTCCGTGAACATCTATTGAACCCTGAATCATCATAAACTGTTTTTAACGTAAGTATTGATGCAAAATAATAATGATCCACTTTTTATGATTAGTAAAGAACGCCTTTACTTTTACTGGAAAAGACATATTGAACCATTTTCTAGGTTACAGATGATTTTCAAAACCATACAATTATTGAACAAATTAAGACGTACTTCGTACAATATATGTAAGCTTGTTATTTTGCGAGGCAAAACGTATTAATTTATTGTGAGAACTGATGGTCACCTTCGAGAACGGAAGATACATATCAGACTGAAATCAGTAATAATGATATGAATGAATATGTATGAGTATGTATAAATGATACATATGAGACTGAAATCAGTAATAATGATATTAATGAATTTATTAAGAAAACGAAGCTGTGCAAGTGCGTTTGACTGTTGAGCAAACTTCTGTGTCAGATTTTATACTCTGGACCAGTTACGGTCACACGACAACAACGCGGGGAAATGTCGGCTATGTAAATTAGCTGTATACGTTACACAAAAAACGTTTCAAAACTTATTTGTACGCCTAATATTAAGAAAACAGCGGACTGCAAATCAAGTGTTCGAAAAACACTAGTTACTTGAAAAACACTAGGCAAAAAAGCTTTGCTCCCATCTGGAATGAATCCTGGCGACGCTCATGATGGCAAACTAAGCTGACGAAATTCCCAATGGAATTATACAGCATAGAGGAATAATTATTATCATTCTTCTCATTTTGTAATGATTTAATACAGCAAGTCATTATTCGGAAACAGGTGTCTCAAAACTTGTGGAAGATTATTTAAAAAAATGACCTGTATCTGAGCAAAATACGGGATGATCTGGGATGACAAGAATATTTATTACGGTGGGTAAGCTAAACTTAAGTATGAATATATTAAATATATTCTCTGTGATTCTTACAGCAGTAGAAGAAATGGAATTTTACATTCATTATCCTAATCTGCTAATGCAACATTCAAAACGTTAGTACAATTCATGGCCAACGAAATATGATTCAGTCCGTGCTGGGCAAAAATGATTCATGTCTCAGCCATATACAGATCGCTAAACCTACCTATCAGAAGTATTATCATATATCATTTCAGTAAGCAAAAATTACATATGAGATTTCGGATGTAAAAACACAAGAAAAAAATGGGAGGGGACGAGAAGTATTTGGAAATATTTTCCTTTTAGGCTTATTAACAGTACATCACCAGGTATTGGTCATCAAAAATCTGCTCCCGATTGTTGAACTTGGACTCAGGAAAGCTACCAAAATCAAGAGACAGTTTTAAGTCGCACGAAAGATATCATTGTTACAGGAAACAGAGACAAATTATCAGACACATCAGCCACGCATTAAGGTGGGTAAACTCCGCGAGAACCTATTAGGGAGTGAAAATCAAATCACTTTAGAGGTGAAATCATCAATGAACTGAAACATGTCCAAAGCTTGGAAGTTGCTGACACCTCTTCTGTGTTTCATTCCAGAACTTATCTGACTGCTGGTAGCGCAGTTGTAGAACGTTTTCAAACGAATATCAACGTGATGAAACTTATTCCTCTATAATCAAATTTTCTTCTTTTCGGAGCTATTTTAAATCAGAAGCAGACAAGACAGCCACTATTTCAAAGAAGAAAATCGGCTGAGATATAAATAATTCATAATCATTCTCTAATTTCAGTTTCCCAAAATGTCCATACCTCAACATTGGCAATATAAGAACAATCATTTTCAAAATCATTTTCAAAATCACCTGAGAGGCACATGTCAACAGAACAGAAAGATTACCTGGACTTAAAATTTGAGCAATGGAAATTAAGGGAATATAAAAGTGAGGTCATGAGAAAGTTGTGAAAAAAAGCTTTCAGAAATGAAGGAAGAAATTTCGGAACACAGCACGTAACGCTGAGATGTGCTATTTTTTTTATTTAAAAGTGAAAATCCATTGAATTCATTGTACCACTATTTTAATGTACCGATGCAAAAAGTTCCTAGTGGGTCCATATTAAGTAGATGTCGTGCCAGAACAAAGATCATGTGTTATAACGAAGTAAATTTCTCCGTCATTTTTATCCACGCCGGGGTTCGAACTCGGGTTCCCTCATTCCGGAATAAGCCACTCTACCAACTGAGCTACTATTGCCTTTATGTCGCGTGTGCGTCCTTCGGGGCAGGCACGTCACATCCCCCTCCGCAAAGAGGGCCGGGGCATGGCTCACGGGTTAGCCGGGCCCATGTATCGTTGTAGGCAGCCATCCGCTGAAGAACGTGCACTTGAGAACTCCCAGTCAATCTGGTGTGTGGAATGCAACATCACACACTTTTTTTATTTTTCGAAGCGCTGGAGAAAAGATTCTCTTATTTTTCCTGGCTCGCGGTGTGGAAAGAACATCACACCATTGCGAGATCTTTAACGGCCGGGTCATCCAGGAAGTTCGGGCGCCATTATACCGAAGTAAATTTCTCCGTCATTTTTGTCCACGCCGGGGCTCGAACCCGAGCCCACTTATTCCGGAACAAGTCGCTCTACCAATTGAACTACGCAGACGTTCGTTCTCGCTGCTATTTGCCCTTATGTCGTGTGCGTCCTGCGGGGCAGGCACGTCACAGTGTCGTGTCAGAACAAAGATCATGTGTCGTGCCTGAACAAAGATCATGAAGATATGTCAATGGAGTGGCTTAAAACTTGGAATATAAGTATTGTTCATATAAGAACTTAACATTCGTGCTTTCTAAGTGACAATATGTTTTCTCCTCGTCTTATTCTAGACATCAGTGGGAGAAACTTTTGTGACTCACGTGGAGAGCAGAAAACTAAACACACAGGACAAAAAATTACATAATGTAAACTTTATTCTTTAATATGAAGTTATATCACCACCTGCTTTAATTACAGCTTTAATTTTGCTTGGCAAGCTATCAGTATGACTCACTATCACATGCGTATTGAGTTTATTCCACTCCATGCTCAAAAGATCCCTTAATTCCACCAAATTTGCAGGGTGTTGTTTTTTCTTCTTCACGTCCCGTTTTTAACATGTCCCAGATTTTTTTCAATCACATAGACCGAGTAAATTTGCACGCCAATTGAGATGTGGAACGTCTCTCTCGTGTTATTCACATTAATCCCGCGCAATTCTACTTCATGCACTGTTAAAATTTCAGTTCAACGTTTTACCATAGTAGGGTTCGATTGAGTGAGTTTGCCCCAAAATCGGTTATTACAAAATTAAGGAAGCAAACACTTGAGCAAATATTTGGTGAAATCATATTTTTTAGCGATCCAGGCACAAAAATTAGGTTCAACCTCTCAACCAATACCACGGCTGGAAATCATATGTAATGGCGGAGTTAGAGAATAGCCTCTCGGTCGGCAACCTCCGTGTTGTTCGTCGAAGTGTTAAGACAAAACGCACACATAAGCAGGAAACCGTGCGTGTAAATTCATTCAGCATCACAGTACGAAATATGTACAAGAAACCTTCACACACGTAACGCACTCGAAGAAACTCCGTAGTGATTTTTAAGAACTTTAATAAAAGTCATACGACTACACAATCCGTGAGATCTTTCGGGACATCTTGTTCCCATCTTCAGACAGATTGTCTCAGTCCCGTGCGTCCCCTATATATAAACACTGAAGTTACAGCAATGACGCATGTCACAAATAAGCATGCGCACACAGTTTTACTCCCCCTCCCAATGTTATCGGATTAGGTAGAGACCTGAAACATTACAAAATTAAAATAATTGTAAACACACGTACGTCACCCACTCAATTGAATGCCATCATTTTACAACACAGACACATACAAACACCAATCAAACACCTGCTACAGAATACACATACCACAAATTCGAACAATTCAAACTATAAAATTAAAACGTACAAAAAATCAAAAGTTAATATTGGTGTTGCGTACTGGAACAAGTTGTTTCCAGGGCTCCGGTATATCACAAGGGTAATTATCATTACACACGGAGTCCCTGTTAGCATAAATGCTCAAACTCTCAGCTAACAATAATGACTGAATGTCAGGTTATGACTACAGTATGACTCCAATCTGGATAATGTAATCCATCTCGAGTCAGGCGTGCTAATGCTGTGTTCCCTGTTCCATTCTTAACAGCATATTTATGTTCCAACAAACGAAATTGTAACGCACGCTTTGTGGAACTAATGTATTGTTTGGGTTGCACGGAATCGTCCACGGGTGGAATTGGTATACTATAAACACCATGACGTTCCTGTATACCTGCATTGTCCCTATCTTTCTTTATCAAAGTAAGGATATTTGTTGTTTTCACGCCAACATCCAAACCGAATCGTCTACATAAGTTCTTTATCACTGTCACTAAATCTTTTTTCGTTTGAAGGGTCTGTGCTCAAAATGTTCAGTGCACAAATGCGTGTATCTCAGGTTTTGAGATGATGATGCTGAAATTAGTATTTGAGAAATTTAGTGATTCTGCCATGTTCCTTTTTGTTGAAGTTTTCACATTTTGTCAATAAACACAGGAGGCTAGTTCCATCAGAGGCAGTTCAACGTTTTACGATAGTAGCCGACTAAACAGCGTTTGGTGCAGAATTGCATAGGCTTCCGATTTCTGGACTTAAGCATATAATTAAATAAGTTATATTCCTTTATCCTTGGCACTCTATAACAATAACAACTTCCAGTGAGTAGCAGTGAAAAGCAACATGACGTGCGATGACTGTCTTTTTTTCTTCTAGTAGAAAATTCTATTCCGAACTTTATTTGTAAATCTTGTTGTCCAACCTGGGTAACTATTTTTTTTATTTACCAGTCTAGGCCACTGATTCACATGCCCCGGGCATCTCGGGCATGGTATTTTTCAAGCCCTGATTCATATAAGAAAAATTATGCACAGTTCATAATTTCATACATATAGAATAATTAAAGCTTACATATTTCATTACTACTTTAGCAAAAACTTCTCATCACAAAAATTTTGATCTGTACAGAATTGATTCCATTGATCTAAAATTATGCAACTGCCAATGAATTGCAGAACTAATAGACTGGTTCATTTTCCCCCCGTAGAATCCAATAGCACATTTGTTGACACCTAAATGATTCCTGAGATTAGAGTGTATAAATCCATATTTAGAAAAAGCTTTCAACTCAAGCTGAGCTGGCAGGACTTGGCAGCAAAAGCATTGCTAGTTCAGCAAGTTTAGAGGCAGGCTCAGTTGTAAAGTCATTAAATTTAGAAATTCCACCAAATCATGGGATTCGTGGGGGGCAATTTGCCAGCTTCATATGCAATTAGCACAGTCAAACACCCAAATGGATGAATAAAGTCTGGATCTCTTCTTGAAATACTAGAACTTCTGTTTTATTTTTAGATTGACAATCTGTTTCCACACTAGTGTGTTGCAGTTACAGTGGCAAGCTATTTTGCGGATTTGTTATGGAGACAAACTTGGAATGCTATTTTGCTTGATTAAGAAAATATGTAAAGAAGATCATGCACTACTCTTTAGGTCCACCCCTCCCCAATAAGCTTCTGGAGGGGGCCCACAGAGGGGGAAAAGCCTTGAGATTAAGATCAAGTGATTCGAGGCGCTGGTATGCTCTCACTCCTGTAAAAAAATAAGGACTAAGGAGAACTAAATACTACCAAAAGATGAAAGAGATCATACATGACTCTAGTCCAAAAAAGGTCTCAAGCCCCTCCCCCCCCAATAAACTCCCTGAGGGGGCCCTTGGATGTGAAAAGTCTTGAAAATGAGATCAAGTGATCCAAAGTGCTCGTGTGTTCTCAATCTCCTGGAAAAACAAATAGAGCTAAGGATACCTAAATACTGCTAAAAGGTGAAGGTGATCATACACTGCATTTTTGTGCAAGAAAAGCCTCAGCCCCCTCCCCAACCCTGGGGGTAGCACGGAGCAGGAAAAAGCCTAAAATAAATAATGCAAGCGGTAAATAACACGATCGCTCTACTTAAAAATAGAAATGATCCTGAAATACAAGAAACGGAGATCTGGGTGATAAATACCATATAGAAAAAGCTGCAAAAATAAATAAAAAAAACCAACACTTAAATGTAACTTGACGCTGAAGAGCAAATACTAAGTGAAAAACTATGTAAAAACGATAAATAATGTAATGGCTTTAGTTAAAATAGAAATGATCCAGAAGTCTAAGAAATGGTGATTTGGGTGATAAATACTATGTAGAAAAGGCTGCAAAAATAAAAAAATAAAACCAACACTGAAATCTCCACATGAATTCAGCGAGATATGAATCCGTTCCTCTTTGTTTTTTATTTCGCCATTTGCATGAACTCCAAAGTCTTTCAATATTCTGAGTATGAACTCCAGTTTCCGGATCAACGAAATGTAATTTATGATTAACGGTCAGATGAGTATAACCAGTATGATACAAATCGTGTGTTTTATATCCTTTCCAGCAGTCGGTATACATAACTGAGCCAGGTAATATATTTTCTTGTATTACTGATGATAAGCAATGTGTACTTCGATTTACTACTTTTTTTTACAAAGCATTCTTTTATTTCATGGAATATTCCTCCAACCACCCATTGCTCGGGCAAAATACGTCCAGCTGGATTCTTACGTTTAGTAAACAAAGTCATCAACTTCTACAATTTTAATTTCACCTTTCCGATTTTTTTCCTTTGCATGTCGAAAGTCTCGACGCTAACCTCTCACATATAATTGCTCCAGTCAACAGTTGTATTTTTTGAAATATAACTGTTGACTGGAGCAATTATATGCATCATTCTTGATGGTTTTCTAAGCGATTTGCTAGAAAATTTCCCGGGCAACGCTGGGTACTTCCACTAGTAATTGATAAAACATAAATTTTCAAATTGTTGTGGAGGAAACATTAGTTTTGAAAATTTCTAGTGTTAGTCATGCAAAACATATTTCCACTTTGTGTTCTCAGCTATAAATGTGCCTCATAAATGGCAGCACTTGTAAGGAAAAGCTCCTGTTTGCATTCTTGTAGCCACAGGGCAAGAATTTCCAGCCAAAAGGCTAATTAAGTGGAAGTTAAAAATTTCCACTGCCCCTCCACAATAGTTATTTATTTTACATTGCATTAATAAAGGTAAATAAACCCACTTGAATTTTTTAACAGCTTTTCCAGTACCCACAGACTCCATTAAAAAATAAAATTTCAATGTTATTTTAATTTCATAATTAACTTCATCATCTTGCAAAATGTCATTGCCAGGAGAAAAGGGTTATCAAAGTTATATTGGTCTGGGCTTGCAAATAAGGAATCCAGTTGCCTAGCCCGGTGTGTAAATAAAAATGTGTTGGAAGGGGAAATTCATAGGTCAATTTTGTTTTTGGTTTTGTTTTAAGCATTAATGGAAAAGAAATGAAATAAAATAGCACAAGAAAAAGTTGCTCCAAGGTCCACCCTCTTCCCCATGAATTCAGTACTGTTTCCCTAACAGTAAATGTTTCCCTGAATTCCGGCCCGTATAGCAAGCCAAGATGGAAGAGGGAATGCCATCATAATCCTTACAGCGAGCATTGTTCCTGATCATCCCTGCTTCCTGTGGAGACGACCCAAAAAACTCCAACACTCAAATATAAACTGATACAAAAACAGAAAAACCATGTGAAACACTTCCCCAAAACAAACTACCAAATACAAATAACCCAATGGCATGAATTCGTCGGTCGGTTGGGGATAGGTGTGGAATATCAAACACTTTTCCAAAAGTTATAGCTGCTTAACCTTAAATACACAGTGCGTCAAAGAATTTTTAAGACTGGCGTTAGATTTCAGCCTAGGGTGGCGTTACCAGTGTAATCGCGAATGCGTTATAAACCATGACAATCTGCTTGCTTTCCGCCAAAAGTACTGCGCAGTTGTTAAAGTAACTCAAACGAAACGGCCGTTCATTAGAGAAGTAAAATTTTTTTCATGTAGAACTATTAAGATGGTACAAAGGGCTGTTATTAAATTTAACGCAAAACTTGGTAAAAGTGCCTCGGAAACGTACCAAATGATGTAAAATTTACGGTGAGTTTTGTTTAAGTAAATCAAATGTTTTCCTATGGCACAAACGTTTTTTGGACGAAAGAGATACGCTAGAAGAAGATAAGCGTACCGGAAGACCAAGTTCATCTAGGACACCTGAGATTATTAAAAAAGTGCCTGATTTCGTGGCAAACAATCAATATGCGTCACTAAGAATGATGGAAGAGTCTTTAAACATCAACAAAGAAACGATTCGAACCATCCTGCAAGAAGATTTGGGAAAACAAAAGTCTGTGCCAAATTTGTTCCACACACGTTAACCAATGAACAAAAATCAAGGAGAAGTGCACATTGCAGAGACATCATTTCAGCCACTGAAAATGATCCAAACTTCGTAAAATCGACTGTTACAGGTGATGAAACATGGTGTTTTCAATATGATCCTAAAACAAAGCGACGAAGTGCGGAATGGAAGTCAAAAAACTCACCACAAACCAAACAAACAAGAAAAGTTCCATCGAAAATCAAAACAATGCTCATTACATTCTTCGATAGTAAGGTTATTATCCACAAAGAATTTGTTCCAAGTGGACAAACAATTTCTGGTGAGTATTTAAATGTTTTGAGGCGTTTGATGGGCAGAATTCGTCTCATTCGTCCAGAATATCGGGATGAAAACAGTTGGTGTTTGTTGCACGATAATGCACTCAGTCACACCTCACTTCTTGTTCGTAGATTTTTGGCGAAAAATAACGTCTGTGTGTTGAATCATCCACCGTATTCGCCTGATTCATCACCCTGCGACTATTCTTTATTCCCAAAACTTAAAATGACGTTAAAAGGGTGTTATTTTGATGATATTTTCGACCATACAAACAGCTTCGACGCGTGCTTTGGAGGCAATTCCGCAAAGTAAACTGGAGCAGGCATTCGAATCATTATTAAATCGCTGTAACAAGTGTATTGAAGCCGGAGGAACTTATTTTGAATAACAAACCAAAACAAATTATAATTTCTTGTTTCTATTTCATTTTACAGACCCAGTCTTAAAAATGCTTTGCCACACTGTTTATGCATCAAATGAAGCTATAAAAAGGTTTAAAGCAAACTTGCACGAGCACTGAGTAACAAATATCTCAGTGCTTTAATAAAATCACACCCAGACTTGTGAGGCTTTGCCTGTAAATATTAAAAACAGAATAACTATGTTTAGATGAAAAAATCTAACATTATTTACAACTCCTAGTTTAAAATGTAGTTTGATATATAAACCTGTTAAGAAATGAATGCATGAATTGTGTTGGAAGCCTATGAATTGAAACAGAAAAAGAACTTACCTTTTATGAACTTTTGATTAACAATAATCTATGAAGATAAAATAACAAACTGTTTGTGAACTTGCTTTTTAATAATCCTAGGTGATAAACGAACAAATGTGTAAACTCCGTCAAGAACAATGTTCACACATATGAGCAATACTGTGTCGTTTGAAATCTTAAGACCCCCTGCTATGTATGACATCACGCGCGACAGCAGCGCTGCACATCAAGGCCCGATGAAGTATGACAATTCCTCCGGTCCAGGCAGCATTGCATCACATCGTTCGGAGCTGCTATTCGTTCAGTTCGCTGCTCGGGAAACTCTCGAAGTCAGGAGACATTAGAACTTGAAATCTTCGTGGATGTTTAGTATTTATAATATTTCAGCAGGCTTTCAGATTAAAAAGGAAGGTTGCCCATCCTGCTATGGCAAAAAGCGGGTCCTCTGCCCTTTCTATTATTGCACTTAGAATAATAAAGATTGTTCACTTTGAATTTTAATTAAAGAGACGAGTTAAAAGGTCAACTGTCGCCTAAGTACAGTGGGTAAGCTTCGCTATAAAAAGCGCTAGGTTCTCAAGAAGTCTTTCCTCCATTGCACTACGGAAGGATAAATTTATGAAATGGGTATGCTGCCTAAGTAAGGTTCTCTGCCTTTTGAGGAGTTTAAACTCCCCAATAAAAAGTGCTTTTCTTAGCTCTCTTCAAAGCTTAGGAAAACTCAGAGCAAAATCGTGCTGAAAAAACTATGTTTGCTAGGAAGTGCACACTAATTTATTTAGAATTAATTAGATTGGACAGCATATTCTTGGTCTTTAAACAGACACAAGCACCAAAAAAGATGATTTTCATTTCAGTAATCATTTTTGATAAATTCTGCATTTCTATGCAAAATGATGCGGACGCTCTAAATGAAAATCTATGTGCTCCAGAAGTAAATTAAACAGTGAATTGAGGGACTTTTCTCAGATGTAAAAGGCTACAAAAATAAAAACCTCCAACACCCAAAGCAAAATAGCTTTAAAAATAAAGATAGTAAGCGAAAAGCTGTAAATGCACGAAACAGCAAGAACTGGAGTAAGTGTGCTCCAGCCCCTCAGGAAAAATCCAGAACAAGGAGACAAATTTGGTTCTGATAGAAATAAAATTATATTATAAGAGAAGCATGCATTTTTCTCTAAAAAAAAAAAAGTCCCAACACCCCATAAAATAAAGTAAAAACCACATGCATTCAAGTTACATGGGAAGCTAAAAGAGTGGTTTAAATTCGAAATAGACGGGGGAAGGGGGAAGGTGGTTGCAAGAAATCAATCATCAGAAAAGGTATTCCAGTAAAGAAAACGGTCAGCATATATCCGTACTAACTGGAAAAGCAGAGGGAAAGGCCTCGCTCAAAAGTGCAAGTCACCATAACACAAAGTACCAGTTAATACGAAATCGACGGAACGAATGATGTGACGTCACAATGCCTGGACGCCATCCACTTTAACGTCAACCGAGAACAAACAAGCACTGCCAGAAGATCAACAGCCAATGGGAAGAAAGTAAACAAAAGGAGCATCAGCGCTGGACTGGCCATTCTCCGGACCATTACGCTGCACGTGTGCAGGTTTGAACTTCAGCGTTCAGCACGGAAAAAAATCATTTGGCATGCGATTACGAAAAATTTAGTTTTGGTATTCTCGTGATGGCAGGCCAATGCGACCCCCGTCCTTGGCCATAGGTTGTGCATCATTGTTCTGAGGTCTAATGACATCCCATTTTCTTTGAAGTCTTCTTGGACGGTTTTCAACATGGCTTCTCCACAATCACGGATGAGTTAAGTGCACCAGAAAGGTAAAACCTCAAATATTTCTTTTTTTTTTTTTTCCCTTTGGCCATCAAAATTCTTTATAAACAAACGCTGAAGGCCCATCTCCATATGCAGAAAAAGAAAAGGGCAGGAAGTGGAAATTCCAAATAGAAAGTGTTTGATTGCTATTTTATAATTCTGACGAAACACGATACTTTCTAGTTGCACATTATGTTATTAACCAAATCGTGCCATTATACGTGGAACATATATAGTATCTGAAACAATCATTTGATGTTTCTGAATATTTCTGTTTTACACATTATGTTCTGTGAAAATTCGACTGGCTGATACGTAACGTCCGACGGTGAAAATTATTTATGTGTCAATTGACCATTATAGTTAAAAAATGCATATTAAGCGTATTAATGCTTACCACTTAAGAACTACCCAGTTTTCTTTTGCTGACAACGAAGGAAAGCGAGGTATTCAAGCGGGGGGAGGGGGGGGGGGGTTGACTGCCTTCAAAGCCTGTTAATAATAAATATGAGTGAATAATTACAAGGCAATTCTATATAATTTTGGTATATTGGTGTAAATTTGGTAGTTTTGAAAAGAGTAGTTATCCCATGCTTTGGTGATAATTTATTTCGGTGAAAAAATTCCAAAATGAATGTAAATTAAGTGTTAAGGAACTAATCAATGGTGTAGCATGTGAAATATGACTCCCTTCCAAATTTACTTGGGCTTTCAACCTCTTTTGGCCTTCTCGATTGTGATGTGTTAAAATTAATGCTCAAATTCGTCTGTTAAAGAAATTCTGTGAAACAAAAAGTTCTTTTCGGCCAGGCAAGAGGCCTCAGCTGCAAATAAATAAATACAGCAGAAGTCAGCTTTCTCACCCAATTTCTGACTCACCTTTTTGTGATTCTAGGAAAATATGTGCAATTTTAGAATGCAATTTTTGTGTTTTGTTTAGTGACGTCTCACAGAATCTCCTTGCATTTGGCAGGTCATT
Source organism: Macrothele yani (assembly GCA_039090855.1). Taxonomy (NCBI): domain Eukaryota; kingdom Metazoa; phylum Arthropoda; class Arachnida; order Araneae; family Macrothelidae; genus Macrothele; species Macrothele yani. The sequence goes on from CM076997.1 coordinate 855,822, forward strand.
TTTGTTTTTTAAACAAACCAGTCCATTTTGTTTTGGGGTTATTGCGGCAGCATAATTTATTTATTTAAATTTGTTTATCCATTATCATCACAAGCCTTACTAAGTTTTCTTTGGTGCATACACATATTTTGAGATATGATATTGCAATTTCATAATTATCAAGAATATTAATAATTTTAAGTTTAACCAAATGTACACAATGGTTATGTGTATCATTACCCTACTTTGCACAATATTTAAATCTATGTGTTTAATACTAATTCTTTGCATTTTCCGTTTCTTAGGGTGCTTTGCAAACATAAACCCTCAGAGGGGAACGAAAGTTCCAAAAAAAGGTGCCTACAATAGCACCTAGGATGTTGCAACTAGAAGAAAAGATAAAAACATTTGAAACTATTTTTGAAATTTGATCCAGTTTCAGAAATGAAATTGAAGCATGTTTTTTCTGTACATAGTCGGAAATAAAGTGGGGCACATATCATTAAATGTAGTTTGCTGAATCTTTGAAATCTGACATACGTATTTGCATTTTGGTATAAGATAAATTATGGAACAAATATCTTGACAGACTATGAGTGTTAATACTGAAAGTTTTAAAAGAGCACGAATGCTCCTCTAAAATCATCCATCTTTATGTTAATGGTCAAATCTCGTTAACATTCTATGAAAACTGCAGTAATTAGCTTTGATCATTTTTTTTTTAACTGCTAGTAATGCAAGGAAAATGCTCACACTCCTACATGATACAGTAGCATTAACAGATGTAGTGCTGGAAATCTTTAATTACAAAATGTATCTACATTTATCTTTCCTGTTTATAAGCAATGGCAATTTCTAGTCTTTGTGTATACACATGTAGGCATTTACAGAGCTTTCAGCTTGGTACAAGCTGTTACTCATACCAGCTAGCTTCGAATAATCTGGTGGTTTTGGAGAAATTCAAATATACCTAAGAAATGTTAGCTGGTTAACAACATCTTTGAAAACAGCGAGCTGTGGGTAATTACAATTTGTAATTAATGTTTCATTTGTTTATTATTGTTGTATCCAAAGGCTCTTCTAGCATTTTACTGTGCATGAAAATAAAACCGTGGAACATTAAATTCCTACCAAAACACTTGAAGTTTTTTTTGTTTTTTTTTTTATGCTTACATAGTTGCCATGACCGATTTCTACTCCTACGAAATCTTTTCATTCCATTAAAATTACAAGTTGATTTATACAACAGCCATGTTTATAACTTGGAACATAGATTCAGAAGAAAAACCATTCCTTAAAGTTTTAAGAACTGGCAGTTTTTTGTTTTTTTTATTCTACAATATTGTTCCAAAATTCTGCTGAAACAAATGACAAAAAATTTTATACACATAAGCTGGTGCTAAAAGTTCCTAAACATATGAGTGACGGCAACAAGAAAAAGTACAGATCTGCTGTTGATCACACAGTCATTTCATAAACAGAACACATTGACCATTAACATGTGGTATTTGTACTGTTTGTATAAGGTGGTTTCTAAAAATGAAAATCTGAAATATTCCTGCAAAAACTATTTGTAAACAATGGTTTATATAAAACAGAACTTCTAACAAAAAAAATACATTGTGTGAAAAAAACCTGGCATTTCTTTTTAAATTAGAATTCCTGTAGGTCGTTTTGTTGCCAGAAAAGCAAATACTATTGCATAAACAGAACTGACCAAAATATTAATTACAAATGAAAAATTTTGTGGTGAGTATAAAAAAATCTGTATGGTAAGTATAAACCAAAACATTGTACAAAACAAGATTTGCCTGCTGAAAACAAATACTACTTAAAAAAACAGTTTATAGGAACAAAATATTATTGAGGTACTTTGCCTATTTAATTTTCACACCTTATATTTCACCTGGTTCTGTGTAAATACATGTTCCTAGCGAAATATTTTTGGGTGTTTTCTTACATACAATATTATATGACACTCGTTTCAACCATAATGTGTACAAAGAAATTATGTAAAAAGCAATGTAATTAAAACGAAACCGAAATATTACAAAAATGTAATTTGGAAATTGAAATTTATGAAAAGAAACATTGTCTGTAAACAAATATTTAAAAAAATTTGAAGACTGTCAGAAAACATCATTATTTTGTGGAAAAGTGAAATAGTATAAAAGTTTTGTAATTAAATGTATAATTCTATCAGAAAAAAAAGTGTGGGAAAACATGTTATTAAACTTTACGTTTCTATGTATAGAATTATGCCCAGGGAATAAATAATTGGAAAAAATATAAAACATAATATTTGTAAATATACATAGTAACTGTCGGGAAACCCAAATATTTTGTGAAAAAACATTACGTTATAAAACAGTTTTTGTAAATAAACGTAATAATTCTATCAAAACACCGAATGTTATAAAACAAGTTTTGTGAAAAAACGTAATAATTCTGTCCAAAAACAGAAATATTTTGTGAAAATGCGGAATGGTATAAAACAGGTTTTGTAAAATAACGTAATTATTCTGTAAGAAAACAAATATTTTGTGAAAATACTGAATAGCACAAAACGGTTTTTGTAAAAAAACGTAATAATTCTGTCAGAAAACGTAAATACTTTGTGAAAAGACAGAATGTTATAAAACAGTTTCGTAAATAAACGTAATAATTCTGTCAGAAAACGGAAATATTTATCTGAAATGGAGAATTGTTTAAACACAGATATGGGAAAAAAAAAAAAAAAAGAACAAGAAAGATGACACCGAATTTTCGGTTGTAATGAGCACATTTTTTGAATCCTTTCCGACCCGAATTAAAGCTATGAAAGTTATTCAAAGCCAATAAACCGGTTAGAAAAAAATAAATCAACCGGAGTTCTACAATCGATAAAACATTCAGATATAGAAACAGCCACTTACTTCCACCAACGGTTAAAAAGTATGTTACCAAAATTAACAAATGGCGCAAAAAAAGTTTCTCATAGCAGAAAGAAGGTATCGGAGACAAAAAAAGTTTCAAATCTAACAGTTAAAAGGAGAAGTGTAAAAGGAAGCATGATATAACTCTATGTCCCCTAGCAGAACAATTTTACATGACGGAAATGTTGAAAACATGTGAAAAATATTCTTCATGGCAAAAGTTATGCTACGGGAAAAAAACTTTTCAAATACGTCTCCCGGAAGCAGAGATGGTGAGAAATAGGTTTCGACCTTTAATTAAGCCCCTAGGGGGAAACCTATGCTTTATTTAAAGAGGATAATGCTCCCCGTCTTTATTCGAGCAAAGAACATACAATAAAAGAAAAATGTTCTCAATAGGTTTTGTAGAAGCGGAGATACAGCTGCAAACAGAAGTGAGCAAACACCACCTAGCGGCAGAGCTGTGAACCACAAAACTCAAATACAAACCTAAAGTGTTTGCAAGGTAAATGGCGTCCGGTGTTAAAAGAATTTTGTACATCAGACATTTAGAAGCAGAGATATTGAGAAATAAATCAAATATTTGCGCCCCTAGGGGCAAAATTGTGCATCATTCTGGGAAGGAAATACACACAAAATATTTTCATAGTAGTATCTGACCGAAAAAGAAGTTTTTCAATCGGGTTTTTAGTCCAGCAGATATTGCTGAAAACGTGTGGTAAACTGAAACGTAAACTTACGCCCTCTAGCGGCACACTTGTGCATTAAGAAAAATCTGAAAATACTCGAGAAACATTTCGCACCGGAAACGCTCTCTAACAAAGAAAGATTTTTTCAAGTCGGACGCTTAGAAGCAGAGATATCGACAAAAATAGGGTATACATCTATACGCTCCCTGGCGGGCAAACTATATGCTATTTTAAGGAGGAGGTATTCTCAAAAGATTTTCTGCGATGAGCGGTATCGGTCCACGAAAGATTTTTTCCATATATAGAGTTTTCAGAAGCTCAGATTTTGCTGCAAATACACTAGTGTGTATTTGCTAGTGTATTTGCAGCAAAATCCTTGACAAATGTCAACCCCGCCTTCTCGTGGTGCATCCTGTTCCCACTAAAGGGGCTCTGACGACCGCCCAATAGCGGTATAACTATACCATCGGGATCAGAGGAAATGCTATCCCACACTCACCAACCCGCTTGGCCAGCGTGGTGAGTTATGGCCAAACCCCTCCAAAATGATTCCACAACTTAAATCTTGGCCCTCAGTCTCCGGCAGCTGGAATGTACCTGGCCAAGGCAGCGGCCAGTGCGACATGAAGGCAGAGGGTGCTAAGAATCCCCGGAGGACCGGACTAGGCTGCCATCTGATGCTGACCTTGGCTACTTACAATGGACGCTCCCTATCTTCTGATTCAAGGCTTCTTGAATTGGAAGAGGAACTACAAAGGATCAAGTGGGACATCGTGGGGCTAAGTGAGGTAAGGAGAAAAGGAGAAAATCTCATCGAACTGAAAAGTGGACATCTCTTCTACTATCGTGGGACAGATACTGGCAGAACTAGTGGTGTTGGATTTATAATAAACAAGAAACTGAAGGATAAAGTTGTAGAAGTGGAAAGTTCCTCTGACAGAGCTGCACGACTTGTTATCCAACTCTCGAAAAGATACCAGGCTCAGATTATTCAAACTTATGCACCCACCACAAGTTATCCTGAAGAAGAAATTGAAGAATTTTATGAGGAAATTTGTCATCTAAATAATAAAGGTAAGCAGCACTTGAAAATAATTATGGGAGATTTCAATGCAAAAATAGGGCAACGGCAACAGAATGAAACTTCGGTAGGTAAATTCGGTCATGGCAACAGAAACCAGCGTGGAAATACTCTCGTTGAGTTTGCAGAGGCAGAAGGGTTTTTCATCTTGAACTCCTTCTTCAAGAAAAAGCCACACAGGAAATGGACATGGAGACATCCAAATGGGACGACAAGTGAAATTGATTTTATTATGTGTAACAAAAAATTCGTCATAGAAGACTGCAGTGTGCTAAACAAGTTCAACACAGGTAGTGACCATAGATTGGTGAGATGTAAGATGCACCTCAACACTAAACTTGAACGTGGCAAGCTCATAGGACAAACAAAATCTATTGACATGACCAACCTTAAAAAACACCATAATACCTTCAAGTTAGAACTGAAGAACAGGTTCTCTGCTTTAGAAGGCCTAACATCGGAAGAAGTGGACATCTCTGAAGTTAACAGAAAAGTAACCAAAGCTCTTATGGAAACAGCAACAAAATTAGCTGGGTCTAAGAACAAGTTGCATGTGAACAAATTATCAGGAAAAACCAAAATGTTGATGCAAAAAAGAAGAGAGATGAGGACAACTAAAGAAGATGTGACTTCCAAAGTGGAATATGTAGAGCTATGCAAGACAGTAAGAAAAAGTATCACTGAAGACGTAAGGAAATTCAACTGTGAACTAGTGAGGAAAGCAATTGAAAACAACCAAAGCCTAAAGATAGCAAAGGGACATCTCAGTAAGGGAAGAAAACAGATTATGGCACTGAGAAAAGAAGATGGTTCTGTAACAAGAAATAGAGGCGAAATTTTGACAAGAGTGAAAGATTTCTACTCCAAATTATATGAAAGGGATGATATATGCACTCCAGACATCATGAAAGATACCAGTACCAGAGTTCCTCCAGTCCTTCCAGCAGAAGTTGCACATGCAATCAAGAACATGAAGCGAGGAAAAGCTCCAGGAGAAGATGGAATTACTGTAGACATCATACAAGAAGCAAGTGGAGAAATCGAAACAGTACTCGCCCAAATTTTCACTCGATGCCTTAATGAAGGAAAGATTCCTGAGGATTGGAACACCGCTACAATCATCCTGCTACATAAGAAAGGTGACATTGAGGATCTCGGAAACTACAGACCTATCAGCCTCCTATCAGTAGTTTATAAAATCTTCACTAAAGTTCTTTCACACCGCTTGAAGGTAACACTGGACATGGCTCAACCGAGAGAACAAGCTGGATTCAGGAGTGGCTACAGCACAATAGATCATACCCACGTACTGAGAGAACTAATTGAAAGAGCGAGGGAATATGAACTTCCATTGTGCATGGCTTTTATCGATTATGAAAAAGCCTTTGATTCGGTGAAACCATCAGCAGTTACAATGGCTCTGAAAACCTGCGGTATTGAAGATGCATACATTAATATTATTAATAATATCTATGAAAATGCAAGTGCAAAGATTAGGCTGTTTGAAAATACAACACACGTAAAAATTGGAAAGGGAGTGAGACAAGGTGACACCATATCTCCGAAGCTCTTTAATGCCACATTGGAGGGTGTTTTTCAGTCACTGAGCTGGGAAAACAAGGGGATAAAGATTAATGGAGATTATCTAACCCACCTTCGTTTTGCTGATGACGTAGTCATTTTTGCAACTACCCCATCAGAGCTGCAGAGTATGATCCAGGAACTTGCTGACAAGAGTAAAGAAGTGGGATTAAAAATGAACTTTCAGAAGACAAAAGTGATGTTCAATGCTTTTACAAAAAATGAAGATTTATCGATTGATGGAGAAAAGCTGGAGATAACAGACACGTACGTTTATCTTGGACAGCAGATATCAAGTGAGGGTCACATTGATGAAGAAATTAATCGGCGTACAAAACTTGCCTGGAGAGCTTTTGGAAGAAACAGCATAATTTTCAAGAGCAATATGCCATTATGTCTTAAAAGAAAAGTGTTTGATCAATGCATCCTTCCAGTGCTTACGTATGGTGCGGAGACGTGGACCTTAACTAAAAGAGACATACAAAGGCTGCAGACAACTCAAAGCAGCATGGAGAGGTGCATGCTTGGTGTAACCAGGAGAGATAAGAAGAGGAACTCGTGGATCCGAAAAATGACAAGAGTGGAAGACATCATGATCAGAGTTAAATCCCTGAAATGGCAATGGGCTGGACATACTGCCAGAAGGACAGATCATCGATGGACAGCTGAAATTTTAGATTGGATTCCAAGGGACAGGAAAAGACCCAGAAGAAGACCACATGGGAGATGGGTGGATGAAATTCGAAAGTATGCAGGGGTGACATGGAGGAGACTGGCACAAGACAGACCGTTGTGGAGGAAACTTGGGGAGACCTTCGTCCAGCAGTGGATTGATAATGGTTGACAATGATGATGATGATGACACTAGTGTGCAAAAATTAAGGACGAAGAGGAGAAATTAGCATAACAGCGGAACGAGCAGGCAGAACGGATCGAAAGACCACTCAGGAGATAGACTAGGGTCCGGTACGGTAGGGCATGCGCATATATGCAGCATGACGTAGGGGGTGGAGAGTGTCGGAAGGGTATAAAGCACACGGGCGGTGTACGCTCAGCAATTCGGTGAAAGCTATTGCACGGTGTACATCGGTTTGAACGACGTCGAGTTGCTGCCACCGTGTGATATGGCCAACAGGCAATCCAGTAGACGACATCTGGATGACTTTACCCGAGGTCACGTCATTGGGAAGTTGGAAGAAGGTCGAAGTGGGACTTGTGAGGCCGAGGAGTTCGGGATTGTTCACAGCATCGTTTCACGAGCTTGGAGAGCATTTCAAACGACAGGAACAGCTATCCGAGAGTTTAGCAGTGGTCGTCCACGAGCAACTACGGCGGCGGACGACCGGTATATTGCTCTACAGGCAAGAACAGACAGATGGCAGACAACGGGAGAAATCGCAAGACACATGCAACAGACAACTGGACGTCCGTTATCGCGTTTTACCGTGGCCAGGAGGCTGCACAAAGGTAGTCTATTTGCACGACGACCAGTACGGTGTGTGCAATTAACGCCTGCTAATCGGAGACGGCGGATTCTGTGGTGCCAGGAACACAAGAACTGGACACATCAGCAATGGGGTCGAGTTCTCTTTACGGATGAGAGCTGATTTAGTCTGACGAGCTATTCTGGACGTATACACATCTGGAGAGAGCATGGAACACGCAATCACACCCCCAACATCATCGAAAGGGACCGGTTTGGAGGTGGCGGACTTCTCATTTGGGCGGTATCATGCTTGGTAGCCGTACTGACCTCCACATCTTCCAAGGAGGTTCAGTCACTGGTGTCCGCTACTGTACCGAGGTTTTCCTGCCTCAAGTGCGTCTGTTTAGAGGTGCTGTGGGTCCTGAGTTCCTCTTCATGGACGACAACGCTCCATCTCATCGTACAGTGGCTGTCGCAGAGCTGTTGGAGAGTGAAGATATTTAACGTATGGATTGGCCCGCAAGGTCCCTGGACCTAAATCCAATCGAACACGTGTGGGACCTTCTCGGGAGACGCTTGGCAGCACGTCACCAGCCGCCAGCAACGATTCCGCAGCTGCGATTGGCGCTACAGGAGGAATGGGACGCGGTGCCTCAACAGCTTGATAACCTCGTCCTCAGCATGAACAGACGTTGTAAATCCTGCAACGCAGTCAGGGGTGTTCATATCCCCTACTAAAGACTGGATTTTTCTTGGTAGCCGCCTGTCACATAGACGTTTCTGTCTTCTGTCCAGTTGTGCTCGAAGCTACCTTTTCAATAACGTGCCTTTGATCCTTTGGATTCCTTGTTTGGACGGTTTTGCTCTCTTGTCCCATATTCTTACATCTTGGGGATCTTATGGTATGATTTGAATCGATGTGGAGCACTTATGCACGACGTTACATTCGAAAAACCGTCTCGTCCTTAATTTTTGCACGCCAGTGAACACTGAGGTGCAAAAAAAAAAAAAAACTGGAAAGGGCGCTACCATTTCCATTATATGTCACCACACCCATGCGATAAATGGTATCGTCCGCAAACGACGTATGTATAGAGGGAGATCCGCAAACTCAAGTAGTAACATTCGCACTTCAGTTGGCAGCTTATCAGGATTTAAGCAATTTTGAACGTTGTACGACAGTCGGCGCCCGTGAGGTGGGTCACTCCATCTCGGAAATTACCACGAAATTTGGATTTGCACGGACAACAATTTCAAGGATGTACCTGGATCATACAAACTCAGGGAGGGGGAGGGGAGGATCCAGAGTGCAAGACCGGTGCGGCCGTAGAAAAGCCCTGGACGATCGTGGACAGCGGCGTCTGGCTCGCATCGTAACATCCGCACGGCGTGCAGCATTACCGCAAATCACAGCGCAATTAAATGCTGGAGTCAGTAGTAGCATCAGCGGTCGGACAGTGCTACATTCCCTGTGTTTCATGGGGTTCCGGAGCCGACGGCCCACCCGGGTTCCATTGCTGAACCAGAGGCACATGGCTGTGCGCCTCGCCTGGCTCGGGAACATCGCCATTGGACGCAAGATGACTGGAAACATGTAGCCTGGTCCAACGAATCGCGGTGCCAACTATTTCGGGCAGATTGCCGACTCCGGGAGTGGCAACAACCCCACGAGGCAACGGATCCCGCTTGCCTACATAAGACAGTGCAGGTCGGAGGTGGCTCTGTTATGGTGTGGGGTGTTTTCAGTTGGCACACATTAGGACCCCCTCATACGTCTGCAGGCCGATCTGACCGGTGGAGGCTACGTAACCATCCTTGGGGATCATTTGCACCCGTTCATGTCATGCAACCACTTCGATGGGTGCGACCTCTTTCAACACGACAATGCGCCACCGCGTGCATCCACAGCCACCCTATTATGGCTGGAGAAACATTCCACGGAGTTTGGCATCCTGACTTGGCCCCATCGTTCTCCGGATTTAAACGTCAGAGAACACGTTTGGGATGCTGTTGAACGCGCCGTCAATGCCAGGAATCCTCCACCGGCGAATGTTACGAAATTGTGGGGCGCTCTTCAGGTAGCATGGTACGCAGTGTCTCTACAGTACTACAGAGAGCTCGTGGAGTCCATGCCCAGTCACGTTGCTGCCGTGTTCCGATCGCGAGGTGGACCAAAGCAATATTAGAGAGGTATCTCAGTTTTTGTGGCACTTCAGTGTACATCAGAAGCAGATATAAACACTTACGCCCCTGGTGGCCAAAACCATTCTTTACCAAAAATTTGAAATTATATGTAAAACATTTTCCATCGGGAGCTGTATCCGATGCAGGAAGATTTTTTCAAATCGGGGGAAACGCAATTTGCTTTTACAGTACTTCTCCTAGCGGAAAACCTGGGCATTGCCTGGAAAAGAGACTGTACCTAAGCTAGTCTTCGATATGAATGGCATCGAAAAGAAAACATTTTTTCAATCGGATATTTAGAAGCAAATAATGGAATAAAATAAGTTTTGAATTTGATATCATCTACATTTATGTCCTCTAGTGGCGAAGTTGTACACTGAAAAAAAAAACCGGAATGTAAGGATCATCATTCTCACTGTTCAAGCTTTCCAGTACAAAAAAGATTTTTGTCATATCGTACTAATAGTTGCAGACATATGGTGTCCACAGACGGACGGACAAAGTTATAACATTAGTACGGTCTTTTATTTATTTATTTATTTTTTTGTACAAAAAATGTGCTAATTTTTTTTTTTTTTTTGTGTGATGGTGAAACTTTGCCGCTACAGGGAGTGAATGCATATTCTATCGAATTGAAAGTACATTTTATTCCATGTAATTGCTTCTGAACATCCGATTGAAACCATTCTGCCGTTTAATCGACATCATTTGTAATGAAGATTATTTTGCGTACGGTTTCTTTTTTCAAGTATAATGCATACTTTTCCAGCTTGAAGGCGTAAAGTTAAATTGTGATTTCCCCGGTATCTCTGCTTCGAAAAGGTCGATTTGAAAAGTTCTTTTTGCATCGGATAGAGTTCCTGGAGGGGGGGGGGTATTCTCCATATAATTTCGGATTTTCGGTAAGGAATGGTTTGGCCACCAGGGCATAATCTTTGTTTCTGATGTATTGCAAGAAGATCTTCGTTTCTGAAAACTTGATTTAAAAATTGTTTCGCGGTCAGATGCCGTTCCCCATAACAAACGTTTTGAGAACACCTTCTGTTTAAAATAATGCATAGTTTTCCCGCCAGGGGGTGTAGATATATATATATATATCTTATTTTCGTCGATATCTCTGCTTCTGACAGTCCGATTTTAAAAATTCTTTCTTTGTCAGAGAATGTTTCTGGTGCGAAATGTTTTGCATAAAATTTCAATTTTTCTTAACGCTCAAGTGTGCCACTAGAGGGCATAAGTTCAAATTTTCGTTTGCAGCATATTAGCAGCAATATTTGCGCGTTTAAAAACCCAATTGAAGAAAGACCTTTTGGGGACAGATGGTACAACTTCTCTTATAAATATCAAGCTAGGAGGTTAAGTTTAGGGTACAGAAGAACTGATCACTGCTGGACAACTGAAATACTATACTGGATACTACGGGACATGAAAAAGACTCAAAAGAAGACAACATGGGATACCATACTGGATACTATGGGACATGAAAAAGACCCAAAAGAACACAACGTGGGATACTATACTGGATACTACGGGACATGAAAAAGACCCCCAAAAAAAAAAAAAAAACGTGGGAGATGGGTGGATGAAATTCGAAAGAACGTCTGAATGGCAGTGAAGGGATTGCTCAAGACAAAGAGTTGTTCAGGAAATACGGGGAGACCTTCGCCCAGCAGTGGATTGAGAATGCTTGATGCTGACATGGTGATATAAATTTTTGAAGTACTTGTGTATCATACGACGTGTGATAGGACCCGATTTCATTCATGCTCGTTGCAATGTAAGGATATTTATTTTACCTTATTTTCCCTAAACATTGTTTAAATGTCCAATCGTAACAGTTGCACGTCATACGTTCGGGCGACCACCATGTTTTTGCAACCGAACTCCTTGGGTATTCTATGGTATTTTTTGTTGATATTTAAGCAAATCTGTCATATTGAAGATATTGAACCCCTACATCCTTACAAAACTATCACCTTTCTAAGCAGCATACCTTTAAACAGTCTACAGTTGAGAGAGACCAAGAATACTCGTTGGTCCTTCTTAATTGTAGGCTGATGCACTTTCATGTACATCTCAGACGTTCGGTGATAGTGTTAATTTGTTTAATATTACTTCTTTGAAAAAATCCTGCCTATTGGGGGTAAATGATATTTCGGGCGCCGCCCCGGTGGCGCATTGGTCTAAGGCACTGGCCTCTGATCATTCGCCCATAAGGGGTCCGGGTTCGAATCCCGGTCAGGCATGGATGTTGTGTTTGTCTTACGGCACTGGCTCTATCCCTTCCCTGGAACCAGTGATCCAAAATTAGGGACGGGCGACTGCTTATAGCCCATTGAGTTGCTCACTGTGGTCGTTAAACCTCCAATAAAAAAAAAAAAAATTCGGACAAGACTTTACACAAATTTACCTACTTTTCTTCATGAAAAATCTTTCACTGTATAATGTAAATGCATATTTGGATAAAATACGATATTTCACTTGCAGAAGTAGGATTGGAAAACTTTAAACAGCTGCGATCATTAGAAATATTTTTTCTGGGTTTCCAGGTATTCCATGTGCTGCTCAGTTTCTCTACTCTATTTACACATTTACACCTCTACCTTCAAATTTCAAACATTTTTTTTTATTAATTTTTTTTTTAATTGGATAGCGGACACAGGATGACTAAGCTTACTAAGATTACCTGCATATTTTTAGCTCCTCTCAAAGAAAAATGAAAAATTGCCTTTTGGGTAACATAAAAGCACATTTGTATTAGGCACGATACCTTTCATTCATTTGACAATTTGATCATTTTTTTTTTTTTTTCATCAGACAATTTGTAATTATCACCACATATCGCATGCATTTCTCTACTTTTTCACGATGTAAAATTTTCGTGTCGGCAGCGTACATGCATTCTTGCACTTGTTACGAGATCTCTGTTGCTGAAAATTTGCAGTGAACATGGCCAGATTCCTCTACTGCACTTCAAGAAATATGACCAAAGTTCCACATATGTTCTACACAAGATCTTCAGTTTTAACGAAATTAATTATTGCACTCTTCAAAACACTTGAAGTACCTTCAGCGGTCTTGATTTGAGACTTCATTCGAAATTTGCCTATTATTTACAAAAAAATTCAAAACCAAACAACAACAAAAAAATAAAAATAAATAAAAGGCCAATGTTTATTTCCGGGAGCAAAATGTGATAACAATGGTACTCTACTGAACTGCAGTATTCGCGTGAAAACTGTTTTTTCTTCTGAATTCTAAATGAATACAATACGCGTCAAAACAAATATTCGCAACATTTTGTTTTTTCAATGACAAAAGATCACTTCTTTTCTTCCGGATGGCAAAATCGAAATATGATGTCATATTATTATAAGTAAACCTCTTTTCGTGGGAGGAAAATAACACACCCACTCAAATGAATATGGCCTAATACTGTATAATGAATGATACGTCGTTTATACAAAGAATTATTCTACGAAAAAATGAACAAAAAAATCCTTTAAATTCTTCTTTCCGACACCGTAAATCAAAATCAAAGGTCCTGTTCTGCTAAATAACGCATTTTTCCATGAAGAAAAAACAGAATTTATGGCGTTCAACTTATTACCTACAAGTACCACCTACTGCATAACCACTCCACTCATACAGTACAATGGTCTGCATTATGTGGACGGTTTAGCACCCTCTCCTCAAAGAACTTAAGAATTATCGTATCGTATCGTATTGAAGTCGACTTTGAAATAAGATAGGAAAAGTCTAAAAGTCCTGTCCCGCCCTTAAAAAATAAAAATTAAAAAAAAAATCTCATAAAGGAATAACAAAACATATAATTTAGGTGAAGCGGGCTTAAGACTGGCGCTATAGCTCAGAGTTCTCTGCGCCAGAAAAAAACAAGAAAAAAAGAGAAGAAAAGATAGTGAGCTCAGAAGGTCTCAAATAAATAAAAGTAGAAAACCCACAAAAATGCAAACAAAATCACTAGAAACTTACCCAACAAAATTTTGCTTAACAAATTTAGTAAGAAAAGAACAACAGGAAAGCACCTCATCTCACACTACATACCAAATTCTAGGGGAAAAAAATTAAGACGTGCCCCCTGCCCCCGAAAAGAATCAAGAAATGCCGATCGCTTCATCTGTAAGTCCAATATCATCAGGCAAGGGAGCAACTTGCAACTTCACGATCTTCAACAGAATTCCAGGCACGCCAATAAAATAGAGGGAGCCAGACAGTGAGAATAAAAGTGAAAAAAATACTATCAGAGAAATACAACATACTTTATCATGCATTGCTGTATATGAAGAAAACCTTCGAGTACATGAGGGAAAGCTGCGTTTAAAAAAAAAGTAAAAAGAGCCTCATTCGAAGAAAACTGAAATGATTAACGAGAAATAAATGTAAAAAGTAATCATTGGTTGATGTATCTATCTGAGGACTGTCCCGACCTTGCTACTTAAATTCGATGTTGGAACGAAAACTATGAAAGATAGGTATGCACATTTTTAAAATAAAAAAATGTGGAGATAAAAAAATTAAGATCAAGAGATCAAGAAGAACGTTAATGTAGGTGTTATAAACTCCCCTCCCTCCCGAGACCTATAACATAATTCCAACTAAAAGAAATACAGAAATGGTACTAACGACATGACCAGACATTCTGGTGAGAGAAACATCCCGGAGCACTTTTTAGGAAATTTCAGAATCATTGGTAGTTGAGGAAAGGAATAGGTGCGTTTTAAGGCTCACATGAAACTTACCTCATAATACAATTCTGCACCATAATACAATAAATCCATCATTATCTCATAATAAAATTCTGCACCTGTGTGGCGACTGGCGATGTCAATCAAATAAATAAATGTATGTGTCTAGGTTTTTGAAATTGTTACTTAACTTCAAACAGCCTTAGGAAAATAACTTGCTTTAAAATATTAGCTTTCATCTGACAATAACATACAAGGCATCATACGCGCTGATATACTGTAGTTTAGGTGTCTGGAAGGAACATGTACAAGTTTTAACTACGAATAACATATACAAACACCATGCGGGAATTTCTCTGTGCCTTCTTATTAAAGTTTTTATACCACACTCAAGAAATTGAATTTGAAACCAGAAGACCCAAAATCTACATAAAAAAAAAAAAAAAAGGTGAATAAATGAAATTGAACAGTATGTTTGAAAATAAGGAAAATTCTTGATCGTTCGTTTGATCCTTTTGGCCACTTGTATCACATGCACCTCAAAACCTCGTAGGATACTCAATTGATCATCAAAAATGAAAAAAAATACACTCAAGATAAATTTCTGGGAAAATTTTCGTGAGATCTCAGTGAATAGCTGCTGCAGTCGGGATGGTATATATGTTTCATTTCTTCGCCTTTCACACTTTTCCACACTGTACGCATGTACGCTCTTCAAAACAAGCAAAGGGAAATTTTATTTTTACTTTCGACTGTGAATTTCATGGTTTTTAACTGGAAATTCCCAACGTTTTTCTTACATTTACTCCATACACGCGCATCCGGAATTTCTACAGAAATATTTGCAATCAAAATTAGTGTCCCTGTAGTGCCTTTCAAGGACAGAAAAGGTATGCTCCGATTTCCAGGGGAGACAAATGCCCCCTCTTGCTCTCTTATATGGGCGCCTATGAAAGGCATCAGTCGATTTGCACAGCAGTTTTGTCGTAATTAAAAGCTGTTGCTATAAACCTGTAAAGAGAGGAGATAAGGGTGCCCTTAATCACTCTTGGTTGCTGATATGGCTCTTTCTGCGAAGACCTAAAAATTTCCAAACGGAAAACGCTGCATTTGCACTTTTTTCGGTGCGATGCTGCAAACGTTTGGGGTATGGAGCAAAACATTCGCAACCGCATTAGAACTGAAAGAATATGCATTTGCAATACAACTCATAATCAGATGCCACGAATTCGCTCCCTAATGAAATAGCTCACAGGAAAGTCAACACGCGAACAGGCTTCCTTCCATGAGGTAAAAGAAATTGTAGTCACGAAGTAAAATATTTATATTTACTTAGTCAAAAACATAATTAAAGAACCAATATTTTTGTACTATTAAGCACTGGATTATTAGTAATTTGAAGAATTACAGTTACCCAATGCTTTAACAAATTTAAACGACATTAAAACAATCTTAAGAAGCAATTTCAATGGTCAGTAAATAACTATGTAATATAACTAAAGTGCAGTATATATATTTCTATTATTAAATGAACTGAATTTTCAGAATGAAGTTAAATGCAAAACTAAAATTTAGGTGCTTTTAGGGTGTTGTTATGAACTAAATAAATATTTGCTTACTAAAAGAATAAGGTAACAGTTCGATCTACTTATATTGCGATTACTATTACTACATTAGTCAGGGTGCGTTCCTCTGGCAAGTCTTAATATCGTCGAGTTTTGTAGAAATTGTTGCTCTCCACGTAACTGTTCCAACCATCACCAAAATACTGTAAGCAATCGAAACAATCAAACAACAACCGAAATGCTCATAATTACCGTTGAAAATCTTCCTGATGAAAAATATAATCAGTGTCACAACACACGTTTACGTCAAAGAAAATTTCGCAGTAAAAACACCACAATCTTAAAAAAAAAAAAAAAAAAAAAAAAAGTAGTACTGCAAAACCACTCCTGAATAATATTCTAATCAATTTAGCTCTCTCTCTCTCTCTCTCTCTCACACACACACACTGTAAGGACATCGCCGAATTTCTTCAAGAATCTTTCATTAAGCAATAATTATTTAAACCGTGAAAAAGCACATACGATAAGGAAGAATATACTGACTGCCTCGATAAAAGATAATAAAAATAGTTCAGTTATACTGAGCCTGTACCTGTCTTTGGATCTCAGAACACTAAGACTGAAGAATCCTAACTGCCTGTGCGATAGCTAATGAATAACGCAGTGTACTCAAAGATATTAACAGTTTCTCTTAACCTTCCGTACGAAATGACAGAGACGTGGTAAACATGACCTTACTTTAGTAGATTTCGAGAACTGTTCGGGTAAGCGAATACATTTGAAGATTCCAATGCGTTTTCTTTTTATTTGAGCTATCAAAACGCCAAAATTTAAGAGGCATAATCTGTTACACATTTATAACCATATACGTTCCGTTTCTGGGAAACATCTTCCTGAAAGTATATACATATTGGCAGCGTTGCCGGCATTTAAAACATTTTTCCATCAAAGTAATCATACTAATTTAATCACAAAAAACGAGCAATATCTCAAAAATCGACATAAAGTTCATAGCGGTCTATTGCCCACTTCCTGGGTTAAAAGCTTAATGCTTTTGGAATATGCAAGGGTGTATAAAATCTTTCAAAAGGAAGTTTGAGCTTTTATATTCGGATTCCCTATTTTAATTAAAAAAAATCACCTTCGATCATGCTTGAGCAATATATGGCGGATAACTGATCTTCGAAATACGTTTTTGTTTTCGTAGTGCACTGTTGCCACTTCATTCGAAAGGAACTTCTATGTTTTCAATCAACCTTAAGTCTTTCCTGCATCATTCATTAGTTTACTGGGTAGTTTCCTTCAGATATTAATGGAAATGATACGTTGGCTATTTTCTCTGTATCACAGAAGTTCGCAAGATCTTGAAAATGTCCACCTAGTCTATTTTTGAGCATTTTTTATCGCTGTTTAAGGAATTGTGTTAGCGACGTGTACGTGAGTGTAACCTTTGAAATTACAGTACATGTACGTATGTATGGGCATGTGTGTGTTTAGCTGTAAATTCTATTTGCCAATAATGTATTTAGTAGACACGCCGCATGGGAACGGTAATATGGGAATATGGCCGTAAGTGACAACACACCAAGAAATGTCTACTATATCATTTAATCCTTGATGTTGCCACCTTAATATGATACGAATTATAATAAATACATTAGGCTTGTACATGTTTCACACTGAATTTAGAATAAAACTTTTGACACCGCAGAACAGACTTCCTGTTATTCAAAATACATCATCACCTAAGCGTTAAAAAAGGAAAACTTCTAAAGACGGCTTTCTTTTCACGAAAGTTAAATCAATAGAATAGTTTTATTTACGAACAAAATTCACACCGAAAAATCAAGTGTTATATGCATTTTAACAAGAAAATGAAAAAAAAAATGCATAAACACAAAATTAGCTATTTATTATGTTGACTATTTTAAAGGTGAAAATTTGCGCTATGGGGGCGATCGCCCCATGACGAATTTACCACTACTAGTAAGAATAGTGGCTGGACTCACTTCCCAAGGTTAGATAAACTGGAGATTGTTTTGAGAAGCGTTTCAAATTATTCTAAATATCTTATTACGTGGAGTTATCATATTCAAGTTTCTTTACTGTCACATACGAATAGGAGAATCATATTTCAACAGATGCTAAACAAAACGAGACATACCCTTATTCTTGTCCGGCGGTTCTGAATCCCACCACCAGGGCCATACACAATGTTTACACGAATGTGTTTTCTCTTGGTTTTCTCCGATGCTAACGGAGCTGATATATTCCATAGTTCGACAGGACTTTGAGGATTCCCAACGAGGGGAAAAAGCAAACTTCTGGTAAGTCCATGAGATTAATGATAACTCAAGATCTGTCCTCGTCTCCAAGTTGGAGAAACAAAGCAGTATAACTATGAGCAGTAGAACTGTCTGCAGTTCACTTTTCGAAACACCCGCTTTCGGCTCGGGTCCGCCCTCGTCCTCAGCCGACGGCTCCACCCAATCAAGTTTTCCGAAACACAGCCTCTGAGTGTTCTCCCGCATTTTTGTGCACGGATAATCCTCGGATCCGTCGCAGTAGCAGTTACGGAGTTTGGCGGCCTTGTCTTGCCTGTCCAGGATTGCTAAGCTGTTGTTACAGCGGTTACTGCACTTCTTTCCGTGGAACATTGACTTACAAAATTGATGATAGTAGCGCAGAGCGGTGGAACACAGCGGATCCGCGGCACAGATCCACTCTGCCACGGAACATGACACCACGGTATCATCGGCCGTAGCATGTGACACTTCCGGGCGACATACCTCCACATTTTCCTTACTTTTCCGGCAAAATTCGTTATTTTCTCCGCAGTCGCAAGTGGCCAACGAGTGGCCGACTTCGGTGCTGGTCAGCGACACTAAAGCCCTTATGCACGTCCATGGGCAGCGTGTAGTCCTGCCGGCGAGAACGTCGGCACAGCCAACCATATAGCTGTGCAGCGCCTGCCCACAGCCAGTCCTGTACGCACACTTCAAGCGGGCCACATCGCAATTTTCAGCTTCGACTAACGACCCCAGTAGCAACAGCACTGGCTGCAACAACATCCACATCATCGGAGGACCATGTTGACTCTGGTGCAGGCTCCTCGGAGACCTCTTAGCACTATCCCAAGTCAAAACGCATCGACCAATGGGCTGTGAGCCAATGTAACCGCGCCTACTTGTCCCTGTTTCTTTCTTTCTTTTCTTTTCTTTTTCCCCTGTGGGGTCAGTCTCCCTTCTCTTCATTTTCTTAGCTCTCCGTACGCGAGCAGCAGATGCGCTGCTGAAGCCGAGGCGTTGAACGGGCTGTGTCAGCAATGGGGCAGGTAAAGAGGCAGCACCACGCTGACAGCTGAATTACTCGTGACGTTTTCTGGGCTCGAGGCTTTTTTGGCAGCTGTCAAAGAGCGTAAATCAGTCACCGCTCCTTCGCAGCCAGGCTCTAAATTTCACAGCATACTTCTTTTAGAACTCTGCTAGCTACCGGCCATTCTCCGGATGCCCACATATCTCACTCAGACATTATCTGTAATATTGCTTAGACCGAACAAACTCCGTGTTGCTGGTACTCAATGAAAGATGGTTTAAATTATGGTCTTCCCTACAAACAGGAAGGAGGGCCGAGGTTCTGTTTCACAGCGTCGTACGACGGTTGTGAGATAAACATTTTTCTGGCTGAAAACTGTTAAATAAATAAAAGTTTAACGATGCACACTTGTTCAAAGTCCGTCTTTCGCCATTTTCAAGCCAGAGGAATAAAAATAAGGGACAAACAAATAACGCATATTTTACGACCGTAAATATTTGTACAAATGAATAATTCATTTTTCTTAACAGGATTTTACGAAAAAAATGTTGGGTTATTTATTTTATTTTTTTCATATTTTTGACATGTCCTTCTTGGCGTCTACACTGCGTTCTTGCCACATTAACTTTTTTTATTTTATTTTCTTTTTCTGTTTTTTTTTTTTTTTTTTACGGAGAGTTCTTTTAATACATCATATACGAGGGAAGGGACGCTGGAACAAATTTTGGATAACAGGGGCACGTGATATTATTAAAATTAAGGATTCGATGGAACTATGGAAACGGTACCAATGTCATATTTCAAATTTTTATGAAATTGGGAACGTTATATGAACCAACAATGTTGTCGATAAACTCACGACCTGTAACAATAAAAAAAAAAAAAAAAAAAGAACTGCACATACAGATGTACTTAAAATTCCAAAACGTGATCGTCGTCTGTGAATAAAAATACCCCTTGTGTGCATAATGAATATACAAGAAAATACCGCATTGTGTTTCATCTTGGCTCCGTCCCTGGTGTGGAGAGATAAGAGTGCCCCCGTGAATTTGTAGTAAAAATAAGTTTTAACAGGGACGTACTTATAGCCCCCGCAACCCCCGCAATGCGGGAGGGCCTCGTGGTTAAAAGGGCCTCTAACCTGAGCAAAAAGATATTACAAAATTTTTGCGGAAACTTCGTATGAAACTATTTAAAGAAACAGCCAAGAATTAAGGCAGCTTTGAATAAAGTATTATGAAGAAAAGCATTTTATTCTCAGTAAATACGTAAAATCTTTAGAAATCATTTTCGTTGCTTAAGTTCATAAAAACTGGACGACGGGAAAGCAGCCATTCAAGAGTCAAGAGAACTTGAGGCCCCTATTGTACACAGCCCTCGCAATAGTTTCTATGCATGTATGTTAACAAGAGAATGTGAAAGAAATATCAGTTCAATGAGCGGAATTTTTATACCAATAAATACAAAGTGCACTGTTGTTTGCACATAACTACGCATCCTTCAGAATATAATGAACTAAAAGGTGTTCTTCGTGGGAGCGAAAAATCAGAGACCTGTGTCATTTTTTTTTATAAGCCAAAAGTTTTTTTTACTGAGTCAAAACATTGTGGCATTATGTTAAGTGTGTTTTTTATATTCCAGAGTAAATAATTTAAGTAGTTTTACGTTATTTGTGCTACAGTTTTTATTCGTAACTTAGTTATTTGCTTACATATACAGTATGTTGTGAGATTTCGTATAAATCGGAAAAGTCATTAGACTCTGTCACACTGCAGCTCCATGTTTTGTGTATGCAATCGTGAGGCATTTCAAAAAGCAGGCCTTAGTTCTTTGAAATAATAAATTTGGCATAATATGATTAACTTTGACGTAAGGATTTTGTAGTAATTTGTATCGGTATAAAACCAGGGCAATCATTCTGATTACAATGTATACATTTGTGCTTCATGCAATAAAGTGGAATAATTTTGATTTTAGCAAAAATACTCCTAGGTTCCAAAGAATTTGATTTATTAAAACACCCATAAAGCCTAGTTATTAATATGGAAATAAGAATTTTGAGTAATTGAAAGCTAACAGATTTTCGGAAAAGGGCCTCAAAAACATTTTTTGCGGGCGGGGGGGGGTCGAGTTTTTGCGGTACTCCACAAAGTTTTAATTTAAAAATTTAAATTCTGTGCCTTTAGTTATTTTTTTACCGCGAAAATACTACATGTACCTGGAAATAACTCTATAACTCATGTTTAACAAATAACAACGTTTGTTTAATTTTAATATCGATAAAGAACTGGAACACTTAATTATTTGTTGTAGGGGTCAGTGACCAAATATTAACAAACTAGATGGTGTTCTCGGTTCTCGACAATAATTATTTCTGTCTTATCTCAAAATTTTCAAATTGCACTCTCACCATTAATAAAATTAGAAATCAATAAGATACAAAAAGCTGTTACATTTCATCAGCTAAACAGTATACGTGCGACATCCATTAACAATCTTTCTTTTAATATGTAATCAAAAACCTGATCTGCTTGATGTTACTTATATTCTCCTAACTACATGGCTTCCCCTAATCACAAATTTTACTGCATTCTGATAATTTTATTCTTACGTTATAATTCATTTAAAAATCCAAAACAAACTAACTTTCCAGAATCCGACCTTGTTTGAAATGATGCCAATCCCATTCTAGCTCTCAATAAAATGACGGACACGAATGGGGAGGGGGAGAAATTTGTTTTTTGACTAAGCTGTTTCCCGGATCCAGTTTAACAAAACACTCATTTTGTTGCAACACTGGAAACAAATTCAAAGTCGCAATCCATAACGGAAATAGTAGATTCGTCTTTTTAAGTCTTTTTTTTTATGTCTCTTAAGTGTTTTCTTTACGTCTTTTAAGTTTTTTTCTTTTCGTGTTTTAAGTCTTTTCTTAAATTTGTCTTTTTAAGTCTTTTCTTTACGTGCGTATCTCAAAAAATAGCTCAGGTTGTATTTCAACATTTCGTCGACCTGTGTTACTTTCATACACTTCTGTAACATTCCCGCAATGAATTTGCTCGCGAAATTATTTTGCTTCATAGTCTACTGGAACTTCTCGTGGACGAAACATGCCTTATACACTTTTCTTCCTCTACACGAGTTTGACAGACACATCCGAAAATGATATCCTGATAAAATAAATCTTTATATTAGAAAAGCTGAAAAGCTGTACAAAATATACTGTTCGTGAAGTATTCTTATTTTACGGAAGTCATTTATCATACCGTAATAATATTCGAATTTAAAACGTATGCAAACATCTTTGGTTCATGCATTTCCACCCAATGCGGATAAATACACATAACTGAACGTTCAGTGACAAATTATCCAAACCACGGATGCGCAGTTTCTGAACACTCAGTGAAGAATTGTTCAAACAGCGGATGTGCAGTTTCTATAGCCATATAACTAAACGTTTATTTTCTTCGGAAAAGAAATAGCAGTGTCGAGAGGATAACCGATCGCATATTTTCCACCTGCAATAGCTTTCATCACTTTTGCTTTGATCAACAGCCAGAGCTGAATGTAAATGCAAAGTAAACACACCAAACATTTACCAATCTCTACAAAATTTAATTAATACAGGCATTTGACGTGGACTAGGAACATCAAACAGAAGTCACAGCTCTTTCCACGTTTATAAGTGAGTGTATGTGAGTGTGGAGGAATTCGAGGCCGCTGTGGTGCAGTGGAAGCATATCCGGCGCGTAAATGGAAGACTCTGGGTTCGATTCCCGGTGGCGGCCAATGATAATTTTTCCGTGACTCACTTATAAACGTGGAAAGAGCAATGACTTTTGTTTGATCTACAAAATTTATTCTGCTCAGCGTTTGTGTAAAAATTACCTTAAAAAATGAAGATAGCAAATGTATCTTTCCTAATATACAATGCTCGACAAATTTAAGCTAATAGTGTTTTCCATCAATATTTGCATATTAGCAGGTCGACGCAAGTTTAATAACATTACTATGTGCAATCGGAATAGCCAATCAAAGCAGATCTACGACCTCACCTTTTCCTTCAATATGCAAATTACTCATTCGTATAAGAATTCGGGTTTCTATCACATCGCATCATTTTCGTATGTTCAGAAGAACTTACGGTTAGTATACTGAAGATGACAAGTCAGCATCGTTTATGTGGATAATAATCGCTAACATAATTGAAGACCTGAAGAGATAGACGCCAGCCTCGGGTGAGGATTAACCGAAACCTGTACGCAATAAAATGTTAGTCTTCAGAATAAATTGATAGTCGAAGCTTTGTTAGTTTGATTACTACATCTAATTTATTCTTTGTAAAAAAAAAAAAAAAAGGAAAACAAAATATCAGAAAAGTTTAACAGAAAAGAAAAACAAAACAGTATCCAATTTCACTGCTTTGTGGAAAGAGAGCAGCTTATTTCTTACAGGCTAGGAGTCGTCAGCCCGCCAATCACAGTAAGACGAGAAGAAACTCTGGTACAGAGCCACACACACACATAAAGGCAGGTTTCCGGAGGAAAACATAATTGCCCAATCGCTGCAGCGTTACTATTTTGATCACATGTTAGATGCATGCACATTCTGTTTCTAGGAGATGAAAATAATGTATTTAGTTCTTTCTTCATCTGAGAACCAGATCTGCAAGCGATCATCTATCTTGACTTCCGACCTTTTGGGGAAATGTACTGGCTTGGAAAAATAAAAAAAAATTTTCGCCCATCGCAAAGACTTTGCACAAACTAAAATAAGAAAAACAAAAATACTCTATCACTTAAAAGTAAGCTCAGAGAGATAAACATAGAGCCGAAACTATTGTTGTCGCAGTTGAAACCTCTATCAGTTTCGATGATGAGGTGGATGATGATTGTTGCACTGCTTGTACTATGCCAATCTCAGAAGGAAGTGGAACTATGGCTCGCTCAGTCTGTCAAAAAAGTTCCTTTCGCATTATGGGAGCAGTTTCAGGAAATGGTAACTATTATGAAAAGAGATGGCCAAAGGTGGCTAGAAAATTACGTCAAACCGAAACAAATGTTATCTGGCTCAAACCGCAAGATGGAAAGGGAACACAATGGTGGCCGAATAGCAGTAATCTCTCGAGTTTGCTGCATCCGCAGGTGAGGAAATTTCCGGTAAAACTGTGTTACGTCAGCGAAATGCGATTGGACTCTATGCCAAGTACCTCGTGGTATGGGTCCCGCTGATCTTCAGCAAGTCAAGAGTTCGTAAAAACTGCTGACGCCAACATGTGGTTTGGGGCCCTAATGAATGGGTTACAGCTGTGTTTCCTGATTAGTCCCGTTTTAGCCGAGAGTCACATTTTAGACGTCACTTAATCTTGAGAGCACCAGATAAGTGCCATCATCCCCCAACATCAGGGAAAGGGTAGCTATGGTCATAAGCATCATAGCGTTACCAAAAAAGTTGGGGCTGGGGAGCATGAATAAGTGCAAACTGATGTTTTCCTTGGGGGGGGGAGAGATAAGTTTAAATTTATGTTTCTTTGGGGAGGGAGCCCATTCAGGCAGCGAATGGCCTAGTGGTCAACGTTCGTGACTGCCACGGAGAAACCTCAGGTTCGATTCCAAGCAGGCACGAACACTCGAACCACTAAATATCCACCGTGTGTCGGATGGGCACGTTAAGCCGTCGGACCCCGGGTACTGGCCCTACGGTTATAAATAAGGGCGTCTTCCTTCCCCGTTCTACTTCGCTTCCGTGTCACTTTCCTGTCGGGTACTCTAGCTCAAATCTCCTAGCCTCCCATTTCTAAGGGTTGTTTAAGACCTGGGGTCAGACACTCCCTTCCTAAAATCCTCTACATATGATCTGATCTGATCTGAGGGATCTCATTCTTGGAAACGGTCATAAAATTTGAATCTTTTAAATGCATAACAAATATTTTTTGTTGTGCATCACTCTTCAATCGCTGCTGATAATGAACAATGAAGCCCAGCGTATTTTTGACAAGATGATAAGTTTTCTGAAAATAAAATCCTCTCTTCTGTACAAATTCTTTTAAATACTTTATTACATACCGTTTTTGCTGATACATGAATAATATCATACAGGAGTTCTGAACATTGATAACATTTTGTCATTATTATGCTTCCTTACAAAAACACATCACAGCCAAATATAAAAGCTGAGCATAACAGTGGTTGTATATAGCTCTAAGTTCTTCCTGTTTGTACTTCGTAGCAACTCCATTAAACCTCCCATTTATATTTGCTGCCCCATCGTAGGATTGGCCTCAAATTTTCTAAAGTTGGGGGCACATGCTACCACCAGATTATGCTTATGCCAATAGCATAAGGTGTGATCAAAAAGTATCTAGATTATTAAAACAAAAAAGTGCAAGACAAAGATTTGAAGCTTAATCGCCCTTTCCGAAGCCACCGACTTTGCCCAGTGCTGTTGCCACTGCTCGAAGCATTTTTTAAAGTCATCTTCTGAAATAGCGAATAGCTGCTTTGCCGCATTCGGTTGTATCCCCTCATATCTTGAAATCTTTTCCTTTCAAGTGGTATTTGATTTTTGGGAAGAGAAAAAAAGTCGCAGGGAGCCAGATCTGGCGAATAGGGTGGCTGTCAAGCCGGTGCAATCCTGTGCTTAGCAAAAAACTGCTGCACAACAAGCACGTTGTCACAGTGGAGTTGCCACTCGCCACTCTCATTTTTTTATTTTTTTTATTGGAGGTTTAACGACCACCATGAGCAACTCAATGGGCTATAAGCAGTCGCCCGTCCCTAATTTAGGTTCACTGGTTCCAGGGAAGGGAAAGAGCCAGCGCCGTAAGACAAACACAACATCCATGCCTGACGGGATTCGAACCCGGACCCCTTTCGGACGAATGATCATAGGCCATCGCTTAGACCACTGCGCCACTGGGGCGACCCACTGTCATTCAATGCCGGCCTTTTGCGACGAACTGCGTCCCTCAAACATCGCAAAACTTGACAGTCGTACTCCTTGTTAGCACGGCTTTTGTAAAAAAAGATCGTGCTTATGTTGTCGGTTTGTCTGTCTGTAGCACCATATCTCTGCAACTGTTAGTCCGATTTGAAAACAAAAGGTTTGCATTGGGAAGCTTGAAAAGTGCGAATGATGATCCTTTATTTCGTTTTCTTTTTACGAAGTATAATTTCGCCGCTAGAGGGCGTAAATGCAGATGATGTCGAATTGAAAATATATTTTATTCCATATATTTGCTTCTAAGCATCTGATTGAAAAAATTCTTTCATCTTTCGATTCCATTTATTTCGAAGAGTATTTTAGGTATAGTTACTTTTTCAACTTACGCATAGATTTTTCGCTAGGGGCCGTAAAAGTAAATTACGTTTTCCCCGATATCTCTTCTTCTAAAACTCCGATTTGAAATTTTTTTCTTCAGCGGATACGGCTCCTGATGAAAACTCTTTTGAATATAATATATAATTTTTGGTAAAGAATACTTTGGCCACCAGAAGGCGTAAGTGTTAGTTTTTCTTCTGGTGTATTTGCCAAAAATCTGAGCTTCCAAAATGTCGATTGAAAAAATTTGTTTGTAGATCGATACCACCCACGTCGACAACCCTTTTCGGAATATTTTCTTCTTAAAATATTGCATGGTTTCTCCGCCAGGGGGCGCAGATGTATATCTTAGTTTTGCCAATATCTCTACTTCTAATGGTCCGATGTGAAAAATTATATCTTTATTGGATAGAGTTCCCGGTGTGGCATGTTTTCCATAAAATTTCAAAATTTTCAAGTAAATCATAGACTTTCCGCTAGGGGGCGCAAAGGTGAATTCCGTTCTACCTGATACCTCAGCTTCTAAAACTCCGATTTGAAAGATTCTTTCTGCACTGGACACAGCTTCTGATGGGAAATCCTTTGCACATATTTTCAAATTTTTGGTAAAAAATGGTTTGGCTACCAGGGGGCGTAAGCCTTAATTTCCGCTTCTGATATATTTGCAGAAAAATCTGAGCGTCTAAAATCTCGTTTGAAAAAATTCGTTTGTGGACCGATACTACTCACGTCGACAAACATTTTAGGAATAGTTTCTTCTTAAAATAATGTATGGTTTCTATCTTATTTTTGTCAATATCTCTACTTCTAGGAGTCCGATTTAAAAAAATCCTTCTTTGTTGGATAGTGTTTCCGATACGAAATTTTTTTCCATATAAATTCAAAATTTTCAAGTAAATTGTAGACTTACCGCTAGGGGGCGCAAAGGTAAATTGCGTTTCCCCCGATATTCCTGCTTCTAAAACTCCTATTTGAAAAATTCGTCCTGTACCGCATACAGCTCCTGATGGGAAATGTTTTTCATATAATTCCTAATATTTGGTAAGGAATGGTTTGCCCACCAGGGAGTATAAGTGTTAATTTCTGCTTCTGGTGTATTTGCAGCAAAATCTGAGCTCCTGAAAACTGGACTAAAATGTTTTTTCTTGGACCGATACCTCTCTCATGAAAAAGCCTTTTGAGAATACTTTCTTCCTAAAATAATGCATGGGTTTCCCGCTAGGGTGCGTAGATTATTGTCTTATATTTGTCCATATCTCTGCTTCGAAGAGTCCGATTTAAGAATTTTTTCTTTGTTGGAGAGCGTTTCCGCTGCGAAATGTTTCTGATATAAATTCAAATTTTTCTTAACTCATAAGTCTGCAACCAGAGGGCGTAAGTTCACGATTCCGTTTACAGCAATATCTGCGGGATTAAAAACCGGATTGAAAATTTTTTTCTTCGGTCAGATACTATTGTTTTCCGTACTGGTCCCATTGACTTTGAATAGTTTTGATAAATTTAATTTGCGTTGGAACGGATTCAAAAGACATGCTTATTACACCCGAAAATTCGGTGTCATCTTTCTTGCTGATTGTCTGGCCTGATGGAGCGCATTCATGATGCAAATTCCCTCATGATTGAAAAAAAAAAAAAAAAAACGGTCAGCATCGTCTTGACATTCCTACGACTTTGTCGTGCTTTTTTAGGCCTGGGAGAGTTTGTGGTCTTCCAATGTGAAGACTAGGCCTTAGTTTCGGGATCATACCGATAAACCCACGATTCATCATCAGTTATGACAGTTTTTAAAAAGTTTTCATCCTTTTCGATGACCTCAATCAGGTCACTAGCAGCTGAAACACCCGCCTATTTTTGTCTGCTGAGAGCAGTTTTGGCCCAAATTCAGCCGAGACGCGTCTCATATCCAAATCGTATGTAAGAATGGACTGAACTGAACCGAAACTAATGTTGAAGCCTTCAGATAACTCGCGAATAGTATTCAAGAAACGCATATAGCGTATTAAATCCGTTTATTTCTTAAGGAATAATATTAGAAGAATTGCCCTTACACTAACTTTAAAGAGACTGCCATCAGGGAAACTGTCGAAATCCTCTCCAACAATGTAGCGTGCAATGACATGATCTCTACTGAACTACCAATGGTTTGGCATGCGTTATTAAAAGACGGGAACAGGTCGCCGCGCACGATGTAATTACGTGCTAAAAACATTTCACGAAATACGCTGATGATATCACCCACGTTACATTCAAAAATCATCTTTGTTCCTTATCTGTTGC
This sequence comes from Macrothele yani, assembly GCA_039090855.1. Classification (NCBI taxonomy): domain Eukaryota; kingdom Metazoa; phylum Arthropoda; class Arachnida; order Araneae; family Macrothelidae; genus Macrothele; species Macrothele yani. The sequence goes on from CM076997.1 coordinate 884,857, forward strand.
AATTCCCGGCATTTTTATGTCTATCGTTGCCTTGAAAAAGCCTCCCAGTGGAGTGCGAAAGCTTGTCGATTCTCTGTGATTACTACACCTTAAGAAATAAACGGATTTAATACGCTATATGCGTTTCTTGAATATTCATATTGTGGTGTATTTAAAATAACGTTCGCGAATAGTAATTCGGTGATTTTCCCGCACAGCTGTTCACACAAGTTCGACATTGTTTTTACTTTTGCTGGTTGCGGGCCTCTCTGACCTTTCATTAGTTTTACTTTTGCTGGTTGCGGGCCTCTCAGACCTTTCATCACTTTTACTTTTGCTGGTTGCGGGCCTCTCTGACCTTTCATAACTTTTACTTTTGCTGGTTGCGGGCCTTTCAGACCTTTCATCACTTTTACTTTTGCTGGTTGCGGGCCTCTCTGACCTTTCATCACTTTTACTTTTGCTGGTTGCGGGCCTCTCAGACCTTTCATCACTTTTACTTTTGCTGGTTGCGGGCCTCTCAGACCTTTCATCACTTTTACTTTTGCTGGTTGCGGGCTTCTCAGGCCTTTCATCACTTTTACTTTTGCTGGTTGCGGGCCTCTCAGACCTTTCATCACTTTTACTTTTGCTGGTTGCGGGCCTCTCAGACCTTTCATCACTTTTACTTTTACTGGTTGCGGGCCTCTCAGACCTTTCATCACTTTTACTTTTGCTGGTTGCGGGCCTCTCAGACCTTTCATCACTTTTACTTTTGCTGGTTGCGGGCCTCTCAGACCTTTCATCATTTTTACTTTTGCTGGTTGCGGGCTTCTCAGGCCTTTCATCACTTTTACTTTTGCTGGTTGCGGGCCTCTCAGACCTTTCATCACTATCAACACTTTCACGACCAGCTTTAAAACTTTTATAGAACTCATAGACTTGTGCACGACTCATACATTCCTCCCCATAGATCAGCGGTTTTCAAACTTCTGACACCGCGAAGCCCCAATTTTTTCTGTGCTCGTGTTTATTACATTCAGTGCAAACTTGTGTTTATACAGGCAATGAGGATTTAAGAATTTCATTTCTGAGAAAAATTGGTTTCACCTCTGAGAAGTATTGCTTTATTTAGCTAACAGCATACTTAACACTTTTACTGCTTCTGATATTCTAGTATTCTTTCATAATAATACCAATACAGACCAAAGAAGAAAGAAAATGCTGTTACAAATGCATGGCAAGTATTCGTAAGAAAAAATGATTGCATTACCTACCTCAATGCGACGAGTGCAGTTGTTTCTTCTACTTACAAAGTTCTTTCACGTCTGGCTTTATGGTGGAGAGTTGCAGTCGCGTGTCCGGCTCTACATCCACTCTGTTGCGATACTTAGGTTTTGTGGAAACATAAGTTGAGAAGCCAGTCTCTCACAAATACCTACTGACAAAGGGGAGGAGTATTCTAACCGCTTTCTGCGATAAACATGGGTACTGTTTCTTGAAGCTGCACCAAAATTCACCCATTGCATGGTACTTTACCAAACGCTGGCTTTTCAAAAGTGTCAGATGTCAGATCGATAAGATTTTCATATTCACTTGCAGTCATGCTGCCAGGCTTGTCTTTAACTGCAAACGGATTTGTTACCCATCCATAATTTTCTAAATTCTCGTGCATTACACTTGGAAAGTACTGCTTGAGGGCATCACTTATTTCTTGCAGGTGCTGGATGAATTCTCCAAAAATATAATCAGATTCACGGATGCTTCCTTCGAGCGCTTCCAGGAAGTCCGTAAGTGTTGGAAAGCTATCAACCTCACGGTTTCGAAAACATGCGGTCCAGAACTGTGCCTTTCTCTTGAAAGCACGAATTTTGTCAGAGGCCGAGAAAACAGCATTCTTTCCTAGGAGACCTAGATTAACTTCCTTAATTTTTGTGAGTATGTCAGCTAATTATACAATCCTAAACAAATACAGACCAACATTCATCTGTTCTTCCAAGCCAAAATGGTGGCTAACAAGGGAAGCGCGTGCTTCAGCTCTCAGTTCAAACAGCCTCACTAACGTTTTCCCTCCAGACAACCACCGCACTTCTGAGTAGAGCAACAAGGATGTGTGAATACTTCCCATATCTTTGCACAAAATGTGGAATAACCGTGCTTTGGTGTCGGGATTTTATAAAATTGATTATTGTCACAGCATCATCGAGGACTGTTCTAAGAGAAGTATAGGCATTTTTTTCGTAGCAAGGACATGCCGGCGAAGAATGCAATGGCTGCTGCTGGAGTTTTTGGCCATCAGTTTTCTTAGTGAAACAGCATGGTCACATTTCCCAACCAAAGAATCTGTCCACGATAAGTCACATTCTTCGAAAAATTATTCAGGAGTTTAAAGATTTCAGCTCCTGTCGCTTTGGATGGCAATGTTTCGCACAAAAGCATGTACTCCTCCAATGAATGTTGATGTTCATGTCGCACAAACACGCTAGTCCTGCCATGTTGTTAGATTCGTCCATTTGCAGAGCAAATTCACTGCACTTGAAACAGCAAATTAGCTTCTTCTTCATGTTGGCTGCTAGGTCTTTAATCCGGCGAGGCACTGTGTCATTTGAGACAGACACGAAGAATATCTGTCTTGCCGAGTTTTCATCCATCATATATTTAACCAAGTCAACAACTAGTTTCTCTCCTATTGGGCTTCGCCCGCCTGACCTATTCGGTAACCAATTGTATAAGATGTCTCGGCTACCTTTTCGTTTGCAGTATGGGTATGTGATGCCTGAACCGTATTTTTTAATCTGTAATAATTCATCCTTTTTGGCGCAAAGAACCTGACATCTTTATCTTTGCAATCAGAATGCGTGGCTTCGAAATGACGGAGCAATTTGGCTGGAAACATGGAGCTATTTGGAAAAGTTTTGTGGCGCAAAACACACCGAGGATGGCTATTAGCGCCTAGCAATATATTGTTCCTCCTTCCCAATAAACGTATACTTGTACTGTCTTCTATTGCGGATACTTTAGTTTTCTCGTCGTCTTGCTTTGAAGGGCCTAGCACTAGCTCTGAAACTTCCGCTGAGGAATTGACGAACCCATTCTTAATATGTAATTTAACGTTCTAGTCTTGAGCCAGCGATTCATCGCAAATATTAAACACTACCACAAACGCGCTGACTTGCGACGCGTCACTCCCCGAGTCAACTAAAGTGAAATGAACTGAAGAGACGGACAGAATAAAGCTTGAGCGAATATCGTGGCCATCTGGTGCAATCGTGTGTTGTATTGCGAATTCCAGGAATCGGGCAACAAAGAACAGTGCCAGGGAGAGGCCGCGTCGCGCCGGATCACTGTTTCAGGAGCGGTATCGTTCTTCTGAGAACTAACCCGTTCGAGGCACGTCCTATCGCAGCAATACAGCCATTTCGATCGTTGGGCGGAACAGCACGCAGGCGTGAGAGAAAGATGTGGGAGGCGAGGGCGCCGCGGCGACCTCACGCTCTCACCGGCGACGACAATAGGTTTTGCTTTGTTTTGCCTGCCTGTTTCGAAACGGCTGCCGCGTTGTCCCGAGGATAAAATACAATGACGCGCGCTTTCCAATACGGGTAGCTATATATACCGTTCGTACATTCTTTGAAGGAAGCATTTTGTACATTCATTGTATAAGGAACTTGAGGAATTACATGGATTCTTTCAGCTTCTTTTCGTTGTCGAACATGTCGGTGTCACGAGGGATTTTTCGCGGAAGTGTCGCCGCGGATCACACTTTGAGAACCGCTGCCATAGACTTTCTGTAACTTTAGGTATGCGTCTTTGCAAGTTTTGCAAGTTTTTTGACAAAATCTAATGCAAATTTGTTGATCAATTTTTCCCCGCATAACAAATGCGACGAACAGCTTCACACACGTAAGAACAAAACACTACTGTAAAAAAAAAAAAAAAACTGACCAGCAGGGGAGACGTGACTCATGGCACATGCGTAGTGGGTTCCGAGGTAAACCTGTGCCAAACCGTTTTATGCTGTGAACCGCGATTCTGAAATTTGCAATGAAATTCCACGATTTCTGCAAATCCATACTCAAAGACTATCATGGCATGACAACAGAATACTCAGGATTGCCGAAAATAAAAGGCTATCAAGGGTTATACGCAACAAAAGAGGTTTATTGGATCTTCTAAACCATAAGTGCTACTTTGCTCACCTAACCTTTGTCAAAAATGAACACCCAGCTATAGTAGATCAGGGGCTCACCATTACTTCTGCTAATTTAAGGAATGAAATCAAGACTCTGACTTGCACCCATATCAAGAAACTGTGTATGTTAGTCGACAAAAGTGTCGGAAAACAAACTGACTACCGTCGTACCTACCATGGTAGACCGGAACACCCAGCTCTAACAAAGTTTAAAAATCTCAGTAATATTGAAATTAACAGTCTGCAAACCAGGGCCTTAAATAAGGGAGCAAAATTCTCTTATCCACCAAACAAAGGATCCATACTGAACACTATTACCCAGGTGGAAAGCATAGTTAAATGTATTCCTGAACAGCATAAGGATTACGCCAGAATGATAATGGCCCATACCTTACAACATGACTCTTGTTACCCTATCCCACAACCTGATCTTATTCAAGAGCAGAGACAATTGGTTGAACTCAAAAATAATAATGACTTGTCTATTGTGCTTGCAGACAAATCTAGTCAGATTGTGTTGTTGAATAATTGTGACTATGTTCAAAAAATGCATGAAATTATTAACACTATTCCACACAAAACCATTCAAAGTGATCCTAGTCAGGCCACGGTAGCGGCTCTTCAAAGACTTAAAAAGGCTTATTCTTTTCCTGAAGGTTTTTCACATGCATTCACCCCTTCCCCCGGCTATCGTGTGCCTGATATGTTCGGACGGGTTAAATTGCATAAAGAGAATTTTCCCATTCGTCCTCTGGTGTCAGGCTATGTTAGCCCCACCAGACCCTTAGAAAAAGCCTTGGCACAATATTTAGCCCCTTATACTGTGGATTCACTTTATTCTATTAAAAGTTCCACAAAGGCTATAGAAGGACTGCGATCGCTTCAGCCACAATCGCAGCCTTTCATTTTGGCATCTCTTGATGTGGTCTCATTGTACCCTAATGTACCTGTTGAGGCCACACATCAGATTATTGAGGCAAAACTTGCTGATTCCCATATCCCGAGTTCAGAAATTAATGCTATTATGAACGCACTTCGTCTTGTTAAGAAACGTTCATATTTCAAATTTAAAGACAGCCTTTATCAACAGTTGGAGGGTTCCCCAATGGGTTCCCTCCTGTCTGCTGTTCTAGCTGAAATTTTGTTACAGCACATTGAAAATCAGGTCATTGGTTCCTTCCCTCACCGCCCGTTGCTTTATTTAAGGTACGTTGACGACATCCTGGTTGCATGGCCTCACAACCGGGATGATTTACACTTATTCGCCAACGAACTATCATCCATGTTCCCAACTATCAGGCTCACGATAGAATTTGAAGCTAATAACTGCTTACCTTACTTGGATATTCTTATTCGTAAGGACTATAGCCTTAACTGCATTACCACTTGTGTATATAGAAAACCCAGTCATGCACCTGTTTTAATACCTTATCATTCATCACACCCTAAACAACATAAGTTGACAGCATTATTCTATATGTTTAGAAGAGCTCACTCACATTCATCAACTACTGAATTATTTCAGCAAGAAGTTAACTACATTTTGGGTTTGGCAGAGCAATATGAGTTCCCTAAATATCTGATTAGGCAAGTGTTTGGCAAGGTCAAATATGCCCTACATACTACCCTGTTAAGAAACTCCAACTGCAATTCCATATATGTTGGCTCTATGCAATACAATCCACATTTAACGAGAGCCTTAACACAACTACGTAAACCATATGACTTGAAGTTTGGTTCACGCACACGAAACTTATTTTCAGTAGTTCGTAAGGATCGTGAACGGAATAGCAAAATGGGACAGTGGGGTATTTACAATATCCCTCTGGTTAAGGCAACTACAGGACAAGCAGCTTCTAATTATGTGGGTTCTACAAAACGCAATATTGCATTACGAATTAAAGAACACAAATACAATATTAAAACAGGCATGTATTATACATCACTAGCCAAATCTGTTACACAAGATGATCTTAATCCCGACTGGAGCAATGTTAGAATAATTAATACTCCTAGTAAACCTGGTGATATTTTAATTGCTGAGAGTGTGTATATAGAGGCCTCCGGTGAGCAATGTTGTAATGAACATGCCCCCTATGAGTTACATAACGTTTGGAAATCCCTTATTAAAAATGTAAATTATAAATTGTAATATAAACTTAAAATTGAATGTTCACCCTACACCATTTATTTCTATTATATATTTCCATGTTTTCTTCTTCAGACCATCGGGCCAACAGTATACGCAACATTTTTGACGCATGTAGATTACTATTGGCTAACTTACCATGCTTCCCACAATGCAATGATCTATATTATATATAGATTAAATGTGTATCTATTTATTACATCTGAAGAAGAGGCAGCCGCTGCCTCGAAAGTGCTCATGGTTTTAATTGTATATATTTCTCATCTTTTAATCATTAAATCGTGCTAAAGACGGAAATCTTTCATCGCTTCAGTCAGCCTTAATACTTTTTGATCACACCAGGTAGAGGCACTGTGATAGTGTGAGGTAGCGTAACGATGAACGACCTCACTCCGCTGCATGCCTTTGATGGAGGAGCTCGAAAATACAACCATATTGTCGCACATGGTGTATAACTTTTTGGATGTTCTTTCAGTTTGTGATCTACAACATGAATCCTCACAGAGTTCAGCTATAAAAGGATTACTTAGAAACTGAATATATCTAACGAATGACCAGGCAAGCAAGATCCTCAGACCTATATTTCATCAAATATATGTGAGACGCCTTTGGGAGGAGCATTGCAATACCACAGCTTTCTCCTCGGTCGCCGGGGTAGTTAATGGCAGCTCTGATGGAATTTTTTTCCTCAGGTCCATCTGCCTTTAGGAGGAGCATTGCAATACCACAGCTTTCTCCTCGGTCGCTGGGGTAGTTAATGGCAGCTCTGATGGAATTTTTGGCCTCAGGTCTATCTGCCATTAGGAGGAGCATTGCAATACCACAGCTTTCTCCTCGGTCGCTGGGGTAGTTAGTGGTAGCTCTGATGACACAATGGAATTTGTTGCTTCAGATCCATCTGAACATTGTGATAGGGAGTTCATCGCCATCAAGTATGTTAGCCGCTGGACAGGATAAATTTCCTCACTGATATCTTTTGTGTATCTTCTAAAAACCTTGAAGCAGGGCTGGATTAAGGGGGGGGGGGGTCTAACGGGGCTATAGCCTAGGGGCCCACCATTACCAAGGGCCCAGGAGGCATGCCGGTACATCGCAAATAATACGCATAAATAATAATATACATTTATATAGAAAGGAAGTAAAATAGTTTCAGTTTTGTCTTGTATGATTTCCACTCGATTGCAAACAGAGGCTAGAAGACGAACAGACTTCAAGGCAGTGACCCACTATGGGTAAACGTTTCATGTCGCTGTGCATAGCGGGGTCGACGACACAGTTACAGCTTTCGCACTACCATCCACCCGCATCTCCCCACTTGCACTTGGGACTGTTAATGGTCGAAGATCCCTGTGGCTTAATTTTTTCACATTTCCTAACAAAAAAAGATGCACCAAGAAAAGTGTACAATGTTAAATCAGTAAAAAATCCAAGACAAAATCTAAGAATCTCAAGATTTTAACTTATGTTCCTGTGAGAACAATGGAAAATACAATGATTGTTATGAAAACTGCAGATAATTTATTAAATAGAAGAATGCACTACGTATCATCACAAGCATTATGCTACAGTCGTGTTATAACGAACTTCATAATGATTCTCCGTCGTGATTTCTTTGGGGGCCCACTCAGATGTCTTAGCCTGTGGCCCACTAAGGCCTTTATCCGGCCCTGCTTTGAAGCAACTTTCATAATGTGCACTGTTTTTTCATTTGACGTAAATACTGTAGATATTCTATGCCGCTCTCAGAGTGACACTTTGAGCATTCGTTTCATTGTTATGCTATACATTGCCATGCATTTTTGTCGTTTCATTGGAATTGCATCCTAAACTTAAAAAGTTATGTGTAGGAATGGTGTGGTGTGTGTGTGTGTGTGTGTGTGTGTGTATCATCATTATTATCAGCAACAACCATTTTCAATCAGCTGCTTGTCCTGAACCAGTCTCTTGCATTTCACTCCAGCATGCTTGGGAATTTCACCCAGCAACCATCTCCCATCAAGTGGTTTTATGGGTCTGTTCCTGGCCCTTGGTACCCAGCCTAATATTTCAGAACTCCAGCGATGGTCAGTTCTTCTAGCAATATGTCCAGCACATATGGAAAAACTACAATGCACCTTCGGTTCATTGCTTGGTTATGAATTTACAGGTTAAACATCAGAACTGCTCTCTTCAGAGTGTGTTAATAAGCTCCGTGAGACAGAGAGGCAGGGGGGTGGGTGGACTATGGGAAGACTGTCGGACGGTGAGGCGGTTGTCCTTCCCTCTGAAGAGAATAGTTCTGATCAAGTAAGTAATGTCGCGGGCTGAAGCTTTCGGGTGGGATTGTTCCCTAACTAGGAAGGGTAGATTTTACTGCTTCATTGACCGGTGGTTTGGGGCAAATGCGCCAATATTGAATTTTTCAAGAGCACTAAAAGAGTGATTCAAATGAACGTCAGAAACAAATGCATTTTACAGATTCGGTTACCAAAAGTTCGATTTCCAGCACTGCTGATTGTGTCTGTCTTGTAGCCATTTTACTACAGGAAAGCAGTTGGAGTCGTGGATTGTATTGGAAAGTAGAGGGTTTTTTTTTTTTTTTTATTTTACTTGAAATGACTGAGAGTCAAGCTACTGTCGCTTTCCGTTGACGAGAAGTTCACAAAAGTTCACAATGACGTAAAATGTCGAATGCTTCCTAAAAATCAACCAAAGTGTATTCCATTTCGAAGTATCAGCTCACTGTAATACGATATTCGGCATTAGAACTTTCACCTGGCTGAAATAATTAGTCAAATAATTATATACACCAGAAAATAAACCTCCCCTCGTGTGCATTTCGAGTGGAGATTTCATGTGTTTATTACCTGTTTAAGGCAACCTTCAACTTCTAATTTTTTCAGTCGAAATACTGTGTGCGATATCTGACACAATGATGGCAGACTTTTTGTCAGCCTTGGATTTTAATTTGTATGTAATTTAATGCAGCAACAATCTCACCCTCATATCGAATCACTGGATTCAAAACAGAAGGTGAATTGTTATTTTTTCGACTAGCGCAAAAGAGCTCAACTAAAAAAAATAAACATTTTGAAAACCAAATATTTTTTCTCCTAATGCCATCTGTAAAATTCACGGTAGTAAGATGTCCTTGAGAAACTTAAATGCATAAATATTTGCTCTAACTTTCCCAAATATCTTTTTTCTTTTTCGATTAAATATGTAATTTTGCTGGCGTTTAAGCTTTAAATATCTAGACTATAAAAGCTGCTAGTCTTTAAATACGCAATCTGATTGTGTTAAAATAATTGATGCAGCTCTTAATTTCAGCGTACGAACTAATACATGTAGACGTAATAATGCAAAGTTGCAGATTCGTGTATTTTCTTGCATTAAACGTGATGGTAGTTCTGCATCATATACACCCTGTAACCTTAAATCTGCGTCCCCAAGAAGACATGGTTAAAATCAAAGGAAAATCGCAAGCTGTTTGACAAACGAGAAAGGCATGGTGGTTGCAGTTACAGAGCAAAGACGCAAATTTATTTCACACACTGAACGAGCCCGCACTTCTGTAGGCAATACCTTTAAATCCTTCGTGATTCACGACACACAGCCGAAGCTGTGTTTTGTCAGCTAGAAAAGCGGACATATTTTGCCAGCTCCGTTTTAGCGATCGTTGGCTATGTACGCATTTTAGTACGCTTTGGTGTCTCTTCCCTCAATACAGGTGTCAAGACTCCAGGGACTTAGATATCGTGGACGTGCACGCAGGATTATTTGAGTGAAAAAGAAAAGGAAGTTTCATTTCACTGGTATGCGAGACTCATTTATGTTATTGGTAAGTAAGGGAAGTAACTATTTAGCATATTTACTTATAAGGTAGCAGTAGTCCCGAAATCATTCCTGCTTCTGAGCTGCATGCAATATGTTAAGAAGAATTGTATGAATCTAGTGCACATTCCCCAAAATGGTCCTACATTTTCAGTAACAGATTAAGTCCATGGTTCGTCTACCAATGAAGATGAAACACAGCCACTCCGGCACGAATTATTATTCTCTTTCAATTCCCTTAACTGAATGAATTTAATCAATAACCACTGTAACTCCAAAAAAAGAGCTCCTCTCCCAAGGGAAAAAAGATTATTCAACTTTAACAAACTTACGACATAGCCCTAGTACTGATTTTTGTTTTTAAACCAAATATTAAATTCTATGTTCGAAACTAAACTGTTTAGATGATTAATCGCTTAGGTAAACAAGGAGAGAGGTCTAGTTTTACTAAAAAGATTTCCATCAGACTCTGCAAGCCACTATTAAAAACATAAGGTAAATAAAAGAACATGCTATCCATTTACAATTTAACATAAGGTAAATAGTAGTCCATGCTGTCCTTTTACAATTCAACGAGGGCAGTGAATAGAAAATTGTTTCTGCAACTGTGCACTTGCGACAGCAATCGGTCACACCAAGGCGAATTCATGCAGTTCTAAAACGCAGAAGTATTTTTTTTTTTTTGATTGGAGGTTTAACGACCACCGTGAGCAACTCAATGGGCTATAAGCAGTCGCCCGTCCCTAATTTAGGGTCACTGGTTCCAGGGAAGGGAGAGAGCCAGTGCCGTAAGACAAACACAACATCCATGCCTCACCGGGATTCGAACCCGGACCCCTTCCGGACGAATGATCAGAAGCCATCGCTTAGACCACTGCTCCACCGGGGCGGCGCAAAGTATTAATAGGGATTAAAGTGGTAATGTGTTTATGCCGTGCTTAGCTTTGGTGAAATCCAAGTAGTGTTATGCCACTTGTGTTCATTTTGTAAACTTCTTGGATATTTTTGCTTAGCTTTGGTGAAATCTAAGTAGTGTTATGCCACTTGTGTTCATTTTGTAAACTTCTTGGATATTTTTGCTTAGTTTTGGTGAAATCCAGTTGTGTTATGCCACTTGTGTTCATTTTGTAAATTTCTTGGATATTTTTTTCTGCTATTTCATTCAGAGGTTTTTCCATTTTAAGAATTAGCTCTGAGATGTCTGATTTTGCTGTATGTAGTAATTATCTAAAAATTGCTGTTTTGAATTCAGTTGAAGGGTATCCTCTGTAATAAATATTAATTTAATGCTCTTCTTTAGGTAAAGTAGAAAAGAATGCTTTTCCCGAACTGCAGTGATCAGGTCTTTTCGCCCCCCCACCCCCGTTCCCCCGAAGGTACGGTTTTCCAATGTAAGAGAATCTACAGCTAAGTTTTTCGCAGGTCTTCGGTTTCATTCCAAAGAAGGCAAAACATCTTCATTTCTCTCGGAAGTCAAACAATGAAAAACTGCCTCCACTTTTGAAAACAAGAGCAAAATATCCATGGTTTAACTCTGGAGCTCTTTACCAGTCAAAGTTTGTTCCGTTTTGGGTTACACATGATGTTAGGGAAACGCGTGCCAGCACCGATTGGGAACTGCGATGGCGTATATTGGCACGTAGCCACACTGTGTTATCAGGCGAGCACAGGGTGGAGGTCGATAAACGTGTTGTTCGGATGTTCCTACGCCATTGCTGAAAAAAGGGTTCAATGCGGCAACAGCAGCAAGAGAAATTTGTGCAATTGAAGGCGGAGAAACCTCCCTTGTGGCGCAGAGGTCTAAGCGTTGGCTTATGACCATTCGTCTGAGAAGGGTCTGGGTTCGAATTCCAGTGAGACGTGGATGTTGTGCTTGTTTTAAGGCACTGGTTCTCTCGCTTCCCTAGAGCCAGTGGCCTTAAATTAGATTAGGGACGGGCGACTGCTTATAGCCCATTGAGTTTCTTACGGTGGTCGTTAAATCTCCAAATAAAAACAAAAACAACAACAACAAAAAAAAAAGGCTGGGAAAATCAGTTGACAACAACACTGTACGAAAATGGCTCCAGCTTCTCAAGGTTGGGGACATCAGCCTCGAAGACAAGCTGAGGTAATGATGTCAGTCCAACGAACAACAACACTGACACCCTGGTCAAAGCTGTGATAGCGAAGCTCAGTACCAGTACACGGCAATCAGCATCTGCGGTGGTGTCTTCCCAATCCACCATCGTTCGTCACCTGACACCCTGGTCGAAGCTGTGACAGCGAAGCTCCGTGCCAGTACACGATAATTGGCATCTAGGATAGTGTCTTCTCGATCCACCATCGTCGAAGCTGTGACAGCGAAGCTCGGTACCAGTACACGATAATTGGCATCTAGGATAGGGTCTTTTCGATACACCATCGTCGAAGCTGTGACAGCGAAGCCCAGTAAAGTACACGACAATTGGCATCTGGGTCAGTGGAGCAAAGAGGAAGGTTCGAGAGGAAAGTCATATTTTGTTTTTAGTGGAATTGTCGTGCTTTTGTGCACAGGGAACTCGTGTCAGATGGTGGACGGGTATGTCTATGCCTAACAACTGCAGTGGGTCCAAGATGCTCTGCGTCAACGCTACCAAGCATTTATCAACAGGAAACGGGCGTTGCTGCTAGTAAATAATGTCCCAAATCACACCTCCAGTGTAGTCCGCCGAAAACTACAGCAATATGAAGGGGTTGAGATTCTACCCCATTCTCTACACAGTCCGGGTTTCGCCCCATCCGACTACTACCTATTTCTCTCCATGGCCCATTTCGTACAAGGATGGCGCTTCACTTCAGTGGTAGGTGTGGAATCTGGCATCAGAGAGTTTCTGTCCTCCAAACTTGCCGATGGGTTCTGCGGTGAAATCGTGGCTCTGGTGGAACGTTGGCAAAGGATTGTAGAAAACAACGGCCTGTACTTTGCTGAATGAGGTGAGCGGGCAGGCTTTCCTTGCATCATTAAACTTTTCAACTGCAAACGGAAATGACTTTTGGCTCACCCTGGTAGACAGTATGACTGTGACATTGAGAACGAACATAATAAAACAATTTCGAACTGATAATATACTCAAAATTTCAGATTAGCCTATGTAAACAATTTATTTCACTTGCTACCTTCATGTTTGATAAATCGTTTGATACAACTTCTAATGTCTCTACTACTGCGGTCTCTATTATCCGCCAGCGTATTTTTGATAAGATGCTAAGTTTTCTGAAAATTATGTTCCCGCTTTTCTTGCAAATTCTTTTAAATATTACAAATATTTTTGTTGATGAATTAATATTATTATGTAACTAGCTTTTCGCCCGTCGCTTTGCCGACGCTGTTTGTTGGTGTAAGCTTTGTTTAGATAGAGAACGGAACTCAATGTTAAAAGCTTTGTTTAGATAGAGAACGGAACTCAATGTTAAAAGCTTTGTTTAGATAGAGAACGGAACTCAATGTTAAATTTTGTCGGCGACTCATTGTGGTTTTCGAGCAGATAAATCAGAACAAAAAAATCAACTTGAGCTGAAACATATTTGATTTTGTGTTTACTAACTGAAAGTAGTTTTCTCTTGGATGAGTAAAATATTTGACCGTGAATCGTAAGGATAGGGTAAAAAACTATCGTTTATAAGCTTGAAGTGAAATAGGCCAAACTGTTTTCTTTTTAATTTTATTTTAGAAAAATTAGCAGAGGAAAAAATGGATACTAAGTAAATGCTTCTTGGATAACGATGTTGTGAGTTCTCCCATGTGGCGCTAAAATGTAAAGATTTTCCTTGCTGCTAACTCTAGAACATCCAACGTAAAGTTGTCCATGGGAAAAGCAAGAGCTTTGCAAATTTAAGCCAACAACTTTGAGCGAATATCCCTGAGCCTTGTTGATGCTCATAGCGAAGCACAGGTGCACTGGAAGCTAAATTCGTTTAAATTTGAAGGGCACATCAGTCGGTAGGATGGGTATTCGGGGAATGAACACATCTTGCCCCGCTGCCTGGCCAGTCATATTCGTAGCCTCAATAACGTGCGGCGTGAGACGTTTGATGGTCAGTCTCGTTCCGTTGCAGAGTGTCTGTGGATCCAAATTTCTCAGCAACATGATGGGAGCACCCAGTTTGAGTTCAAGCTTGTGCGATGGCACTCCTGACAATTCTAAGTTATTGAGAAATTCTACAGGATAATTAACAGCTTCTTCAGCTTCCACCGGCGAGTCTATAGACTTGTACGTGTAAACGTCTCCCGGTAATTGTGAAAGAAGCTGTCGATTGACAACGTTAACTGCATCATTTTTTGGTGCAAGAATGGCTCTTTCACGCACCCAGCCGTGATCCTGGAAATGGTGAGGAGGGTTTACGAACACTGCTTCCGTGAGAGCATCCAGAGTGTCGACTATGATTGCAACGGTTGTTATTGAAATGGTGCCTTCTCGATCATCATATGCCACAGCGCCATTTCCGAGTCGGAGTAGGTTGTCAGCAAACTCACCAGATGCAGCATCACCTGTTAGGTGCACTCTCATATTTGTGTTCAAGCTGAGGCGCTGCATGTTGCGTCAAATGTAGGATGCTTTAAGGCAAGCACACAATTTGTCAGTTTTAGTTCCCCTGGGTAACACTGGCAGGGTTTGTCGGAAGTCACCAGCCAAGACCAGAGTGGCTCCACCCAAGCATTTATCAGTTCTGCGAATGTCTTGCAAAGTCCTGTCCAGCGCTTCAAACGCAGTTCTGTGAGACACTGTGCACTCATCCCAGAAAATGAGTTGACACTGCTCGAGGACTTTTTCTTTGCCAGTACCTTTTGCAATGTTGCAGGTCGGCGTTTCTGTATTTTGCAAGTTCAAAGGCAACATGAAGGTGGAGTGAGCTGTTTTACCTCCGGTCAGCAGCGTAGCGGCTATGCCAGATGACGCCACCGCCAGTGCAATCATGCCGTTTTGTCTGACTTTAGCCTGTAGGATATTTATGAGGCGTGTCTTCCCAGTTCCACCTGGTACATCCAGGAAAAAGATTCCTCCATCATTATTGAAAACTGCCTGAGAAATTTTGTTGTATGCTTCTCTCTGATCCGGTACCAATAGCGGTTCGTTTTCTCGAACGTACTCGGAGTGTTCAAAAATTTTGTAATTTCTCTCCCTCAAAAACTCATCCGAAAGGTTATCAGCTTTGCGGGTTGGTTTGAGAAGGCCAAAAGTCTCCAAGTCAGGCCCACCTAATACCTTTACTTTGTCTTCAAGGACAATGAGAGCTTGGTTGTAAATTTCGTCACTGTACTCAGCAGCTGGATTTTATAGTCTTACCTGATACAGAAAGTCTTCTGATAAATTGTATTTGTGGGTTTCCCACAACTTCAGAGGGTTTGCCAAGCCACACACTTGCAGCATGACAGCAAACAGGTTTCTCAACCTGGCTCGTGATCGTGTTCCACTCGCTTCCTCCAGCGTGCGTCATCTTCCAAGAGGCTCCTCAGCTGGCAAGCTGATTTGTAAGTGTCGCATACACCATCCACTGTTCGCAAATCCTTAAACGAAGTTGGACCACGAACTTCGTGCAACTACAGTCTGAGGTAAAAGTATTTAAAGTTGTTAGGATGCACTGTATAAACATGACTGAGTGCATCGCTGGATTTCACATTAGGGTGGTTGGGGACGGCTTGTCCTTGTATGCGCCGATGCCATTTCTTGTTTGTTCTGCATATCTAGTATTTTGGAACCTGATTGTACAAAAGTGTTTGAGCAAATGCATCATTCCTGCACAGATCAAAAAATGCCTCGAGAGTGGTTTGTGGTGGGTTCTGAGCACGTTGCTGGGCGTTTTGTTCACTGAAATAAACGCGTTGGCCATTTTCCAAGTGCACGCTGAGTTGAACCACCGTGGGGAAGTGCTCGTAAATCGGGAACTCCAAGATTCTCCACATGACTTCATTGGTATTTATGTACCTTCCTATCTCATACAGTTTAGGCTTATCATCAACGAAAGGTCTGCCATGTCAGACCCTTTGTTGACATATTTGCACACGTGTTTAATGGATTTGACTGAAATGCAGTATTCGACATTAATGTATGCTTGAAAAGTTTTCGATAGAAGAGGGAAGTATGGAACTATCCACCGGTTGTCAGTGTTGTATTTAGTTCTGCGAACTTTGATGGTTGCCGTAAATCCACCGTCATCTGGTTTCCTACGATGATGCAGTGGGGCATCCGTCGTGCCCTGTTTGCGTTTCCAGGAGAAATTGCTTTGGGTACTTTTTTGTGCACTTGTTTTGCATGCATGGTGAGTTCGAATTAATTGCACCACATTTTTTTTTTTTTTTGACAATCTCGTGAAGGATTGAATCTGTTTTAGGATCTGGAAGTTCTGCACTGATTATGTGATCTATTCTGTGCACATGCAACTTTTCCTTTAACCACACCAAAATGTGTGCATGCGGCAAGCCATGTTTCTGCCATTCGACGGTGTACATGTAACACTGAACAGTCCCAAAAACGCAGCCTTTGAGAATCAAGTGCGTCATTTTTTGTATTTTAATTTTAAAACTCTTGCGATCAAATCAGCCGCCCTGGGGGCGCAGTGGTCTAAGCGATGGCCTCTGATCATTCGTCCGAACGGGGTCCGGGTTCGAATCCCGGTGAGGCATGGATGTTGTGTTTGTCTTACGGCACTGGCTCTCTCCCTTGCCTGGAACCAGTGACCCTAAATTAGGGACGGGCGACTGCTTATAGCCCATTGAGTTGCTCACGGTGGTCGTTAAACCTCCAACGAAAGAAAGAAAGAACAGAAAAGGTCTTTGAATCTCAAAATGTGATTTCGTCATCAATCTGTAGGCATAAAAACTGAGGCACGTGACTCTTTTTGTCAGTTTGCCGTCTTGAAACAGAATCCGTTTGTCGCCACTCAAAATGGTAGCCATCCTGACCTTGTCAGAAAATTAGGGGATATTGTAGTGCATCATAAGACCAGTACGTTTTTGAATGCGTGTTGTCTCTAAGGTGCAAGACAATATCACGGTTGCCAAGTTGCTCGCCAGCCAGAATAACAGCAACCTTTGAAGTCGTAAGTGCATTGAAGCGACCTCTGTGGTCATTATAGTTGGAGCTCTGTCAGCAGAAATAACAACTTTGTACTGATCTGTTACAGTTTCCAATGCACATTTAAAACTTCTGACATACTCATTTCCTGTTTCAAACATAGCTTGCAGTGGTAGTACTATTTCTGGTCTTGTCTGTCTGATGTAATGACAGCGGTGTTCAGCCTGGCGATTTTGATCACTTATAAAATAGATCTGTAAACATTTAGGCTCTTCGTTTTGCAATGGCATTAAGCTACCAATTTGATGGTAAACTTGGCCCTGCACTTTAAATGTCAGCATAAAGCCAGGCTCTATGTTTCTCTTGGTAGTGCCAAAAGAAGTCATTTGGAAACATGAACTGTATTTCCAAATATTATTTTGAAAATGTGTGACATCTTCAGTGCTGCCTGTTAGTAATGAAAACAGAGGTTCAGGAGGTTCCCTAATTAGAGCGACTTGAATTTTGCCACTGTTGCAGCAAATGACTTTGCGTTCATGCTATTTTAGAGCATTACAGAAAGTGCAAGATACTAACATTCTTTCAATTACTATACTTGCATCTGAGCTGTAGTCTGTGGGTTGTAGTGAAAAGCAGCCATTTCTTTCTCTCTCTAAGGAAGCATACGCATTTCTACCATTGCTGTGGCATTTCTTTGTTGTCGTGCAATTTGCTCCTGTTGTGTCTCAGCAATTGTAGCTCTGATTGTAGCTCCTCTATTTAGTTCTTGCCTTTCAACTCGCTGCTGTAGTGTTTCAGCGGCTCTTGCTATGGCCCTGACCACTGTGTTTGCATTTTGCTTTGCAGTTCACTGCTCTGGTGTTTCAGCAGCTCTTGAAGTTGCTTTTGCCTGCCGGTCTCTATATAGTTTTGCTCTGTGAGCAGTGGCGGATTTCCAATTAGGCGCACTATACGTGAGCCTGGGCCCCCAGAGTTTGAGGGGCCCCGAAAACGTATAATTGGATTGCCAGTATTGTTTTGGTTTAACAGACCAAAACAAAAAATGCAGACCTTCCTATTTTTCCGACGAAAATAATAAGAAAAAATGCTTTCAAGAAACTCTTCACATTCCCGCTTTCCTGCAGTGACTGATGAAATTCTTACTATCCACCTTTCTTGGTCCATGGCATTCGTCTATGCTAAAACTCTTCCACGAAAAGTCATCCACTCTTATCAAGTGAAGCCCTGTGCATAAATTGAATTTTACACACATTTTCTAATGTGGAGAACTTTTCCGGTTGGTAATGTATTCAAGTACTTTATTTTTGCTTAATACTATCACTACGTTCGTTTGTAAAAAACAAGTAAGATGATTTTCCAAAGCTGAAGCAGTGTAAAGAGCACGTTTTATAATTGAATTGCATTTCAATTTAATGAAAATTATGACAAATTTACATGCGATGTACGAAATTTTATTTTCAGCACCCTTAGCGTTAAATTTGCCAAGAAACTTGCAACTGAAAAGGTGTTAAAGTAATCAGCTTTGCTTAACGTGTCAAACTCAAAAAGAACTTTTGATGTAACTGAAGTAATCCTTCGTAGCGCAAAGCTAAAATTTATGAAATTTCCACTTTGAGAACACCCAGCGGGAAATTTATGAACTAGAAGTGAAATTTAAAATGGGAAAATTTTAACAAATTCTTATGTCCGATCATTCGCAAAAATATTTTTTTAAATCTGTGAAACCATATTTTTTGGCCTTCAGTGCCTTTAGCAGGAAATTAACTAATTGGAAAATTTAAATATTTGAGAAGGAACAGTTAAGCCTAATCTGAGAGGCACAAAAATATTTTTTTCCCTTTAAGTTGAATAGTTTACTCACAACAGAACTTTAATTTTTTGAATTTTCGACTGGACAGCCCTTAGCGGTATTTAAAGTGCCGAACTTAATATCCTTAGATTTCTTATTAGCCGCAAAAATAATTTTTGAAGTATCTCTAAAAACAAAAAATTTCGATGTGTACGGACAGACAAAAGTGAATACACTAGCACTGCTTCTTACAAAACGTTCTAATAATAGGAAGATGGAATGGAATTTTAAAAAGCATGACAACTTTTTTCTCGGCTTCACTATCTTTTTTTTTTTTTCTTTGTTAATCTGCCGGATGAAAATTTTGAGCCGATAAGAAGGGGCAGGTGGCCCCGTGAATCTTTTAGCGCCTAGGGCTGGAAAAGATCTAAAGTCGCCTCTGTCTGCAAGTCTTTTAGCAGGAGGCATTTTAGGCCTAATTTTCGAACCAGTCACTTTAGAAAATTAATGTTTTCAAGCATTTGTATGTACGTTGAAACTTAACGTTAATTAATTAAATAAAGAAATCTTATTTCGTATTATTTAAAACTGTAACGACAGAAGTGAATAAATTACCCTTATTTGTAGCTCACTTTTCTGAAATACGACTGTAGTATCGAATCCGAATGTTTCAGGTAGTTCCCGATTTTTCGTGTATCGTTCCGTTTTGTTCACATACAACCTGATAACACCCAAGGTGGAAGAAAGTAGTTAACGATAATATATTTTCATCGAAATAAATTGCCTCCCGCAGCAAACGCGTCCAATTCAGCACCGGCAAAAGCTATAAAATTCCAATAAATACTATCAAAAAATGAAGCGTCAGTCTTAGCCACTTTGACTTCCAGAACAAAAGTTCGAAATAGCTTCGCTTAAAGAACACGCTAGCCCCGGATAAAAACAAACGTAGTACTGTTACTCGATATATTTCCTTCATAAAATGTATTTACAAATAAAAATAGCCATTAAGGCGTCTGTTAAAACGAAATTCTAAAAAAAAAAAAAAAATGTGTAAAATTTATCGTGAACTACTTTCCTTCACTTTGGGTGAAGGAAAGTAGTTCACGAGAAACACGTTTTTCATTTTTTGAAATATCTAAAACTTAATTCGCAAATCTAAGGCCGAGGTGCACATCTTCGGTATGTAAACTACCTTCGTGCAGAATTTCAGGTTTCTAGGTTTAGTAGTTTTCATGTATTACGACGGACGGACAAACACACACTTCGTTTTATTATCATAGGTAGATGAATTCTTTACATTGATAGATTTTTGCAGTGGTTTTACTTCTTCACAAAAATTCACCACAGTCAAAACAAAAAGGTGAACATGGCAGTGTATGTATTAGCTCTTGGTTCTACCCTCTTTGAACTTCGTAGCGACTCAATTGAACCTTCCACTCATATTAGCTGCCCCAACTTAGGCTTGCCCGCATTAATTTTTGCAAAATTTTGGACACTTGCCCTCTGACACCATAGTAATAAAGTTCTGATTGCACATATGTCCAAAAGTTGAAGTACCGAAGCTGTGTTTCTAGGAAAGAATAACATATATTATTAAGACCCAAATGTAGCAAGTAAGACAAGAAGTCCCCCCTCCCCCTCCTCCTCCTCCGTGAATACAAGATTGTTTCCTACCACGAACTTAAGAGCAATGAGTTCTCAAGGATCACTGTCGACATCCAGGATTTTCTTCCGGAACTGCGCATCATCAGCAATGCAAATTTTTATCATTTAAATGGGGAGGGGTGTTATTGCTCTACATGCACAGTCACCTGATGTCTAGTAAAAAAGAAAAGGAAATAAGAAAAAGGAATTATCTTTCTATAGTTTCTTTTCTGGTTTTGAAACTGTTGAGCTGCTGCTTTTGTTACTTTTTATGTAAATTCTGAACATCATCAATTAAAAACGCTGGGCAAGCAGAAATCCATTTCCTTCTTTGCTTCTCCTTTTTTTTTTTTTCGCGGGATTTATTGACCCCTATAAACAACTCATAGAGCTATAATAGTCCCACGGCCCAAATTCTGGGTCACTTGTTTAAAGGAGGGGACAGAGTCATCAAATAATCTCACCACCCGTGCCTCGTGAACTAGGGCCGATCTCGGACAAATGGTTAGAAGCCAGCACATCAGACCATTCAGTGACCAGGGCGGGGAATCCATTTTCTTTAAAAACTTAAAAAGTTTTTAAGAAGTTCCTTCTGAAATTATTGCCATCCGCCTAGTGACTTCACATTCCTCAAATTACAGTTTCGAACTAATCTATAGAACCAACACCCTACTTATCATTCGATGCGTTATTAACAATTTGTCCTTGTTATTCAACCCCATCTACATAAACAGACCCCCACTGCCGAGTGACCATAAGCGCGGGCTTCTGGCTGGTGATCTGAACCGAGCTCTGGGCTGTGTCGGGGCTGTCGGGACTAATCGTACTTCTTTCAATGTGTACGGGCCCAGCCACCGGGAAGAAAAAGAGCCAGCTTCGTGAGACGGACGCGTTGTCCGTGCCTCATCCTGGACACAGCCGGCGCTCCCGAAACTCATTTGGCCATCGTTTTAATGACGTCATGCTAAGCGATGGAGTTCTGCACTGAGAAGGTTGCAGCGTTACACGTTTCTGTGCATTCAGTCGTACTTAATGCTTGAAGGAAGAGCTTAATAAAGTCCATATTTTAGTTTTCTGCAAACTATTTTATGTCATAGCAGTTCTACCGAAATTTAAAAAATAAAAAAAAAATGACGTCTGTTTCCCCTTTCTCAGGAATTACGCTTTCTCGCTATTTTTGTTCTGTACGAGTATAAACGGTTATACCAAAAAGCCATAGTTTTCAACAGACGCAGAAAATAGCTGAAATGCAATCTGTTAGTACGTTGACGTACTATTACATTACAATTTGCATCTGTGAAAGAAAAAAACGGTGAAAATTTAATAAAACAGTCTCCAAAATGGCGTTTTTAGACCTTAACTTTTTTTGATCAAATAACATTGCTTTCATCCTAAAAAATAATAAATTTGAAGAGGCAAACTGTTCCAAAATCATACTCAGAATATGTTTGAAAAGATAATTCACAAAAAAGAAAAATTATAAAAATGATGCACCAGGTTAATGTTGCAATATGTGCAGAAATAAATAAAAAAATTGATGGAGGCCAACTATATACTAAATTAATACTGACAACGAATTTGGAAAAGAAAGTACCAAAAACAGAAAAAAAAAAAAGAAAAAGTGTTACTAATGCTACTACAGTCTATATTTATGTGTGGTTTTAACAAGTTAGCCCCCCCCCTAGTCTATTTTGACATTGGAGCGATTAAGAATAAGATATATAATCTTTTCTCACTATTTATTTGCATAATGTTGAAGGGCATACAGATATAAATAAAAAAGTTTTGATGCTGCCAACTAGACTAAATTAATACAGAGAATGTGTTACTCTCAGCACAAAGTACACATAGAAATAAATAAACGAAAAATAAACTTATTTTGCACTGATTTCGCCCCCCCCCGTAGTTACGCGAACATGTGTTAGAACATGCATACTTGATAATTTTTCCTACACATGAAATGAAGATTGAAAATACCTGTATATAAAAATGAAGATTGAAATGCATTTATTTGTGTGGGGGTTTAGGATAGGTAGACTCGGGTTAGGATTTAGTTCCCCTGTAATGATGACTGTCAAAGGTCTTTGCCAAAATTTGGAGATAATCCTACTGTTAGTGAGGCACACAGGAAGACCAGATTCATTAAAAGTATCTGCTGCAAACATGCAAATATAGCATATTTTCTTTTCCCTGACTTGTTATTTAGGCAGTCATTTTTTAACTGACTAATTATTTAAAAATACAGAAGCTCACTTTAGTTCCAGTTCAAATTTAGTTTGATTACATTTTGAATATTTTCCGTTTACCACATTCAACTTTTCAACCTTCTTTGCCACTAATTTCTTAAACACAAATTTTACATTTTGTACGTGGAGTAACTGCTCACAATGATCAGTCAAAAGAAACTTAAATATAGACATAAATCAAGCTGTTCTTTTCATGTAACATAACCACAGAAATGTGAACATTTCATCGTCCTGGAACGGGAATCGAACCCGCATCTCCCGATTTGCGCTCGAATATGCTAACCATTACACCACCCAGGACAGTGAAATCCAAACAACTGAGGCATTTCTGTGGTTATGTTACATGGAAAGAACAGCTTGATTTATGTCTATATTAATTATTCCATGTGTTTCCAACTTGAAAAATTTAAATAATTTGAGGCAAATAATGAATATTTTCATAATGTCTACAGCTACCTATGAACATGCCCGTCGCTTGGCGTGACGTCACAAGCAAGTTCTTAACCCGGGAACCAGTGACCCCAAATTAGGAACGGGAGACTGGTTATAGCTTTAGATGCTCAACGTATGCATTAAACATTAGAACAAAACAAAGCAATATTTAGGCTGACCATTTAATTTAAATTTTGTTGACAGCAACTCAGCATTTTTTCGATCTCATCGTAAACAGATTTTCAAAGTTGAAGGCTTTATAGCTGTCAGAAAACATGTGTTTCAAAAGAAAAAAAAAATTTGCAGGATTTATTTATACTCATTAATAACGACCAAAACTCCCTGGATATCTTTGCGACCCACAGGTTTAGGACTCTTTGGAAAATTTTAGCGTATGAGTAAAGAAAGATGGAGGGAAACTTCAAAATTATGACATTTGAACAAATCGCGACATGTGTAGATATTCACTCATGCGTGATATATCATGCATGAATTTAATTCTTATTATTTTTTCTCTTTTATCCTGAAAACTCCTGCTCTCCGAATAAGAAAAGAGAGTGAGTGAAGTGAATGCTGAAATCACTAATCTGCCACTCCATTAGCGCACCTGAGCGACTTGTAGTTTGACTGCAGGAAGTTCGAGCACTGGTGATGGGGAGGGTGAAATAATTGTGGCACCCACTCTAAGGGCAAGGAAATAATATCAGGCAGAAGAAGTAAAAGGCCTTAGTGAATAGTAGCACAACAACATGTCAGAGGTCTCGATTGAGTCGTCAGCTCTGACAAGGCCTGTCTGCTGACCTATGTAGCCGGTCCCTTCTCCCCTCTTATTATGTTCTTCGTACCCAACAGCTAAAACGCGTGACGCCGTTCAGAATCCGGGAAAACGACGTCGTTTGTCAAGAGACTGTCCAAAGACTAGCTATTTTTGAAGCATTGATCCAGGTCTTTCTGGGCACTCCCGATCGCTCCCCCCTCCCCGGCCTCCTTTCCCGTTTCTCTTTGAGCCTCTCGTATTCCGTGTCTTTACCAACGCATGAATTGTTAGGAGGGGATGTAGTACGCGTAAAACTTTCTTTCTTTCGGTTAGCGATCAATACAGGCAAGTATACAAAACCCCTTCCCCCTCTTTCATGGTAACCTGTTCGTAGTCGTTCCCTTTGAATTTTCGTTTACTTTCCCATGACTGCCCGATATTCGTTCCTCGATCCAGATGTTACTTACATCGAGGAAATAATGCTTTGAAAGGATGTGTAAAAGAATTTCAGAAAATCGCATTTTCTTTTTCTTGTGCTTAAGCTCTACGACACGTTCGGCATTCTAAAGCCTTTGTAGTCAGCGGTTTTGAGGTTTTCAGCCTGATCCGATCAAAAGAAGATAACATGTTCTTTATCTCTGAAAGATTAAAGCATCATTAGTGAAAACTGGAAAGTCTAACTCATACAGAAAGTTAAAAAAAATTATACCGAGTACATACTACCTTCCTCACAAACAGCATAAGAGACGCGCTGGTACACAATGTTTAATGTTTTGCAAGAACGGCTGGAAGTACAACACACACTAGTGGACCGTAGTTACCGCTGATGTATAGCTGAAAAATCATCGTTCCCGTTTACGAATTATTTGCTGTTTGCTGGAGTATTTACATGAACTCTTAGGCGAGAACGCTGTTTGTTACATCAAATCAGGATTAAAAGGCCGAAGTACGGCGGCATGATAAAAACATGAAGAATGGAATGGTTTCAATATCCCGTAGAAATTCTGTATAAATTTGCGCTGCCGATATTTTCAGACGAAAGGGAAAGGATTCAAAATTCTATAGCATATATATGTACACCAGGAACATTGAACAGAAAACTATTCAGGCTCCAGCAGAATATATTTTGATTTCAAATATGTTTTCCAGTATTGAAATCATGTTTAGGAGCAGGAACACTGATTTGTTATCCTTAAGATGTTCATCAAGAACCTTATGAGAAATGAAAGTTTCGAAAGCATAACATTTCCTGCTCTAATAAGCAGAAGAGTTACTGAAAACTCCCTGACTGCAGGACATGTCTTCTCAAATCATTCTGAGAATGAGAAATAGAAAGGTGAAGTAAAACTTCCTAGGGAAATCTCAGAATTGGAAAAAACAGTTAAAAGAATAGATACGTAATGGTTTGATGAAATATATCATTTTCGTACTTCGTGTTTTTTTGTAAAGAAAATCATACCGAAGCCTTTTAAAGCATGTTTAGCTGTAAGCAGCAATAAATCAGTTCTTAAGTGGAAGCACTATGTTTGTTGCTTGTACCAGCCAAAGAGTCGCTGCTGCATCTGTTGTACACAAAATTCTGTTTCATTTTCATCAACAAAAATTTAGATAAAATTGTGTACTCAAGTTCCCTTCACGGAAATTTTCTCATGCTTAATTAGCGAATATTTTCGCTACGCGATTCTTGAATCTTCTCAGACGTTTGCACCCATGTTCCCCTCATCGATGTTGGTCAGTTGCACTCAAGAAACTTCGAAAAGAGCCAGTTGCACTCACAGCTTCTCACGGTTCATGGGCTAATTGCACTCAAGAGACACCCCTTCCGCCTCCCATAGTTTCTCCCTGGTGAGAGATTACTGCACTCAGAGACCAGAGACTTGTTCCACGTCTTTTCCGCTGTTGCAAAATTGCGCTTATAGAACCGTAAGTACGTGAGGGTATGTATACATATGGCATTATTTTTTTATATATAATTATTTAATATGTGAGCTTGCATTTCTACCTGGTAAAGGGGACACAGTCTATTAGCGTTGCCCAGGGGTTACCACGTGGAGGTTGATTCTTCATCCCCAAAAGGGGTTTTTATTTTTATTTTTTTCTTCTTTTTTTATTTCCTCATTTTAATTATTTTAATTACTTTTCAATGGCCGTTCCGAAATATCGTCTGTTGCATTTCGCTGAACTCTGTTTGATATGATTTGGTGGGACATCAGTTTTGGTGGGTCATGGTTGTGGAACAAATAGTGACGTACCGGAACCACCTCCCCCCCCCCCCTCCTGCAAAAACGCAAAAATCTTCGAGTGTCTTTTGCGAACATCCATTAGCTTTCAATTACTTAAAGTTGTAAGTTCCACGTTAATAAATAGGTTTTATGAGCGTTTTAATCATTCAAATTCTTTGGAACCTATACAGGTACACTACTGTTTGTAAAAATTACACCATGAAGGACTGCAGGCTGCTGATATTAGCTTGAATCTTACAAGATACGTACAACAGGTTGGCACATGCAAATGATTAAAATTGCAGTGAAAGTGCGCATGCGGTTTCAGAGCAGCGCCCTCTGGACTGTCCGGTCTTGGGTATAAAGAGCTGCCTCAAACGAGATGTTGCAATCAGTGAGGAGCCGACGTTGAGTCGAAAGGGTGTTTCTTGTGTCTCATTACGCCCCGTCGCCGAAAAAGATCGCATTATAAACACTTGGCGGACTTTGAGGGGGAAGGATTTCTGCGTTGAGAGAAGCTGCATTCTCCTGCAGCGAAACTGCCACTCCCACAGAACGAAACGCTAATACAATGATGCGAATGTGGCGCCAGTGGACAGATGAGACTCGGACTCACAGAAATCCGGAAAACGGACCGCAAAATCATACGACTGCACGGGATGGCAGACACCTCTATCGCAAGGCAGTGCCCGATCGCACAGCGACATCTACGGTGTTAGCGAAACAGTGGAGCACTGTCATAGGTCAGGCTTTGTCCTCCAGTGCAGTTCGACGTCGTCTGCTTAACAGAGGATTGGTCGCTATAGCAATCCCTTTGCTGCGCATTCCTTTGACCCTCAACCACAGACGCCTCAGGCTAAAATGGGGTCTCGAACACAGACATTGGTGCGCTGATTGACAACAGCACGTGATTTCTGACGAGTCACGATTTAACTCGATGCACCACGATGGTCGTATACGCGTTCGAAGACAATGTGGTGAAGGGCACCTTGCAGCGTCATGCCGGCCAAACGCCAAGTGTCATGGTTTGGGAAGCCATATGGGTTCAATTCGCGATCTCGCATGATACGAACTGAGAAAATCCTCAAGAGCCAGCGACACATCAGGGATGTTTTAGAGGCAGAGGTGATACTCTTCCTTCCGAGTTGTCCTGGCGCTATATTCCAGCAGAACAATGCTCGGCTACAAGTGGCCCGGAATGTCAAAGACCTCTTCTATGCAAGGCAGATACTGCTTCTTCCCTAGCCTGTACGTTCGCCGGATATGTCCCCAATCGAACATGTATGGGACGTAGTAGCTGAGAGACTGGCCCGTCAATCGCCTCCGCCAATCACCACAAATGAACTCTGGTCTTGCATAGAAGCAGCCTGGCAGGCTATTCCCCAGGACGTAATCAAAAACCTCTTCCATTCAAATGCCACGCCATGTAGAGGCAGTTTTGTTCCTCGAGGTGGTTTTGCACGATACTGAGTTATTGTTGCTCGAGGTGGCTTCACGCGATACTGAGTTTTGAAGCGAACAAAATTCTGTGTAGCTCTCGAAATGTAATGAGTTATCTCCTGTAACATAAGGAACATGTGATGTAAATTTCATTTGAATAGCGCGATTCTTTCTTGGTGGTGCAATTTTCACAAGTAATAGTGTAGTTTACGTAAAACCAGAATTTTTTTCACTTCAATGTGTGTAAGTGTAACACAAATGTGCACGTTGTAATTACGTAAAATGTGATTGCCGTACTTTTACAATATTAGAAAGTACTACAAAATAGTTACGCCAAAGTAAAAAATATAATGTAAATTTTATTCTTTTATAGAAAACTAAAGTCAACCTCTTTGAAATGCCTCACCATCATATACAAAAACATGTAACTGCAGTGTGTCTAATGACCTTTTCTCATTTATGTACAGAACATAAGTAACCAAATAGATAACAATTTAGAATTTCGGCCCAGAAAAAAAAGTAAAATTACGTAAATTATTTACTATTGAATATAAAAAACACACATGCCACAATACTTTGCAAATTTTAAAAAATTGTTATCTTGACTCATAAAAAAAATGACATAGATACTGCTTCTTTGTTCCCGCGAAGAAAACCTTTCAGTTTATTATATTCTAAAGATGCGTAGGTGCGTACCAAAAAACTTAATACATAACATCTTATCCTCATTGGCATAAAATTTCATTCACTGAACTGATGTTACTTTCACATTCTCTTTTTAATATACATATACAGGAACTGCTGCTATGACTATGAAACCAATGGGCCTCAAGTCCTTTCATACAAAGTCTCCGCAAAACTTCATTTTGTGAAAACTTTTCTGGCTAGAGACCCTCTTAGCCGTCAGGCGCAATGTGGGGGTTGCGGGGACTGTCAGTAACATCCTGGGCACAAATCAGATTGTAAAAAAACCGAAACAGTGTCCGCGTACAGTTTTGCCAAGCATTTACTTGTACAACACCAATTCCATCCTATCCCTCTTTCTAGATCTTTACAGAATTTGCGCCTTGAATGTATTAAATTTTCCCCCTTTTTCGTTGTGCTCGTACATAAACTCCATATTACCTCTATTTAATCGCTGTTTGATGAATGAAGCAATGATACCGCTGTTTGATGAATGAAGCAATGATACCGCTGTTTTGCAGTGAGTCGGTGGAGCATTGTCCAGCAGAGAGCATCGTATGCTGGAGGCTTTCTGTTCCACCCACCGGTTTTTCATATTCCCCCTCTAGTTAGCAAAGGCATCACCCCCTTTAAGTTACAAGGGGGTGATGGCAAAGGCTGGGTGAGTGTAGTCGATCACTTTGTTGTCTGAGTGCAACTGACCTATCATCAGATAAGGATCAGAGATTGGGGTGAGTGCATCTGACCCATGCCCATTGGTTTTACCCATGATTAGATACTTCACAGAGAAACAACACATTAAGAATTTGGAGGAACACTTATTTTTTAACGTATTAAAAACTAATATGCAGTAAAAAAATGAAGCAAGCTGTCAGCAACTTTAAATGGGAAAGATGACTCAGCCGGATGCAATTCAGTTTTCGAGACTGCTCTTTTTCTTTGAGATTTCCAATGTTACTCTTTTGGTGAACATTTTTTTTATGGTTCGTATTTGCTCACTAACGACCCAACAGTTCACACGAGCTGTAAACGAAATGAGCATTTTCATTACTTTCTTTTGTTCGATATTCGCACGTGATTTCTGTAGCACTGCGCAAGCACGAAGATCGTGATAGTATTTGCACAGTATATCAGAAATTCAGGAAGATATACCATGACGATTTTTGGTTTTGCCAGGAAGCACCCGAAAAGCTGCCCAAAAGTTGCTTCCTCTCGGATAAGTCGAAAGTATCTCAAGATCTTCAATTTCCGGATCAGGGCAGAAATTCTCGAACTCAAATTTCAGAGAAAGATGGAATTTTATACGTATTAATTCTTATTTAACGAAAAATTTTTGGTGCGAATCACGTGGTAATAACCTTTCAGTTTTCAAAAATATTTCTGGAAACTTCGTAACCACTTTCAAGCATCCAGCAACCCACATATCGAGGCTTTTGGCTCTAAATTATTAGCTGCCGGATGGGACAATAATATGAAAATATTTCGTAAGAAGGCTGTGTTCGTTTATTTATAAGCCCTGTTCGGGTTCTGTATTTAAGCCTCATTGCAGCTAGTTGCGGAAAATACACTGAGTGATCACTGAATTACAACCACTCCCATCAAAAGTGGAAACTACCCGTTGACACGTGATTTCTGAGAGGGCACGATCAGCCGACCGACGTAGGCATATGAAAGGTGTGAGTGGAACAATTGGTAGAAAATTCGGAGCGTGATCGATAAACGGAAGGATTTATCGGATTTTGAGAAAGAACACATTGTGGGAGCTCGGAGAACGGGTGCCACGATTTCCCAAACGGCTGAACTGGTGGGTTGTTCGCGAGCCGCTGTGGTTAAAGTGTATCAGGACTGGCGTGAAAATGGTCAAACAACGACTCGGAGGCAAAACTGCACAGGACAGCGAAAGGCTGGTGTGAGAGCTGAGCACCGGATCCGACGGTTCGTACAGACCAACGGATGCAGCACTGCTTGTTGAACAATTGACTACCCAATACAACAGAGGTCAACCCGGAATGGGACAGTATCTGTCATGACCATGCGTCACACACTCGCATGTATGGGCTACAACAGCAGACAATCCCAACGGCATCCTCTCGTAACCACGGTTCAACTGCGCAAAATGCAAAGATCGTTCAAGTTGGACGGCGGATGAGTGGAAAAAAGAGCGCTGGTCTGACGAGTCACTTTTTTTACTTCCACTCCGTGGATGGTCGTGTTCGTATTTGGCGCAAACAAGATGAGGCATTCCATCCATCCATCCATCCTGCATGGCCTGGCCTCCACTGTGCAAGACGGTGGAGGCGGTTTTATGGTGTGGGGCATGCTTACCCAACAGGAACTTTGACCCCTGGTTCATGTGGAACAACGTATGACTGGTGCTCCCTATTGTAAATTGCTTACTGACTCTGTTTACCCAACAGGAACTTGGACCCCTGGTTCATGTGGAACAACGTATGACTTGTGCTCCCTATTGTAAATTGCTTGCAGACTCTGTTTACCCAACAGGAACTTGGACCCCTGTTCATGTGGAACAACGTATGACTTGTGCTCCCTATTGTAAATTGCTTGCTGACTCTGTTTACCCAACAGGAACTTGGACCACTGGTTCATGTGGAACAACGTATGACTGGTGCTCCCTATTGTAAATTGCTTGCTGACTCTGTTTACCCAACAGGAACTTGGACCCCTGGTTCATGTGGAACAACGTATGACTTGTGCTCCCTATTGTAAATTGCTTGCTGACTCTGTTTACCCAACAGGAACTTGGACCCCTGGTTCACGTGGAACAACGCATGACTGGTGCTCCCTATTGTAAATTGCTTGCTGACTCTGTTTACCCAACAGGAACTTGGACCCCTGGTTCACGTGGAACAACGCATGACTGGTGCTCCCTATTGTAAATTGCTTGCTGACTCTGTTTACCCAACAGGAACTTGGACCCCTGGTTCATGTGGAACAACGTATGACTTGTGCTCCCTATTGTAAATTGCTTGCTGACTCTGTTTACCCAACAGGAACTTGGACCCCTGGTTCATGTGGAACAACGTATGACTTGTGCTCCCTATTGTAAATTGCTTGCTGACTCTGTTTACCCAACAGGAACTTGGACCCCTGGTTCATGTGGAACAACGTATGACTTGTGCTCCCTATTGTAAATTGCTTGCTGACTCTGTTTACCCAACAGGAACTTGGACCCCTGGTTCATGTGGAACAACGTATGACTTGTGCTTCCTATTGTAAATTGCTTGCTGACTCTGTTTACACAACAGGAACTTGGACCCCTGGTTCATGTGGAACAGCGTATGACTGGTGCTACCCTATTGTAAATTGCTTGCTGACTCTGTTTACCCAACAGAAACTTGGACCCCTGGTTCATGTGGAACATGCATGAAAGGACACAAAGAAATAATAAGTGCAATTTTTACATGATCTTTTAACGCTTTCGTGGCCAGTTGTCCACCCTGTCTTTCAGCCCTAAAATCATAAATATCTCTTAATTTCTTAAAAATAATAAGATATAAAGAAAAAAATGTGTACACAGTAATTACTTCAAGTAGAGAAAAATATAAAAACACTGTCATTTTTTATGTAGAGCAATTTCCTGACTCTAAAGTTGAATGTGGCCAGATGAACTAAACGCTAATACGAGCTGCCAAAAATATTTCTTGAGCAGGCAAATTTCACTTTCAGCACGCATAATACGATTCATCTTGAAAGTCATTCTCGGTCATATTTCATCCTCTGTTCCGGATAAATCGTCTTCTTTTCTTAATAAGTACCAGCATTACTTTGTGGAAATTCACGAATTTTCTATTTTCAGCGAAAATTGATATGTGAGAAGAAAACGACCTGGAAGTTTTAAAACAGCAGATCATGATCTGATCCTGTCGTTACTTAACCTTTTTCAGTCTTCAGCGCAACTTCGCTTAAACTCTTCAATATTTCATTGTTTTCTTTCATTTTTTCTGTTTTTTTTAACATACGGCAGAGAATTACAAACAGTTTTTACTGATCCGTCTTAAGAAAGAGTTTTTTTTTTTTTTTTTTTTTTTAAGTTTTACCTCTCTAAAATGCTGTCGGTTCCTAGAGGAGCCTGGTGGCTCTGCTACTTCGCGATTTTGGAGCTGCCTAATGAATTTAGCCAGAGCTTACCGGAAATTGGTTCTGAGTCATTGGTATCTAAACAATTGTCAGAAATTTATTTGTTCTCACTTTTCTTTTCATCCCATAGAGAAATGATGGCGAAAATTATATGTTTGTGTTTGGTTAATTGAGAGGGAATAAGACTCCAATGTCTAAGTCTGTAATCGGAACAAGAGATTTACAACATTCGGGAAAATGGAGTCTGAATCAAAGCCTTCTAAGCAGTCTGAATCAAAGAAAGCTGAGGATAAGGAAAGTTCTCCGGGCAAAGCCGTGGCCGTTAAACCTAGTTCTCCATCTTCTAAAACCTTTACTAAAAAGACTCCAGCAAGTTCTCGCCATACATAACCTTCCCAAGGAGCTGCTGTGAAAACTTCTCAATGTAGTGAGATATTTCGAATCGGAGAGTTCTTCATATAGGTTATCGACTGGGAATGCCTCAATTCACTCAAGGCACATAAAGTACCGTGCTTCCAGGTCTTCATGGTTAAGCAAACAGCTAGCCGGGGTCCCACTTTTTTTTTTTTTATTAACCAGGGAACTCCATAAATCTCCAAAATTACCCGGATATTCCGTGGTGATAAGATTTGTAAAAGCTGTCTGTGAGCTGGGAGCGTAGGTTCTCCACTAAATCTTCCAGTGCTCCTACTTCTTAAACATCTAGGCACTTACAAAGGGTCTCTCCTAGGCAAACCAGAAAGAGATCACATTCCTCTTCTGACGAGGAAGACACAGATGCAGCGTTCCGCAAGTTGAAGTTTTGGTGTTGAAAGCCTTGTGCTAGCGCCTTTCATGAGCCCGCTTGTTTTAAATTTAATTTCTTATGGGGCATTTTTAAGATTTTTTTGGAAGGAGCGGGGGAGGGCGTGTTTTATTTTTTCTATTTAAATCCCAGTTTAAAGAATTACAGAAATAGGCTTGCCATTAAGTGAGTTGCCTTCTTGTGTGCGTAAGTTACGGTCAAGAGAGTGGATTACGTTGACTTGCGGAAAAGCCATTGCTGGCACGTGGAGTCCAAATGAGCAGTGAAAGTGGCGCTGGTATTCAGGATTGAAGCAAAAGAGATCAGCCCTGGCCTCCAGCAACGTGACCATGGGAATAAAACGATTAAGACCATTTGTTAACGGAATGAGAGACAAGAAACGAAAAAACAATTCTTTGGAGATGCCGGAGAAGGAAGATCAGGCCGTACCAGCACCTGTATCCAACACGTAGGATTATCCAGAGCCATCACAGAGCGCTGTAGGATCGTGTCCAGACGTGACCTTCGTAAGTTGGTCATGGCCCAAGGCACACTAGTAAGACCGCCAGAGTATCGACATGAAGCACCGCTGCTTACCTGCATCAATTAGTACCTTACCAAAAAGTACAAAAAATGTAACATGTTTTGGTGCAGTGAAAAGGATAAGTGATATTGTTTCACCCGAGATTGGGTGAAATTGCAGTGAAGGCTGGTATCAGGAAAATGACAAAGTGGTTTAGGGCGAGTATCACCAAGAAAACTTTCTAAAATGACGGACAGTATAAGAATTATTTGAGACCCAGGACGAGACAGAGTATTTCCAGTCGTCACCAAAGGAAGATTAAGCAGTAAACGCACCTGCGAATGACGAACGAAATTATCTTTATGACTCGCTGGGGCAGACTGTTTAACAGTGTTGCGCAGGGAGCCGCCGTATTACCGTGACAGTATCTGAGCAAAGCATTAGTGCTTACTTGCACACATCACGTTTTGATACAAGCAGAACAAATGACTTTGGTAACGACCCAAGTTTATTCGGGTGAAATAGCATCAAGCCCAGAGGCCAGGTCTTAATCTACAAATCATGGGTTTAAAAATGTCATCGAGAGAACTCTCTTAACACCACAGCCAGTGTGAAAGTATTATTGGAAATGGCCAGAGTTTGTTCGTGTGAAAATGCAGAAAAAGCCGGGTATCACGTCCAGATGCACGACAGAATTAAGTGCTTTGCAGTAGCACCGAACTCCTATAACACCGCGGTCAGCGTAAGGGATTGCCTGGAAGCTACAGCACAGCGAAACAGAAAAGTGTGACTAGGCCATAACCGCACCTGCTTAAAGCATGGAACTATCTCTGAATAATTCGACAATAAATTAAAGTGCTTTTAGAAAAGGAGTGTCTGACTTCAGGTTTAAAACTGCCCTTGAGAAATTGGAAACTAGGAGATTTAAGTAAGTGAACTCCATAGGAAAATAAACAGAATAATGCAGGGATGGGGGAGAGAACAGATATTTGAAGCAACTGCCACACCAGCAGGGGAGGAGGGAGAAACATCCATCCGCAGGAAAAGAGACACCCACCACCCCCACTGGGGAGTGAAAATCGCGAAACCCACATCCAGAGCCGGAGCAGCAATCAGTACGCCCGCTCACACGCCAACCTGACAAAGAAGTGCATGGGTGGGGTTTGTTCTAACACCCACCTAAATGTTCATATACCTACACGCTATCCGATCCAGTCCCCAATCTGATCCAAGGGTTCCAGCCCAGGAAATAGTACCCGGCAGTGCTGCCTTCCCACATGTTCTTATCGGGGGGGGTACTATGACCGCCGTCTTAGTTCTAGGTTGCCCAAGGCCTCCACTGGGGTCATGGTCAACCGCACCTCTAAGAAGTTCATTAGGGTAAGAAACCGCTTTCCTGAAGAACTTCTTGGAAAGTCAGATGTTAAACTCATGTACCCTCTCAACTCCAAGTCTTCCTCCCAGATGGGGGCGGAGTAGGTGAACTCTGTACTTTGTACCGTGTAGTCATGAAGCTCATCCGATGGAGCAGTGGAGTTAGCTGTCCAAGGCATTGTTTGGCTTTATTCGTGAGGTAATTGGTGTTAGCTACCCACGAAAGTCGACAATCTGGTTGCAGCCCCAGGTACTTAACAGAAGTAACCCAGGGGATTATCTCCTGGAACACGACAAATTTCGGAACTCCATGAAATAACAACGCACTGCTCTTAGACGGATTAATTTAGTTGAGATTTCCTCGTCTGTAACATCAAAATCGAACGCAGCTAAAGCCTCCATGATCCTCTCTCTCTGAGTGATAAGGATTTTCGATGTCATAAAGTGAGAACTGCTTTTCCAGGGCACCAGCACGGACCCCAGCTTTCTTGTCATCACCGTAGACCACACCCTGTGAACCGAGTATGGAAGATATGACAGTTTTACAACGCCGGAGTTTACGAAGGGTCTTTCCCACATCATCCTGACGAGACAGATTCGCGATGAGAAGATACTTGTTCCATAGAACTTTTCTTAACGAGTAGATTTCTGCCCTGGCGAAGTCGCGAGAAGAGTCATGACGGACCCTGTCGTCTGCTGTTCGCGACTGCTGCCAAATTCCCCAGAAATCGTACTTCTCCCTGATCAACTGGATAATATGGGGAGGAAGTGCATATGGGTCCAGGGCAAGAGCACAAGGCTTCCTCTAACGATCCAGGACTACCTGAATACAGATTGGGATTTTCTCCACCGCATAATCGACGTTTCAGCGAGTTCTAGTGCCTACCTTAGGTGGATCCACGTGAGCAGTAACTTCGTGGAACAACTTCCAATCAGTGTACATCATTATCCGCCTGGTGGTTGAAACTACGTTAAATCTCAGAAGAACTGGACAGTGGTCCGAGTGCTGTCCAGAAACAACTGAAACCTGATGGAAGTGCCTCACAAATTGGAGGGCAGCAAAATCAATTGCATCTGTTCCTCCATAAGCTGAGGTGCAAGTTGGATGGACCGGACTTGCAATAGTCGGATCCGTCTTGTCAATGTACTGCTCTATATAGAGTCACGCCAGCTCTATTTGTTGTTCTAGTTCTACCATACCAATTAGGATGTTTGGCATTCCAGTAACCAGCAACAACAATGGTGATGGGATCCCCAAAGAAGACGTCAAGGTCAGTGTCAGAGAGTTTGTTCCTTGAAATGTTGAAGGAAGCTAATTTAATCAAGCCGGAGTTTGTTTTTAGCTTAACAGCCAGTGACTCAGTGTCTTTGAGGTCTTTGAAGGGTGCGATGTTTGCGCTTAAAGAGTTTGTGACAAAAATGACGTTACCTTCTGTTGCATGGCTGTTGAGTGCCGGATCTCTATTCTGCCGAAATGCCTGATAGTTCGCAGTACTGACTCGCTTGATCTTAGGTATGAGTTTGGATTCACAAATAAGAGTAGCATCGATGTCATGATCTTTCATGAATCTTACAAGCTGTGACTTCTTCCTGTTCCCCGTTTTATCCTGGGGAACAGGAAGAAGTCACAGGTCGATAAATCAGGTCATACGGTTAATGTCTCAACCCAGTGCTTTGATGTTGAGCCAAGAACTGTTGGACTGACAACAGAACAGATCGATGAAAGACCCTCCTTTTGGTCATCATTCAGAATGCGGGGTACTAATCTGACATTAAGTTCCTTGCGTAGAATCATGTGACAGATAGACTTACTGATGTCCACCGACTCGGCCAAAAGTCTCACTGTTTTCCTCTGTCCGCACACTGGAGGAACGCCCAGATCTCAGATCATCATCAAAGGATTCCCGCCCGTCATGAAACCGTGCATACCATTCGAAATCTGTGCTGCGGGATAATGCTGTGTCTCCGTACGCTTCTTATAACATTCTGTAAGTTTCAGTAGCTGATTCACCAAGTTTCCGAAAACTGTGCTGCGAGATAATGCTGTGTCTCCGTATGCTTCTTATAAACACTCTGTAAGTTTCAGTAGCTGATTTACCAAGTTTCCAACAAAAAAAACTGCCCTTCCATGGCTAAAACGAAATGGGAAGAAAACGCTTGTTATGACTCCCTTAATGCCCAAGGACTGCCCTTTTTGGCATGCACGTGATATTTTTATCCCACTACTGTTACGTCAGTTATTCGGTCAATCCTGGAACTTATTGGTATTTCTTCTAAATATCCGATTGAGAAAATTCTTTTTCCTTTCCAAGCCATATGAAGACGATTTTGGGCACAGTTTCTTTTTCAAGTAATGCATAGATTTTCAGCTATGGGGCGTATTGTTAAATTATGATTTCCCCGATATCTCTGTTTCTAAAACTCCTATTTGAAAAATACTTTCTGCATCGGATACAGCTCCTGGTGGAAAAAATATTCTGCATATAATTTCTGTTTTTTGATAAAGAAATGCTTGGCACAAGGGGCGTAAGTATTATTTCTATTTCTGATGTATTTGCAGCAAAAATCTGCGATCCTGAAACCTCGATTTAAAAAATTATTTCGTGGACTGACACCGCTCACCTAGGAAAACTTTTCAGAATAACTTCTGCTTAAAATAATGCATAGTTTTTCCCTCCGGGAAAAACTATATCTCATTTTTGTCGATATCTCTGCTTCTAAGAGTCCGATTTGAAAAATTCATTCTTATTGGAGAACGTTTCCGGTGCGAAATGTCTGCATATAATTTCAAATATTTCTTAAAGCACAAGTGTGCCACAAGAGAGCGCAAGTTCACGTTTCTGTTTACAGCATATTTGCAGCAATATCTGAGGGACTAAAAATCCAATTGAAAAATTCTCTTTCGATCAGATATTACTAATGACCAAAACATTTTGTGGGTATTTCCTTCCCAAAATAATGCACAATTTCTCCGCTAGGGCGAATAATTTGTAATATGTTTTTCTCGATATATGTGCTTTTAAATGTACGTTTTAAAAATTATTTTAACACGGGATACTACCTACCTTGTGGAACACTTAGCGACTGTTAGCAAAAGCGGTCAAAGCTCCTAAGTAAAAGCATTGTTTTTTGGGGTTTTTTTCATATTATAAAGCCTTGATAAGCAGTTTTTTTGGTTTTTTTTCATACTATAAAGCCTTGATATTATAGAATCTCTAGGAGTATCTCAACTGGAAAAAATTCTTGCTACTTTTTTATATTCTTCCGCATTTGGTAAAAGTTTTTTGTAAATGAGTTTTTTAATATTTTGCGAAATTTATAATATTTTTAAAATGTAATCGTTGAAATGTTTAATTAATAAATTAATTACAAGGTGTTAGACTTCAAAACTTGAATGTTAACTGAATTAATTTATGTACAGCAAACAGTAAAATGTGGTTAAAACATAAATTCTGGGAATGGGAACAATTCATGGAGACACTACAAAGAGGAGAGTAACTTAACTTATTATCCATTTCTTGACAATAGAAAAATGACAGTTGGTTAGATGACACCAATGGTCGAATCGGTATTGGACAAGTCGTACGAATCGCCAATTAACCAATCGTACCATTGGGCAAATACTCCACTAGACCCAACAGTATTTGGACCAATTGTTCCCCTTGGACGAATCTGTATTGGACCAACAGTCGGGTACCGGTTTGTACTTATCAGTCAACGATGTACTGCCATAAAATGCTGCATATTAATTTTGGTTATAGACATCAGTAATAGCTGCTGCCTCGAAGTTGCCTCGTGACCTCATTTTGATAGACTCATACGTTATAGGAGCTAAGACCTTTAAACAAATTGTAGCTAATTTCACACAACAGACAATAAAAACAGTTTTTTTTTCATGATTTTATTATAAAAGATATTTAAATTCTTTAATTCGTCGTGCATAAAAACGCAGAAAATTTTTACAGATGCATTTTATTTTCTTCATTTATTGCTTTCCCGCTTTCTAAATTGCTCTAATTTATAGCAGCATCATAAAAAAGCAAAGGAATTCCTTCTTTTCTTTTCAGGCATGTAATATATTACAGTTCAAATGTTCGGATCTTTGGTGAAACTAGGCTATATTTCAGTCAAAGAGAGCAACGGAACAGGGCAGCACGTTGCCCTTGTACAAAATTACAAAATAAAATGGCTTGCTGAAAAATAGTGAGGAATCATAAATTGGCCTTAACTGTGTTGACTCCTAAAGCAGGTTTTGGGTCAAAGGAAAAAGAATTAGAAACGGTGGGAAGGTTGAAGAGAAAACATAAGGAGTTCGAATGTTCCCTCTTTTGAATTACGAAGCAGATGGAGGAGGGAGCTTAGGAAGCTGACAGCAAGACGGAAAGCTAGAGTAATTGTTATTGTTATCGTACATCACAGATTTGTACCATCGTAAATATTCTTTCATGGAATCGTATTTAAAGGGCCTGAGGTCCTTACCATATTGGACTACAAAGTAGGTTTTCCAGTAGACTGAACAACTGTACATTTCTGACAACCCCCCCCCCCCAAATGATTGAAAAAAATGCTTAAGAAGCTACATGGGGAGTAAACGTTTTACGCAAAGGAAGTATTTTGGTTCTTGCTTTCTTTTTCTTTTCATAAATTCACTTAAAGTATTAATTTATAAAGAATTTATTGTTACTTAGAATAAAAGCTAAAATATAAGTTCAGTTTCTGCAAATGAATTCTTACAGTCAATATTAATTTCAGTTATACGGAAAATTTCTAAACACAGAAAACAGTGATCTCTCCGTATGTTTTACGTAAAAAAATATTCAGTTATCTATAGTAACATGAAAAATTGCTATTCATGTTAACACGCGAAATGCAAAAATAATAAAAACAGTACCTTTTTGTGAAGGAAAGGCTCTAGCTTCGGCTGTAGGGATAGAATCCCACGAAAAATAAGACTCACTTTCTAGAAAGAAAAAAACGGAAAAGAAAGAAAGAAAAAAAATCAAGAATTCCGTTCGATAGTTGGAACTAGGAGAGCTGTAATCATATCATTTTCCGCTTTTTTATGCACAGCTACCCTCCCATGTCAAAAGCATAGCTTTTTGTTTTTCGCGATATCATTCTTCCAGCAATAAATTAAACAAAAAATTCCCATTGGGAGGCTGGATCTGTGAGCAATATTTTCCATGCATTTCCTCCATCGCACGATGCATAATTTGTATGCGAAGTGAAATAAATGTGTATTACCGAGAGGTGGCATTAATTTTAAACTTTGTGTACTTGAGTTTCTGAAGTCCGAAATTATTATTTTTTTTTCTTTTCATCCATTATTTGT
The DNA here is from genome assembly GCA_039090855.1 of Macrothele yani. Lineage (NCBI taxonomy): Eukaryota > Metazoa > Arthropoda > Arachnida > Araneae > Macrothelidae > Macrothele > Macrothele yani. The sequence goes on from CM076997.1 coordinate 925,328, forward strand.
TATTGCAATTAAAATTTTTCATTGATTTTCCAGCTTTTCTGATGCAAAATTTTCTTTTTATATGCTGCAAATTTCAGATTTTTAGTTTGCCGATATCTAATTTTCGTCGGAATAGACAAATTCTTTTAAAATTGGCTAATGGTGAATAAAGTCAATATTATCGCATATACTTTCTGATTTCCTAGACGCGCCCTTTTCCCGCAAGGCGGAGCAATGTTATTTTGTATTTAGCACTACATCACGGCTGATTAAAGTTTCATTTGAAAAATTATTTTCGCTTCAGATTGTTGTAATCATATCAAAATTTTCCATGTCTTCCCAGCCTTTTTGACGCAATTTTTTTCTTGTAGAGTGTGTTTGCGTTATTAATTCCACGATGTTTAGCTTTCTACAGGAAGTACTGGGATGTAAGGGAAGTAAGAAATAATTTTTATCTGCTTCTACGTTTTCCACGAGCAGTATGACTCAATTGATTTCTGATTTTCCAGATACATCTTTCCTCGTCTAGGTTGCGTAAACATTTGCATTTTCCATTAGATATTTTTATAGAAGACTCATTTGAAAGAATTCCTTTTTCCCAAAGGTCTCTTTAATGTTGAGAGCAGTAATCACAATCAATATTTTCCAGTTTTCTTCCGGTTGAAAACTCTGATACGTGCTTAATGTTGTGTTAGGAAATTCGTATTGAAATTGATTACTTTTACCATCGCCAAGATGATCCACCTATTTCTCATTTGTTGTCGGGGACAAATGTTCCCTCTATAGGTGGTGTTAATATTTCCGTTTCTGCTGGCCGGATTGGAATAAAATCTGGTTTCAACAGATAGCTGCAGCCTTCAAGCTTTTCCATCTTCTTTTGATAAAAGTATTTTCAACCACTAACTAAACGCATATTTGCATTTATCGTGATATTTCTTATGCTTTAAAAAGTCATCAGATGACATCTTTATGTATCGGCCACGAATAAACCAAATTCACTTACATGTTGTCTAGAATTTTTTCAGTTTTTGCATAAGTGCTGACTGTACACTTTTGGAACTCTTCCTAAGAAATCGGTGGTATCAATCAGGTTCATATTTGTGAGCAATGTTTATTTAGTTTTCTTCTTATGTAACATCTGCACTTTTCCAATATTGTGTAAGGATAGCAAAGCCTCCTATCGATTTGTACCTAGAATCTGGCATGCTATCCCGAATCGAAACAGCGTGAACACTGCACTAGAATTCTGTCTTTCACTTGACGTTTGATAGCTTCAGACTACAGACCCTGGAAAACGTTTACCATCTACTTACTGATTTTCATTTTTCACTGATTTTCATTTTTCTAGCACTCAGTATCAGTTCACCCACCCCTCAGATTATTCTCTTGTATAATTATCTGCGCTATACAAGAGAAATTTTATCTGCAAAGCTGTCTCGCCTTGATCGTGTTGAACACAATTGTAACGAATCATTAATTTCAGAAGATTACAGAATTTATTTCGGCCAGTGGTCATACATGAAAAAATAAAAATTTAGGTCCAAATAAAATAAAACTGATCTTTAAGTAGTGGCTACTAGATTATTTTTTCTTTCGTCAACTAATTCGCCATGCAATCATCATCTTAATCCACTGAAGCTTCTTAAACAGCTTTTAACCAGAAATAAAAGCCAGCAAATTAACCCAAGTATTCTAAATATCAATATGTTCAAGTGAAGCCGGAGGCATAGCGTCTCAGTGAGCCGTTTTCGTAAGCAAGACGTCGTAGACACATCAGAGAGAAAACTCGCACCTCATATCGGTGAAAACATCATCTCCAGGTCAATTTACTGTACTTAAACTCAACACTGCTGATACCTCCATTTGACGCAGACTTAGTCAATGAAAATCAAATATGCAAGGTGTTCTTGGCCGGTGTTTCTCTCCCCTCCCCCTCTCTTAATTTGAAAAACTCTGGGGATATATCACTGTGCTACAACAGATCACATTTACAAAACAAGCAAGTAAAGAATAATAAATGAGAAAAAGAAAAGTAAAAACATTGGCGTGAGAAATTGAATTTCTGAAATGATTGATAAATCTCGGCAGCAAGCTGAGAATGCAGGATATTAGAATTCCGCCGGCAGCATCTCAGGCTGTCAGAAGTAATTATCATTTCACGATTCCTCGAAATGGAAACGCGTTCAGAAGCCGTTTTGAAACGCCGCCAAATCTGTATCTGGTAAGGGAAGCGTGCTATTAGTCTCCGCTGTGCAACAATATTTATGACGACATCCTAGTTTTGGGGTGCGGCAGGAATTCTAAGCATCATTCCGTCGTGCCTCAGGTTTCTGCTTCGAAGCAGATGAGAAGCAGACGTGTCGTCATCATGAAAGCGCTGTTCAGGAGAACCAACGCTCTTCTTTGTGTAAATGCAGGGTTTGCCAGCACTAAATCACGGAACAAGACAAGAGATGCGATGATATATATGTACGTTGATGACTCGTAGCTCACTTGTTCAGCATAGAATGCAATCCTTTGAAAAACTTTGGGCTTAAGCACTCTTCACGTGTATGAATAAAATTTACCATTGTCCCCTAAAGTAAAAACAAGAAAGGTGGCACCGAATATTCTGTTATAATAAGTAAGCATGCGTTTGGAATTCTTTCTGATACGAAATAAATGTTTCAAAGCAGATTTTTAGAAAACCTAAAAATTCAGCTAAAAAAGTAATACGCTTACTTTAACGACCCTCGCTCCTTTCTAGCTCTGTCTCAACATAGCTGCGATCCAGCGAGAGCCGTCACATAATTCTGTTGGTTCGTTCCCCAAAAGAACCACTGCTTGAAAAAAATTATAGAATCAGAAACCTTTGTAATAACCAAAACGGACAGTTTATTCCGCTAAAACGATGTGGCTTGGGATTTCTCTAGGTCTGGTTAATGGAATACTCCATTTGACTTGGTCTCCGTCCATGCTATCGACACTAGACCCGAACTTCGTGTTTCCCGTAAACCGTCGCTGGAGCTACGCGACTTAATATCAATCGCTCACCGGAAAAACTTCTCCTACGTCGAATCCGTGACCCAACCTCTCACACCAAACTAAAGGTCCCGTCTCTCTCGCTCCGATTTCAAAAGTAAAATGTCTCCGTTCTCTCTTAAAACTTCAGAAAATCTCTACTCCCCACTTATTCGGATTTAATCCTCACCTCTTCTACCTGCAAATGCAGTTAAGCTTGCGTTTCTCTCATTAACGCACCCTTGAGATAATCCCATTGCCACACAGGACAAGTAAAATACATTTCAAACACTTATGTACTAACCCAATTGTAATGAGGCTAATCGGGTGTATCTGACAGCAACAGCCTTAAACATGCTGATTTTGTCCGCTCTGCCTGAAAATGGCGCGAACAAAGAAATTCCACGTGCGGAATAAAAATATACATGCATACTTATTATTATTTTTTGTGACCTGGAGGCTAGCGAATACACCACTTACACCACCACCTAGGGAAAAACTCGCGTAATTTAAAACACGCAGTGTGAGTAGAGTCATTCTTAAGGAATGGAACCGGTCACACAAAAAACAAAAAAATCAACCAGACTTCAACAGTCGATAAAACATCCACAAACAGAAATAGCCTCTTACTCCCATTAGCAACTGAAAAGTATGTTACGAAAATTAACAGATTGTGCACGCAAAGATTTTCATAGCAGAACATATCAGAGGCAAAAGGGATTTTTAAACTGAATAATCAAATGAAGTGATGTAGAGTATAACGTGATATACACTGGCGGAAAGTGAAAAAAGAACACCAAGAAGGAATTGGCGAACGATCATGAAATTTACATATGTTAATGGGGTCGAGTTTACGTAGGTGTGATGTTAATTTCGGGACCAACCGGTGAGCGCTTACACCACAGCACGGCATAATATGCAAATTATCGTCGGTGGTATTTAAGGAGTACGGCAAAGTGAATGTAATCAGTCGTCGGCGTACGGACACGTGCGAAGACCCTGAAGAAGCTGCAATGCCTGGACATGGAAGACGTGTACGATTTCAGCAGTTATCGGACTTTGAGCGAGGTCATCTAGTCGGACTCCGCGAGGCCGGGTGGTCGTATCGTCGTATTACGGAGCGAATCGGACGGAAAGTATCGGTGGTGGTACGATGGTGGCGTAGATGGTCCGAGGAACATTCCCACACGAGATGACATGGAACCGGGAGTCACAGACGGACTGATGAGCGGACCGATCGACGCATAAGAAGAGCGGCGTTGTCAAGCAGAACATCCACTGCGACGCAAATCCGAGCTGCCGTTGCACCTGAGGTGACTGTGCGATCAATCCGCAACCGTCTACTGGATGCAGGACTACGTGCACGTGTGCCTCCGGCATGTGTACCTCTGACTCCAGCCCACCGTCAGGAACGGCTGCAGTGATGTCGCCAACGTGTGCACTGGAGAACGCAATGGCGATCTGTCGTGTTCAGCGATGAAAGCAGATTCTGCTTGGGAGCCTCCGATGGCCGTATGCGTGTTCGCAGACGCACAGGGGAGCGTCTCCACCCTTCTTGCATCCGCCAGCGACACACAGGACCTACACCTGGTCTCCTGGTGTGGGGAACGATCAGCTATCGCTCCCGTACACAACTAGTGTTTGTACCGGGTACGTTAAACAGCACCTCCTACATCAACAACATCATTCAGCTCGTTGTTGTGCCATTTGTAAGGTCGGTCCATCGTGGTGTTTTCCAGCAAGATAACGCATGCCCACACACGGCACATGCAACGCAACATGCACTTCAGGGTGTGAGACAACTTCCATGGCCTGCACATTCACCGGATTTGTCATCCATTGAGCACGTGTGAGATTTTATGGGACAACGACTTATCCGGTCTCCACGGCCAGCCACGACCATCCCCGATTTACGCGTCCAGGTTGAGGATGCTTGGAACTCAATACCCCAAACTTACATCCAACATCTGTACGACAGACTCCATGCCAGAATTGTACAGTGTGATGCAGTTCATGGCGGTTCAACCTCGTACTAACCATGTTACATGGAAATGTTATTTTTCAGTTTACCAGCAAATACAGCTGTATTTTGCCATAATGTTTTGATCACGTAATCCTCTGTATTCCGTTATTATGCTGTATAAATTTCGTTGGTATCAGACGTCTCCTTCTTGGTGTTCTTTTTTCACTTTTCGCCAGTGTAACTTGACGCGCTCTGTAGCGGAAAAGCTATGCGTCTTTAAAGAAGAAAATGGGTGCTCTTCGTATTGAAGAGTATTCTACCAAAACAGGATTTTTCTAATGTATTTTAGAATCAAATAAAGTCTTTCACATAGAAACATGCTGACGTCCTGTGGCTGCAGAATTTTGAATAATGGAAAAATAGAAAATGTGCGAAAAATTTTGTTCATAGCTAAAGGGAAAAGAATGTTTCAAAAACATCTCGGAGTAGAGATAGCGAGAAAGAAGTTTTGACATTTGCACGCCCTAGCTGACTTGGAACTGTTCATCGTTTAAAGAGGATAATGCCTCCTATCTTCACTGTAGCAAATGGTATACATTAAAAACAGAAATTATTCAATAAGTCTTTTAGAAGCGGAGATACAGTTGCAGACGGAATTGCAGACTAACATATGGTGACCACACGTCCCGAATTTCAGAGGTCCGCCCCGGTGTACCGAAAAAATAATAAAAAATCCCGAATTTCACCCTGATTTAATTATTCATATATAAGGCGTGATCAAATGAAACCCAGTTCGAGTATCTTTGTTAAGAAGAACGAAAAGGTACATCCGCAAGAGTGGGAGAATTAAAAAGAAAACAATATATAAGGAAGCAATAATGATCGTTCGTTGATCGAGCTTGGACAGATTCGCAATCACACCGGCCATGTTGTCAAGCCGTGCAGCACAAACAAAGAATATAAACGCTATTGTTTGTCCCACCCAAACACAAACGCGCATGCTCAGTCCAACTCATTCTGCTCCGGCATCAGCCTGTAATGTTGGCTTCTGTGCACTGCATGTCTTCCTTGAAGATACGGCTGCGCTAGTTACGTCTCGCTGAGCCTTAACTTCTTCTCGTTAGACATTCTTTGGCACAAACCACACATGCGAAGAGGACGAACGCGTGCTCGCTTGTTCATTGGTCTGCGCTTATCACGCGAGCTGTGACGTACTCATGCTTCCCGTGCGACGATGCACGTGGACGTGAAGCGGCACGAACGGGTTTCATTTGATCACGCCTTATTTACGCTTTCCAACCGTAGGTTAAAGAAGCGTATATGTTCCAGGTCAGGGGCGTAACAATCACCCCCGCAGCTGCTGGAGAGGGGGGCGTAGGTAACCAAGGGACGTACTGCAGCTGCCAGTTATAGTTTTATGAAAAAATTTGAACAAGCACAATTATTAACCCAAACATTCATATTTTGATTTAAGATATATTTAGCTATGTGTAAATAAATGTCTAGTTTCACTTTTAAAACACTGAATGTCCTGCAGATTGAAAGTGCTCGGCTCTTTGACTTCGGGTTGTAATAAAATTGCTCAGCAATGGGTTGTAAATAATACGATCGCTCTCCAATCGCCATTTCTCTCTGCGCTGCTGGAAAAAAGCGGGAGGGCACAGTGAGATTCCCCGTGGAGGATGTGGAAAAACAGTGAGTTACCTGGGATTACGTGCACGACAAGCGTCAACATTTATTCACAGCAGCCGCAAATCTACTATGTGTAAGGGGATGATTTCTTCAAGTGATCTATTTTAGTGTTTGGACAAAGCAATTACTCGTATTGTCAAATCTATTAGTTAAAAAGTTAAAACTACAGGGCTCTACGTACCACCAGTACTTTTGAAAACACTCTCCCTGACTTCCTAACCCCCCCCCCCCACCAGACACACACACCGCGAAAAATGCATCTTCCTTCGTGTGTTCGGAATCCTGGGGGAAAAAAATTAATGTGCTTTGGGGTGATGAAATAAATCTTGAGGGGGGGGGGGCGCACGTTCGCACGTTGTGCTAGTTACGCCAATGCTCCAAATTTGTCAGTCTGTCCGCACGATAAGGCGTAAAAATAGTTCGATTTCGATGAAATTTTAGTATGTGGTAGGACACAACCTGGGGATGAACCCTATTGAAAATGGGCGAAATGGGGTTAAAGGTCAGGACATAGGAGCGGGATCCATTCCATCGTCCTTATGCGTCATAACTTGCGTAAAAATGCTTCAGTTGCGACAAAACTTTTTATCATGTTGTTCCGGAGGTAAACTGAACCAATTCTGTTTAATATCACCGAAATGGGGTCAAAGGTCAGGGCACAGGAGCGAGATTTATTCCACAGCCATTATCCTCATAACCAGAGGTCTGAGTAATAACTTGAGTAATGATTTCTGGTATGTTGGAAATCGTATCATAATCAATGCAATGCATGATTTTACTAACTTGTATTTTATGTGCGCAACTGCTTGGAGTGGGGGAATTATTTCGGTTGTGAGTAGGCCGGCATCACTGATTTCCCACCCCATTCTTACCTCACAGACACTCTCCTAGCGAAGTGGTCTGAGCTACAACTGACGACAGAACAAAGATGGATATCCGTTCTCGAGGGCCTAAATCGAAAAGACATAACCGTTCCAAACTTGAAGAAAATGTGTGAATTCGTTTTGTCCCTTCCTGGGACCAATGCTTCCGTAGAAAGGGCATTGTCGATAACTAATAATTTCTGGGGATCAGCGAAATCGTCAGTAGCAACTGAATGTGTTAAAGCCTTGTTGATGATCCAACTGAATAAATCGGAATCTTGTATAGAAATGTATGAAAAAATAAAAAATTACAAAGCGCTCATAACGAAGTTGTCTTTGTCAGATAAGTACATACGATTGGTACTCACTGTCAACGTCGTGAACCACTTCAACGGCAAACTTAGAATAAAATGAAACGAGTACTTTCTACAAACTTTAATTAAATTAATATTTTTGTAAGTAATCATTTTGATTCAAACTACCTATGATTTATTATTTTTTATTGTTCATTTTAGAGGTAAGTACGTATAGTAACAAAGTCGAGCGTGCTGTATTTCAACCCCTACCCTAACAGGACAGGGGAGGGGATATTTTCAACCACCTGGCATGACCCATTCATCTGTCCCGAATTCGGACTCAGGAAATATGGTCACCGTAGTTACTAACATCACCTGGCGCCAGAACTGTGAACTGCAAACAATGCACGAATACATGCAAAATGTTCCGCAAGGTGAATTGTAGCAGGTGTTGAAAGAAGTGTTTTAAATCGATGCTTTAGAAACAGAGATATCGAAAAAAAAAAAAAAATTAAACATTTGTGTCCCCTAGTGGAAGAATTGTGTTATTTTGGGCAGAAAATGCGCACAAAATGCTGCATAAAAATGCATAAAACGTTTTGATAGTTACTAGTATCTGATCAAAAACTTATTATTATTATTTTTTTCAATCGGGTTTTACACGCTTAGATATCAGGGACGTCGCCAAGGGAGTGCGAAGGTGGGCGGGAGCCCACCCTGAAATACTTCTTGCCCACCCTACCGCCCATCCAGTTCAAGATGTGCCATTCAAAAAAAAATTTAACTTTAAAATACCGTGTAATCTGGACTTGGCCAAGTAATAATGAGTTCCTTGCTTTTTGTCTGGTAATCCTAAATATTTCTCCCTAAGAAGTGTGTTGTTTACTAACCCGAAGAAAGGCTATCAAAACAGCATCCGCAGAGCCAGGAAAATGTTATTGCTCTCCGCTCTGAGAAATCCTTAGTTTAAGCCTTTATTTCATGTGAGCATGTATGGCCAGGAGCGAATGAGGAGTGTGGATAGAAACTCACTGAGACGGGTCATGCTCTGCTGTTTGTTCTACTAGAATGGGATTTCAACATGGAAAGTGGAGTCTAAAGCGATATCATAGCTGTTAAGCTTGTACCGGGACAGTGAGGGAGCGGGACTTTGCTGACGACTGCTTTAGAGGTGAGGAGCGCAAAGCAAGGTCGCTGGCTTGAAGGAAAGGAGTTAAGAAGAGGGAGGGGTTCTGTCTGCATGTTGCGACATAAAATTTGATTTAGGTAAATAAATAGACTATTTTTTGTTAAAAAATTTCAGTTAGAATACTATTTTCGTAAGCAAAAATGCTAAATTTTGGAAAGTAATTAAGACAATGCATTCGCAGCAAGAAAAAAAAGTTGAAAACGACATTGTACTAACACTTATATCTTACACCACTAACCCACTAGTCATTGTCATATTACCTCGATGGTTTACTGGTGGCATAACTTGTCAAATCCAGGTGTCTTGTGTATCCGGAAAGAAGAACGGAGGATCGCGCCGAATTCTTTTGTAGCCAGCAGTAAAAAAACATTACAAATTCTTTCTTTTATTGTTTGTAAATAAAGTTGCTATCAAACTTGCCTCAGCAAAATTAATATTCGCCCACCTGTTGCCCACCCTAATTTCAGAATCTAGTGACGTCTCTGGTAGATATTAGTATAATATTCTCTAAACTGAAACATGACTTATAGACTTATAATGGAAAACTTGTGTCGTAAGAAAAATTTCAAATTATACGCACATCATTTCTCATCAGATACGCTGTCCGAAAATATGTTAGAAGCAGAGATATCGAGGGGGGAAGGGATATGCATTCACGCCCCTTGACAGAAAACCTATGCTTTATTTTAAGCAGAAAATATGCGCAAAAGTTTTACCGTGGTGAGAGATATCTGACCGCATAAAAGCGTTGTCAATCGAGTTTGCAGAAACTCAGATAGTGCCGCTAATTCATCGGAAATACAAATACATACGTCCCTAGTGACAGAATGACTCTTCACTAAAGTTACAAATTCTGTGTTCATCACTTCTCAACAGAAACTCCATCAGATGAAAAATAATAATAATAATAATAATAAGATTTTTCAAATCGGATTGTTAGAAGCAGAGGTATCGGCAAAATGGCAGTTTAACTTTACGCCCTCTAGCGGAAAAACTGAGCATTGCTTGAAAAAGAAATGCTCTCCATAATAGTCTTCGTAGTAAACAGCACTGAAGGAAAGAAAACATTTCTTCAATTGGATATTCATAGGCAGAGATATGGAATAAAATATGATTCCCAGTTCAACAGCACCTGCATTTACGCCCTCTAGCGGTGAAGTTATGTATCAGAAAAGAACCAGAAGGAAAACGTCAACATTAGCACATTCCGGGCTTCCCAATTGAAAAAGAGTTTTTTTCAAATCGGACAAGTAGGTGCAGAGATATGGTGGCCACAAACGTGCGGTCGGAGATAGAGATGGACAGACAGACTGACGGACAAAGTGACACATAAGCACATACTGCTTTCACAAAAGACATGCTAACAACAACAAAAAATGTGATTGTGAAATTACACTAATCTGCATATTTCCAGTTTGACTACAAGAACAAAATTCTTATTTTCAAAAATAACAAAAAAAAAAAAAAAAAAAAAAAATCTCATTTTGCATTACCTTAGACGAGGTTTGTGGTCCAAAAATCAACATCATTTTTTTTTCGAATTTTTAGCTATATTTGGATCACTTGAACAGTTTTAGTCTCAACATACTATACATGCAATTTTAATTTAAAAGTCTTATTTCATCCCTTTTTAGTGAAGCTTTCAAAGAAGGATAGATTTACCGCTTTTTTCCGACTGTCTATCTTAATACCTCCGCATCTATATGTGTAATCGAATTTGAAAAATTCTGTTTGCAGCTGATAACGTTAACCATGGGGACGACATTTCATTAATTTCCAATATTTGTGGCTCACAGCTAGGTGATTAAAAGTAGTTTTGTGTTTGCACAATATTTACATATTTCCACACACACGCGCGCACTCTCTCTCTCTCTCTCTCTTTCTCTCTCTCGTCCCTTCAAAAAGTCCCATTTGAAAACATTTCTTGTAGTGATTGCTATTGCTATGGGAACAATTTTCGATCCGTTTTCTGGCCTTTCTCATGAAAATTTTTCAACTGGATGGCGTAAATTTTGGATTTTTAGTTGGACAACACTGCTCATCTTCTGCAGATCGGATTGGAAATATTTTCACAACAGTGTCTGCCTCTAACCCATGTCATTAACACACCAGTTTGTTTCAACAAGAGGCAGAAACAATACGTATGCAAATATTTGATATTACATCTGAACTCCTAAAGGTCCTGCTTCAAAAATTATTTTTGCTTCCGACTGCAGTAATTACAACTATGATTTCACATGCATTTCCCAGCTTTTCTAATGTTAAATCCTTTCAAGTAGATGGCGAAAAGCACTGTTTTTTTCGTAGTGAACTAATGGTTTCAAACTTTATAAAACACTCTGAACCGTTTTTAAAGTACCAGGCTTGAGACCACATTTGTTACAAGACGTGTTATTTGCCTTGGTTATTCAACAACAATGTTCCTGCTAAATTTTGTTCTAAGGACTGCACGATAAAAGTGAACATGCTAGAACAAAATTTAGCAGGCACATTGTAGCTGAATCACCAAGGCTAATAACACGTCTTATAACAAAGGTGGTCTCAAGCCTGGTACTTTAAAGACGGTTCAGAGTGTTTTATAAAGTTTGCAACCATTCTGCGATTTTTACTGGGTTGACTACAGCTTGCGTCGTCATCGGTGGAGGGTGGCATGGACATTGCTTCCATGACGAGCTACGGATTCACTGAGGAACATATGCATTAGTGCTGAAGACGAGTATATCCGCTGAACAGCTTCTGATTTGGAACTTTTCCCAAAAATGGGATGATGATTCGGAAATCCTCTGGATAACTAATCTGCTCGAAACAAGATTTCGCCTGTTTAATCATTCTACATGTATCTCGTTAACTAACCAAGAATGGTCAAACTGCCGTGGTAAGCAGTGCTGAGTTCGGGCTGAATTTTAGGAGCCCGAGCCCATCCGAGCCCGAAGTATGTCAGCCCGAGTACGCCCAAAAGAAATTTGAAAGATCTGAAACATCTACATTGTTCTGTCATGTTGTGCTCAACGTAATGTACAGTGAATTCGCAGCGCAAGTACGGTAAGTTTATTCTTAAGAAGCGTCTGGGTCAACGACGTTGAGTGTACCTTTGTTTGAAACCAAGGTGAAGAGGTTTCTATTTTTACCAACTCGGGAGCAACCAACGTAGAGATGGCCATGGAAAAAGTATGAATTTTGCAGGTTGAGTACTAAAGCTTTCAACGATTGAACCTGTAAGATCTTGTTGATACTCATGGCAAAACTGAGAACGACGGGTAACTAAAATCGAAGGAGGTCAGATGGGACGATTGGAATGCGTGGAATAGAAACATAGTCTTCTGCAGTATACAAGGCATGATGATAGCTTCAAGGACTATTTTTATGCGTTTCTTTACAGTCAGTCGTATTCCATTGCAGATTGTTGATTTGTTTGTGGATACAGATCATTTTAATATTCATAGCACGTAGTAACACCCATAGAGTCGTGGTTCGGAAATGTAAAGAAACCGCTGGCAACTGCACCGGAAAGATACACACATTACAGAGTACAAGGTAAGATCAAATTTCAAATTGTAAATCGCGCGCTCTATGTCAAATTCGAAACTGGTTAAAGAAATCTCGTCGAAATCTTCCCGTAGAAATAACTTGGAACTATTTGTGGTGCGTGGTAACACACAGAGAGCCGCAGTCTAAAACGTAAACAAACCCACTGACAATTGCGGCGAAAGGATACACGTAACACTTCGGAAGTGCATCTCCAAACTTTTGGTATAACCTATTAATATTGTCACTTTTATTCTCCCGTAAATATTCTGCTGCATAGGTTTGTACTATTTATCTATACCTTGATAAAGCCACATATAGGTGTGTGAAATATTGGCGCGTGCAAGTTTGTTACACGAATAAAAAACGGATTTTTGTGATAGCTTCACATTGGAGGGTCCGCCTATCTATCGCCTGTCATCAAAATGATGCCAGCGAAATGCCACGATCATGACGTCACAACCGCTACCGCCATGTTGGTCAGAACAATTGAGATCAAAACATCCCATTGTGTTGAGAATGGGACTACCGTTTACTGAGTTTTTCACCCTGCATCTTTAAATTTCTACAAGTGGATCAGAAAACAGAAAGATGACACTGAATTTTCGGTTGTAATGACAACGTCTTTTTATTCCTTCCGATGCGCATAACATTTTTCAAAGTTATTCATAGCCAATGCTTAGAAAAAAATCACAACTGGATTTCTGCAGTCGATAAAACGTCCAAAGTAGAAATAGCTATTACTTCCACCAGCGGCTAAAATGCATGTTACCAATATTAACAAATGGTGCACAAGTTTCTCATAGCAGAAGGAAGATATCAGAGAAGCAGAGATTTTCAAATCAAACAGTTAAAACAAGAAATATAGAAGGAAACGTATAAATCTACGCCACTAGCAGAAGAATTTCGCATAAGGGAAAAGTTGAAAATTTGCGCAAAGTATTCTTCATAGCAAAAACTAAGGAAAAAGGATTTTTCAAATACATCTCTTAGAATCTGAGATAGTCAGAAAAAAGTTTTGACCTTTACGCCCCCTAGCGGGAAATCTGTGCATTTTTTAAAGAAGATAATGTTGCCCATCTTTATCGTAGCGAATGGCATGGAGCAATGATAAAAAAAAAACATTTTTAATAGGGTTTTTAGAAGAGGAGATACAGCTGCAAAGAGAAGTACACAAACACTAACTTGCGACAGAACTGTGAACTATACAAAATAAATTCGCGAACACAAGCCTAAAGCAGAAGCGTAGCCGTGGGCGAAAAGGGAGGCTCTCGGGTCCGAACCTTCCCTTGAGAGTGGTTTGAACACGAATTTAAAGTGATATATACTAGGGGTGTTCAAATGAAAAGGTACGAAACGACACTGTGGGTATAAATGAAGACTTTATTCAAAGTATACACCATAGGCCGTAGCACAACGATCCCATTGATTAACGAGCCGAAGGATTCCTTGTTCCCAGAATTCCTGTGGCAGTGACGAGACCCAGTCCTGCACAGCGTCCTTGAGTTCGTCGTCCGAGTGGAAGCGCTTTCCTTTCAGATGTTTTTTCAGGGGACCAAACACATGGAAATCGCAGGGCGACATCCGGGCTGTAGAGCGGATGGTCAAGCTGCTCCCACTGGAACTTGGCCAGTTCCGCGTGTGTGACCCAGGAGACGTGTGGACGCGCGTTATCATGGAGCAGAACCACACCCTCCGTGAGCAGCCCCGGTCTTTTGTTCTTGATGGACTTGCGTAGGCTTCGGAGTGTCTCACAGTACACATCGGAGTTAATGGTTCGTCTGTGCTGGAGGAATTCAACAAGTAGTCAATTGGACGGCGCTCTTTATAAGAGCCTCTGCTCTCTCCTGCGCATGCGGGCGCCCGCGCATGCTCCGATCCACGCCGGCGACTCCTATCGCATCCCTAGATGTGTCGCTACGTTCTCCCATAGCGGCATAGGCAAATATGTTAACGGTTACGTTCTTATGACGTTTCGTACCTTTTCATTTGAACACCCCTAGTATGTACATATGAGGGTTTCACCAATGAACCAAATCCATGGAACCCCCCCCCCCACACACACACACACTTAAGAAATTTCTGGCTACACCACTGTCCTAAAGTGTCCCACAAGGTAAATGGTATCTGGTGTTAGAATAATCTTTTAAATCGGACATTTAAAAACAGAGATATTGAGAAAAACTTATTAAACACTTGCGCCCCTAGCTGTGAAATTGTGCATTATTTTGGGAAGGACGTACACACGAAATGTTTTTGTAGTTAGTAGTATCTGACGGAACTTTTTCGATGGGGTTTTAGTCCCGCAAATAGGCCGTAAACGGAAACGTCAACTTACGCCCTGTAGTGGTGCACTTGTGCGTTAATTTGAAATTACATGCAGAACATTTCGCTCCGGAACACTCCCGGATAAAGAAAAAAATTTCAAATCGGACTCTTAGAAGCAAAGATATCAATTAAAATAAGGTATATATCTCTGTCTTCTGGCAGAAAAGCTGTACATTATTTTAAACAGAAAGTGTTTTCAAAAGGTTTTCCAAGGCGATTGGTATCGGACTATCGGTACATGAAAGAATTTTTTCAGTCGAGTTTTCAGAATAGCGGATTTTGCTGCAAATACATCAGAAACAGAAATACGCACTTACGCTTTCTGGTGGCCAAACTATTATCTACCAAAAATTAGATATTATATGTAGAACGTTTCCTAGCAGGAGCTGTATCCGTTACAGAAAGAATTTTTGAAATCGTACACTTAGTAGCAGAAATATCAAGAAAATTGCAATTTAACTTTACGCCCCTGGCGAAAAATTTATGCATTTCTTGAAAAAAAGACTATACCCAAAATTGTCTTCGTTATGAATGGCATCGAAAGGAAGAAAAAAAAAATTCAATCCGATATTTAGAAGCAAACCTATATGGAATAAAATGTATTGTGAATTCGACAGCATCTGCATTTACACCCTCTAGCGACGAAGTTATGTATCGGAAGGAAACCAAAAAGCAAGAATTTTTTTAATTGAATGAATACATAGTTGCAGAGATATGATGTCCACAGACGGACGGACAAAGTGATATTATGAATACGTACTTAAAAAAAATGACGCGTTAAAGATAGCAATTATTAGGTAACATATAATAGGCGTTTAAGGTTCGCAATGATACATGTTTATTAAACACGTTCATTGATGTCTCATGTTCTTAGATCATCAAATATGCATACATTAACTAGTTTGAGTAGTTTTATTTTTTACGTATGAGTCCAAGGGTCGTAACTTTGCAAAATCGAACTCTTCAGATCACATGAACTTCAGCGATTAACATGAACGTGTTAGGCAATAGAAACTTTTGACATCTCGTAATTTTTACAATGGAAACTTCACTTGAACGTTTACTGGAACTGATTGACACATAGAGCGCTACTCATACGACCACTCATTTCTCCCTTTATATTACTCTTTTGTTCCCTGTATTCAGCGATGCAGTTGAGGCCTACTGCCGGCAGGCCACTTTTTATCAAGGCCTGGCGGCGCCAGGCTACTTTATACCTAACTGAGGTTTTTCCTCTTTCTTCTTCTTCTTCTCTCTCTCTTTCTCTCTCTCCTTTATGTTATTTTTTTTAATGATGGCTATGCACAAATCCGTAGACCTTTTGCTTACCGAAACTAATTCAGAAATTGCTTGTGAAGTGGGTATAGCAGACAGTGCACACACACATCACACACACGTATATAGTGAAACCCCTCTAAGGCGGCCACTGCTGTTTGTGTAAAACGGTCGTTTAGAGGGGTGGTCGTTACATAGGGGAAGATTTTCATTGCATATCCGACACTGTAAAAAAAATTCTGAAATTCCCGAGCCACTTTCCATGATTCCTTTCGTGAATTAACGAAGCATATTTCTGATACAACCTTTTCCGTGAAATGACGGAAAAAAAACCTGAATTTCACGGATTTTTCGTACAACGGGAAAATTCTGAATTTTCAGAAACCTTTCCGCAGTTCTTTCTTATATTGATGGTAAATTACTGTTTTAGAGATGTGTTAAAGGAAAATCCCTTTTCGAAATTCATTTCTTATATTAACGGAAAAACTCCGTTCTCACTTTTTTCGTACGCGCATGACGAGAAATTACTGGTAATTAATAGGAGCGATTGGTGAGAATACTTTTAATAGGTTTGAATAACTTTTAAATTTGTGGCGCAGTGGTCTAAGCGATGGCCTCTGATTATTCGTCCGAACGGGGTCCGGGTTCGAATCCCGGTGAGGCATGGATGTTATGTTTGTCTTACAGCACTGGCTCTCTCCCTTCCCTGGAACCAGTGACCCTAAATTAGGGACGGGCGACTGCTTATAGCCCATTGAGTTGTTCACGGTGGTCGTTAAACCTCCAATCAAAAAAAAAAAAAAAAAAAAAAAAACTTTTAAATTTCAATTCTCTGTCAAAGGAACCGATTTTGAAGTTCCGTAGCGAGATCGGATATGTGGATAGCATACCGCATGAATTTTGTTTATTATGTCACAGGATATTTCTTCTCGTCTCCCCGATTTTGTGCACCAGCTATTTATTATATATTGTGTTGCTGTAAGAAACCGGATACTTAACTTATTGTACAGGTGATTATATGATGTCTATGTATCAGTCTTTGGATTCCTTAAGACAAAAGCTATTAGAGCTATCAGAACAAGTTTTACATATCGGAGTTTTGTGAAATAATACCATAAAAAATACGTTTCCCCCTTTTTTAAAAATAACTGAAATTCATTGTAAGTTTAAAAAGATCAAATTGCAAAACATTTTGTTGCTTCAAAAAATCATGATGAAAAATGATTAATTTGTGAAAAGTCAACCTACAGAAAAAAATATATTGCAAACCTATTCAGAAAAATAATAAGCTCCAACATAAAATAAAATAACTAAATCACTCACAGTAATGACGAAAAAAAATTCATCGTCAAGCAATTTGTTTTAGAATGTGAGTGTGGTTTCCACGTGTTTGTGGTTCGGTGGTTAAAGGCGCGCGTTAACTGTTGAGCTAACCCCAAACGCACGGGTTCAATGTTGACTGCTGCGAAAGGATAACTAGGTGTAAGGACTGCAATTCAAATTCAGTGTCTTCAATTTTTGCGTAATTTCAGTTTAAATACGGAAAAACCTTAAACGGACTTTTCTGAAATAATCGGAATTTCTGACTACGAAAAATCTGTAAAAATACGAAAGTTAAAATAAACGGGCACTTTTAAAAACGGAAATTTCTGGAAAGACGGACACCTACCGGTAACTTTGCTTAACGTTATTTTCAGAAATTTTCTGTGAATTCACACCACTTATTTTTTACAGTGAATGAACAGTTTTGAGATTAAACCTTTGCAAACTACTACATAAGTTTTATAAATTACGTATGCTGAATTGGAATGCTACATTACATTTGCAGTACAGTATGCATGTATGTGTATAAATAATAAAAATACTACAGTATACGTCCGACAGTTACACATTTGAAAGGTAACTAAAGTGGTAATCTAATAAAATTAATTTGAAAAACAAATGTAATGTCATCTGCTTAAGTTTATCAGATTTTTCGTCCAGCATGATTTTTCTAAGTTTTCTTTCAGCTCGCAGAATAGTTTCTTAATTTTTCCCCCTTCAGTAGGCAGCCTTGTCATTTTCTTATAGGACTTCCGTCCACAGTGAGTAGAGTTTAAGTCCCAGCCACCTACAGCGGGATCGCCTTTTGGGCAGGACACAGAAACAATGAGAGCAAGTCTAGCGACTTTGACAGAACAGTTTGTGTTGAGATTAGAGTACAATAGATGGCTCCACCGTAGGAGTACGATGTTGCACACAGAAGGGTGAGAGAATTTCAGGGAGTGGGGCATAGGAAAGGATACCCATTTAACCAGTGGGTCCAGCCTGGGGGCCGTCACTTAACGTGTTCGTCCGATGCACGGCGGATATTCAGCGATTGTTAGTAAATCACACCATCTCTGAAAGATCAGCCCAGGTTCGAACCTGAGGACCTTGCATCGATAGCCCGACCCGCTAACCACTAAGCCATCCGCGGCTCTTTTCCCGCTTCAGAACAGTCATCCCACTTAAATGCCCTCTGTTCGGTGACGTGCCACCTGCTGACAATGCCAGATGCAGACAGAGCAGCTCGTGCTTCGGGTCATTATTCGGTGTCGTGCCACTTGCGGAATTCCTGCTTCTGTTGGCGAATTCTCCATTTTTTTCCCCTGCAGATTTCCCCTCACACTTTTCTCCCAGGCTTGGGACTGGGCAATGTCAAGTTGACACCGGCGGTTTAAAAATTGCAGAATAATTCCTTATGTCATTTTGATGTTACAAATTTCAAATTATGTTACAACACTAAAAAAATGTTACAAAACAATTAGTGTTACAAAATAATTCCTTATGTCATTTGAATGTTACAAATTTCACATTATGTTGCAAAACTAAAAAAATGTTACAAAACTAAAAAAAATGTTACAAAACTATTTGTGTTACAAAATAATTCCTTATGCCATTTGAATGTTACAAATTTCAAATTATGTTACAAAACTAAAAAAATGTTACAAAACTAAAAAAAAATGTTACAAAACAAATTATGCTACAAAACTATTTTTTTTTCAAATTTAGTCAAAATTTGTTACAAAACTTAGGGCTTTTAAACACCTTTTAAAGTCCTTGCTTTTCCCAAATGCTGAAATAATATTTTCAAGGCTTTCATCAATTTTTACATACATTTTCTTCCGTTTAGCTACCGGTTCTCCAAATTCTTTCATTTTCAAAAAATGGTGGGATATTTTTTCAGATTCTGCTTCTACAGTTTGCTCTACTAAATGTACATTTGGTTCTTTTTTACCGGTGATCTTATTAAATTTCGAGTTCCACCCTTCAACAGCATTATTCGTTCGATGACGTTGACGATGAACATTTCATATATGAAGGGGAAGAGTTTGGTTGTCCAACCACTGTTCAACAAAATAGTTTAAAAATATGGATAGCTTATCATTTTTGGGGGCATTTTCCATAATGATAAGCCAAGCTTCATCAACGTATATTCTACAGGTTGTCCACAATGTCTTGTAAGCCCCTTCCTGTAGTAAGAGATATAAGTGAGCTATGTATCTGTTGTATGATGTATATGTTGAGTTATATGTTGAGGCATCTTTAAACATCCAATGGATACGTTTGGGCTCCGTCATTCTCGTGACAGAGAATGATTTTACGCCATGTTCTGTGAGACATTATCCGAAGTAGTTCCGGGGTGATACGAGAGAAAGCATGTCTCACTGCAACACTGCTTGTTTTAGTTCATCAGTGGTTCGGTAGCGCTGCTGTGCAACAACCTCCTTTATGAAACCCCAAAGGGCATTATCACACGTTCAGAGATCTGGGCTTCGAGGTGGCCATTCAAGTGGAGCGGGCAACACTGCCGAACCACGGCCGATCCAACGATCCCGAAAGACCTCACCAAGGTACTTCCGAACAGCGATTGTGTAATGGGTTGGTGCCCCATCCTGTTGGAACCATACGTCATTCAGAATGCCAAGATTTCCAAGTTGTGGCACAAACCAGGTTTGCAGCATGTCCGGATCAGTTGTCTGATTCACTGGACCATTAAG
Organism: Macrothele yani; assembly: GCA_039090855.1. Taxonomy (NCBI): domain Eukaryota; kingdom Metazoa; phylum Arthropoda; class Arachnida; order Araneae; family Macrothelidae; genus Macrothele; species Macrothele yani. Next base: position 945,460 of record CM076997.1, read on the forward strand.
GAAATACGGTCCAAACAGATTTCGACTATTCATTGCAGCCCATATCATGACATGCGGAGGATGATGTTCCAATTCTTCGACATAATGTGGGTTTTCCTTGGACCAGAACACAACGTTCCGTGATCGACAGCTGCGGTATATCGCACATTCATCACTGAAAATGACTTTTCCACGTTTTGGGATTGTGGCAAATGTCTGAAACATCATTGCACATGCATCCCGTCTGAGGTTTAAATCGATGTCTGATAACTCCTGAACGAACATCGGGCGATATGTGTGCAAATTCAGGTCATTTTTCATGTGCTTAGGCAGTGTCGATCGAGGTATTCCAAGCTCCGCTGATCGTTTGCGGAGCGACTTCGTCGGTGACCTGATAACTGATTCCTCGACCGCTTGACACTGTTGCACTCTGGTTGATGGTCTTCCCGTTCGTGGTTTATCCTTGATGCTGCTTGCTTCGAAGAGTTTATGTTCCCACCACAGAAGAGTCTGTTTTGGAGGGGCCTCTTTGTAGAATCGTTGTTGGAAATCGGCACACACGTCACGCACTGTCTTCCCTGTGTGTGGACGTTCGTGTACCCAGACAACAATCCGCTGTTCCAGGGTGTATTCGCTGGTATCACACATGGTTCCGGTACCTAATCTGTAAATAAACACAATACAGACCATAACTCAACATATACATCATACAGCAGATACATAGCTCACTTACATTTCTTATTACAGGGGGAGGGGGTAAGACATTGTGGACATCCTGTACAGGTATATATGACAAAGCCGAACACATCCCGCATGTTTGTCTCACTTCTTCATTTTCTTTATATAGAATACAGAGGCCTATTTCTTGAATTTTCTTCCATAAGCACTGGTTGAAATGAAAATTGAAACCTGATATTCTAGTTTCGGGAAATTCCATTTGTGTTGCTTTAAAAACTACACTTTCAAAATCCATTTTAATTAATTTGGGATTCCATTCCGGGCACCATATATATCTTAATTTCTTTGAAAAAGGAAGAATATATGTAGCTTCCTTTTTGTCAAGCAGGAAGGCAAATACTACAGGATAAATATTTGTTTCAGATGCTGTACTTCCACAGTCCACGTGTATAGTATATATATATGAGTAAACTGTCTAGGGCAACTCTTGAAAGTTCCATCAAAAAAGAAAACGTCTCCACTTTTTAAAAGATATTCAGCATCCTCGCCGGCAAAAACAAGTATTCTTTTTCACTTATCAGTCACAAAATTTAAGCGAAGGAAACACTCATTGTTTGGCAGGCGAAGTGTTTCTTCAGGAAACTGAATTTCTGTGCTACTTGTTGGATTTTGAGTAGTCCCCAATACTTTTCTTCTTTCCCGACATAATGCTGATTTTACACTTCTATACTGCGGGGTTTCAGAAACTAATTTCTAGCCAGTACAAAAAACTAGCGGATAATGCATTCCTTTCTAGCGACGGGAACATTTCACGCACGTGTTTTCCGGTCTTTGTTGATGTTATTGTCCTAAAGTCCGTTGTATGCGATGACTGGCTTTACTTCTCACTCTTTTCGCTGGGTATACTCATTGGATCTTTGCCTTAGGATTCAAACATCAATTTTAACCGTTCTTTATACTCGAAATTTTCGCCCATACTCTGGGCATCTTCAGGAGCGTGGCGACTTTACCACCGATGTTCGTGGTTAACTTCGCGCTAATGGAGTCCGATACTCCTTGTTGCCATTCGTCGGAAAAACTTTCGTGGATATATTTCGTTATCAAGCCTGGCTGGCGCCATCTATGTTTCGTTAAGAGCACTTTTTTTTCCTCCCCGTATTTTTTTTTTATTTTTTTTTATTTTCTTCTCCTATCCTGGTTTTTTTTGTCTTTTTTTGCCTGTTTTTCTTTTGTTGTTGTTTTTCTTGTTTTATTAGTTCTTTCCACAGGCCCGCTAATGTGCTAGGGTCGTTCTGGTTACATACCCTTGCTTTATTTTTGTAGATTAATATTGCTTTTTCCCTCCTCATTTGCCTTTTCGATTTTTTATTCTTTTTTAGCATTTTAATTTCATCGAACTTTGGGAATGTCCGGTTTTCCATGCAGAATTGCACTAAAGCAGTTTTGGCTTCTTTTTTTGCCAGTTAGATATGTGTTGTTTAAGTCTTTTTTTTTAATCTGTTTTTCGTACTTCCAATGTACGATATGGGGGGTATGTGTGCTATTGGAATTTCGTAGGTTCCTGATTCTTCTAGCATTTTTTCCTCTGTTTTTTTGTTGACAGTCATACTTTTCACGGTGTGCACTGAGCTTCCTAGTTGTAAGTCATATTTAGCACAGTGCCTATTGATTTCTTTACTCACTCCTTCCAGATGTGAAAGCTCCAATGTATTTCAATTTTTATTTCTCATCTTCCTTTGGTTGTGCACTTCTTGGCCTTCTTTACTCTGAGTCATATGCTTTTTACTCTCATGTATCCATTTATTAATTAGCTTGCTCGGGTACCCATACTCTTGTGATATTTTCGAGATAAACTCTAGCTCTTGATTTTTTAGCCTGTTGTTAGATGTGTGTGTGTACGCTCGCCGTATCAAGTTTACTATGCTGTTTTTTTTTATGTAACACTGGATGGTGCGACGAGTATGGTATCAGTACAGGTATGTAAGTTGCTTTTCTGAACACAGAGTATTCAAAACTTGATACGGCGAGCGTACACACACACATCTAACAACAGGCTAAAAAATCAAGAGCTAGAGTTTATCTCGAAAATATTACAAGAGTATGGGTACCCGAGCAAGCTAATTAATAAATGGATACATGAGAGTAAAAAGCATATGACTCAGAGTAAAGAAGGCCAAGAAGTGCACAACCAAAGGAAGATGAGAAATAAAAATTGAAATACATTGGAGCTTTCACATACCTGGAAGGAGTGAGTAAAGAAATCAATAGGCACTGTGCTAAATATGACTTACAACTAGGAAGCTCAGTGCACACCGTGAAAAGTATGACTGTCAACAAAAAAACAGAGAAAAAAATGCTAGAAGAATCAGGAACCTACGAAATTCCAATAGCACACATACCCCCAATATCGTACATTGGAAGTACGAAAAACAGATTAAAAAAAGACTTAAACAACACATATCTAACTGGCAAAAAAAAAAAAGCCAAAACTGCTTTATTGTAATTCTGCATGGAAAACCGGACATTCCCAAAGTTCGATGAAATTAAAATGCTAAAAAAGAATAAAAAATCGGAAAGGCAAATGAGGAGGGAAGAAGCAATATTAATCTACAAAAATAAAGCAAGGGTATGTAACCAGAACGACCCTAGCACATTATCGGGCCTGTGGAAAGAACTAATAAGACAAGAAAAACAACAACAAAAGAAAAACAGGCAAAAAAAGACAAGAAAACCAGGATAGGAGAAGAAAATTAAAAACAAAATTAAAAAAAAAATACGGGGGAAAAAAAAGTGTTCTTAACGAAACATAGATGGCGCCAGCCGGGCTTGATAACGAAATATATCCACGAAAGTTTTTCCGACGAATGGCAACAAGGAGTATCGGACTCCATTAGCGCGAAGTTAACCACGAACATCGGTGGTAAAGTCGCCACGCTCCTGAAGATGCCCAGAGTATGGGCGAAAATTTCGAGTATAAAGAACGGTTAAAATTGATGTTTGAATCCTAAGGCAAAGATCCAATGAGTATACCCAGCGAAAAGAGTGAGAAGTAAAGCCAGTCATCGCATACAACGGACTTTAGGACAATAACATCAACAAAGACCGGAAAACACGTGCGTGAAATGTTCCCGTCGCTAGAAAGGAATGCCAAGGTAAGCATTATCCGCTAGTTTTTTGTACAAGTTACTTTGAAATATCGCACGTAAAAGAGAATAGTACAATAATTAGAGCTATATAATAGTCAGAATTAGAACTACTAAGTGGAATTAATTTCTAGCCTTTGTTATAAATTTCCGAAATTTCTTCTTCAAAAATTCGAAGGACAAGCGACGATATTTCTTCCCTAACTCTTTTCTTGCATTTTTCTATCATTTTCTTCACTTCCATTTTTGCGATATTTGGCACACAAGAATGAGTGGTCATACTTATCACTTTATGTTCAAAATCTGTCTTTACACTCCCCTTACATTTATTTTTCTTTATTATCTTTTGAACACACCCATGAAATGCACTTTTCATTTTTTTCTATGCATTCTATGCACGTAAACGTTTACAACTAAAGCAGGCTTGTTTTTTGCTGTTGACATTAATTCAACTGACAAATATTCCATTTTTATAAAAACAGATCAGGCAGGAATAAAAATCTGATGTTGACTGCTCCACAGATACAACACAAATGAACAGAAGCACGTGTCGGGGTGAAGAATGGGTTACGTGCCACTTGCGGACAGAGCAGCTCATAATGAGATTAAGGGTCATTCTTCACCCCGACACGCGCTTCTGTTCATTTGTGCTGTATCTGTGGAGCAGTCAACATCAGATTTTTATTCCTGCAGGATCTGTGTTGTTTGGAATCTTTGTCAGTTGAATATTGAATTAATGTCAACAACAAAAAACAAGCCTGCTTTAGTGGTAAACGGTTACCAGCATAGAAAAAATGAAAAGGGCATTTTATGGGTGTGTTTAAAAGTAAATAAAGAAAAATGTAAGGGAAGTTTAAAGACAGATTTTGAACATAAAGTGATAAGTATGACCACTCATTCTTGTGTGCCAAATATCGCAAAAATGAAAGTGAAGAAAACGATAGAAACATGCAAAAAAAAAGAGTTAGGGAAGAAATATCGTCGCTTGTCCCTCGAATTTTTGAAGAAGAAATTTCGGAAATTTATAACAAAGGCTATGATTTAGTTTCTGAAATGCCGCAGTATAGAAGTGTAAACTCAGCATTATGTCGAAAAAGAAGAAAAGTATTCGGGACTACTCAAAATCCAACAATTAGCACAGAAATTCAGTTTCCTGAAGAAACACTTCGCCTGCCAAACAATGAGTGTTTCCTTCACTTAGATTTTGTGACTGATCAGGGAAAAATAATACTTGTTTTTGCCAGCGAGGATGCTGAATATCTTTAGAAAAGTGGCCACGACTTCGGACAAAGCGCCTCACCTGGGCTCGTGTACACTGTAATTGGACCCTCCAAGACTACCAACATGTGGGGTGGTCCAATCAGTCACACTACCAGTTGTAACGAGCTGATGGTAATTGGACCCTCGAAGACTACCAACATGAGGCGTGCTCCGATCAGTCACTCTACCAGTTGTAACGAGCTTATGGTAATTGGACCCTCGAAGACTACCAACATGTGGCGTGGCCGATCAGTCATACTACCAGTTGTAACGAGCTGACGGTAATTGGACCCTCGAAAATTACCAACATGTGGCGTGGTCCGATCAGTCACACTACCAGTTGTAACGAGCTGATGTTAATTGGACACTCGAAGACTACCAACATGTGGCGTGGTCCGATCAGTCACACTACCAGTTGTAACGAGCTGATGGTAATTGGACCCTCGAAGACTACCAACATGTGGCGTGGTCCGACCAGTCACATCACCAGTTGTAACGAGCTGATGGTAATCGGACCCTCGAAGACTACCAACATGTGGCGTGATCCGATCAGTCACACTACCAGTTGTAACGAGCTGATGGTAATTGGACCTTCGAAGACTACCAACATGTGGCGTGGTCCGATCAGTCACACTACCAGTTGTAACGAGCTGATGGTAATTGGACCTTCGAAGAATACCAACATGTGGCGTGGTCCGATCAGTCACACTACCAGTTGTAACGAGCTGATGTTAATTGGACACTCGAACACAACCAACATGTGGCGTGGTCCGATCAGTCACACTACCAGCTGTAACGAGCTGATGGTAGGGTTCAGGTGTGGTGCAAACCCCATGAGGCCATGGACCCAAGGGACGTTTTCTTTTTTGATGGAACTTTCAAGAGTTGCCCTAGACAGTTCACTCAAATATACACTATACACGTGGACTGTGGAAGTACAGCATCTGAAACGAATATTTATCCTGTAGTATTTGCCTTCCTGTCTGACAAAAAGGAAGCTACATATTCTTCCTTTTTCAAAGAAATTAAGATATATATGGTGCCCGGAATGGAATCCCAAATTAATTAAAATGGATTTTGAAAGTGTAGTATTTAAAGCAACACAAATGGAATTTCCCGAAACTAGAATATCAGGTTACAATTTCCATTTCAACCAGTGTTTATGGAGGGAAATTCAAGAAATAGGCCTCTGTATTCTATATAAAGAAAATGAAGAAGTGAGACAAACATGCAGGATGTGTTCGGCTTTGTCATATATACCTGTAGAATACGTTGATGAAGCTTTGCTTATTATTATGGAAAATGCCCCCAAATTGATAAGCTATCCATATTTTTAAACTATTTTGTTGAACAGTGGTTGGACGACCAAACTCTTCCCCTTCATATATGGAATGTTCATCGTCAACGTCATCGAACGAATAATGCTGTTGAAGGGTGGAACTCGAGAAATTTAATAAGATCGCCGGTAAAAAAGAACCAAATGTGCATTTAGTAGTGCAAACTCTAAAAGCAGAATCTGAAAAAATATCCCACCATTTTTTGAAAATGAAAGAATTTGGAGAACCGGTAGCGAAACGGAAGAAAATGTATGTAAAAATTGATGAAAGCCTTGAAAATATTATTTCAGCATTTGAGAAAAGCAAGGACTTAAAAGGTGTTTAAAAGCCCTAAGGTTTGTAACAAATTTTGACTAAATTTGGAAAAAAAAAAAAAAGAGTTTTGTAGCATAATTTGTTTTGTAACATTTTTTTAGTTTTGTAACATAATTTGAAATTTGTGACATTCAAATGACATAAGGAATTATTTTGTAACATTTTTTTTAGTTTTGCAACATTTTTTTAGTTTTGTAACATTTTTTTAGTTTTGTAACATAATTTGAAATTTGTAACATTAAAATGACATAAGGAACTATTTTGTAACAGAAATTGTTTTGTAACATAATTTGAAATTTGTAACATTAAAATGACATAAGGAATTATTCTGCAATTTTTTTAAACCACCAGTGTCAACTTGACATTGCCCAGTCCCAAGCCTGGGAGAAAAGTGTGAGGGGAAATCTGCAGGAAAAAAAAATCGAGAATTCGCCAACAGAAGCAGGAATTGTCCGCATCTGGCACGACGAACCTTTCCAATCTTTTCAATTTCGGTTTGTCCGCAAGTGGCACGACACCATTAGAAGCCTGTTATCGCCGAGAACTCCCCCCCCCCACACACACACACAGACACTCACTTCCGAGCAGGAGGAAACTTCCTAGCCATTTAAAGTGTTTAAAGTGACCCTTCCATACTAATGCACATTTGTTTAATTTATTGCTTCATGGTTCCAGGGTATAGAAACTTTTTTCAGCAGGAATGGTAATCCAGACAACAGAGTTTTGGTGCAGCGGTCCTTACGCAAAGATGGTCGCTAAGAGGGGACAAGTGATCTTTTAACCCTTTAACGGACTGGAACGAATTAACTCGAAGTTAGCAAAGTGGGCTGAAATCAACTTAACGAATATATTTGCTGTTTAAATAGAGATCGCAATAAGTGAACCTGCGCATCAGGAACTCTTAGCTTTGTTGTTCAAAGAAAATGGCCATTTACGGGGATGATCGACACTAATCCTTTCTGGGTGATTACCTACTAAAAGGGCTATAACAATGACTACGAAAGGAGAGATGTATTGCAGTCAGTTGTTTTTGCCCAGTGGCATGATGTCCGTGGCAGAGGGACTATTTCTTCCCCTCATGCTTTGGGTCATGGAGCAGAGAATATAGGACTAGGGAGGATATCTTCTCCCGAATGGCGGCAGGTTTATGATCCGTACCGCTAAGATAATTGTTTAAAAAAATTCGTTTAGCCGTAGTTTTCGTAAAACCCGGCCGCTTTGTGAACATTTCTGTTTGGAAAGTGCAGAAAATTTTGGGCACTATATGGTTCAGGTACTTCAGCCGCTTAAAGAGTTAATAGGAAGAACGTTTGCATTAGCGGTGTGGGTTTTGAAATGAGTTCCACAGAAAAACGGTCGTATTGAAGGGTGGTCGTCAAATAGGGATAGTCGCTAAGAGAGGTTTCACTGTATATACAATTCTTTCCCAATTATATATATGTATATGGGATGTAAGGTCAGGTGATGCGTAACATCACAGCCTCTCCTTGACAAATGTCAACCCCGCCTTCTCGTGGTGCATCCTGTTCCCACTAAAGGGGCTCTGACGACCGCCAATAGCGGTATAACTATACCATCGGGATTAGAGGAAATGTTATCCCACACTCACCAACCCGCTTGGCCAGCGTGGTGAGTTATGGCCAAACCCCTCCAAAATGATTCCACAACTTAAATCTTGGCCCTCAGTCTCCGGCAGCTGGAATGTACCTGGCCAAGGCAGCGGCCAGTGCGACATGAAGGCAGAGGGTGCTAAGAATCCCCGGAGGACCGGACTAGGCTGCCATCTGATGCTGACCTTGGCTACATATAACGGACGCTCCCTATCTTCTGATTCAAGGCTTCTTGAATTGGAAGAGGAACTACAAAGGATCAAGTGGGACATCGTCGGGCTAAGTGAGGTAAGGAGAAAAGGAGAAGATCTCATTGAACTGAAAAGTGGACATCTCTTCTACTATCGTGGGTCAGATACTGGCAGAACTAGTGGTGTTGGATTTACAATAAACAAGAAACTGAAGGATAAAGTTGTAGAAGTTGAAAGTTCCTCTGACAGAGCTGCACGACTCGTTATCCAACTCTCGAGAAGATGCCAGGCTCAGATTATTCAAACTTATGCACCCACCACAAGTCATGCTGAAGAAGAAATTGAAGAATTTTATGAAGAAATTCGTGATCTAAATAATAAAGGTAAGCAGCACTTGAAGATAATTATGGGAGATTTCAATGCAAAAATAGGGCAACGGCAACAGAATGAAACTTCAGTAGGTAAATTCGGTCACGGCAACAGAAACCAGCGTGAAAATACTCTCGTAGAGTTTGCAGAGGCAGAAGGGTTTTCATCTTGAACTCCTTTTTCAAGAAAAAGCCACACAGGAAATGGACATGGAGACATCCAAATGGGACGACAAGTGAAATTGATTTTATTATGTGTAACAAAAAATTCGTCATAGAAGACTGCAGTGTGCTAAACAAGTTCAACACAGGCAGTGACCATAGATTGGTGAGATGTAAGATGCACCTCAACACTAAACTCGAACGTAGCAAGCTCATAAGACAAACAAAATGTATTGACATAACCAATCTTAAAAGAAACACCATAATACCTTCAAATTGGAACTGAAGAACAGGTTCTCTGCTTTAAAAGGCCTAACATCGGAAGAAGTGGATATTTCTGAAGTTAACAGAAAAGTAACTTAAGCTCTTATGGAAACCGCAACAAAATTAGCTGGGTCTAAGAACAAATTGCATGTGAACAAATTATCAGGAAAAACCAAAATGTTGATGCAAAAAAGAAGAGTGATGAGGACAACTAAAGAAGATGTGACTTCCAAAGTGGAATATATAGAGCTATGCAAGACAGTACGAAAAAGTATCACTGAAGACGTAAGGAAATTCAACTGTGAACTAGTAAGGAAAGCAATTGAAAACAACCAAAGCCTAAAGATAGCAAAGGGACATCTCAGTAAGGGAAAAAAACAGATTATGGCACTGAGAAAAGAAGATGGTTCTGTAACAAGAAATAGAGGCGAAATTTTGACAAGAGTGAAAGATTTCTACTCCAAATTATATGAAAGGGATGATACATGTACTCCAGACATCATGAAAGGTACCAGTACCAGAGTTCTTCCAGTCCTTCCAGCAGAAGTTGCACATGCAATCAAGACCATGAAGCGGGGAAAAGCTCCAGGAGAAGATGGAATTACTGTAGACATCATACAAGAAGCAAGTGGAGAAATCGAAACAGTACTCGCCCAAATTTTCACTCGATGCCTTAATGGAGGGAAAATTTCTGAGGATTGGAACAACGCTACAATGATCTTGCTACATAAAAAAGGTGACATTGAGGATCTCAGGAACTACAGACCTATCAGCCTCCTATCAGTGGTTTATAAAATCTTCACTAAAGTTCTTTCACACCGCTTGAAGGTGACACTGGACATGGCTCAACCGAGAGAACAAGCTGGATTCAGGAGTGGCTACAGCACAATAGATCATATCCATGTACTGAGAGAACTAATTGAAAGAGCGAGGGAATATGAACTTCCATTGTGCATGGCTTTTATCGATTATGAAAAAGCCTTTGATTCGGTGAAACCATCAGCAGTTGCAATGGCTCTGAAATCCTGCGGTATTGAAGATGCATACATTAATATTATTAATAACATCTATGAAAATGCAAGTGCAAAGATTCGGCTGTTTGAAAATACAACACACGTAAAAATTGGAAAAGGAGTGAGACAAGGTGACACCATATCTCCGAAGCTCTTTAATGCTACATTGGAAAATGTCTTTCAATCACTGAACTGGGAAAACAAAGGGATAAAGATTAATGGAGATTATCTAACCCACCTTCGTTTTACACACACAGCTACAGAGTATGATCCAGGAACTTGCTGACATGAGTAAAGAAGTGGGATTAAAAATGAACTTTCAGAAGACAAAAGTGATATACAATGCTTTTACAAGAAATGAAGATTTATCGATTGATGGAGAAAAGCTGGAGATAACAGACACGTACATTTATCTTGGACAGCAGATATCAAGTGAGAGTTACATTGATGAAGAAATTAATCGGCGTACAAAACTTGCCTGGAGAGCTTTTGGAAGAAACAGCATAATTTTCAAGAGCAATATGCCATTATGTCTTAAAAGAAAAGTGTTTGATCAATGCATCCTTCCAGTGCTTACGTATGGTGCAGAGACGTGGACCTTAGCTAAAAGAGACATACAAAAGCTGCAGACAACTCAAAGAAGCATGGAGAGGTGCATGCTTGGTGTAACCAGGAGAGATAAGAAGAGGAACTCGTGGATCCGAAAAATGACAAGAGTGGAGGACATCATGATCAGAGTTAAATCCCTGAAATGGCAATGGGCTGGACATACTGCCAGAAGGACAGACCATCGATGGACAGCCGAAATTTTAGATTGGATTCCAAGGGACACGAAAAGACCCAGAAGAAGACCACATGGAAGATGGGTGGATGAAATTCGAAAGTATGCGGGAGTGACATGGAGGAGACTGGCACAAGACAGATCGTTGTGGAGGAAACTTGGGGAGACCTTCGTCCAGCAGTGGATTGATAATGGTTGACAATGATGATGATGATGATATGTAGAAATGATCGGAGACGTTATAGAGCAAAATCGTAATACTAATAAATTTTATGTGTAAGGTATTGTTAACGGCTGCACCCTCGCATGTGGTAACTTAATGTTCCTAATTCTCACGTATTAAACCATTTTGATTACTTCCACACAAGATTCCGGTTTGTTTTCCTTATAACCACGCAAGACATAAGTTAAGGTATGTGTAAACTAAGATATGTGTTCATGTTTCTAATTTCTTTAACGAGCGGCACCTTTATTCTCCCACCATTCCAGTGACGGGATAAAGGTGAATCACCACGCCGTGCTTTATTATATGCCAGTACATATAAGGGGCACGTTTTTGTCCATATACGATTACTGTAGAACAAAATTTCCATAGTTATAGCATTGGCACGATAAAGTAAATTTAATCGGTAAATAATCTGTAATTGATGCACATATGATTCGTTCATAATAATAAATATAATAATAAAATTAACGCATTGTATTTAACATTGGTGACATTAACACGTGTTCCATTGTGAATAACATTAACATGTGCTCCATTGTGAATAACATTAACACGTGTTCCATCGAATAGCATTAACACGTGTTCCATTGTTCATAACATTAACACGTGTTTCACATTGAAAATGACATTGGTACCGATTTACGTTTGAGTATTCCTTTGTTTATAACAGACGCCTTCTGAGCAATACACTAATTTAGCCGTCTCGATGCGCTTTTCGGATCACAATGTACTAAAAGCTGCTTAGGTCAGTATAACCATAAAAAGCACTTAACGTTTTCTGAACAGGCTCTTCAATACAAAGCACGATTGCCTGGGGGCACTTTTGGTACAACTCTTACTAATTGCCTTTGCCGCAGTAGATAAACTCTTCGAACATTCCCACGAGACTTACCGCTAAATATTCCTGACTGGAAAAGAATTAATTCTAAAATCTTGTAAAATCTAAAAAACCCTCGTAACAATATATACATAATATACAAACCATGATGAGCACTGTATATCTACGGTAGAGAGTAAAAAGGACGGCACAGAATTCAATTTTTTTTAGAGAAAGCGACTATGGTACAACTATTCTTCAATTATTAGTTTCTGTTCCTCTCCGACTATCTTTACCCGCAGCAGTCACCACAAGTTCTTTCCAGAGTTCAGGGAAAATGTAGCCAGGAACATACTCAGCATAACGTAGTATTCCAGTAAAGTTTTCCTTGCAGTCTTGGAAAATGACATTGTTGGAAATAAAATTATTTAAAATAAATTTAGTCCAACATGCACGTGCATAGATAGCCCCAGGGGATAGCGGGAGGCAATCTCAAGCCTTGTGACGATACTTAGGCCCCAGGGGATATAGGGGGTCGGAAAAGTTGAAGGGTCAGTTCCCAAGAAGGGAGCGAAGTGACGGATTAGATGAATCCCAGACTGGTCAAGTGACCTTGGCATCCGCGGACAAGGTGAAGCTCAGAGGTCTTCACTGATCAAGAGGAGTAGAGTGCGAGTAGCGGCAAGGGACAGACGTGGGTAGTGAGTGCCGAGTATGACCAGAGAGAGATGAAGTATGCCCAGCGTTGACAAACGGAGAGCCGAGTTCGGATAGCGCCAGTCAGCTCAATTAGGTGTATATGCCCAGTGTTAAAAACCTGAAAGACATATGGAGATACCAGATAAGTTATTTTCCTTTTCCCTGTTATTGCATGTACTTGCTTAAATTAATTCATAACCCTATTCAGACACGTGGCGTGTGTATTGGTCATGATCAAACAATGAAAACCCAGTTAGCTAGGTAAAACATTTAAGTAAAGCATAGAAGAAAAGGAACTAGAAGTAAAATGAATCACTAAGCTTTGCACTTATATATATAGATAGATGTATGCAGAAATGATCGGAGACGTTATAGAGAAAAATCGTAATAAGAGTAAATTTTATGTGTAAGGTATTGTTAACGGCTGCACCCACGCACGTGGTACCTTAATGTTCCTAAATCTCACGTATTAAACCATTTTTATTACTTCCACATAAGACTCCTGTTTGTTTTCCTTATAACCACACAAGACATGTTAAGGTATGTGTAAGTTGAAATATGTGTTTATGTTTCTAATTTCTTTCACGAGCGGCACCTTTATTCCCCCACCATTCCAGTGACGGGATAAAGGTGAATCACAACGCCGTGCTTTATTATATGCCAGTACATATAAGGGGCACGTTTTTGTCCATATACGATCACTGTAGAACAAAAGTCCCATAGTTATAAAAAGGCACGATAAAGTAAATTTAATCGGTAAATGATCTGTAATTGATGCACTTGTAATTTGTTCATAATAATAAATATAACAATAAAATTAACACCTTGTATGTAACATTGATGACAGTAACACGTGTTCCAATGAATAGCATCAACACGTGTTCCATTGTTCATAACTTTAACACGTGTTTTGTATTAGAATGTAACGTTGGTACCGATTAACGTTTGAAGATAACTATGGTGAATTGGTTAAATATTTGTTTATAACATATGATTATTCCTATGATAATAACGTATAAAATAAATGTTTATAACAACATCAAAGCGAGCGCGTTTCATGAAAATGTGTAAGTATAATTAATTGTTAAGAAGTGTTCTAAGTTTCGATTTTATAAAACCTCTTTTGATTTCATAGTTTCATTTAACGGTTTTCTGTTGAAAGGAAAAATGGCTGAGATGTAGGCAATTCAGTTTTAGGTGCAAAACTTTTCGACTTTCGGAATTTTGCCAAGGAAGCCGGAGATCATTCTTCCAGAGGCCGAGGCCGTAGGCCGTAATTAATAAATTAAAAAAAAAAAAAAAAAAAAAAGTCGCACACTGAATGTGTATGTGGGGTTGTTTCCTTTTCAACCAATGGCTCTCATATGTTAAACTCTTAGGGATGAAATAACTGTTAGAGCTAATACAAAAGATTTTTATTTTATTTTATTTATTTATTTATTTTTTTACTGTCAAGCAACACAGAGTCATCTGTCGTCTTAAGTTAGGTTCTTTTTCCCTTCATTTTTTTTTTTTACCAGACTGGCTGTGGCTTTGAAAATGAATAATGCAACACAATAATAATAAGTGCGTGCCATATCTCTCTGTAGGCATTCAAACAGTCACCGCCTATTGTTGGGCACCCTGCGAACAGTCAGCTTTCTGAAGAACCGCAACAGGTTGCCAGAAATTGCAGTCACTTCTCGATCCTCTAATAAACTGCGGGGCGGGTGGGCAGGCAGTATGGGGAAGTGGAAAAGTAATCCCCACTCTCTTTCGGCTGCTTGGGGCCCGCGTGCCTTGCCTTGCTGCATAGTAACGTGTTTAATGATTAGGAAAGGAAGGTATACAAGCCTATGAAGTCATCAACCAATGAAAACCGCCCTTAGTCCTTGACGCTGGCTGCTTATCCAGCTCAGTACATAGAAAGAACTATGACTGCAGAAGGGAGCCAAATGGGGAGGGAGGAGACTAATTTCCTGAGTGGAATTCAGCACGTGTATCTTCGGGCTATGAATTGGGTACGGACCCCGTCATCAAGGCGCGTCGCAAAAAGTTGATGTCTCAATCAAGAACAAGCCCTCAGGTATCCAAGAAAGCTTCACCGTTAAAAAAAAAAAAAAAAAAAAAAAAAAAAAAAGGAGGGGGGATGAGTTGAGCTCTTTGAAAATGGGGAATGACCGGTCTTCAGGTATGCTCGTATTGGCTACGATAGAGAAGGTCACTTCTGGGGTCAAGAAGCGGCTAGCAGCCCACGCGTGGCAAGACTTTCTGCGCGTGAGAAAAGTGCTGAAGAGATTCTTCCCCTTTTCATCCTGTAAAAACTAACTTTTCCTCATCATTACCCACGGTACCTGCTCACATAGGTATTCATACACTGATTGTTTCTTTATCTTCTTATACAAGGACTAGGCACTTCTACGGAAAGGATATCATAGTCAGTGTAATATTAAATATATATATATATTGCGAAAAAGAACGCACAGAACATAAACTGAACTTGACCTGTTTAAAACACCGAACATATAGCGCCAGTAACTTATTCAATTGCAAGAACATGTGAGCTCAGTTTTTTTAAGCATGACATGATATCTTTAGGGTTGAAGTTATCCTCTTCTCAGTCCGGATAAAACATTTAAGAGATCTTATAGAGAAAGGCCTGCACGTACATTCAACGATTGCGGCGTCCTTTCTCTATTTTGACGAAATTCAGGAACAGAATTGATTCAATATATTTGAGGTCCCATTTTCAGAAAACTTAATGAGCAAGTCATGATAAATTTTAGACTTTTACGTGAGTTTTGTCTAGTTCAAAATGCTTTTAGCACAGCTGTGTAAATGCAAATATACCTGTTATTTCTTTTACTTTGCTTTATTTTGGAATTTAACGGCCACCACGAGCAACTTTTGATGCCATAGGAGGCAGATAGGCTCGTCCCTAATTTTGGGCTAGTGGTTCTGGGTACGTGGAACTGAATCTTCGAGGCACTGGTCCTCTCCTGGGACTTGATGACGTCATTAGAAGATGCTATAGATAAAACGATCATGTTGAATTCTATATGAACCGTATCCTTGAAGTTATACATGGAACAACTTTCGTATAAAGATATATCTCAATCTTTTTCATCTTTCACGATAAGTATGTTTTAAGTCTGGAATTTCATGAAACTTTTTTTATTCTCATACTGAATACAATGAGGAGCGTTTAACTCGTATTTCAGGAATGGCATTAAAATATTCAGAGTTCAAGATGACTACTAATCAAAATAATATTTAATTTTATCAGAAGGAATTTCAAATGATAGAAAATCAAAAAAAAAAAAAAATCAAAATGTTTATCCGATTTCCGATTACGGACGTTATAAAAAGAAGAAAAATGAAAGGGCAAATACAATACAGTGTTTCGCTCCTACACGCAAATGAGTACGGGCTGCTCCCGTAGTTCCGAAGCCGCTGTCCCCTCATGCCTCATCCGGAGCCATGTTGTATTAATATATGAATTTCACATTTAAAAACTTTTAGCAACAAGTTGGGGATTAGAAGAATGTTCATTTGTTCATCCTCGAGGCTTTCCCAAGCACAAAGGTTGTTTTCCAATTCTTCTTTGTCCAGCAGTAAATTCGGTGGTTTTGTTAGGTCCAGACTTAAATAAGCGAGACATGGGCGTACTGATATCCCCCGCACTCCCGCAGTTCGGGGGAAGGGGGCAGCTCAGGACTAAGAGGACCTCCAGCCTCAGCAGAAATATTTTCTAAAATTTTTGCGGAAGCTTCATATGAGACTGGTTAAAGAAATAGCCAGGAATCTTTGACGGCATTATTGAATGAAGTATTAAAAAGAAAAGCATTTTTTTCAATAACTAAGTATAAGATCTCCAATAAATCATTTCGCTTAAGTTTTCAAAAACATGGTGAAGGGAAAGTAGCAATTCCAGAGGATTTGAGGCCCCTTTTCACAACCGTAAGTAATATAGTTACCTTACATGCATGCACGTACAGTATATTAACAAGAGAATGTGAATAAATATCAGTTATAGAATTTGAATAAATATAAGAATATATGAAATTTTTATAACAATAAGGATACGCGTGTTACATATTACACTTGTTTGCACATAGCTACGTATCCTTCATAATACAGTGAGCTAAAAGGTGTTCTTCGCGGGAACGAGAAAACAGAGACCATCAGTGTCATTTTTTTATAACAGAGTTGAAATAACAAAAGACCTTTACTATGTACAAAACATTGTGACATTAAGTGTATTTTTAATATTCAATAGTAAATGATTTAAATAATTTTACTCTTTTCATTCCACAATTCTTAGTTGATTTCTTTCTTTTTTTGCTTACTTATGTTCTGTATTTTCCTGTAAATTGGAAGGTCATTAGAGAAAGAGAGAGACTACCACAGGGCCGTTACTTGTTTTGTGTGTGAGATCGTGAAGTATTTCAAGGAGTTTGTCCTTCATTCACTAAAAGAATAGAATTTGCATGATATGATTAAATTTGGCGTAAGTGTTTTGTAATACGAGTACATTGTATTGGTATAGAACTAAGGCAATCGTTTTAATTACAACCTGTACATTTGTGTCACACGCAATAAAGTGCAACGAATTTGGTTTTACGAAAAATACCTATAGGTTCCAAAGAATTTGACTTACTAAAAACGCCCGTTCAACCTAGTTCATAATATGGAACTTAAAAATATCTGTAATTGAAAGCAAATATAGATTTTCGGAAAAGGGCTTCGAAGATATTTTTTTCGGGGAGATGGGGGGGGATATTTTCAGGTACCTCACTGAAGCGAGACAGCTGATTTCTAATTTCTTTCTTCAGGTCAGTCATTAAGGTACGCTGCCCAAAATTTGACGCCGGGCGTTGAGACTTCTGAGGCCATTCGCGGTTAATCCCATACAGTCTTTATGGCATTAGTGGTTTGTGCCTTGTCCACACAGATCCCGGCTTTTTAAGATTACATGTTGATAAACAAAACTGCAATTCCGGTTAAGATAGCGATATGTTCCAAGTGCCTTCAGATTTTGAAGGTATAACGAAGTAAATTTCTCCGTCATTTTTGGTCTACGCCGGGATTCGAACCCGAGGCCGCTTATTCCGGAACAAGTCGCTCTACCAACTGAGCTACGCAGACGATTATTCTGATTCCTATCTGCCTTTATGTCGTGTGCGTCCTGCTGGCAGGTACGTCACAAAGGCATTTGGATATTGTGCACGACTAGACAAACACCATGGACAAACACCTGCTCCTTTAACCATTCGGCTACCAGGGCAGCTTATTAACTTTTGAAAGATCATTCTTAATGCAAAGCATTCAGACCTCGTGAAAACATTCCTTCCAATTTAAAGCGTGCAGTTACTAATCTACAGTGATTTTTATACATTCTTCTCATTCAACATTGTCTTCACGACAGTAACATGCCATACTGACGTATCGAAAGGGAGAGTCTAACGGGTCCGGAGCCTCCTTAAAATATTAATAATGACCTAAGGTTGAAAGTGTGTGTTATGAAGTATTGTACGAAATGAGTAAAAAAACAAACAGACTTAATTGTGCTGTAAAAGTTTATTTGATTATTGGACTTCTTTATGAACGTGACAACCTCCACCCAGGGCCAACTGGACCATAGGGGCAACCGGGGCGGTCGCTCTGGGCAAGATCACACTTTAGGAAATGAAAACAAAATCATTTAAAGGGCAGTTTTTAATATTTGTTGTTATTTTTTTTTATATAAAAGGCATTTTTTATAAAAAAAAATTAAGTTCCCGATCACTCCGCTTTCAAATGGGTTACCGCCTTTCGTTGTACAGACGCTGAGTTTTGCAAATTTCAAATGAATATTACAGTATAACCATATTAAACTTTACCGCATTCATGAAATAGCAATTAAATTTCATCATTTTGTGGTTCCTTACTTTTATATATTGAACAATTTGTGTGTAAACCAGATACTTAAATTCAAAAAAAAAAAAAAAAGACCAATGTCAAAATTGTTTTTTGGACAATATTTGGAGTGACTTAAAACACAGATCTGAAAATTTCAAAAAAAAAGGGCAATTTTCTATATGCGCTAGTAAAAAAGTTAAAAAAATCAGTAATTTGTCAGTTACTCCACCTTGCATCAAAAATCAACCACTAAAACCTGAATCAGGGGGGGGTGACTTTATTTTAGAGTGATCCTTGTTATATTCTCTAAACAAAAGTGCTCGCTACGCGTATTACTTGAAGTTATCTTTTTTATCATATTGTGAGGAAGTTTTTATAAGTATTTCAATGCAACCTCAACTTCTTTCCGGAAAGAAAATCGCAGATTGTAACACTTTTCACTCTCTGAACTTTCAATCCATGTTAAGGTCTTTTTCTTAAGCTTAAAGCAAATACTTCTTTGAGATAATTTTTTTCTTTATTATGGTTTTCGTGTGTGTTTTTTACAAATGAGGATTTTCGCGCAAAGATTTTATTAAAATATGAGATGCATTTTCTAGGGCCCGCAATAAATTTTTTCCCCAGGCCCCACTATGAATTTTCGCCCTGGGCCCAGCAAAAGTTTCACCCGGTCCTGCCTCCACCAGAAACTGTTCCCCAGATATTAATCGAATAGCACGGCAGACAGACGTATGGACGAAGTGCTTACATGAGGTAAGAGTTACGTTAGGTCTTTAACAACTATATGAATTTTCAAGTCTTCATCTCAAACTGATCTCAGATATTAATCGAAAATATATAGAAAAGTCGGACGTACGGGTGAACGAACTGACACACAGACTGAAAACATGGCGGTGACAGTCATGGGCGGCGGAACCTAATATTTTCAGGGGGGGGGGATCCGAGAGCAACAACAATTTAAAAAAGGTAAGGAGAGAGAGAGAGAGAGAGAGAGAGAGAGAAATAAAACAACGTAGGGTAGATGAGTATATACTTGTACATATCATCATCAACCACTGTCAATCCACTGCTGGATGAAGGTCTCCACAAGTACATTTTACAAGTTTTTGCTTTGAACCTGTCTCTTCTAAGTCACTCCAGCAGGCTTTCGTACTTCATCCATCCATCTTTCACGTGGTTTTGTTCTGCGTATTTTGCTGCCCCTTGGTATTATATCTAGTATTTCAGTTGTTCAAGCACGGCCAGTTTTTCCAGAAATATGCGCAGCCAATTGTCACTTGAGCGTCTTCACTTTGATCATGACGTCATCAACATTTTTAAATCCATGTGTTCCTCTTCCTATCTTTCTTGATTACACCAAACATGCACCTTTCCACGTTTTGCTGAGTTGTCTTCATCCTTTGTATGTCTTTTTCAGTTAAGGTTAATGTCTCTGCTCCACATGTAAGAAATGGAAGGATGCATTGATTAAACACTTTTCCTTTAAGAAATAAGGAAAACTGCTCTTGAAAAATGTACTGTTTCTTCCAAATGCTCTCCAACTAAGTTTTGTACACCTATTTACCTGTGCGAGGCAAAAGTTCGTTCCATTTTGAGCTCCACATAATGTTGGGCCTCCATTCCTGTGCAAAACGTGCTCCACCGTCAACTGCGTACAGCGATGACGTGAACACAAAAGGCTAATGACGTGCGTTTGGCACTGAGCAACAATGCGTTATCACGTGAGCAGAGGATGGAAGTCGATAAACGCACTGTTTGAGTTCACCTACGCCATTATTGGAAAAATGGGTTAAACGCGGAAGCAGAGAGACAAATTTCTGCACTTGAAGACGAGGAAACAGTGGACAGCAGCACTGTTTGAGTTCACCTACGCCATTATTGGAAAAATGGGTTAAACGCGGGAGCAGAGAGACAAATTTCTGCACTTGAAGACGAGGAAACACGAAAATGGTTCCGGCGTTTCAATGCTGCGGACATCAGTCTCGAACACAAATCGAGATCAGGAAGTCCATCAATCACCAACACAGACACCACGACTGAAGCTATGACAGCGAACGCCTTTACCAATACACGACAAATCGCATCTGAGGTGGTGTCTTCCCAATCTATTTTTGTTCGTCATCTGCACAAGCTTGTTTTCTCCTTCCATCGAATGGCTCCCATGCATCGACACTCTAGAAGGCGGAACAAGGTGTTGCTCTCTGTCGAAAAAATTGTTGCCAATTCCGCAGAACGACAGGTTTTAGAGTCCTGACGCCACAGGCGATAAAAAGTGTATAATCCTACGTTATCCTACCACTGGGCACCAGTGGCTAAGGACACATCAGGAAGCACAGCCAGTGGCACAAAGAAGGAACCTCTAGTGGGTAGTCATGCTGTACATTTGGCGCAATTGTGAGGGTCCTCAACACTGGGAACTTGTACAAGATATTCAGGCTCCGGGCGAAATCTCTATGCGAAACAACCGTCGCCATCCAGCACTCAATAGAAAGCGGCCGTGGAAATACCCACAAGGCACACCTACAGAATGGTCCGCCTGAAACTATAGGAATTAGAAGGGATTGGGATACTACCCCACTCCCATACAGCTTTGACTTGGCCCCATCCGAATGCCACCTGTTTCGATCCGTGGACTATTTCCTACGAGGACGGCACTTCGCTTCATTGGTGGATGTGGAATCTCACATCAGATAGTTTCTGTCCTCGAAACCTGCCGAGAGGTATCGCCGTGGGAACGTGGCTCTGGTGGAACGTTGGTAAAGAAGTATAGGACAACGGCCTGTACTTTGCAGAATGAGGTGAGCATGTATTGCTATTCTGCATCATTCAGATTTTTAGCTGCAAACGGGACGAACTGTTGACTCACCTTTGCATTTCTTCTCTATGTAAACCTCGCTTGATATCTGTTGTTCAAGGTAAATGTAGTTATTGGTCACATCCAGATTGCCCCATCAACTTCCTAATCTTCAGTTTTTGTAAAAGCACTGTACATGAATTTGTCAAACGAAAGTTCTTTTTTTTTTTTTATTTGAGGTTTAACGACCGCCGTGAGCAACTCAATGGGCTATAAGCAGTCGCCCGTCCCTAATTTAGGGTCACTGGTTCCAGGGAAGGGAGAGAGCCAGTGCCGTAAGACAAACACAACATCCATGCCTGACCGGGATTCGAACCCAGACCCCTTACGGACGAATGATCAGAGGCCAACGCCTTAGACCACTGCGCCAACGGGGCGGCAAAGTTCATTTGTAAACACCTTCTTTGTTCTTGTCACCAAGTTCCTGGATCATACACTCTAGCTCTGAGGGGTACTCCTAAAAATGACTATGTCGTCAGCAAAGCCAGGGTGGGTTAAATAATCTACATTAATATTTTCCCCTTGTCTTCCCAGTTCAACGATTGAAATACATTGTGCAAAAATGGTATTGAAGAGTTTGGGAGATATGTTGTCAGCTTGTCTCGCTCCCTTTCAAATTTTTATAAGTGTTGTATCCTCAGACAGTCGAATCTTTAAGCTTGCATTTTCATAGATGTTATTAATGATGGTTATGTATTCATCTTCAGTATCGCAGGATTTCAAAGACACCAAAACTACTGATGATTTCACAGAATCAAAAGCCTTTTCATAATCAATAAAAGCCAGATTTAATATTCAATCTTCTTTTGAATAAGTCCTCTCAGTACGTATATACACTGCCGGACACTTGCTAAGGACGGATAACAATAGCAACGATAGCAACCATAAAATGGAAGGCAGGAAAATGTGGAAATTAGCATAAGTGCGGGATACAGTAAGACGTGTTGTGCGTATACAAATTTTGGATTGCCGAACTTGTTCGTAACGTCACAGCACTGATAAGAGATATAAATGATTTGACGCGTATTGACCGTTGTTGTTCAAACGCAAAGTTGAAAGGGAAAGAATCAATTGACGAACTTGCAATTTTTAGTATGTCTTCCCGACATCACCTAGAGGATTTTACCTGTGGCCGTATTATTGGCAAGATTGAAGAAGGGCGAAAAATAACAGATGTTGCCAGGGAGATCGACTTCAGCCACAGTGTTGTTTCAAGGCTTTGGAAATCATTTCAAACAAATGGAGAGTGTAGCAAACGTCACGGGGGAGGTCGTGTTCACAGTACGACACCTGCAGAAAATCGGTACATAGTGCTATCAACAAAAAGACACCGGCGCAGCACAGCTAGTGAGGTAGCAAATCAGTTTATGGCTGCTACTGGCAAGCGTATCTCCCGAAAAACTGTCGCCAGACGTTTGCATGAAGGAGGACTATACGCCCGCCATCCTGTTGTGTGCATCCCATTGTCCAGACGTCACCGTACCGCCCGTTTGCAATGGTGCCATCAACATCGCAATTGGACTGATAACGACTGGTCTGCTGTCCTCTTCTCAGATGAGAGTAGATAGTCTATCGTCTGATTGTCGACGACAACTGATCTGGCGTGATAGTGGTACTGCATATTGTCCAGAAAACATACAGGAAAGGGACCGATATCCGACATGTAGTGTCATGGTATGGGCTGGCATCATGATCAATGGCCGTACGTCCCTCTATGTGCTTCCAACTGGAACTATGACTGGCCAACGATACATTAATGATGTTCTGCTACCTCATGTTCGCATGTTCCGTGGTGCTGTCAGTGATAGATTCATTTTCATGGACGACAACGCAACATGTCATCGAACAGTCGCTGTCCAGGAGTGTCTTGAGAGCGAGGATATTCAACGCCTCGTATGGCCAGCACGTTCTCCAGATCTGAATCCCATTGAAAATGTGTGGGATGCTTTGGTGAGGAGTCTTGCTGGTCGCCAATGCCCTCCAATAAACAAGGATACCCTCATCCGTGCACTGACAGAGGAATGGGATAAATTACCCCAACAGCTGCTTGATAATGTTCTGCAAAGCATGACACGACGTGTGGAATGTTGCATCGCCCTCCATGGTGGCCATATCCCGTATTGACATCTTACGCCGGAACGCCTGCAGACGGTAATTGCATTTTTTTCACGTTTACGTATTCTGCACAAAATGGCCTGTTTGTCCCTTGAACACGTTCCAAAGCCTTCTGGATTTCAGAGCACAATAAATTGTCTTTCTTGTAATGTCCTGGCATTCTGACATTATTTCATTTCACTTGGCATCCAACCACACTTACTTTTTTATGCGCTATATAGCCGTTTATGATCCGTCCTTAGCAATTGTCCAGTAGTGTATGATTAATAATGCAACTGCTACTCCTGAATCCAGCTTGTTCTTTTAGTTAAGTCAAGTCCAATTTTCCTTCTTTTTTTTTTTTTTTTTTTGATTGCAGGTTTAACGACTACCGTGAGCAACTCAGTGGGTTATAAGCAGTCGCCTGTCCCTAATTTAGGGCCACTGGCTCCAGGGAAGGGAGAGAGTCAGGGCCGTAAGACAAACACACAACATCCATGCCTTACCGGGATTCGAACCCGGACCCACCTCGGACGAATGATCAGAAGCCATCGCTTAGACCACTGCACCACCGGGGCAGCCAATTTTCCTTCAAGAGATGCGACAGTGCCTTCCTGAAAATGAAGTGAACAACTGATAGGAGGCTGATGGGTCTGCCGTTCCTGAGGTCATCAAGGTCCACTTTTTTATGTGGCAGGATCAAAGAAGCATTTTTCCAGTCTTCAGGAATTTTTCCTTCTTTGAGGCATTTAGTGAAAATTTGGGATAGTGTAGTTTGTTTCTGCATTGGCTTTATGTACAATACCCATGGAAATTCTATCCTCTTCTGGAGTTCTTCAGCTCTTTCTCGTTCTGCGTTTTTAATAGCATGGGCAACATGAGCCAGGACTGGAGAGACTACTGGCAGAACTTGCGCATGCAGTTAAGAACATGAAACGCGGAGGAGCTCATATATACGTATGAACAGCAGCACAGGGATTTATCAAAATAATGGAAACACTTACTGTTTGCGGATAACTTTTTATTTAAAACCTATAGGCCCAGCTCGGGCTTTCAGAACAGGAGCAATTCGATTTGAAATAGACTTATTAAGTCATGCACATACGATAATGGAATTTGGGAACATTCTTCTAGTAAAATATATCCCAACTGTGCCAATGAGGTTGGAGGTGGAAAGTTGTATAGACTGACCTTTCGCTCCAAATTTTCCCACAAATGTTCAATAATAATGTTGAGGTCGGAATAGCTGTTGTACCTCATCTTTATGCTCTGCAAACCAAAACTTGACACGTTACGCACAATGCACAAGTGTATAATCTGCTTGAAACCAGTGGTGGCCGTTAGGGAACCATGCCTGCAACATTGGGTGCAGGCAGGTGCTCCACAAGAATGGATTAGTACATTGCAAATGCTACACGACCCTGCAGAACAACCAATAGCTCTAAGAAACTGTCATGATATGGCACACAACAGCATCAGGGATCCACCTCCGTGCTTCACAGTGAGAATCAAACAGTCAGGTTGGTACGCTTCCGCAGGTTTTCGCCTGGCATACACTCTACCAACAGTAAGAAACAATGCGAAGAACGATTCACCAGACCAGATGACATTTTTCGAATGTAACGTCGTGCAGAAGTGCTCCACATCGACTCAAATCATACCATAAGATCCCCAAGATGTAAGAATATGGGACAAGTGAGCAAAACCGTCCAAACAAGGAATCCAAAGGATAGAAAGGCACTTTATTGAAAAGGTAGCTTTGAGCACAACTGGACAGAAGGCAGAAACGTCCATGTTACAGGCGGCTGCCAAGAAAAATCCAGTCTTTAGTAAGGGCTATGATCACTCCTGACTGCGTTGCAGGATTTACAACGAATGTCCATGCTAAGGACGAGGTTGTCAAGGAACTGTTGAGTTCTTCATTGTTGCAATTTCTATTAACAGCAGTGTATGTATGTATAATACAGGTCTTTGCAAGACCAGTCACTGCTCACGACCATTTCAATTAGGTTTGTATTATAGAACACCATTGCGTTTTTCGTTTTTCTTTAACAAATGATATACAATATTAATGAAAACTTGTTTCAATTGAATTTTATAAGGAAAATAAAATATTTTATCTGCTCACTTTCACAAGTTTTTTTTTTTTGCAGTTCATTTTTAAAGAAGGGGGGGGCATCGCCCTAATCGCCCCACTCTTGATACGCCATTGGTCGATGCCTACTTACCTTACCTACATTTACCTTGAACAACAGATACAGAAAGTGAGGACTACATCGAAGAAGAAATTAATAGGCGTATGAAACTTGACTGGAGAGTGCTTTTGGAAGAAACTATTATACAATTATCACCAGCAATTTATAATAATGCCCTAAAAGAAATGTATTTAATCAGTGCATCCTTCCAGTTCTTACTTATGGATCAGACATGGACCTTAAGAAAAAAAAAAGACATTCACAGATTGTAAACTAATGAAAGAAAGCACGTAGAGGTGCATGCTAGGTATAGGAAAAGGATCTTATGGAAAACGGAAACGCCAAGAGTGGATGACATCATGATCAAATTAAAGACTCTGAAGTAGCAATGGGCTGGACATATTGCTAGAAGAACTGACCACTGTTGGACAACCGAAATACTACACTGGACACCAAGGAACGGAAAAAGACCTAGAAAACCATGTGGGAGATGAGTGGATGAAACTCGAAAGCACGCAAAGTGACATGGAGGGAACTAATTCAAGACAGAAAGTTGTGAAAGAGACTTGGGAAAGACCTTCATCTAGCAGTGGATTGATAATGGTTGATGATGATACACATATTTTGAAATCAAAAATGTAGTTTCTAGACACCTGCAGTGACGAACTTGCGATCTTCAGACGGCCCTGAAGCTATTTTGTGCGGCCGACTTTTGGGGAAATTTATCGACGTATCCCATCCCCAAAAGATCGATATGTCAGCATCCCCGTTTACTGTTTAAACACATTTTCAGTACAAGTTTACGAATCATGGCAGTTTTTTTCCCTCTAGTATTGAGGCAATAATCAACAATATTTCACCAATTTTCCTGGACAGCAAATCTCTAGTAAAATTTAATGCAAGAACAAAATTACTTCCGTTGCTGAGAAGCAACAAACAAGGCACGTTCTCCGAGAGAGACTGGTGAAGACTTTATTTCATCTTATCAATTTCATCGCGATAACTGAATTCAGAATTAGTAATAGTTTATTTGCTTTTACCTAATGAGAGCGAAAATCCAAATGCGCCAAAAATTGATTTCTTTTTCAAGACTTACCTATCATTAATAAAATAATTACGAAAAATCTCTTGAAAAACTGAAACTGTTCATAATTGCTCGAATTTTAATGCAGATTTATAAATAGAGAAATTAAAAAAATTGGAAAATTAATTTTTATTTATTTACTTTCAAATGGAAAAAAATATTTTTGCTGTTACTGAAACAAACTTCCCAGAACTGCAGTTCAAGAATTCGTGTAAGCGGCCCAAAAAGTGGTAAATCAAATGCAGATCTTGTTAAAAAAAAAAAAAAATATATATATATATATATGCATAGGGATGTAAGGTCAGGTGATGCGTAACATCACAGCCTCTCCTTGACAAATGTCAACCCCGCCTTCTCATGGTACATCCTGTTCCACGAGAAGGCGGGGTTGACATTTGTCATATATATAGGGGCTCTGACGACCGCCAATAGCGGTATAACTATACCATCGGGATTAGAGGAAATGCTATCTCACACACTCACCAACCCGCTTGGCCAGCGTGGTGAGTTATGGCCAAACCCCTCCAAAATGACTCCACAACTTAAATCTCGGCCCTCAGTCTCCAGCAGCTGGAATGTACCTGGCCAAGGCAGCGGCCAGTGCGACATGAAGGCAGAGGGTGCTAAGAATCCCCGGAGGACCGGACTAGGCTGCCATCTGATGCTGACCTTGGCTACGTATAATGGACGCTCCCTATCTTCTGATTCAAGGCTTCTTGAATTGGAAGAGGAACTACAAAGGATCAAGTGGGACATCGTCGGGCTAAGTGAGGTAAGGAGAAAAGAAGAAGATCTCATTGAACTGAAAAGTGGACATCTCTTCTACTATCGTGGGACAGATACTGGCAGAACTAGTGGTGTTGGATTTATAATAAACAAGAAACTGAAGGATAAAGTTGTAGAAGTTGAAAGTTCCTCTGACAGAGCTGCACGACTCGTTATCCAACTCTCGAGAAGATACCAGGCTCAGATTATTCAAACTTATGCACCCACCACAAGTCATGCTGAAGAAGAAATTGAAGAATTTTATGAGGAAATTCGTGATCTAAATAATAAAGGTAAGCAGCACTTGAAGATAATTATGGGATATTTCAATGCAAAAATAGGGCAATGGCAACAGAATGAAACTTCAGTAGGTATATTCGGTCACGGCAACAGAAACCAGCGTGGAAATACTCTCGTTGAGTTTGCAGAGGCAGAAGGGTTTTTCATCTTGAACTCCTTTTTCAAGAAAAAGCCACACAGGAAATGGACATGGAGACATCCAAATGGGACGACAAGTGAAATTGATTTTATTATGTGTAACAAAAAATTCGTCATAGAAGACTGCAGTGTGCTAAACAAGTTCAACACAGGCAGTGACCATAGATTGGTGAGATGTAAGATGCACCTCAACACTAAACTCGAACGTAGCAAGCTCATAAGACAAACAAAATGTATTGACATAACCAACCTTAAAAAACACCATAATACCTTCAAATTGGAACTGAAGAACAGTTTCTCTGCTTTAGAAGGCCTAACATCGGAAGAAGTGGATATTTCTGAAGTTAACAGAAAAGTAACCAAAGCTCTTATGGAAACAGCAACAAAATTAGCTGGGTCTAAAGAACAAATTACATGTGAACAAATTTTCAGGAAAAACCAAAATGTTGATGCAAAAAAGAAGAGAGATGAGGACAACTAAAGAAGATGTGACTTCCAAAGTGGAATATATAGAGCTATGCAAGACAGTACGAAAAAGTATCACTGAAGACGTAAGGAAATTCAACTGTGAACTAGTAAGGAAAGCAATTGAAAACAACCCAAAGCCTAAAGATAGCAAAGGGACATCTCAGTAAGGGAAAAAACAACAACAGATTATGGCACTGAGAAAAGAAGATGGTTCTGTAACAAGAAATAGAGGCGAAATTTTGACAAGAGTGAAAGATTTCTACTCCAAATTATATGAAAGGGATGATACATGTACTCCAGGCATCATGAAAGGTACCAGAGCTCTTCCAGTCCTTCCAGCAGAAGTTGCACATGCAATCAAGAACATGAAGCGGGGAAAAGCTCCAGGAGAAGATGGAATTACTGTAGACATCATACAAGAAGCAAGTGGAGAAATCGAAACAGTACTCGCCCAAATTTTCACTGGATGCCTTAATGAAGGGAAAATTCCTGAGGATTGGAACAACGCTACAATGATCTTGCTACATAAAAAAGGTGACATTGAGGATCTCAGGAACTACAGACCTATCAGCCTCCTATCAGTGGTTTATAAAATCTTCACTAAAGTTCTTTCACACCGCTTGAAGGTGACACTGGACATGGCTCAACCGAGAGAACAAGCTGGATTCAGGAGTGGCTACAGCACAATAGATCATATCCACGTACTGAGAGAACTAATTGAAAGAGCGAGGGAATATGAACTTCCATTGTGCATGGCTTTTATCGATTATGAAAAAGCCTTTGATTCGGTGAAACCATCAGCAGTTGCAATGGCTCTGAAATCCTGCGGTATTGAAGATGCATACATTAATATTATTAATAACATCTATGAAAATGCAAGTGCAAAGATTCTGCTATTTGAAAATACAACACACATAAAAATTGGAAAAGGAGTGAGACAAGGTGACACCATATCTCCGAAGCTCTTTAATGCCACATTGGAAAATGTCTTTCAATCACTGAACTGGGAAAACAAAGGGATAAAGATTAATGGAGATTATCTAACCCACCTTCGTTTTGCTGATGACATAGTCATTTTTGCAACTACCCCATCAGAGCTACAGAGTATGATGCAGGAACTTGCTGACAAGAGTAAAGAAGTGGGATTAAAAATGAACTTTCAGAAGACAAAAGTGACGTTCAATGCTTTTACAAGAAATGAAGATTTATCGATTGATGGAGGAAAAGCTGGAGATAACAGACACGTACGTTTATCTTGGACAGCAGATATCAAGTGAGGGTGACATTGGTGAAGAAATTAATCGGCGTACAAAACTTGCCTGGAAAGCTTTTGGAAGAAACAGCATAATTTTCAAGAGCAATATGCCATTATGTCTTAAAAGAAAAGTGTTTGATCAATGCATCCTTCCAGTGCTTACGTATGGTGCAGAGACGTGGACCTTAACTAAAAGAGACATACAAAGGCTGCAGACAACTCAAAGAAGCATGGAGAGGTGCATGCTTGGTGTAACCAGGAGAGATAAGAAGAGGAACACGTGGATTCGAAAAATGACAAGAGTGGAAGACATCATGATCAGAGTTAAATCCCTGAAATGGCAATGGGCTGGACATACTGCCAGAAGAACAGACCATCGATGGACAGCCGAAATTTTAGATTGGATTCCAAGGGACAGGAAAAGACCCAGAAGAAGACCACATGGAAGATGGGTGGATGAAATTCGAAAGTATGCGGGAGTGACATGGAGGAGACTGGCACAAGACAGACCGTTGTGGAGGAAACTTGGGGAGACCTTCGTCCAGCAGTGGATTGATAATGGTTGACAATGATGATGATGATATATGCATATAAAAAGGAGCAACTCAAAAATATTTTACTGTAGGTGAATATCAATGCATTGACGCACACAATGGATTTCGAGTTTCTATCTCAGACTATTGATAGCATATTTGATTAGACTGTATCGATTATCTAACTGTAAATGCAATTGGCAAAACTGAACTGAGGTAGAGGATATCCTCCCAAAGGAACGGGGCTTATATTTGAAAGTCGAGAAAGAGGAAGGGGTGTATCAGTGTTTCGCTCAACAAAACATTTTCAATGTAGTATTTTTGTTTGTCTTTCCTGAAGCTGTCGAAGTGGTAAACACAATTTTCCGTTTTAGTATAGCATGGTTTTCTTCTACAATACAAGAATATTGAAGTGCATGTACTGTATATCCTTTTTTTCTTAAGTTAGTAGAAAGTCAACCGGCCCAGAATATGGGAACCCACCGGGAATTGTAATGATATCCCGATGTCCCAGTCTGCGCCTGCACACCTGTTCTTTAAAATTTTGGGTGCGTCCCTGACAAAAGATGGTAGCTTTTAAGGACCTCAGGACAGATCATTAAGTTCACAACTTAAGAGTAGTCACAGATTTTGGAAAATGCCGTACAAATCTCATTAAATAAAGTATGATGAAATGTACCCTTCCGTAGGAAATTAGTATGCAAGCACATGGGATAATCAAGATGCTTCTCAGGGGTGATGGCAAAAGGTTGCCCGATTAAAGCAAATTTTTATTAGTACGGCATCATTTTAAGACTAACAGCTTTGGAATATTGCTAACAACACCAAAGAACTGAAAGGAACAGTATGTAACCTATGAGAAAAGCTCCATCCTGTTTTTTTGAGCAATTAAAAATTTGTGACTAAGAAACAAGCCAGCTCTTAACAACAAAAAAATCAAGTTTCAGAAATTCTGCGAATATTTTTATTATGACATCTTGCCTTGTCCGTCCAGATGTGTGCAACAGAAAGTTTGTATACATGATATCGAACATAAAGAAATTAAGCGGACATATCAAGAATGATCGGTAGACCATTCTTGAGATGTCGGCTTAATTTCTTTTTCTATGATCAACGGTTTCATCTTGCTATCATCTGATCGGCACAGTTACAAACATGAGAAATGAATATGTTACGGAGTGAATATTTTGCCTAAGCGTTTTCTCTTTCTTTCATTTCTTTCCTCTTCTTTTCATTTTTTTTAAAGTTATTTTCTGTGTTTTTTGAAGATCATCCACCTCAAAGCTATTTTCGCTTAATTTCTTTTTCTGTAATCAACGGTTTCATCTTTAATCAGAGTAAACTCTGCTGACAGTGCCCCAAATGCATACTTATTTGAAACTTTCGCTTTGAATTTGTGCTCCTTGAATAGATTATGATAGAGGTCTGCACGGGCCGGGTCAGGCCTTTGCTCATTTCTAAGTTGGGAAAACGGGCTGGGCCTTCAATATTTAATGTAAAACTGACACGGGCCGAACAGGGTTTTTTTTTTTTTTTTTTTAATGAGCAAAACAATCGCTGTACGATGCTTTTCTCATTTGGAAAACTCGCAACATATAGCAGCAGGATAGGACTGAATAATTTCCGCTGATGGAAAAAAATAGAATTTTTACGACATCCTACCCTCCAAAACAATTGGAGTGGGTCAGCTCCCTTAGTTTTTCAATGTGAATGTGGTCCCTTCTCTCTCTCCCTAACTTCTACCCTCCTCTCATGCTTCAGGGCAGGCTATTAACTGCAGCATTTCTAAACCGAGCCACCCTCTCACAGACCAGGCTGTTGCAGACGATCTTTTTTATTGTTTTGGTCAGCGACACTTTATTCTCTAGATGTGTGAAAAGCTTTTAAGTTGTCTTAAATGGCACGGGAGAAACTTACTTCTGTGCCGTATTTTCCCCATTTGTACTCTCAGGCAGCCGTTTTCAAAACTTCTGTGACACTGATTAGCTGGGCAGTCTGTCGTTGTTTTCCCTTAGCATATGCTCAGTTCAGTGTTGCTGATAAATACTCTTCCATACTTATTATGGCTGCCCCGGTGGCGCAGTGGTCTAAGCAATGGCCTCTGATCATTCGTCCGAACGGGGTCCGGGTTCGAATCCCGGTGAGGCATGGATGTTGTGTTTGTCTTACGGCACTGAGCTCTCTCCCTTCCCTGGAACCAGTGACCCTAAATTAGGGACGGGCGACTGCTTATAGCCCATTGAGTTGCTCACGGTGGTCGTTAAACCTCCAATCAAAAAAAAAAAAAACTTATTATGGAGTTTAAGAAAGTGAAAGATTTTCGCAAAAAAATCGCTTCCGGAGAATATGTGCTTGTAGACAATGTAAAGGGGAAAAGTGATATTTGGAAATATTTTAAATTACTGTCCCGTTCTGAAACTAGTCGGCCGGTAAACGTTGTGCAGTGAACTAAATGCAAAAAGTTTTTGAGTTACGATAGCACTAAGTCTGGAACATCGCATCTTAAGCGGCACAACTGTGCTTCCCCCCCCACACACACACGAGAGACATATTGGGTTCCAGCGAAATGATATGCTGGTAGAGATAGGTGCAGTTTATAAAGCCATAAAATCTTTTCCCAGTAAAACGATCGGACTCATAATTCTGGATATTCCGTACTTTTCGATTAACCTCCACCATCTCCTTATCCCCAAGGATATTTCCGGGTCCAGCGGTAGGGAATGATAATTTGAAAACCCAGAAAATTTGAATGACATGGAAATTGTCCATTTCATGCAATATTTTTGAGTATACAAGCTCTCCCCCTCCTCGGATGTCACGTGACTTATACAGTCTCTAAAATATTCCGAATTAACGTTTATTGTAATAGAATACGTGTAGCAATTAAGAAAACGAAAACTCTTCAGGAGTCGAATGACCGAGTGCACCAGGTGTCAAATTCGTGTTTTGGTAATTGTTGAAATTTTACGGGCTGGGCTTTAATTAAAAAATTTGAAGCGGGCCGAGCCGGGTTCTCCAAATTAAGGCCCGTGCAGACCTCTAGATTATGATACGTCAGTTTATTTTCATGTGTATTCAACATTACTCGGCAGCAAAAGCCCACGGGAATAGCTCCAGATGTTCCGAGAAAAATATTTCAAGTTTAGTAAGAATTTGTGACGTACACCTACCTCTATTTAAGCTTTCTTTTGAGTTTCTGTTTTCTAAAGAGGGCTTTCTTTTTTTTTTTTTTTTTTTTTTTGATTGAAGGTTTAACGACCACCGTGAGCAACTCAATGGGCTATAAGCAGTCGCCCGTCCCTAATTTAGGGTCACTGGTTCCAGGGAAGGGAGAGCGCCAGTGCCGTAAGACAAACACAACATCCATGCCTCACCGGGATTCGAACCCGGACCCCTTTCGGACGAATGATCAGAGGCCATCGCTTAGACCACTGCGTCACCGGGACGGCTAAGAGGGCATCGAAGCTCCTGTAAATTGTGTAGGAGTCCATTCTGCCAAACGCGGTCAAAAGCCTTGTTGATGTCCAGAAAGACAGCAGTGAATACTCGCTCTTATCTCCTCCTTCAGAAACGAATTCCATGAGTCTGATAAACTGGTGGGTCGTAGCATGCTTCGCCCGGAAACCACCCTGTTAGTCAGGAATCACACTATTAACTTCACAGAACTAGCAGCCTAGAGAGGATGATGCTCTCCAGGAGCTTACCCGGAATGGGCAAAAGAGAAATTGGACGGTAGTTCTCAGGTAAGGTATGATAGGTTCCAGGTTTGGGCAACACCGCTACCACTGCCCTTTCCCAGTCTCTGGGGAAATACTTCAGCCGGAGAGACCCGTTGAAAATCTCCACCAGTGCCAGCTCTCAGGGAGCAGTTGAACAGCTCTTGCCGAAACTCCATCTCTTCCGGGAGCTTTCTTCACCTTTAGCTTTTTTGATGTGTCGAGTTATCAAGATAACTAACAGGCGGGATGACCTCGCCTGTATCATGAAGATCGTATAGTTAAAGCCTCCATGACCCTATCCGTATGACTAGGATTTTGGTAGTCATGAGGTGAGAACTGCTACTCCAGGACACCAGCAAGGACCCCAGCCTTCTCGTCATCCCCGTACACCAAACCCTGTGGACCGAGAATGGGCGATATGACAGTCTTACTACACCGGAGTTTTCGAAGGATGGTCCACACATCATCCTGACGAGGTTGACTCGCGTTGAGAAGGTACTTGTTCTATTGGAATTCTCTGAACGTGCAGATTTCTGCCCTGACGAGATCACGACACGAGTTATAGCGAACCCTGTCGTCGGATGATCTCGACCGCTGCCACATCCTCTGGAACTTGTTCTTCTCCCGGACAATTTGTGGAGGAAGCGCATACGCGTCTCGGGCTGGAGCTGAGGGCTTCCTGCATCGATCCAAGATTGCCTGTATGCAATGAGTGAGTTCCTCCACCGCACTGTCGACGTTCGAGCGAGTACTAGTGTCCACCGTAGGCGGATCAACCTGAGCAATAATTTCCTGGAACAACTTCCAATCAGTATACATCATCGTCCGCAGGGTGGCTGCGACTCCGCTCAATCTCAGTAGGACTGGGTCATGATCAGAGACCTGATGCAAGTGCCTCACAAACTGGAGGACAGCAAAATCAATGACATCGACAACCCCGTGTGACGGGGTGCAAGTAGGATGGACCGGACTTGCAACTGTAACATCCAGCTTGTCAATGTATTGCGATAGTGCCACCCCAGCACTATTAGTTGAATGACAAAACCTGTCAGGATGTTTAGCATTCCAGTCACCAGCCACTACAGTGGGGATGTGGTCCCCAAAGAGGATGTCAAGATCATCGTCAGAAAGTACACTGCTGGACAATTGCTAAGGACGGATCATAAACGGCTATATAGCGCATAAAAAAAGTAAGTGTGGTTGGATGCCAAGTGAAATAAAATAATGTCAGAATGCCAGGACATTACAAGAAAGACAATTTATCGTGCTCTGAAATCCAGAAGGCTTTAGAACGTGTTCAAGGGACAAACAGGCCATTTTGTGCAGAATACGTAAACGTGAAAAAAATGCAATTACCGTCCGCAGGCGTTCCGGCGTAAGATGTCAATACGGGATATGGCCACCATGGAGGGCGATGCAAGATTCCACACGTCGTGTCATGCTTTGCACAACATTATCAAGCAGCTGTTGGGGTGATTTATCCCATTCCTCTGTCAGTGCACGAATGAGGGAGTTCTTGTTTATTGGAGGGCATTGGCGACCAGCAAGACTCCCCCAAAGCATCCCACACATTTTCAATGGGATTCAGATCTGGAGAACGTGCTGGCCATACGAGGCGTTGAATATCCTCGCTCTCAAGACACTCCTGGACAGCGACTGCTCGATGACATGTTGCGTTGTCGTCCACGAAAATGAATCTATCACCGACAGCACCACGGAACATGCGAACATGATGTAGCAGAACATCATTAATGTATCTTTGGCCAGTCATAGTCCCAGTTGGAAGCACATAGAGGGACGTACGGCCATTGATCATGATGCCAGCCCATACCATGACATTACATGTCGGATATCGGTCCCTTTCCTGTATGTTTGCTGGACAATATGCAGTACCACTGTCACGCCAGATCAGTTGTCGTCGACAATCAGACGATAGACTGTTTCTACTCTCATCTGAGAAGAAGACAGCAGACCAGTCGTTATCAGTCCAATTGCGATGTTGATGGCACCATTGCAAACGGGCGGTACGGTGACGTCTGGACAATGGGATGCACACAACAGGACGGCGGGCGTATAGTCCTCCTTCTTGCAAACGTCTGGCGACAGTTTTTTCGGGAGATCCGCTTGCCAGTAGCAGCCGTAAACTGATTTGCTCCCTCACTAGCTGTGCTGCGCCGGCGTCTTTTTGTTGATAGCACTATGTACCGATCTTCTGCAGGTGTCGTACAGCGAACACGACCTCCCCCGTGACGTTTGCTACACTCTCCATTTATTTGAAATGATTTCCAAAGCCTTGAAACAACACTATGGCTGATGTCGAACTCCCTGGCAACATCTGTTATTTTTCGCCCTTCTTCAATCTTGCCAATAATACGGCCACGCGTAAAATGATCTAGGTGATGTCGGGAAGACATACTGAAACTTGCAAGTTCGTCAATTGATTCTTTCCCTTTCAACTTTGCGTTTGAACAACAACGGTCAATACGCATCAAATCCTTTATATCTCTTATCAGCGCCATGACGTCACAAACAAGTTCGGCAATCCAAAATTTGCATACGCACAACACGTCTTACTGTATCCCGCACTTATGCTAATTTCCACATTTTCCTGCCTTCCATTTTATGGTTGCTATCGTTGCTATTGTCATCCGTCCTTAGCAATTGTCCGGCAGTGTACCTTCCCTGGACTGTTATAAACGGAAGCTAATTTAATCAAGCCTCAGCTTGTTTTTAGCTTAACAGCCAGTGCCTCAATATCCTTGAAGGGTGCGATGGATGCACTTAAACCATTTCTGACTAAAATGACATTACCTCCTGTTGCATGCCTGTAGAGGGCCGGATCTCTGTCTTGCCGGAATACCTGGTAGTTCGCAACACTGACTCGCTTGATCTTAGTTGTGAGTTTGGACTCACAGATAAGAGCAATGTCAATGTCATGATCTTTCAGGAACCTTGCAAGTTCATTCCTGATGCCGTTCACATTCCAAAACATAATGTTAAGGCTGTTCATAATGCTCTACTAGGCACAGGAGCTAAGGCTTAAGCCGCCAGACAGGAAACCGGAACCTGTTTGAGGACAGCGGGATTAATGCGCTCCACAAGCTCTGAGAGCAGCTTTTGATCCGTGACCTAGGTAGTCGCAGGGTAGGGAACAACTTTTGTTACCACCTGAGGGACAGGCGTAACTTTTGCTGGTTGACCAGCAGTCTTGTTTTTGCCTTTCCTTTTCCTCCTCTTGGAGCTTGTAGCAGAGGTGGAAGGCATGGGAGCAGCTAGGGGACTCTCCGTTACCGGTTTGGGGTCAACAGCAGTAGGGTCCCTACTTTTTGTTGACATCTTCTGCCTGTTGTTTTTCGGCAGCTTGTAAATGGGGCAACCACGCCAGTTAGCCCCATGTTCACCACTGCAATTGGCACAGAAACGCTGCGTCTTCTTGTCAGCCGTGCACTCCCTGCTGCAATGATCCTTGCCACAGTGTACACATTTTGGCTTCTGTCTGCAGTTGGACATGGCATGACCAAAGCCTTGGTAGTTGAAGCACTGCTGTATCCTGCCCTTAGTTCGGTAGAGTTCAACAGAGATTGAAACCCCAAGGACAGATCCTAACCGGAAGATGTTTCTGCTTTGTTCAGTGTTAACGAGCTGAACCATGACATGTGGAAGGTCCTGTTTGCGGCTGTTTTGAAGCCGACACACTTTTGTGACAGCAAAGGAAACTGTGCCCTGATGCTATCGACTGGGACACCCAATCCTAGTCCTTTAATAACAACACGAAGCGGTTTTTCTGTCGGCAGGGTGAAAGTGAAGAACTCAACCTTGCAGTTTTCAAGGAGAGATGGTGGTACGGTCCCCCATCATTTTTACCGACGCCGTCTCTTCAAGCTCTTTTTCTATCCTCTCATAGACCAGAGGCCAGTTTCTAATTCCTTTGTAAACAAACGGTGGCGCTCTTTTGGACATGTTAGATGGCGAACACATCTCGGGGTATTTGGTGACCTGTACATGTTCCGCGATCATGGAGACGCTTGAGTTGACCTCTTGCATCTCTACGCATAGTGGATCAGACTGGTGTTCAATGAAGCCTCGGTTAGGTCAGCCCGTTTCCCATTTTCGATGGGTGAGGGAGACCTTTCTACTGGTGTGTATCAGATCAGATCAGATGCAGAAGATTTTAAGGAGGGAGTGTTTGACCCCAGGTCTTAAACAACCCTTAGAAATAGGAAGCTAGGAGATTTGGGCTAGAGTGCCCGATAGGAAAGTCACACGGAAGCGAAGTAGAAAGGGGGAGGAAGACGCCCTTATTTGTTAGGGGGAGGGTTACTCTGGGTCCGACGGCTTAACGTGCCCATCCGACGAACGGCGGGTATTTAGTGGTTCGAGCGTTCGTACCTTCCGGGATCGAACCTGAGGTTACATCCATGGCAGCCACGAACGCTGACCACTAGGCCACCCGCGGCCCTACTGGTATGTATCCTAAACAGCCCTCTGTCATCTGTTCAGAGGGCGCTGCTGGGCCCAGACATGCGCAATGACTCTGCACTTCCAATTATTTGCATGTCCTACCCTGCTCTGCATATCCTGTAAGTTTTCACGTGTTTACCATAATTCCTTCATGGTGTTGCAATTTTCATAAACAGTAGTTTACATATAATTTGCACATTATATCGATATATTATTGATATCTTCGGGGAAAAGAAATTTTTGCAGTAATTAGTATCACTAGAGATATCTAATTGGTATCCTCAAAATACGTACCATTATTGTGAAGTACAGAACTTAAAGTAATTCTTAATAAAATAGATGAAACAAATTCCATTAGGAATAATCAAATAAAAGTAATGAAAGCACGTTTTCATAAACATAATTATAATATAAAGGTAATACCCTCAGACAGAAGAAATACATTTCTTTAGTGTATCTCCTGTCTGAATGACCAATGGTAAATGTATTTTATTTTTATTATTCTAGTGGTATGTTACATTGAACACTCAATGCTAGTCATGAAAGCTTGACCACAGTTATTCACTTTGTAGGACGAATTTTAGAGCCGAGCGTTTGGTAACAGAAAATCCTAAAATCCCTTTATCCTACTCTACCCTAGGGGGTTAGAACAGCTAGTGGTAGGGGGTTATACCAGCCCAACTTTTGTTAGACGGCTTCACAAGGGCAAGTTTATCCCATTTTTTGTTTCAATTGGATATATGGGCAGTAGAAAAAGTCGAGTAATTGTGTTGTTTATGCTATAGGGTCAGGTTACAAATAGGAAGACTGGTGATGTGGGAACACAGAATGTTACAGTTTTGTCTTAGGAGCAGGGACGTCGCTAGACTTCTAATTCAGGATGGGCGATGGGTGCACGAATATTATTTTTGCTGGGGCGAGTTTGATAGTAACTTTATTTACGAAACACTGAAAGATTTTTTTTTCTTTTTCTACAGGCTGTAAAGGTATTCGCATCCCCACCCCCTGGATACATACTCATTAATTTTGGAACTGTCCTAAAGTTTTTGCACTTTTTGGAATACAAAAGAATGTAAAGTTTGGAGTCATTTTTTGCTAATGTTCTGTCCATCTATTTTTAATAAAATTAGTAAAACCTAAGGAGTTACATACTCATATAATAAATATGACACACTGCTAACAGCGCCAGTAACACACCCTGATTAAAAGAAAATTTCATGCCTAGGAGAAAGGACTTAAAAAGCAAATGTTGAGGGGAAAGTCAATATGATTAACTTGCACATTTCCCCTCAACAATTCCAGTTAGTATGATTTCAACACACAGACAATACTTTTCCTCTCCTTAACTCTTTTCCATCAAGCCAGCTACCTTGTCTTGCACTCATCTCTCCCAAAGTAGTCATCAGCTACTACATGCTCTCTCTTTACCCTAGGGTAGGCTTAAGAGTGCTGGTATAGCTTTAGTCTTCACTTTCCGTGTTGGAATCCCTTGCTTAGTAGCGTAAACAAACAGCAGAGAAATTACTAATGACCTCAGTGAATTCCTATTCACCCTCTTCCTTTGGCCCTGATCATACTAACTTGAAAAAAGGCTTAAATTTAGGATTTGGGAGAGTTAGAGAACAACTGAATTTTCATGGCCCTGTGGATGCTATGGTGATAACCTTTCTATGGAGAATGAAAAACACACTTTCTAGAGGGAAATATGCAAGGCTAAACAACGAAAAACACGTGAGTCATTATTCCTTGGGAAATTCCAGATATTTTAAAGTTAAAAAAAAAAAATTAAGATACAGCACATCTTGAACTGGGTGGGTGCAGGGTGGGCAAGACAATTTTCAGGGTGGGCTCTATTCCCTTGTCGACGTTCCTGCTTAGGAGCGCTTAGTGGAGAGGAAAATAAATAAAACTGAGACAAAGCACACAAGGTAGCAAAATAGCACTGTTAATGCAAATCCTTAAAAATAAAAACAAGAAAAGAAGCTCTGGAGGGGTTTTTAACCCTTAAAACCCTATCCCAGTAATGCCCCTGTTTCCATAGATAGCATCTATGAAAATGCAAGTGCAAATGTTCAACTATTTGAGGAAACAGCACATATAAAAATTGGAAAGGGAGTGAGACAAGGTGACACCACATCTCCCAAGCTCTTCATTGCCACACTGCATATTGTCTGTCAATCATTGAACTGGAAAAATTAATGATAATGGAGATAGTTAAACCCACCTTCGTTTTGCTGACGGCCGTCAATTTTGCAAGTACATCCTTAGAGCTGCAGAGTATGATTCAGGAACTTACTGGCCAGAGTAAAGTAGTGGGATTGAAGATGGACTTACAGAAAATAAAATGTATGCACCATGCTTTTACAAGACCTGAAAAAAATTAAGAGGTTGAAAATAAAATGTATGCACCATGCTTTTACAAGACCTGAAAAAAATTAAGAGGTTGATTGGGCAAATTTAGAAGAAACTGATGCGATATAGACAACAGATATCAAGTGAGGGCCATATCAAAAAAGAAATTAAAAGGCGTATGGAATTTGGTTGGATTGGAGTGCCCTTGGAAGACAAAAGTACAAGTTTCAAGAGAAATTTACCATTATGTCTCAAAAGAAAAGTGTTTAATCAATGCATCCTTCCAGCCCCCACCTCCCTGCATCAGAGACATGGACTTCAACCAAAAAAGACATATAAAGGCTGCAGACAACTCAAGAGAAGAATAGAGAGATGTATGCCTGGTGTAGCAAAAAAAAAAAAAAAAAAAAAAAAAAAAAAAAAAGACCTCCTGGATAAAGAAAATGACAAGAGTGGATGCCATCATGCTCAAAGACCCTGAAGTGACAATTGCTTGAACACAATGCCAGAAGAGCTGAGCAGTGTTGGACTATTGAAGTATTATACTGGATACCAACGAACAGTAAAAGGCTCAGAAGGAGACCACATAGGAGAAGGGTGGACAAAATTCGAAGCACACCACAGATGAGACGAGACAAGATGAGATACTTGTCAAAGAGATCCGGGGAGACTTTATTTTTTTTTATTGGAGGTTTAACAACCACCGTGAGCAACTCAGAGGGCTATAAGCAATCGCCCGTCCCTAATTTAGGGCCACTGGTTCCAGGGGAAGGAGAGAGCCAGCTCCATGAGACAAAAATAACACCCATGGCTCACCGGGATTCGAACCCGGACCCATCTTGGATAAATGACCAGAAGCCATCGCTTAGACCACTGAGCTACTGGGGCAGCGGGGAGACCTTCACCCAGCAGTGGATCGAGAATGCTTGATGATGATGACGACACATATATGAAGTGAATGTTGTTCTCACTGGTGTTACGAGTTTCACCACACTAAAAATTTGATCTTCCTGCAGTGAACTCTCACACAGCTTTTAGGCACGGATAAAAAAGCAGAGGGCACAGATGCCCTCTTGAGAGTTTACAGTTAAATCTTAATAAATGTTACACTTTGTGCAGTCTATATTACACTTACTACAATGATTTTAATTTTGGTAGTTTTCTCCAGTTTTGTTGCAAGTTATAAACAAACTCTTATCTGCAAAATTTATTTTTATTCAAATGATACACACCTGTTTCTACATCACTTCAAAATTTAATTTCTAAAAATTTAAGTTTCATTTTTATTGCTGCCCCTTTGTAACTTTCCTGGATCTGCCCTTGACAGCTGTTTGTGGGAGGTTGTGAAAGCAGAATATAATGTATGGGACATATCACCTTCTCCTTCCCCAAAAGACTGCTGAATAACCTTTTTAGACACTTTAAAAAACAATTGTAATGTCTTTGAGACCAATCACTTCAGTTGCTTCTCTTTCAGCCTGCAGCTTTCAGTTTTGCATTCCTGACTTAATGTTTATAAGAAGATATGTTTTAGAACAAAGTTAACACACTTTAATCAACATTTTCCTCATAACAACAGAACTAAGAAAGCACTACATATTGTAGAGCTGGAATTATGACTGAAACTGTAATTTCAATATGCTTAAGAAGTTGGATTTCGATAACTAATTAGATCAGCCAAACATAAGTGTGCTGAACTCAAAAAATATCAACAAGCATGACTTTTCCAAAATCCTTCCAAAGTGAACTTTCAGCCTCTGATGGTTGATAATAACTGCAAACTAATCAATATGTCACCATCTGGAATCCATTCACAACTCCCAAGTGTCACATCATCGCACAAAACTCGATCTAAATTTTTTAAATGACACGGATATAGTAGGGGGATATTCTCAGCGATGATGCTAATACTGCAATTAAGCTGCTCTAAGGGAAGAAACAAACAAATTGACTATTATGTGACCTCTTAGAGCAAGTAAAGCTTAAGGACCTTAGACAGGCCCATACCTAGAAGTTTTGTCACCCTCAGGCAAGGGATGTAGTACCGCTTCTACTGTATAAGTAAATAGAAAAATAACTGTGTATTAATATAATTTTATTATTAAACTGTTGAATTCCAAAATACTTACAAAAACAATTACAATCTGCTTTTAATTTGAATACAATTTCATTGTTGAACTATTGCATTACAAAATGGTTATAAAAAAACAATTAAAAATTTACTTTTCTTGCTTTTTCTTTCTCTCTCTCTCTCTCTCTTTTTTTTTTTCTTTCTTTTTTTTTTTCTGCAAAATCTTTTTAATCTTCTAGATTGAAACTATAAGCCATTTCGGCTTTAATTGATAAAATGGAAAGTCCTACTACAGTCTTTCTTCAGACATAGTTGACCTCACAGTAGATGGTTCTTTATAAGCTTTTTTTGAATTTTTTTTCAGCATTGGCAACAGTTACTGGTATTGTCAAAAGTATATGCAATACAATTTCTGTGTTTGGATAGATTTCTTTTAAATTGCAGACATAAATTCGTTTTAGCACATCTTGTGGTCGAGATTTTTGTTCAACAAGTAGGAAGAACAATTTTAATTCTTCAAAGAGTTCCACTGCATCAACATCAGATGTATCACTCACTGTGAGAATAATTTCCAAATCTCTACAATGTTGTTACAGTGCTACGG
This sequence comes from Macrothele yani, assembly GCA_039090855.1. Lineage (NCBI taxonomy): Eukaryota > Metazoa > Arthropoda > Arachnida > Araneae > Macrothelidae > Macrothele > Macrothele yani. The sequence goes on from CM076997.1 coordinate 989,076, forward strand.
ATGTCCAGTTAACTAAGGAGCTAATTTCATACAAAAACTTGAAATGTGAACTATGATGCTCTATTTTTCAAACCGATCGTGTGTTGAATTTACAGCTGCGTCTACAACTGTGTTGAAAAAGCCAATTTAATTTTTTTTTTCTGGATTATCCAGCAGTGTTTTCATCTTTACTTTCATAATCATATTTCTTCTTTTTTATTCGTTTCTGAACTTGTTCTGCAGAAGAAAATTCCGAAGTTAATTCTAAGATAGCTAAAAACTTACATGTAGCAAAGTTTACTTTAGCAAATCCATTTCTCTAATAATTAATCTTTTAAAAATGTCAATACACCTGAAAGTGGCATAACAGCAGCCTGTATGTCAAAGTCTATGAATTGTAATTGCTTACTCGCTGGGTATATGATGCTTAATATATCATACCAAATGATAATGGAACATGAAAATTGAAAATACTTCTCTAGAGAGCACATGCATCAGATCAAGACCATATGCCATGCAAACTTTTTAAATTCTGATCTTCCTGAATTCCAAAATACAACAGAACTGAATCCAACCATTTTTTTAAAACATTTTGTGCCACCCTCAGGTGTGGCCTGACTTGCCTAATGCCTAGGGATGGGCCTGACCTTAGAAGCATTTCTCAAATTAGTGCTAATCTAAGGCATTAAAAGGAAAAGTACTACTGAATTACCAGGAGTAATAAGCACATTTTTTAATGAAGAGTATGTTCAAAAATAGCCTTTTTTTCTAACAAAAGCAACAACAGCAAAAATAATAATCAGATTTTATGCCATCTAGTGGAAAAATCTTTGCATCAGAAAAATAGCAAAATCATGGTTACCACAATTGGATGCAAAAATAATTTTAGCAACAGAGCATTTAGAAGCATGGATGTAGTATGAAACGCAAAAATAGTGCTACAGCTTACATTAGAAAAATGGCACTTCTGAAATATCAGAAGGCATGCAGATTACTATTGGCAGTTACAACTCGCTAATGCTAAAATAATTTTTTCAATTCTACCAGTAGAATCTCAGGTACCACCAAACTAAAAATCTAAATTTACACCACCCAGCTTGAAAATTTTGCAACAGAAAGCAGAGAATATGAATATCTGTAATAGTAGTCATGGCTGTAGCAATCAACAAAAGGAAAACTTTTTAAAAATATATATCATCATCATCATGATCAACCATTATCAATCTATTGCTGGATGAAGGTCTCCCCAAGTTTCTTCCACACATTGTCTGTCTTGAGCCTGTCTCCTCCATGTCACTTCAACAAACTTTCGAATTTCATCCATCCATCTCCCATGGAATCTTCTTCTGGGTCTTTTCGTGTCCCTTGGAATCCAGTCTAAAATTTTGGTTGTCCATTGGTGATCCATTCTAATGGGGGGGGGGGGGACACAACTAGCCAAGTGGGTTGTATATATTTATATATATATATATAGTTTTCAAATATACCCTGACACCATTCAGTAGGGAATCAATTGAAAAATTGTACAGATTATACAGTGATCATGACTAAGGCTAGCTGAAGTTAGAGATTTTTCTAATCAGATCAGTAACTGAAATATGATTGAACAAAATTTAAGCAAATTTATAGGAATATTTTACATGACAAAAGAACGAAAACCGAATGAAAATTCTTGGTCGAAATTACAAGTACTGGATGCAAAAAGAATTTTCCACATCCAATTTCTTTTACTGCACCAAATACAAATGTATCACTTCATAGGAATACACATTTATGTTACTAGTGGTAAAACTATGCATTGTCACTTGTGCAAAGCAAGAGAGCCATGGAAAGTTTTCCGAATGCAAAAAGAATTTTTCCACGTATATAAATACAATACTAAACACAAAAATTCTTTTACACCACACGGCACATCACAAAAATTCAAGAATGCACGAATCATTATCTCCATGTTTGGCACTTCCAGAGCAAAATGAATTTTTCAACTCCAATTTATAAATAAGGAGATATACCTAGGTAAATAGTTCCAAGCAATTTCTATGAGAAGATTTTGACCAAGTTTCTTCAACCATTCATTTGCACTAAATATAGCACACATGATTTACAGTTTGATTCTACTGTTTACCCTGTTAGACTTTTGAAGTGCATCCATCCTCTCCCCTGCAGTCAACACCAGGTTTGTTTATGTTACAGAAGGTGGATCTCAGTGTGTTACTATCCACTACAAACAGTTCCCAGTGAGACAGAGAAGTCTAATAACCACTGTACAGAGATAAAAATAAGGGTTAAGAAATGAATATGGCAGACTTGCTACATTCATAACATACACTCTGTTATTACCAGTCTAATGGCTCACAAGGTATATCAAAAGTATTAAATTTGTCTTGAGACCTGTGCTTGTTTTACCCTTTCACAAAAAACTAGTATTTAATTTTTACAAACTGTTTATAGTTACAGCCCTAATCTATGCAGGCCATCTAGTCAGAGATGTTCTTAGGATATCTCATTATTGCTTGACATTTATTTCTTAAGATACTGCATTACTGTCAGACATATTTTTACAGAAAATTTTAACTGCCAGCAGTTTCATTAAAACTGTGCTACAACAATGCATCTACCAAGCTGAAAGCACAGGCTATTTGCCTATAGCATTTTAAAAGGTTAATGACATTGCTTCCATTAGGACTGATAAAAATACAGGTTGCTGTTAAAGCAGTTGCATCAAGTCAAATGATTTCAGAATTTCAGGTTTACGTAGTACCCAGATCCATAAATATTTGAAATTGCACACAGATACACATAATTCTTGATTTTAGTGCAAAACTGATTACACCCCACTCCAAGTTTCTAATATCTTCCAACTACACCCCACCAACCAGAATAAATCACTACTGTTTTCAACAGAGGACATTTTGAACAATTCTTAATGTATGTACTTGTGTGTGCATGAGAGAGAGGTGGGGGGGGGTGTTGTATGATACACATGCTCTGATGCATTCAGAAAAAATATTAAGCAATGCTCTACACACACACAAAGAAAAAAAGAAGAAAACTTCCCATCTCGATCTGCATGGGGGAGGGGACTTTGAGATATTTTGAACACCCTTCAAGTGAGATTTAGAAATATATCAAAGAGAATAAAGATTACATTAACTTCTTCCCACCAGAAAATGAATCTGGAACAAACATTTAGCATGAAAACTAATCAAAGCACAAAAAAAAAAAAAAAAAAAAAAAAAAAAAGCCACAAAAACATAACAAATACAAAAGGGTTTTTATTTCTTACAGATGTTATGAAGAAATTGAAACAAACTGTATGTACAATATTTCATGAAGAACAGAGGAAATCAAATCAACCAAATATGATAACTTAAAAATAAAATTAGGGTGGTTGACATGATTCTTTGTTCATATGTTGTAGAATGAGTTCTGATTCTAACAACATATGGAAACACATATATTGTTAGAATCAGAACTGATTCTACATACAAATGTCATGTACTATAATGTAATGATATTTACTATGGACAAAATACAGAAAATGGACAATCACACAAAGATGCTCTTTTAGGAAGTTACTGGTTCCTATTTTACAATTGTGTAACCAGATAATTGCAAGCACTCTGAAAAATTTAACTGTCCCAACGACTTCTCTTCTTTTTCTGCCTCGAAATGTTTGCAGCTTCATTTTCAGTCTTTTCAGAGGAAGAAGCTTTCACATTCATTTTCCAAGCAGTGTCTGTAGCAGCAGTGAATTGGTTGCGATATTGTGCCTGCAAATAAAAGAGAAACATGATGTCACATTTAATTACAAATGCTGATATAAATGGAAATTGTCACCTCAGCAGTATCTGAATGAACAACCACACAGTTAGTTCCAAAGGTCATTCACTCACTCACTCCTGTTTAAACATACAAAAGTGATGTACACCTAAGGCTCCCACTAAACAACCTAATCTGCTTAATGGAATCTCAGACCATGAAAGAACAGAACTGTGATATCTAATAGAACACAGCTCTGAATACACTTAATCACATATCACATGAACAAATATCTTGGCAACTTCATCAAACAGGGTAGTGTATTCTCTATATTACTATGAGTTTCAGAATAAGTAAACTCTCAACTGAGAGTACAACAATTATTACATATAGGAAGAATGCACGGAGCGACCATATACAATTTTATGGAAACAGAACCAGTGCAGTTGTTTGGCATAGTGGTTCTCATCCACAGTCTAACAATCTGGCACGAGTTCCTTGTGAGAGTCTCACAATACCATCAAACGCACATTTTGACATAATGCTATTTTAAATTCCTGGCATGGCCTTGTCCACTGGTTCCCAGTAGCAGGATAACATAGGGATATCACTTTTCTTCACTTGTGACAACATGAAGCCAAAACCCATTGTCCTGCAGTTTTGATGGCAATCTGTGACAGACAGCAACATGTTGTTCTGCCTGCTGGTGCCAATTTGTGGGGAACCATTCGATGCAGCCTGGAGAAGAAACCAAGGTGGTGCAGGTGATGAATGATGGTGTATTGGGAAGACCCCAACTCAGCTACCAATTAACATGCACTGGTACTGGGGTTTGCTGTCCCAGCTTCAACCAGAGCATCAGAGTTGGTGGTCATAGGACATCCTGACCTTGACTTGTCTCTAAGAGACTGGCGTCCCCATTATCGAGATACCAAAACCACTTTCCTGCAGTGCTGCTGTCCACTGTTTCCTTGACTTGAAATGCACAAATTTCTCTCACTGTTGCAGCCGTATTCAACACCTCTTTTTAAAAAATAGCACACGAGCACCTGTACAGCATGTTTATCGACATCTATTCTCAGCTCACCTGACAAAACAATGTGGCTGAGTGCCGAATGCACGTCATCAGCCTTGTGTGTTCCATGTCATTGTGATACTCAGTCAACATCAGCATGAGCTTCTCACAGGAATGGACGCCCAATATTATGTGGAGCTCAAAACAGGATGAACTTTTAACTCACTCTGGTATTAATTTCATGTACTTCACAAATCAAAAACTAAGAATTATATTCAGTAATAATACTGCATCACACATTCATATCATTAAGCTGCTGAGATTCAGAGGTTGAAGCTTATCTGCTGGATTAAAAGTTTAAAAAGTAATGGAGCTAGATTTCACTTACTGTTGATGGGTCAAACATCTCATTTAGAGCAATCTCTGCACACAACTGAACTTCACTGATATTCATCATGTCTCACACAAGCGCATTTGTACTTCATATACTCATAGCCTTTTTCTAATGCAGACATTCCTGAATAGGGTTTTCCCATAATTTTTTTTTCCCAATCTTCATTCCACACATGATCAAAACATGTCTTGCCACTCTCTCCAGAACATAAACGATACCTATGTCTCTTCTGCAGTATCTAGGTTTCACAGCTGTGCATTACAGTAAGAACAATTACACATTCATACATAGCTATTCAGAACTTTTTCTGAGAACCTATCATTCCTATGAAACACACTTAAAGTAGCAATGACTTTAAAAGTTGAATTCACTCACCTACTAATTTCACCATCTAAACTGTTTTCTATGTCAAACAGGCTTCCTAAATATACACATTAATTCACCTGTGTTTCAAATTCATTCTACCTCTCTGTTATTTAGACTGATTTTGCATTCATTACCAACAGTTCTTTAAGCCTTCTGATAAGAAGGAAGATTTCTGAAATGAGCTAAAAGCTGTTTTGAGCCAGTTTGGTGCTAAAGAAAAAGTTATAATAGCAGGGGATTTCAATGCTAGAGTAGGTGTGCAAAATGCAATTTCTGACGATGTTCTGGACAAGTTTAATGGTCCTTGTGTGAATAATAATGGTGAAAGATTAATTGAACTCTGCATTGAGAATGGTTTGTGTGTATATAATACATTTTTCAAAAACAAGTATATCCACACATATACTTGGGAAAATCGTACTCTTGGTCAAAAGAATGTGATAGATTTTGTTTTCTACAATCAGCGTCTGAAACACTTAGTTGTTGACACCCGTGTGATGAGAGGTGCGGATGTTGGCTCTGATCATTACTTGGTAGTGTCACGAGTGGAACTTAATGTTGGTTGGAGGAAAAGGAATAGGAAAAGGCCCAGGGTAGAAACAATAAAGGTTGATAGGCTCCTTGAAGATCATCAGCGGTACTCTGACTTACTCAGAGAATGACTGAAGGATCTGAAATCTTGTGAGAGGGATGTAGAAAAGAAGTGGGAATGTTTTAAGATCTGTGTTGTCACTGCTGCTAAAGAGGTCTGTGGCACCACAATAGTGGGTAACAATAGAGATGATGCTTGGTGGAATAGTTAGATTGAAGAGGCAGTAAAGAGAAAGAAGGAAGTCTATTTGGGGATGTTGCAAGGTAGAGTTTCTGTGGATGAATATCACTGTAAGAAGCGTGAAGCTGTTAAGCTGGTTCGCCAGAGTAAGGTAAAAGATAGGAAGGAAAAGGAGGAAAGGCATCAATTGGCTCTTTGGAAAGATAGAAAGTCCTTCCGGAAGTACATGAGACTCAGGGAAAATAGGGGAAACAAAGTTGTAAGTTGTGTGAAGAATAAGATTGGGGAAATGATATGGGAGCCCAATGAGTTACGTGAAAGATGGGGTGAATACTTCTGTGAGTTATTAGATTAGGAAAGCAAAGACAATTCTGAGACAGACACAGATGATGTCACAGTGAGGGATGGAAGCACAGGGATCTCAAAAGAAGAAGTGTGTAAAGCTCTAAAATCTCTTCAGAATGGTAAGGTTCCAGGAGTTGATGGCATAACTGCCGAGATGATGAAATATGGTGGTGACTTTGTAATTGACTGTTTAACTGAAATTTGCCAATTGTGTTGGGAATTAGGAATGGTCTCTTGGGATTGGAAGGGTGTTATTATAGTTCCCTTGTATAAGGGAAAAGATGATCAGACTGAATGCAAGAACTATCGTGGTATTAGCCTACTAAGTGTGCCAGGGAAAGTGTGGGATGTTCAGAGTGGTTTTATGCCTGATAAAGGCTGCACTAACCAAATTTTTGCATTATGCGTGATGATGGAAAAGTATCTGGCTGATGGTAAGAACGTTTTTGCTGCCTTCATAGATTTAGAGAAAGCTTACAACCGAGTAAATAGGACACTTTTGTGGAAGGTATTGAATGAATATGGTGTTAGTGGGAATCTACTTAATAGTGTAAAAGCCATGTATGCTGGTAGTAGATCTTGTGTACGAGTGAATGGTGTTTTATCAAAATGGTTTTCTATTGGTGCAGGAGTCAGACAAGGTTGTGTAATGTCACCATGGCTGTTTAATATATTTATGGATGCATGCTTGCATGATGCCAAAACAGATAATAGTAGTTTATGTCTTGGTGATATCCATGTGTGCAGATTGCTGTATGCTGATGACACTGTCCTGTTGGCAGAGAGCAAAAGTGAGTTGCAGAGTATGTTGTCCCGGATGTATGAAGTTTGCATGATTTTCAAACTGAGTATAAATAAGGGAAAAACCAAAGTTATGGTTTTTGAGCAAGGAACTGGTAGTACTGAATGTAATATAAGTCTAAATGGTACAGTGATCGACCAGGTGAATGAGTTTGTGTATTTAGGAAGCATGTTTGACAGAGAAAACAAATTGGATGGTGAAATTAGTAGGCGAGTGAATTCTTCATTGAAAGTCATAGCGGCTCTGGGTTTTTTTCACAGAAATGATGGGTTCTCTAGAGAGTCCCGCATGGCTGTCTATGAAAGTGTAATTGTTCCTACTCTGATGTATGGTAGTGAAACCTGGGTACTACAGAAGAAACATAGAAATCGTTTGTGTGCTGGAGAAATGCGTTACTTACGGGGGAAGGGGGGGCAAGACATGGTCTGATTGTGTGAGGAATGAAGATGTGTTGCAGTTGTGTGATGTGAAGCAAAATGTTGTTAGCAAGGTGGAGACTAATATGCTTTGGTGGTTTGGCCATGTTGAAAGAATGAGTGACGAGATGCTTACTAAAAAATCTTTTAGCCCAAGTGGCAGGAAGGAAAGGCAGAGGAAGGCCAAGGAAGACATGGGTGGATCAGATTCAGGAGTGTCTGCATGGAAAAAGATTATGAGTACGAAGTATAAAAGATCTTGTGTACGGTGTGTAATGGATATCAGTGAAGCCCGAGTTGTATGTCAAGATTGCTGTAAATGGAGAAGTTTGATACGACAAAAGAAAGTAAAAATATCTGGTGGTTTGTATTTCTTTTTGGAGCTAATCTCTGAATCTCAGAGAACAGTTTAGTGATATGTATGTATGTATGTATGTACTAACAGTTCTTTGCTCAAAAACCGTAACTTTGGATTTTCCCTTATTTATACTCAGTATGAATTTCATACAATTTAATAAATAATTTCTATCAACATATTCAAAAAATTTCAAATCAAAATTTCTTTAGTTGATTCCAGTGTATCCCTAGTTTTCTGAAATGATGTACAGTTTTGTCACAATTTAGTCTGAGCAGAATTCAATAATCTACAATTAAAAATTCCAACTAGATCAATGAACTAATAAGTCATATGTATATACTTTAGACATGAAATCAAAAAGTGAATGGATGAATTAAATTTTATGTGCCTTCATCTAAAAGCAGATATGTCAATAATACCAAGTTAATATTAGGTGATTGTCCTACAAGGAGAAAAGGGGGAAGTGATATATTGGTGAGTTACCATCTTATTTAATAAATCATGTATTAAAAGAATAAATTAACAAAAACTTCTAATCAAAATTAAAAATCTGCTTCCTACAAAATGCATAGTTGGAAACAACTTAACAAGTGAATTTTCTTACCTGGAAAGCTTGCTTCATTGCAGATAACCTGTCTGTTTGAGGACCACCATGCTTTATAACAGGGGCAGCAGATTGGGAAATGCTACATGTTAAACCCTTTTTAGGAATTTTGTTCTCAGTTGATTCTGTAAACTAGAAACACAATAAAGATCTTTATTTTAAAATGCAAGAATGAAAAGGAGAGAAAATGCATTCAATAGGGAGCTAGTTAAGTAGCCAAATAAGCAATTGATTTGTTTATCATAAATTTTTAATCAAAAATGAATGCAAGTTTTCTTTCATTAATTACAGAATAATGTTTTCATTTTTCAAAATATCTTTCCAAAGTGACTCATTCACAAATCTAAACAGAGAAAATGAGGAAGTAAAGCAATTCCAATTTTCAGGCATATCACTATAATATTACAGTTTTTATAATATACATTGACAAGTGATCTAACAAAGAAAATAGGACACATCTTCCATAGCAAATACAACAGATTGCAGTGTTCTTTTTTTTTTTTTTTTTTTTTTTTTTTTTGATTGGAGGTTTAACGACCACCGTGAGCAACTCAATGGGCTATAAGCAGTCGCCCGTCCCTAATTTAGGGTCACTGGTTCCAGGGAAGGGAGAGAGCCAGTGCCGTAAGACAAACACAACATCCATGCCTCACCGGGATTCGAACCCGGACCCCTTACGGACGAATGATCAGAGGCCAACGCCTTAGACCACTGCGCCACCGGGGCGGCGATTGCAGTGTTCAAAGCCAACATACGTATATCAATCAACTCTAAGTACTGCCCAAGCCTATACTTTCAGAAGCAAAAAAAGGGGGTGGGGTTACAAATGTTGTGTCCAGATTTGATCTGTGGACAGAAACTGAATAACATTCAAACAGTGGCGGCTCGTGATAAGCTGAGTGGGGTGGGGGGTGGAGGGTGGGGGTGCTGCATCTCAATTTTGTATATATGACTTCGAATAAGCTAAGTTACTGAGCCTGTGCTGATGCTGTCCCTTTAATAATTAATAATAATAATCATAATCATATATATATATATATATATTTATCGAAAGTGCTTTTTTTTTTACAAGAAATGAATATTTAGATTTTATATTTAGCGATTGATAGGGAGAATGTAGAGGTACCAATACCTAAATTAGGCAACAGATATTAAGCGATGGCCACATTTATGAAGAAAATAATCGACCTATAAAACTTGCTCACACGCATTATTTCTTAAAAAGAAACTGATTAATCGGTGCATCCTTCCAGTTCTTACGCATGGAGCACAGACATGGACCTCAACTAAAATAGACATATAGATGTTGCAGACAACTGAAAGCAGCATGTAGAGATGCATGGTTGATGTTACTAGGAAAGATACAAATAGAAACTCGTGGATTGGGAAAATGACAAGAGTGGAAGACATGATGATCAGAATTCCTGAAATTGCAATGAGATGGACATATTGCTAGAAGAAAGAGCCACTGACGGAGAGTTGAAATACTGAACTGGATAGCAAGGGAAAAAACAATACCCAGAAGATGACAAGGGGGAGATGGGTGCATGAAATTCGAAAGCATGAAAGAAACTGGCTCAAGGCAGACTGTTGCGGAAGAACAAACTTGGAGACTCATCCAGCAGTGGATTAATAGTGGTTGCAAATTTTATATACATGCATATACCTATATCATCATCATCATCATCATCGTCAACCATTATCAATCCACTGCTGGACGAAGGTCTCCCCAAGTTTCCTCCACAACGGTCTGTCTTGTGCCAGTCTCCTCCATGTCACTCCTGCATACCTTTGAATTTCATCCACCCATCTCCCATGTGGTCTTCTTCTGGGTCTTTTCCTGTCCCTTGGAATCCAATCTAAAATTTTGGCCGTGCATCGATGATCTGTCCTTCTGGCAGTATGTCCAGCCCATTGCCATTTCAGCGATTTAACTCTGATCATGATGTCTTCCACTCTTGTCATTTTCGGATCCACGAGTTCCTCTTCTTATCTCTCCTGGTTACACCAAGCATACACCTCTAGATGCTTCTTTGAGTTGTCTGCAGCCTTTGTATGTCTCTTTTAGTTAAGGTCCACGTCTCTGCACCATACGTAAGCACTGAAAGGATGCATTGATCAAACACTTTTCTTTTAAGACATAATGGCATATTGCTCTTGAAAATTATGCTGTTTCTTCCAAAAGCTCTCCAGGCAAGTTTTGTACGCCGATTAATTTCTTCATCAACGTGACCCTCACTTGATATCTGCTGTCCAAGATAAACGTACATGTCTGTTATCTCCAGCTTTTCTCCATCAATCGATAAATCTTCATTTCTTGTGAAAGCATTGAACATCACTTTTGTCTTCTGAAAGTTCATTTTTAATCCCACTTCTTTACTCTTGTCAGCAAGTTCCTGGATCATACTCTGCAGCTCTGATGGGGTAGTTGCAAAAATGACTACGTCATCAGCAAAACGAAGGTGGGTTAGATAATCTCCATCAATCTTTATACCCTTGTTTTCCCAGCTCAGCGACTGAAAGAAACCCTCCAATGTGGCATTAAAGAGCTTTGGAGATATGGTGTCACCTTGCCTCACTCCCTTTCCAATTTTTATGTGTGCTGTACTTTCAAACAGCCGAATCTTTGCACTTGCATTTTCATAGATGCTATTAATAATATTAATGTATGCATCTTCAATACTGCAGGATTTCATCAGAGCCATTGTAACTGCTGATGGTTTCACAGAATCAAAGGCTTTTTCGTAATCGATAAAAGCCATGCACAATGGAAGTTCATATTCTCTCGCTCTTTCAGTTAGTTCTCTCAATACATGGATGTGATCCATTGTGCTGTAGCCACTCCAGAATCTAACTTGTTCTCTCGGTTGAGCCATGTCCAGTGTTACCTTCAAACGGTGTGAAAGAACTTTAGTGAAGATTTTATAAACCACTGATAGGAGGCTGATAGGTCTGTAGTTCCTGAGATCCTCAATGTCATCTTTTTTATGTAGCAAGATCATTGTAGCGTTGTTCCAATCCTCAGGAATTTTCCCTTCATTAAGGCATCGAGTGAAAATTTGGGAAAGTACTGTTTCGATTTCTCCACTTGCTTCTTGTATGATGTCTACAGTAATTCCATCTTCTCCTGGAACTTTTCCCGCGTCATGTTCTTGATTGCATGTGCAACTTCTGCTGGGAGGACTGGAGGAACTCTGGTACTGGTACCTTTCATGATGTCTAGAGTACATGTATCACCCCTTTCATATAATTTGGAGTAGAAATCTTTCACTCTTGTCAAAATTTCGCCTCTATTTCTTGTTACAGAACCATCTTCTTTTCTCAGTGCCATAATCTGTTTTCTTCCCTTACTGAGATATCCCTTTGCTATCTTTAGGCTTTGGTTGTTTTAAATTGCTTTCCTCACTAGTTCACAGTTGAATTTTTACGTCTTCAGTGATACTTTTTCGTACTGTCTTGCATAGCTCTATATATTCCACTTTGGAAGTCACATCTTCTTTAGTTGTCCTCATCTCTCTTCTTTTTTGCATCAACATTTTGGTTTTTTCTGGTAATTTGTTCACATGCAGCTGGTTCTTATACCCAGCTAATTTTGTTGTTGTTTCCATAAGAGCTTTGGTTACTTTTCTGTTAACTTCAGAAATATCCACTTCTTCCGATGTTAGGCCTTCTAAAGCAGTGAATCTGTTCTTCAGTTCCAACTTGAAGGTATTAGGGTGTTTTTTAAGGTTGGTTATGTCAATAGATTTTGTTTGTCTTATGAGCTTGTCACGTTCAAGTTTAGTGTTGAGGTGCATCTTACAGCTCACCAATCTATGGTCACTACCTGTGTTGACCTTGTTTAGCACACTGCAGTCTTCTATGATGAATTTTTCGTTACACATAATAAAATCAATTTCACTTGTCTTCCCATTTGGATGTCTCCATGTCCATTTCCTGTGTGGCCTTTTCTTGAAAAAAAGAGTTCAAGATGAAAAACCCTTCTGCCTCTGCAAACTCAACCAGAGTATTTACACGCTGGTTTCTGTTGCTGTGACCGAATTTACCTACTGAAGTTTCATTCTGTTGCCGTTGCCCAATTTTTGCATTGAAATCTCCCATAATTATCTTCATGTGCTGCTTACCTTTATTATTTAGATGACGAATTTCCTCATAAAATTCTTCAATTTCTTCTTCAGGATGACTTGTGGTGGGTGCATAAATTTGAATAATCTGAGCCTGGTATCTTTTCGAGAGTTGGATAATGAGTCGTGTAGCTCTGTCAGAGGAACTTTGAACTTCTACAACTTTATCCTTCAGTTTCTTGTTTATTATAAATCCAACACCACTAGTTCTGCCAGTATCTGTCCCACGATAGTAGAAGAGATGTCCACTTTTCAGTTCAATGAGATCTCCTTTTCTCCTTACCTCACTTAGTCCGACGATGTACCACTTGATCCTTTGTAGTTCCTCTTCCAGTTCAAGAAGCCTTGAATCAGAAGATAGGGAGCGTCCATTATACGTAGCCAAGGTCAGCATCAGATGGCAGCCTAGTCCGGTCCTCCAAGGATTCTTAGCACCCTCTGCCTTCATGTCGCACTGGCCGCTGCCTTGGCCAGGTACATTCCAGCTGCCGGAGACTGAGAGCCAAGATTTAAGTTGTGGAATCATTTTGGAGGAGTTTGGCCATAACTCACCACGCTGGCCAAGCGGGTTGGTGAGTGTGGGATAGCATTTCCTCTAATCCCGATGGTATAGTTATACTGCTATTGGCGGTCATATACCTATATATATATATATGGGATGTAAGGTCAGGTGATGCGTAACATCACAGCCTCTCCTTGACAAATGTCAACCCCGCCTTCTCGTGGTGCATCCTGTTCCCACTAAAGGGGCTGTGACGACCGTCAATAGCGGTATAACTAAACCATCGGGATTAGAGGAAATGCTATCCCACACTCACCAACCCGCTTGGCCAGCGTGGTGAGTTATGGCCAAACCCCTCCAAAATGACTCCACAACTTAAATTTTGGTCCTCAGTCTCCAGCAGCTGGAATGTACCTGGCCAAGGCAGCGGCCAGTGCAACATGAAGGCAGAGGGTGCTAAGAATCCCAGGAGGACCGGACTAGGCTGCCATCTGATGCTGACCTTAGCTACATATAATAGACGCTCCTTATCTTCTGATTCAAGGCTTCTTGAATCGGAAGAGGAACTACAAAGGATCAAGTGGGACATTGTCGGGCTAAGTGAGGTAAGGAGAAAAGGAGAAGATCTCATTGAACGGAAAAGTAGACATCTCTTCTACTATCGTTGGACAGATACTGGAAGAACTAGTGGTGTTGGATTTGTAATAAACAAGAAACTGAAGGATAAAGTTGTAGAAGTTGAAAGTTCTTCTAACAGAGCTGCTGCATGACTCATTATCCAACTCTCGAGAAGATACAAGGCTCAGTTTATTCAAACTTATGCACCCACCACAAGTCATCCTGAAGAAGAAATTGAAGAATTTATGAGGAAATTCGTCATCTAAATAATAAAGGTAAGCAGCACTTGAAGATAATTATGGGAGATTTCAATGCAAAAATTGGGCAATGGCAACAGAATGAAACTTCAGTAGGTAAATTTGGTCACAGCAACAGAAACCAGCGTGTAAATACTCTGGTTGAGTTTGCAGAGGCAGAAGGGTTTTTGATCTTGAACTCCTTTTTCAAGAAAAAGCCACACAGGAAATGGACATGGAGACATCCAAATGGGAAGGCAAGTGAAATTGACTTTTATTATGTGTAACAAAAAATTATAGAAGACTGCAGTGTGCTAAACAAGTTCAACACAGGTAGTGACCATAGATTGGTGAGATGTATGATGCACCTCAACACTAAACTCGAACATAGCAAGCTCATAAGACAAACAAAATGTATTGACATAACTAACCTTAAAAAACACCACAATACCTTCAAGTTGGAACTGAAGAACAGATTCTCTGCTTTAGAAGGCCTAACATCGGAAGAAGTGGATATTTCTGAAGTTAACAGAAAAGTAACCAAAGCTCTTATGGAAACAGCAACAAAATTAGCTGGGTCTAAGAACAAGTTGCATGTGAACAAATTATCAGGAAAAACCAAAATGTTGATGCAAATAAAAAGAAGGATGATGAGGACAACTAAAGAAGATGTGACTTCCAAAGTGGAATATATATAGAGCTATGCGACAGTACGAAAAAGTATCACTGAAGATGTAAGGAAATTCAACTGTGAACTAGTGAGGAAAGCAATTGAAAACATCCAAAGCCTAAAGATAGCAAAGGGACATCTCACTAAGGCAAGAAAACAGATTATGACACTGAGAAAAAAAGATGGTTCTGTAACAAGAAATAGAGGCGAAATTTTGACAAGAGTGAAAGATTTCTACTCCAAATTATACGAAAGGGATGATACATGTACTCCAAAAATCATGAAAGGTACCAGTACCAGAGTTCTTCCAGTCCTTCCAGCAGAAGTTGCACATGCAATCAAGCACATGAAGTGGGAAAAGCTCCAGGAGAAGATGGAATTACTGTAGACATCATACAAGAAGCAAGTGCAGAAATCGAAACAGTACTCACCCAAATTTTCACTCGATGCCTTAATGAAGGGAAGATTCCTGAGTATTGGAACAACGCTACAATGATCTTGCTACATAAAAAAGGTGACATTGAGGATCTCAGGAACTACAGACCTATCAGCCTCCTATCAGTGGTTTATAAAATCTTCACTAAAGTTCTTTCACACCGTTTGAAGGTAACACTGGACATGGCTCAACCGAGAGAACAAGCTAGATTCTGGAGTGGCTACAGCACAATGGATCACATCCATGTATTGAGAGAACTAACTGAAAGAGCGAGGGAATATGAACTTCCATTGTGCATGGCTTTTATCGATTACGAAAAAGCCTTTGATTCTGTGAAACCATCAGCAGTTACAATGGCTCTGAAATCCTGCGGTATTGAAGATGCATACATTAATATTATTAATAACATCTATGAAAATGCAAGTGCAAAGATTCGGCTGTTTGAAAATACAACACACATAAAAATTGGAAAGGGAGTGAGACAAGGTGACACCATATCTCCGAAGCTCTTTAATGCCACATTGGAAAATGTCTTTCAATCACTGAGCTGGGAAAACAAGGGGATAAAGATTAATGGAGATTATCTAACCCACCTTTGTTTTGCTGATGACGTAGTCATTTTTGCAACTACCCCATCAGAGCTGCAGAGTATGATCCAGGAACTTGCTGACAAGAGTAAAGAAGTGGGATTAAAAATGAACTTTCAGAAGACAAAAGTGATGTTCAATGCTTTCACAAGAAATGAAGATTTATCGATTGATGGAGAAAAACTGGAGATAACACACATGTATGTTTATCTTGGACAGCAGATATCAAGTGAGGGTCACATTGGTGAAGAAATTAATCGGCGTACAAGACTTGCCTGGAGAGCTTTTGGAAGAAACAGCATAATTTTCAAGAGCAATATGCCATTATGTCTTAAAAGAAAGGTGTTTGATCAATGCATCCTTCCAGTGCTTATGTATGGTGCAGAGACGTGGACCTTAACTAAGAGAGACATACAAAGGCTGCAGACAACTCAAAGCAGCATGGAGAGGTGCATGCTTGGTGTAACCAGGAGAGATAAGAAGATGAACTCGTGGATCCGAAAAATGACAAGAGTGGAAGACATCATGATCAGAGTTAAATCCCTGAAATGGCAATGGGCTGGACATACTGCCAGAAGGACAGACCATCGATGGACAGCCGAAATTTTAGATTGGATTCCAAGGGACAGGAAAAGACCCAGAAGAAGAGCACATGGGAGATGGGTGGATGAAATTCGAAAGTATGCGGGAGAGACATGGAGGAGACTGGCACAAGACAGACCGTTGTGGAGGAAACTTGGGGAGACCTTCGTCCAGCAGTGGATTGATAATGGTTGACGATGATGATGATGATGAAAACTTCTCTTTTGGTACAACATGAAAAAAAAACTGCTTTGGGTAGGGGTGGGGGCTGCAGCCCCACAGCCCCATAGCAGGAGCCGCCCCTGCATTCAAGCATTCATGGAAAACCATGGAAAACATGAAAGAGACAGCTAACAAAAATCCAAATACTATCGTATGTCTAAAATGACAGTTTGGGATTTTTGGCCCCTTTGTAATCAAAAGTTGCAGTTCTACCTTCCTACAAGAGGTCATATATATGTCATGGGCCAATAGCAAGAGAAGTGTGCGTGCAGCTGCAAGGAGACTAATGCCTAATGCCATTAGGTTTGATTACTGCAGTGAATCGTATGTCAGAAGGAAATGCTTACACATGTTATCTTAGTGTTTTCACATTGATTTACGTGCTGTTTCTCGGAAATTATTACACAATAACATACGCATTAATTTCCCATTTTACTTCTATATCTTCCTTCACCCTAAAACAGTCTTTTGTTGTAATTTTGCTTCAGATAAGCCAACTACATGGCTTGGACAACATTTCCAAAAGGTAAGAGCAGGAACATCCTGCAATTGGCCCCTGAGCAACCTAGAAACTACACTTTACTGAAATGGATGACAACAAAAGTATCAGCACCAGAGTAGGAGAAGTTGAAGAAAAAGGCAAAGCGGAAGAGATAATTCAAAACCCAAGTCATGAGTGTGCTCTATCTTAATGAGATCTATGATGGAAATAAGGTTATTGAAGAGTCACTTCATTGCTCAGGTTCTTAATATGTACCATCAGAATATGAAGAAGACCCAGAAGAAAATGAAATTACAGTAGACGAGCAGTAAATTCAGAAAAAGTCATCATGTGAGGAAAGTGATCCAACTGTCAATGGGCGATTCCAAGCAGTGGAGGACGTTGAAGAATGCCAATTTATGACTTTGAGGAGAAACCTATGTTGGCTTCAAAAAATTCTTCCAGAAAATATCAACAAACTGCAGTTAGGAAAAAAAAACAAAACAATTTTAACTAAATGTAATGGCCATCCAACAGTGGAGAGGGCCCAGAACAAACATTTTTAAATAAGAGATATATTGGGTGAACAATTGCATTCAACCCTCCATATAGTGAAGAATGTGCCGCTAAATTTCTATTTCAAATAACGTTTCAAGCACATGGTTGCAAGGTGCTTGCCTTAATCTCCTGGTGGCAAAACATGTTAACTACATGGTTCAAACTCCCGGTGGCAAAACATGTTAACTACATGGTTCAATCTTCCGGTGGCAAAACATGTTAACTACATGGTTCATACACTTTTTCAATCACAAAATTCCATTCTATTTCAAATAACGTTTCAAGCACAAGGTTGCAAGGTGCTTGCCTTAATCTCCTGGTGGCAAAACATGTTAACTACATGGTCCATACACTTTTTCAATCACAAAATTCCATTTTATTTCAAATAACGTTTCAAGCACAAGGTTGCAAGGTGCTTGCCTTAATCTCCCGGTGGCAAAACATGCTAACTACATGGTTCATACACTTTTTCAATTACAAAATTCCAGAACTTTTCCAGGACTTTTGGATTTTCCCCTAGGACATACGATCTAAATGCTCTTACTTAAAATATAGTGAAACCATAGGTATGTTCAACCTGTAAACCACAACTAACAACTTCCTACATGCTTGGGCAAACTTAATACAGAATGCTAAAAATGATGTCCGCTGCAGCTAATCAGAAACTTAGAATCACAGATAAACACTGAAATACCAAAACTGCCACTGAAAATGTGACCACATTTAATATCTGCTAAACTTTTATATATAGTATAATACTACATTAATTTTGAGAAAATTTTATTTTCTACTTCAGCTTTAGTTCAATTATTGAAGAAAATTACAGAATAAAAAAACCCCCATAAAACTCAAAAATACAGAGTGTTTCAGAACATTTTATATCATTTGAGATGTAAATATCTGAGTAACTAAATAGTCTAGGCAAATGAAACTACACAGGCTGAATGTTGAGCAAAATAAGATTTATTCATCAAAATCTGAATGAGAAATTCAAAGGTATGTGGATTTCATGAACAATTTCACAAGTTTTCAATATGCGCACCATGTGTGACATGGCACACGTCAAGTCGGTAGTCCAGCTCCTGCCAAACACAAGGCAGTATGTCCCTCATGTGCTCAAATGCACTAACTGCAATGCAGATTCGGACATGGCACAAAAAGTTCAAAGAGGAAGGCTGTCTGTGCAGGGCAAAAGGATCTGGACGACAACCAGTAGCGGAAGAGGTGGTCAAGCGGGTTCGGGAAACATTTCTGCGAAACCCCAGGAAGTCCATAAGAAGAGCCAGTCTGGAAACACAGATTCCTCCAACGACAGTTTGGCATGTCACAAGGAAATGCTTGCGAATGACACCCTACGAGCTACAGCTCATTCAGGCCTTAAAGACAGATGACAAGCAAAAGCGTAAGCAATTCTGTGTCGATATACAAGAGAAACTTGAAGAAGATGAGTTTGAAAATCGTTTTGTTTTCAGTGATGAGGCCACATTTAATACGAATGGCAAAGTCAACAAGAATAACGTTCGCATTTGTGGTGAAGAAAATCCCTATGCCACATTTGAGCACATGAGGGACATGCTGCCTTGCGTTTGGCAGGAGCTGGACAGCCGACTTGACCTGTGCATATTGAAAACAGTGGCGTAACTACTACCCCCACAGTCCCAGCAGCTGCGGGGGGGGGGTAAAGAAAGGGCATACTACAGCTGACAGTTATAGTTTTATGCAAAAATCCAAACACACATAAAAACGAACAAACAAACAAATAATTTACCCAAAGATTAATATTTTCGTTTAAGATATATTTAGCTTTGCAGGTAAATAAATGTCAAGTTTCACTTTTAAAACACTGGATACCTTACAGATTGAAGTTACTTTTGACCTTCGGCTCCGGCATGTAACACGATCACTCTGCAGTTGCCCTCCCTCTATGCTGCTGACATGGCCTTCTTAAGGGGTGGGCCAACAGGGCCAGTGCCTCCACCTGAACTGGGGCTCCCAACGCCCCAAGAGTCTTATGGGTTTACAAAAAGTCAAACTCTTTGACCAGCAGGTTTGTTTGTTTTTCATTTAAAGAAAAGAAACAACAATACAGAAATTTGGAAGTTCTTTTGCCCTCTTTTTTTTTTAAACCTTGCTGGTAGCTTTGATTTCCCAAGGAGGCAGGACGAAAGTTTGGTGTTAGGGTGGATCTTTTGTGACAAAATAAGAAACAAAGAAAGCTGACCTCCCTCCTGATCCCGAGTATGGGCGAGGATTGAGCCTCGAGGGCCATGCACAAATCACATTCTTTCCTTTTAAACAGTCATTTGTGTTGTCCACACAAAGAAGTGCACATATGTTAGTCCACCTGCGCTACTTATACATAAATTCTTTCAATCATCACTTTTTAAACAAATCACAATGATGGGGAGCCTCATATTGCCATTTCTGTCCAGTGCGCCACATTGTCTGGAAACGTCGCTGATTGGTTTATTTCTTTCTTCTGTTTTAATTTAATTTTCGTTGAATAATTTGTAGAATAGAGAAGAAACATTATATCAGTGGTTCCCAACGTGGGGCGCACACCCCACAGGGGGACAATTTGATTTTTAAGGGGGCAATTCAAGAATGAGCACACTAAATACTTTTTTAATTTCTTCTAAGATTGCCAGAAGAAAGTAAAACAAAAATTACAGGCAAACCTGCGATTTTGGTTTTCTGAAAACCAGGGCAAGAAGAATCCCCCGCAACCTCTAAAATTTCTCCCCACTTGCAATCTCCTAGCGCATGCTCACTTCCGCTCCACTAAGAGAAAAACCCTCCTTAAAACTCCATTTCAAAGTCCACTCGCGAGGCTTCCACTGACCTTTGAACCCCAGCGGTATTCCCACGAATCCCACGCCAACGCAATCCTATTCTCTTCGCCTCCACGCAACAAAATAACAGAATGCTAATGCCAAGTACTTCCGTTCGATTCGAAACCAAAAACACTTGTCTTATCTGCTCTTTCCGAAACATAAAAAGTAACAATCCCACTCTCTCTGCTTTCACATTGTCACAACCATCAAAGTGCATTTCATTTCACAAGTTTTTCTCACATTTATTTCTTTCAATCACAAACCCTATGCACAAAATGAGTACTGCAAGCAAGAAAAAAGTTTGTCAGTATTCAGAGGAAAATTTTAAAATTTGGTTTCATACCCGTTATCCATGATGAACGGTCACCTTTTTGCCTCTTATGCAAACAATGCTTGACCAATGAATCAATGAAACGAGGTCCTCTTGGGGCGCATTTGAAGGCGAAACATAGTGTGTATGTAAATTCAGATTTAAATTACTTCAAGACTTTAAAGGAGAAGTTTGAAAAAGATAAAACAGTAAAGTCTCTGTTCACTGCACAAACTGTTACTGTCAGTTGTACTCTTGAGGCTAGTTACGAAATTTCTTTACTCATTGCTAAATCTGGAAAAAATCATACTATAGGGGAGGATTTAATTAAACCATCAATATCAGCATTTCTTAAAACAGTTCTGGAAAAAGATGACAAAGATGTGAAAGCAATGCCACTCAGTAACAATACTGTTAGCAGAAGAATAGATGAAATGAGTGAAGATATTGAAACACAACTTGTTGAAAAGCTGAAATCAAGAAAAATGGTCAGTACAAATGGATAAATCAACTCAGAGGCAGTGAGGCCGTATTGCTAACCTATGTAAGATATGTTGATAAAGGTGAATTTGCTGAAGAAATGTTATTCTGCAAATCATTAGAGAGCACCACTACCGCCACTGATATATATAATAAGTTAAAAAATTACTTAGATGTCAATAATATACCAATGGAAAACATAACATCTTGTGCTGCAGATGGTGCTCCTGTTATGATGGGCAAGAAAAATGGCTGCTTAAAATTGATGAAAGATGAGAATCCAGATATGCTTCTTGTGCACTGTGTTATTCATAGAGAGAACTTAGTGTCCAAAAATATTTCTCCTGTTCTTAATGAGGTACTAAAATCAGTTATAAAATGTATCAATGCTATCAAAGCTAATGTGAGCGTCTCTTCAAGCAATTTTGTGAAGATAAAAATGCAGACCATGTGAGACTTTTACTTCACACTGAGGTAAGGTGGCTCTCAAAGGGTAATTGCTTGAAAAGATTCATGGAACTATTTGATATTCTTAGTGACTTTTTAAGTGACAAGCCGGAAATGAAGAACCTGCTAACCGTTGATGGTAAAGCATTTCTGAGTTATTTAGCAGATATCTTTGAAAAACTGAATATGTTGAATAAACAACTTCAGGGAACAAATACAACTCTTGTTGATGCAAAGGCGAAAATATTTGGCTTCATTACATTTATAGAGTTATGTCAAAAACATATTTCTGACAAAAATTTTTACTTGTTTCATTGGCTAAAGAAATGTGAGGTGACTGATGCTGCTGTACTTGTCATTGTGGATCATCTGAAAATATTGGCCTCTGATTTGAAAGAAAGACAGTGATAGTGGATCTATCTAATGTTTCAATGCAGTACCAAGAAGAACTCTTGGAAATGCAAAATGATGAGTCAGTTAAAACTTTATTCAATATAAAAGGAGCAATGGCATGGCCTTGTGATGAGAAAGAAACTAAATACCCAAATTCAACCAACTTTGCAAGAAAACTGTGCTACCGTTTCCATCTTCATATTTAGCTGAATGTGGCTTTAGTGCTGTAAATGATTTGCTACTGAAGAAAAGAAATCGACTGGATACCACTAAATGAGGAGACTTGAGATTGAAGCTGACTAAATTGGTGCCTAATATAAAATCTCTCTGCAGCAGGCATGCAGCACAAGGATCTCACTAACTTTAGTCTACTTATCTTGAGGTGAGCTCAAATTGTATTTTTAATTAAAATGATCAAAGTATTACAGAAAAAGCTTTCATTAAAATTATTTTATATTTATGCATTTCAGTTTTCTATTATAAGTTTTGAAACTTTATTTGCTGTTTTTTCATATCACTTCATATTATTATTTTTTTGTTTTTAACAATTTTTTAGTGATTTCTTCCTCAGTACTTCAACTGTAATTTTGTTCTTTTATTTTTCTCTTTCACGAATGCTATATTGCTTCCAAAGAACACGTGAATAGGAGTTCATTTTTTGAATAATAAGAATTATATGTCTAAGAATTATACGCATATATGTCATTATACGTAGAGGATAGAAGTTACATATAATTCTTTTTTGAATAATAAGAATTATATGTAACTCCTATCGTCCACGTGAATAAGAGTTCATTTTTTGAATAATAAGAATTATATGCCACAGAATTATACGTATATGTCATTATATGTGGAGGATAGGAGTTCATTTTTTGAATAATAAGAATTATATATCACAGGGGGGGGGGGGCATCACAATTTTCGAGATGCTTAGGTGGGGCATGGCCAAAAAAGTTGGGAACCACTGCATTATATCTTTCAGCACCCATTTTCTTTTAATTTGCTAAGCAGCAAAATGTGAATCCACTTCCTACACTTCATGGAGTTCTATGATTTCTTTCATGTGCCATTTTTCATTCAAGTGGTATTTAAAAAGTTACTGGATGTTGAATGTTTCTTCTCATAGGGATAACATGATGATGGTGGCGTATATAATAATTCTCATACGTTATATACATATCATATGTTGTATGTAATGTAGTGAGAAGAATTGGCAGGAAAACACGTAATACACAAAACATTAAAATAATTCTTGAAATCGTGATAACACACATAACTTACGTTGAAAAATTAAGAGCAGGACGTTTCGGTAGCGACTTCTACCTTCATCAGCCATGGAATGAGACACGTGGTAAAAGCGTCAGTTGTTGCCAGATTTCAAAATCGCTTTCCAAATAATAGGGATGTTAAAAGGTGCGTCAGTATTGCAGGTGTTTGGGGTAACGTAGATTTCAATGCATTCGCGGAATCTGAGGGCATGCCGATTGCCGAACGGGGCGATTCGCTTAACATTGTGCCAATCGGGAGCTGCGGATGTATCGCTGATGGTTAAAATTAAAAGGGAGGCAGAAGTGCTACCTTTCTTAACATCAGCGATATGCTCCATCAAACGCCGGTTTATGCTGCGGTAAGTACTACCAATATAGTGGGTAACACCTGTGGAAGTGTTGATAGGAATAAAGTAGACACCTTGTAGATCTAGGGGTTTATTGAGATCTCTGTCCTTAAGGATGAGTTTGAGAAGATGTGGATGTGGTTTGACTGCAATCCTGTAGCCAAAAGACTTGAAAATAGAGCAAACTTTATGAGTGAATGACAGGCTAAAGGGTAAAGTGCCAACAAACTGATGGGTGGTGGAAGGTTCAGGCAGTAAACTAAATCTATTCTGTGATTCAAAACTCTTGATTGGTCTATGTAATAAGAGGGGTGGAAAGCCATGCAATTTGCCAATGTTGATGATGTTTTGATATTCTAGTTGAAGAGCAGAATAGCAGTTGCAAATAAGGTTGGCCCGGTGAATGTATGACTTAAGAGCAGACAGTTTGTATTTTCCAAAAGTTTGAGAATGGTAAGGGATGATATTATGGGTGGCAGAAGGTTTCCTGTAAACAGAGAGGCCAAGTGAGAAGTCTGGGTTGATGTTGATGTTAACATCCAGAAAACTAATATTATTGTCGATCTGTTCTTGAGAGGAAAATTTTATATGCAGGAATTTTGAGGTTATGGAGGACATGAGTTCAAACAGAGAGTGTTTGTATGACTGTTTTGATTCACTGGAAAAGTATTCCTGTTTTGTATACAATGGCATCTATTACCAACAAAAACAAGGTGTACCTATGGGCTCCCCTCTGTCCCCCTTACTTGCTGAAATTTATTTGCAGAATATTGAAACATTAATTGTTGCCCCATCCCTCTTAAAACCTACCATTTGGTCAAGGTATGTGGATGACATCTTCATTATTTGGCCACACCAAAAACACTCTATGTTTGAACTCATGTCCTCCATAACCTCAAAATTCCTGCATATAAAATTTTCCTCTCAAGAACAAATCGACAATAATATTAGTTTTCTGGATGTCAACATTAACCCAGACTTTTCACTTGGCCTCTCTGTTTACAGGAAACCTTCTGCCACCCATAATATCATCCCTTACCATTCTCGCACTTTTGGAAAATACAAACTGTCTGCTCTTAAGTCATACATTCACCGGGCCAACCTTATTTGCAACAGCCATTCTATTCTACTCTTCAACTAGAATATCAGAACATCATCAACATTGGCAAATTACATGGCTTTCCACCCCTTTTATTACATAGACTAATAAAGAGTTTTGAATCACAGAATAGATCTAGTTTACTGCCTGAACCTTCCACCACCCATCAGTTTGTTGGCACTTTGCCCTTTAGCCTGTCCTTCACTCATAAAGTTTGCTCTATTTTCAAGTCTTTTGGCTACAGGATTGCAGTCAAACCACCTCCACATCTTCTCAAACTCATCCTTAAGGACAGAGATCTCAATAAACCCCTAGATCTACAAGGTGTCTACTTTATTCCTACCAACACTTCCACAGGCGTTACCCACTATATTGGTAGTACTTACCGCAGCATAAACCGGCGTTTGATGGAGCATATCGCTGATGTTAAGAAAGGTAGCCCTTCCAAATCCCTTTCAATTTTAACCATCAGCGAAACGTCCGCGACTCCAGATTGGCACAATGTTAAGCGAATTGCCCTGTTCAGCAATCAGCATGCCCTCAGATACCGCGAAAGCATTGTAATCTACCTTACCCCAAACACCTGCAATACTGACGCACCTTTTAACATCCCTATTATTTGGAAAGCGTTTTTGAAATCTGGCAACAACTGACGCTTTTACCACGTGTCTCATTCCATGGCTGATGAAGGCAGAAGTCGCTACCAAAACGTCCCGCTCGTAATTTTTCAACATAACTTACGCATGTGATCACGATTTCGAGAATTCTTTTAATGAATGTAATGTAATGTAACAATGCCATATGTGAACAAAGACAAACAAACCACATATTGTAATAATACCATATGTGGTATATGTTCTGTTACAGTGACTGTTCTAGACAAAAAAATTCTCCCCTGGCCTAGAACCGCCACTGGTTCTGTATATATCAGATCGGGGGCCCCAAAAAATATGACGGCCCAGGGCCCCCAAAATTTTGTGTTGACTGCACTGGCTGCTGAGGAAAAGTGCGAAGCCATATGGGAATCCCCGTGAAGGACGCATGAAAAAAGTCAGTCACCTAGGATTACGACATGACAGGCGCATTTACTCACAGCAGCCGCAGATCTGAGATGTATAAGAGGGTGATTTCTTCAAATGATTTGTTTTATTTTGAAGAAAACAATTAAATGTTGTAATTGCTTTTAGTGCTTCCTTTATAGTAAGCATGTCAACCTCATTCACTGTGTAAAAACCTTAATATACAAGCGAACGACATCCATTTGCAAAATGTCACAAAAATGTCCAAGTGGAGCACAGTATCGGAGGAAAAGAAAAGAAGGAGAACGCACAAAGAAACTTCCTAAGCCCAAGCAGTTCTTTTTACACTGAGCCTGTTAAGCTCAAGTGATGTTTCTCATGAAAAGAGTGATGATTTGTTTAGCTCATCAAATGTTCAAAGTTTAAAAGCTGACATTTGACAGAAACTGAGCACCAGAAACAAGTGAAAGTAAAACGGATGATTATGAAGTCTTATAATTATTAACCTTAACCATTTAAATATATTTTGCTGAATTCGTTCATTGCGATAAAATGTATATTCAAGTTCATGCATTGGTCCACGCACCGTGTTAATCCTGATTGGCTGATTAATAGCCTTACACAGTATTTCTGTTCGAAAATTATTCAAAAAGTTAAAACTACAGGGCTCTAGGTACCCCCTTACTTTTCAAACACTCTTCCTATCTATATTAAGATAATACAATGCAGTTTGTCACAAATATATATTTTTTCAAGTCGACCATGGTTTCACTGGGTATTGAATTAGCTTCATCAGGACGAATGGCGCGTAAATATTCAAATCGTATGTGATATCATAAACGGTGTTTACAGTCATGGGTTTTGGTTAGTTGCTTCCATGCACATGATAGAAATGGGGTGGATGCTATGTCATTAACAAGTTGCAAAGACTTCTGATACATATGGAAAGCTTCCAAAATATCAAGTTTGGAGGTTGAATCTGGCTTGTCAATTAGTTTTGCTTCTTCAAAGAGAAATTTATGGTCCTTTTTGTAACAGTGTTTAGCCATCAATGACTTCTTTAGGTCACAGTTCCGAATGTAGGTCTAGTGCTCCTTCAAACGAAAACGCAAGGTTCTACAGGTCTGTCCTATATACGAAACACCACATTCACATGGAATTTGATAAATTCCACACAAGTTTTTGTCTTCAACATAGTCCTTTGATCCTAAAAAGTTCAGTTTGTTTATCGGTTTAAAAATCACTTTAAAATTAAAGGTTTTGAAAAGGTTTGAAATTTTGAAGGAAATGTCACGGGAAAATGGAATAATGGCTAAATTTCTCTCGCAATGGGCGCATCACAGGAGTTAACGTGGAGACAGGCTTCGGTTTCCATTTTCTTTGTCACAAGACTGTAGTCTTTGAGATGAAGACCCTTCCTACATTCCTGACCACCTTCTCTTCTCTGAACCACACACACACACCGTAAAAAAAACACCCTCCCTCAATCATGTTACAAATCCTGGGAAAAATTTTGTGCTTAGGGGCGCTGAAGTAAATCTTGTGGGGGTGGGGGTGGCACATTGAGCTGGTTAAGCTACTGATTGAAAACTTGTGAAATCGTTCATGAAATCCACATACCTTTGAATTTCTCATTCAAATTTTGATGAATAAATCTTATTTTACTCAACATTAAGTCTGTTTAGTTTCATTTGCCTAGACTATTTAGTTACTTAGATATTTACATCTCAAATGATATAAAATTTTCTGAAACACCCTGTACATAGGTATGTGGCATTACTCTTGAAATGCTTTCATATACCACACAATCAATACATAAAATACTATTTACATTTAATTATTTTGAAATAATGCTTACATTGGAAATTTAAGGGTAAGGAAAGGTGAAATATTTAGAACTTTTTCAAAGGACCAAAAGTGATTGTTTTTTTTTAAACACATAATCATGAAAGTAAGTATTTGTGTTACATTTTACTTGGGGAAGGAATTTTCAACATAATATTGATGCTGTAGCTATGTTTTACATTTGTACTCGCCAGCAAACAAAGTATGCACAAAAATGTCCAACGTGAAATGAAAGAGAATAATGGGAAAACCTTTAATCTAAGGGCTGTGTACAACTGCATTCATTAGTGATCAAGGCAATTTAACTGGGCATGATCAGAAAACTAATTATAGAAGATGCAAAGTGATTAATTAGTTTGCTCAGTTATTACTAAGAAACAACTAGATTTAAGTTTCTGATATTAGAAATCAATCTGATTTTATTACAAATTTTTATATAAAGCATTCATTAGCAAATTTCAGTAAAGGTCAAAATAACAAAAAAAAAAAAAAAAAAAAAAAAAAAACCCTACAAAACAGCTACTTACTTTCACCAGTGGCTAAAAAGAATGTTACGAAAATCAACAAATGGTGCAAAAAACATTTCCCATAGCAGAAGGAAGGTATTAGAGGCAAAAAGATTTTCAAATCGAACAGTTAAAAGAAGAGATATACAAAGAAACATGATATAACTCTATGCCCTTTTAGCAGAATAATTTTGCATAGTGGAAAAGTTGAAAACAGGTGAAAAGCATTCTTCATAGCAAAAGCTTTGCTAAGGAAAAATAACTTTTCAAATACGTCTCCTGGAAGCACAGATAGTAAGAAAAACGTTTTGACCTTTACAACTCCTAGGGCGAAAGTTGTACATTGTTTGAAGATCTTCTTATTGTAGAAAAAATCTTATTCACTCTCCATCTTTATTATAGCGAATGATACACAATAATAATAAAAAAAAATTCTCGATAAGGTTTTTAGAGGCAGAGATAGGCTACAAATAGAAGTACACAAACACCACCTAGTGGCAGAACTGTGAACCACAAACCTCCTCAAATACAAACCTAAAGTGTTCTATAAGGTAAATGGTATCTGGTGTTAAAAGCATTTTTTAAATCTGATATTAAGAAGTACAGATATTCAGAAAAATAGATTAAACATTTGTGTCCCCTAGCGGCAAAATTGTGCATTATTTTGGGAAGAAAATACACATAAGGAGTTTTCATAGTTAGTAGTATTTGATCGAAAAAGAATATTTTTCAATCGGGTTTTTAGTCCTGCAGATATTGCTGTAAACGGAGACGTGAACTTATGCCCTCTAGTGGCCCACTTGTGTATTAAGAAACATTTAAATTATATGAGAAACATTTCGCACCGAAAATGTTCTTCAACAAAGAAAAAAAAATTCAAATCAGACTCCTAGAAACAGAGATAATGACAAAAATAAGATACACGTGTACGCCCACTGGTGGAAAAATTATGCACTATTTTAAGCAGGAGGTATTGTCAAAAAGTTTTCCGAGGTGAGCGGTATCGGCCCACAGAGAAATTTTTTCAATCGAGTTTCCAGCTCAGATTTTGTGGCAAATACACCAGAAGCAGAAATAAACACTTACACCCCCTGGTGGCCAAACCACTCTTTACCAAAAAAGAGAAAATATATGCAAAACATTTCTCCTTAAGAGCTGTATCCGACGCAGGAAGAATTTTTCAAATCGGACTTTTAGAAGCAGAGACATTGGGATTTACCTTTACGTCCCCTAGTGGAAAATTTATGCATTATTTGAAAATGGGACTGTAACTAAAATAGTCTTTGATATAAGTCTTATCAAAAGGAAAAAGAATTCTTCAATTGGATATTTAGAAGCAGATATATGAAAGAAAATGTATTTCAAATTCGATATGATCTCCATTTGCGCCTCTATAGCAGCGAAGTTGTGCATCGAAAAAAACAACAACGCATGGATCATCATTCTCACATTTTAAGCTTCCCAATACAAAAAGGATTTTACAAATTGAACTAATAATTGCAGAGATATGGTCTTCCCGGTCGGACAGACAAAGTGATAACATAAGCACAACGCAAAAGATGCTAATAATGCAGCTTCAGTCCTCCTAACAGACAAGAAAATCAACAGCCCCCACATTTTGCAGGGGGTGGGGAGGGAAATTTGTCAGTTATGTCAGTAAAAAAACCCTCAACTACAAAACATCATGCAGGGACAAAAAGGCAGAAATGGATAAAATTCCAGGACATGTAACAGAATTTTAGGACATTTCCAGGACAAAATGGAATTCCAGGACTTTTCCAGGATTTCCAAGACACGTACGAACGATGTAACTAACTCTTAAAAATTTACTAACAAAAAATTTCCGAATTCAATTAAAAACAACCTTTAAACCACTAAATCACCTTATTCATATAAAAACTTTAAGTTATTGGAAAACATACTTCTTTCACCTCAACACTAGCTTTCAAAATGCTCAAGCATAAAGTCAATTCATTTAATACTGAATGCATATTCGAATTACATTAATTACTTGCGGTCGTAGTGAGCGATGGGTTTGCCTCCTCGGGGCGCTCCATGGTAACAATGGCACACACAACAGCAACTAGGCCTCTGTGACATTGGCGAAAAGACCTCAACTCACTGGGTTTTGTTTCCAGAATCCTTAGGTTGAATGACCAACTGGAACCCTCAGCTGTGGGCTAATCCCCCACACTGATGTACTTACCTCATTAAAAAGACAAAAAGAAATATTAAGAATGACTCAAGTGTGGGATATGGTGGACCTACCACACTTGAGAAGGACGGTCCACCACGGAATCGATCTGGACTTTCTAAACGGAGTATGAGAAAGAGATCTCGGCTGAGTGAATGTAAAACTGGTGTATGGAATACTAGAGGTATAAATGGCAAGATGAGTGAGGTGATTGAGGAGATGAATAAGTATAGACTGGATGTGCTGTGTGTAAGTGAAACCAAAAAGAAAGAAATTGGGGTAGAAGAAGTGAATGGCACAGTGAGTGTGTGGTCTGGAGTATTGGATAATATGAGAAGACAGGTTGGTGTAGGTGTGATTTTAAGTGAAAAGATGAAGAACAACTTGATTCATTATAGTTGCATAAGTGAGAGAATTCTCTGGATTCGTTTGAAAGTGAAACTTCAGAGAATTGTAATTGTTGTAGTGTATGCTCCTTGTGATGCGGAACCTTCTGATAAGAAAGAAGATTTCTGGAATGAGCTAAAAGCTGTTTTGAGCCAGTTTGGTGCTAAAGAAAAAGTTATAATAGCAGGGGATTTCAATGCTAGAGTAGGTGTGCAGAATGCAATTTCTAACAATGTTCTAGGTAAGTTTAATGATCCTTGTGTGAATGATAATGGTGAAAGATTAATTGAACTCTGCATTGAGAATGGTTTGTGTGTATATAATACATTTTTCAACCACAAGTATATACACACATATACTTGGGAAAATTGTACTCTTGGTCAAAAGAGTGCGATAGATTTTGTTGTTTACGATCAGCGTTTGAAACACTTAGTTGTTGACACCCGTGTGATGAGAGGTGCAGATGTTGGTTTTGATCATTACTTGGTAGTGTCATGAGTGAAACTAATAATGTTGGTTGGAGGAAAAGGAATAAGAAGAGACCCAGGATAGAAAGAATAAAGGTTGATAGGCTCCTTGAAGATCATCAGCGGTACTCTGACTTACTCAGAGAACGACTGAAGGATCTGAAATCTTGTGAGAGGGATGTAGAAAAGAAGTGGGAATGTTTTAAGAACTGTGTTGTCACTGCTGCTAAAGAGGTCTGTGGCATCACAATAGAGGGTAACAATAGAGGTGATGCTTGGTGGAATAGTGAGATTGATGAGGCAGTAAAGAGAAAGAAGGAAGCCTATTTGGGGATGTTGCAAGGTAGAGTCTCTGTGGATGAATATCGCTGTAAGAAGCGTGAAGCTGCTAAGCTGGTTCGCCACAATAAGGCAAAAGATAGGAAGGAGAAAGTGGAAAGGCATGAACTGGCTTTTTGGAAAGATAGAAAGTCCTTCTGGAAGTACATGAGACTCAGGAAAAATAGGGGAAACAAAGTTGTAAGTTGTGTGAAGAATGAGATTGGGGAAATGATATGGGAGCCCAATGAGTAAAGTGAAAGATGGGGTGAATACTTCTGTGAGTTATTAGATCAGGAGAGCAAAAATGATTCTGAGACAGATGCAGATGATGTCACAATGAGGGATGAAAGCACAGGAGGGATCTCAAGAGAAGAAGTGTGTAAAGCTCTAAAATCTCTTCAGAATGGTAAGGCTCCAGGAGTTGATGGCATAACTGCAGAGATGTTGAAGTATGGTGGTGACTCTATAATTGACTGGTTAACTGAAACTTGCCAGTTGTGCTGGGAGTTAGGAATGGTCCCTCGGGATTGGAA
Source organism: Macrothele yani (assembly GCA_039090855.1). Lineage (NCBI taxonomy): Eukaryota > Metazoa > Arthropoda > Arachnida > Araneae > Macrothelidae > Macrothele > Macrothele yani. The sequence continues at coordinate 1,021,355 of CM076997.1, forward strand.
GGATGCTATTATTGTTCCTTTGTATAAGGAAAAAAGGTGATCAGACTGACTGCAAGAACTATCGTGATATTAGCCTAATGAGTGTGCCAGGGAAAGTGTTTGGTAAGGTTGTTATTGAAAAAGTACGGGCTCTTACATCATTGAAAGTGTGGGATGTTCAGAGTGGTTTTATGCCTGGTAAAGGCTGCACTAACCAGATTTTTGCATTACGCACGATGATTGAAAAGTATCTGACTGTTGGGAAGAAAGTTTTTACTGCCTTCAAAGATTTAGAGAAAGCTTATGACCGAGTGAATAGGACACTTTTGTGGAAGGTATTGAATGAGTATGGTGTTACTGGGAATCTACTTAATAGTGTAAAAGCCATGTATGCTGGTAGTACAGCTTGTGTACGAGTGAATGGTGTTTTATCAAAATGGTTTTCCATTGGTGCAGGAGTTAGACAAGGTTGTGTAATGTCACCATGGCTGTTTAATATATTTATGGACGCATGCATGCATGAAAATATTTTCTTAGTAAGCATTTCATCACTCATTCTTTCAACATGGCCAAACCACTGAAGCATATTGGTCTCCACCTTGCTAACAACATTTTGCTTTACACCACACAACTGCAATACATCTTCATTCCTCACACAATCAGATCATGTCTTGCCACAAACCCCACGTAAATATGACAACAATAAGTAAAAATATCTGGAAGTTTGTATTTCTTTTTGGAGCTAACCTCTGAACCTCAGAGAACAGCTTAGTGATATATATATATGTATGTATGTATGTATGTATGTGTGTGTGTGTGTGTGTGTGTGTGTGTGTGTGTGTGTGTGTGTGTGTGTGTGTGTGTATGTATGTACTTAAATGCATATCAAAGTGCACAGATAGATGGCAAACTGTGTCCTTAAACAATTTTGCCTAACAGCATAGGCATCCTCAGGAAGTCCGATCCTACAAATGTCTCAGCTGCACACAGCCAAGTATCTATGCAGGGATAGCGCCATCTGGTGGATTAAAAGACAGGATGCTCTACTTTTGCCCTGTGCTCATCTTTTTCTCAAGTCTTATTAATTCTTTTCAATGGGCTGAGGGTGGTTTGGATAGTTAAAATTACAGATTTTCAAAGAACATTCGAGATTATCGAACTATATTAATTGAAAAAAATAGAGACAAAATCTGTAATTTTAATGATCCAAACCTACTCTCAATACACTGAGAGAATTAATAAGACTTAAGAAAAAGATGAGTACAGAGCAAAAGTAGAGAGGCCTGTCTTTTAATCCACCACATGGTACCATGCCTGCAAAGATGCTAGGCTCTGAATAATTATTATTGTCTATAATTATATTTTACCCTACGAATGCAAGACAAATATAATTATTGAGCAAAAATACCTCGAAGTTGGACATGCACAGATGGAAGTGGATTCAGTTCACAGCACCACTGAATGGAAAGTAGGCTGGAGGGCAAGAAATATACACCCCAGCTGACTACCTGCAAATCATAAAGTCAGTAAGGGAACCACATCGCCTTAGAACGCTGTATCACTATCATTCACAGATTTCCAATGGTATGAACCAATTTTTTCCCCCAAGAATCAGACCAGGAAAGAAGAAAGGAGACTCCTGTGGCATTGACATTTCTGCTCTGCAGTGCACACCTGAAGGAGTGAGTGAACAACTACAAAGTAAAATGTTCTGATGCATGGACTGAGCAGCCAACTTACCATAAATGAGTAACAGGCCTTGATCAACCCCTGCTGTACACAGCACAATGTGCAATCAAGGCAACAAACTTCACTCATTTATAGGAGCTTAAGGAATTGATTCCTTTAGATTACTACTCTTTCTATGACAACCTTGTGCACAGTTGATTTTGATTAAATTTGTAAATTAAATTTTTATATGTTAAGTCTTTGATTATCCAATACATTGCAGACAAAAGTTTCCACATTTCTAAGTTTTTCCCATTCCACAAAAGGTCTTCCATAGCTGCAATGAGTCGTATGTCGTGAGTATGTAACCACTTATCAGCAGCAATATGTCTTACATCAAGGTAATCTGATAAATGTACACCATGTCACAAACATTGTTCCACCATTAAAAACTAATGTCAATTTGATGGTTTGTATCGAAACGATCAAACATATGGAATTTAAGGCAATCAAGCAAAACTGTTTTATTGATCTGAAAACTAACAACTTTTGACGTGCGGCATATTGCAGTATCAACGATGATATATTCTTTGAATAGAACGTGGAAGTTTACAGGTTTTCAACATCCTTTCTAAGGAATAACAGGCAAAATCAGACATGGACAGTAGGATAAGTAAATCAGCAACATTCAAAGGTACTGGAACAAAGGCACAACTAGATATGTACAGTAGGACCAGCAAATCAGCAACATTCTAAGGTACTGGAACAATAGGAGAAACTAAACATGTACAGCATGAGCAGTAAATCAGCAAGATGAAATGTGAATGCATCCGGTACTACACTGATGAAAATGCTGAATGTTTCTAACAGCCATCATCACAGACAATACATACAGGGGTATGTGTACTGGAGAGATGTGTTATTTACAAGGGGTTTGCGGCAAGACACATTCTGATCATGTGAGGAACAAAGGTGTGTTGGACATGTGTAATGTGAAGCAAAATGTTATTAGTAAGGGGAGACAAACATTCTGCAGTGGTTTGGCTATATTAAAAGACTGAGTGGTAAGATGCTTACTAAAAGAATTTATTCATCCCAAGTGGCAGGCAAGAAAGCTAGCAAAAATCATGAAAGGACCAGATTCAGGAATGTCTGAATGAGAAGATAATGAGTATGAAATACAAAAGATCTTGTGTGAGATATGTAATAGATGTCAGTAAAGCTCCAGTTGTGTGCCAAGATTGTAAGCTCCAGTTGCGTGGCATATTACAAGATTGTAAGCTCCAGTTGCGTGAAAAGTCTACTGTAAATGTGTGGTGATGTCTGATACATCAATAGTCATGCACTATCAATTTCAAACTTTAATCTGGAAGATGAGCTTTCTTTGAGGAGCTAACCTATGAATTTAAGAGAACAGCTTAGTGATATGCATAAACAATATTCCACAACAATGTATTTCTTACATTACATATAGACTTTTCATGCAGCAGTGATATGTACATTTTAATATGAGAAATGCTGACCCTGATGATTGCTTGATATGAAACAAATCAAATGAACAAACTTAATGAAAGATTCACCTTTTAGCAAAAAACAAAATCTTTTACTTATAAAATTTAATAAAGCATGTAGATGTCTAATAAATAACTATGACAACACATAAATTCCAGTATTTCTGAGATTTTCAACAACCCAACTCATTGAAGTTCAATGTACTGTATTCTTTTGATACACCATGAAATCAAACATGCAGTTTCATATTTTTTTATCTTTAAACAAATTCCTTCTACTTCCTGAACTGGAAATTATCAGACAGCCATTCCTAAATAATGTTGTGCTTATGATTAAACATCTCTTTCCTACTCTGCCACTTCATTACTGGAATGAAGTGATGATTCATTATAATCTGCTTCAAGAACTTCCAGCCAATAATATTTTTTTAATACTATGTTGCTCCTAATATCCTGGAAAAATTGATCCTGTTCATTAAAGCACATTACATACTTTCATGCACAACATCTTCAGTTACTAGAAAGTTTTGATATTATTTATGGAGTAAAAATGAACTGTTACAGTAGGAGACATGAAAATAATAAGTGTTAAGAATTTTTTTGCATGTCAGAATTAAAAAGTACAGAGAACACTTCCTCACATTTTTCAGTCACTGTGTGAAGTTAACTGTCAAGAAATTTCATTTGGCTAGTTTTTGTTTATCGACTGATGCATAACCTACATAAACACAATATCACTTATCAATTCTGATGAAATTCAGCATGAAGTATGGAATAGTATTTTCTGAAACACTGAACTGCATAGTACAAGTATTATGCTAAAATCATTAATGCTATGTGGAGGGTTCCTTGTTGTTCATGATTCACAATCAAAAGTTCAATGAAATGCTGTACATTGCAGCTAATGAGACACTGAGAAAGTCATTCAGTTTCACAAATGAACAAATTCTCAGCATGAAAATAAACAAAGAAAAATGTTTCTACCCATTTCAGAGGCCTTCCAAGTGTGCAGAATTTCTTATACATCTACACATTCAACTGCTGTGGAATGCGTTTATTACATACATAAGAGCACAAGATGAAACAATCATTGAGTAACTGTATGCACTTTACATGGCAGAAAGCTAGGCATTCATAGCACAACTGTAATATCACCTTTTAAAACTGTGATAATATAATTGCTTCATGAAGTTTTCACACAACATACCAAAGCCAAATCCTGGAACACTGCACACCACATGATCATTAAATCACATTGCATGGGAAGTGAAAAAGAGGATACTCAAATTACCAACATATCTAAGAAATTACTTGGTAAGTCTGAGGTGGTGAAGTCTGGATGCATTATTAATATGTGGGGTATTATTAATTGGAGAAAGAGGTAGAATTAACTAAAGAATTACAGAAATTCAATTTATAAGGGGAGAGGAGAGGAAACACAGGGGTCAGGAGAAAGTGACCCTGGTAAGAAACTGGAATGGTTCCTAACTGGCAAAAGTCAATCACAGTGTGAGTTTAAAAGAAACAAAAGCCACAAAAACAACCACCAAATTTCTTTAAGCATGCACAGAACAGTAATGCGGGAGCAACAGCAGAAACTTTTGAAGATGACAGATGATCAATGCAGTGAAAGACAATGTTAGGAAAATAATAAGACTACACCCAGAAAGCTTTCTGAAAAAGTTTCATGTGGTGATTCAAGATTTACCCATTGTGTTTGTTGGCATGAATTGACTTATTAAAAAGATAAAAAAACATTCTGAAAGTATGTAAAACATAGGAAAAGGAGGGGAAATGAAATTCTAAATTGTATGCAGAACAGGGGCAGAGAAATTAAATGGGAGCCCAATGAGCTAAATGAAAGATGGGGTGAATACTTCTGTGATTTATAAGATAATGAAAGCAAAGAAGATTCTGAGGCAGAAGCAGATAATGTCACAGTAAGAAATGGAAGCACAGGTGAGATCTCAAGAGAAGAGGTGAGTAAAGTTCTAAAGTCTCTTCAGAATGGTAGGGCTTCAGGAGTAGATGGCGTAACTGCTGAAATGTTAAAATATGGTGGTGACCCTGAGATTGACCTGGTCCTCCTATGTTGAAAGAATGAGTGATGAGATGCTTACTAAGAGAATTTATTCAGCCCAAGTGGCAGGAAAGAAAGACAGAAGGCCAAGGAAATCATGAGAGGACCAGATTCAGAAATGTCTGAATAAGAAAAGGATTATGAGTATGAAGTGCAAAAAGTCTTGTGTGTGACATGTGATGAATGTCAGTGAAGCTAGAGTTGTGCTGAGATCGTTGTACATGGAGATGTTTGATACACCAACAGTAAATAAAATCTAGTTCCATCAGTTAAATGTTTACTTGGCAGATGGTCTTTGTTTGAGAAGCTAATCCCTGAATCTCAGAAAATAGCTTAATATTAAAGGAAATCATGTTTGTTGACTATGAGAAACTTCTGCCAGTGTTTTTAAGAACAAGTAGTTCACTGAATTAAAATGTTATGGTGTGAAAGCCATGTTTCTGGATTTGTTCAAAAAACTTTAACATAAAAAGTTATTGTGGAATAACTTTTTTACGGGTCTTATAGAGGTTATTTTTAATGAAAGTTGGTTGTCAAATTTTCGAACTAAAGCCTAGTTCGTCATCAGGACTATGTCACTGGAGTAGTTGCTGCCACTCAATTGGAAGAGTCCATCTGCAATTATCGTTAATTGTGGTACTTCTTCTTCTTGCTATTTCAATCCCTTCTTCTAGTTTCCTCTTTACTAAGTTTGACTGGTGGGCGATTATTTTCACTGAGTCCCAATTTATGGAGTGTCCACTTGCTTGTACATGTCTGTCTAGCCCTGTTTTGTTCCCAATGTTCCTAATAGCTGCTTGGTGTTCTTTCATTCGGACCTTAATACTTCTCCCTGTTTCTCCTATATAGCTGAGTCCGCAGTTACAGTTGATGCAGTAAATTACTCCTTCCTGCAATTGGATGTCCAATTCTTTCTGCTTTAAAGCTGGCAGGAATTTCTTTATTTTGTTATTAAGATCTGGAGCTAGCCTGATATTATATTTTGCTCCGATCCTTTTCAGTTTCTCGAAAAGTCCCTTGTGGTACGTAATTTTGCTGGTGAATTTGAAGTTGGTTTTTTCCTGCTTCTTTTTTGGCACTTGTTTAAATATTTTCTCAACATATGGGGAGGGGTAATTGTTTTCTGCCAACAGTTCCTTTAATTCTTCTTTGTGAAGATCTTTTTGAGAAGCTGAAGAGACCAGGATTTCAATTTTTCCAAAAATTGTCTCGCTGTATTCGATTTAATATAATCAGGGTGGAATGAGCAGAAGTCTAACATCTTCCCTGTGTTGGTGGGTTTTCTAAAAAGCTGAGTGAATATTTTCCCTTCTCTTGAGGTCAAGGTTAAATCTAGGTAATTGATGCTATGTTCTTTTTCCTGTTCCAGGGTGTACTTCAAGGTATTCTCTAGTAAGTTAAATTCTTCCAGAATCTGAGAGGGTAGAGATTGGTCCACAGTATCTACTATAATTAGGACATCATCCATGTACCTTACATAGAGAGCAAACAAGGAGGGTTGTATAAGGATTTTTGCCTCTAGTTTACTTATATAATAATTTGCTAGCAGAGGTGCTAGTGGAGAACCCATTGCAAGTCCTGAAGTTTGCCTGTAATATTTCTTTCCAAACTGGAAGAAATTATTCTTGAAGGAAAATAGGAGCAGTTCATATATGCCAAGTAGTATTTCTCTATTGTGATTATGGAATACTATTTTTTCCGCAAGGTCATCTGCCATGAATTCCAGTAGGAGGTCCAGGTTAATGTTGGTATACATAGAGATTATATCCAGGCTTGCCATTACTGGATGAATTAATTCTGGCAAGTTGTCCAGTTTTCTTTTTAGCTGCATGGAATTTTTTAGTAGGTAGGGAGGAGAAGGGAAAATATCTCTGAGGTGACCAAGCAAATAATAATTAATGTTGGAGAGTGGCGAATTTCTAGTGTCTAAGAAGAATTAAAGGAAATGTTGGCAGAAAACAATTACCCCTCCCCATATGTTGAGAAAATATTTAAACAAATGCCAAAAAAGAAGCAGGAAAAAACCAACTTCAAATTCACCAGCAAAATTACGTACCACAAGGGACTTTTCGAGAAACTGAAAAGGATCGGTGCAAAATATAATATCAGGCTAGCTCCAGATCTTAATAACAAAATAAAGAAATTCCTGCCAGCTTTAAAAGCAGAAAGAATTGGACATCCAATTGCAGGAAGGAGTAATTTACTGCATCGACTGTAACTGCGGACTCAGCTATATAGGAGAAACAGGGAGAAGTATTAAGGTCCGAATGAAAGAACACCAAGCAGCTATTAGGAACATTGGGAACAAAACAGGGCTAGACAGACATGTACAAGCAAGTGGACACTCCATAAATTGGGACTCAGTGAAAATAATCGCCCACCAGTCAAACTTAGTAAAAGAGGAAACTAGAAGAAGGGATTGAAATAGCAAGAAGAAGAAGTACCACAATTAACGATAATTGCAGATGGACTCTTCCAATTGAGTGGCAGCAACTTCTCCAGTGACATAGTCCTGATGACGAACTAGGCTTTAGTTCGAAAATTTGACAACCAACTTTCATTAAAAATAACCTCTATAAGACCCGTAAAAAAGTTATTCCACAATCACTATGAATAGAGGTGCCATAAATGCATTTACAACTAGGATAAAAAGTTATACAAAGATCAAACTCCTAAGGAAATGCAGAGAAGTGACTTAGAATCAATACCAAGGTGTTGCTGGATGCATGACTCTTGTTTTTAATTTATATGGATTCATTCGTTAAAGGAAGTCACTTTATGATAGTGTTGATGTCTAACAATGTTAGTAGCATGTAGTATATATAATCTTAATAGGCTGAGTAGAACATGTGAAAACTTTCAAATGAGGTTAAATGTTGAGAAACCTAAACCTATGGTTTTAAGTTAAACAGTAAAAAGATATTAATTGTGTGGCTCAGAGCAATGAGTTTGAATAGGTAACACATTTTCTTTATTTGAGGGCAGTAACAGATGTGGCTGGAAAGCTTTTGTAGGGAATTACAACAACAGAATTAACAAAGCACAGAATGTTTTATGTCGGTTGTATATAACCGTTTTAAAAAGGTCAAAACTCACTGTATACAAATGCAGTGTTCAGACCTATTTTTGTTCAAGGCAGTACAAACTGGGTGAAAAGTAAGGATCTCATTAAGTGGCTAGATGTGACCGATATCAGAGTGGTTGAAAAAATATCAGGGATGTATACATGGATTCATTGGCATGAAACAATAAATAATGCAGATATTTGATGTGAGCTGGGAACTTTTGTATAATGCAAAATTTAACAAAAACTTGTTTAAGTGGTTTAAGCATGTGTAGTTTGAGAGACTAAAGATAATGTGACAAGTGCCACAACATGTGGTTGCAGGGTGAGGCTGATGCCTAAAGCAAAATGGATTGATAACATTAATTGGGTGTTCACTGATAAAGGTAGTAATTTTTCAGAGGCAGAAAATCATATAATGGATACAGAGAGATGCATAAAATTTATGAGCAAACAGCAATAATATTTATTTTGTTTTTAATTGTTTTCTGTTCCCCTAGTGTGTGTTTGTTTTTTGTGATTCACCAAATAGAACACCTTTGGATATGCAGAAATAAAAAAAAGGTGGGTAACATTTTCTGGAAGAAAAAAAAAAAGCTATTAAGGTAAGAAATTTGGAATGGTTATAGCAAAAATGCAAAAATGTGCAGCTGGAGCAAATATGCTTTACTTTTGTGTACACTATAATGAATAATGACTTTAAGAAACAATCAGTGTCATAGAATATGAAACTTGTGAACCCTTGAGAAGCCACTGTTTCAATATCATAAAGAATTATATGGCAGATAAATCACTGGTGTGGTCAACGACTGTCATCCACTACATCAAACTGTTCAATGACTTGTGTGAGTAATTGCAGCTTATAGAAAATTTTGCGAGTAAAATTTGTACGGTACATAAAATCTTTTCTAGTAATATACACAAATATGGATCATTTTTGTTGTAGATGCTTATATCATTTGGCAGACACACACACACCAAGTGAAATCGGCCCAACACACACACCAAGTGAAATCGGCCCAACACACACACCAAGTGAAATCGGCCCAACACACACACATACCAATATTATTAGCACTTATTTATATTCAAGTTTAACAACAATTGTGAGGTTAGCTCAGGCAGTTGTGATGCCACTTCCCAAACAACTGGCATGCCAGCTGATCCCATGCATTGGAATTAGTGACCTTGTGACATGTTTCTTGTGTATGTTCGTAGTATGCAACGATCATATACAACAACTCATAAAATGGCTGTTGTATATCCTTCATAAACAAATGTGTACACAAACATACAAAAGAGTGGCATACTTTTCATTGGGAAACTTTCAAAGTATCTCAAACAGTAAGTACAACATACCAGTTCCTCTGATCCCAAGCCAGGCCTTTCTCTGAAGCCCAGTCCTTGCCCACCACGATTCAATTTTTTTCCTTTACCTTGTTTAAATCGAGATTTACGGAACCAAGCACTCTGGAAGAAGTGAAGAATGTTAAAGACAAATACAGAATGCATTATAAACACTGCTACATTGTCTAAATTTGTGTTCTGATGACTACCACTTTAATCATAATAATCTTAAGAATTTTAACACAGGACAGAGAAATACTGACACACAAAATAATGATCAACATTTGTAAGATATTTCATACAAAGCAATAACCATAAAAATAAACACAGATGTGCCAACCTTCAAAATCTAGAAATCAGGAGATTTTTACAGCTCATAAAATCACACAAGTGCTAGCTATTTTTTTATCAACATTTTCCAGAAGTAGTATTATTGGTACATAGCACTTTTAATGTTTAAAAAGTTATTCTAAATTCAGATTGTATGTTTATATGCAAAATAAAAAGCATAGTGAAAACAGTTGTCAACCAGATACAATTAATAACACATTAATAATATAATTAATACCAGATATGTACTTACTTTCTGATACATTATTTAATCAAAACTAATCTTATTTAGTGAATGTACCTTAGCCAATTTTGCTCTCTTTAACAAAGATCTACAAAAGTCTTGTTAGCATTTTTCTTTCAGTCTGGACTTAACTGTAAGCAGTTTTTCCAGTGTTGGAGGAATAGAGAGTGTTGATATAAAGAAAGAAAGAAAAAAAAAGAAAAGAGAGAGAGAGAGAGAGAGAGAGAGAGAGAGAGAGAGAGAGAGAGTGTGTGTGTGTGTGTGTGTGTCCGTCTTTGTAACTAAGCTATACATTCTCTCGCATTCAGCATTGCTATGGGGCAACGTTAATATAGCAAGCATGACTTTTGATAACAAATCATACTTGCTACTGCCAACTGAATTTTTCAACCTGCCAATCAGATCTACTGAATATCAATTGAATTGATATTCAGTGTCAGGGAACATTTTCGAAAATAAATGAGCACGAAATTCAATCTTTTTATTCTATTCAATCACCTGGGCGAAATCCTTGTGTTTTTTGTCCCTTCAAGTGTTTCACAATGTCACTCTTTCCACCATGAAGAATAGAAATGTCAGAGTGGCAATCTGTACAAAATGCATATGCACTTCCCTTTCTAGAAGCAATAATAGACGAATAATATTGAGTGTAGCACTTGTTAAAACTAGTCGCATATTTTCTTTTCGACATTGCAATCTATTGACAGAGTAGGTCAGTAGAGAAATCATGAAACAAAAACAAACCAGCCAGAGAGTTATTTTTGCCAACCATTAAACGCTTTGGAGTAAAAAAAAAAAAAAAAAAACGGCAAAAATCAACCCCCCTCCCCTACTGAAATTCGTTTTCAGGTACGTCAATTTCGCAAGATAACGAAAACGTAAAATGGTTGGCATGTTGTTATTTTTATGAATAAAATAGCAGCCAACTGTTGTTCTTTTCTTCTTTAGGTTGTACGCGAAGGTGACAAGAAGCACAGTACTAGCATCGCCTTTTGTTACAAGGCGAGGCCAACTGTAACTATTCCCTTTTGTCGTTAAGTGAATTCACAACTCAACTCAACTGTTTATCATCCCCTAGAATGCACTTTGTTGAGGTGAGGGGCTGAAAGAAAGAACTGCAAGGAGAAGGCAGGGCAGTTCCCATCTGTCAATCAATTACTGACGTTCCCCAGCATTCTAGTGCCAGAGTGGGTGAGCTCTTTGCTGAACGCGTCCTAAGACAATCAGACTAGGAGAAACTTTTTAAAGCAATCTTTTTTCCGATTTTTAATATAAGTCAGTGAAATTTTTGCAGTGAATGAGATGTTATAACAAAAAGTTTAGTCTTAATTTTCACCAAATTCCATTGAAAACTTTAGAAGTTATGCATAATTTTTTTTTCAATTTTTATTGCTACACATCTATTAACTACTTTTTTTTTTTAAATATAATCCTGCAATTTTTTCCTTTAAAGCTTTTCTTTCTTTCCAAACCACAGTTTGAAAAAGCATTTATTAAGATAATTTACTATTTTGGAGAAACATGAAGTTTATTATTTTTTATTTCAGAAAAAGATTTATTTATATATACATATATATATATATGGGGATGTAAGGTCAGGTGATGCGTAACATCACAGCCTCTCCTTGACAAATGTCAACCCCGCCTTCTCGTGGTGCATCCTGTTCCCACTAAAGGGGCTCTGACGACCGCCAATAGCGGTATAACTATACCATCGGGATTAGAGGAAATTCTATCCCACACTCACCAACCCGCTTGGCCAGCGTGGTGAGTTATGGCCAAACCCCTCCAAAATGACTCCACAACTTAAATCTTGGCCCTCAGTCTCCGGCAGCTGGAATGTACCTGGCCAAGGCAGCGGCCAGTGCGACATGAAGGCAGAGGGTGCTAAGAATCCCCGGAGGGCCGGACTAGGCTGCCATCTGATGCTGACCTTGGCAATGTACAATGGACGCTCCCTATCTTCTGATTCAAGGCTTCTTGAATTGGAAGAGGAACTACAAAGGATCAAGTGGGACATTGTGGGGCTAAGTGAGGTAAGGAGAAAAGGAGAAGATCTCATCGAACTGAAAAGTGGACATCTCTTCTACTATCGTGGGACAGATACTGGCAGAACTAGTGGTGTTGGATTTATAATAAACAAGAAACTGAAGGATAAAGTTGTAGAAGTTGAAAGTTCCTCTGACAGAGCTGCACGACTCGTTATCCAACTATCGAGAAGATACCAGGCTCAGATTATTCAAACTTATGCACCCACCACAAGTCATCCTGAAGAAGAAATTGAAGAATTTTATGAGGAAATTTATCATCTAAATAATAAAGGTAAGCAGCACTTGAAAATAATTATGGGAGATTTCAATGCAAAAATAGGGCAACGGCAACAGAATGAAACTTCAGTAGGTAAATTCGGTCACGGCAACAGAAACCAGCGTGGAAATACTCTCGTTGAGTTTGCAGAGGCAGAAGGGTTTTTCATCTTGAACTCCTTCTTCAAGAAAAAGCCACAGAGGAAATGGACATGGAGACATCCAAATGGGACGACAAGTGAAATTGATTTTATTATGTGTAACAAAAAATTCGTCATAGAAGACTGCAGTGTGCTAAACAAGTTCAACACAGGTAGTGACCATAGATTGGTGAGATGTAAGATGCACCTCAACACTAAACTTGAACGTGGCAAGCTCATAAGACAAACAAAATCTATTGACATAACCAACCTTAAAAAACACCATAATACCTTCAAGTTGGAACCGAAGAACAGGTTCTCTGCTTTAGAAGGCCTAACATCAGAAGAAGTGGACATCTCTGAAGTTAACAGAAAAGTAACCAAAGCTCTTATGGAAACAGCAACAAAATTAGCTGGGTCTAAGAACAAGTTGCATGTAAATAAATTATCAGGAAAAACGAAAATGTTGATGCAAAAAAGAAGAAAGATGAGGACAACTAAAGAAGATGTGACTTCCAAAGTGGAATATATAGAGCTATGCAAGACAGTACGAAAAAGCATCACTGAAGACGTAAGAAAATTCAACTGTGAACTAGTGAGGAAAGCAATTGAAAACAACCAAAGCCTAAAGATAGCAAAGGGACATCTCAGTAAGGGAAGAAAACAGATTATGGCACTGAGAAAAGAAGATGGTTCTGTAACAAGAAATAGAGGCGAAATTTTGACAAGAGTGAAAGATTTCTACTCCAAATTATATGAAAGGGATGATACATGCACTCCAGACATCATGAAAGATACCAGTACCAGAGTTCCTCCAGTCCTTCCAGCAGAAGTTGCACATGCAATCAAGAACATGAAGCGGGGAAAAGCTCCAGGAGAAGATGGAATTACTGTAGACATCATACAAGAAGCAAGTGGAGAAATCGAAACAGTACTCGCCCAAATTTTCACTCGATGCCTTAATGAAGGAAAGATTCCTGAGGATTGGAACACCGCTACAATGATCCTGCTACATAAGAAAGGTGACATTGAGGATCTCGGAAACTACAGACCTATCAGCCTCCTATCAGTAGTTTATAAAATCTTCACTAAAGTTCTTTCACACCGCTTGAAGGTAACACTGGACATGGCTCAACCGAGAGAACAAGCTGGATTCAGGAGTGGCTACAGCAAAGAGCGAGGAATATGAACTTCCATTGTGCATGGCTTTTATCGATTATGAAAAAGCCTTTGATTCGATCAGAAACCATCAGCAGTTACAATGGCTCTGAAAACCTGCGGTATTGAAGATGCATACATTAATATTATTAATAACATCTATGAAAATGCAAGTGCAAAGATTAGGCTGTTTGAAAATACAACACACATAAAAATCGGAAAGGGAGTGAGACAAGGTGACACCATATCTCCGAAGCTCTTTAATGCCACATTGGAGGGTGTTTTTCAGTCACTGAGCTGGGAAAACAAGGGGATAAAGATTAATGGAGATTATCTAACCCACCTTCGTTTTGCTGATGACGTAGTCATTTTTGCAACTAGCCCATCAGAGCTGCAGAGTATGATCCAGGAACTTGCTGACAAGAGTAAAGAAGTGGGATTAAAAATTAACTTTCAGAAGACAAAAGTGATGTTCAATGCTTTTGCAAGAAATGAAGATTTATCGATTGATGGAGAAAAGCTGGAGATAACAGACACGTACGTTTATCTTGGACAGCAGATATCAAGTGAGGGTCACATTGATGAAGAAATTAATCGGCGTACAAAACTTGCCTGGAGAGCTTTTGGAAGAAACAGCATAATTTTCAAGAGCAATATGCCATTATGTCTTAAAAGAAAAGTGTTTGATCAATGCATCCTTCCAGTGCTTACGTATGGTACAGAGACGTGGACCTTAACTAAAAGAGACATACAAAGGCTGCAGACAACTCAAAGCAGCATGGAGAGGTGCATACTTGGTGTAACCAGGAGAGATAAGAAGAGGAACTGTGGATCCAAAAAATGACAAGAGTGGAAGACATCATGATCAGAGTTAAATCCCTGAAATGGCAATGGGCTGGACATACTGCCAGAAGGACAGATCATCGATGGACAGCCGAAATTTTAGATTGGATTCAAGGGACAGGAAAAGACCCCGAAGAAGACCACATGGGAGATGGGTGGATGAAATTCGAAAGTATGCAGGGGTGACATGGAGGAGACTGGCACAAGACAGACCGTTGTGGAGGAAACTTGGGGAGACCTTCGTCCAGCAGTGGATTGATAATGGTTGACAATGGTGATGATGATGATGATGATATATATATATATATATATATATATATATATATATATATATATATATAGCATTTGTCATCGACACATTTTTTACCTCATTCATACATCATTACTGTGAAATGGAATCATAGGGCCACTGGTTCCAGGGAAGGGAGAGAGCCAGAGCCATAAGACAAATACAACATCCATGCCTCAGTGGGATTCCAACCCAGACCCATTAGGGACAAAATTGGTTGGAAGCTAGCTAGCGCTTAGGCCACTGGGCCACTGGTGGGGGTGGGGGTTTCTTTTTGCAGATATGTGGAGAAGAAAAGTACAAAATTGATAACTGTAAGGCCATCTTACAACAACGCAGAAAGAAAAAGATTTCACAGGCGGTTCAAAATCTTTTTCTTCTGCGTCGATCCAAGGGGTGGGTGATGGAAATTCAACTATCGCAACGGCTAATTATCGGTGAAAATCGGGAGAATTTGACATTCAACCAGAGGGCTAAAAATCCGGTCTCATGCCTAAATCTGGAGAGTTGGTATGTCTGCAAACATGTTAACTAAAATATAAGCAAATTAACTGAAATTTATTTACAGTTTAGATGCACTGTATTCTCACCTGAAGTTCTTTGGGCATAATTCACTTTCCTGTGTATTCTCACCTGAAGTTCTTTGGGCATAATTCACTTTCCTTTGATACTAGTCATTTTAAGGTAACTTTTTTTTCTTTCTGGTGTATTGTTTTAAACACATTTATAATTGTATACTTTCAAAATGTTTAACTTCACAGTAGTTACAGCATAACAAGGTTAACAGACAGTAAGGTTTGCTCATCCCACCTCCCTCTCTTCAGAAGTACCGGTCCCTTATGTAGTGATGTCAGCGTACAGGACGACGCAGCCATCAGGATGGGTAGACCGTTGGCACAACTGAAGCACTCGCAGGAGAAATGTCAACAATTTTTTACTCAAAATATGCTTTGAATCTGAAAACTTGCAACCAAGATGTAATGCAAAAGTGCATCTGTAATATGCACAGGACAAACGGACATACATGTGAATATATTATTTAGAGTAAACCGAGATTTTCAAGAAATTAATTACGCATTTCTTTTTCTTCTTTTTTCAAATCTGTTTAATCTAAATAGGATATTGACATGGCACTAAGGAAAAGTGCAGGGACGGGGATAATACCTTTTAAGTTTATTTATATGCAACTGTAATATTTTTCCGTGACTCAATTATAAACGTGGAAAGAGTGATGACTTCTGTTTGATGTTCCTAGTCCATGTCAAATGTCTGCAACTGTAATAATTGTCTTTAAATAAATTCAAAAGAAGAGGAAAAACAAACAAACTTATAAGATTATGTTACTAGAACCTCATAAAGAAATCCTTTTATGCGGAACAAATAGAAACTTCAGCAGCATTCCACGAACTCACTTAATTAAAAAATTCGAAATTAATTTCACTAAATGCTCTGTTATTGAATTAGTATCGCTGAGTAGAAAAGTTAAAATTATGGATCTTTGCAATTTTTTTTAGTTTCTTTTCGTCATATTTTATTGGGTATATAAATAAGCTTTGAGGGATTTGAGGTGAACAAAACACGTTGTTGGAGAACAGAAACAATATTTTAATATTAATCGAAGTAGGCTCCCTCTGAAGCTACAACTTTAACCCATCTTTCGGGCAGTGAACGTATGCCTCGAAGGAAGAATTCTGGTTCCATGGAAGAGATCCAGTTGTCCAGCCAATTTTTGATGTCTTCATAAGAACTAAACTGTTCTCCAGAAAGTGCTGATGCATCGACCGGAACAAATGGTAATCCGATGGCACAATATCTGGAGAATATGGTGGGTGGGGTAGAACTTCCCAGTCGGATCCTTCTAAGTACTTTTCCACAGGTCGAGAAAAACATGTGGTCTTGCGTTGTCATGCTGTAAAATGACTTTGTTGTGTCTATTCTACCATTCCGGCCGTTTTTGCGTGAGAACTCGTTTTAAACGCATTAATTGGGTTTGATACCGATCACCAGTAATAGTTTCTGACGGTTTCCAGTAGTTCAAAGTGGATCACACCCTTCTGGCCCAACCAGATACACAGCATTACCTTTGAACCATGGATATTGCGTTTTGGCGTTGAAGGACCTGGTTCACCTGGCTTCACCCATGCTTTCTGCCGTTTAAGGTTATTGTACCATATCTATTTCTCGTTGGCAATAATAATACTGTGCAAAACCCTTTCTTTTTTGCTTTTGAAGCAGCAATTCGCAAATGGTTTTTCGAAGTTCAAGGTCCTTTACCGCAAAGCATGTGGAACCCGGTTCCCTTCTTTTTGCATCATTCCCATTGCAGCTAAATGTTGTGAAATGCATGGTTGACTAACATTTAATGCTGCTGCTAGTTCTTTTTGGGTCTGGCACGGATCCTTGTCGAGTAAAACTTCCAATTTGGCATCAGCAATTTTTTGGGGTGGTCCAGAACGTTCTTTATCACTGACATTGAAATCGTTCCTGAATCGTCTAAACCAATACTCACATGTTTTTATGGATGGGGAATGTTCACCATTGATTCCTGACATTAAGCGATAGCTGTCGGCAGCACCTTTCTAGAGAATAAAGTAATGCACTAACACTTCCCGCAAATGCTGTTTTGTCGGGGCGAAAGGTTCCATTTTCCATCGAGTAAAACAAATACGTCTTCGCACCTCAATCGAACGTTGTATACTGACTCTGACAGCTGGCGTCTCGTACTGCGATATCGCAGTGTTACTACTTTAAAATACATGCGAGCAGTAATAAGTACGACACCAAACGGAAATCCCTCAAAACTTATTTATATACCCAATAATTGCTAAAGTTTGAGAACTTCACGAATCGGAACATTATTTTATGTAAAGAAATGCTTTCTTCACTCACCTTTGTCATGTTCCTTAAGTAACTATTTTAACAAGTTTTCTCTTCTTGGATTGGCAAAATATTTTTTGCTGAGCATTAATATGGCACATTCGGATCATAATTCAGGTTTTCATGAACAGTTTGATGGCAGGGTACACATTTGGAGGGAACTGATGGGCTGAAGCTTCCACTGCAGTGCAAACAATTCCCCTAACTTTTCTTAAATGATTTTTCATATATATTAAAAAAAAAAAATTCTAGTTGAATAACCATGCTCATCCACTTATTTGGTGAATGTTGCAAGCAGCCTAAAAGGGACTCTTTGTGACTGGATTAGTGTCATAAGCAGAGCTACTTATGACACTAATCCAGTCACAAAGGGTCCCTTTTTCTTGTACTAGGTCCAGAAGTGCATTTTTGTCCCCCAGTCCAGGACACATTGTTTGGCATTAATCGCAAAATATCCAGCAAGATATCGTAAGAACTTGGCACGATATGCTGTCGCTAGAAGACGTAATTGCAGTTGTGGGTTCTTCGTGAAGTCCAGCCGTAATTTCATCTTCACTTGTCTCGTCATTGCAGGAATTATTATTATGTAAGACACAGGAAGACGAGAGCATGGAGACTGTTAAATAATGTTGCTCTGACTTGGGCAAAACGTTAGATGTGCAACAGTTCCGAACTACTTTTCCAAGTACCAGCAGTCTGAGACGATTTCGAAATTCTAGTGGTGAAGGGTGATCATAGGTATTCCCTGCTGCACGTATTTGTGAGAAATGTTTTTCTAGGACATCTTGATTAGCTCTGTCAGTTAAAAAATATTTTAGCTCATATATCTTGCTAAGAATCTTGTGGACAGCAATTACGGATCTAATGCTCACTGGAAGACCTTGCTGAAATGGCAGGGTGTTTTTCCTTCCGACAATGCGCATCTGCGAAAAAGTGTTATAAGCCTCATGGAGAAGTTGAAGAAATTGCTGTCGATTATTACCTAGAACACATCGGAATGGTTTGTCTGAGAATGGTTGCCTCAAATTAATTGTATCAAAAAATCTGTCAAGGAGAAGAATAAAATTTGCTGAATCATCATTCTCGAGAAATAAATATTTGATGGCATTTCCAACATGTTCCAAAAGCAACTGTACAGAATAACATACAATCTGCCTATTTGCTCCTTTAGCACGTATATGTGTTTCACTCATATTATACATTAGTTTTAATTCTTTACTGTCCTTTTCTAATAACTTTTCGAACAGGGGCAATTGATCACTGTATTTCTTATTTTTATACCACTGTCCAAAATATGGTTTTGCAATAACTTTACCATATGTGGAATGTCAGCAAATACATTTGCATATCTATTTTGGTCAAAAGGATTTTCAAAGCACAGACTCTCAGGCGATATAGCCAATTCTTTCCATAATTTCTGGTTTTAAAGCTCCCAAATCTGAAGTAAGAGCAAGTACAAGGAGCATGATATTTTTTTATGGTACAAATTACTTTCATTAATACTTCTCCACGACTGGAACTACCAATGTCAAAATCATGAAATACTGGTTGTTTCCAGGGATTCAAAGTCCTCCTACCATGCATACCAGTGCGTACCTACACGGTCCCATAACTTCATGTTTCAATATTACAACACATTTTGCTGGAAACTTTCATTTCATCTATAGAAATTACACATGCTCTTTCAGCTTCAGTCATTTGCATTCCATGGTTCTGCACCTGTTATAAAGGTGTGACTTGAATTCCAGGTGAACATTTAATTGTAGCTACCCATAGGTGCAACGTTGACAAAGCAGGAAGCGGAATATTATCTTTATTTTTCAAGTAGTGATATGCTCTCCTGGAAACAGTTCTTAATGTTATGTCAGCTGCAATATCAGTAGAATTCCAAACAATCCTTTTTTTGCCTAACAATACCCTTATCTGTCCTGGAGTAAACACTGTAGAATACACATTTTTTTTATGCACATTTCTCTGTCTTTTTTTATATCTTTCCATAACATTTGCAACTCTAATAATTATTTCTGCATTTGATTCTGCTTTCCTTTCAGGACTTTCACATGCAAAGTCAGACCGTGGTTTGAAGACCTCAAAGATAACATTTGTTTCTTCATCTTTTCATTTTCCTTCATCAAAATATCATTTTTTTTTTTTTTTTGTTTTCAGGTCTTTTTATTATTTCCAGAATCCTTAGGCTGAATGACCGAATGACCAACTGGAACCGTCAGCTGTGGGCTATTCCCCCACATTGATGTACCTACCTGATTAAAAAGACACAAAGAAATGTACAAAATCACTCAAGTGTGGGATATGGTGGACCTACCACACTTGAGAAGGACAGTCCACCAGAGAGTAGACCTAGAATTTCTAAAAGGAACATAAGAGATCACGGCTGAGTGAGTGTAAGATTGGTGTATGGAATACTACAGGTATAAATCGTAAGATGAATGAGGTGATTGAAGAAATGAATAAGTATATATAAATTGGATGTGCTGTGTGTAGGTGAAACCAAAAAGAAGGAAATTGGGATAGAAGAAGTGAATGGCATAGTGAGTGTGTGGTCTGGAGTATTGGATAATGTTAGGGGACAAGCTGCTGTAGGTGTGATTTTAAGTGAAAAGATGAAGAACAACTTGATCCATTACAGCTGCATTCTCTGGATACGTCTGAAAGTGAAACTTCAGAGAATAGTAATTGTTGTAGTGTATGCTCCTTGTGACTCGGAACCTTCTGATAAAAAGGAAGATTTCTCGAATGAGCTAAAACCTGTTTTGAGCCAGTTTGGTGCTAAAGAGAAAGTTATAATAGCAAGGGATTTCAATGCTCCAGTAGGTGTGCAGAATGCGATTTCTGACAATGTTCTGGGTAAGTTTAATGATCCTTGTGTAAATAATAATGGTGAAAAATGAATTGAACTCTGCATTGAGAATGGTTTGTGAGTATCTAATACGTTTTTCAACCACAAGAATATCCACACATATACTTTGGAAAATCATACTCTTGGTCAAAAGAATGTTATAGATTTTGTTGTTTACAATCAGCGTCTGAAACACTTAGTTGTTGACACTCGTGTGATGAGAGGTGCGGATGTTGGCTCTGATCATTACTTGGTAGTGTCACGAGTGAAACTGAATGTTGGTTGGAGGAAAAGGAATAGGAAGAGGCCTAAGGTGGAAAGAATAAAGGTTTAAAGGCTTCCTGAAGCTCATCAGTATTATGCTAACTTACTCAGAGAACTATTGAATGAGCTGAAGTCATGTGAGAGGGATGAAGAAAAGAAGTGGGAATGTTTTAAGAACTGTGTTGTCACTGCTGCTGAGGAGGTCTGTGGCACTACAATAGTGGGTAACAATAGAGGTGATGGTTGGTGGAATAGTGATATTAAAGAGGCAGTAAAGACAAAGAAGGATGCCTATTTGGGGATATTGCAAGGTAGAGTTTCCGTGGATTAATACCACTATAAGAAGCGTGAAGCAGCTAAGCTGTTTCGCCAGAGTAAGGCAAAAGATACAAAGGAGAAGGTGGAAAGGCATGAATTGGCTTTTTGGAAAGATAGAAAGAAAGACTTTCTAAAAGTACATGAGACTCAGGAAAAACAGGGGAAACAAAGTTGTAAGTTGTGTGAAGAATAGGATTGGGGAAATGATATGGGAGCCCGATGAGTTAAGTGAAAGATTGGGTGAATACTTCTGTGAGTTATTAGATCAGGAAAGCAAAGACACTTCTGAGACAGACACAGATGATGTCACAGTGAGGGATGGAAGCACAGGGATCTCAAGAGAGGAAGTGTGTAAAGCTCTAAAATCTCTTCAGAATGGTAAAGCTCTAAAATCTCTTCAGAATGGTAAAGCTCTGGGAGTTGATGGCATAACTGCCGAGATGTTGAAATATGGTGGTGACTCTGTAATTGACTGGTTAACTGAAATTTGCCAGTTGTGCAGGGAGCTAGGAATGGTCCTTCAGGATTGGAAGAATGCTATCATTGTTCCCTTGTATAAGGAAAAAGGTGATCAGACTGACTGCAAGAACTATCGTGGTATTAGCCTAATGAGTGTGCCAGGGAAAGTGTTTGGTAAGGTTGTTATTGAAAAAGTACAGGGTCTTACATCATTGAAAGTGTGGGATGTTGAGAGTGGTTTCACACCTGGTAAAGGCTGCACTAACCAAATTTTTGCATTACACATGATGATTGAAAAGTATCTGGCTGTTGGTAAGAAAGTTTTTGCTGCCTTCATAGATATAGAGAAAGCTTACGACCGAGTCAATAGGACACTTCTGTGGAAGGTATTGAATGAATATAGTGTTACTGGGAATCTACTTAATAGTGTAAAAGCCATGTATGCTGGTAGTAGAGCTTGTGTAGGAGTGAATGGCGTTTTATCAAAATGGGTTTCTATTGGTGCAGGAGTTAGGCAAGGTTGTGTAATGTCACCATGGCTGTTTAATATATTTATGGATGCATACATGTGTGATGCCAAAATAGATAATACTGGTTTATTTCTTGGTGATACCCTTGTGCGCAGATTGCTGTATGCTGATGACACTGTCCTGTTGGCAGAGAGCAAAAGTGAGTTGCAGAGTATATTGTCCTAGATGTACAAAGTTTGCATGTAATTCAAACTGAGTATTATAAAGGGAAAAGCCAAAGTTATGGTTTTTGAGCGAGGAACTGGTAGTACTGAATGTAATATAAGTCTAAATGGTATCGTGATTGACCAGGTGAATGAGTTTGTGTATTTAGGAAGCATCTTTGACAAAGAAAACAAATTTGATGGTGAAATTAGTAGGCGAGTGAATTCTTCATTGAAAGTCATAGCTGCTCTGGGAGGTTTTCACAGGAATGATGGGTTCTCTAGAGAGTCCTGCATGGCTGTGTATGAAAGTGTAATTGTTTCTACTCTGATGTATAAATGTGTTACTTACGGGGCGGCGGCGGTGGGGCAAGACACGCTCTGATCGTGTGAGGAATGAAGATGTGTTGGAGTTGTGGAATGTGAAGCAAAATGTTGTTAACAAGGTGGAGACTAATATGCTTCGGTGGTTTGGGCATGTTGATAGAATGAGAGATGAGATGCTGACTAAGAAAAGTTTTTCAGCCCAAGTGGCAAGAAGGAAAGGCAGAGGAAGGCCAAGGAAGTCATGGGAGGATCAGATTCAGGAGTGTCTTCATGAGAAAAAGGTCATGAGTATGAAGTATAGAAGATCTAGTGTGTGTCGTGTGATGGATGTCAGTGAAGCCCGGTTTGTATGTCAAGATCGCTGTAAATGGAGGAGTTTGATACGGCAACAGTAAGTAAATAATCAGTTAAAAATTATCTGGTAGTTTGATTTTTCTTTGTGGAGCTAACTTCTGAATCCCAGAGAACAGCTCAGTGGAATGTATGTATTTATACATTCAATTTAAGATTTATTTATTTTTTTGAGTGAAGGTTTAACGACCACCATGATGGGCTATAAGCAGGCAGTCACCCCCAATTTAGGGTCACTAGTTGAGAGAGAGAGAGAGAGAGAGAGAGAGAGAGAGAGAGAGAGAGAGAGAGAGAGAGAGAGAGAGAGAGAGAGAGAGAGAGAGAGAGTGTGTGTGTGTGTGCTTGGACCACTCACCACTGGGGCGACCCAGTATTTTCCTTACCGGCACTCCACGTCTTCCAAAATTTCTTCGTTTCCAGAGTTAATCAAATCGGAACAAGATTAGTTCTTTTCCTTTTCTCCTGTCTGTTCTTCCTCTCTGAATTTGAATTTACATTAAAGTTTACCTGGAGGTTTAAACTTGGTACAGTAGTGTCCTTTAGCATTTTGTAGATAGCCAAACCCAGAAGTTCATTCCTTAAATCATGTTCGTAGTCTTCTTCAAGAGAATGTTCTGAACAAATAGCTGAATTCATTTCGTTGAAACTGTCAGCTTGTTCGTCTCTCAATTTCCGTGTTTTACGCTAAACATCATTTTTCAGAAACCTATGGTAATGAATGCTATTCCTTCTGATTTTCAAATAATAATTTGGACATGTTGCTATCGAGCACGCACCAGGCATGTTCAGTGTTTTAACGTATGACCAAGAAAAATAAAATTAGTTTGCTACAAATGTGGAGCTTCAAATTCTTAGAAATGAGACACAATGTTTAATAGCTTTCAGACACTAAGAACAGGAGTAAGCAGCCTTAGGTGGCAGGATGTGCAGCAGTCCTGGACTGTGACGTTAAGAAGGTGACCCCTGAGACAGTGACCAGCGGAAGTGTTGGATAAGCATAATCTTGGAGTCTACTAACCTTGACAGCAAAAGATATGGAGAAAAAAAAACTATATATATATACACTGGTGTGCAAAAATTAAGAACGAAGAGGAGAGATTAGCATAACGGCGTAACGAGCAGGCAGAACGGATCGAAAGACCACTCAGGAGATAGACTAGGGTCCGGTACGGTAGGGCATGCACATATAAGCAGCAGGATGCAGGGGGGTCGGGGGTCGGAAGAGTATAAAGCACACGGGCGGTGTACGCACAGCACTTCAGTGACAGCTATTGCATGGTGTACATCGGTTTGAATGACGTCGAGTTGCTGCCACCGTGTGATATGGCCAACAGGCTATCCACTAGATGACGTCTGGATGACTATACCCGAGGTCACGTCATTGGGAAGCTGGAAGAAGGTCGAAGGGTGATTAGTGTGGCCGAGGAGTTCGGGATCGCTCACAGCATCGTTTCACAAGCTTGGAGAGCATTTCAAACGACAGGAACAGCCGTCCGAGAGTTTAGCAGTGATTGTCCACGAGCAACCACGGCAGGGGACAACCGGTATATTGTCCTACAGGCGAGAAGAGACAGACGGCAGACAGCGGGAGAAATCGCAAGGCACATGCAACTGGATGTCCTTTATCACATTTTACCGTGGCCAGGAGGCTGCACAAAGGTGATCTATTTGCACGACAACCAGTACGTTGTGTGCCATTAACACCTGCTCGTTGGAGACGGCGGTTTCTCTGGTGCCAGGAACACAAGAACCGGACACATCAGCAATGGGGTCAAGTTCTCTTTACGGATGAGAGCCGATTTAGTCGGAAGAGCGATTCTGGACATATACACATCTGGAGAGAGCTGGGAACATGCAATCACACCTCCAACATCATTGAAAGGGACCGGTTTGGAGTTGGTGGAGTTCTCGTTTGGGGCGGTATCATGCTTGGTAGCTGAACTGACCTCAACATCTTCCAAGGAGGTTCAGTCACTGGTGTCCACTATTGTACCAAGGTTCTCCTGCCTCACGTGCATCTGTTTAGAGGTGCTGTGGGTCTTGAGTTCCTCTTCATGGACGACAACGCTACACCTCATTGTACAGTGGCTGTCGCAGAGCTGATGGAAAGTGCAGATATTCAACGCATGGATTGGCTCGCAAGGTCCCCAGACCTAAATCGAATCGAACACGTGTGATACCTTCTTGGAAGACGCTTGGCAGCACGTCACCAGCCGCCAGCAACGATTCCGCAGCTGCGATTGGCGTTACAAGAGGAATGGGCCGCGATGCCTCAACAGCTCCTTGACAACCTCTTCCTCAGTATGGACAGACGTTGTAAATCCTGCAACACAGTCAGGGGTGATCATGTTCCATACTAAAGACTGGATTTTTCTTGGCAGCCGCCGGTCACATGGACGTTTCTGTCTTCTGTCCAGTTGTGCTCGAAGCTACCTTTTCAATAAAGTGCCTTTGTATCCTTTGGATTCCTTGTTTGTATCCTTTGGATTCCTTGTTTGGACGGTTTTGCTCACTTGTCCCATATTCTTACATCTTGGGGATCTTATGGTATGATTTGAGTTGATGTGGAGCACTTCTGCATGACGTTACATTTGAATAACCGTCTCGTCGTTAATTTTTGCACGCCAGTGTATATATCTCATCATCATCATCATCGTCAACCATTATCAATCCACTGCTGGACACAGGTCTCCCCAAGCCTCTTCCACAACGGTCTGTCTTGTGCCAGTCTCCTCCATGTTACTCCCTCATACTTTCGAATTTCATCCACCCACCTCACATGTGGTCTTGTTCTGGGTCTTTTCCTGTCCCTTGGAATCCAGTTTAAAATTTCAGCTGTCCATCGATGGTCTGTCCTTCTGGTAATATGTCCAGCCCATTGCCATTTCAGGGATTTTACTCTGATCATGATGTCTTCCACTCTTGTCAATTTTCGGATCCACAAGTTCCTCTTCTTATCTCTCCTGATTACACCAAACATGCACCTCTCCATGCTGCTTTGAGTTGTCTGCAGCCTTTGTATGTCTCTTTTAGTTAAGGTATACGTCTCTGCACCATACGTAAGCACTGGAAGGATGCATTGATCAAACACTTTTCTTTTAAGACATAATGGCATATTGCTCTTGAAAATTATGCTGTTTCTTCCAAAAGCTCTCCAGTCAAGTTTTGTACGCTGATTAATTTCTTCATCAATGTGACCCTCACTTGATATTTGCTGTCCAAGATAAATGTATGTATCTGTTATCTCCAGCTTTTCTTCATCAATCGATAAATCTTCATTTCTTGCAAAAGCATTGTACATCATTTTTGTCTTCTGAAAGTTCATTTTTAATCCCACTTCTTTACTCTTGTCAGCAAGTTCCTGGATCATACTCTGCAGCTTTGATGGGGTAGCTGCAAAAATGACTATGTAATCAGCAAAACGAAGATGAGTTATATAATCTCCATTAATCTTTATTCTTTTGTTTTCCCAGTTCAGTGATTGAAAGACATTTTCCAATGAGGCATTAAAGAGCTTGGGAGATATGCTGTCACCTTGTCTCACTCCCTTTCCAATTTTTATGTGTGTTGTATTTTCAAACAGCTGAATCTTTGCACTTGCATTTTCATTGATGTTATTAATAATATTAATGTATGCATCTTCAATACCACTGGATTTCAAAACCATTGTAACTGCTGATGGTTTCACCGAATCAAAGGTCTTTTCATAATCAATAAAAGCCATGCACAATGGAAGTTCATATTCCCTCACTCTTTCAATTAGTTCTCTCGGTACGTGGATATGATCTATAGTGCTGTACCCACTCCTGAATCCAGTTTGGTCTCTCAGTTGAGCCATGTCCAGTGTTACCTTCAAGTGGTGTGAAAGAACTTTAGTGAAGATTTTATAAACCACTGATAGGTCTGTAGTTCCAGAGATCCTCAATGTCACTTTTTTATGTAGCAAGATCATTGTAGCATTGTTCTAAGCCTCAGGAATCTCACCTTCATTAAGGCATCGAGTGAAAACTTGGGCGAGTACTGTTTCAATTTCTCCACTTGCTTCTTGTATGATGTCTACAGTAATTCCATCTTCTCCTGGAGCTTCCCCCCCCCCCCGCTTCATGTTCTTGATTGCATGTGCAACTTCTGCAGGAAGGACTGGAAGAACTCTGGTACTGGTACCTTTCATGATGTCTGGAGTACATGTATCATTTCAAGTAGAAATCTTTCACTCTTGTCAAAATTTCCCCTCTATTTCTTGTTACAGAACCATCTTCTTTTCTCAGTGCCATAATCTGTTTTCTTCCCTTACTGAGATGTCCCTTTGCTATCTTTAGGCTTTGGTTGTTTTCAATTGCTTTCCTCACTAGTTCACAGTTGAATTTCCTTACGTCTTCAGTGATACTTTTTCGTACTGTCTTGCATAGCTCTATATATTCCACTTTGGAAGTCACATCTTCTTTAGTTGTCCTCATCTCTCTTCTTTTTTGCATCAACATTTTGGGTTTTCCTGATAACTTGTTCACATGCAACTTGTTCTTAGACCCAGCTAATTTTGTTGCTGTTTCCATAAGAGCTTTGGTTACTTTTCTGTTAACTTCAGAAATATCCACTTCTTCTGATGTTAGGCCTTCTAAAGCAGAGAATCTGTTCTTCAGTTCCAACTTGAAGGTATTACGGTGTTTTTTAAGGTTGGTTATGTCAATACATTTTGTTTGTCCTATGAGCTTGCCACGTTCAAGTTTAGTATTGAGGTGCATCTTACATCTCACCAATCTATGGTCACTACCTGTGTTGAACTTGTTTAGCACACTGCAGACTTCGATGACAAATTTTTTTGTTACACATAATAAAATCAATTTCACTTGTCATCCTATTTGGATGCCACCATGTCAATTTCCTCTGTGGCTTTTTCTTGAAAAAGGAGTTCATGATGAAAAACCCTTCTGCCTCTGCGAACTCTACGAGAGTATTTCCACGCTGGTTTCTGTTGCAGTGACCGGATTTACCTACTGAAGTTTCATTCTGTTGCTGTTGCCCTGTTTTTGCATTCAAATCTCCCATAATTATCTTAAAGTGCTGCTTGCCTTTATTATTTATGCTGCCATGCCAAACTGCATTTGTCGGCCACATTTATTTATTTTTATTTAAAGTAAGGCTAGAAGCTACAATTCAATTAATTTACACCATAGTCTGGGTGTTCCTGGTAAAAATGCATAATACAATATGAGTCACAATCAATTTAGAAGACAGAGACTGTGACTCGTACACGAAGAGTTTAAGCTAAAGTTTTTGATTCAATATATAAATTCCAATGTCATACCTAAATCTCTACGTATATATTATCGACCATATGATAATAATGACTTCAAAGTATTGAGAACTTGTGAACGAAAACGATTAATAGTTCAAATTAGAAAAACGAGGAATCAGATAGGGACTTTACATCGGAAGTGTTACAAGTTATACAACCTTTGTACATTTCAACATTTGGATACTGCATTTTCGAACAGTACAAAAAGTGATTATGATGAAGACCTGCAAGCAATTTTTCAGACAGTGATTAAAAAAACAGAAGTGTTTACACAGAAATTCAAAAAGAAGTTGGACTGGATTATATACACTGGCGGAAAGTGAAAAAAGAACACCAAGAAGGAGATGTCTGATACCAACGAAATTTATACAGCATAATAACGGAATACAGAGGATAACATGATCAAAACATTATGGCAAAATACAGCTGTATTTGCTGGTAAACTGAAAAATAACATTTCCATGTAACATGGTTAGTACGAGGTTGAACCGCCATGAACTGCGTCACACTGTGCAATTCTGGCATGGAGTCTGTTGTACAGATGCTGGATGTAAGTTTGGGGTTTTGAGTTCCAAGCATCCTCAAGCTGGACGCATAAATCGGGGATGGTCGTGGCTGGCCGTAGAGACCAGATAAGTCGTTGTCCCATAAAATCCCACACATGCTCAATGGGGGACAAATCCGGTGAACGTGCAGGCCATGGAAGTTGGCTCACACCCTGAAGTGCATGTTGCGCTGCACGTGCCATGTGTGGGCGTGCGTTATCTTGCTGGAAAATACCACGATGGACCGACCTTACAAATGGCACAACAACGGGCTGAATGATGTTGTTGATGTAGGAGGTGCTGTTTAACGTACCCGGTGCAAACACTAGTTGTGTACGGGAGTGATAGCTGATCATTCCCCACACCAGGAGACCAGGTGTAGGCCCTGTGTGTTGCTGGTGGATGCAAGAAGGGTGAAGACGCTCCCCTGTGCATCTGCACACGCATACGGCCATTGGCGGCTTCCAAGCAGAAACTGCTTTCATCGCTGAACACGACAGATTGCCATTGCGCTCTCCAGTGCAGACATTAGCGACACCACTGCAGGCGTTCCTGATGGTGGGCTGGAGTCAGAGGTACACATGCCAGAGGCACATGTGCACATAGTCCTGCATCCAGTAGATGGCTGCGGATTGTTCGCACAGTCACCTCAGATGCAACAGCAGCTCGGATTTGCGTCGCAGTGGATGTTCTGCTCGACAACGCCGCTCTTCTTATGCGTCGATCGGTCCGCTCATAAGTCCGTCTGTGACTCCCGGTTCTACGTCTTCTTGTGTGGGAATGTTCCTCGGACCATCTATGCCACCATCGTACCACCACCGATACTCCCCGTCCAATTCGCTCCGCAATACGACGATACGACCACCCGGCCTCGTGGAGTCCGACTAGACGACCATGCTCAAAGTCCGATAACTGCTGAAATCGTACACGTCTTCCATGTCCAGGCATTGCAGCTTTTTCAGTCTCTTCGCACGTGTCCGTACGCCGACGACTGATTACATTCACTTTGCCGTACTCCTTAAATACCACCGACGATAATTTGCATATTATGCCGTGCTGTGGCGTAAGCGCTCACCGGTTGGTCCCGAAATTAACATCACACCTACGTAAACTCGACCCCATTAACATATGTAAATTTCATGATCGTCCGCCAATTCCTTCTTGGTGTTCTTTTTTCACTTTCCGGCAGTGTATGATAATAATCATAACAACCCCAATATTGTGCAAAGTACAATTTCTAATTATGTTAATAAATCGTCAATACCACTTTTGCAAGTGTAAAAAACCATATTAGATCGTGGAGTTAAGTTCGCTCCACCGAGTCATCTGGGAAAAACCAGTGATTACATCCCACTACTTGAGAATATATTAGGTAACTTTAACCCTTTACGTCGTGATGCTGTTAGATTTAAACTTTATTGTACCATTAAACAGGTTATTAATGATAATAGTAAAAATATGATAAATAAGATGTATAAATATGAAAGGCAGCAACCTTTGGATTTAAAAAATAATCCTATGATTAACATAATTGAAGCAGACAAATCTAAAGAACTAGTGATATTAGATCATGCAACTTATGTTCAAAAAAATGGCATCCGCTATGGAAGAAATTGCAGTTGAAGTAATCCATAGTGATCCAACAGATAAATTAATTCGTTATCTAGCAGATATTCATAATCATAGCACATTACCATCAGATGTATGCAAAGTCCACCCACCATTAGGTGCGAGTATCCCTAAAGCATTTGGCAAGATCAAATTATATAAAGATAACGAACCAATACGTTTGATCGTATCTAAAAGCAAATTCCCCACAAATACAATTGGAACAAAAACTTTTTCGTTTTTCGGCTCCGTATTTTATGAAGAATGAATACACTGTGATGAATTCTCTTCAATTCCTAGATCAAATCAAGAATCTACAAATGTCAGAACAGTATACAATTGCTAGTATGGACGTTACTGCACTATTTCCAAATACTCTCGTCATGGAATCAATTAACATCATACAACAAAAATTGTTTGAGAAAAACATCCTGAAACCATGTCAGGTATTGGAGATTATAAAAATATTAAAATATATACATAACAATAATTCAAGTTTGAAAATAACACCTACCGACAAACCACAGGTGCACCAATGGGGTCACCACTATCTTCACTTTTCTATGAGGTGATAATGCAAGATTTAGAAAAACAAGTAATATCACAGTTCTCAAGTATCATTGCGTACTACTGTCGGTATGTTGATGACACATTTTTTCTGCTTAGAACAACTAATTTTCAGGATATTACAAGAATTCAAGACGCTTTATCTGCAGTATACCCAACAATTAAATTAACACTTCAGCTTGAAAATAATTGTCAATTACTTTTTTTGGATGTATTGATTGCTAAAAAAAAGAAGGATCTGGCATTTTGTGTGTACCGTAAACCATCATACATTCCTGTATTAATCCCATCGAACTCGCATCATCCATGGGTACAAAAAATCGCAGTTTTTCATTCACTAATTAGCCGAGCTTTTTCCCATTCCAGTACAAACTCATATCGAAATAAGGAGTTGAAATGGATATTTCAAGTGGCACAAAACCATGGATATCAATTATCTATAATAAAGAAACTTATTTATCGATATAAGCATCCCAAAAATAATCCTAGGGTTGATATTGAGTACTGTGGAAGTTTCCCGTATGTTCCAAAAATAAGTAACTACTTAAAAAAAGAGTGTAAACTCCAAAATAAAGGAATAGGTACATATGTGAACACATACAGAGATTTAGTGTTAAAAAATAGAGATAAAACAAGAGTTCTCGATCAACCAGGTGTATATCGTATTCCCACCACCCACAACATGGGAACTGAAAATAAGTTTTATATAGGAAGTACTAAAAACCGATTAAGTAAATGATTAGGACAACATGTAAGTAATTGGAAAAACAAAAAAATGTGCACATTTTTAATGGAATATTGCTGTAAAACAGAAGCAGTACCGGATTTTGAGATTATAGCAATTGTATGCAGACATAAAACTGAACGTGCCATACGTTATGCTGAGACGATCGTTATCGAACAGACTAAAGAGAACAACTGTAACAAAAATGACCCAATAGATTTGACTTTACCATGGAGAATGTTAGTCGAGGAGGAGAGAGTGCCGAAATTATTTTAAAGTATATAAGAATTGTAATTCAGGGAATGATATCGAATTGTTGTAGTAGGTAATGTGATTTATAGTTGATTAAAAAAAAAAGTGCGTTTAGTAAACTACAGGAACATATCAATTAACATCGAATAATTCAGTTTCATCAACGTAGGCGGCACTCATTATAGTGGTCATATGGGTATATAAGGACCTCTCACAAGGCTCTTGTGTCCTTCAAGTGATGACAACTTTTGCCTGAAGATGGTGTTAATACACCGAAATGCATAGCAATTTGTGAAGATCGTCAACTACTACTTGAGGATGCTATGGACCATGACTTGAAGTTTTAGCCTTTCAGTTTCTTTCCTTGGTTATTTTTTGATGTGTATCATCGTCATAAGGTATATTTTTATAAATATTTTAAAGTTTTCATTAGAGAACATTTTCATTACGTGGAACCATATGGTTGAGTCCGAGAGAATGTGAATTGCCTGGAGTTGTGGCATGCATACAGCTTGGTCATCTGTGATGGCAAAGAGAATTATTTCGTATTTGTGATTTAACCTATTTAAATTTCATCTGACTTTTAATATCATATATATGGATGTAAGGTCAGGTGATGCGTAACATCACAGCCTCTCCTTGACAAATGTCAACCCCCGCCTTCTCGTGGTACATCCTGTTCCCACTAAAGGGGCTCTGACGACCGCCAATAGCGGTATAACTATACCATCGGGATTAGAGGAAATTCTATCCCACACTCACCAACCCGCTTGGCCAGCGTGGTGAGTTATGGCCAAACCCCTCCAAAATGATTCCACAACTTAAGTCTTGGCCCTCAGTCTCCGGCAGCTGGAATGTACCTGGCCAAGGCAGCGGCCAGTGCGACATGAAGGCAGAGGGTGCTAAGAATCCCCGGAGGACCGGACTAGGCTGCCATCTGATGCTGACCTTGGCTACGTACAACGGACGCTCCCTATCTTCTGATTCAAGGCTTCTTGAATTGGAAGAGGAACTACAAAGGATCAAGTGGGACATCGTGGGGCTAAGTGAGGTAAGGAGAAAAGGAGAGAAGATCTCATCGAACTGAAAAGTGGACATCTCTTCTACTATCGTGGGACAGATACTGGCAGAACTAGTGGTGTTGGATTTATAATAAACAAGAAACTGAAGGATAAAGTTGTAGAAGTTGAAAGTTCCTCTGACAGAGCTGCACGACTTGTTATCCAACTCTCGAAAAGATACCAGGCTCAGATTATTCAAACTTATGCACCCACCACAAGTCATCCTGAAGAAGAAATTGAAGAATTTTATGAGGAAATTTGTCATCTAAATAATAAAGGTAAGCAGCACTTGAAAATAATTATGGGAGATTTCAATGCAAAAATAGGGCAACGGCAACAGAATGAAACTTCAGTAGGTAAATTCGGTCACGGCAACAGAAACCAGCGTGGAAATACTCTCGTTGAGTTTGCAGAGGCAGAAGGGTTTTTCATCTTGAACTCCTTCTTCAAGAAAAAGCCACACAGGAAATGGACATGGAGACATCCAAATGGGACGACAAGTGAAATTGATTTTATTATGTGTAACAAAAAAATTCGTCATAGAAGACTGCAGTGTGCTAAACAAGTTCAACACAGGTAGTGACCATAGATTGGTGAGATGTAAGATGCACCTCAACACCAAACTTGAACGTGAAAGCAAGCTCATAAGACAAACAAAATCTATTGACATAACCAACCTTAAAAACACCATAATACCTTCAAGTTGGAACTGAAGAACAGGTTCTCTGCTTTAGAAGGCCTAACATCGGAAGAAGTGGACATCTCTGAAGTTAACAGAAAAGTAACCAAAGCTCTTATGGAAACAGCAACAAAATTAGCTGGGTCTAAGAACAAGTTGCATGTAAACAAATTATCAGGAAAAACGAAAATGTTGATGCAAAAAAGAAGAGAGATGAGGACAACTAAAGAAGATGTGACTTCCAAAGTGGAATATATAGAGCTATGCAAGACAGTAAGAAAAAGTATCACTGAAGACGTAAGAAAATTCAACTGTGAACTAGTGAGGAAAGCAATTGAAAACAACCAAAGCCTAAAGATAGCAAAGGGACATCTCAGTAAGGGAAGAAAACAGATTATGGCACTGAGAAAAGAAGATGGTTCTGTAACAAGAAATAGAGGCGAAATTTTGACAAGAGTGAAAGATTTCTACTCCAAATTATATGAAAAGGATGATACATGCACTCCAGACATCATGAAAGATACCAGTACCAGAGTTCCTCCAGTCCTTCCAGCAGAAGTTGCACATGCAATCAAGAACATGAAGCGGGGAAAAGCTCCAGGAGAAGATGGAATTACTGTAGACATCATACAAGAAGCAAGTGGAGAAATTGAAACAGTACTCGCCCAAATTTTCACTCGATGCCTTAATGAAGGAAAGATTCCTGAGGATTGGAACACCGCTACAATGATCCTGCTACATAAGAAAGGTGACATTGAGGATCTCGGAAACTACAGACCTATCAGCCTCCTATCAGTAGTTTAGAAAATCTTCACTAAAGTTCTTTCACACACAGCTTGAAGGTAACACTGGACATGGCTCAACCGAGAGAACAAGCTGGATTCAGGAGTGGCTACAGCACAATAGATCATATCCACGTACTGAGAGAACTAATTGAAAGAGCGAGGGAATATGAACTTCCATTGTGCATGGCTTTTATCGATTATGAAAAAGCCTTTGATTCGGTGAAACCATCAGCAGTTACAATGGCTCTGAAAACCTGCGGTATTGAAGATGCATACATTAATATTATTAATAACATCTATGAAAATGCAAGTGCAAAGATTCGGCTGTTTGAAAATACAACACACATAAAAATTGGAAAGGGAGTGAGACAAGGTGACACCATATCTCCGAAGCTCTTTAATGCCACATTGGAGGGTATTTTTCACTCGCTGAGCTGGGAAAACAAAGGGATAAAGATTAATGGAGATTATCTAACCCACCTTCGTTTTGCTGATGACGTAGTCATTTTTGCAACTACCCCATCAGAGCTGCAGAGTATGATCCAGGAACTTGCTGACAAGAGTAAAGAAGTGGGATTAAAAATGAACTTACAGAAGACAAAAGTGATGTTCAATGCTTTTACAAGAAATGAAGATTTATTTATTGATGGAGAAAAGCTGGAGATAACAGACACGTATGTTTATTTTGGACAGCAGATATCAAGTGAGGGTCACATTGATGAAGAAATTAATCGGCGTACAAAACTTGCCTGGAGAGCTTTTGGAAAAAACAGCATAATTTTCAAGAGCAATATGCCATTATGTCTTAAAAGAAAAGTGTTTGATCAATGCATCCTTCCAGTGCTTACGTATGGTGCAGAGACGTGGACCTTAACTAAAAGAGACATACAAAGGCTGCAGACAACTCAAAGAAGCATGGAGAGGTGCATGCTTCGTGTAACCAGGAGAGATAAGAAGAGGAACTCGTGGATCCGAAAAATGACAAGAGTGGAAGACATCATGATCAGAGTTAAATCCCTGAAATGGCAATGGGCTGGACATACTGCCAGAAGGACAGATCATCGATGGACAGCCCAAATTTTAGATTGGATTCCAAGGGACAGGAAAAGACCCAGAAGAAGACCACATGGGAGATGGGTGGATGAAATTCGAAAGTATGCAGGGGTGACATGGAGGAGACTGGCACAAGACAGACTGTTGTGGAGGAAACTTGGGGAGACCTTCGTCCAGCAGTGGATTGATAATGGTTGACAATGATGATGATGATGATATATGGACTGAACATATTTGAGTGCACTGGACCTCCAAGCGATTTGTTATGTCTGGTTAAATATACATCAGAGAATAGTATTGTTATATAAGATATGGAAAATAAATATTTAATATGCTAGAATTTACGTAGTGATTACATTATATATCATCATCATCATCATTGTCAACCATTATCAATCCACTGCTGGACGAAGGTCTCCCCAAGTTTCCTCCACAACAGTCTGTCTTGTGCCAGTCTCCTCCATGTCACCCCCGCATACTTTTTCGAATTTCATCCACCCATCTCCCATGTGGTCTTCTTCTGGGTCTTTTCCTGTCCCTTGGAATCCAATCTAAAATTTCGGCTGTCCATCGATGATCTGTCCTTCTGGCAGTATGTCCAGCCCATTGCCATTTCAGGGATTTAACTCTGATCATGATGTCTTCCACTCTTGTCATTTTTCGGATCCACGAGTTCCTCTTCTTATCTCTCCTGGTTACACCAAGCATGCACCTCTCCATGCTGCTTTGAGTTGTCTGCAGCCTTTGTATGTCTCTTTTAGTTAAGGTCCACGTCTCTGCACCATACGTAAGCACTGGAAGGATGCATTGATCAAACACTTTTCTTTTAAGACATAATGGCATATTGCTCTTGAAAATTATGCTGTTTCTTCCAAAAGCTCTCCAGGCAAGTTTTGTACGCCGATTAATTTCTTCATCAATGTGACCCTCACTTGATATCTGCTGTCCAAGATAAACGTACGTGTCTGTTATCTCCAGCTTTTCTCCATCAATCGATAAATCTTCATTTCTTGTAAAAGCATTGAACATCACTTTTGTCTTCTGAAAGTTCATTTTTAATCCCACTTCTTTACTCTTGTCAGCAAGTTCCTGGATCATACTCTGCAGCTCTGATGGGGTAGTTGCAAAAATGACTACGTCATCAGCAAAACAAAGGTGGGTTAGATAATCTCCATTAATCTTTATCCCCTTGTTTTCCCAGCTCAGTGACTCAAAAACACCCTCCAATGTGGCATTAAAGAGCTTCGGAGATATGGTGTCACCTTGTCTCACTCCCTTTCCAATTTTTATGTGTGTTGTATTTTCAAACAGCCTAATCTTTGCACTTGCATTTTCATAGATGTTATTAATAATATTAATGTATGCATCTTCAATACCGCAGGTTTTTCAGAGCCATTGTAACTGCTGATGGTTTCACCGAATCAAAGGCTTTTTCATAATCGATAAAAGCCATGCACAATGGAAGTTCATATTCCCTCGCTCTTTCAATTAGTTCTCTCAGCACATGGATATGATCTATTGTGCTGTAGCCACTCCTGAATCCAGCTTGTTCTCTCGGTTGAGCCATGTCCAGTGTTACCTTCAAGCGGTGTGAAAGAACTTTAGTGAAGATTTTCTAAACTACTGATAGGAGGCTGATAGGTCTGTAGTTTCCGAGATCCTCAATGTCACCTTTCTTATGTAGCAGGATCATTATAGCGTTGTTCCAATCCTCAGGAATCTTCCCTTCATTAAGGCATCGAGTGAAAATTTGGGCGAGTACTGTTTCGATTTCTCCACTTGCTTCTTGTATGATGTCTACAGTAATTCCATCTTCTCCTGGAGCTTTTCGCCGCTTCGTGTTCTTGATTGCATGTGCAACTTCTGCTGGAAGGACTGGAGGAACTCTGGTACTGGTATCTTTCATGATGTCTGGAGTGCATGTATCATCCCTTTCATATAATTTGGAGTAGAAATCTTTCACTCTTGTCAAAATTTCGCCTCTATTTCTTGTTACAGAACCATCTTCTTTTCTCAGTGCCATAATCTGTTTTCTTCCCTTACTGAGATGTCCCTTTGCTATCTTTAGGCTTTGGTTGTTTTCAATTGCTTTCCTCACTAGTTCACAGTTGAATTTCCTTACGTCTTCAGTGATACTTTTTCGTACTGTCTTGCATAGCTCTATATATTCCACTTTGGAAGTCACATCTTCTTTAGTTGTCCTCATCTCTCTTCTTTTTTTGCATCAACATTTTCGTTTTTCCTGATAATTTATTTACATGCAACTTGTTCTTAGACCCAGCTAATTTTGTTGCTGTTTCCATAAGAGCTTTGGTTACTTTTCTGTTAACTTCAGAGATGTCCACTTCTTCCGATGTTAGGCCTTCTAAAGCAGAGAACCTGTTCTTCAGTTCCAACTTGAAGGTATTATGGTGTTTTTAAGGTTGGTTATGTCAATAGATTTTGTTTGTCTTATGAGCTTGCCACGTTCAAGTTTAGTGTTGAGGTGCATCTTACATCTCACCAATCTATGGTCACTACCTGTGTTGAACTTGTTTAGCACACTGCAGTCTTCTATGACGAATTTTTTGTTACACATAATAAAATCAATTTCACTTGTCGTCCCATTTGGATGTCTCCATGTCCATTTCCTGTGTGGCTTTTTCTTGAAGAAGGAGTTCAAGATGAAAAACCCTTCTGCCTCTGCAAACTCAACGAGAGTATTTCCACGCTGGTTTCTGTTGCCGTGACCGAATTTACCTACTGAAGTTTCATTCTGTTGCCGTTGCCCTATTTTTGCATTGAAATCTCCCATAATTATTTTCAAGTGCTGCTTACCTTTATTATTTAGATGACGAATTTTCTCATAAAATTCTTCAATTTCTTCTTCAGGATGACTTGTGGTGGGTGCATATGTTTGAATAATCTGAGCCTGGTATCTTCTCGAGAGTTGGATAACGAGTCGTGCAGCTCTGTCAGAGGAACTGTCAACTTCTACCACTTTATCCTTCAGTTTCTTGTGTATTATAAATCCAACACCACTAGTTCTGCCAGTATCTGTCCCACGATAGTAGAAGAGATGTCCACTTTTCAGTTCGATGAGATCTTCTCCCTTTTCTCCTTACCTCACTTAGCCCCACGATGTCCCACTTGATCCTTTGTAGTTTCTCTTCCAATTCAAGAAGCCTTGAATCAGAAGATAGGGAGCGTCCATTGTACGTAGCCAAGGTCAGCATCAGATGGCAGCCTAATCCGGTCCTCCGAGGATTCTTAGCACCCTCTGCCTTCATGTCGCACTGGCCGCTGCCTTGGCCAGGTACATTCCAGCTGCCGGAGACTGAGGGCCAAGATTTAAGTTGTGGAGTCATTTTGGAGGGGTTTGGCCATAACTCACCACGCTGGCCAAGCGGGTTGGTGAGTGTGGGATAGAATTTCCTCTAATCCCGATGGTATAGTTATACCGCTATTGGCGGTCGTCAGAGCCCCTTTAGTGGGAACAGGATGCACCACGAGAAGGCGGGGTTGACATTTGTCAAGGAGAGGCTGTGATGTTACGCATCACCTGACCTTACATCCCACATTATATATATATATAGGGAAGAGAGGGAAAGGAAAAAAAGGAAAAAGTCTGCCTGTAGCAGATTGCAGATATTATTATTATTATTTTTTTTTTTTTTTGATTGGAGGTTTAACGACCACCGTGAGCAACTCAATGGGCTATAAGCAGTCGCCCGTCCCTAATTTAGGGTCACTGGTTCCAGGGAAGGGAGAGAGCCAGTGCCGTAAGACAAACACAACATCCATGCCTCACCAGGATTCGAACCCGGACCCCGTTCGGACGAATGATCAGAGGCCATCGCTAGACCACTGCGCCACCAGGGCGGCAGCAGATATTATTGCTTTCATACATTGGAAGTGGTATGCTTCAACGTACATAAAAGTCCTTAGCTACTCAAGAATAACGTGTGAAGAGTTTTCATAAACATACACACTTCTTGTTAAGCAGTCAGTGTGCAGTGGACGCTCGAAGGAAAGGTGATCAAGGAGAAAGAGAGGGACCAAGTCACCCCTTCCTGGGTTTCACTCCCACCTCAGCCAGAGAGCGCAAGACTTCCAAGCAGCCCCGGCTCCCAGGGCAACCCCGGACAATAGGAGAAAAGACTGAAACACAGGTAACGGCTACCGAAGCAATCTCCAGGCCTAATGTTCGACAACATTGTTTCACTTCTCTTTTATGTAAGCAATCAACTTTATCAACGTTACCAACGAACACAGGAAAGCTCCCAGGGTACACACTCGAGAACAAGGGAGAAGCGTATCTGGTACCCTAAAAATGACAAGATTGACAGCGTCATAAATTTTAGGAACTGATGGCTAATGGTCTTGAAATTCGGGGAAACGTGGATAGCTGGCCTTATGCAATTGGTCAGAGGGTCCAACCAAATCAGAAGTTTGGGATTGTGTTAACAAATAAAGGTAACTTGATCACGCTAGTTACGTTAACTGAAACTTTTATAAAAGTTCGTAAGTTGGAAGCTTTCGACCTTATCTTAGGTCTTCATCACGCCAATGGAGGACTAAGATTGTTGCCAGATTCTACATTTGAATTTTCTTATTTTGTTGCCAAAACTTAGAATTGATCTCCAGATCAACGGAATGTAGAGAGGAGATTCGGAGTTGCAAGTCATTAAGTTGAACATAATTTCTATGCTTTCCACGGTAACGGAGGGCAAAACGATTGTCAAAGACGCAATTCGTTTTGCTTCGTTCCAGTGGGGAACTGCAGATGTGTCTTCCATTGTCAAAATAGACAAGGCAGTATTGGGATTGGCTTTCGAAACATCTTTTCTATGTTCTAAAATTCTATGGCTAATGCTCCTGTATGTGCTTCCAATGTATAAGTTATCCCCAGTAGAAGAAGAGATAGAATGCAGTAAACTCCTGGGAGGTTCAGGCTTTCAACTTTGTCCCTATCCCTTTGTAGAAGTTTCAAGATGTTTGGGGGTAGATTTAATGGCAAGATGGTAACCAAAACTTCTAAAAGAATCTGTAACTCATAAGCATAGGAAGGATGGTAAGGAACAGAACCACAGAATTTCAGGTCTTCTTTCTTGTGAGGAAGAAGGC
This sequence comes from Macrothele yani, assembly GCA_039090855.1. Classification (NCBI taxonomy): domain Eukaryota; kingdom Metazoa; phylum Arthropoda; class Arachnida; order Araneae; family Macrothelidae; genus Macrothele; species Macrothele yani. Next base: position 1,062,116 of record CM076997.1, read on the forward strand.
ATTCACGATTTTCGAATGGTTTTCATATTTCTTTATGAGGGAGTTGACTATAACAGCAGGGAAACCATGAGAGGGGCTATTGTAGAAATTTTGGAGAGTTCTTCTTGAAGAGAGAGTTGGTTGTTGCAAATGATATGAGCCCTGTGGATGTAGGACTTCAATGCTGCAAGTTTGTAGAGATGCAGGGTGCAAGATTTGTAAGGAATGATGTTAGTGACGCAGAAGGTTTTCGATAGACGGAACGAGTAATGGAGAGATCAGCGTTTCTGCAGATAGATACATCCCGGAAATCAATTTTGTGATTTACTTCCTTAGATATAGTGAGCTTAATGGAAGGAAATTTTTCCGTAATGGAGTTGATCAACTCCATTTTTTTTTTTCCGTAATGGAGTTGATCAACTCCATTTTTTTTTTCCCCGTAATGGAGTTGATCAACTCCATTACGGAAAAATTTCCTTCCATTAAGCTCACTATATCTAAGGAAGTAAATCACAAAATTGATTTCCTGGATGTATCTATCTGCAGAAACGCTGATCTCTCCATTACTCGTTCCGTCTATCGAAAACCTTCTGCGGCCACTAACATCATTCCCTACAAATCTTGCACCCTGCATCTCTACAAACTTGCAGCATTGAAGTCCTACATCCACAGGGCTCACATCATTTGCAACAACCAACTCTCTCTTCAGAAGAACTCTCCAAAATTTCTACAATAGCCCTCTCATGGTTTCCCTGCTGTTATAGTCAACTCCCTCATAAAGAAATATGAAAACCATTCGAAAATCGAATGCCTCCTTCCTCACAAGAAAGAAGACCTGAAATTCTGTGGTTCTGTTCCTGACCATCTTTCCTATGCTTATAAGTTACAGATTCTTTTTAGAAGTTTTGGTTACCATCTTGCCATTAAATCTACCCCAAACATCTTGAAACTTCTACAAAGGGATAGGGACAAAGTTGACCTGAACCTCCCAGGAGTTTACTGCATTCCTATCTCTTCTTCTACTGGGGATAACTTATACATTGGAAGCACATACAGGAGCATTAGCCATAGAATTTTAGAACATAGAAAAGATGTTTCGAAAGCCAATCCCAATACTGCCTTGTCTATTTTGACAATGGAAGACACATCTGCAGTTCCCCACTGGAACGAAGCAAAACGAATTGCTTCTTTTGACAATCGTTTTGCCCTCCGTTACCGTGAAAGCATAGAAATTATTTTCAACTCAATGACTTGCAACTCCGAATCTCCTCTCTACATTCCGTTGATCTGGAGATCAATTCTAAGTTTTGGCAACAAAAATAAGAAAAATTCAAATGTAGAATCTGGCAACAATCTTAGTCCTCCATTGGCGTGATGAAAGACCTAAGATAAGGTCGAAAGCTTCCAACTTACAAACTTTTTATAAAAGTTTCAGTTAACGTAACTAGCGTGATCAAGTTACCTTTATTTGTTAATATTGTTACGTGTTTTGCCCATAATCGTCATTGTGTTAACAGCAAATAAAAAATAGATTCTTTCTTCAGCTCGGACCAATGAGCAAGAATAATTAATTTTAGTATAGAACCAGGAGGCAGAGTTTTAAAAAATCTGAGGAGAAGTCGGAACTTATGGACAGAAATTTTCACTAATTACTCATCCAATCTTGAAAGAGGTCGGTCGGGACTTACCGACAGATATTTTGCAGCATTCACCCAGAGGAAGATGAGGACGGCCAGAGTTCGCCCACTGACGGTAGTGCGCCCGGCAACGCTGTACGTTAGCTGAACGGAGGCCCCCCTTCCTAGAGAATGCCTATTGAGACTCCCTTTTCCCAGATGCAGCCGGAGAGATAACCAGTGCCATAGATTACGTCTTGGACGAAAGGTGCAAGGTAGAGTCATTTTAATTTCCTGACAATCCACATAATTTAGTTGAGATAATTAAATTTATAGTGAAGTCATGTCTAGGTGAAAATTGGCACAATTTCTCCGAGCGATAAGTTGAATTATCTTAAGTGTTTCCTGAAGAATAATAATATTTCTGGTGATATATATTGAATGGTTAACTGCCGGTAAAGGCAGGAGAGATACTAAGGTTAGAAACTCCAAGTTAAGTGATAATTAATTGCGGGTTATTTGCCAGGTTTAGGTCAAGATTAACAAAGAGTTCAATTGAGTACTAATTAAATAAGGTGATAATTATTCAGCTGCCGTAGAGGAGCAGCGAGTTAAAGTAAAAGCATACATTTCAGTACGGAGCATCGTAAATTTTCTCTATTTTGTTTTCAGTGTTTTTCTTTATATGCAAGTGTATATTGTGCTCATTCAGTGTATTTCATGTTTCTCCAAATAAGAGGTGTTGATAGCAATGCAATTATTTGAAGTTGTTAACTGTCTCCTAAAGACAGGGAATTTCCTGGCAATTAATAGTAAAGGTAACTTAGTACTTTTATCTGAATTGAGGAAGTGAATTTGATACTGTTAAAGGCAAAAAGAATTTTTGAAGTGATCAAAGTATATGTGAATAAGATAATCAGTGCTAAGAGTAGAAGACTCCAGCGACTTGTCGAGTATTTTTATGTTGATGTGTATGATGATTCAGTCAAGTAATAATTGAAGAGCATTGATGAAATTTAAAGAGTAAACCATTCTCTAAGACTTAATTTTAAAGAGTATCGAAGTTTGCATTGAAGTGAAATAGTTAAGAGTAAATTTATAATGCCCTATAATAGGTTCTTCACTAAGGGCGAACCACGTTACCAACTTATTTTCAGTATTAAACTGTTTTGTTATTGCTACTTCCTTATCTCTGTTTTCCTTCAGAACAAGTTAGCTTTGAGAGTGTTATTTTGCAAGCAAATAATTTTGATAAGGGGATAGCACTACTAGGTGTGGTGGGACAGTAATTTAGATTTCGGAACAAGAGGGACATTTTCCTTTTTGCCTTTATTCCCCACTTATTTAACCTATTGTAAAAATTTGGTCTTTACAAATTTTTTACAAAATTTATTCTCTAAAATATTGCGGCACATGAGTGCAAGCGCATTTTTGCGCAGGTGCTCATATGAAAAAACAATGCATTGTCCGGCTGAAAATTTGTGTCGCCCTCTCCAGAAGGAAACACAACTCTTCGGCTCACTAGAACGATAATTAAAATATTTCTGGTGTCCCTTCCAACCACAATCGGTCTGGGAGGTACAACATTTAGATGACGAATTTCCTCACAAAATTCTTCAATTTTTTTCTTCAGGATGACTTGTGGTGGGTGCATAAGTTTGAATAATCTGAGCCTGGTATTTTCTCGAGAGTTGGATAACGAGTCGTGCCAGGTTGGAAAATGTCTTTCAATCACTGAACTAGGAAAACAAAGGAATAAATATTAATGGAGATTATCTAACTCATCTTCGTGTTGCTGATGATGTAGTCATTTTTTCAACTACCCCATCAGAGCTGCAGAGTATGATCCAGGAACTGGCTGACAAGAGTAAAGAAGTGGGATCAAAAATGAACTTTCAGAAGACAAAAGTGATGTACAATGCTTTTACAAGAAATGAAGATTTATCGATTGATGGAGAAAAGCTTGAGACAACCGATTCCTACATTTATCTTGGGCAGCAGATATCGAGTGAGGGTCACATTGATGAAGAAATTAATTGGCATATAAAACTTGTATGGAGAGCTTTTGGAAGAAACAGTGCAATTTTTAAGAGCAGTATGCCAGTTTGCCTCAAAAGAAAAGTGTTTAATCAATGCATCCTGCCAGTGCTTACGTATGGAACCGAGACATGGACCTTAACTAAAAAAGACATACAAAGACTGCAGACAACTCAAAGAAGCATGGAGAGATGCATGCTTGGTGTAACCAGGAAAGATAAGAAGAGGAACTTGTGGATAAGGAAAATGACAGGAGTGGACGACATCATGACCAGAGTGAAATCACTGAAATGGCAATGGGCTGGACATGTTGCCAGAAGAACGAACCACCGATGGACAACCGAAATTTTAGACTGGATTCCAAGGGACCGGAAAAGACCCAGAAGAAGATCCCATGGGAGATGGAAGGATGAAATTCAAAAGTATGCTGGAGTGATGTGGAGGAGACAGGCCCAAGACAGACAATTGTGGAAGAAATTTTGGGAGACCTTCATCCAGCAATGGATTGATAATGGTTGATCACGATGATGATGATGATGATGTACTTACTTTCTCAATGATAAAAAATATTTTGAAAATAATTTTTCTATGTGAAGATTTAGTCCAGAACTATATAAAAAAATACATTTTGAAAATAAATTTTTTATGCAACGGTTTAGAACTATTTCTTATATTAGTAAATTATTGCCCACGAAAGCTTCAAGAAAACAATCTTTGTAAGTATTTCATATTTTTGCATTAAAAAAGCATATGGGTAAAATTTTTTTTAATGGACAATAAGATAATTTTGGAACATCAGATTTTTTTCACTTTTGCTTTTGAAATTCAGTAAGGTAATGCAATTAATTTCCTGTGAATTTTACTATTTTTAAAATGAAAACTACTCAGTTGTATGGAAAGCCCATGAATGCCTATAAATCTGATTATCAGTCATAATCATATTAAAACAAATGAAGCCAAGCAATTCAAAGAAAAGCAAATTTGATTCGCTGAAGGAACTGACAAAAATGCACGAAGAACTGCTGATTTTTCTTATAGAAAATAATTACCTAGAATCACTATTAAAAGTTCTTCAAAGACAAATAAATTGCATCTCCAAAAATAAACCTTATCAGAAAAATTATGACAAAGGGCTTTTTGAACCTGTTCCTCACCATTTCTCTCTCAAAAAAAAAAAATAAAATAAATAAAAATAAAAATAATAATAATAAACACATGAAAAACTTGCACCAACACCAAAAATTTAATTATGACATGACGAAACATTTTTTCTCTGCTAACAAAGACAAAAAAAGGGGGGGGGGGGCTAGGCTTGAACTGAGGATGGTTTACAACACAGAATGTAAATGTGGCAGCAAATTGGAACCCAGACAGTGAAGCACATATTACTTATAAAAAACAGGTAAAAAAAAAAAAGTTTGAAGACACACATAATAAACAGGGACACTTGATGATATGTAGTGAAACAGAAATATCTAAGAAATTATCAATCACCCACCAAGTCAAATAAAAAGATAACTGAAAGGACTGAAAAGAAAGAAAAATACAGTAGAGCATCGATTACATGTTTTTTCCAGGGACCAAAATAAAAATCATAACTGTAAAAAATGTATACACAAAACTTTGATTTTTAACGATATTGCTATAGAAAATACAAACCCCTACATTTAAAAATACTGTGTTTACGTAGGAAGTAAATGTTTGATGCACTTACCGCTAACAGAACATTATTCCTTTATTTAATCACATTTCATACAACTTCTGGAGTAAATATATGCTGTATCATCTTTTAATAGTGGTCAACGTGGAATCAGGCATATAAAGTTTTTTTTTAACAAGCTCGACCTTTGTTAAATGGGTGTTGTCATCCACTTGCTTTAAAAATTGCATCTTATCAATTAGCGACAGAGCTTTCCTTTTACAAAAAGCCATATTGATTTGAAGAGAAGGGGAAAATGGGAACCTCCAAGACAAACAGCAGAACAGAATGCAGGCTAAAGGAGCTCATTTTTCGATAGAAAAAATTTGGTAAAGATCCCCAAACACAAGTCAAAGTGCGAAGGTCACATTAATTACAGAGCTCCGTTTTTACCCAAAGGAAGAATGGTATTGCAAACAAGAAAACTGGTTTCACCACACTCTGCTCATAAGGACGACATCGTGGTTTATGGGAGTGAGCATTTGACACATCTCTGTCCTCCTCACTAGATGCTTGTGGCAGCGATTAAGGGAACAGAAGAAACGGAAGTTTACAGTAAAAACAGCATGTGGTTCTTGTTACTCTTCTAAGGCTCAAAAAGAGGAATTTTTTCTTTTCGCTAGAAAATGAAAACGTACAAAAAAACTTATATTCTGACGAATAATGTGTAACTGAAAAAAACTAATGCTGGCACCCATTTAATTCTGTTGGAACTGCAGCAATTCAACATATAAATGATATAATCACATAATAGAGAAACGTATAATTAGTGCTCTACTGTGTCATAATCGAAGATTTATTACATGGATTGGTCATTTCTGGAGCCACAGCTCTAAATTATTTCTTAACCATAAACATAAAGAAGCAGAAATAACAAATAGCTAATAGTAATCACAGGTTGTTATCCTTAATTACTGCAGAAGTATACATCCCAGAAGAGTTAATCAAAGGCCAATGACACACCATCCTGCACCTGAATCCTTCTTAACTACAGGGATAAATCATACTTGGATCATTCTTTCATAACATCAAAGGATGTAACCTTGTTAGAGACAACTGTCCACCTTGCCTTAACTTCCTCTTTTTACTTCAGATATCTCCCACTGTTTGCATGCCAACTGAAAAGTGATTTGCAGTAAGTTGCTGGCACAAAGAACTATTTTTTTCCTTGTATTCACAAATTAAAATTCTTTCATGGACACTCAAGACAGTTTTTCCCATTGCAGCAAGAGTTTGGTTGAAATCAAGACTGAGATAAGTGGGAGTCACACTTGTAACAATTCCCTGTCCGTGTGATAAACCATGTCTGAATGCAGTAAATGCACTGAATGGTAAAAAGCTGTTGTTCACTTGCAAAACGTGGGGGTGGCCTTGTCTCTTACACAGAAGGTCAATTCATAGGAAAACATTCCTCTACCAACCACAAGGCACTAATGTGTGTTGATGAACCCTTGAATGCATACATACTAATAATCAATAATCTGTCTGCTTCAAATGCAGTAATCCGTCTTTGCAAGTGAACATGAAAAGAAAGGACAGATACATGGTGGGGGAGATGGTGGACAAGTTTTGTAAAAAATTCTGTGAACTAGAAATAATAGGAATGAGAATCAGACTCTTTGGATAGCAAATGAAAGGTATTAGGCACAAATGATAAGCTTCTTTCATTCTTTTCTGTGCATATGACAGTTTAAAAAGAGTGTTTAACATGCTTTGAAAGCATCTAATGCTCTTAGTGTTTGGTGGACAGTGCACAAATGGAAGTTCACCAAGGGAATTTTCAACATGCAGGAATTCAGGAAAATTTATTCCAACGTTACAGTACGTGAAAAGCAAGGGTGACAGTTTAAAGTGGAGTGATTTAACGAGGTACATCTTGTTTCCTGAAAATTTTCTGTTCTTTGAAGGGTTCATTCACAAGTAAGTCTCATAATGGAGATTTCACTGGCACTTCCTGAGTTTGTTCCAATATCTGTTTGTTGAACTGAAGGAAATTGTCATCATCAATGAAATTCAATGCTTGTATGACCCTATCAACTTTTCAAAAATCAACTTAAATTCATAATGATGCATCATATAAATGCAATGTAAAGATTCATTTTCACAGCTAGCCATACATTACTGTACAAGGAATCTAATTACATTTTTGTGATTGTAATGTTAGTTAAAATGTAATTTAATGGATTCTTTGATTCAATATTACATGTAATTCCTTTTGAATTTCCCTGCCAAGAAATAATTTAACATTAGTTTTTTTCTCTAAACTAAGATGATAAAGTACTATTTACCTGCATCGCTAAATCCATAAGTGCCTGTGGAACTGCTTGGTTTGCACCTTCCAGATTTCTTACTAGGTGCCCCGCAAATTCCTTATCCTTTTCTGTTACTAATGTGTAAGCGATGCCTTTTTCACCTTTACGAAAACAAAAAAAGAGATAAATGGATGAGACTGCAAAAAGGTCAAGGGCTGGAATTTGCTACAGCAATATAAATTATTTGATACAGGCAGACAAATCATCACCCTTCCATATATCATATGAGCAATGATTTACTTTAAATTAACAAATGACTCGTTCTACTTCTTAACTATTAAAATCCTATATAAATAAATCAATAGCACTACTACTATTTCAATAACTGTTTCACACGTTATAACATTTCTCATGCTGAGTGCCCAATAATCGCTTAATCTCTGCCTTTGTATAATATTATCCAATTCGGTAATTTATTAGTCAATAAAACAAAATTTACAGATATTGTAATGTGCATTTACCCTAAAAGATAAACTTTCAAAAATATACATGTAGGTCCAACTGCTTATTATATTCCATTTATGTTGTTTAGCTGAATGTTGCACAGATCAAGTTCATTGAGCTATTATTTAAAAAACACCTGAGGTATTCATAACCATTTCAAATGAATGTGATGAAGGAAGTCAGCAAGAGTCTGAATTAAAACCATCTAGAGATTAACCCTCATCAGCAAAAGTTTTAAAGTCCAAATCGTCAGAATTTAAACGAATGTCTAAGAAATCCTAAAAATTTTCCTAAAAATATTTTAAAACCTCAAATGGAATGAGGAACTCACCGTCTATGCATGATATTTAATAAAATGAAAGATATTTACAGTTAAAATACCCCACTAGCACTTTAGGGGTAACATTTACCCCATCATCAGGTGGAACAGAGGCAATGTAGTAGCGCAACGATGCATTATGTGTATAATTCATCAAACGTCGCATGGGTCATGACCGTTGCCATTATAACAGCGTAAAGAGTATAATTTCACAAGTTATTAGTTTAACATATCAGTACAAGGATTCGTTACAAATACAAAATTATGATCAATTTTTTATATATTGTTGGAATTGTAAATATATATTACTATAATCTAAAGTTCAGGTTAGTAATACGCTCTTTCGAAATTCTTGATATGTCCACAGGCAAGTAGTCATTGCAGCATTTGTCCCCTAAAGCTTCGATGTACATACTTTCAACAAAATGCAGCGAATGTATATATGCTGGAGTGTCCAGTAGCTTAATGTTTTCCCAGTCTGGTTGTAGAATTCTGTTTACCACATTCCTTGATAAAGCTGTGTTATTGCTGTTGGTTCGGATATCATATTTTTGTTCCTGGACACGGATACCCAAACTTCTTTGTGTCGAGCCTACGTAGTTTTCAAGATGCTCTCCTGTTGAGGGGTCCAGCAGTGGAATATTATACACACTCCATTTGTTCATAATATCTGTTGTTGCTCGATCCTTTTTAACTGATGATAGGAGGTTTTTCGAGTGGGTGCCGAATTGTATATTATGTTTTGAACAGATACGGGATAGTGTGTTAGTAATATGGGTAATATGGGGGTGCTAGTCCAATGTTCCTACGAATCGTTTATTAGGCCTTGTATCTGGCTTCAGATTAATAGTTCGCTCACTTGATATTCTAGTGTATAATCTATTAATCATCATCCTGGGGTATCCATGTTTATCCACTAATTTAAAAATGAACTGTATCTCAGACTGGAAATGACTATCATTTGAACAATGTGTGAAGGCTCTTCTAAAAAGGAAATTGATAGCAGAAAATTTTTGTGGAGTTGGATGTGAAGAGTTAAACGGGATAAGGCTGTTACAATCAGTAGGCTTTCGATAGACACAAAAGGACAGTGAGTTAGTATTTGAATCACGAAATAAACGAAAATCCGAAAAAGGCAGAGAGAAATTAGATTCAAGTTCTATCGTGAACCCGATAGTAGGAAATACTGACGATAGTGCGTCGGCGAATTGTGTTTTAAATCATCCTTAGAGTGAGCACAGAACACAAGGATGTCATCGACGTACCTAAGGTATAAACTGGGAACTAAAGGGAAATCATTGAGAACTTTATTCTCAATGTATTGTAGCAGAATTTCTGCTAAAACTGTGGAAAGTGGGGATCCCATTGGGGAAATCTCAGTTAGTAAGTAGATTTTGTCAAGAAATTTGAAATACGAATGCCATTTGATTAAACGAAGTGCATTCATAATAGCTGAGATTTCAGTGGTAGGAACATTAATTTCAGCAAGTTTGGCCTCTATGATATGATGAGTGGCATCCACAGGTACATTAGGGTACAGTGAACAGCTTTATCAAGGAATGTGGTAAACAGAATTCTACAACCAGACTGGAAAAACATTAAGCTACTGGACACTCCAGCATATATACATTCGCTGCATTTTGTTGAAAGTATGTACATCCAAGCTTTAGGGGACAAATGCTGAAATGACTACTTGCCTGTGAACATATCAAGAAATTGGAAAGAGAGTATTACTAACCTGAACTTTAAATTATAGTAATATATATTTACAATTCCAACAATATATAAAAAATGATCATAACTTTGTATTTGTAACGAATCCTTGTACTGATATGTTAAACTAATAACTTGTGAAATTATATTCTTTACGCTGTTATAATGGCAACGGTCATGACCCATACGATGTTTGATGAATTATACCCATAATGCATCATTGCACTACTACATGTATATAAAGGAGTACTACACTGTCTCTGTTTCACTTGATGATGGGGTAAATGTTACCCCGAAAGTGCTAGTGGGGTATTTTAACTGTAAATATCTTTCGTATTTTATTAAATATCGTACATAGACAGTGAGTTCCTCATTCCATTTGACGTATATTGTGCGAAGTCATCATTTTACTGTTATTTTAAAACCTTACTGTCATATGCGGTCGTCAAAAGTATAAAATGAAGTACAAGAATTCTGTCTTAGATGCACGTTTAGAACTTGCAGGAGAAAATAAAGTATTTATTAAAAGTTAAAAAGTTAAAAACACCATGAGATCTTTCGTGGCTGCTACAGCCACATCTTCAGATGGAAAGATTCCGAGTGCTCGGATTCTGATAGTTAAATACAGGAGCAAAAAACCGGTTGTTGTGTTGCCACTAAATCTGAAGAAATACCTGATAACAGAGGAAAACACAATCATATTAAGGCTACATATGTACATAACTTAAAGTTCATGACTTCTATTGCTAAACAAAAATCTTCACGGTTGATGTAAGATGGCAGAAAGTTCATCATTACAACAAATATTAAGTTTTGAAATATATACATACTTTCAGTAAGTAGTAATGAGGTTCTGGAGGGTGGAACCGCAAGGATGGTAGTCTCGCTCCAAGTGGGCTCCCACTCTGAGCCACTTGGAACTCGCTCCAAATAAAGGCTCACACTCTCCCACTTGGAGTGAGACTACCATCCTTGCGGTTCCACCCTCCAAAACCTCATTACTACTTACTGAAAGTATGTATATATTTCGAAACTTTAATATTTGTTGTAATGATGAACTTTCTGCCATCTTACATCAACCGTGGAGATTTTTGTTTAGCAATAGAAGTCATGAACTTTAAGTTATGTACATATGTAGCCTTAATATGATTGTGTTTTCCCTCTGTTATCGGGTATTTCTTCGGATTTAGTGGCAACGACCTGTTTTTTGCTCCTGTATTTAACTGTCGGAATCCGAGCACTCAGGTCTTTCCATCTGAAGATGTGACTACTGTAGCAGCCACGAAAGATCTCATGATGTTTTTAACTTTTTAACTTTTAATAGACACTTTATTTTCTCCTGCAAGTTCTAATCGTGCATCTAAGGCAGAATTCTTGTACTTCGTTTGATTTACAGCAAGAATATTTTACTGCATTAAAAGTATAGAACATCAAGTCTAACTAAAAACGGAAGATGAAGATAACAACCTTTATATGTTAGCAAAGTTATCAATCAGCGAGCAGAAATTTCACAACAATGAACACCCACAACGTGAATATCCGGACTAGTTTCAACCCGTCTTTGTCACGGTCTTCTTCAGCAGCAAAATGCATGTTGTTCAACGCTGAACAACGATGTCTCCTATAGTCGACCCCTGTGTCTCATTCATAACCTCTGTGTTCCACGTCGACAAGTCCTGTTGTGTTCACGCATACTCCCGTATACGCATCTATGTAGCAAACATGCATCAATCACTTCGGTGGTTCATTATTGTTGTTCCCGTGATTTTAAGTTTGCTTTTCTTCATGTGTTGATAATATATTTCTTTTTTCTTCCCCTTTCCTTTTTCATTCTTTATTCTTGGTCTATAAGATATTTCGATGGGGTATGGCATTTCTTTGGGTGTAGAAGTATTACAATTTTTACCCTGGGACTTCTCAATTGCAACGGCTTCTGACCACAAGATTTGATTACGCTTTTTGTGCATCATTAAAATTTTGCAGTTTTCCCAATCAGGTATAAGCTCATTATTCTAAGCAGCATTGAATAAGAGAGGTTTTAACTTTGTTTACAAAATTCCGACTATAAATCCTAAAGATGGTTGTTGGGACAAATATTATATAGGCAGTACCAAAAGAAGATTTGCTATGCGACTGAATGAGCATATAAACAACTGGACATGAAAGAAGTTAAAACCTCTCTTATTCAACACTGCTTAGATAATGAGCTTATACCTGATTGGGAAAACTGCAAAATTTTAACGACACACAAAAAGCATAATCAAATCTTCTGGTCAGAAGCTGTTGCAATTGAAAAGTCCCAGGGTAAAAATTGTAATACTTCCACACCCAAAGAAATGCCATACCCCTGGAAATATCTTACACACCAAGAAAAGAAAAAAAAAATGAAAAAGGAAAGGGAAAGAAAAAAGAAATATATAATCAACACATGAAGAAAAACAAACTTGAAATCACGGGAACAACAATAATGAACCACCGAAGTGATTGATGCATATTTGCTGCATAGACACGTATACGGGAGTATGCGTGAACACAACGGGGCTTGTTGACGTGGAACACAGAGGTTATGAATGAGACACAGGGGTCGACTATAGGAGACATCGTTGTTCAGCATTGAACAACATACATTTTGCTGCTGAAGAAGACCGTGACAAAGACGGGTCGAAAATAGTACGGATATTCACGTTGTGGGTGTTCATTGTTGTGAAATTTCTGCTCGCTGATTGAAATCTTTGCTAACATAAAGGTTGTTATCTTCATCTTCCATTTTTTAGTCAGACTTGATGTTTTATACTTTTGACGACCGCATATGACGGTAACGTTTAAAAATATTTTTAGGAAAATTTTTAGAATTTCTTAGACATTCATTTAAATTCTGACGATTTGGACTTTAATACTTTTGCTGATGAGGGTTAATCTCTCGATGTTTTTAATTCAGACTCTTGCTGACTTCCTTCATCACATTCATTTGAAATGGTTGTGAATATCTCAGGTGTTTTTTTAAATAATAGCTCAACAAACTTGATTCCACGCAATATTCAGCTAAACAACATAAACAGAATATAATAAGCAGTTGGACCTACATGTATACTTCTGAAAGTTTATCTTTTAGGGTAAGTGCACATTACAATATCTGTAAATTTTGTTTTATTGACTGATAAATTACCGAATTCGATAATATTATACAAAAGCAGAGATTAAGCGACGATTGGGCACTCAGCACGAGAAATGTTATAATGTGTGAAACAGTTATTGAAATAGTAGTAGTGCTATTGATTTATTTAGATAGCCACATAAACTAAAGGGCTAGTAGATACTAACCTTTGCAATTAATTATTAAAATCCTAATTGCCATTATATGTATCTCACGGTACATCATCTATTCTCCTCTAAAATTGCACAGTAAAAATTCCAGCACATCTTGGCACATGCATATCACCAAGCTGTTCTCTGAGATTCAGAGGTTAGCTCCACAAAGAAATACAAACTACCAGATAAATTTTTAACTGATTATTTACTTACTGTTGCCGTATCAAACTCCTCCATTTACAACGATCTTCACACACAACTTGGGCTTCTTTTTTTTTTTTTTTTTTTTTTTTTTTGAGGTTTAACGACCACCGTGAGCAACTCAATGGGGCTATAAGCAGTCGCCCGTCCCTAATTTAGAGTCACTGGTTCCAGGGAAGGGAGAGAGCCAGTGCCGTAAGACAAACACAACATCCATGCCTCACCGGGATTCGAACCCGGACCCCTTTGGACGAATGATCAGAGGCCAACGCCTTAGACCACTGCGCCACCGGGGCGGCCAACTTGGGCTTCAATGACATCTATCACACAACATACACAAGACCTTCTATACTTCATACTCATAATCTTTTTCTCATGTACACATCCAGAATCTGATCCTTCCATGACTTCCTTGACTTTTCTTCCTACCACTTGGGCTAAAAATTTTTTTTTTAGTAACCATCTCATATCTCATCACTCATTCTTTCAACATGTCCAAACCATCAAAGCATATTAGTCTCCACGTTACTAACAACATTTTGCTTCACATTACAGAACTGCATTCCTCACACAATCAGAAAGTGTCTTGCAACAAACTCCCCGTAAATAACGCCTCTCTCCAGCACACAAATGACTTATATGTCTCTTCTCCAATGCTAAGGTTTCACTGCTGTATATCAGAGTAGGACCAATTACACTTTCATACACAGCCATTAGGGACAATCTTGAGAACCCATCATTCATGTGAAAACCTCCTAAAGCAGCTATGACTTTCAATGAAGAATTCACTCGCCTACTAATTTCACCATCCAATTTGTTCCCTCTGTCAAACATGCTTCCTACATACACAAACTCATTCACCTGGTCAATCACTGTGCTATTTAAACTTATATTACATTCAGTACTACCAGTTCCTCTCTCAAAAATTATAACTTTGGTTTATCCCTTATTTATACAGAGTTTGAATTTCATGCAATTTTCGTACATCTGGGACAACATACTCTGCAACTCACTTTTGCTCTCTGCCAACAGGACTGTGTCATCAGCTTACAGCAGTCTGCACACATAGGTATCACCAAGACATAAACCAGTATTATCTATTTTGGCATCACGCATGCACACATCCATAACAAATAAAGGTAACTTGATCATGCTAGTTACGTTACATGAAAAAACTTTTACAAGAAAGTTCGTAAGTTGGGAGTTTTCGACCTTATCTTAGGTCTTCATCACGCCAATGTAAGACAAAGATTGTTGCCAGATTCTACATTTGAATTTTTTCTATTTTTGTTGCCAAAACTTAGAATTGATCTCCAGATCATCGGGATGTAGAGAGAAGATTCGGAATTGCAAGTCATTGAGTTGAAAATAATTTCCAGGTTTTCACGGTAACGGAGGGCAAAACGATAGTCAAAAGAAGCAATTCGTTTTGCTTCGTTCCAGCGGGGAACTGCAGATGTGTCTTCCATTGTCAAAATAGACAAGGCTGTATTAGGATTAACTTTCAAAACATCTTTTTTATGTTCTAAAATTCTGTGGTTAATGCTCCTATATGTGCTTCCAATATATGTTATCACCTGTTGAAGAAGAGATGGGAATGCAGTAAACTCCTGGGAGGTCCAGATTTTCAACTTTGTCCCTATCCCTTTGTAGAAGTTTCAAGATGCTTGGAGGGGGGGGGGTATAATGGCAAGATGGTAACCAAAACTTCTAAAAAGAATCTGTAACTTATAAGCATAGGAAGGATGGTAAGGAACAGAACCAGAGAATTCCAGGTTTTCTTTCTTTTGAGGAAGGAGGCATTCAATTTTCGAATTGTTTTCATATTTCTTTAAGAGGGAGTTGACTGTAAGAGTAGGGAAACCATGAGAGAGGGTTATTGTAGAAATTTTGGAGAATTCTTCTTGAAGAGAAAATTGGTTGTTGCAAATGACATGAGCCCTGTGGATGTAAGACTTCAATGCTGCAAGCTTGTAGAGATGCAGAGTGAAAGATTTGTAGGGAATGATGTTAGTGGCTGCAGAAGGTTTACGATTGATGAAACAAGTGAGGGAGAGATCAAAGTTTCTGCAGATGGATACATCTAGGAAATCAATTTTGTTGTTTACTTCCTTAGATATAGCGAGATTAATGGAAGGAAATTTTTCCGCAATGGATCTCTCCATCACTCGTTCCGTCTATCGTAAACCTTCTGCAGCCACTAACATCATTCCCTACAAATCTTTCACTCTGCATCTCTACAAGCTTGCAGCATTGAAGTCTTACACCCACAGGGCTTATATCATTTGCAACAACCAACTTTCTCTTCCAGAAGAATTCTCCAAAATTTCCACAATAGCCCTCTCTTATGGTTTCCCTGCTCTTACAGTCAACTCCCTCTTAAAGAAATATGAAAAATATTCGAAAATTGAATGCCTCCTTCCTAAAAAGAAAGAAAACCTAAAATTTCCTGGTTTTGTTCCTTACCATCTTTCCTATGCTTATAAGTTACAGATTCTTTTTAAAAGTTTTGGTTACCATCTTGCCATTAAATCCACCCCAAACATCTTGAAACTTCTACAAAGGGATAGGGACAAAGTTGAAAATCTGGACCTCCCAGGAGTTTACTGCATTCCTATCTCTTCTTCAACAGGTGATAACTTACACTTGGAAGCAGATACAGGAGCATTAACCTCAGAACTTTAGAACATAAAAAAGATGTTTTGAAAGCCAATCTTAATACAGCCTTGTCTATTTTGACAATGGAAGACACATCTGCAGTTCCCCGCTGGAACGAAGCAAAACGAATTGCTTCTTTTGACTATCGTTTTTGCCCTCCGTTACCGTGAAAACCTGGAAATTATTTTCAAGGCAATGACTTGCAATTCCGAATCTCCTCTCTACATCCCGATGATCTGGAGATCAATTCTAAGTTTTGGCAACAAAAATAGAAAAAATTCAAATGTAGAATCTAGCAACAATCTTAGTCCTCCATTGGCGTGATGAAGACCTAAGATAAGGTCAAAAGCTCCCAACTTACGAACTTTCTTGTAAAACTTTTTTCATGTAACGTAACTAGCGTGATCAAGTTACCTTTATTTGTTATTATTGTTACGTGTTTTGCCCATCATTGACACACATCCATAAATATATTAAACAGCCATGGTGACATTACACAATCTTGTCTGACTCCTGCACCAATAGAAACCCATTTTGATAAAACATCATTCACTCGTACACAAGCTCTATGGTCAGCATACATGGCTTTTACACTATTAAGAGGATTCTCAGTAACAACATATTTATTAAATACTTTCCACAGAATTATCCTATTTACTCTGTTGTAAGCTTTCTTTAAATCTATAAAGGCAGCAAAAACTTTCTTACCAAGAACCAGATACTTTTCAATCATCATGCATAATGCAAAAATTTGATTAGTACATAGCCTTTACCAGGCGTAAAACCACTCTGAATATCCCCCACTTTCTCTGATGTAAGACCTCGTACTTTTCAATAATGACCTTACTAAACACTTTCCCTGGGGCACTTAGTAAGCTAATACAATGATAGCATCCTTCCAATCCCAAAGGACCATTCCAAACTCCCAGCACAACTGTCAGATTTCAGTTAACCAGTCAATTACAGAGTCACCATCATATTTCAACATCTCAGCAGTTATGCCATCACCTCCTGGAGCCCTACCATTCTAAAGAGATTTTAGAGCTTTACACAGCTCTTCTCTTGATATCCCTCCAGTGTTTCCATCTTTCACTGCAACATCATCTGTTTCTGTCTCATAATCACCTTTGCTTTCTTGATCTAATAACTCACGGAAGTATTCACCTTATCTTTCACTTAACTCATTGGGCTCCCATATCATTTTCCCGATACTATTCTTCACACAACTTACAACTTTGTTTCCCTTATATTTCCTGAGTCTCCTGTACTTCAGAAAGTTTCTTCCCTGTCTTTCCAAAAAGCTAATTCATGCTTTTCCACCTGCTCCTTCTTATCTTTCGCCTTACTCTGGCGAACCAGCTTAGCTGCCTTACGTTTCTTACAGCGATATTCATCTTCAGAAACTCTACCGTGCAACATCTCCAAATATGCTTCCTTCTTTCTCTTTACTTCCTCTTCAATCTCACTATTCCATCAAGAATCACTTCTATTGTGGTGCCACAGACCCCTTCAGCTGTAGTGACAATACAGTGCTTAAAACATTCCCACTTCTTTTCTACATCCCTCTCACATGACTTCAGCTCCTTCAGTCTTTCTCTCAGTAAATTAGAGTAATGCTGATGTTCTTCAGACAGCCTTTCAATCTCTATTCTTTTCCACACAGGCATCTTCTTATACCTCCTTTTCCAACCAACATTCAGTTTCACATGTGACACTAACAAATAGGTGACGAGCAGAGCCAACATCTGCACCTCTCATCACACGAGTATCAACAACTAAGTATTTCAGATGCTGATCGTAAACAACAAAATCTATTCCACTCTTTAATTCAAGAGTATGATTTTTCCAAGGTATGTGTGGATATACTTGTGGTTGAAAAACATATTAGATACACACAGTCCATTCTCAATGAAGAGTTCAATTAATCTTTCACCATTATCATTCCCATATGAATCATTAAACTTAGCCTGAACATTATCAAAAATTGCATTCTGCACACATACTAAAGCACTGAAATCCCCTGCTATTAAAACTTTCTCTTTAGCACCAAACTGGCTCAAAACAGGTTTTAGCTCATTCGAGAAATCTTCCATTTTATCAGAAGGTTCTGAGTCACAAGGAGCATACACTACAACAATTACTATTCTCGGAAGTTTCACTTTCAGAAGTATCCAGAGAATGCATCTGTAATGGATCAAGTTGTTCTTCATCTTTTCACTTAAAATCACACCTACAGCAGCTTGTCCCCTAACATTATCCAATACTCCAGACCACACACTCACTATGCCATTCACTTCTTCTATCCCAATTTCCTTCTTTTTGGTTTCACCTACACACAGCACATCCAATCTATACTTATTCATTTGTTCACCCACCACATTCATCTTGCCATTTATATCTCTAGTATTCCATACAACAATCTTACACTCACTCAGCAGAAATCTCCTTCTCATACGTCGTTTGGAAATCCCAGTTTGATTCTGTGGTGGACCATCCTTCTCAAGTGCCACCATATCCCACACTTGAGTCCATATATTTATTTCTTTGTGTCTTTTTAATCAGGTAGGTACACCAATGTGGGGGATTATCCCACAGCTGATGGTTCCATCTAGTTATTCCACCTAAGGATTCTGGAACAAAACCCAGTGAGTTGGGTTTTTTTTACCAATGTCACACAGAACTAGCTCGTACCTCTCCAAGATTCACAGAGGCCCTTGCAGCTGTTCTGTGTGCTACTGTTGCTCATGGAGTGCCCCGAGGAGGCAAACCCATCTCTCACTAAGACCACCCACCAGACTACCATCCATCCTGTAATAGGCAATTAGGTCAAAAATTAGAAGTACAGGGTGTCCCAAAATTATTGGACACATTACAAAATTATGTACAAAAAAACAACTATGAGCATTGTCTGTTTTTCTATGTCACGTATTACTAACACAGTTTCTATATTTTTGTTTTGCAGAATTGTTATTCCCAGAATCCGATAGATGGCGCTAGGTGTGGCCTGATGAGGAATGTATGAGAAATGCGCAATCAGTAGTCATGTCATCCGTACAGCAGAAGACGATGTGTGTGTTATGGCTTGAGGAATTAAAGTCTGTCATTAAAGTTAAAAGACGGTACCGTTTAGACTATGGTTGCAATCCTCCGTCAACGAATTCAATTAAGCGGTGGATGAAACAGTTTAAAGAAACTGGCAATGTGGAACATTGTGGAGGAGCCAATAGGCCTAGCGTCAGCGGTAAGACGGTTGACCAAGTTAATGAAAGTTTCCGACGAAGCCCCAGGTAATCCGTTCGTAAAGCAAGCAGAGAACTGTGCATTCCGAAATCCACAATTCACAATATCTTGCACAAGAAATTAAAGTTTCATGCTTATAAAATTCAAATAGTGCAAAAGATGCATGTAAATGATCACACTTTGCGATACGATTTCACTGTGGATATGCTGAATCCAGTGGAAAACAATGAAAATTTTCTCAGTACTGTAATTTTTAGTGATGAATCCACATTTCATGTATCAGGTGTATTGTGAATTGTCACAACTGTAGGATTTGAGGCAGTGAACCGCCTCATGCTGCCATTGAGCTGGAACGTGATTCCCCAAAAGTTAATGTGTGTTGTACCCCATCAAAAAGAAGTGATTGGCCCTTTCTTCTGCGAAAAAAATGGTGACATTTACTTGGATATGCTAGAAAATTTCGCTATACCCCAGATCAAAAGATATGATGTCGTTTTTCAACAAAACGGGCCTCTGCATTGGTCAACATGTGTACGTAAGTGCCTAAATGAGCATTTCCCCAACAGATGGATTGGGCGTGGTGGTCCAATTCCATGGCCTCCTCGCTCTCCAGATCTAACTCCATTGGATTATTTCATGTGGGGTTATGTGAAGGACCGTGTCTATCAGACGCCTTGTACTGATTTGCAGGAACTGAAGCAGCGTATCACAGTTGCTATTAATTCCATAACTCCTCAGATGCTTGCCAATACATGGCATGAAATCAAGTATCGCTTGGATGTACTACGAGCAACCAAGGGATCTCACACTGAAATTTATTAACTTGTGTAGTTACATTGTAAGTTAGTACAGTCACTTTCTTCCTATCTGTTTAATGTTTTGTTTTATATAATTTTGTAATGTGTCCAATAATTCTCAGACACCCTGTACTTCGATAGAAACATTGGACAGTGCTAAGCTTCTTCAGAATTTCCTTTTATTCTCCAATCAAGGTTTGCCAGAGTAAGGCAAAAGATAAGAAGGAAAAGGTGAAAAGGCATGAATTCGCTTTTTGGAAAGATAGAAAAACTTTCTGGAAGTACATGAGATACGGGAAAAATAGGGGAAATGAAGTTTCAAGGAGTGTGGAGAATAGGATCGGAGAAATGATATGGGAGCTCAATAAGTTAAGTGAAAGATGGGGCAAAGGAGATTCTGAGGAAGAAGCAGATGATGTCACAGTGAGAGATGGAAGCAAAGGAAGGCTCTCAAGAGAAAAGGTGTGTAAAGCTCTAAACTCTCCTCAGAATGGTAGGTCTTCAGGAGTAGATGGCATAACTGTTGAAATGTTAAAATATGGTGGGGGCACTGTAACTGACCAGTTAACTGAAATTTGCCAGTTGTGCTGGGAGTTAGGAATGGTCCCTCGGGATTGGAGGGATGCAATCTTGTTCCCTTGTATAAGGGAAAAGTGATCCTACTGACTTAAAGAACTATCATGGTATTAGCTTACTGAGTGTGCCAGGGAAAGTGTTTGGTAAAGTCATTATTGAAAAGGTATGAGGTCTTACATGAAAGAAGGTGTGAGATGTTCTGAGTGTTTTTATGCTTCGTAAAGGCTATACTAATCAAATTTTTGCATTATGCATGATGATTGAAAAGTATCTGGTTTTTGGAAAGAAAGTTTTTGCTGCCTTCATAGATTTAAAGAAAGCTTACAACAGAGTAAATAGGATAATTCTGTGGAAGGTATTTAATAAATATGTTGTTACTGAGAATCCTCTTATTAGTGTAAAAGCCATGTATGCTGGCCGTAGAGCTTGTGTACCAGTGAATGGTGTTTTATCAAAATGGGTTTCTATTGGTGCAGGAGTCAGACAAGGTTGTGTAATGTCACCATGGCTGTTTAATATATTTATAGATGTAAGTATGTGTGATGTCAAAATAGATAATACTGGTTTATGTCTTGGTGATACCTATGTGTGCAGATTGCTGTAAGCTGATGACACAGTCCTGTTGGCAGAGCGCAAAAGCGAGTTGCAGAGTATGTTGTCACAGATGTACGAAAACTGCATGAAATTCAAACTGAGTATAAATAAGGGAAAAACCAAAGTTATAATTTTTGAGAGGGCAACTGGTAGTACTGAATGTAATACAAGTCTAAATAGCACAGTGATTGACCAGGTGAATGAGCTTGTGTATGTAGAAAGCATGTTTGACAGAGGGAACAAATTGGATGGTGAAATTAGTAGGCGAGTGAATTCTTCATTGAAAGTCATAGCTGCTTTAGGAGGTTTTCACATGAATGATGGGTTCTCAAGAGAGTTCCGAATAGCTGTGTGTGAAAGTGTAATTGGTCCTACTCTGATGTACAGCAGTGAAACCTGAGTATTGGAGAAGAGACATAGGAGACATTTGTGTGCTGGAGAGATGTGTTATTTACAGAGGGTTTGTTGCAAGACACTTTCTGATTGTGTGAGGAATAAAGATGTGGTGCAGTTGTGCAATGTGGGCCAAACTGTTGTTAGTAAGGTTTATTAATATTCTTGAATAAGAATTTACTAATATTCTTAGGTGATTTGACCATGTTGAAGGAATGAGTGAATAGATGCTTACTAAGAAATTTTTTTCAGCACAAATGCAGGAAAGAAAGGCAGAGGAAGGCCAAGGAAGTCATGGGAGGATCAGATTCAGGAGTGTCTGCAAGAGAAAAAGATTTTGAGTATGAAGTACAAAAGGTTTTGTGTACGTCGTGTGGTGGATGTCAGCAAAGCCCGAGTTGTGAGTTAAGATTACTGTAAATGGAGAAGTTTGATATAGAAACATTAAGTAAATAATCAGTTAAAAATTTATCTGGTGGTTTGTATTTCTTTGTAAAGCTAACCTCTGAATTTCAGAGAACAGCTTAGTGATATGTATGTGTCCTAATCAAGAGACGATTTGAGATACACAACACAACGTCCAGGTTTTAAAAATTTGCAAATAAAATCATTTGTTCCACATCTGAGAAGAAAGATTTTTTCTATTACTTTAGAAGTTACATAACACTAAAATCAATGATCTGCTTAAGAAGTGTTATTTTCTGGTCTTAAGTACCTTAAAGACTTAAAGAGAACACACAGTATGTGCAAGATACTTTATCAATACAAATTCAGTAACATAAGACATGAATAATTTGATTAATGTCAAAAAAGCAGTTTTTTTACAATGAAAGTATTCATTCATGAAATGCATGGTGATATTGCTTCTTCATATATATATATATATATATATATATATATGGGATGTAAGGTCAGGTGATGCGTAACATCACAGCCTCTCCTTGACAAATGTCAACCCCGCCTTCTCGTGGTGCATCCTGTTCCCACTAAAGGGGCTCTGACGACCGCAAATAGCGGTATAACTATACCATCGGGATCAGAGGAAATGCTATCCCACACTCACCAACCCGCTTGGCCAGCGTGGTGAGTTATGGCCAAACACCTCCAAAATGACTCTACAACTTAAATCTTGGCCCTCAGTCTCCGGCAGTTGGAATGTACCTGGCCAAGGCAGCGGCCAGTGCGACATGAAGGCAGAGGGTGCTAAGAATCCCGGAGGACCGGACTAGGCTGCCATTTGATGCTGACCTTGGCTACCTACAACGGACGCTCCCTATCTTCTGATTCAAGGCTTCTTGAATTGGAAGAGGAACTACAAAGGATCAAGTGGGACATCGTCGGGCTGAGTGAGGTAAGGAGAAAAGGAGAAGATCTCATTGAACTGAAAAGTGGACATCTCTTCTATTATCGTGGGACAGATACTGGCAGAACTAGTGGTGTTGGATTTATAATAAACAAGAAACTGAAGGATAAAGTGGTAGAAGTTGAAAGTTCCTCTGACAGAGCTGCACGACTCGTTATCCAACTATCGAGAAGATACCAGGCTCAGATTATTCAAACTTATGCACCCACCACAAGTCATCCTGAAGAAGAAATTGAAGAATTTTATGAGGAAATTCTGTCATCTAAATAATAAAGGTAAGCAGCACTTGAAGATAATTATGGGAGATTTCAATGCAAAAATAGGGCACCGGCAACAGAATGAAACTTCAGTAGGTAAATTCGGTCACGGCAACAGAAACCAGCGTGGAAATACTCTCGTTGAATTTGCAGAGGCAGAAGGATTTTTCATCTTGAATTCCTTTTTCAAGAAAAAGCCACACAGGAAATGGACATGGAGACATCCAATTGGGACGACAAGTGAAATTGATTTTATTATGTGTAACAAAAAATTCGTCATCGAAGACTGCAGTGTGCTAAACAAGTTCAACACAGGTAGTGACCATAGATTGGTGAGATGTAAGATGCACCTCAACACTAAACTGGAACGTGGCAAGCTCATAAGACAAACAAAATGTATTGACATAACCAACCTTAAAACACCATAATACTTTCAAGTTGGAACTGAAGAACAGGTTCTCTGCTTTAGAAGGCCTAACATCGGAAGAAGTGGATATTTCTGAAGTTAACAGAAAAGTAACCAAAGCTCTTATGGAAACAGCAACAAAATTAGCTGGGTCTAAGAACAAGTTGCATGTAAACAAATTATCAGGAAAAACCAAAATGTTGATGCAAAAAAGAAGAGAGATGAGGACAACTAAAGAAGATGTGACTTCCAAAGTGGAATATATAGAGCTATGCAAGACAGCACGAAAAAGTATCACTGAAGACGTAAGGAAATTCAACTGTGAGCTAGTGAGGAAAGCAATTGAAAACAACCAAAGCCTAAAGATAGCAAAGGGACATCTCAGTAAGGGAAGAAAACAGATTATGGCTCTGAGAAAAGAAGATGGTTCTATAACAAGAAATAGAGGCGAAATTTTGACAAGAGTGAAAGATTTCTACTCCAAACTATATGAAAGGGATGATACATGTACTCCAGACATCATGAAAGGTACCAGAGTTCTTCCAGTCCTCCCAGCAGAAGTTGCTCATGCAATCAAGAACATGAAGCGGGGGAAAGCTCCAGGAGAAGATGGAATTACTATAGACATCATACAAGAAGCAAGTGGAGAAATTGAAACAGTACTCGCCAAATTTTCACTCGATGCCTTAATGAAGGGAAGATTCCTGAGGATTGGAACAATGCTACAATGATCCTGCTACATAAAAAAGGTGACATTGAGGATCTCAGGAACTACAGACCTATCAGCCTCCTATCAGTGGTTTATAAAATCTTCACTAAAGTTCTTTCACACCGCTTGAAGGTAACACTGGACATGGCTCAACCGAGAGAACAAGCTGGATTCAGGAGTGGCTACAGCACAATAGATCATATCCACGTACTGAGAGAACTAATTGAAAGAGCGAGGGAATATGAACTTCCATTGTGCATGGCTTTTATCGATTATGAAAAAGCCTTTGATTCGGTGAAACCATCAGCAGTTACCACGGCTCTGAAATCCTGCGGTATTGAAGATGCATACATTAATATTATTAATAACATCTATGAAAATGCAAGTGCAAAGATTCGGCTGTTTGAAAATACAACACACATAAAAATTGGAAAGGGAGTGAGACAAGGTGACACCATATCTCCGAAGCTCTTTAATGCCACATTGGAAAATGTCTTTCAATCACTGAACTGGGAAAACAAAGGGATAAAGATTAATGGAGATTATCTAACCCACCTTCGTTTTGCTGATGACGTAGTCATTTTTGCAACTACCCCATCAGAGCTGCAGAGTATGATCCAGGAACTTGCTGACAAGAGTAAAGAAGTGGGATTAAAAATGAACTTTCAGAAGACAAAAGTGATGTTCAATGCTTTTACAAGAAATGAAGATTTATCGATTGATGGAGAAAAACTGGAGATAACAGACACGTATGTTTATCTTGGACAGCAGATATCAAGTGAGGGTCACATTGATGAAGAAATTAATCGGCGTACAAAACTTGCCTGGAGAGCTTTTTGGAAGAAACAGCATAATTTTCAAGAGCAATATGCCATTATGTCTTAAAAGAAAAGTGTTTGATCAATGCATCCTTCCAGTGCTTACGTATGGTGCAGAGACGTGGACCTTAACTAAAAGAGACATACAAAGGCTGCAGACAACTCAAAGAAGCATGGAGAGGTGCATGCTTGGTATAACCAGGAGAGATAAGAAGAGGAACTCGTGGATCCGAAAAATGACGAGAGTGGAAGACATCATGATCAGAGTTAAATCCCTGAAATGGCAATGGGCTGGACATACTGCCAGAAGGACAGACCATAGATGGACAGCCGAAATTTTAGATTGGATTCCAAGGGACAGGAAAAGACCCAGAAAAAGACCACATGGGAGATGGGTGGATGAAATTCGTAAATATGCGGGAGTGACATGGAGGAGACTGGCACAAGACAGACCGTTGTGGAGGAAACTTGGGGAGACCTTCGTCCAGCAGTGGATTGATAATGGTTGACAATGATGATGATGATGATATATATATATATATATATATAAGAACCTTCATTGGAACCCCACACTATTTTCTTGGTTTGGAACTCGAAACGTATATGAGAATGAACCTAAGTATAAAATCTCACTAACCAAACAACACTGGAAATATAATAAGAAAAAACACAGAAAGAAATATAAAAACTCGGGTGCCGCAGGCCACTCATCAGGGAAAGACGTCCCGCGACATCCAAGTTAGGTCGAGTTTCGTGCAGGTGTCAGGTTAGAAAATTTTTAAACGAATTCTCAAAATGAGGGTTAAAAATTTTTTTTAACAAACTTTTTACTAATTTAGGACACCTGGTCTTTTCGAGTTCCAAACCAAGAAAATAGTGGGGGATTCCAATGAAGGTTCTTAGCGGGAAGTGAGGTATGGATATATACTCTACCAGTGGTTTTAGCAGCTAAGCGCGAATCCCCGGTAAGTAATACAACTCAATGGTACACGGTTTTATAGTTATTGTCATATATATATATATATATGGGATGTAAGGTCAGGTGATCCATAACATCACAGCCTCTCCTTGACAAATGTCAACCCCGCCTTCTCGTGGTGCATCCTGTTCCCACTAAAGGGGCTCTGACGACCGCCAATAGCGGTATAACTATACCATCGGGACTAGAGGAAATGCTATCCCACACTCACCAACCCGCTTGGCCAGCGTGGTGAGTTATGGCCAAACCCCTCCAAAATGACTCCAAAACTTAAATCTTGGCTCTCAGTCTCCGGTAGCTGGAATGTACCTGGCCAAGGCAGCGGCCAGTGTGACATGAAGGCAGAGGGTGCTAAGAATCCCCGGAGGACCGGACTAGGCTGCCATCTGATGCTGACCTTGGCTACGTATAACGGACGCTCCCTACCTTCTGATTCAAGGCTTCTTGAATTGGAAGAGAAACTACAAAGGATCAAGTGGGACATCGTCGGGCTAAGTGAGGTAAGGAGAAAAGGAGATCTCATTGAACTGAAAAGTGAACATCTCTTCTACTATCATGGGACAGATACTGGAAGAACTAGTGGTGTTGGATTTATAATAAACAAGAAACTGAAGGATAAAGTTGTAGTAGTTGAAAGTTCCTCTGACAGAGCTGCAAGACTCGTTATCCAACTCTCGAGACAATACCAGGCTCAGATTATTCAAACTTATGCACCCACCACAAGTCATCCTGAAGAAGAAATTGAAGAATTTTATGAGGAAATTTGTCATCTAAATAATAAAGGTAAGCAGCACTTGAAGATAATTATGGGAGATTTCAATGCAAAAATAGGGCAACGGCAACAGAATGAAACTTCAGTATGTAAATTCGGTCATGGCAACAGAAACCAGCGTGGAAATACTCTCCTTGAGTTTGCAGAAGCAGAAGGGTTTTTCATCTTGAACTCCTTTTTCAAGAAAAAGTCACACAGGAAATGGACATGGAGATATTCAAATGGGACGAGAAGTGAAATTGATTTTATTATGTGTAACAAAAAATTCGTCATAGAAGACTGCAGTGTGCTAAACAAGTTCAAACAGTAATTGATTTTGGTTAGTAAAATAACCCAAAATAAAATATGTGGTATTATATAATAGAATAATAGCTATATACTATATTCACTACTGTTTCACACGTTATATATGTTCTGTGCGTTGTGTGCATATTTGCAGCAAAAACATCTTGGCATTTATATATCATATGAATAGGAATAATATTATAAGTTTTAATTATTATCTTATCAAGGACTCACCTTGTATCGGTATTCCAGCTTAGTAAGCTTCTTCTTGTATCTTGAAAAATATGTTTATCTAGCGTGTCATTAGCCACATAGAAACCCCGTATTAAAAATAGGCCCAGTTGAAAATTTGCGACCAGGGTTTAAATTCAAATAAAACATGACTATGGATATCATACAAAGAGAGTATGAAAGAATTATATACAATATAATTAAGAAACGTGTGTATCTAGCGTGTCATTAGCCACGTAGAATGATCGTATTGCAAATAGGCCCAGTTGAAATTTGCGACCTGGGTTTGTTTAAATTCAAATAAAACACGACTATGGATATCATACAAAGAGTGTGAAAGAATTATATACAATGTAATTAAAAGCCTATACCATCAACAGGTATTGTCAATCTTTAAAAGAAGGAATGGATAAAATCAATGACATTACAAACAGACCTCAGATAAAATTTTCGTCCATTATTGAACAATGCCAGACAATCTCTGTAACACGCACACAACTCCACGTAAACCACCGGACATGTTTCGGCACGACTGACTTTCGGCCATTATCAACGGTATGCATCCTGGATCAATGTTCAAAGTTGTTATATATCTAGGTCACCTCGGCATCACCTCCGCTACAGTTGTTCCACGTCGACGTTTTCCGTCATCGTTACATATACGTGTATTCACGTTTGAGTCACATCCACACCATCTATTGGGTTAATTCCGGAATTGCTGTCGCTGTTTTTATTTCGTAAGTATATGTTATTTCTTTTATTTTCCGTTTTGTTATTATATTTCGTATTATTTTCTTGTTGTATTAGATATTTCCATGGGTACGGGATATCTTTCGGAGTAGACGTATTGCAATTGGATTTTTGGGTTTTCTCAATTGTTATAGCCTCGGACCACAAAATTTGATTATGTTTATTGTGGGAAGTTAAAATTTTACTATTTTCCCAATATGGTATTAATTCATTCCTCATACAATGTTGTATAAGTGATGTTTTTTCTTCTTTTTTAATCCAATTATCATAGTGCTCATTCAATCTCGTTTTAAACCTTCTTTTAGTACTACCGATGTAATATTTGTCCTGCTTATTTTCCTTTGGGTCTATTGTAGGAATCATGTATACACCTGCCTTATTTAGTGGATTTTTATTGTAACCACTGTTTGTCAGTAATTTAGAATTATCAGTAACTATTTCAGCAATTTCAATATTGTAATTCTGGCATTCTTTTCTTATAATATTGCTTAGTGGAGGTATGATAAGAATCTTCGCCACTATCGATAGACTGCGTGCTACATATAGGATTAAACATTTTTATAAAATAGAAAGTATAGTAGGCTCTAAATATCAATATAGTAGCAACAAGAAGAATAACGACCAAAACGTAATGTTCACTAACTATTCAAGGGAACAAATTACGACATGGCAGGAAAAGGCGTTACCCCAAGGGTATAAAATTTGCATATGCTACTTCCGTGCCAAAATTAGAAAAATCTTGCCTCAAATTGAAGACGTTATATGCAGAATTCCTAAAAAGAAACACGATGCTACTCGTTTTAAAATGGTAAGATGTATTAATCATATGAAAAAGAATTTACCTGATGTTCAACTTAAATACGAAAAACAAGCTTTGCTGGAACTACGAAATAACCCTGGCATTAAATGCATGTTAGCCGATAAATCTAAACAGCTCATAATTCTTGACCAAGCAGATTATAATAAAAAAATGAAAGATGCTATTTATGATTTAAAGGCCACCCCCGTAAATAATGATCCTACAGATAATATTTTGCGTAGAATGGCACATATAACGAACCATATGTCACTTCCAGATGATGTTAAAAAGAATGCGCAGCCTCCCGTTGCTGCATCTGTGCCTCACATATTCGGCAAGCTAAAAACCCACAAATGTGATAGGCCAATTAGACCCATTGTTAACAAAAATAAAGCCCCAACAATCAAATTAGAAAAAAGTCTTTATAACCACTTGAAAATATATTATTGTAATCATAAATATACAGTGAAGAACTCAACCGAAGTAATTGATAAGATTAAAGCTATTGATGGTGCCAAGTATTTGATGTACAGTATGGATGTCATCACATTATACCCAAATACTCCCACAATAGATGCTATTAACCTAATTGAAAAAAGATTAGAAGAAGAAAACATCGAATTTCCGAAAATTGAAAGCATTATATGTGCACTCAAGCTTATAACAGAAAATAATTACTTCACTTACAATAATACAATTTATAGACAAATATATGGCGCACCAATGGGATCACCATTATCCGGCTTGCTTGCGGAGGTTATTATGCAAGACATTGAAAAGAAAATATTCAATAACAGATCTAATTGTAACTTACCTATACTGTATTTACAATATGTTGATGATGTATTGATTTTCTGGCCACACTCGGAAAATGATATGGAGATCTTCATAAACAACTTCAATAGTGTGTACGCAACTATTCAAGTAACGTATGAAAAAGAAATTGACAACAAACTGAATTTTCTTGACATTTCTTTATTTAGGCATCATAATAAAATTGAATTTGGTGTATATCGAAAACCTTCTTACGTTCCTGTTATAATTCCCAATGAATCCTGTCACCCATAGAGATATAAAATTTCAGCGTTCAGATCATTCATAAATAGAGCTATAACACATTCATCAACGAAAATTGCACTTATTGAGGAAATAAAGTGAATTAAAGACACTGCTAAATGTTTTGGATATCCTGTTGGCTTGATAGATTCACTATATCGCAAAATAAGAAGAGCTGATATGCAAAAGCACAACAATGGATTAACAAAAAGAAATACGTTATTCTACGGAAGTATACCATATTTACCTCCACTAAGCAATATTATAAGAAAAGAATGCCAGAATTACAATATTGAATTTGCTGAAATAGTTACTGATAATTCTAAATTACTGACAAACAGTGGTTACAATAAAAATCCACTAAATAAGGCAGGTGTACACATGATTCCTACAATAGACCCAAGGGAAAATAAGCAGGACAAATATTACATCGGTAGTACTAAAATAAGGTTTAAAACGAGATTGAATGAGCACTACGATAATTGGATTAAAAAAGAAGAAAAAACATCACTTATACAACATTGTATGAGGAATGAGTTAATACCCGATTGGGAAAATAGTAAAATCTTAACTTCCCACAATAAACATAATCAAATTTTGTGGTCCGAGGCTATAACAATTGAGAAAACCCAAATATCCAATTGCAATACGTCTACTCCGAAAGATATCCCGTACCCATGGAAATATCTAATACAACAAGAAAATAATACGAAATATAATAACAAAACGGAAAATAAAAGAAATAACATATACTTACGAAATAAAAACAGCGACAGCAATTCCGGAATTAACCCAATAGATGGCGTGGATGTGACTCAAACGTGAATACATGTATATGTAACGATGACGGAAAACGTCGACGTGGAACAACTGTAGCGGAGGTGATGCCAAGGTGACCTAGATATATAACAACTTTGAACATTGATCCAGGATGCATACCGTTGATAATGGCCGAAAGTCAGTCGTGCCGAAACATGTCCGGTGGTTTACGTGGAGTTGTGTGCGTGTTACAGAGATTGTCTGGCATTGTTCAATAATGGACGAAAATTTTATCTGAGGTCTGTTTGTAATGTCATTGATTTTATCCATTCCTTCTTTTAAAGATTGACAATACCTGTTGATGGTATAGGCTTTTAATTACATTGTATATAATTCTTTCACACTCTTTGTATGATATCCATAGTCGTGTTTTATTTGAATTTAAACAAACCCAGGTCGCAAATTTCAATTGGGCCTATTTGCAATACGATGATTCTACGTGGCTAATGACACGCTAGATACACACGTTTCTTAATTACATTGTATATAATTCTTCGCCACTCTCTTTGTATGATATCCATAGTCGTGTTTTATTTGAATTTAAACCCTGGTCGCAAATTTTCAATTGGGCTTATTTTTAATACGGGGTTTCTATGTGGCTAATGACACGCTAGATAAACATATTTTTCAAGATACAAGAAGAAGCTTACTAAGCTGGAATACCGATACAAGGTGAGTCCTTGATAATATAATAATTAAAACTTATATTATTCCTATTCATATGATATATAAATGCCAAGATGTTTTTGCTGCAAATATGCACACAACGCACAGAACGTATATAACGTGTGAAACAGTAGTGAATATAGTATATAGCTATTATTCTATTAAGTTCAAACAGGTAGTGACCATAGATTGGTGAGATGTAAGATGCACCTCAACACTAAACTCGAACATGGCAAGCTCATAAGACAAACAAAATATATTGACATAACCAACCTTAAAAAACACCATAATACCTTCAAGTTGAACTGAAGAACAGATTCTCTGCTTTAGAAGGCCTAACATCAGAAGAAGTGGATATTTCTGAAGTTAACAGAAAAGTAACCAAAGCTCTTATGGAAACAGCAACAAAATTAGCTGGGTCTAAGAACAAGTTGCATGTGAACAAATTATCAGGAAAACCCAAAATGTTGATGCAAAAAAGAAGAGAGATGAGGACAATTAAAGAAGATGTGACTTCCAAAGTGGAATATATAGAGCTATGCAAGACAGTACGAAAAAGTATCACTGAAGACGTAAGGAAATTCAACTGTGAACTAGTGAGGAAAGCATTTGAAAACAACCAAAGCCTAAAGATAGCAAAGGGACATCTCAGTAAGGGAAGAAAACAGATTATGGCACTGAGAAAAGAAGATGGTTCTGTAACAAGAAATAGAGGCGAAATTTTGACAAGAGTGAAAGAATTCTACTCCAAATTATATGAAAGGGATGATACATGTACTCCAGACATCATGAAAGGTACCAGAGTTCTTCCAGTCCTCCCAGCAGAAGTTGCACATGCAATCAAGAACATGAAGCGGGGGAAAGCTCCAGGAGAAGATGGAATTACTATAGACATCATACAAGAAGCAAGTGGAGAAATTGAAACAATACTCGCCCAAATTTTCACTCGATGCCTTAATGAAGGGAAGATTCCTGAGGATTGGAACAATGCTACAATGATCCTGCTACTTAAAAAAGGTGACATTGAGGATCTCAGGAACTACAGACCTATCAGCCTCCTATCAGTGGTGTATAAAACCTTCACTAAAGTTCTTTCACACCGCTTGAAGGTAACACAGGACATGGCTCAACCGAGAGAACAAGCTGGATTCAGGAGTGGCTACAGCACAATAGATCATATCCACGTACTGAGAGAACTAATTGAAAGAGCGAGGGAATATGAACTTCCATTGTGCATGGCTTTTATCGATTACAAAAAAGCCTTTGATTCTGTGAAACCATCAGCAGTTACAATGGCTCTGAAATCCTGCGGTATCGAAGATGCATACATTAATATTATTAATAACATCTATGAAAATGCAAGTGCAAAGATTCGGCTGTTCGAAAATACAACACACATAAAAAATGGAAAGGGAGTGAGACAAGGTGACACCATATCTCCGAAGCTCTTTAATGCCACATTGAAAAATGTCTTTCAATCACTGAATTGGGAAAACAAAGGGATAAAGATTAATGGAGATTATCTAACCCACCTTCGTTTCGCAGATGACGTAGTCATTTTTACAACCACCCCATCAGAGCTGCAGAGTATGATCTAGGAAATTGCTGACAAGAGTAAAGAAGTGGAATTAAAAATGAACTTTCAGAAGACAAAAGTGATGTTCAATGCTTTCACAAGAAATGAAGATTTATCAATTGATGGAGAAAAGCTGGAGATAACAGACACATACGTTTATCTTGGACAGCAGATATCAAGTGAGGGTCACATTGATGAAGAAATTAATCGGCGTAAAAAACTTGCCTGGAGAGCTTTTGGAAGAAACAGCATAATTTTCAAGAGCAATATGCCATTATGTCTTAAAAGAAAAGTGTTTGATCAATGCATCCTTCCAGTGCTTACGTATGGTGCAGAGACATGATCCCTAACTAAAAGAGACATACAAAGGCTGCAGACAACTCAAAAAAGCATGGAGAGGTGCATGCTTGGTGTAACCAGGAGAGATAAGAAGAGGAACTCGTGGATCCGAAAAATGACAAGAGTGGAAGACCTCATGATCAGAGTTAAATCCCTGAAATGGCAATGGGCTGGACATACTGCCAGAAGGACAGACCATCGATGGACAGCCAAAATTTTAGATTGGATTCCAAGGGACAGGAAAAGACCCAGAAGAAGACCACATGGGAGATGGGTGGATGAAATTCGAAAGTATGCAGGAGTGACATGGAGGAGACTGGCACAAGACAGACCGTTGTGGAGGAAAATTGGGGAGACCTTCGTCCAGCAGTGGATTGATAATGGTTGACGATGTCAATGATGATATATATATATGTATTGATTGGGGTTTAACAACCACCGTGAGCAACTCAGTGGGATATGAGCAGCCACCTGATCCTAATTTAAAGCCACTGATTCCAGGACAGGGAGAGAGCCAGTGCTACAAGACAAACACAACATCCATGCCTAACTGGGATTCGAACCCAGACCCATCTTGAAGGAATAGTCAGAAGCCATTGCTTAGACCACTGTGCCACCAAAGAAGCTCATGTGTTGTAATCAGCATGCAAAAGAAATAAAAACAGACAAAATGTAAATTGTTTAAAGTCTCACTATCATCAAGTTTATAAAAAAATGCACTATTGATTGTTAATAAGGTGTGTTGAATAAATATAGAGACAGTCGACTTTGTGCCGTGAGCGCAATGCGAATATAGGTAGGAAGCTGAAGTGGTACCTAATTTAAACATAACCCTACAACAAAAGTTTCGATCTGTTGAGATGACCGGATTGTGTGAAAAGAACACCACAAAGTGAAATAGTGTGATTTTAGGTGTCTCATAAATATAAACACAACTATGTAAAGTAGCCACATGCAAATGAGATGTACAAATTAGCATGCTGTATGCAAGTGCATGGGTTGTAATTCGGTCCAGCCTACAAAAGACATCCATTTGCCGAAATGCCACGCAACAGTCAACTTTCTGGTGAGGAGGTGCAGAAGATTTGGAGACTGAGAGCAAATGGATTGCCAGTAGCGAAAATTTGTAAAGCCATGGGGAGGAGTAGGGCAGTCGTTTATAAGACTTCATCGAAACACGGTGCATTAACTGCCAGAAAACGGCCTGGAAGGCCTCGAATAACAACCAAACGAGATGATCATGTCATCATGCGTTTGGTTTCATCCCAAAGGTTATCACTACGTCAAGTTTCTCGGACTGTTGGTGTCACCGTCTCAAAGACCACAGTTCATCGACGAATCAAGGAAAGTCGCAACATTGTGCTCCTTAAAATGCCTCACGGCGCCACAAGGAAGCTAGATTGTTGTGGGCAAGCAGCCACATGTACTGGACGGACGAGTGGATCACAACTATTTTCTCCGATGAGAAAAAGTTCAACCTCGACAGCCCTGACGGTTGGAACTGCTATTGGCATGATTTATGACGCGAGCCACGCACCCTCTTCAGCAGACAGAAAGGAGGGGGATCTGTGATGGTCTGGGGAGCTTTTCTGTTCAATGGAACAACGGGTATCGCTTTTTGCAAGGCAGGTGAAACTCCAAAACATATCAGGACATACTCAGCAGCCACCTTCTACCGTTTGCCGAAACTCTAGCGGGTGTTGATTATCTGTTCCAGCAAGACAATGCCTCTATCCATCAGTCTGCATCAACGAAAAGCAGGTTTAACACTCATCATGTGACCGCAATGGATTGGCCAGCACTCAGTCCAGATCTGAACAATATCGAGAACCTCTGGGGTATCCTAGCTCGTGATGTGTAAGCGAATGGACAGCAGTTCTCAAGTGTGGTGGCATTGAAAGAACAGATTGAACGAAGCTGGTACGCACTCCGTCCAGAACACTTACATCACTTGGTGGACAGCATGCCCAATCAGGTTTTCAGTGTTATTCGGAACAACGGCTCCACTATTCGTACCGGAGGTGCTCATAACTAGTAAGTTTTTATATTTTTGAGACAGCGTATTTCTGTTTTTTTTTTTTCTTGTACTTGGCATTGAAATTGTTATGTTTCCGTCAAACTATTGTGCAGCTGCGTTTCCTATGCTATTTTTGCTATAAATATGAGGTGTACATTTCAGCTCGTTGTTGTTCTTTTTTATTCGATAATTTGTTCGGTCTCTATATTTATGCGACACACTATATAAGAAAGCATCAAGTAAAGGCACCAACTTCTAAAATAATATAATATGAACTGTAAGGTGACTAACAAATTTGTTCCCATCTTAAAACAACAGGGTGGGAAATTTAGTGAGAGATGGGTTTGCTTCCACGGGGTGCCGCTGGGCAACAATAGCACACATGACAGCAACAAGGGCCTCTATGAATCTTGGAGGCTGACACAAATTTAAGCTTTAGTATAAATTACAGTTGAGGTACCAGCTAATTTTGTGTGACACTGACCGAAAGACCCCAACTCACTAGGTTTTGTTCCAGAATCCTTAGGTGGAATGACCAACTGGAACCGTCAGCTGTGGGCTAATCACCCCCACTGGTGTACTATACCAATTAAAAAGACACAAAGAAAGTTTTTAAAAGACCTTAGAGTGGGATATGGTGGACCTACCACACTTGAGAAGGATGGTCCACCATGGAAACGACCTGGAAATGGCAAATGATGCATGAGAAAAAGATCTCAGCTGAGTGAGTATGAGACTGGTGAATGGAATACTACAGGAATAACTGGAAAAATGAATGAGGTGATCGAAAAAATTACCATACATTGGATGTGCTGTGTGTAAGTGAAACTAAAAAGAAGGAAATTGGGATAGAAGAAGTGAATGGAACCTTGAGTGTGTGGTCTGGAGTGTTGGATAATGTGAGAGGACAGGTTGGAGTATGTGTGATTTCAAGTGAAAAGATGAACAACTTGATTCACTATAGCTGCATAAGTGAGAGATTCTTTTTTTTTTTTTTTTTTTTTGATTGGAGGTTTAACGACCACCGTGAGCAACTCAATGGGCTATAAGCAGTCGCCCGTCCCTAATTTTGGGTCACTGGTTCCAGGGAAGGGAGAGAGCCAGTGCCGTAAGACAAACACAACATCCATGCCTCACCGGGATTCGAACCCGGACCTCTTACGGACGAATGATCAGAAGCCATCGCTTAGACCACTGCGCCACCGAGGCGGCAGTGAGAGATTCTTAGGATTCATTTGAAAGTGAAATTCAGGGAATAGTAATTGTTGTAGTGTATGCTCCTTGTGATTTGGAACCTTCGAATATGAAGGAAGTTTTCTGGAATGAGCTAAAAGCTGTTTTGAGCTAGTTTGGTGCTAAAGAGAAAGTTATAATAGCAGGAGAAATGATAATGGTGAAAGATCAATTGAACTCTGCATTGAGAATGGTTTGTGTGTATCTAACACATTTTTCAACAAGTATATTCACATATATACTTGGGACAATAGCACTTTGGAACAAAAGTGTGTAACAGATTTTGTTGTCTACAATCGGCATCTGAAACACTTAGTTGTTGACACTTATGTGATGAGAAGTACGGATGTTGGCTCTGATCATTACTTGTCGGTATCACGAGTGAAAATGAATGTTGGTTGGAGAAAAAGTCATAGGAAGAGGCCCAAATCGGAAAGAATAAAGATTGAAAGGCTCCCTGAAATCATCAATGTTACTTTAATTTACTCAGAGAACTACTGAAGGAGTTGAAGTCATGTGCGATGGATGCAGAAAAGAAGTGGACATGTTTTAAGAATTGTGCTGTTACTGCTGCTGAAGAGGTCTGCAGCACCACAATAGTGGGTAATGTTAGAGGTGATGCTTGGTGGAACAGTGAGATAAAAGAAGCACTGTAAAGAAAAAGAAGGAAACATATTTGGGGATGTTGCAAGGTAAAGTTGCTGAAGATGAATATTGCTGTAAGAAGCATCAGGCAGCTAAGCTGGTTCACCAGAGTAAGGCAAAAGATAGGAAAGAAAAGGTGGAAAGGCATGAATTGGCTTTTTGGAAAGATAGAAAAACTTTCTGGAAATACATGAGCCATAGGAAACATAGGGGAGATACAATTTCAAGTAGTGTGAAGAATAGGATCAGAGAAATGATATGGGAGTCCAATAAGTTAAGTGAAAGATGGGGTGAATACTTCTGTTGTGACTTATCAGATCACGAAAGCAAAGGCGATTCTCAGGCAGAAGCAGATGATATAATAGTGAGATATGGAAGCAAAGGTGGGATCTCAGGAGAAGAGGTGTGTAGAGCTCTAAAATCTCTCCAGAATGGTAGGGCTTCAGGAGTAGATGGCATAACTGCTGAAATGTTAAAATATGGTAATGACACTGTAACTGACCGGTTAACTGAAATTTGCTAGTTGTGCTGGGAGTTAGGAATGGTCCCTCAGGATTGGAGAGAAGCTGTCATTGTTCCCTTGTATAAGAGAAAAGGTGATCAGACTGAATGCAAGAACTATCGTGGTATTAGCTTGCTGAGTGTGCCAGGGAAAATGTTTGGAAAGGTCATCATTGATAAGGTACGAAGTCTTACATCAGAGAAAGTGTGGGATTTTCAGAGTGGTTCCTGATAAAGGCTGCACCAATCAAATTTTTGCATTACGCATGATGAGTACCTGGCTCTTGGTAAGAAAGTTTTTGCTGCCTTCATAGATTTAGAAAAAGCTTATGACAGAGTAAATAGGACACTTTTGTGGAAGGTACTGAATAAATATGGTGTTACTGGGTATTTACTTAGTAGCGTAAAAGCCATATATGTTGGCAGTAGAGCTTATATACGAGTGAATGGTGTTGTATCAAAATGGGTTTCTATTGGTACAGGAGTACAGTGATGGAAAGTTGCAAAATCATTTGTGGAGCAGGTTAAATACATTTTTGGTGTAAGAAAACATTTTTTCAGAACAGGTAAAATATCAGCAGATAGAACAAACTCGTAAGCAAAAAATGTTTTGGAACTAGATGCATCCTACTCAAATTTAAAACATCTTGCATTGAAATAAATACACACACACCTATGCACACACACACAAAAAAAACACACACACACCTATATACACACACACACACCTATTTTTTTATGTATTTTAGTATTTAAATACATAAAAAAATTGGTAACCATAGCAGGATTCTATTATTAATAATTTATTTTTTACAAAAAACGTTTATTTTTGTAATTTTCTGCTGCTTTTCTCAATATTTAATTGCTGACTTCAATTTTTTTCTATTTTTTTAAGATAGTTAGCAGTGTTTTGTTTTGCTTCTTTTAATAGTACCTGTGTCTTTTTTCTTTTAATAGTACCTCATGTCTCTTTTTTTTTTATGCCATATTCAATGTTCATCTCAGCATTGTTTAACATTTTATGAGAGGAATCCAACTGCTGCAAAAGTTCAGCTTCTTCCAGTTTCAAATCACCTTGTGAACATTCCATTTATTTTTCTCTTTTTAGCTTATTTTGCTGCATTTTTTCAGCACTAATCTGCTCTTGGTATTTTTTCCAGGATTTTTTATCCGCTGTCAGAAGTTTTTTGGTTACAATAATTTTACTCACTACTCCATTTAATCTCTTGACATGATATTTGTGCTTCTTGCTTTCCGCATGACACCTACAATCATTGTGGCCGCCATACGCTAGGCTAAAATTGCAGCCACATGGCTTAAAAAACGTGATTAGACAAAACTTTAGATGCTTCATAAAAAGGCCATTCTTTATTATAAATATTGCGATACACTTGACGATAAGTTTTATCTGACTACATTCTTTTTGTTGTTATAGCTGTTTTACTGTTACGTTTCATTTCGTTTTAATCTAAACTAAACCTTTTCACGCATACTCACCCAGCACTCATTTATTTATTTATTTATTTATTTATTTATTTATTTATTTATTTATGCATTTATTATTTTTTTTCTGCAGTAGAGGCCACAATTTAGCAGTGAAAGCTCAGCTTTGGCTCACCAGCTCCGACATATGAGCTATAGAGCCATTATTGGTGTGGAGAGTGACACCCGACCTATTTGGCAAAAAATAAATGTCTCGCTAGCGTCGACATGCGAGCTATAGAGGCGTCATCGGCATGGAGGGGGAAATCCGACACATGAGTTATTCGGCGAAAAATAAATGTCTCGCAAGCCCTGACACACTAGCTATAGAGGTGTCATGGCCGTGGTGGATCACACCCTACCTATTTGGTGAAAAAGAAATGTCTTGCGAGCGCCGACATGCGAGCTGTAGAGGCGTCATCGGCACGGAGGGTGACACCTGAAACACATGCAGTATATGGTGAAAAAGAAATGTCTCACAAGCACAGACACGCGAGTTATAGAGGCGCCTTGGGCATGGCGGATGACACTCAACACACAAGCTATTCGACGAAAACGAAATTCCTCGCGAGCGCCAACCTGAAAGCTATAGAGGCATCATCGGCATGGCGGGTGACACCTGACATGCCGATGACGTTTCTTTTTCTCTATTTGGTGAAAAAAAATGTCTCACAAGCCCTGCCGTGGCGAGCTATAGGGGCGTCATCGGCGTGACAAGTGACACCTGACCTAGTTGACGAGAAAGAAATGTCTCACGAGCTATAGGGGCATCATTGGCGTGGCGAGTAATGAGCTATTCGGCGATTTCGTAATGTCGAGTGGAAAAGGTTAAAACGTTCGCACTGAAATTTTCACAAGCAAAGAGCCACATGTAATCAATGTAGAGTTCGCAAAAGCACTGAGCTGAGCTCCCTCTTGGCTTTTGTGCACGATACTCTCAAATGGCTGTACGGGGAATCAAGTGACAAAACTCTGCCTTCGTTGGCGGGGGATGTCAGAACATCGAAGGAGTATAGGCACTATACGCCTTCAATGTACTATCAGTTAAGTGCGTTTTTTCGACCAAAAGACAGTAGAAAATTGCGTGCAGGGATCTTGTGTGGGCTTTTCCGTAATTTTTTGGGTGACTTCCATAAAATCGTAAGATTTAGTGAAAATCCGTACAAACTATGGAAAATCCATAAAAGTTGGCATCTCTGAATACCTATGAATCCTTTAGAAACAGAACCATTGTATCCTGCCATGGGAGAGCCATTTTCAGTCGTCCTCCATGTCAACGAAATAGCTAACGACTGACCTTTTGCTGTATTTACGTAATCGCGCACCTCGCACGGAAAGAAATAACTGCGCCATCGCAAAGAGCAGGGAACGACATATAAACAATCTCAATTGCACAACACTCTGAAAGACCACCAAACCATCTGTAAACAATCTTCATCAGGATTTCATAACGTACAGCATTGTTTCTCCTACATACCACGTGATTACAACAAAACTCCTCCTCAATAAGCTCCACCTACATCACGAAACCTATTCTTCACTTATGCCAAAAAAACAACGAATTAGAAGGTAGGTGAAGAACATTCCAAAATGTTGGGATTGGCGGTATGTGTTGATTAAGCATTGTTATACATTTAACCGAATTATGCGTAGACCTTAAAAAAGCGTCATTCAATGTGCCAATTAAAACGGCATTGTTTGCCATAAAAACATTTTTTTCACTAGGCAGTTTTTGCTGTGGATTGTCGTTTCGGTACAGTTGGGCGCAAGATAATGAAATTGGCTCAGTTCGGAGCAATTGGTGCAAACTTTCCATCACTGGGAGTAAGACAAGGTTGTGTAATGTCAACAAGGCTGTTTAATATATTTATGATGTGTGCATGCATGATACCAAAATGGACAATACTGGTTTATGTCTTGGTAATATCCGTGTGTGGAGATTGCTGTATGCTGATGACACACTCCTGTTTGCAGAGAGCAAAGGTGAGTTGCAGAGTATGTTGTCTGGAATGTACGAAATTCAAACTGAGTATAAATAAGGAAAAAACCAAAGGTATGGTTTGTGAGTGAGGAACAGTTAGTACTGAATGCAAGATAAGTCTAAATCGCACAGTGAAACCTGGGTATTGAAGAAGAGACACAGGAGTTGTTTGTGTAAAGGAGAGGAGTTGTTTGCGGCAAAACACTTTCTGATTGTATGAAGAATGAAGATGTGCTGCAGTTGTGTAATGTGAGGTGAAATGTTGTTAGCAAAGTGGAGACCAATATTCTTAGGTGATTTGGCAGTGTTGAAAGAATGAGTGATGTGATGCTTACTAACAAAAAATTTTCAGCCCAAGATGGGAGGACCAGATTCAAGAGTGTCTGCATGAGAAGAAGATTATGAGTATGAAGTACAGGTCTTGTGCATGCTGTGTGATGGATGTCAGAGAAGCTCGAACTGTGTGCCAAGATCGCTGCAAATAGAGACTTTTGATATGGCAACAATAAGTAAATAATCAATTAACCATTTATCTGGTGGATTTCTTTCTTTATGGAGCTAACCTCTGAATCTCAGCAAACAGCTTAGAGATATTAAAATAATAGATATGAGGTAAAACCAACAGTTTAATAAACTTTTCCCTTGTTACTTAGAATCACACCATTTTTAAATCAGAATATTCATACAACATAAAATTAGAAAGGAATATGAGGTGAGTTGGCATAATTTAATATACAGACGAACCACATATAACAACCTTGCATAATACAAAGTCTACATAAAGCAAAGTTTCATAGATCCCTTGATCTACCCAATATTTTCTCTTGTTATTTTAACAATAGATTATGGACAACAATTTTTGGAGAAACTGCACATAGCAGGTATCAGAATACAAAATAAGTGGCATCACCAAGTTTTTATCCCTTCCTGTTTCACTGGAAAACTAGGAATTACCTTTGTTGCCAGCACCCCATGGTTCCACTTACAGACAGGTTTGTTTGCAAAAAGAAAAGATTGTTTCATTTTTTTTTATCACCAACCCCCACCTCCACTTTACATACATCTTCTGGGAAAATGTTTTGTTTTATCCCCTGTCTCGTCAACCTTCAAACAATTAATCTCTGTTTAGAAAGTCATAAGAGTTTATTTTACATTCATAAACATCCCAACCACATTTGAGGAAGTTGGAAAACATTTAAAACAGCTATCATAAGAAGCTACAATTGGCTCAAATTTCTGTTGTAACTTATAAACAGCAAAATCAAATGTATGCAAAATTTCAAAATTTTGGCAGTTACTTTAATGTTTACATTCAATATTTTGCATATTGCAAATCTGTTATCAGATTTGCAATATGCAAAAATATTGAATGTAAACATTAAAACATTAAAGTAACTGCCATATAATCTCTATACATATAAAAGTGAAAGTTTGTATGTTTGTTCCACATACATTCCTAAACGGTTTGATGGATTTGCACCAAAATTGGCATACATACTCTTCATCACCCAGATTAAAATACAGGTGGGACGATTTTTAGACATTCCATCCCTAAGGGAGTCAAATGTGTTTTTACGGGGCCCTCTATAGATTGGGTGCAAGTCGGCTGCTGTGGTATTACTCCACGTGTCAGAGCAATAGGCGTCAGGTTATGCCTCACTCCTTGCAAGCTTCCGCGCTTCAGGCATATGGGGAAGAGTCCGATTTTTGAAAACACAATGCACCAGCGGAACATATTGTCATAAGTACTTTTTCGTTTATGTTACCATGGCATTTTCTTTGTAAGGATTAGATTTCATTAGACTCCCAACAATTGGCGCAGGAGTCTCAAATATGGGTGGAGCTACAGATTCCCACCAATACGCGTGGTCCTCTGAAATAGCATCAAGGTTAAGTTGAAGTTAAAACAGACGGTCTTCTTCATACATAAAATTTAAATACAAGATTAGTATTGGTATTAGTACAGAAAAAAGAAATAGCCTTTGTCCATTGGAAAGAAGTAAGCTTCCCAACGAGGAAAGAATTATCCGAATGGGTTTAGTTTTCGAGATTAGTAAAAAAATTCTGTATATTATTGTGAACTACTTTCTTTCACATTGGGTGTGATCAGGTTGTATGTAAACAAAGCGGAACGATACATGGGGAATTGGAAACCTTAAAAGCGATGTTATTCGGTAGTACAGCCAAAAATAATAAAAATTAATAATAAATAAACGAAAGAGCCTACGTCTTCCGGAAAGCTTCCTAACGGTGAAAGAATTATCAGAATCGGTTTAGTTTTCGAGATTAGTAAAAAAAAATTCCGTATATTATCGTGAACTACTTTCTTTCATGTTGGGTGTGATCAGGTTGTATATCTACACTCTAGAAAGCTGAATGTGGAGTGCAGGAAGTGCATTATTGTGCA
Source organism: Macrothele yani (assembly GCA_039090855.1). Lineage (NCBI taxonomy): Eukaryota > Metazoa > Arthropoda > Arachnida > Araneae > Macrothelidae > Macrothele > Macrothele yani. Next base: position 1,106,094 of record CM076997.1, read on the forward strand.
TGTTTGCTATTTCGAGTTTTTAGGGCTCAAAACGGCCATTATAAATTGTGATTTTTATGAAATGCCTCCAAAAAAAAAAAAAAAAAAAAAAAACGCGAACCCATCGGGCAAGTTCAGCTGAAAGCAAAGAAAGTAAAATTACTTCGAGTGAGTGAGACAACCGAACAATGTGATCGAAGACTTGTGGATCAGCGGGGAAAAAGCCAATGTATCTGGGGGAGGGGGGCGACCTGAGCATTGTTCATAATGGTAGGACTTTTTTTATAGTGAGATTTACATTGTTACTTGAAAACAAACTTTATGTCTATCTCAGGCAATGCCGGGTATCTCCGCTAGTAATCAGATAAAAATTATTTGGTAGTTCGTCTTTTTTTTGTGGAGCTAACCTCTGAATCTTAGAGAACAACTTAGTGGTATGTATGTATGTATGTATGTATGAATGTATGTATGTATGTATGTATGTATGTATGTATGTATGTATGTATGTATGTATGTATGTATGTATGTATGTAAATCTGTCATATTTCCATTTCTAGCAATAATTTTTAATGAACACTTATTTATTTACTTATTTATTTTTAATTGAAGGTTTAACAACCACCATTAGCAACTTGATGGGCTATTAAGCTGTTGCCCATCCCTAATTTAGAGCCACTGGTTCCAGGGAAGGGAATGAGCCTGTTACGTAAGGCCAACACATCATCTATGCCTTATAGGGATTCGAGTCCAGGCCCATCTTGGAAGAATGGTCAGAAGTCAATGCCTAAACCACTGCACCATTTGGGTGGCAAAAAACATTATTTACCTTCAATTAATTAATAAACAGTTTATGATTGACTTATTTTAATCTGATGCAATGTAATGTGTAGCAAATAGCCCCTTTTTTTATCTGTTGGGTTATAACGAAGTTTGTATATATCGGATGTTTTTAACTCTCCCTTCAACTTTGTTATATGTGGGTTCGACTGCATACATACAAGGGAGAAGGAGGAAGAGAGACTTACCAGCACGGCCTGTTCTACCGATACGATGAGTATGAGTGTCAATATCTCTAGCAATATCATAATTAACAACAGTTTTGATGTGAGTGATGTCCAAACCACGAGCTATCAAAACAAAACATATTTAAGCAAATCAATTTTCACAATTTTGTAACATTAGTTTAAAGCACACACTATAACAAATACAAATAAAAAATCAGAAACAAATTGGTTCCATATTTATTGCGTACTTACTCTTGACACATACAAAGAACAGTTCCTTGTGCTACATAAACTGCACATGAAAATTACTCACATAGACTTTAGTCAGATAACATTAATTTTTATATACTGAGTTCTTTAATTATTAGAGCAGATGTTTCAGACCTCTAGTTGTTTTTTTCAATTAAGGTCTGTCTGTTCAGTGATACACAAAGTCAATTAAAAAAAGAAAAAAATAGGAAACCAAATTAGGAAGTCTTTGCCAAATCTTAAACTTAAGATTAAACATTTTTTTAGTTTTTGATTGATTGATGAGCTCTGAAAAGATGTCACATTTTTGAAAGAAGCCTTTGCCAGATCCTTCAAATTAAGAGGTAAAAATTCTGAATTTTAAGATCTTAAATTTGAAGATCTGGTAAAGGCATTTTCTTGTTTAGCTTTTCATTTTTAAAAATTGGTTTTGTACAGCACCAAAGAACAGGAAGCTTGAAACATCTGCTGTAATAACAGATACAGTATTTCAGCAATCATGGGACTTATTTTGTCTGTTTGTTCCATTTTGGATTAAAAATTCCTGATGAACAGCAGCTAAGAATGTAGTCCTTAATAAAAAAAAATAATAATAATTGTGTAACACATACATACGACTGACGAAGGGGGGGGTGAACTTCTTTAACTTGGGTGAAAAATCAGAATCACTGCAAAAAAGTGTAAACATAACTCAGCATGAGCAAGATGGAATTGTTCATTGTAATTTATTTATGTAAATAAACTGAAGCACATCAAAGTATTCTTAACATAAAATTACAATTCAAAACAAAATAAAGTTTCAAAGACTTTAAACATAGTTTTTTCTTTCTTAGGTTTGTTTTACTTGATAGAACATCAGCTCAAGTTTCCACTTGCAAGCAAACTTTGCTTTCTTCTCAGCAAGTTAAACAGCCATATTTGTCCTTTGTTGTTTCTGCATCTGCACAGCATCCAATGCTTAATATTTCTTTCTGCTGACATCTTTCCCTTTTCATTTCTTTACTATTTCTCTTCTTCTTTTTTTTTTTATGCCCAGAGATGACAGCAATTTCATCCATTATGCTGAGAGATCTTTGAGCTTGAGGACCATCAACGCATGATATTAAAGCTTTCACTATTTTAGATAAATAATGTGACTGAAAATGCAAATACTTTTGAACACCATGTATCAATTCTTAAAAAATTTCCAACTTTGTCACTTCCTTTCCTAGAACCCTCCCTTCCCCATCAAGCCAAAATATAAACATTTATGGGGAGGAGGGGGGGGATAAAATCTAAGAACAACACAAGGTACAGGGAATGCCACTGAGGGAAAAGAATTATGATTGCGGGAGAAATCTTCGTTCTGTCCGAATTCCGTTTTTGGTAATTTTCCCTCTATTTTCAAGTTGAAATACAAATATTCATGGAATAAAATTATATATAACAACAATGAAATGAGAAAACTCACCGTCTATGTATGATATTTAATAACATACGAAAGATATTTACAGTTAAAATACCCCACAAGCACTTTCGGGGTAACATTTGCCCCATCATCAGGTGGAACAGAGGCAATGTAGTACTCCTTTATATATTAGTGCAACGATGCATTATGGGTATAAGTCACCAAACGTTGCATGGGTTGTGACCGTTGCTATTATAACAGTGTGAAGAGTATAATTTCACAAGTTAATAGTTTAGCATATCAATACCAGGATTCATTACAAATACAAAGTTATGATCAATTTATATATTCTTGGAATTTGTAAATATATATTACTATAATTTAAAGTTCAGGTTAGTATTAATACCCTCTTTCCAAATTCTTGATGTGTTCACAGGCAAGTAGTCGTTGCAGCATTTATCCCCTAAAGCTTCGCTGTACATACTTTCAACAAAATGCAGCAAATGTATATATGCTGGAGTGTCCAGTAGTCTGATGTTTTCCCAGTCTGGTTGCAGAATTCCGTTTATTACATTCCTTGATAAAGCTGTGTTATTGCTGTTGGTTCGGATATCGTATTTGTGTTCCTGGACACGGATACCCAAACTTCTTCGTGTCGAGCCCACGTAGTTGTTAACATGTTCTCCGGTTGAAGGGTCCAGCAGTGGAATATTATACACACCCCATTTGTTCATAATATCCGTTTTTGCTCGATCCTTTTTAACTGATGATAGGAGGTTCTTTGAGCGGGTGCCGAATTGTATATTGTGTTTTGAACAGATACAAGATAGTGCGTTAGTGATATGGGGGTGCTAGTCCAATGCTCCTACAAATCATTTATTAGGCTTTGTGTCTGGTTTCAGATTAATAGTTCATTCACTTGATATTCTAGTGTATAATCTATTAATCATCATCCTGGGGTATCCATGTTTATCCACTAATTTAAAAATGAACTGTATCTCAGACTGGAAATGACTATCATTTGAACAATGTGTGAAGGCTCTTCTAAAAAGGAAATTGATAGCAGAAAATTTTTGTGGAGTTGGATGTGAAGAGTTAAACGGGATAAGGCTGTTACAATCAGTAGGCTTTCGATAGACACAAAAGGACAGTGAGTTAGTATTTGAATCACGAAATAAACGAAAATCCAAAATGAGTTAGTATTTGAATCACGACATAAACGAAAATCCAAAAAAGGCAGAGAGAAATTAGATTCAAGTTCTATCGTGAGCCCGATAGTAGGAAATACTGACGATAGTGTGTCGGCGAATTGTTTTTAATCATCCTTAGAGTGAGCACAGAACACAAGGATGTCATCGACGTACCTAAGGTATAAACTGGGAACTAAAGGGAAATCATTGAGAACTTTATTCTCAATGTATTGTAGCAGAATTTCTGCTAAAACTGCGAAAAGTGGGGATCCCATGGGGGAACCCTCGGTTTGTAAGTAGATTCTGTCAAGAAATTTGAAATACGAATGCCGTTTGACTAAACGAAGTGTGTTCATAAAAGCTGAGATTTCAGTGGTGGGATCATTAATTTCAGCAAGTTTGGCCTCTATAATACGATGAGTGGCATCCACAGGTACATTAGGGTACAGTGAAACTACATCTAGTGAGGCTAAAATGAAAGCACCAGCATGTGGCTGGATCATTCTGATACTTTCTATTGCCCTAGTGGAGCTTTTAATAGAATACGGGGAGCTCACTGCTGACTTAGCCAAATATAGGGCAAGAGCTTTTTCAAGTGGTCGGGTAAGGCTAACAATAGCCCGCCACCAAAGGTCTAATAGGTAGCCCCTCTTTATGTAGTTTAACATGCCCAAAGATATCGGGCACACAACAACCAGGTGGGGGGAATAAAAGCTTTAGAAAAACCTTCAGGGAAGTTATAATAATTCTTCAAACGAGTTATGCTGTACATGTTGCTTTTGCTGGTTCACGCTCAACTACTTTGTGCGGAATAGAAGATATGGCTTCAAGCATTTTATCCCTATAGCGCATGAGCTATCCAGTATGACCGTCTGACGAGTCTTGTCCGCGGCCAAAATTGAAATTTCATTCTCATTTCTCAGCTCGGCTAGCTGCTGTTTTTCTTCATTATATATTAATGAAAGTTTAGGTTGTTGCTGTGGTTTGCCTCTTCGTAGTAGTCTATCAATATGTAAGTGTGTAACATCATGTTCGGCTTCAGGTAAGTTTTTGATAATATGCTCTACTCGTGGGACTGTCTGAAAGACGTTAACTTTGTGCCTCGGATATGCGAATTTGGTTCCTCTCTCCAAAGCTCGACTCTGTATTTCATTTAATTCACAATTACTGAGATTAACAATATTAGATTTTCAGTCCTCACTATCGCGATGTCTATGGCTGCGAACTTGTCTATTACTGACTTCACGGTCAACTAGGAGATGAAGTTTATGTATGTGGGTGTTAACCAATGATTTGACAGAGTTTTCAATCAAATTTGAAGTAATAGTAAGTGCACGGTCCAAAATAATTGGATGTTCACAACCCGACAGTTCTGCATACGATATGTAGCACTTTCAACTGAGGAAACCAACAAATGATCTCTTACTTCTAATGGCGGTTATTAGTCGCTTCTTCTCAGCATTACGAAGTATACATTTGTCACGCTATGAGAAAGGAGCCGTGCGCATGTTGAGATGACTTGGTATCACCTTCAAGTCTTTGCAACTAGTCAGGAATCCCAAATGACTGCACTCCTTGGCGAGCTTGATTCGTGTTGACTGGAACCCTTGCAAAGCCATGCTCCACATTGCCTGGCTTTGAAATGCTCAAGGAAATACGATTAGACGCGGTGAACAATGGTAACAATAAAAAGGATGACTTTGCACAATACGTCAAATGAAATGAGAAAACTCACCGTCTATGTACGATATTTAATAAAATACGAAAGATATTTACAGTTAAAATACCCCACTAGCACTTTTGGGGTAACATTTACCCCATCATCAGGTGGAACAGAGGCAATGTACTGCTCCTTTATATATTAGTGCAATGATGCATTATGGGTATAAGTCATCAAACGTCGCATGGGTAGTGACCGTTGCCATTATAACAGTGTGAAGAGTATAATTTCACAAGTTATTAGTTTAGCATATCAATAGAAGGATTCGTTACAAATACAAAGTTATGATCAATTTATATATTCTTGGAATTTGTAAATATATATTACTATAATTTAAAGTTCAGGTTAGTAATATGCTCTTTCCAAAAATTTTCTTGATATTCCCAGTTTATACCTTAGGTACGTCGACGACATCCTTGTGTTCTGGCCTCACTCTAAGGATGATTTAAAACACTTCGCCGACGCACTATCGTCAGTATTTCCTACTATCGGGCTCACGATAGAACTTGAATCTAATTTCTCTCTGCCTTTTTTGGATTTTCGTTTATTTCGTGATTCAAATACTAACTCACTGTCCTTTTGTGTCTATCGAAAGCCTACTGATTGTAACAGCCTTATCCCGTTTAACTCTTCACATCCAACTCCACAAAAATTTTCTGCTATCAATTTCCTTTTTATAAGAGCCTTCACACATTCTTCAAATGATACTCATTTCCAGTCTGAGATACAGTTCATTTTTAAATTAGTGGATAAACATGGATACCCCAGGATGATGATTAATAGAGTATACACTAGAATATCAAGGGAACAAACTATTAATCTGAAGCTAGACACAAGGCCTAATAAACGATTCGTAGGAGCATTGGACCAGCACCCCCAAATCACTAACACACTATCTCGTATCTGTTCAAAACACAATATAAAAATTCGGCACACGCTCAAAGAACCTCCTATCATCAGTTAAAAAGGATCGAGCAACAACAGATATTATGAACAAATGGGGTGTGTATAATATTCCACTGCTGGACCCTTCAACAGGAGAACATGTTAACAACTATGAGGGCTAGACACGAAGAAGTTTGGGTATCCGTGTCCAGAAACACAAATACGATATCCGAACCAACAGCAATAACACAGCTTTATCAAGGAATGTGGTAAATGGAATTCTGCAACCAGACAGGGAAAACATCAGACTACTGGACACTCCAGCATATATACATTCGCTCCATTTTGTTGAAAGTATGTACATCGAAGCTTTAGGGGATAAATGCTGCAATGACTACTTGCCTGTGAACACATCAAGAATTTGGAAAGAGCGTATTACTAACCTGAACTTTAAATTATAGTAATATATATTTACAAATTCCAAGAATATATAAATTGATCATAACTTTGTATTTGTAACGAATCTTTGTATTGATATGCTAAACTAATAACTTGTGAAATTATACTCTTCACACTGTTATAATGGCAACTGTCACGACCCATGCGACATTTGATGACTTATACCCATAATGCATCGTTGCACTAATATATAAAGGAGTACTACATTGCCTCTGTTCCACCTGATGATGGGGTAAATGTTACCCCGAAAGTGCTAGTGGGGTATTTTAACTGTAAATATCTTTCGTATGTTATTAAATATCGTACATAGACGGTGAGTTTCCTCATTTCATTTGACGTGTTGTGCAAGTCATCCTTTTTATTATAACAACAATGCTAGAAAAATAAATTATGATTACAGGAAAAATCTTCACTTAGTTTAACTTCTGTTTTCAAAAGCTTTGAAAGACGAAATTCCATCCTGAAACAAAGGTCTTCGCTCTTTCCACGTTTGTTAGACCTTTGTTTGATGTTCCTGGTCGACGTCAAATGTCTGTATTAATAATTCCATCCTGAGATGGAAAATAATTCCCAACCACTACTAATTCCCCCAAAATTTCGGTTCAGTTATGCATTAATCTTGAAGATAACCCAAATTATGAAGGAATGGCAAAATTTCGGTTCAGTAATGCATTAATCTTGAAGATAACCCAAATTATGAAGGAATGGCAAAATTCCTTAAAGCCACAGAAAACTCTCATGCCTGAAGATTACAGAGAAATTTTGGCACCATCGAACTTCCATTTTTGGAAATTTTCTCTCCATTTTCAAGCTGAAATACAAATATTAATGGAATAGAATGATATTTAACAACAATACTTGCCACAGGCAACATAATAGAAAACGAAATTTTGATTATGGGAAAACTTTTATTTTACTTATTTCCATTTTCTAAAGTTTTGAAAGACAAAATACCATCCTCCGATGGAAAATCCCGCCCTCTCAAAGAAATTCTTCAGTTTGGCATCAGTCTTGAGAATGGCCTAAACGACGACAAAGAAGAAGAAGAAAAAAAAAAAAATACAAACTAACCCCCCCCGAATTTTCAATGTGTAAATCACCTTACTAATACTTACAACAGGAACACCACCTGCCAGCACACATCAATATTCTAGATTGTCAGTGATAGGAGCACATACTGAAGTTCCTTAATTTGTGACATTGATTTCCATAATTTACCACAAGAAGACTTCAATTCGATTTATCCGAAACATCTACCATAACGTTACAGATGTTCTGTGATGCCCAAAATTCTTCATTCACCGATTATTCACACATTTGCTTTGAATCTGGCACAATGAAATGCATGCATGCTAAACATAACACCCTACATTTACTGGCTACTGAAATACTTTCTTTGAGCCCTGCATCCTGGACACATACGGAACACTGTGTATGATATGATCATGCATACACTCAATGGACATAACATTACTGATATCTACCTAATAGCAGGCTGGTCCTCCTCTAGTGTGAATAACAGCCTGTACACGCTGAGGCATCGACTCCACCAGATGCAGAAGATTCTGGAAGTAATGCCAGCCGTGCCTGTTGTAGCATTGTTCACAATTCAGCCCTAGACGTTGGTCCAGGATCCATGAATCACATGGTTTGTTCCACGGCATCCCAGAGAGCTCATAGTGAGAAGGATTGGCAGTGAAGCATGTAACACGCTAAAAATGAGAAGAATCCCCAATATCCTCATATCACGCATTGGTTATGTTATGCAACTGTAAATGGTGAAAAGTTTTGGTAGTTGACTTCTACCTTCCTCAGCAGTGGAATGAAAAAAATCTGGCAACAACAGATGCTAACACCACATGGTTCATTCCACAAGTAGAAGTCAACTACCAAAATGTTCCACCATTTACAGGTCCATAACATAACCAATGAGTGATAAGAGGATATTAGGGATTCTTCTAATTCCCAGAGAGCTTCCTAAGGATTTAAATCTGGGAACCTAGGGGGTCACTTGATGGTTCCAAACTCAGACGAGTGTTCCTTGAGCTAGGATAGTGTGGTTGCGGCACATTGTCCAGCTGAAACAGACAATCAGCCACGAAAGCGTGTAGGTGATCAGCTAGCACACGGCAGTTAAGGAATTATCCAGACACACTAAGGGACCTAATATGTTCCATGAGAAGACTCCCCAAACCATCACAGGACCACCACTGCCTTGAACAGAGCTGACCTGGCACAACAGGGCCATGGCCTCATGCTGATGATGCCACACCCACACCCTCCCATCAGCTTGGTACAGCTGAAAGCAGGATTCATATGACAACATGATGCGGCGACCCTCTGCAGAGTTTCAGTTTTGATGTTCCCAGCACCAGGTGAGGTGTAATTTCCAATTATGAGCAGTCAACAGTGTCACATGAGAAGGGTGTCATCTCCCATAGCCCAGGGTATCCAGCATCAGGGATCATAGCATACTTCTGGAAAATTTTAGGTAAGAATTTTAGGAATTTTAGGAATTTTTAGAAAAATTTTAGGAAAATTTTAGGAGTGTATTTCAATAAAAACTAGATGTATATTTGTATACATCTAGTAAAACAACTTTGTATACATTGTAAAGAGTTTGCTTCACACCCTTCAACCATATATACTGCGCATGACATCAAAATTTCTGGCTCCAACATAAAATCACATGACAACAGTCAAAAAGATGGGTTACACCTGCTGTGCTTATGGTTGCTCTGACCGATATAGTAAAGAAAGTTCTATGATTTTTCATGGGTAAGAAACGAATTAAATACCTAAGTCAATAAAGTTCAATTACTTAACCAGAAACTTGCAGCTATTGATATAAAAATATAGTAACTTAAGGGGAAAAAAAAATGGAATGCATGTTCCAAATTCTTCGCAAATGTTCATCACATTATAAATCACGAAATGTAAACAACCCGATCATGCATGTATATAGCTCATAAGTAAACTTACCTGAAGAGTTTTCATTATATATGAGGTGCATTCACATAATACACCGAAAACACTGAAGTTCTGCAGCGTAAATTAGTAATCATAACAGCATTTGTACACGAAATTTGGAGTCTGATGATGACGTGCCCAATGTTTGAGCCATGGCGGCTTTGATGCAGCTATTGCCAATGCGCAGTCCATTAGTATATATGGTCGAAGTTCACACCCAAATTTTTTGCATAACGTCTAATGTCTAAAGTTTAAGTATGATTTACTTCTAATGTTCAGTTCTTATCTTTTCACGTGTTATTATCATATTCAAGTATATTTACCACATTCAAGTTTCACTTTGAACATTAATATGCTGTTGAACCAGAAGCAATTCACGATTTTCACAGTAAAGTTTTCAGGTTTCACATTAAACTATAATATCCTAAAAAGGTAATTGAAAACCAAGAACTATGTACAATTGTTCACTGAATTACTTTTTTCATATTATTGTTTTAACCTTTTCCTGATTAGCCTATCTTTTTCTGCTTCCACCACAACTAATTTACTTTCAGTTTTCTTTATTTCAGCTGAACCTTGTATGATCAAGTTAGAGGCAACTGCTATTTCAACAGTATTTTGTTTTTCTACAGCTTTTCTCATTCTTTCTGTTCCCTCTTGAATTACTGCTAGGGAGGCTTCTTTATCTTTTTTAAGTCTATTTATTTCTGCATCATTTTCTTTTATTTTGTCATCAAACTCAGCTTTTCTTTTTTTCTCTAGCTGCTTTTCCTTATTTTCCCTCTCTTTCTGCTTCCTTTCTTTTACCTTTTTTGATTCTTCTTCCTTCAGCTTATCAACATACTCTTTATAAAATTTATGTGAATCACGAACACTATTTAACAAATTTCTTGTTATGGGAACTTTACTTACACATCCATAGTGTTTAATGGCCCCTTTAACTATTCTTAATGATGTTATAGTTGAGTCTTTTAAGTTAGCCTTGTCCTTCCTTAACAGAGCAGTGTTAACCGAAAATCCCCTTTCTGCATCAGCATTACCATGAGGTAAAACTAAAATTGACTTGATGAGTTTAGCAAGATTTGAGTATTTTTCTTTTCCGCTAGAGTCTTTAATACTAACTATATTACGCCAGTAATGATCAATCCGCACTGGAATATGCCCTTCCTCTGAAAATTTCACTAGTTCATCTAGAGTTGGCTTATCGCAACTTAAAAGTTTCCACTCTTCTCTTACTCTATCAATTTGTTCCTCAGAAAGATGCAAAACACTTGAAATTCTGGTTATTTCCGAAAGTCCTTCAGTGACTGAAAGTTGAGTTGACTCTTTCTTTGGTTCTTTTACCTTTAAAACTTCTATGTCTCTTAGCTTTTGATTGCAGAATGGCAAATTTGACTTTAAATATTTTGTGGTTGCAATTAGTGATGATCTTACATCTAAGAGAAATAATTTCTGCCTGGTCTCCTGAACATTCCTGAGGAGATTTTTTGTCTTCATACCAACTTCTAACTCCCCTAGTTTTTTCCATGAATTTTTGTTTTCAAAATCTACATTCTTAAGGTCTTCTCCAAATTTCCCTGCAATAACATCATCTTGGATAAACTGAGCCATAACATTCTTCATTAAAGTATTTAAATCAGAATATAACTGGTGTATTTTTGGTTCTTCACTCTGATAACATAATGAAAACTTTTCAAAATTTTGGTGTGAAAATAAAATTAATGCTAAATAGCAAGGAGTTAGCTCATTTTTTCAGGAAACAGTGAATTCTTTTATACCTTGCCGAATTGCGTAGTTGTTTTTCAAATATTTTTTGAGATGGCAAGAAGTTTAAAAAATATTCTGTAATATTTAGCCATTGCTACAGAACCAACGGTTAGCCATCTGTTGCTGACATGACGCAAAAGAAATTTGGCAGTGACCAATGTTATATCCTCGACAGATTTATAATCCTCTCGTCTTGCAGCACTACTCTTTAAAAAGTAATGCATATCAGTAGCAAATTCGTCAAAATCTATATTTACGCTTGTCAAAAAAATTTTAAATACATTACTAACAACATGCAGGTTGCAAAAACCTAGTTTCAAAGATTTCTGGCCTGTTTCTTGTTTTACAACTTCATTGAATTTGCGTAAAAAGCACTTATTTACATTTGGGCTGTCCATGGATACACAAATAATTCTGTTCAACGAAATATTGAAGGATGATAACACATCAAGAATTTCTTTTAGCAAAATATCTGCTGTTGCATGACCCAGAAAAACGCTTGTTAGGTATCAGCAAGAAACTGAATTTATTTCTGAAGACCAGTACCTGAGATACACATCCAACTGCCGTTTCACTTGTGTATTTGTAGTTTCATCAAATGCTATAGTAACCTTTCCTGGGCTACTAGATGCAATGTCTTTTTTCAAATCCTCTTCAAAATATTTTGACAATCCATGTGATATCACATAAGCAACTTTTTTCTTTAAGTTGCATTTTGGCTGCAATAGCAGAATCAGGAAACATTTCTTTGAAAAGTTCAACTGTTTCAGTGCATGAAACAAAAGACATATTGTCCTTAGCAACTTTCATGGCCCATAATGCTTCGGCTTTAGCCAACTGTAAATCATGACTCAGTACTTCACTAATATTTGTTTTGGGCTGAAGATCCCGTCCTCCAAAGGCTTTCAGGATGGACTTATTTTGAAATTTACTTTGAAATTTCTGCAAATGTTTTTTTCCTTTATGATGCGCTTTTACTTGTGAAAAGCCACTATTAGAAATGTTGAAAATTTCTGAACACAATATACACTTAGCAGAAAATATTGTTTCAGTTGCAGAACACCATTCTTTCAACTTCACTCCGTCCAATTCTTTGGCGAGCCACGCATCTTGAAATTTCGTTTTGGATTTAGGCATCTTAAACACTTGTATTACTAAACAGAAAATGAAAGGGAAGTACAAAAACACGTTCCAATATTGCAAAACCAGACAACTTCCCGAAATTTGGCTGCGAGGATGTCAGAAGATAGAAAAAAAAAAAAAAAAAAAAAGCAGGTCACCACTAGAGAACTGAACCTGCACACAGCACAGAGAACACCATAAAAGACACAAAACCAGAAACTATCATACGCATCTCACGCAAGTTCAGTCAAAGCGAGTCGGAGCCGAGATATATTGCGCATCGAAGGTCGCTGTCACCGACGCACGATCGAAGGTCAATGATCACGTGCTCTACTGCCTGTCACGATAACACTCAGCTACCATCCCATCGTCATTACCGGAGGTTACGGAAGGAGATCACATGTTTCCTCTTTGCTTCCACCCACCTGCGGTTTACAATAACAAAACATCAGCAGAAAGAGGAGGTTCCACAAGGCATGTACAAAAATAAAGTACGATCTTCTGTGTGCCACGGAGTTCGTCTGCAAAGCGCAAACCAGGGGTGAAAATGACCCCTCCCCTTTTCCCTTAGATCTCTTGTTACTCTCGAAAGCTGTCTGAAGGCAAAAAGTGGAGCGCCCGCCCCGAAGCAAGTGCATCTCGATGGCATCATTTTCCCTCCCTTCAGCAGCACAGCATATAGGCTGTGTTTCTACAATAACAGGTCTTTTTATCTTACCGTAATAGTAAATTTATTGGCGCTAATAACGGTTGTGTTTTTAATAAATAAGCTTATGAAAATTTTAGGATGAATAGCAAATTTTAGGTATAATTTTAGGAATTTAAGGAGGGTCACAGAATATTAGGAATTTTAGGAATTTTAGGAGGAATGCGATCCCTGCAGCATGTGCTGTATGTACTGTTTGCTCGCTGACTTGGGCTTCCAACATTTAACCTGTATGAGATTTTCACCACCGTTGGCAAGCAGTCAGTCTGAATGAGCCTGAATAATTTACATCAGCCCCAGTCATCAATGGTGTGTGGTCGGCCACCACTTGTTCTCTGGATGCTGGTACATCCGTCTATGGCATATTCATGGTACACCCTTGATATGGTTGTCCTTGGGAACCCCAGGGTTCTTATCACTTGGGTGATAGAATGACCCATCCCTAGCACCAACAATGTGCCCACGATTAAAGTCTCTCAGATCTGTTTACCCATGTTCGTCAATTGCGATATACTGTTTGGAAGCCTTGCTGTCTCACTATTTATTGCATGCATTTGGTTAGGGCCTGTTCCACTCTGTGCAGAGGATGCCTATGTAAACTGCCCATCACCCCTATCTCTAATGTTTCATTTACTGAGTGTATGTTTTCCTGCACATCTATATACCTATAGGTATTTATGTTCGTAAGGCATAAAACAAAAACCTACACTAAGAGAACAGGAAGTGAAAATAACTAAACCATCATAACAGTTAATGCTGACTGTCAACAAACTCTCTCCATCTCTTCTTCCCTGAATGGAGATTTCCTTCTGCTAAAAATTTAATATTTCTTTTACTCGTGGCCTGTTTAACAACAATTCATTTTGTTATAGGTCTTTCCCTTGATCTGTTTCTTTTTTCTTCTTTTAAGGTTTAATGACCACAATCAGATACTGTTAGTGCTATAAGCAGTCACCCCTCAGTTTGTGACCAGCTTATTTAAAATGCAAAATCTGTAAGAGCAGTATCTTGTCTCTAATATGATGTACATGCACAAACCACCTAATTAAATTTTCAATAAATTTATCTTTAACAGATATGCCTATCACATTCCCAGTATTTCCACTAGTAAACTTGTTACACCACTGAATACATTTATTCTTCCTTGATATTCCTCTCATATCAGCCACTTCCAATTGTCAAATGAGAAACTTATTATGCACCCAACTCTCAATGCTACAGAAGAGTGCAGGTCAAAATGCCATATAGTATACAGCAATTTTGCTTTTTACCAACCTCCATGGTATACATAGCTGGTATAAAAATCCTCTCCCCCCCCCATTAATTTTATTTTAATTCCTTAGCAAGTTCTGCCTCATGAGCTACAAACCACTAGTAAAGAAAATCTGGTGCATGTTCAAGCCCCCCCCCCTACAAATTATGCAGTATCTCAATATCTTTCACTGTCTAACTTAAAACCACATAAATAAACTCCAATTAAAGAGAACTACATGTTTAAATTCTTCAACATTCAATTTCATTTTTCATTTAAAATCCTAAATTCTTCACAAGTCCAACTCAGCTAATCCATAAAAACTAAAAAGGTGTGGAGCCAACATGCAACTTTATAATGCACCATGGAAGTATAAATCCTAAACAACTTCTCCATGTTTTCTAGAGCTTGGCCCTTACAAAACTTTTGATGCAAAGGCTTTTTTGACCAATTCCAGCGACATGCATTTTACACCATAATTTTTTAATTCACAAAAAATCTCGCTTTTGGTGAAACAAACTGTAGTTATAATAAATAAATAAATAAAATTATTATAACTTGCTTGAAATTTAAGACTTGGCATCTTCCACCCCACCTAACAATTCACTTAAGAATGTTGGTCACTAAAAAGTAAATAAATCAAGTCTTTCGTTTTAAGGTCTAATAAGACAAAGACAATAGCAATCTACAGTAATTATTCAGCTATCTCACTACCTTTCCATAAGTTTCCACCACAACTCAGACATTCATTACATCATATGGTTAGTTTTTTTAATTCCCTACTGATAGTAATCCATGTTGTAAGTTTACCAGCCAGCCACACTTGTTTCTCTTATGCTTACAGTTTATGAAACTGTAACTCCTGAATGACTTTAATAACTGTTTTATGGATCGAATCCAGACACGCTGCAGTTCAAACACTGTAATCCTTCTGTTATTGAGAATCACATTTCCCATAA
This sequence comes from Macrothele yani, assembly GCA_039090855.1. Lineage (NCBI taxonomy): Eukaryota > Metazoa > Arthropoda > Arachnida > Araneae > Macrothelidae > Macrothele > Macrothele yani. The sequence continues at coordinate 1,121,743 of CM076997.1, forward strand.
GCATCTTGCTGAAGTGTTTTGCAATTTTCCATACTGAGTCTTCTGGTAAGAACTACAGCCAAATTTTACTACACTTGGTTTACACATTACACTTTCTACATATACTTTTATCAGGTAGTAATGTATTTCTGCAGCAGATACACTGCTTGCATTAAAAAAATAAATGCATGAATAACTGCATGCTTGGGCCACCATTCTTGCAGAGCTATGTTTAAACAACTTTGATAATCAGCATAAAACAGATGGTAGTTAAATCAATTTAAAGTGTTGCCAGTAATGATTAATGAATTCCAATGACATAACCACAACTGATAAATTGTTTAGTAATAAAAATATATGATGTGTAAATTTTTTTACTGCCTGAACCTCATATATATACAAAGTCGTACAAGAATAATATGACCACCCCGGAATCCCAGTGTACCCGCCCAGGCGCGTCACAAAGTGAACATGACAAGGTCGACCACACGAAGATATAAGTGGCCAGCCAGGACAGATGAACCATAGTGCATAATGTGAGCACACCGGGCATACATAGTGATTTGATGGACATTAAAAAAAAGAATGATCACCGGCTGCCACAACAAGGGTTAAAGCATCTCAGAAACAGCAGACTTCGTGGGCTGTTCACGAGGTGTGCTGTAGTAAGGGTGTACCATGAATGGACCGATGACACACCGAATACCTCTCGATGTCCTAACTGTGGAGCCCCTAAGTCCATTGATCCCAGAGGAGAATGTTGCCTCCGTTGGCTGGTAAAGGGAAATCGACATGCAACAGTGCAGTAATTGACTATGCAAACGAACGCTGGGGCACCTAGGCACATGTCCCCGATAACAGTAGAACAAACCCTGTTACACATAGGTCTCCAGAGTTGACGCTGCGACAAGGCACCCATGTTAATCCAGGTCCATTGGCAACGCCGCCTGCAGTTCACATGGGACTACTGTCATTGGACAGTGGAAGAAGGTTGCATTCTCTGACAAATTGAGGTTTCTATTCCACAGAAGTGATGGGTGGTGGTGGATATGGCGTCAGACACACGAGAACCAACATCTGGACACACTTGTCGGTCAAGTACAGGCTGGTGGCGACAGTGTGCATGTCTGGGGGATGCTTCCCTGGTATGACCTGGGACCGTTGGTATTACTGGATGGGGCCCTGACCACATGCATCCCTTCATGTTGGACATTTACCCTGGTGATGATGGTGTCTAACAACAGGACAATACTCTCTGCCATGTCGCCAAGGGGGTAAATGACTGGTTCCAAGAACATGACAGCGATGTCAACATTCTCCCTTGGCCAGCGAAATCACCCAACTTCAACCCCATAGAGCACTTGTGGGATTACTTGGATCGAGATGTTCGACGTGCCGACCCAGAACCATGTCATCTCCAAGACTTCCGTGCTCTGCTGCAGTCCGAATGGTCATGTGTGCCTCAGGCCACCTTCCATCCAGGGCCTCATTGCTCCATGCCACGACATCTCGCAGCTGTCATCTGAGCCAAGGGTGGTTATTCCCATTATTAGGTAGATGGTCATATTATTCTGGTTCAACCGTGTATATATATCATCATCATTGTCAACCATTATCTACCCACTGCTGGAAGAAGATTTCCCCAAGTTTCTTCCACAATGGTGTTTTGCACCAGTCTCCTCCATGTGACTCCTGCCTTTACAGGCAAAAAATTCAAATCTTTTCTCCATGAGAATCGCAACATGTGGTTTACTGTAAAAAGGGATGAAACAGCTATTAGCTGCTCTTACTATGCACCACAATGAAAAATAACACAAGCTATAGAAAACAATCTGCTCATCACATGACGACATAAACTCAACACTCCAAATTTTGACAAATACAAATTATTAAAATTTCATGAAAAGAAAACTATCAAAAAAGATTACCTGCTACATCAGTTGCCACAAGAATAGAAATCTCTTTCTTTTTAAAGGAAAGAATAACTTTACTTCTTTCATTTTGATCCATGTCACCATGCAACAGGCCAACTGAAATAGATAAGCAAGATGAAAGTGACACAATTAAAAGTATATCTACATAATACTGTAGTAATACAATTAACATGCACATTATTCAAACTAAGTAGTAAAAACTGGGTACAAAAAGGGGAGGTTTCCCCTCTCCTGATTTTTACTTTTCTTCATGGGGTCTCTGTGAATCTGTCACGAAATTAAGCTTAAGTATAAATATTGTTGAGGTACTAGCTAGCTCTGTGTGACTTTGGCAAAAAGATTGAGTTTTGTTTCAGAGCCTTTAGGTGGAATGACCAGCTGGAACTATCATCAGCTGTGGAATGATCTACCACAATGATGCATATTTTATGATTTCTAAGACATTGAAGGACTCAAGTGTGGGATATGATGGGCTTACCAAATTTGAGGAGGCTCATTCCACCACAAGAGGTACCTGGAACTAATAAATGGCACATGAGAAAGAGCACTCAGCAGAGTGGATGCGAGAGGTTGTTGTATGGACTACAAAAAGAGTAAACGGAAAGATGAATGAGGTGACTGAAGAAATGAATGAGTATTTGGATGTGTTGTATATTAAGTGAAATTAAACAGGAAAGAAGTGGAACAGAAGAGAATGGAATGGTCTAGGATGCTGGATCATGACAGAGGGAGCTGGTGTAGGTGTGACTTTAAGTGAAAATATGAAGAATAATTTGATTCATTTGAGTAACATAAGTGAGAGAATTTTGAATTTTATGGGTGCACTTGTGAAAGTGAAGCTGAAACTTCAGAGAACAGCAATTATAATAGTGTTTGCTCCTTGTGATTCTCATAGGAAGGATACTTTTTGGAATGAGCTAAAAGCTGTTTTGAGCCAGTTTGATGCAAAGGTAAAGTTATTCTAGTAGGGAATTTTAATGCTAGAAAAAGTGTTCAGAATGAGATCTTGGCCAATATTCTGGGTAGGATTCACGATCCCACTATGATTGCTACGATGAAACATAAACTGAAGTTTGTATTTGTATTGAGCCTAGGTTCTGTGTATCTCATGTGTTTTTAAACACAAGTATGTATCTACACACGTATGAGAGAGAATCAGAGTTTGAGTTGGGGGGGGGGGGGGGCAGAAAAGTCTAATAGGTTTTGTTGTTTATGATCAGTGCATGAAACATTTAGTTGTTGACACTTACGTAACAAGAAATACAGATGTTGAGCCCAGCTCTTTTCTTGTTAGTGTCACAAGTGAAGCTGAATGTTGGTTGATGAAAGAGAAGAACAGGAAGGTGCTTATGAATTTTTTTTTTTTTTTTTTGAGAATAATAAAGGATGGAGGATTTTTGAAGAACATCTGCATTACTCTGAAATGCTTAGTGAATGACTGAATCAGTTCAAGACATTAAGAGAGAGAGAAAAGAAGTGAATATGTTTGAAGAACTGTGTTTTCACTTTCACTGAAAACTACAACTTACGTTCTGATAACAGTTCGCTTAACGAGTTAATTGAACCATTACTACGTAGCTTTTACACGCGATCGTAGTGAGTGATGGATTTGCCTCCACGGGGCGCTTTGTGGTAACAATGGCACACAGCAGAAACTAGGACCTCTGTGAATCTTGGAAAGGTGCCAGCTAGTTCTGTGTGACATTGGCAAAAAGACTAACTCACTGGGTTTTGTTCCAGAATCCTTAGGTTGAATGACCCAACTCGAACCATCAGCTGTGGGCTAATCCTCCACACTGATATACTTACCTGATTAAAAAGACAAAAAGAAATCAATATCCGGACTCAAGTGTGAGATATGGTGGACCTACCACACTTGAGAAGGATGGTCTACCACAGAATCGACCTGGACTTTAAAAACAGCGTTATGAGAAAGAGATCTCGGCTGAGTGAATGTAAAAAAATGGTGTATGGAATATTAGAGGTATAAATGGCAAGATGAATGAGGTGATTGAGGAGATGAATAAGTATAGATTGGATGTGCTGTGTGTAAATGAAACCAAAAAGAAGGAGATTGGGGTAGAGGAAATGAATGGCACGGTGAGTGTGTGGTCTGGAGGATTGGATAATGTGAGAGGACAGGCTGGTGTAGGTGTGATTTTAAGTGAAAAGATGAAAAACTACTTGATTCACTATAGTTGCGTAAGAAAATTCTCTGGATTCATTTGAAAGTGAAACTTCAGAGAACTGTAATTGCTGTAGTGTATGCTCCTTGTGACTCGGAACCTTCTGATAAGAAGGAAGATTTCTGGAATGAGCTAAAGCTGTTTTGAGCCAGTTTGGTGCTAAAGAAAAAGTTATAATAGCAAGGGATTTCAATGCTAGAGTAAATGTGCAAAGAATGCAATTTCTGACAATGTTCTGGGTAAGTTTAATGATCCTTGTGTGAATGATAATGGTGAAAGATTAATTGAACTCTGCATTGAGAATGGTTTGTGTGTATCTAATACATTTTTCAACCACAAGTATATACACACATATACTTGGGAAAATCGTACTCTTGGTCAAAAGAGTGTGATAGATTTTGTTGTTTACGATCAGCGTTTGAAACACTTAGTTGTTGACACCCATGTGATGAGAGGTGCGGATGTTGGTTCTGATCATTATTTTGTAGTGTCACGAGTGAAACTTAATGTTGGTTGGAGGAAAAGGACTAGGAAGAGGCCCAGGGTAGAAAGAATAAAGGTTGATAGGCTCCTTGAATATCATTGGCGTTATTCTGACTTACTCAGAGAACGACTGAAGGATCTGAAGTCTGGTGAGAAGGATGTAGAAAAGAAGTGGGAATGTTTTAAGAACTGTGTTGTCACTGCTGCTAAAGAGGTCTGTGGCACCACAATAGTGGGTAACAATAGAGGTGATGCTTGGTGGAATAGTGAGATTGAAGAGGCAGTAAAGAGAAAGAAGGAAGCCTATTTGGGGATGTTGCAAGGTAGAGTTTCTGTGGATGAATATCGCTGTAAGAAGCGTGAAGCTGCTACGCTGGTTCGCCAGAGCAAGGCAAAAGATAGGAAAGAGAAGGTGGAAAGGCATGAAATGGCTTTTTGGAAAGATAGGAAGTCTTTCTGGAAGTACACGAGACTCAGGAAAAATAGGGGAAACAAAATTGTAAGTTGTGTGAAGAATGAGATTGGGGAAATGATATGGGAGCCCAATGAGTTAAGTGAAATATGGGGTGAATACTTCTGTGAGTTATTACATCAGGAAAGCAAAGATGATTCGGAGACAGATGCAGATGATGTCACAATGAGGGATGAAAGCACAGGAGGGATCTCAAGAGAAGAAGTGTGTAAAGCTCTAAAATCTCTTCAGAATGGTAAGGCTCCGAGAACTGATGGCATAACTGCTGAGATGTTGAAATATGGTGGCGACTCTAATTGACTGGTTAACTGAAATTTGCCAATTGTGCTGGGAGTTAGGAATGGTCCCTCGAAATTGGAAGGATGCTATTATTATTCCCTTGTAAAAAGGAAAAGGTGATCAGACTGAATGCAAGAACTATCGTGGTATTAGCCTACCAAGTGTGCCAGGGAAAGCGTTTGGTAAGGTTGTTATTGAAAAAGTACGGGGTCTTACATCAGTAAAAATGTGGGATGTTCAGAGTGGTTTTATGCCTGGTAAAGGCTGCACTAACCAAATTTTTGCATTATGCGTGATGATTGAAAAGTATCTGGCTGTTGGTAGAAAGTTTTTGCTGCCTTCATGGATTTAGAGAAAGCTTACGACCGAGAATATAGGACACTTCGGTGGAAGGTATTGAATGAATATGGTGTTACTGGGAATCGCTTAATAGAGTAAAAGCCATGCATGCTGGTAGTAGAGCTTGTGTACAAGTGAATGGTGTGTTTATCAAAATGGTTTTCTATTGGTGCAGGAGTCAGACAAGGTTGTGTAATGTCACCATGGCTGTTTAATATATTTATGCATGCGTGCATGCGTGATGCCAAAATAGATAATAGTGGTTTATGTCTTGGTGATATCCGTGTGTGCAGATTGGTGTATGTTGATGACACTGTCCCATTGGCAGAGAGCAAAAGTGAGTTGCAGAGTATATTGTCCTAGATGTACGAAGTTTGCATGAAATTCAAACTGAGTATAAATAAGGAAAAACCAAAGTTATGGTGTTTGAGAGAGGAACTGGTAGCACTGAATGTAATGTAAATATAAATGGCACTGTGATTGACCAGGTGAGTGAGTTTGTGTATCAAGGAAGCATATTTGACAGAGAGAACAAATTGGATGGCGAGTGAATTCTTCATTGAAAGTCATAGCTGCCTTGGGAGGTTTTCTCAGGAATGATGGGTTCTCTAGAGAGTCCCGCATGGCTGTGTATGAAAGTGTAATTGTTCCTGCTCTGATGTATGGTAGTGAAACCTGGGTACTACAGAAGAAACATAGAAGTCGTTTGTGTGCTGGAGAAATGCGTTACTTACGGGGGAAAGGGGGGTGGCAAGACACGGTTTGATGGTGTGAGAAATGAAGATGTGTTGCAGTTGTAAGATGTGAAGCAAAATGTTGTTAACAAGGTGGAGACTAATGTGCTTTGGTGGTTTGGCCATGTTGAAAGAATGAGTGATGAGATTCTTACTAAGAAAATCTTTTTAGCCCAAGTGGCAGGAAGGAAAGGAGGAGGAAGGCCAAGGAAGACATGGGTGAATCAGATTCAGAAGTGTCTGCATGAGAAAAAGATTATGAGTATGAAGTATAAAAGATCTTGTGTACAGCGTGTAATGGATATCAGTGAAGCCTGAGTTGTATGTCAAGATCGCTGTAAATGGAGAAGTTTGATACTACAACAGTAAGTAAAAATGTCTGGTAGTTTGTATTTCTTTTGAGATAACCTCTGAATTTCTGAGAACAGCTTAGTGGTATGTATGTATGTATGTATGTATGTATTTATTATGCTACTTTATAATATCAGTCAACAATATAATTGTGACGGAAGTAATACTGTTTCACACGTTATTCATGAACAAGTTCACTACCCGCGGGAGCATGTCGTATGTAACGTAATACATTAGAACGTTATGTATTCAATTATGGAATAAATGTTAACAAATGTACTCAATGTAGCCTGGTGAGTACATTTTAATAACATTTATTCTATAATTGAATACATAACATCCTAACGTATTACGTTACATACGACATGCTCCCGCGGGTAGTCAACTTGTTCATGAATAACGTGTGAAACAGTATTACGTCCGTCACAATTATATTGTTGACTGATATTATAAAGTTCACTGAAAAAAGTTTGTGGTACTGAAACTGCAACAGTGGGTAACATTAAATGTGCTGATCAGTGAGATTAATAAAGCTGCAAAGAGAAAGAAGAAGGCACGTTTGGGTAGGTTACAAAGTAGAGTTACTGAAGCTAAATATCATTAAAAAGTGTGAAGCAGCAATGCTGGTTCACCAGAGAGAAGTCAAAGTGTAAGAACAGTAAGGTGGGTAGGAATAACTAGCTTTTGGAAAGACAACAAATTACTCTATTCTGATGTACAGAAAGCGAAACCAAGGTACAGCAGAAGAGACATAGGACTCGTTTGTGTGTTGGAGAGATGCATTACTTTACAGGGGCCTGTGGGAACACTTGTTTGGATCATGTGCAGAACAAAGATGCATCGCAGATGTATAAAGTGAAGCAGAAAGCTGTCAGTAAAGTGGAGACAAATATTCTGAGGAAAATGAATTTATTCAGGCAAAATGGCAAGAAAGACAGTCAGAGGACAGCTAAGGAAACCATGGCATGACCAGATTCAGGAATGCCAAAAAACGTTAATGAGTATGATGCCCAAAATCCCTGTAAATAGAAACAAACCATACACCAACAACAAGTAAAATCTATAGTATTAATGAAGGTGTCGTGCATATACAATACATTAAAAAGCATACACCGTCTTTGCACGATATATTTAATTTAAAAAATGACAGATATTTACATATTTAAAAGATTAAAAAACTCACAAGTACTTTCGGGTTGACAATTGACCCAGCTTCAGATGGAGGAGAGCTGTTGCTGCCAGTGTGCTCCCATATACATGTATATGTCCGAATATGATGACGTGCCAGGTATGGACTAGCGTCGCAAAGGTGTCACTCTGTTGCCATCATTTCATGGCTAAACCACAAATCAGACAAGGTCCATGTGGGAATAACGCGTTAACCATAGTAACACAGCGCTCACCAGAAATGTAGCACAAGGAACTGTCCAACCAGATTGGAAAAACATTAAGCTGCTACATACACCAGCTTCTATATACTTGTTGCATATAACTGAAAGTTTATACATCGAGGCCTTCAGGGACGGCTGCTGTAACGATAATTCCCCAATTGACTTACCCAGGATTTGGAAAATCCTGCTATGAACTTACCTAACATTTCTTGATAAATATGTGAATTATAACAAATACATATATTCTGTATATTTTTGCACCCTGTTTATCATATTCCCACATGGACCTTGTCTGATTTGTGATTTCGCCATGAAATGATGGCAACAGAGTGACACCCTTGCGATGCTAGTCCATACCTGGCACGTCATAATATTCGGACATATATATGGGAGCACACTGGCAGCAACAGCTCTCCTCCATCTGAAGACGAGTCGATTGTCGACCTGAAAGTACTTATGGGTTTTTTAATCTTTTAAATATGTAAATATCTGTCATTTTTTAAATTAAATATATCGTGCAAAGACGGTGTATGCTTTTTAATGTAAGTAAAATCTAACTTTGATAAGTTGATTCAGTAGATAATCTTGCTTTCAGGAACTAACTTCTGAATCTCAGAGAACACCTTAGTGATATGTATGTACGTACGTATTCATTAATCATGTGCAATAATGAATATCATTTCACATGGAAGAATATTATTAACAGCCTTAGACTTCCATGGCAGCTATTGCTTGCTTATCTCTCTTCTAGGAAAAGGAAATAAGACTTCCATCTCACATGTTTTCTTATATATTGGCACTAAAAGTAACAGTTTCTAAAAGCAGAACAGCAGAATAATTCAGCACCTTGTTTTGAGTGTAAGTAATTTTCATCAGAGGTTACATTTTATTTGTAAAAAACTTTTTTTTTGAAGGGGGATAATAAAATGCCATTTCAAAGCTGCTAATAAGAACACACTACTAAAAAAGGAATTAACTTTCTCAATGCCACTAACTATGATAAAAGTTGAATATACTGAATGATAGAATGATTACATTAAAATGATGATGATGGCCATTTTTAAACTTCAAAGCAAAATAACATAAAAAGTTTAAAATTCAAAAACTCATAAAGATGCTAAATCTGCTGTTTAAATGCTGCAGAATGTAAACCAATTTTCTTCAGCAAATAATTAAAAAAAAATACTGGAAAGATGATACAGGGATAGAAATAAAACTGCGTAAGTGCTTTGCATAACTTGTTAACTTATTTCTCCTAAAAGTTAAGCTTAAATGACAAACTACACTCTTTGCAAAAAAAACAAAAACAAACCCCGAAGCACTTAGAAGGAATCATCCGTTCGAGATGAAAATTGTAATGTGTATGCATAGGAAAGGAAATTATTGTATTCCAGAGCAGCTGGGCCATTTATTCAGATAAAACAGCTACACAAGTGGAACAAGTCAGTACATTGCAGCCCCACCCCTGCCTCAGATACAAGCAATTGCTCACCGTAACATAGATGTATACAGCTCACAGATATTGTCCTGAGGTATAGCGCACCAGATGTGACCCATCACTAAAGACAGTAAACCGTGACTCATCACTGAAGACAACATGACACCACTGCAACCAGTACCGATGATGCTCGCTGATGAGCGGTAGGCAGCGGAGTGGCCTCCTTGAATGTAATCCCTGTGCTGCAAGTCATCTAGCAACAGTCCGGATGGCCACTTCCGTACCTGTGAATGACACAACATGGCCACAGATGGTTGAGAGTGACAAATTTGGTTCTGTTCATGCGGCCCTCATAATCGTTTGATCTTTGCATTCTGTCGTTGCCCTCAGCCATCCACTGCCCATGTGCTGTGCCCTCCTCGACCCACTGGTACCAACATCATCCGATTGCAGCATCACTCCGACCCAAATGCCTGGCGATATGGCACATTGACCAATTTGCCTCTCTCAGCCCAATTATACATCCTCTCTGAAACCTGCCCAGCTCCTCGTATTGAACACAGATCCAAAGTTGAGGCATCTTTACAGTCTGTGGAGGTTAATGCCACTGCAATCCACTGTCACAACTGTCCCTGTGTGTGAGCTTTGCTCTTGATATACCCTCCTCAATGTGCAGTTCCCATGAGCTGTGGCAGGCCACTATTTAGTCATTGGTCGTTATTCTTTAATCATTTGCATATTCAGACCTGAGGTACTTGCATGCAGAATTTCATCAGAATTGAACAATTTTCAAAAAGTGCCTTTTTTTTTTTTTTTTTTTTTTGAAATAAAGTTTATTATTATATTACTACATAGATGCCAACCTCTAAAAGTAGTTTTCAGTAACCAACATGTTCATTTTTCAGTAATTTTCAGTAACAATTTTTTTTTTCAGTGATTTTCAGTGATCCAGTCTACAGTGGCAAATTTGGATATTTAACACTGCAACAAATTTTAATCTGTCAGAACTATTAACAAAATAATAATAATAATAATAATACAATAAAAATAATTTGCTAGTGGGAAAATTTAAAATACTGTCTACCAGAAAAATATAATAAATTACCTCCAGACATGAAAAAAAATTATTCCTTAGAATGTTGGCTAACTTATTATGATAAACTGGCTGTAGTTGCCATTTCGGCCTTCCTTAGTTCAATTTGCGAAAACTTCTTCTGATAGCATAGTTCACTGTGTGCAATGCTGTTTATTTTTTCTACTAATAAAGAAGACAGCACATGAGTACTTAAATTAGGTCTGAATTCATTCATGTTTTTTTTCACAATACTGAAAATTCTTTCAGTACAAATAAAGGTACAAATAAAGATAACTTGATCACGCTTGTTACATTAAATGATTTAATGTAACTAGCATGATCAAGTTACCTTTATTTGTTAATATTGTTACGAGTTTTGCCCATCATCGTCATCTTTCTGTACTTGCATTGCTATGAAGAAACTATTAAAATCATTTTCATAATTTTGCTTAATGATTCATACTTCAACTGGCCACTTTCATTTTTCATTAAAGAAATTCTGTGCCACACTTCATTCATTCACCCAGAAGTAACAGCACAGTTAAAATTTTCAAACTGGTAGTGAGCAAATTCAGATTCTACCTTGTCAGATTCTTCTTGTTTCAAAACTGGAAACAGGGAACATATATATTGGATCGATGCAAAAGAAACACTTTGCCTTAATGCTACATCTGCAATTTCAGCTTGACTCAGAAATTCATCATTAAGTGGAAATTTTCTTAAAACGTAATTGCAGCCTGCCTTGTAAAATTCCCTTACCTCAGAATAAAAAGTAGCCACTGTGTCTTCACTCAGATCTGCAGTTGTGCCTATATAAGATCTCGCTTTTGACCCAATTATGAGATCACAGTTTTCTTTTTGATTTCTCCTTCTTTCAAAATTTCCATCTGCAAGAGATGTTGCTGCCATACTAAATGCCAATGGCTTGATAAATCGTACAAGCAATTCAGATAACAGACTATGAAGTTTTCTTTTTAATACATGCACAAGCAGAGCTTCCTGCTGCAAGAACACATTAACAGATGTAAACAAAGGAAGAGTAGCAGATAAAAAAAGACAATAAAGTTTAGATGAAAGATTTCCAATCATACTTGCAAGGTTCTTATACTGTGAATTAGCTTCTTCATTGTCACTGAAATAATGTTCTAGAGACTCCCACTGTTCTAAAATTCTGTCAATGGATTCCAAAAGTGATAACCAGCAAGTATTGACATGCTTTTGAATTTTGTGTGGTTTAGTACCACAAACAGCTTGACTCAGTTTTATATTGTGTTTCCTCTTTGAACTTTTCTCCAAGAAAAAGTAGAACTGTATCAGAAACTGCTCAACATTAAATCCTTTCAGTTGAGTAGCAGATTTCTGTGCAGCTAAATTTACTAAATGGCATGAACATCGCTGCACTATGATTGCAGGCGGAACCTTCTTTATGTGAGAAACAACACCTTTTACTTGACCAATCATAGTGTTAGCATTGTCACAGGAAAATGACACACAGTTGCTCCATGAGATATTTTTTTTAACAAACTCATTGTTCAAAATGTTGAATATTCCTTCACCTGTATTATTACTTGATTCAACCAATGATAACAAAACAGTTGAATTTTTCCCTATTTTTTCGTCAAAATATGTTATTGTAATGGGATACAGTTTATTTGCTTGAGCATCATTACTTCTGTCCGTAGATAGAGAAAAAGGATTTTTTTTTTACTTTAGATACGATGTTACTTGCAGAAACACTAGCCATGTGCTGAATTAGTGCAGTAGCCTTGGTTCTTCCACACAAATATTTTTTTGCGATCACTGAATCAGGAAACATGGCTTGAAATAACGGTTTAGCATGGTCAGCAGCTGCTATGGGTAAATTGTGTTCCACAATAAATTAAGTGAACATAAGTTCTGCATTTATTACGCTGTTCTCCTTTGATGCAAACAAATCGCTCACTGACTGAACTTTCAACTCACTGAAAGATTTATGCTTTTTCGATTCTGCGTGTCTTCGGCAATCATTCCTTCACCTGTATTATTACTTGATTCAACCAATGATAACAAAACAGTTGAATTTTTCCCTATTTTTTCGTCAAAATATGTTATTGTAATGGGATACAGTTTATTTGCTTGAGCATCATTACTTCTGTCCGTAGATAGAGAAAAAGGATTTTTTTTTACTTTAGATACGATGTTACTTGCAGAAACACTAGCCATGTGCTGAATTGGTGCAGTAGCCTTGGTTCTTCCACACAAATATTTTTTTGCGATCACTGAATCAGGAAACATGGCTTGAAATAACGGTTTAGCATGGTCAGCAGCTGCTATGGGTAAATTGTGTTCCACAATAAATTAAGTGAACATAAGTTCTGCATTTATTACGCTGTTCTCCTTTGATGCAAACAAATCGCTCACTGACTGAACTTTCAACTCACTGAAAGATTTATGCTTTTTCGATTCTGCGTGTCTTCGGCAATCATCCCGCCCACCATGCGCGATACTAAAATCTCATCTACAAATTCTGCAAAACACGTGGTTCACAGAAACTTTTGATTTCTCAAAACAGGGCCAATCTCTATTATAAGTTTCTAGAAAACACTGTTTCTTCTTCGACGACGAAGGTTTGTCTAAAGAACGCTTCATTTTAAATAAATGAAAGAATACAGCAAAAAACCCTTCACAATCGCCTCATCCTTTCATGATGTAACAGTAGGGTAGCATGTGCAGCAGAGAGAACCAAAAAGCATCAAGGACAATAAAGCAGAAGCGCTACGGCCTACGGGGAATGAAAGCAACTGCCCTGGTTGCACGCAGTGCATCATGGGAGTTCGGAACGAATGCCTAAGCAAGTGTCCACACAGAGCTAAACTGCGTGGTTGTATCCGGCACGGAGAGAAACAATGGGGGCGGTGTCATGGAATGAAACGCTGAGCCAGCATAGTGTGGTTGCTGCGCAGTCTACGGTAGATGGATTGCCAATTAAGATGCAGATATCTATAATACACAGAATGTAGCATTTAATTTTTTTCCCCCAGAAAAACTTGAAGAACCAACAAAATTTTTTATGTTGATGAAAATTTGCTTTCTATCTCAGAAAATTAAATCAAATGGCGATTTTCCGTAATTTCAGCGGTGATTCTGTACTTCCATAACAGCAACCAAAAATCCGTAAAATTACGGAAAATTCATACTAGTTGGCATCTATGTTACTATAACATCAATCAATATCAGCGCTTTAACATGCTACTAGCCTTAATAATCATAATACCGGTGCATTTCAAGACATTTACATGTTTAAGAACAAGAATACTTCTCCATTGTAAGTTCTGTAATTCAGAAAATCACAGCTTCTTGTATTGGTGCTCAGAATACTTTTTAAAAATCTCACAAATTATCTTTATTTTTGGCTAACCTGTTTTTTTTTCTCTCTTTTTCTTTATTTTTTTTTCTCTAGATGTCTTCCATCATCTTCAGATTTGCAGTCCCACTGCTTCTGAATGAAATCAAGTTCAATAATCAATTTCTTATCAAAATAGTTTAAAATATATAAAAAAAAAAAAAATACTGTCAATATGATTTTATGCTTAAGTTAAAAATTTTAAAACTTCAATGGAGCTGTTCTCCATCATTCAAGAAACACCTGATGCATCTTGTAAACCTAACTGTTTTCATCTTCAAGGGCTATTTCCTAATGTTTGTGAGTTATCCTCACCAACACCCATAAAGCTTAATGTTATTAATGTTATTCTTGTGGCTGAAGATACATTTTTTTTCTACATTCACATGACATGTATCTTTTGTCTTTCTCACAGGTTTTTAGGTGTAGTAATCCTTTCACCTGTGGCATCCTGTGTTGTCCTTTAAACATTCATCTTTTTTGAGAATGACAATACATAACATGAAGAATTTTCTTTATGCTGAAACATGTAAATGTTGAAAGCATGCTGGTATCTGAGGACATACTAATAACAGTCAAAACCAGGTTTACAAAAAAGAATAACACAATAACACTATATGAATAACTACAACTATTACCAGTGTGTGGTCCACTGCAATTTAAACAGTATTTACCTAATGTCACTGCCACAGACTAAGCAGCTTTTCAAGTCAATCATTTTGTATCAAATCAAACGGCGAATAAAACACTGAAGTTGGATTTAGTTTAAACCTGATATTTATAGATTTCACAGTTACATAATATACCATAATTTTTTTTTTTTGGGGGGGGGGGGAATCAATTTAAAATTTACCAAATTTCTTAAAAAATAATAATAAAGATTCTTGACCACTTACTGTGTATGCTTTAAACAGCAACATTTCAGCTCATATTATAAAGCTTCAGGTTTGGAATTGTTGTCATTTTAATGCACAAAATTAAGCTTTCAAATGACTTGTAACAAGATACTCTGAGAACAAAACAATTTTCATGGTAGGTTTCCAAAAAATTAACTTTTAACAAAACCACATCTGTTCAAGCACCTACAACAAGGAGCAGAATAACGAAATTTCAAGTAATATCTTGAACTGATAATGAAAATAAGAAAGATGGCACCAAATATTTGGTTGTAATGAGCATGTCTTTTGAATCCTTTTAGACATAAAACAAATAATTTAAAGACATTTTTAGAAAACCTAAAAATTCAGCTTAAAAACAATATGCTTACACCACCTAAGGAAAAACTCACATAATTTAAAACATGCTAAAGTGGTTATAAAGAAAAAAAGTTAACCGCATTTCTACAATTGATGAAACATCCACAAACAAAACAGCTACTTACTCTCACTAGCAGCTGAAAAGTGCATTACGAAAATTAACAAATTGTGCACAAAAAGTTTCTCATAGCAGAAGATATCAAAGGCAAAAGGAATTTTCAAATGGAGCAATTTCAAGAAGAGATTAGAGCATAACATGACATGTGATCTGTATAACTTTACATGCCCAAGTGGAAAAGCTGTGCATTACTTAAAAAAAACATTTTTTTGAGATTTTCAAATAATTTGAATAAACTCTTTTCCAAAAAGTTTGCGCACTGATGTCTAATGGCAGTAGAATTTTCAATTACGAAAAAGTACAAAATTTGTGTAAATTGTTCTTCACAACAAAAGCAATGCTAAAGATTTTTTTTTTTTTTCAAATCTCTCTTTTTGGAGCAGAGATAGCAACAAAAACAAGTTTTGACATTTACGCTGCCTAGTGGGAAAACTTCATTACTTACCTGAATATGCGCACTGCTAATCTCGCACCTTGAATATGACACAAACGTTCTCTTACATCTGTTGCAAACATCTATATTTTTGACTACCTAGCTGGAACTCTTTGCTTTTGAATAGTACTACTGCACAGTGGCGACGCCAGAAGCTCATAACTAGGGTGGCTATTAGGGAAGCTAAGTATCATAAGAGAGGGGCTCGAATTTTAAAGTGCTTGGAAGAAATTTTGGCAGAAAAAAGTCCCTTTTTGTAGGTTTTACTCGACTCTGGTGATGTTATCCCCAGTAAAAAACAAAAGATGTTTCAAGGTATATATGTATTGTACGTAGTATTTATTCAATGTATGTATTACTGGGAATCATGGATATGAACCTACACAGCCCTTAAAATTTTAATATTTTGCAATTTTAGCTTACTTACATCCCTTTTCTTTTTTTTTATATTTCATGAGGCTGTTTATGAATTTGAGTTCGTAACTTAACAAGGCATCTCTCTCTCTCTCTCTCTCTCTCTCTCTCTCTCTCTCTCTCTCTCTCTCTATCTATCTATCTATCTATCTGTCTATCTTTCATCTCCTTAAACTAATAATTATGAAAACGGCATTTTCTACTATCACTCTTAGACATTCGCTCACAGGACACACTCCATTTCCCAGAATAGTACAACACTAAATTTAACAAAGAATTAATTTTACACACTCTTCGCAAAAAAATAAAAATAAAAATGAAGCACTCCGAGAAAGTCTTTCGATCCTGTTGAAACTTCGCATGCAAGTATTTCAGGGCCAAATATGCAAATGATTAAAAAATACCGGCCAATGACGAAATAGTGGTTCACCATAGTGCATGGGAACCGCGCATCAAGTAGTGTATATCAAGAGCAAAGCTTGCACGTAGGGACAATTGTAACAGCGGATTGCGGTTGCATTAACTTCCACGGACTCCGAGAATGCCCCGATGTCGAATTCATGCATAGTACGAGCAGTTGAGCGAGTTTGAGAGAGGTGTATAATTGGGCAGAGAAAGTCCGGTTAGTTAAGTCGCCGGATCGCCAGGCATTTGTACTGGAACGGCGCAGCAATCGGGTAAAGTTTGCGCCAATGGATCAAGAAGGGCACAGCCCAGTGGCACGCAGGTAGTGAACGGCCGAAGGCAACGACAGAATGCGGGGAGAGAACCGTCTACTGCTCACGACTGAAAAAAACGCAAGAAGCAGAACTGAATTCGTTGCTCTGAACCAGCCGCCGCCATGTTGCGTCGTCAAAAGGTACAGAAGTGGCTATCCGGACGGTTGCCAAACGACTTGCGGCATGGGGACTATCCTGGGTTGTGCTGGTTCTTTTAAAGTTTTCACTAATTTATTCGACAAATTCAATTTTTTTCCGCCAAAGTGTTATAACAATGAAAAAGGTAATCGCCAAAGCACTTTTTCTATCAGAAAAACAATTTTTTTTTGCAAATTGTGAAGGATGTGATTGGCAGCACAACTCCTGGGGACTACATTCTTGGAGACCACTCCGCTGCTAACCACTGACCAGCGAGCGTCGCTGACACCAGTTGCAGTGGTGTCGGACCTGATCAACGTGGGATAGTGTCCAGTGGTGTCGTGGTGTCTTTAGTGAGTAGTCGCAGTTTGCATTTGGCACCGATGACCAGCGCATACACGTCTAGAGACGAGCCGCCCAGCCCACAGATCTTGCCTTAACCGTTGACGCATGGCTCGTACACTGGGAGTGACTGTCTGGGGAGCGATTTCCTATGATAACCTGACAGACACCCTTGATAGTACTCCGTACCACCTTCACGGTTCAACAGTATGTCGACGGCATTCTACTGCTTGTTGTGTTGCCATTCCCGTCGCAGTATCAACGAGCAATTTTTAAACAGGTTAATGCTCCGCCATACACCGCAGGGCTCTCCTAGGCCTGCCTCCGTAATGTCGACACCCTTCCATTGCCAGCCTGATCCCTCACCGATTGAACATGTTTGAGACACGATGGACCCATTCCGGAATGTCGGAGAACTGGCCTGCAACTTAAACACTATTTGTCATGCTATACCTCAGGATGTATCCATGAAATGTATGCATCTATGCCTCGCCTGGTAACCACTTGTATTCGAGCCAGAGGTGGCGCTACAGTGTACTGACTTGTTCCACTCGTGTAGCTATTTTATCTGAATAAATGATCCAACTGCTCTGGAATTGCAATCATTTCCTTCCCTATACACGTACATTACACATGTGAATTTTCATCTCAACTGGATTCCTTCTGGCCGCCCCTGTGGCGCAGTGGTCTAAGCGCTGGCTTATGAACATTGGTCCGTGAAGGATCTGGGTTCGAATTTCGGTGAGGCATGGATGTTGTCTTTGTATTACGGCGCTGGCTCTCTCCCTTCCCTGGAACCAGTGACCCTAAATTAGGGACGGGTCCCTGCTCATAGCCCATCGAGTATAAATGAGTGGTAGGCAATGCACGTAACTAACAAACTAATTAAGAAGAAGGTAGTGTAGAACACGCTAAGTTACGTATAAAAGTTTAATGCAAATATATTTTTTGATTTTTGTTTGAATAACAAAATCAAAAAATACTTACCATCCCTAAAACAAAAAGAAGAAAATACTTTACTTCAGGAAGGAGTCATTTATAAAATAGTTTGTTCTTGTGGATTACCATATATAGGAGAAACAGGAAGAAGGTTAACCACCAGAATTAAAGAACACAAAGCAGCAATAAGGAACAGCTCAAATAAAACAGGATTAGACAGGCACATACAACGGAGTCATTTATAAAATAGTTTGTTCTTGTGGATTACCATATACAGGAGAAACAGGAAGAAGGTTAACCACCAGAATTAAAGAACACAAAGCAGCAATAAGGAACAGCTCAAATAAAACAGGATTAGACAGGCACATACAACGGAGTCATTTATAAAATAGTTTGTTCTTGTACTACTGACAAAAATAAGGAGAAAATTGAATATTTATTCACAAGAAAGTCACTTAACCACCAGGGACTGTTTGAAAACTGAAAAACAATCAGCACTAAATATAAAATTAGGTCAGCACAGCTCAAATAAAACAGGATTAGACAGGCACATACAACGGAGTCATTTATAAAATAGTTTGTTCTTGTGGATTACCATATATAGGAGAAACAGGAAGAAGGTTAACCACACCAGAATTAAAGAACACAAAGCAGCAATAAGGAACATCTCAAATAAAACAGGATTAGACAGGCACATACAACAAACTGGCCACAAAATGGACTGGGACTCCTTAAAAGTGATCAAACATCAATCCCATGCAATTATCCAAAAATTAGAGGAATCCCTGGAAATTTACAAGACACGAGGTGGCAACATCAATTATGACCATGCTGGATGGAAAATCCATCAGGCTTGGTCACCAGACCTGTGGAAGTAGAAGGAAGCAAGAACTCCTGACGAAGATCTAGTGTTTAGATCGAAAATTTGAGAGGTAATGTACCTAATAAATTTATCCTCAATAATTCCCGTTAAATATTTATAATACTGAAAGTAATAAGAGGAAGCCATGAAGTCATTAATTACTAAATTTATGTACGTTAACTCAAGTAGTTCCTTAAAATAAAATCTTAAATGGTTACACTCTTCATGTGTGTTCTGATTGTTTAAATATTGAGAGGGGGGGGGGGCTAAAGCCCACCCTAGCATCTCACCTGCTACTGCATGAAGAAGCTACCTGTGGTGGCAAAAGCTAGCATTGTTCTAGATTTTGTAATATTACACCAACAAAAATGGATATCAACTTTTGTTAGCAATAATTATATATTTTGCATTTATTTGAACACTGCATATGACAGAACTTTCTTTTAGCAGACTCTAAAACAACATCTGAACCACTTTACCACCACCACCACCCCTTATTGAAGAAAAAAAAGAAGTTTTAACATGTATTACACGAATTTTGAATCAACAATTATTCTCTTATTGGCTTGCTTACTTACCTGAATGAAATATTTTAGATACAAGATATGTACTAATCAGCCATACAATGTTTTTTTGTTTTTTTTTATATTAGAAAAAGAATTTTACATAAAGTACATACATTTCACTTACCATCGTACTCTTTCATTTTTAAATTATTAGTCAGTTCTTCAGAATTTGCTTTCTTGGTTACAAAAATCAGAACACTCCCAACTAAAAAGAAATGAAGTATGAAGACATTAGTACTAAGTGTTAGGAGAAAACAATGATCTTCAATTTCAAAGCACTGTGATTGATAAATAAATAAATAAACAATTAAAATGCATTTGAAGGTAAATGCTATATAAGAAGCTGCAGAAACACAGTGATATATTGGACAGCACTATTGCACATGGATCAAAATGTAATGGAAGATATCCCAAAAGAAATATGAATTCATGATGAAGGTTATGACTTTAATGTTAAAATATATTTTTCTACAGTGTGTTTTGCCTTCATAAAGGCACTGCATACAAAATATTATAATCACGACTAAAACTGTTTAACAGTTGCCTTGTCCTTACTAACGATTGCTAAAATAAGCTGCCTTCGGATCATGATGTGATAAATAAAACGATTCAAAAGTGGCAACAGCTCCTTGTTCCATAGGTTGAACTTAAGGTGTGTTTGTTACGTAGCAAAAGAAAAAAAAATTACATAAGAGTATGGTCTGTTGAATATGCGTGGTGGCAAGGACCATTTCATAGAGTTTGAAAGTTTAGTTATTAACTCACCAGCCTCATATTTATTATGTCTACTTTTTCTTGTAATTTTATGAATTTCTGTGGCATTTTACTAATATTTCACTTTCAGCACCACTTTTTCTTTTATTGGAAGACATTTTTACAAGAATATCCTTAGTAAATCAATAAAAAAGCAATACCAATGTGAATTCCTCCTCCTCTGAGCAGAGAAGCCAGAAACAAGTGTACCATAAACAAACATTTCTAGACTTAAAGTATGCAGCTTCCAATTGGTGGAAATTTTCAGCGTGATGTTAATAAATTATGTCAGGAATGGGCAAAAATGTTGTACATACATTATAGCGAAAATGCATTAAGTAGACATGTAAGGCTTGGTATTACTGTGCATACATAAAACTAAAAAAGTTATCTAAATCAAACACTTCCTCATTGGATAACATTTAGCGCCCAGGGCACTAATGAAGGGCTTTAACTCTGCAGTTTGTTTGTATGTGTATGCTGCTTTAATTTCTGTTTCTCATGCATTAGCTTCTTCAGCCTGTTCCAATAATATTTTCTTTCTTTCAGTTTTTTAATTCTTCTTACAGCACATCTGATTCCCTTTTCTTTCTCTGCTTGCTGACTTTTCTATTTTCTTAGTGATTCTTTACATTTTGATACAGCATTTAGTTTTATCATTTTGAATATATGTTGAATATGTGGCCTGATTATTATTTTTTTAATATAAGTTATTTTTTCCATCTACTTTACGCTTAGTACATTTGTACAGATTTTTCGGGTGAAGTTCCATCAGGAAGTACCCAAACCTATGGTTAGGCCTTTATTTTTATTTGTTTATTTATTCTTTGTGTGTGTGTGTGTGTGTGTGTGTGTGTGTGTGTGCCTAGGCCTTCTGCCTATTAAAAATTTTGAAAGCGTGATATTTTTGTGTCTGTCTGCTCAACATGCAGTGCATTTATAACTATTTTCATAGTGAAATTCCGTCGGAAAGTATCTAAATCTGCAGTCAGGCCTTTTCCTTTTTTTTTTTTTTTTTTTTTTTTTTGTGCCTAGCCTAGGCCTGACTAAAAATTTTGAAAGTGTAATATTTTTGTGTTTGTCTACTCTATGTGCAGTGCATTTATACCAATTTTTATGGTGCAATTCCTTCAGAAAGTACTGAAATCTGCAGTTAGGCTTTTTTTCTCTAGGCCTGATTAAATATTTTGAAAATGTTGAGAAAAATGAAATAATTCTCCGAAAGAGTGGAAGTGCACTGACTGACATTCAGAAAATTATACAGATGTAATTTTAAATGCCTATACATCTCTTTATACTATTTTGCTAAAACATGAACAAAAAAGAAAAAGAAAGATGACACTAAATTTTGGGTTGTAATGAGTATGTCTTGAATCTTTTCTGAAGTGAATCAAATTTACCAAAGTTATTCAAAGCCAATGCAACCGGTTAGAAAAATATCAACCAGATTTCTTCAATTGATAAAACATCCAGAAATAGAAACAGCTACTTACTTACACCAGCAGCTAAAAAGTATGTAATGAAAATTAATAAACTGTGCATAAAAAGTTTCTCACCGCAGAAGGAAGGTATCGGAGATAGATTTTCAAATTGAACAGTTAAAAGAGAGAAATAAAGAAAGGAACATGATATAACTCTATGCTTAATGGGAAAGTAAAAAAATATTCATGGAAAAAAATATGCTAACGAAAAATAACTTCTCAAATATGTCTCCCGGAAGAAGAGACAGTAAGAAAAAGGTACTGACCTTTATGCACCCTAGCAAGAATTTTGTGCATTGTTTAAAGAGGATTAATGCACTACATCTCTATTGTGGAAAATGGCATACAGTAAAAATAAGAAATTTCTCAATAGGATTTTTAGAAGTAGAGATACAGCTGCAAGCAGAAGTACACAAACACCACCTAATGGTAGAACTGTGAACTATACAACTCCTCAAATACTAACCTAAAGTGTTCCACAAGGTACATGGCATCCGGTGCTGAAAGAATTTCTTAAGTCGTACATTTGGAAGCAGAGATATTAAGAAAAACAGATTAAACATTGGTGCCCCCTAGCGGCAAAATTGGGCGTTATTTTGGGAAAAAAATACACACAGTTTTCGTAGTTAGTAGTATCTGACCAAAAAATATATATATATTTTATATTGCACAGTTTTTATAGTTAGTAGTATCATAGTTAGTTCATAGTTAGTAATATCTGGCCAAAAAAGAATCTTTTATATTGGGTTTTTAGTCCTGCACATATTGCTGTAAACAGAAATGTGAGCTTACGCTCTCTAGTGGCAGACTTGTGCATTAAGAAAAATTTGAAATTACATGAGAAACATTTTTCAGTGGAAACACTCCCCAAAAATGAAGGAATTTTTCAAATTAGAAGCTTAGAAAGCAGGGATATTGACAAAAATAAGATATAAGCCCCCTGGCAGGAAAACTATTGCGTTGTCGGAAAAGTCATGATGTATTTTGGCCCCCAATGGTGGTTGGGCGGTTTTGGAAGTACTAGAGGCATGCGCAGCACTGTTATCGCTATGGCATTCGACAGGTGCCAGTTCTAGCTGCAGCCTAAAAGGAATAGTGAGCGATTTGGTTGATTGACGGAGATTTGACATCAAGTTGAAGATGGAAGATCAAACTGTGCATTTTCGCCATATTTTACTGTTTTACTTCTGTAAAGGGAAGAACGCGCGTCAAGCTTATGAAAAGTTGCGTAAAGTGTACGGTGATAATGCTCTACAAGTACGTTAGTGCCAGTGGTGGTTCGCAAAATTCCGTGCTGGTGATTTTGACCTCAACAATGCTCCTCTGTCTGGGAGGCCAACCGAGGTTGATGGCGACCAAATCAAGGCATTGATCGAGTCAAACCCACATTACACGACACGAGAGATTGCAGACACATTGCACATCCATCATTCAAGCATTCACGACCACCTGAAGAAGCTGGGATACGTAAGCAAGCTCGATGTGTGGGTTCCTCATGGACTCAAAGAAGCTCAATTGACGGCGCGTATAAACATCTGCAATATGCTCATTAAACGTGAGGAAAACGATCCTTTTTTGAAGCAACTGATAACTGGTGATGAAAAGTGGATTGTGTACAACAATGTGCTGCACAACGGTCTTGGTTCTGACGTGCTGCTTCACCTCAAATGACATCCAAAGCAGACATTCATCAGCGAAAGGTTCTGGTCTCAGTGTGGTGGGATTTTAAAGGTGTCGTGTTTTACGAGCTCCTACCACGGAACCAAACAATCAATTCGAATGTGTACTGTTGGTAATTGGACAGTTTGAACGAATCCATCATTCACAAACGTTCAGCACGTGTTTTCGTAAAGGTGTTGTGTTCCATCACGACAACGTGAGACCACACACAAGTTTGATCACCCGCCAAAAATTATTGGAGCTTGGGTGGGATGTGTTGCCACACCCAGCATACTTACCTGACCTTGCGCCGTCAGACTTCCACTTGTTTTTCTCTCTTCAACAGTCCTTGCGTGGTATAACGTTCAATTCAGATGAGGCTGTAAATCAGCACCTTGTACAGTTTTTCGCCACGAAAGACAGGTTCGTCTATTAACGAGGCATTCTGCAGCTCACCGAAAGATGGCAAAAGGTTATCGAACAAAACGGGCATTATATCATTGATTGATCTTTGTTCTTTCTATCAATAAATGACCTTTGCAAAACATGGCTAACATACGTCATGACTTTTCCGACAACCCCATATGAGCTATTTTAAGCAGGTGTTCTCAAAACGTTTTCCTAGGTGAGCGGTATGGGTCTACGAAAGAATTTTTTTTGTCGACTTTTTCAGAAGCTCAGATTTTGCTGCAAATACATCAGAGGCAAAAATAAACGCTTACGCTCCCTGGTGGCCAAACCATACTTTATCAACATTTAGAAATTATATGCAAAACATTTCTCATCAGGAGCAGTGTCCAATGCAGAAAGATTTTTTTTTAATCGGAGTTTTAGAAGCAGAGATATTTGGGAAACTCGAGTTACCTTTGCGTCCCCTAGTGGAAAATCTATGCATTACTTGAAACTATATGAGAAACATTTTGCACCAGAAATGCTCTCCAACAAAGAAAGGATTTTTCAAATCGTACTCTTCGAAGCAGAGATATCAACAAAAATAAGATATACATCTACACCCCCTGGTGGGAACACTATGCACTATTTTAAGCAGGAGGTGTTGTTCTCAAAACATTTTCCTAGGTGAGCGGTATTGGTGGTCTACGAAAGAATTTTTTCAGTCGACTTTTTCAGATGCTCGGATTTTGCTGCAAATACATCAGACGCAGAAATAAACGCTTATGCACCCTGGTGGCAAACCATATTTTATCAAAATTTTGAAATTACATGAAAAACATTTCTCATTAGGAGCAGTATCCGATGCAGAAAGAATTTTTCAAATCGGAGATTTAGAAGCGGAGATATCGGGGGAAATGCAGGTTACTTTTATGCCAAGCTACTTAGAAAGAGGAGAGGTAGGTCCAATCGCCTTTGTTTCCGTGCCACCGGCAAGCTGTCACCCTACGAGCTGGAGTGTGACGTCACAGTGGCCATAAATGATCTCTTGAGCATTCGAAGCTTGTGCTGTAGTGTGGATTACTTGCTGCATTTCTTTGTCAATTTTAGACCTGCTTTGTCGTTTCATTCTTTTTTTTTTCTTTTTTTCTTCATTTGTTTTCTGTGTACAATTATCTCGAAAATACCAGGATACGCTGTTGGACTTTGTCGTAATAACAGTTCAAAGGAAAGGAAATTAGATGTTACATACCATGTTTTCCCATCGAATTGAGATTTCTTCAAGCAGTGGGTAGCAAAATGCTGTCGAAAGGATGTATTCGATGCAAAGAAAGCTCGAATGTGTTCAGAACACTTTGATGTCTCGAAGTAAGAGCAAGATCTTAGAAATGAATTGCTGAACTTGCCTTCCAGAAAAAAACTGAGAAAAGATGTCGTGCCTACAAAAAATATGCCTTAGCAGATGGAGGAGCAAACTTCTGTTCGAAGTGAACGGTTTAAGATCGGAGAGGTCAGAAAAAAATGCATTAAATCGAAGTGAAAGTATATCTCCAATTAAACGTCAAATCACAGGTCACAATGAAAGTGACATCATTCCTGACCAACATTTATCCTACTGTCAACGTTATGTGAGAGGTGCAAATGTTTGAACAAAAATATAATGCAACTGAAGAGTAAAAATAATTCACAACGGGAAGAATTATCAAACGTAAGAAAACAGTTGGTAATGGTAAAACAATGCTTTTGCCTTGAGAAAAGAAGCCTGAAAATGGAAATTAATATTATGAAACGCAAATGCAAGAATAGAAATTTGCTGAGCAACAGTGAAAGGTGGCCAGCTATAATAAATTTGCTTGGCCATTGTTTCACTGAAGTGGAAATTCAAACTTTTGTATCAAAAAAGAGACCAGCAAAATGGAATGAAGAAGATATAAGTTAAGCACTTACTTGTTTGGCATGCTATTTCTCGAAAAGCATACCTTTTCATCAAAAATAAAATGCACATACTGTTTCCAAGCATTTCCTCTCTGAAACGGTAGTGTGGTAAATTTGTGTTACCGATGGTTTAATTGAGCCCGTTTTAAAGGTGGTGAAAATGAATGCTATACACCTAACCGAATTAGACAGTATTAGACAAAGTTTAAGTTTTATCTTTTGGTGAAATGGGCGTTGATTGCCGATATTGTTATGCTGCTGCTGCAGATAAAATTTTAGGACCGCATAGTAACGTTTTTAGTAGTTATGCTGAGAGGCTTATGGAAAGCTTGGAAACAACCATATACTGTTATTATCCCTTTGATAAGCAGATGGATCATAAGCTGTTAACTGACATAATTCGGGCCGTTGAGTAATTGGGTTATTTATTGCTGATCTTTTGGGTGGATATCAAGGTTTGGAGGCAGCTTGGAATAACCCCAATATTGTCTTCTTTTCCAAATCCAGCAAATGAAAATTGAATAATATGGATGTTTGCTGATGTACCCATCTAATTAAACATCTGTGAAATCATATATTTGATCGCGGGACACGCTGTAGTGTGGAACCATCACTCGCCAGATATTTGACTTTTTGCTGAAACGTAATAACTCAGAATTAAAGGTGTTTCATAAAATAAAATGGATCCACACAAATGTAAGAGGCCCCATGAGACAGAGAATTAGTTTTAGTGCCCCAGATGCAATCTAACAACGTAAGCAAAGCTATAGAGTATTTTTTTTCGTGAAAGAAAACAAATTGCTAATTTTATAAAATTGGTAAATGACTGATTCGATGTAAATGAAATGTAGATTTCCCAGCTCCAAAGAGCCATTGCAGTGTGCTTTTGGGGGAAAAAAAAAAAAAAAAAAAAAAAAAAGATACTCAGCAAAAAAAGCATCGAACAGTATTCATGTCATATTTTTTTCCAGTATATATATATATTTTTTACTCTATTTTGAAAAATGGTTGTACAATTTTTACTTAAATATTATTTACTCAAAAGTAGCTCTGTTATTTTGATTGAAATTTCACAGAGCACACAACACTTTTGCAGTATGGCTCCGTGCGCATTACAGTTTCGCTCATGGCCACTGTGACATTACAGTGCAGCGAAGAGAGGCGGGAAGACAGTGCGGTTACAATGGACCTACCTCTCCTCCTTCTAAGTACTTTGCTTTACGCCCCCTAGTGCAAAATCTACGCATTACTTGAAAACGAAACTGCGTCTAAAACAGTCTTTGTTATAAATGGCATCGAAAGGAAGAAAGATTTTTTCAATCGGATTTTTAGAAGCAAATCATCATCATCATCATTGTCAACCATTATCAATCCACTGCTGGACGAAGGTCTCCCCAAGTTTCCTCCACAACGGTCTGTCTTGTGCCAGTCTCCTCCATGTCACTCCCGCATGCAATAAAATGCATTTTAAATTCGATATCATCTGCATTTACGCCCTCTAGCGGAGAAGTTGTACATCCGAAAAATTCGGAATGCCAGGTTCATCATTTTCACATTTTAGCTTCCCAACGCAAAAAAAAAAAAAAAAAAAAAAAAAAAATAAATTGGACTAATAGTTGCAGAGATATAGTCTCCACGGACAGACAGACATACCGATTTGTATGCACGATTTTTTTTTACAAAAGACGTGCTTATTACCCGCCAACTACTTCCTACACTGCAGTAAATTCCAAAGATCCCAGAGATTGCAGTCATGGCATACAAACATGCAGCAGCCTTTGCACTGAAAAGCAATTGAATTAGAGACAGCTGGCGTTATGCAAATGTGGCGCTGTGGGCGGCCCTGTAAACGGAAACAAAATGACGTATGCATCGATCCGACAATATAAGGAGTGATGCGATGGGAATAAGTAAGAGTCGGACGCAGTATGGGTAAGACGAAGGATCTAAGCGCATTTGATCGTGGGCAAATTGTTGGGGCCCGACGAATGGGTCACTCCATCTTGGAAGTCGTGCAGGCACTAAGATTTTCATGAGCCGCTGTGTCACGGGTGCACCGTGAGTACATCGAATCCAGTAAAACCAACCCTGCAAGGGCCAACTGCTGTGGACAACAGCGTGTGGATGAGCAGGGTCATCGTCGGCTAGCTCGCATTGTAACAGCGGATAGACGGGCCACAGTGCAAGAAGTCACTCGGCAATTTAATGCTGGTGCACAAAAACGTGTAAGCAGCCACGCCATCCAGAACCATCTCCTCACTATGGGGTACAGAAGCCATCGTCCCACGAGGGTACCGCTGCTGACCGCACATCACAGGGTGGGTGCAAAGATTATAATGGGCGCAGGAACATCGCCACTGGACCCTAGACATGTGGGAAAATGTTGCCTGGATTGATGAGTCGAGATTCACGTTGGTACATGCGGATGGCAGGATATACGAGTATGTCGCAAACCACATGAAGCGAATGATCCTTCTTGCCAGCAGGGAACTCTTCAAGCTGGTGGGGGTGTCATTCTCGTCTGGGGACTGTTTACGTGGACTGAAATGGGGTCCCTGGTACATGTGACATCGTCCCTCACAGGTCAACGTTACCGGGATATCCTGGACGACCATTTGCTCCCGTTTGTGCGTCTTCAACATCCCACTGGGGACCTCATCCTGCAACAAGACAATGCACCGTGCCATTGCTCCCGAATTGTATCCGAATGGTTGGATGAACACTCGACTGCCGTGACCTCGCTTCCTTGGCCAGCTAGGTCACCTGACCTCAGTCCCATCGAGCACATCTGGGATGACATCGAGAGATATGTTCGAGGCTCTGACTCCCTCCATCAAATCTTCGTGAACTGTGGGAGCTTGTTCAGGGGTCGTGGATCCGTATGGCCTCCCAACGCTTCTGGTGTCTTGTAGAGTCCATGCCGAGACGAATTGCCGCCATCATCAGGGCAAAATGTGGTGCTACACATTACTAGACAGGTATCTCTAATTCAATTGCTCTTCAGTGTATTATAACTTGGAACGATTTAGTTTTGGAATCGTACTGATCAAAACCTGTTCGAACATCATTTCTGCTCGCCGACTTATGGAATCATTGACATGCGGTGGCCCAATGAGAACCGGCTTAAACAGCGTGTTTGCTTCGTGATGGATTCCCATCATTCACGAAGCTCCGATGTCCGCAACGCCATCGTTTGGTTTCATCAACATCGTACCTCACGATACATCACATCGCGATATCGTGAAGGACGACACCTGGTAGTACCGTTAGCTAAAAAATTGGAGCCTCGATGTAAAACTTAAACCAGTTTTTCACAAAACACAGGTACATCGCCCAGCCCAAATGACCCACGAAGAATTTTTCTGTGAAGCAAACAAGCAGGTTATTGGTTACTTTCACAAAAAGACCTCACTGTCAGCCCACAGTTGAGATAACCGCGGTTGGCAAAGTGCCAAGTGGAGCCGATGAACGCTGAAGGGGAGAACGATGTCACAGTGTGTCTCTTCAGAACTTGAGTGAAGGAAGGAAATGACGTCATCGCCATTGGCAAAGGCCTCCTTTTTAGCTCAAAGCTGAAATTTGATATTTACAGGGTAAGGCACAAAGGGGAGAAAAAAACAACAACCCCCCTCCCCCGAAAATATTGACCATGACCTACGACCTTAAGTCTGTGACTTTTCCTTGACCGTCGTTTTCTCATTTCGTGACCTTTCGGTGACTTTCGTGACTTGGTAGACACCCGTATGCAACTTTGTGATATTCTTTCCATTATGTACAACAAAACCTACACTATTTTTATTCAATAAAATGATTTTAAAATGCATCATATTTCAACAGGCTTGGCTTAAGTAGCACCTAGTACTACAAAAGTCCAAAACTTGATGGTCCAGTCTACGCCCTTCAAGCTTTTTCTCCTAAATCATGCAAATACTAGCTCATAGGTTACATAAGAGGAAAATCCTTTTCTTCTGAGAACATCCAGAAAGCAATACAGGGGCTCATTGGCATTAGTTTTAGTCAGATTTACAAGATTTAGAACTACACTGCATAAAATGCATAAAAATCATTTCAGCAGTCAGTTGCCTACAATCAACCCAATGTTGTTTTTGGGGAAGTGCAAGATGTTCTAACAAGGCTGAACTGGATCCTACCAGGCTGTAACATTAAGCAAAATCAGCGAGGACAGAAAAGACGAGTTAGGACGCAGAGCCATCTATTGACGTAGTTCGCATAAACAAACTGATTCCGTATCATTATTTACATTTGATATTTTATTTATATTCACTTTCATGTGAACAGATGAATATTTACATTCTTAATTCGTAGTACTTGGGAAAGAGAATTTTTCTGTAGCAACTGGTGTAATTGATGTTTAAATCTCAATCTTCCTTTATTTTTCAACGATCTAGGGCTGAGATTTTGGTAAATGTGTAGATTAGCGTCTTAAATTATATTGTCGGAAAAATGTTAGTACCTGGAAAAAGTGCAACGTACAGATTTTAGAGTATGAAAATTAATGGCAAATGGTGCAGAAATTTCCTGTTTTAAATGTATTTTAAAGATTTTTATCGTAATATTCATGGCATCGCACTTACTCGTAAATATTACGATAAAAATCTTTAAAAAACATTTGAAACAGGAAATTTCTGCACCATTTGCCATTAATTTTCATAATCTAAAATCTGTAAGTCGCACTTTTTTCAAGTACTAATATTTTTCCGACGAAATTATTTAAAACGCAAATCTATACATTTACCTACTATTTTACTTAATATCAGTTTACATAGAGTTTTTTTTCTAAAATTGAATTAAGTACGTAATTATCAGAACGAAAATGCTTGCCACAACAACAGTTGAAGGTGACTTGTCATTTGGAGCAAAATCTGACGAGATATTGCTTTCAGCAACAATTACTTTAGGTTCTGATCTGAAGGGAACTCGTGGAATGAAAATCCCACGGTTTTCTTCTCAGAAAACATGCACATCTGCACACAACAGTAAACCATTTTGAAAATGGGTTAGATTTTGCTGTGAAAACATCAGTTTGGTTTTAAAACTGTAAGGTTCTTTTAAAAGAAACGCAAGAAAAAACTACGAACATACACAATCCAGCAATTCAAACAACGTGAAAACAGTTGTTTATACCTTGGGACGCAGTGCCATCTAATGGCTGGAATCGTCCCTAATGCCCACTGGCCAATCACCAAAAGTCTATTGTCTTCAACGTTAATGTTACAGCCTGTTCTTCATCCAGTTCAGCCTTGGTTCTAATATCCATAAAAAATGTCATTAAAAAAAAATAGGAGAAAAGCTATCAAACTGTGTCACAAATAGAAAGTATAAAAGTGAAACATTGTGAACTGATGGAAGACTACTGTATAGCACCTTTCATCCTTTCATGATTCAGTGGTGTCTGTCAAACAATAGTTTCATTTTAAGCAATGTGTTTCTGCTCAAAAGAAGTGCACAAACAAAATTCAGAAGAAAAATATGGAGTGAGGTTTCACTACTAACGATACAAGCATATCAGATGGCACATAAATGTAAAAATTTCCTATCATTTGTGTTGTGTTGCAATAGTCTTGCCCATGGCCAGTTCAACCAACACACAAACTAGGTTGCAAAACTTCATAGACAACAAATTCAAAAGATAGGGCTGTTGTTACTCCATGATGCAGCAAACAATATTGTAAAATTTTTAATGACTTATTTGCAGGTGAGACAATAGTTTGCAGGTGAGAAATGGTAGAAGTGCAAGCATTTTTTATTGGCTTGCCTTGCTTACAGCTACAATCCAGGCAGAAAATCAAGTTCAAGTAGAGTGAAAATACCTTTACACCAACAGTGGTGATGCAGTGATGGAAAGTTGCAAAATCATTTTTGGAGCAGGTAAAATACATTTTTGGAGCAGCAAAATGCATTTTTGGAGCAGATAAAATACATTTTTGGAACAGCAAAATGTGTTTTTGGAGCAGGTGAAATACATTTTTGGAGCAACAAAAGGCATTTTTGGAGCAGATAAAATACATTTTTGGTGTAAGAAAACATTTTTTCAGAGCAGGTAAAATATTAGTAGATAGAACAAACTCTTAAGCAAAAAATGTTTTGGAACTAGATGCACCCTACTCAAATTTAAAACATCTTGCATTGAAATACACACACACACATATACAAAGATTTTAGTTTTCAAGTAGATCAAAAAATTTGTAACCACAACAGTATTCTATTATTAATCATTTATTTTACAAAAAATGTTATTTTTTGCTGCTTTTCTCAATATTTAATTGCTCACTTCTATTTTTTCTATTTTTTTAAAAACAGCAATGTTTTGTTTTGTTTCTTTTAATAGTACATGTCCACTTTCTATTGCACTCATGTCTCTTTTTTTTATGCCACATTCAATGTTCATCTCAGCATTGTTTAACATTTTATGAGAGGAATCCAACTGCTGCAAAAGTTCAGCTTCTTCCAGTTTCAAAATCACCTTGTGAACATTCAATTTCTTTTTCTATTTTTCACTTATTTTGCTGAATTTTTCCACAGTAATCTGCTCTTGATATTTTTTCCAAGATTCTTTATAAGCTGTCAGAAGTTTTTTGGTTACATTAATTTGGCTCACATCTCTATTTAGTCTTCTTGACATGATCTTTGTACTTCTTGCTCTCCGCATGACGCCAAAAACCATCGCGGCTGCCATGCGCTAGGCTAAATTCGCAGCCACCATGCGCTAGGCTAAATTCGCAGCCACATGGCTTACAAAACATGATTAGGCAAAACTTTAGATGCTTCATAAAAAGGCCATTCTTTACTATACATATCACGATACACTTGCTGATAAGTTTTATCTGACTTCATTCTTATTGTTGTCACAGCTGTTTCACTGCTACGCTTCATTTCGTTTTAATCTAAATTAACCCTTTCCACTTGAATAATTTTTCAAACATACTCAGCCGGCGCTCGTTTTTTTTTTTTTTTAGAGGCCACATCTTAGCATTGAAAGCACAGCTTTGGCTCGCCAGCCCTGACATACAAGCTATAGAGGCATCATCGGCAGGGAGGGTGACACCCGACATGCGAGCTATTCAACGAAAAAGAAATGTCTCATGAGCATCGACATGCGAGCTATAGAGGCGTAATCGGCATGGATAGTGACATTTAACACGCGCGATATTTGGCGAAAAAAGAAATGTCTCGCAAGTTCCGACGCACAAGCTATAAAAGCGACATATGGGCTTGGCGTATGGCATCCGACACAAGCTTATCGGCGAAAAATAAATGTATCGCGAGCGCCAACATGCAAGCTATTATAGAGCTGTCATCAGCATGGTGGGTGACACCCGACATATTCGGCAAAAAAAAATGTCTCGCAAGCCCTGACCTGCGAGCTATAGAGGCGTGGCAGAAAATACCAAACACGCAAGCTATTTGGCGAAAACGAAATTCCTTGGAGCACCAACATGCGAGCTATAGAGGCATCATCGGCATGGCGGGTGACACCCGACACGCCGATGATGTTTCTTTTTCTCTATTTGGTGAAAAAGAAATGTCTCGCAAGCTCCAAGATGCAAATTATAGGGGCGTTATCGGCGTGGTGAGTGACACCCGATCTATTCGACAAAAAGAAATGTCTCGCAAGCGCCAGCATGCGAGCTATAAAAGTGGCGTCATCGGCATGGCGGGTGACACCCGACACGCCAACAGTGGCGTAGCCAGAAATTTCTTGGAGGGGGGGGGGGTGTTGGACCCGAGGACCACCCCCTTGGCTACGCCTATGCACGCCGATGACATTTCTTTTTTCTATTTGGCGAAAAAGAAATGTCACGCAGCCCCTACTATCCAAACCAGGGGGGGTGTGTCATCAGCATGGCGAGTGACACCTGACCTATTCAACAAAAAAGAAATGTTTCACGTCTCACAAGCGCCGACATGCGAGCTATAGGGACGTCATCGGTGGGGTGGGACGTCATCATGCGAGCTATAGGGACGTCATTTGGACCCGATGACCACCTCCTTGGCTACGCCTATGCACGCCGATGACGTTTCTTTTTTTCTATTTGGCGAAAAAGAAATGTCGTGCAAGCCTTGCTATCCAAACTATAGGGGCGTTATCGGCGTGGCGAGTGACACCTGACCTATTCAACGAAAAAGAAATGTCTCATAAGCGCCGACATGCGAGCTATAGGGATGTCATCGGTGTGGCGAGTGTCGCTAGTGACACCCGACATATTTGACGAAAAAAAATGTCTTGTGAGCTATAGAGGCGTCACCGGCGTGGCAGGTGACACCCGCCATGCGAGCTATTCAGTGATTTCATAATGTCGTTTATCACCTGACAGTCAAGGGGAAAGGGTTAAAACATTTGCACCGAAATTTTCACAAGCACAAAGCCACATGTAATCAATGTAAAGAGTTCGCAAAAGGCGCTGAGCTGAGCTCCCTCTTGACTTTTGCGCATGCCACTCTCGAATGGCTGTATGGGGAATCACATGACAAAACTCCGCCTTCGTTGGTGAGGGATGTCAGAACATCAAAGGCGTATAGGAACTATCTCTAAAGTTGTTAACAGGGTTCGTACTCTTTTTGGGGGAAAAAATTCAAGGACTTTCCAGGCCATTTCCAGGCCATATAAAAAAAATTCCAGGATGATTATTACGCTTTACAGTATCATGCTCAAATTATTTTTTAGAAGCAATTTCAGTTTTAAGTAATAAAAATGATGAAAGATGCAAATGGATGAGTGTGCTTTTTTACCCATTACATTTCTTTTTAATGTTTTTAATTGGCGAATTACCCAATAATGCTAAACTGAATCGTGATGCAATTACCACAAGGCTATTCAGAAAATCCTTTCCCTCAATCAGAAAATGATTAATTCAATCAGTCATTTTAGCTGCATTACTATTCTGCACTATCTTCCATGTAATCAGACTATTATTGATAACAACTGAAATTATTATAAAATAAAGTGAGGGCAGATTCAGAATTTAAGAATGGGGAGGGCGCACGTCTAACAGAGGACTGGTAAAAAAAATCTCTGAGACTTATTTCCTCCAAAAAAACACGGTGGTAAAACATGGAGGACCCATAAGGGGGAGATGGGGTGCTTGCCTCTCAGAGTACATCACAAACAGCAGTTCTGAAGTACTGCTGTGTGGATCACTGAAAAGTTCGGGCAAATGTAAGACAAAACGTGAAGTTGCAAATCCATAAGTGAAAAAGTGTGATGTCTGAAAACAAGAAACGTGAGACAAAGCAAAGCACTTATCTACTTACTCACCCCCCTTCCTTTTTTGAAATGGGGCATGTGCTTGTTATGCCCACAGGTGGATTCTAGCTCTGATAAAGTGTTTCCATACATGGGAATGATTTTTTTTATTTTTTAACATTCCCAATGACTGCCACTGGTGGCTGCATATTGGGATGTGACTTTTGAAGGTAATGAAAATCTTAATTACTAGACAGAATATGTTCCAGACTTGAGGAAAATTTCCCCCAATTGTAGTACAGTTATGTTAAATCAAAAAGCATAAGCCACGGAATCACTATGCACCTCAAGAAATGATTCGGGAGTGGACGATCATAGAAGGGTGAACCAATAGAGTTTAAAACAGAAAGTGTAATTTTAGGAACATGGCGACAAATTTCAAATAAGTTTCATCATAGAACTCAGAAAGTCCTGGCCCACCACCCAACCCAAAAGAATCTAACCACCTTTGTGTCTACCAGTACACTTGCCTCATATTACTTTCCAAAAATTATTTTTCATATCAAACAAGATTGCCTCAATTTACTTATATTTTTTTAAATCAAAATCACTGCTAAACTAAATTTATGAAGTGCTACCCCAAAATGTGGAACTAGCTAAACTATTTATAAAAACCTTAAACATAAAACAATTTCAGTTTTTTATTGGTATAAATTAGGATATTCTTAAGTATTTTACAAAAATGAAAAATGATGAGCATAAGGAATCTCTACCTCCAGTTAAGCTTCAATCATAACCAGAATCAGAATAACCACTTTTGGTTCAACTCCCAAAACATAAGACATCTTAATTATATGAATTAAGTTTTTAAAAGCTTTTTTTAAAAAAAATTGAAGTTTGTCAGTTATATAAACCAAAATCTGATCAATGCATTAAGAACAATTGATTGAATTGTTTTGGCCACAAATTCATAGTAAAATGTACAGCAAAAATATGTTTTAGGAGCCCATGAGTATTTACTGTACAAGTATATATAAGGTTTTATATTACTTACCAAAGTTTTAGTCCAATAAGAAGCCCAATTGTGGAAGTTAGTTGCAGAAAGTTATAAGTTTTTGGAACAGAAGAGTTAATTAGTCTATTTACATGAACTTCATATGAAAAACACTAAATAATTATGAAGATATAAGATCAAAACTGGTTTGAAGTTCAACATGCTTCAAAGAAAAAAAAAGTTCATTTCTATTGTAAATTGTACAAATATAAAAATTTTATGTTTTAGTATTAATTCTCTATATGCTTGGAAGATACCACAAATATGGAATATCAATGGATGGTTATACAGATTTAAGATTGCTGACTTTGGTTTCAAGTTCCATATCCATTTTTTTAAGTACTGCTCTTTTCTCATGAGCAGTTTTTCTAAAGCTATTAGATTTTACAATGTATGTAATGTTATTTGTAGTTTCAGCTTTTAAAGCTAAATCATCAGCAGAGTTAAGTAATTCTTTGACTTCTCCTTCAATGAGTTTCCTTTTCTTTTTTATGCTATCAATTTCATCTAAAATAGCTTTCCTTTTTCCACATATGGCTGCTTTTTCCTTTTCTTTGGACTTATCATCCAAATAATGTATGTATTTTTGCCTTGCAGCTCCAACTGATAACAGAAGGGATTTTGAGATATTTACCTTATCAATACCACCTACATAGGATATATGATCATAAATAATTCTCTGTGCTACAATTGACTCCTCTCTCGTGTTTTCTACAATGAGCTCCTTATTGACTGAGAAACCCCTCTCAACAGAAGCTTGCCCATGTGACAACAGTAAAAGAAGTTTCACAACTTTCCACAGTTCACTAAAAGCTTTAGTAGAAGACATGTACTCATACAATAATGTGTCTACTCTTTGTTGTTTATCTTCTGGATCAAAGTTTATGAATGAAGATTTTACTGCTGCAACACTGGTCACAAATTCCTTAAACTGCCATATTACACCATCACATAATTCTGGTTGTATTCTATGAGCATCAACAAGAAGTATGAGAATGGATGTTAGATTCTTAATACAAGTCTCACTATTTTTTGACATCAACCGAGGATCTAAACACTTCATGTGGCGAACAAGGGAGTACTTAAGTGGATTTTTTTCCAATAGCTTCACAACTAGCTTTTGCAAAAATATTCGGCATTCCATTCTAAACTCCATAAGTTTGCGTTCACTAATGTTCTTAGCACTTAATTCTTTCAATACCTTCTCTGTTTGAAACCCAACATCAATTTCTTTATAGTGACAAAACTGAGATGCATCTGTAAGGTCTACTTGTAACAGCTTTAAGGCAGAGTTAGCTTCTGCCATTACGGTTCTTTTAACAAAGCGATTCATCATATTTCTTAGCATCTTTTCAAGATCTGTGGCCATAAAAGGCATCATTGGCTTATCTGACTGATATG
Source organism: Macrothele yani (assembly GCA_039090855.1). Taxonomy (NCBI): domain Eukaryota; kingdom Metazoa; phylum Arthropoda; class Arachnida; order Araneae; family Macrothelidae; genus Macrothele; species Macrothele yani. The sequence goes on from CM076997.1 coordinate 1,159,451, forward strand.
CCTTGAGAAATGGTACCAGCTGTTTTGAAACTGAATTGAAGAAATGCAGTTTAGCCAAAACAAAAGGATCTTTAGTGAAAGTTTTGATAGCATCAAATGATACAGTGTGGGGATTCTTGATGCACTTCTTTTCAACTTGGTTAACATAATTTTCAATGTCTGCCCAAATTTCTAATGCTCGCTCGCAGGCAGGAGTATTTTCTAGCCACCTGTGTGGGCAGAATTTTAATGGCATCTTACTGGCTAAAATTATTTTAGAAAAATCTTCCCTCCTTGCAGGTGAATCTTTAAAAAGTCTAAATAATGATGAAAGCAACTTTTGAATTTCCCACCCTGTTGCTGAGGCTCCATGTCGAAAGGCATTGTTTACAATGTGAAGTCCACAGCTCCCTGTGTTTAGGAGTTGGACATTTGAGTCGGCACTAAGTGTTGATTGCAGCATATCAAAAAACTTCCAATTAACATTGGGTCCATCCATTGATAACTGCACAATGTTACACAGTGGGAGGCACGCCATGCATTCAAGAAATTTTTCCATCATTATGTCTGCACTAGCATGACCCAAAAAAACTGATGACAAATATCTGGTTGAAACTGTTCCTTTTTCCCATAAACGAACATGTATATCCATTTGTTTTGACTGACTAAACTTGTTTAAACTTTCGTCAAACAAAATCACAAAATTTTCATTTTCAGTTTTGACTTCCTGAACCAACACTGATTTAAAGTGAGGTGCCAAACCAAAGCAACAAATGTAGGAACATTTTTTTTCGCCACAGCTGAAGTTTCCAGCAATTCTGCTGTCAGAAAACATTAGGCGGAATAAAACATCATTACCTGCACAAGACCTGTAAGAGTAATGGGATTTAACCACTTTCAAACACCACATGCTTCTGCTTTAATGGTTGCATTTTTTTCAAGAGGAATATGCAGAGGATTAGATGTGGATGCAATAGGCTGTACTTGTTTATCACTTGATACACATAGCAATTTATCAACAGTTAGCAGAACATTTTTACAGTTTTCTGTCAACATACTATGTTTTTTTCCTTTCATGTGGCTTCTTAAAGCGGATTCCCCCATATTCGAAACATCTATTATTTTAATGCATAAAATGCATTTTGCAACATGGCAATTGCTTTCATCTTTTTTAATCCATCCAGCATATTTAGGATTTATTAGCCAAAGATCACTAAAAGTACACTTACCCATATTTAATGGGGAGGGGAGATGAAAAAAATGGGTAAATCAACTGAAACAGTAAATGAAAACCAAAAAAATATCTAAGATCAGGAACCACACTGAATTTGAATGACTGTCTGACACAAAGGAAAGCACACAACTAAAAATTGAGAATTTCCTCTGAGTAAGAGGCTACACATGTGACCAATTACTATAGGCCAGATTTTAAGTAATTAAAGAAAAAGGGGTCTTACAGCTATGTTCTTTCCTGCTCCCCCAGCTTTGTCCTTTAGGCAGCCTGGGTTGCAAATGCTTTGGCATTGATTTAGTCTTCATTCAAAACAAGGAAACAACACTTAGTGAAGTTACTGTTTTATGACCTGTCTGCCAATCAGTAGACAGAGTGTTGTGCTAAAAGACTGTTACAAAGCATCACCTCTTACAGCTGGGCTCCAAACCAGAGGAAAGGAAATGTTAACAAACACTTAGTGCCTGAGGGAAGCAAAACTTTGTACTGGGTCTCCTCCTCCAAGTCTCAAATCTTTCATACTTACCCAGCTGGAGAGTGAACGTAGGGCTTCAAGCTTGGAGAATGAATACTGCTCTTATATCTATGCCTTTTAATTTAATTTCGACCATTTTCAACAGGGTAGGTTCCTAGGTTGTACCTAACAGCATACTAAAATTTCGCCAAAATCCAACCCCTTTTACGTGAATTATCGTACGGACAAATGGAAAAAACCAAAGCATAAACGTTTCTGCAACCTACAGTTCGAAAGGGTTAGTAATTTCTAAAATAAAAACATAACGAACAGCGTGAAAACTAGCTCATACACAGAATATTTGAAACTACAGTATACGCTCTCAATTATTAGGGATGATAGGGGGAAGTGAATAGAACTGTCCATAATTAGCATGTTCTCGTTGCGCTAGGCGCTTAGCACTGCTGAATTCCGTCAGACCCCCAATGGTCAAATGATTGAAATGTGCTGATGTTCATGGAATGAAATGGTTGATCAGCTATGATAACCGCATAAAATTTCGAAGGGGGAGGAGGGGGGCGATTTTTTTTTACTTTATGCAACATTCTACATTACTCCAGTATTTATCTTGTCATCATCAACAATAGCAATGTAACTACCACTTACGATCGCGGATATCGGCCAACTGAAAATCTGCCATACAACTAAGGGATACAACACACAGGTATCCTGTTACGATGTATTGTAATTGAAAAAAAAAAAAAAAAAAAAAAAAAGGTTTCAGAAATTAAAATCGAAAAAAAAAACTTTCAGAAATTAATATCATCAAGTCATGGTGTTTCAAAAATCCGCTTTCCTTTATAATGTTTAAAAACATGTAATGTTTTTTCTTTTTATCTGTCGTGTATAATAAAAGTGGGTTGATTTTTTTATGGAATCAGACGTCCATATGTCTGATTGTCTTCGTCCGAGTTCACACGTTAGTTACTGTGTACAAGTAGACATATTTTTTTAGCTCAAAAATATGTAGTTTTGTATGTATTCACAGTATAACTCATTCCGTATTCCCACAGAACAAAATTCAGCAGATACAAATGAAGAACATCAAGACCCACCCGTGCCATGTTTCCGATTGTCTGCTGTTTATATTCAAGAAATGCGAATATGGATCAATGGTGAATGCAGCAACTATGGTTTTTATTTATTACCAAGAAAAAAAAGGAGCCTGAAAGCTGCAAAGCTGAAATGGATATTTCTCCCCCTCCCGAAAACATTCCGATTAAGTTCAAACAGCAGGAGCACGCGTCCACGCACACTCAACCTCTGGAATGTCCTTCTTTTCATTTGGCACATCGCCATAAATCACCACCTGCAGCTCACTGAAGTGTCTTCCTAATTCACCCTAACTATAGGAGAAAACATAAAAAAAAAAAAAAAAATGCTGCCCAATTTTCGACAAAATGACCAAATTTACGTCATAACGTTGCAATGTAATAAAATACGTTTATCTGCTGAATTTCGCCTAAATCCATTGAAAACTTTTTAATTATAGATTTTTTTATTAAAACAGTAACTCAGACATCTGAATAAAAATGTATGTTTGTAATTAAAATAGAGTCCATATCATCACAGAAACAAAATCTAAGGATCACTCTGTTTAAATAAACCATGGCATCTAAAAAATAATAATTTGCTTGCTTTTCCCGTAATTTATAATTGCCGTTTCTTTTTTTCAATCCGATTTTGCAACGGAAGATTTTTTTTTTTTTTTTTGCATCTGCTAAAGTTTCAAACGGAATTTGGCGAAATTTGCACTAGAACTTTATTGTGATGTATTTTAACCACTGTAAAAATTTTACTGTGTTATTTTCAAAATTCCGAAAAATGGATTTCTGAAAATATCTCTTAGTCCTTTTGAGCCGTGGAAGTGATAAACAGGTGTTTGCTTTCTTCCCAAACAAGGGCTTCGGATCAGCGCTCCCAGCTGTCAATCAACCGTTGCTATGGTAACACACTTTCTGCTCAAGGCTCACTGTCTAAAGAGGCACTCATAATAAAAATTTCCAATGCTAACTTTTTAAGTTTTAAACCGATTCAAATGGAATTTTGGGAGTGAGCTTCAGTAATCCAATTATAGTAAATGTAAAAATTTCAGCCACTTTTGTGAAAAATTCGCAAAGATAGTTTTCTTATTTTTTATCATAAGTAGCCGAAGTCTCCTGAGGGGTGGGCCGGAAGCAAGCGTCTTAATGCAATAAACAAGGAGCAGATGAATGTGTTGTTCAGGCATACTCTTCACTGGTGGGTGCCAGCTGACTTGGTAAACACGCGACCCCCTTGCAAATGCTAAATGTCTCTTCTTTCCACTTCTGTTGTTCTCAGTAGTTGTCGGACGGACATCAAGCTCAGGGCTAGAGAATGCATCAAGCTCCCCTTCCCTAACAGACCTGCTAGTAATCATCCAATTTTATTGCACTGGAAGTAGTGTTCCCCCTCCCCCCAGCCAAATTAGGATTTGGGCACATCCAAAACACCACTGTTGCCGGCGGTTTCTTTGAGAACAGAGGAGAGGAACTTCAAAAAATGAAGGGGTAACAGTCAGTAACACGATTTCCTAAAAGGGCATTTTTTTTAAGCACTAATTTCAAATTTCAAGGCTTTTCAAGACAGCATTAAAAAAATACCGTTTTTCCAGGATATTCCAGGCCTTGAAAACGTAATCATGATTTTCCAGGACTTTCCAGGTTTTCAAGCACGCGTGCGCACCCTGTGTAAAGTGCGTTTTATTGACCAAAAGACAGTAAAAAATAGAAAATTCCGTGCAGGGATCTTGCGTGGGCTTGTTGGTAGGTTTTTGGGTGACTTCCATAAAACTGTAAGATGGAGTGAAAATCTGTACAAACTACGGAAAATCCATAATAGTTGGCATCTCTGAATACCTATGAATCCTTTAGAAACAGAACCATCGTATCCTTGCATGGAAGAGCCATTTTCAGTAGTGTTCCACGTGAACGAAATGGCTAATGACCAAAGCGAGTCTAACAACTGACCTTACATTATATTTATGTAATCGCACACTTCGCCCCGAACGAAATAACCGCGTCATCCCAAAGAGCAGGGAATGACATATAAACAATCTCAAATGCACAACACTCCTAAAAACCACCAAACCATCTGTAAACAATCTTCATCAGGATTTCATAATGCACAGCATCCTTTCTCTTACATACCACGTGATTACAACAAAACTCCTCTTCCAAAAGCTCCACCTACCAAAATTATTCGTCACTATGCGGGGAAAAAACAACGAATTAGAAGGTAGGTCAAAAACATTCGCGGGCGGTCGCAGTAAGCAATGGGTTTGACTCCTCGGGGTGCTCTGTGGTAACAATGGCACACACAACAGCAACTAGGCCTCTGTGAATCTTGGAGAGGTGCAAGCTAGTTCTGTGTGACATTGGCGAAAAACCCCAACTCACTGGGTTTTGTTCCAGAATCCTTAGGTTGAATGACTAACTGGAACCCTCAGCTGTGGGCTAATCCTCCACACTGATGTACTTACCTGATTAAAAAGACAAAAAGAAATATTAAGAATGACTCAAGTGTGGGATATGGTGGACCTACCACACTTGAGAAGGACGGTCCACCATGGAATCGACCTGGACTTTCTAAACGGCGTATGAGAAAGAGATCTCGGCTGAGTGAATGCAAGATTGGTGTATGGAATACTAGAGGTATAAATGGCAAGATGAGTGAGGTGATTGAGGAGACGAATAAGTATAGATTGGATGTGCTGTGTGTAAGTGAAACCAAAAAAAAAAAAAAAAAAAAGGAAATTGGGGTAGAAGAAGTGAATGGCATGGTGAGTGTGTGGTCTGGAGGATTGGATAATATGAGAAGACAGGCTGGTGTAGGTGTGATTTTAAGTGAAAAGAAGAACAACAACTTGATTCATCATAGCTGCATAAGTGAGAGAATTCTCTGGATTCGTTTGAAAGTGAAACTTCAAAGAATTGTAATTGTTGTAGTGTATGCTCCTTGTGACTCGAAACCTTCTGATAAGAAAGAAGATTTCTGGAATGAGCTAAAAGCTGTTTTGAGCCAGTTTGGTGCTAAAGAAAAAGTTATAATAGCAGGGGATTTCAATGCTAGAGTAGGTGTGCAGAATGCAATTTCTGACAATGTTCTGGGTAAGTTTAATGATCCTTGTGTGAATGATAATGGTGAAAGATTAATTGAACTCTGTATTGAGAATGGTTTGTGTGTATCTAATACATTTTTCAAACACAAGCATATACACACATATACTTGAGAAAATCGTACTCTTGGTCAAAAGAGTGTGATAGATTTTGTTGTTTACGATCAGCGTTTGAAACACTTAGTTGTTGACACCCGTGTGATGAGAGGTGCGGATGTTGGTTCTGATCATTACTTGGTAGTGTCACGAGTGAAACTTAATGTTGGTTGGAGGAAAAGGAATAGGAAGAGACCCAGGATAGAAAGAATAAAGGTTGATAGGCTCCTTGAAGATCATCAGCGGTACTCTGACTTACTCAGAGGACGACTGAAGGATCTGAAATCTTGTGAGAGGGATGTAGAAAAGAAGTGGGAATGTTTTAAGAACTGTGTTGTTACTGCTGCTAAAGAGGTCTGTGGCACCACAATAGTGGGTAACAATAGAGGTGATGCTTGGTGGAATAGTGAGATTGATGACGCAGTAAAGAAAAAGAAGGAAGCCTATTTGGGGATGTTGCAAGGTAGAGTCTCTGTGGATGAATATCGCTGTAAGAAGCGTGAAGCTGCTAAGCTGGTTCGCCACAGTAAGGCAAAAGATAGGAAGGAGAAAGTGGAAAGGCATGAACTGGCTTTTTGGAAAGACAGAAAGTCCTTCTGGAAGTACATGAGACTCAGGAAAAATAGAGGAAACAAAGTTGTAAGTTGTGTGAAGAATGACATTGGGGAAATGATATGGGAGCCCAATGAGTTAAGTGAGAGATGGGGTGAATACTTCTGTGAGTTATTAGATCAGGAGAGCAAAAATTATTCTGAGACAGATGCAGATGATGTCACAATGAGGGATGAAAGCACAGGAGGGATCTCAAGAGAAGAAGTGTGTAAAGCTATAAAATCTCTTCAGAATGGCAAGGCTCCAGGAGTTGATGGTATAACTGCAGAGATGTTGAAGTATGGTGGTGACTCTATAATTGACTAGTTAACTGAAATTTGCCAGTTGTGCTGGGAGTTAGGAATGGTCCCTCGGGATTGGAAGGATGCTATTATTGTTCCCTTGTATAAGGGAAAAGGTGATCAGACTGAATGCAAGAACTATCGTGGTATTAGCCTACTGAGTGTGCCAGGGAAAGTGTTTGGTAAGGTTGTTATTGAAAAAGTATGGGGTCTTACATCATTGAAAGTGTGGGATGTTCAGAGTGGTTTTATGCCTGGTAAAGGCTGCACTAACCAGATTTTTGCATTACGCATGATGATTGAAAAGTATCTGGCTGTTGGGAAGAAAGTTTTTACTGCCTTCATAGATTTAGAGAAAGCTTATGACCGAGTGAATAGGACACTTTTGTGGAAGGTATTGAATGAATATGGTATTACTGGGAATCTACTTAATAGTGTAAAAGCCATGTATGCTGGTAGTAGAGCTTGTGTACGAGTGAATGGTGTTTTTATCAAAATGGTTTTCCATTGGTGCAGGAGTTAGACAAGGTTGTGTAATGTCACCATGGCTGTTTAATATATTTATGGACACATACATGCGTGAGGCCAAAATAGATAATTGTGGTTTATGTCTTGGTGATATCCGTGTGTGCAGATTGCTGTATGCTGATGACACTGTCCTGTTGGCAGAGAGCAAAAGTGAGTTGCAGAGTATGTTGACTCGGGTGCACGAAGTTTGCATGAAATTCAAACTGAGTATAAATAAGGGAAAAACCAAAGTTATGGTGTTTGAGAGAGGAACAGGTAGCACTGAATGTAATGTAAGTATAAATGGCACTGTGATTGACCAAGTGAGTGAGTTTGTGTATTTAGGAAGCATGTTTGACAGAGAGAACAAGTTGGATGGTGAAATCAGTAGGCGAGTGAATTCTTCTTTGAAAGTCATAGCTGCTCTGGGAGGTTTTCACAGGAATGATGGGTTCTCTAGAGAGTCCCGCATGGCTGTGTTTGAAAGTGTAATTGTTCCTACTCTGATGTATGGTAGTGAAAGCTGGGAACTTCAGAAGAAACATAGGAGTCGTTTGTGTGCTGGAGAAATGCGTTACATACGGGGGGTTTGTGGCAAGACACGATATGATTGTGTGAGAAATGAAGATGTATTGCAGTTGTGTGATGTGAAGCAAAATGTTGTTAGCAAGGTGGAGACCAATATGCTTCGGTGGTTTGGCCATGTTGAAAGAATGAGTGATGAAATGCTTACTAAGAAAATCTTTTCAGCCCAAGTGGCAGGAAGGAAAGGCAGAGGAAGGCCAAGGAAGACATGGGTGGATCAGATTCAGGAGTGTCTGCATGAGAAAAAGATTATGAGTATGAAGTATAAAAGATCTTGTGTACGGCGTGTAATGGATATCAGTGAAGCACGAGTTGTATGTCAAGATCGCTGTAAATGGTGAAGTTTGATACGACAACAATAAGTAAAAATATCTGGTAGTTTGTATTTCTTTTTGGAGCTAACCTCTGAATTTCAGAGAACAGCTTAGTGATATGATGATGAAAAACATTCTGAAATGTTGGCATTGGCTGTACGTGTTGATTAAGCGTCGTTATGTGTTTAACCAAATTACGCGTCGACCTTAAAAAGGTGTCATTCGATTCGCCGTTTAAAACATTTTTTGCGCTCGGTAGTTTTTGCTGTGGATTGCCGTTTTGGCACAGTTGGGCGCAAATATTAGATTTTCCCGTAATTTGTAGCAGTTTGGCGCAAGATAATGAAATTGGTGCAGTTCGGTGCAAACTTTTTATCACTGCTGATGACATGCCAGAACAGAAATCAATCATTCTAAGAAACTAATACCAAATACAGTATGCCAGACCAATCGACAAAAACTGCGAAAAATACGAACTACCTGTTATTAAAAAAATTGTACATGGCTAAATCCCTGAATGTCCCATCCAGATCTGAACTAACAAAGACACAATTATTGAAGTTAAAAAACAAAATGCTTTGTTCAACGGAAAAAAAAAAAGGAAAGAAAGAAGAAGAGGAAGATGCAGACCTTTTTCAAACTCATGAAGCAAAATCACAACAAACCTATTCAACAATGTAATAGGGATTTTGTGGTTGGAAGAATTAAACATGAAAATGCTTAGTTGTTCATTACTGATGAAACACTCTACATTGAAGGCACGTGGAACATTACATACTCCCAAATGATTCATGAATCACATCATGTTGGAGAGATGGTGAGAGTAAACTACTCTAATGTTAATTTACTTACTCCAATAAAGGAAATGTTCATGATAGTTCCACATAGAATTCATAAAATAATGGACAGAAGTGTACCATAACTTGACACATCCACCCCTTTCAAACTTGGCTAGACATTATGTTTCTATGCTGAGAATTCTGATCCCATAAAGCATGTTACAATTCTAAGGTTACTGCAGCCACTGGAAAAAAATATTAAAAAAAAAAAAAACTGTTTGTGCTCATGCGTAAGCTAAAAATTTCTATAAGAAAAAATGAGTTAAAAAGGAGGAGACAGGCTCAGCTTTATCTTTTAGCTGAGTCAGTTGAAAAAAAAAAAAAAAAAAAGAACAAACAGCTGACACAGTATACCATTCCAAGAAATAAACCACTTAATACACAATCTGAATACAACGAGGACAACAATTTCTAGATGTTTCCTTTTCTTTGGAAACTTTTCGTAATCTCACCTGGAAAAGATTGCCATTAATTTAATAAGTATGACACCTAATTCTGTCTCAAAGAAAGATGAAGGAATTAAATGAGTACAAAATAGTCTCATTTTATCCTCAAACCACTGACATAATTTTTTTAAGTTGGTGGAGGCAGACAGGTTGACTCTTCAGCATTTTCAGAGTAAGAATAGGTGACACCTTAAGGCTTGCCAGTGAAGTTGTTGTTACACTCTAAAACTGTATAACATAGTGTTTTAATTTAACTTCTTCAATACCTTGTCACACTGCAAGTTCTAACATGAGTGCCAAAAGAAATCAGCTTATGATACATGATTTTAATTAGACAATGTGAAATATGCAGAAACAACAACAAAACTAATAGTTCTGTTGCTGCTCATGATTTCTCTTCTGCATCAATGAAGAGTATGTTTGGGAAGCAGGTGGGAGGGAATAAACCAGCAGTGGAACATATACCAAATACAAGAAAAGCTGCAACAACAGAGAACCTGATTTCTTTCCACAACTAGAAAAGTATTTAAGTGATGGGAGGTGCATTGACAACAAACTGGACTCACAATGACATGAACGGGTCTTTGTCTTTTAGCTCAAGACTTACCAAAAGATCGCAAGTTCATGTCTGTGAAAACAATAAATCAGCATCTGTAGTTTTGGTTGGTCAGATGACTTAAGAATGGATTTAGACTTTGCCTCTAGCAGTGAATAAAAACTACACCAATACTAACAAAAGAATTATAATGAAAAATCTTTTCTTTTTTCCTTTTCAAAAATCACATAATGATTGGGCATCAACAAAAGAAGGAAAAGAACAAAAATAACTTACTACTAAACACTGACTTTGAAATACAGGAACAGTCTCACACACACACACACACACACACACACACACACACACACACACACACACACACACACACAATCATTTGTGAAGTGTTCATCATTCACAACACAATTACATGCTTAATAAAAATATTATAATTGATACAATAAAGAAAGAATGCTCAATTCAAACGGTAAGTTGACAGCATGCGAAAGAATAAAAGAACAGGAGAAAACAAAGACAATGCTAAAAAATGGCACAAACTATCAACAAAAATATGTCAGTTAAATTTAACTATGAATCTTCAACTTTTTTTAATACAACAGGCCTATGCAACTGCTCAGTACCATAACAGGAATGGAACATCCATACCCATAGTTAACAATGTTATCTCTGTGATGTTTTATTGCCAGGGATTCTTACGACTGGAGTGGTGAGCTCTAGGCTGCAGAATTGGGCAAGAAGTGTAATGTGAGAAAATTAATGCCAACTTTTTTTTTTTTTAAATTAACAGAATTTTTACAGATTTATTCTTAATTTGTGTATGTTTAGTGAATTACTAGTAACCTTTTTGAATGTTGGTTGCTAACTGGCAATTAGATTATTTTTCAGAAGTGTGCAAATTTTGAAACACAATTGCCAAAACTGGTAAGTAAATTTTGTTACCACTATAGCAATTAATTTTATGGAGAAAGGAAGGTACATGAAATTATATTTTTCTCTCTCTCCTATGCACAGCCATGAGTATGAACGCCATGAAATCAATTAAATGAGTTATCCCACAAATTCGTCGATGTGTTTTCAGAGCTACACACTAACCTTGTGGTTATGCATTCAAAGAACTGAGTGTGTGGCCTTGGCTGGGGATTAGTGGTAGTGGCAAATTTCCAGTGGGGATTGCCTCCAGCATTCACTGAACCGAAACTTTTGGTCCCACGTGAAAGTCAGAGGTGAAGTAAGCCCATCACACAGAGCAAGCCTTTTTCAAACAGGTGGCAAACAGCTAAATTTTTACTTATTTTTTCTTTGTCACACACACTCCCCACATACCCAACCAACAACAACAAAAGGAAAAAAAAAAAAAAAAAAGAAACTGCATTTTGGGTAATAAAACGGAAAGAAGTAGATGAACATTTTAATGAAATTAGTACAGAGGCTGATCGGTATGGATACTCCAAAATAATACACTTTTTATGGACACAGCAAAATTACACAGCACTTTTTTTTATGGACACAGCAAAATTACTGAAAATTGCTTTTCGATATGAATATCTACAGATGGAAGAATCCATTCATCAATAAACAGCTACAATTATTTTCTTTTGAAATGAAACTGTTGCAATAAAATAATTTATATCTTTCCCCCTTTTCAACATTTTTGTGTCAAAAAAAAAAAAAAAAGTTTATATACCTTTATTTAACAAATTGATGTCTTGTTTTTTGGTATTTCATAATTTCCAAATTTTGGGTTTTGTTTTCCTCCATTCAGTTTTGACACATACCTCTAGAATTCCATATACTATATAGCCAGTTGAATTCAAACTCTCTTCTTTAATCTAATGCATTTTTTCTAATGTTTTACAGGGTTAAATGGTATGTATGCTATTTGGTATCACGATCATACTAGCTCAAAAAAAAAAAAAAAAAAGCAACAAAAAGGATATGAAACAAGAATCTTTCTTCTCTTCCCCCTGATAAACACAATGTCTTTTCCAATTTAATTTAAAATTATATCAGTGCTTTAAACTCTAAATTAAGGATGACAAAGAAGCTGACTCCATATTAATACACATGTTAATCACTTAAGCTGCAAGCTTTTGGAAAAGATTGCCTGCTCCAATGAGAAAAAGAAAATTCACCAACTCTTTTGGAATTGTCCCACACAGCTCTTGGGTTCATCAAGTCTTGCTGTGAGAACAAGTTATTGGAAGCACTAAAGCACAGAGTTAAAAGTTAAGGAGTTACAATCCCAACACCATATGCACAACTTCGTACATTAGTAGTTACATGATGAAAAGTGCATGCAACTGCATGTAAAGTTTTCTGTTCTCAGTTGCACTGCAAATCTCCAGAATGACACATTTTACAAGTAACAGAAGAACCAATTGTCCTACTTACAAAATGGCAGGTTATTGGAATATTATCCTTTTGGTTAATATACAAAACTTTTCTTGAAACACAATTTTCATTTCAAGCAACATAAAATCCTTGAAATCCCCATGCTGTGCATCAGGGGCGGCGACTTTGGTTTTTACGGAGTGGTGCACATTCTTTCGTAGAATAATTATTACCGATTATGTAAAATATGATATATCATCATCATCATAATCAACCATTATCAATCCAGTGCTGAACGAAGGGCTCCCCAAGTTTCTTTCACAACTCTCTGTCCTGAGCCACTCTTCAATGTCATCATATCTTCGAATTTCAGAATTTCATCCACCCATCTCCCCAGTGACTTTCTGGGTCTCTTCCTGTATACATACAATATATAGGGTATTTTCCTGTATATATATATATATATATATGTGTGTCTTGGGTCACCTTTGCACTTTGATATTGATTCACGTGTATTTCTGCATGGTTTGTCGAATAGCTAATTACGAATGATCTGTAGTTTTCTCCTGCGAAAAAGCAAGCATGTATCCTCGAACTGGAGCCTTTGTTATAAATTTGTCCATCAAGGAATCTAAATCCAGATCATCAGTGGCTTCAGAGTGCGCGTGAAGCAAAGTTAGAGAATTCAACTCTGTTGTGATATAGTTGATCGCAAAAATGTTTTCAGTCCCCTCAGAACTGAAAATGAGCGTTTGGCAGTGCACGGCGAGACGGGAATAGTTAACATTATTTGCACTAATTTAGAAAATTCCGGCACCATGGTTTCTAGAGAACTATTGCTCTTCAAAAAACCCACAACGGTTTTCAGATTGTTTACAGCAGCGTTTTTTATTTTTACAATCTTGTGAAACATGTTTCTGTGTAAAAGCAGCCTTTCACCATCTCCTTCAGAATTGTTTCCGTACAAACTGATTACATCCCGTATGCTAGCACTTTCTTTTCCGATTACGGAATTTTCAATCTTATTGAGAACACTCATGGTCAGGGGTCGGAAAATATTTTGAAATTTAGGAGCCAGCTGAAAAAATCAGGAGCCCCCCCCCCCCAATCAAAGTACTCGTTCCTGAAAATTGATGTAGGACAAAAAAATGCGGAAACCAGCTTTGAGGTATAAAGAAATGCCACCGTCAATTATCAAGTATGCTTTTTATGGATCTAAACAATAAATGAGCATGAAATATAAAGCCAAACCTGAGAAATATAATAGGATGAAAATGAATAGTATTTATACATTTTCCAAAGCGCTGAAATTATAAATCTGGTTTGTTGGGGAAACACACACTTTTCGGATCACCAAATGTCAGGAGGTTTAAAATTTAAGGGAATAAAAAAAAATGCAGTGGTATGCTAATGTAATTATGAATAAAAATGAAACAGACCTACATAAATCTGTGATATATTTTGGGCAAATATTTTTCTAGGATGGAAGTTATCATATTATAATTATATATTTGTCCTACTGATAAAGGATTAAGAAAGTTTACATAATATTTGACTGTTGTTCTCTCCTGATAATTCCTACAATACAGAAGACTGATTTTTTGCTAATAATCAGCCGTTCTGCTATAATAAAAATTAAACTTGTCCACAGAAGTTTGTATTAATAAGCATTAATGTATTAATAAAAGAAACAGTATTGACTTCAATATCAAGTCAATTTGAAGAAAATTAGACAAAATCTGAGAAATTGTGAAAATTACCAACAAATCATTTCTCAAAAATGTGTTTAATAGAAAATCTATTTACATAAAACTTTTACTAATTACATCTTTTAATAGAAAACTATTTACTTAAGTGTTGAAGATAACTTACTTTAATTCTTCTGTTTCTTAAAGACAGTATCAGTTTCGTACACAGGTCCACTGTTTCTGTGATGTCCTTGAACATGCCGAATACCTTTTGAAGAAAAATGCCAATGGCCCACATTCTTTCATTTGCTGCAAGACCATTTGAATGACCAACCATCATTGCTGCACTATCAGTACAATTCTAGAAGCCACTTACTATCACGCCATGGTAGGCCTACTCGATCCAGTGCTTTTGTAGTTGCATTGAAGTAATCTTCTGCAGTAGCAATTTTTAATTCACCAATAGTCAAGAACACTTCTTTAACTTTTTCATCTTTTACATATCTCATACAGAGAATGAGCTGTTCTACTGATCATGCATCCGTTGAAGAATCGAGTAGAAAACTAAAATGGGGGCAATTCTTTATTTCAGCTAAAAGATCTCTTATGACTTGAAAAATATGTTCAATGAACTCTTTGCACTGTTTTTCATTACCATATTCTTCCAAAATATCAATATAAAATTTTTAAGCAATTGTTAGCAAGTCACATATATCTGAAAACAGCGGTTTTTTTTGTTTTTTGTTTTTTTGCTCGAACTTCTGTTAACGGAAACTACTGTCTACACTTTCCAGCTGAAATGCAAACATTTATGCAATCAACTGATACTTAATAACAATACTGGACAGAGGAAACTTCGCGAGAAAAAGAAATTACGATCGTGGGAAAAAATTTCACTCCGTTTAGCTTTCGTTTTCGGAAGTTCTGAAAAAATGGAATATCGCTCCCCAGGCGCAAAATGAGCCCCTCCCCCTAATCCTCCGAAAATAAAACATAATCTTTAGTTGGGGTTTTTTTTTTTTTTCATCGCTGTCAAGTATAACCGAAATGTGGAATTCCGCGAATCCGAAGAACAATCTTATGCCTGATTCGTGACAGTCTGCGATATGCAAAATGAACTGCTCATACGACTACGCATGGAAGTCGATTCACGGGTCCATAAACTGATTATGTTCCCGATGTATTCGATTGCAATTTTCAGAACTCTGAACGGTCCATTTCTAAATCACATATTTTTTACAAAGGATACGTTTTTAACGCACAAATTTTGCGAGCGATCCAAAAACGGACCCAAGATTTTATATTTATATATATTTTTTCTTACAATTTCGTAAGGAGGAGACTCCAGCTTAACAGCTTTGTTTCGGCGGGAATCCCGCCATCCAGCCCTGAAATGGCAATTAAACGAACTTCAAAACACGTCGCTTTTCACTTCTTTTCATAAACTGTGACATAAAAGTTAACATATAATTTTCCTGATAAAAAAATGGTCATTTTTATGACAAAATCCCGGTGTAATCACTGATTATAAAAGGAAATTGCATATGGAAAAACAATGCATAAAAATATGCATTTCTAAATTTTAAAGCATATTCTGCATTTTTAAGGTGTGAAATACACATGTAGAGGCGTTATCACGATCTCTGAGCAGCGTACTAACTAACAAAGAAAGCAATAGCACAATACCAGTGAATGCGAGGTGGAAAAAGAGGTAAGCTGAAAGCCTCTGTAGTCCATTCCCTCTCTAAAGCAGTCTCGTCGTAAATCGCACGGACTTCGATCTTTGCCTGTTGTGGTTAAAACAATAAACGAGCACTTTCACGAGAAGCGACATAAGTAAGAGGAACATAAACTTTAGTGGAACGCGGAGTCCACAGCAGCTACGGTAGTTGACCTCACACTCACAGGTCACCAGTGTATTAAGATGAACTTTCTCTTCTCCCCAACCCTTCGTACCGCTGCATTCTTGTTGGCAGAGTTCCAAGTCGCACGTGTTCTCACATGGATTCCTCTCAGCTTGCCGCAAGGCGACACAGCCTTGGGGTATGGGGTGCCGTTTGAAGGAAGCAAAAACTCTGTTAAGTGTTTAGTCACTAAAATGTTGCTTTTGAACATTGCAGTAAATACTTTTTGGCAAAAACCAATTTAGAAAAATGCAAAAAGAAGTAATAATAACAAAAAAAAAAAAAAAAAAAAGGTGCAGCAAAATTTCTCCACACTGAGTGTTTTGTGCACCAAACGTTACACGCCCGTTCCTTATTTCTAGTCACCCGTAATTTTCGGATCCTGCTCATGGTGCTAGAGTCGAATCTTATTCTTAAAGAAGTAAGCACATCGTCTTACACCAAGTAATATTGATCGTCTTACACCAAGTAATATTGAGATCTACAATAGTCACATAGGTCTTTGAATTGATGGCCTTTTGAGCATGAATCAAGCTTCTGAGGAATTTTTATCTGGCGCGGAAGCGTTGCTTGTAAAAATTTAACTTGTGAGCTTCTTCCACTGAAGAATTTCAAATTTTTCAAATCCTGAGTTTTGCAAAGAAGCCAAGCAATCCACTGTTAAATTAACCTTTTCGTGTGACTTGTTTATACACAGATTCAATTTCTGCAGTTCAGCATTCAAAATTTCCACTCTTTCAAAAATATTGATTGTCACCTTAAGAAAATTAAAAAATAATAATAAAAACTCTGAAGTTTTTTCTAAGAAGCCTGATGCTTTTGCTGCTACTGCAGCATCAATGAGCCGTTTTTCGCTACTGTCGTAAAAAAATTTCACGAGAACTTCGTAGTTGCACAAACGAGTTTGAAGTGATTTGACACGCATAAACCATCTTGTCAGGCAAAAAGGTGAAAAAGCAGAAGATTCATCAGCTTGAAGACTTTTAAAGAATGCAACGCACTTTGGAGTATCTCACAAAAGATATCATGACTTTTAATACACCAATAAAGTTACAGCGTCACACAACATTGTTCATAGCATCTTAAACGCATAGGTTAAAACAATGAGCCACACAATGAACAAACAAGGTTTGAGGTTCAGCTTCTCTTACACTAGACTGCAGTCCCATAAGTTGACCACTTAAGTTGCTTGCCCTGTCGTAACTTTGCCCATGCAGTTTATATCCAGGGTGAAACGGAGAACATCTTTCACAGTATTATAGAGTTTTGAATTTTGTTTTGCTGTTTTCATAAAAACCCAAAAAGATTTCGTGCACTTCAGTATCTTCAGAAACAAAACGAAATGATATAGAGACTTGCTCGTGCATAGCTACATAGCACATCTCGTCAAGTATGATGACAAAGAACTCAGTAGCTCTTATTTCATCAAGGTACTTTCGCACCACAGCTTCTGGCATTAAATTAATTATCTCATTTACAGCGTCATGATGAAGCCATTTGTAATTTGTTTCTTTTTAAACAGATATCAAGTTCCAGGCTATCTTCAGCTGTCATCTGCAGTAATTGTTTTAAATTTGAATTGCCATCACTTCCATATCCTCTCAAAGCTATGCCCTGCCAACTGAGAAATTTAATAGTGCTGAGATTTTCTTGAGAGCAATACATGCTTCAATTTATTTTTGCTTTGAGCTAGAAATCACACATACAACACTGTCCTCATTTGTTAAAGACGTTAAAGTAGAAATTGCACTTCTGTGATAGTCATCATTTTCGTGTTTTTGAAAAGCATCCTTGGAGCACACCCAAGCTTCAAAGCCGTGCTACACAAAAGCCTCATGAGAACTCTGTGAGTTGCTGTCCTTAGGCAAGGTACATTTTTTTCATGTGTTTTGGTGCAGATGTGGCAAATAGCTCTCCCATCAGCATTTAGTCTTACTCAAGGGAACTGAATCTCCACTGTACTAGAAATTTGCGTCCTGAAGCATTGAGAACTGTATTCGTTTTGCACCCAGCTTTATCTTGCGAGGATGGTCGAGTTTTATTTTGCGTTGACGGACAAGAGTGAATTTAACGCACTTAACTTTTTTCAACTGCTTTGATTTCGCACTCATTGAGATTTTCTTCAATTTCGTTGTTTCCTCTCCATTATCTCACAAAATATAATGTTAATTGCCGCCTTTTAGAGCTCATGGCAAAGTAATTCTATTCCGTCTAACACTTTAGTAATAGTATGTAAAACTCAAAACATATTATTGCTTGGCGATATTTAAATGCTCCACTTTTAAATCGATGTCGATCTCACAGACTAACGAGTGTGAATGTTCTAAATAGTTCTTTTTCGTTTTCGGACATGCATTCGCATTGCTCCTTGGGCCTTCTTTACGTCGGAAATCTAGCTCATCAGACAAGGTCTTATTCCACGAATCTATTGTTTTCAATAACACATTTTCCATCTCCTGATGCCTGAAGTCGAGGGAGAGGAGATTAAGGGCATTTGCCGTAACGCATGAAGCGAAAGACCCAGGAAAACTTCAAAGAACCTTTTTCGCCTTTGGCCTCCTTGTGGGTACGCTACGCGGATGTGTGTGTGTGGGGGCAGGGGATCGATTTCACGTTTTTGAAAAACACAATTACCATCTCCTGATGCCTGAAGTCAAGGGGGAGGAGATTGAGGGCATTTGCCGTAACGCATGAAGCGAAAGACCCAGGAAAACTTCAAAGAACCTTTTTCGCCTTTGGCCTCCTTGTGGGTACGCTACGCGGATGTGTGTGTGTGTGGGCAGGGGATCGATTTCACGTTTTTTGAAAAACACAATTTCCATCTCCTGATGCCTGAAGTCAGGGGAGGAGATTGAGGGCATTTGCCGTAACGCATGAAGCGAAAGACCCAGGAAAACTTCAAAGAATCTTTTCGCCTTTGGCCTCCTTGCTGGTACGCTACGTGGATATGTGTGTGTGTGTGTGTGAGGGGGGGGGGGGTCGATTTAATCTTTTTTGAAAAATGGTTTTTAGTATATTTTCCCATGCTGACCAGCAGAGGACGATCCCAAATAGAAGTCCTCCTTCTTAGCTCCAAGAAATTCTCACCCCGGCAAGGTCTAGGTGTGAAGTAAGATAAGGAACTATCGAACCACCCATTAAAAGCATGGTGGTAAACATTAGAGGAACACAGATTAGATAGAGTGCAATTAGGACATTGATTTACATAAAGCGGGTTAGTTCAGCATTAAAGATCCCAGAGGGCTGCATTTGGTTTTAATATGATTCTCATTTGAGTTCAGCAATTTCTTGCTTTTTCTTTGCGCCAGAAAGAAGTCTCTCCCCACTGTCCGGCTCGCATACCGGAAGAAGTCACTGAAACTTTTGAAAATCATCATCATATAATGCTTCCTGCCTACATGCTGCTGTAGCCTGTTAAGCAACCCTCACCTCACCTGAAAGTTGCCTTCTGGGATCAGAGGGTATTTGAGTTAGCGAATGGCGCATTACTTAGAAATTGAAAGGCCCCAGTTAACCCTCTAAAACAGAATGCCTACTAGGCTTAACACATTTTATTTTTCATTTTCTGAAAGGAAAGATTGGGCAAAACACATACACACATCTCTCTCTTTTCTCATGATGATAATAATAATACTTGTAACACAATAAATGAATTTGGAGTGGTGCATTGCAACACACAAACTTTTTGAAGTGGTGTTCACGCACCACTCGCAATACAATAGTCGCTGCCCCTGCTGTGCATATAAATAGAACCATAATAGTAGAAAGCTAAATAACTATACGTTCCTTAGAACATCTAAATAACACAGATCTTTTATTTTCATACAAGAAGTCATTTGTGATTGTTATTTCACACCATGAAAGCTTTCACTTTAACCAGGCATGTGATTGCCTAAGCATTCAATTAACTGAAAACACCAAAAGCTGTTCTGAGATACACATAAAGCGAACGAGACAAATGCAAAAATTATTATCGCCAATTTTATTATGTGTGTGTGTTTTTAAGCAAGTAAAATTAAATGCAAAAATAGCAATACTGAACTATTAAAGTGTTTTACTTAAATGTCTATATATTTTTAAGTGCAAAATTCCTTGCTAGCATTAAGATTTAATAAAAGTATATATCATTTCCTATTTTTTCCCATACAGTACCCCATTTATTAAATCAACTTTTAAATTAATTTATAATATTTAGTAGCGCCAAATGTACTTACTCTTTCAAGAATGTGGATGGGTGAGGGGGCCTCATCTCATCCTGTGCCTAGGGCCCGATTCTGTGTAAATCAGGCCCTGACCTCGGCCTGGCACTGTGCGTTCTTTCTTCCACATAGCTTTCAAATAAGCAAAACAAATTTTTTCTCCTCGGGGAAAAAAAAAAAAAAAAAAGGAACGGAGCAACGAGCCGCATCACGAACTTTGTTCAGAGGATTCCGGCCGACGTAATCCCAGCCCAACGCCTTGGTTTCTTTCCACTTAGCTTTGAAACAAGCAAAACAAATTCCTCCTCCTCAGGGAAAAAAAAAAAAAAAAGAACAGAAGGAAACTAGGAGCTGCGTCACACCTGTGTTCAGAGGCTTCCGGCCGACGTAATCCCGGGCGACGCCGTGCATTCCAAGGTTATCCTTTGGTGCATTCTTTCCACTTAGCTTTCAAACAAGCAAAACAAATTCCTCCACCTCGGGGGAAAAAAAAAAGAATGAAAAGAAACGAAGAGCTGTGTCACGAACTCTGTTCAGAGGCTTTCGGCTGACGTAATCCCGGAGCGACGCCGTGCATTCCAAGGTTATCCTTGGTGCATTCTTTCCACTTAGCTTTCAAACAAGCAAAACAAATTCCTCCTCCTCGGAGGGGAAAGGGGGAGAAATAAGGAGCTGCATCACGAACTTTGTTCAGAGGCTTTTACATTGATTAATTACAAAACCAGTGAAAACCTTCTTAATAACAGCAAAAATCTGAATTTCCGTAATTCTTCGTTAGTCACCCGTAATTCCATAATCTAAGGGAGGGGGAGGGGGGAGAGATCCGTAATGGTTGGCATATCTGGACATGTATAACACTTTCGCCCGCCAACGAGAGAGAAGGTTCGTAACGTAAATGTCCAATCACATGTGAACAGAACTCTTCTTTCTTTTCTTTGCGTACGACAGCTCGGGGCTCTGCCCAATTTCTCAACTGATATTGCTCCCCAGCAAATAAATAAAGTAAATAGCAGTGGAAAGGATGGAGGTGAACTGAAACAGCAGAGTGTTCCCCTAAAAAAACGGTTTCGAGCAAACCGAGACGTCTGAAGTGAAACCGCTGCTATCTCGTTGGCTGAGCAGCAGCAGTGTTAGCCTGGAGCTGCCGGTCAGCCACACAGCAGCAGAAAGATTACGCCTTACGACTGAAATATTGAAATATCGCCACCTACCCAACGAATATTTCTCTCTTTTGCCCCAATATTTTTTCCAACATATCAACAATCACAAACTTGCCAAAAGCCTGAGATCGCATATGACAAATTTAACGGATTTCCGTTTTTCTAAAACCTGAATTCACAGAATTCCGCTAATTAGCGGAAGAATCACATGCCTGTTTAACAGATCACATTAGCATCTTCAATCACATTTACACTGCATTAAATCAGAAAAACTGAAACATTATTTTTCTAAAATTAATTCATGTGGGAAGCCCATATTTCATTTTTATAGGAGGTTCAGGCATTATTTTTTTTTCAAATATTATGTCCTTGAAGAACAGGTTTCAACTCATAAACATTTTTCAAGTCATCATATATGCTGAACTTATAGAGAACCTAACACAAGAGACATACCTGAAGTAAGTTCAACTAATTTATTAGTCAGCCAAACCCACTTGGCTGGACCACTGGGTACAACTAAGACAATCTGAGTCACATCTTCATTTGCTTCACCCAGTTCGCCCTGGACAACTCGTATTGGATCAGTTAAAACATCTCTTGCTAATTTTTCAATCTTACGTTTGAAAGTAGCACTGAACATCAAAGCTGAAAGTCAATAAATGTATAAATACTTTCAAAACAAAATCAATGTATACATATGTGAAATACTTTTTAAACACAAATACATACAAGTACTTGAAAATATTTAAACAATTTCGTACACACAAGCATCCCATTAATAATGATCAAAAACTCAATGACTTTATATAAAGCGTTCAGTGGGGTAGAACAATAGTTTTCAAGTCAAAAGTCACAGTTATGATTCATTAAAACTGTCATCAAAGTAATGTCACAAAATGTGCATTCACTACTCAAAACACAAATTACAGCCAATAAAGATACTTGACTGAACTATGAGTTGGAAAATAGTTACAAAAAATGGTTAGCAGCAGATCACTGAAATAAATTTGGACTAGTAATTAATGATTTCATGGCTTCCTCTAACTACTGTCAGTAACGAAAAACTTAATGGGAATAATAGAGGATAAATTTTTCATTTTTTAGTTACATTACCTCTCAAATTTTCAATCTATACACTAGATCATGGCTTTTCAAACTGTGTGTCACGGGTTTTGGTCAAGGAAATCGCCGCCACGCCCTTGGAATTAGCTGAAAAGGTCGGAAATGGGGAGTATGTGTGGCTAAAGAAAACATTCTAGTGATGCGTCCTCGTGTCTCACAGGTGTCATTTGACCTCTTCTAAGGATCAAAACAACGTGGGCAAAAGTGATTTCATTGGTTTCTGATGATTCAGTTAACTTTGCAGAGAAGGTACCCTTTTGTTGCAGCGCCACTTGAAGACCGGACTCATTCTTGTGCTTACTGTTTGTAATAACGGATGTGTAGTGATTTGTGAGCTTTCCGTATTTTTTGTATTCATGTCCTTTACGTTTTAAGAACAGGCAAGATGGATAAGTTTTTAAATGCTAGTAAAAAACGTGACATTTCGGAAATGACAAACAATTTAAAAGACGACAAGAAGCGAAAATATTGGAAATATGATGAAAGCTACCTAGATTTTGGGTTCACGTGTACTGCTTTGGGAAATGAAGAACGTCCACATTGTGTTATCTAGTTTAAAGTTATAAACATATAAAACGAGCGAAACACACAGAGTCACGTACGATAAAAGGTTCATTTAGTGGTAGCTTTCGGTCATCCTACGACCTTGATCACCCGCGATCTACAGGATGAACTGGTTGCCAGAACTACAATTTGAAGTTGGGGTGTTGGAAATATTGCCAGATTTTAGAAGAGAGATCCAAATAAACGGGATTTGGTGAGGGGTCTCTGAATTGCAGTTTTTGGTGAACAAAATTTCAATGCTTTGTTGGAAACGCAGAGATGCCTTGTTCATGAATGGGGCAACTTTTTTGGTTTCTTTCCCAATGGGAACTGCAGAGGTGTCTTCAAGGGTTAGTGCAGATAAAGCTGTCTTTGGAAGACCATTGGAAACATCTTTTTTGTGTCACTACAGTGACTGAAAATAAAATCTCAAAACACTGTAAGAAATTTCAGTTTCTACTCAACAAACAGTGTCCCGCCAAACCTTCTCTTATCACAGCTGCAAGTCCGTCGTCACACCCCCCCTCGTGAATCTCTCGGATGCTTCACTTCCTTCAAAACTGGAAGCCTTTCTCTCACTTGGACCAAAATTCACTCTTGAAACTAATCTTAATCTAAAAGCCACGATCTCCACGTTAGAAGCAGCAGTTCACCATACTAAACCAGAAGCTCAACCAATCCTCCGTGCCAAGGCAGCACTCTATTTTACAAAAGTGGAAAAAAACCCCTGCAGTATTCTTTCCCATTCCTCAAAGAAATCAGCAATCTAATGAATGAAAAGAATCTCACAATCTGTAAAGCTGATAAAACTGGCTGCCCTGTCATCATCTCCAAAACTGTTCTCAATGAAAAAGCTGAATCATTCCTCTCAACTTCAAATTGCAAGGTTCTGAAATCTGATACCACACCCAAACTTAAAACTGCAGTTGAAAGACTCAACAAGAAACCCACTCTAAAAACCTTTCTTGGAGATTTTACACCACCACCATATTTCCGAACTCCGCGCTTATTCTTCCAGATGAAACTTAATAAAACTGGTTTCCCTTTTCAACCACTCGTGGAATATACTTTCTCTCCCACCCATAACCTTGAAAGGAGAATTGTGGGAAAATGTAAACATCTCACCTCCAGCCATCCTTTGTCAATTTCCTCCACTAAAGAGTTCATTAGAAAACTCCATCCCAGCATTTCTGACAAAATGTTTACTCTAGATGTAGTCTCTTTCTTTCCTTCAGTCCCTCTTTTCCACTCTCATATGCTGCTAGTACAATTGCTAAAAGAAAACCAATCACTCTCTGGCCCACTAACAAAAGACCAGTATGACTGCCTTCGAACTCTCGAGAGATCTTAATTGTTTCAATTTCAACAACAAATACTACTGTCAGCAAGAAGGACTTCTGACTGGTTCATCTCTCTCTCCACTTCTGGCTGGAGTTTTCATGCAACATATCGAAAAAAAAACAACATAGTCGTGGAACACAATCTACAACCTCCATTTGGCTTCGATATGTTGATGATATTTTTGTAATTTGGTTACACAATAGAACTGGCCTTGAATCTCTTCTTGAAAAGATTTCCCTAAAGTTCCCATCAATAAAATTCACCATCAGTGAAGAATCACAGCAAGGCATTGACTTTTTGGATGTCCACCTGGTAAGGCAAGGGAATCATCTCAACAGATCTGTCTACAGAAAACCCTCTGCAATAGCAAACATAATCCCATTTTCATCCAACTCCCCAAAACTGCCCACAAATTTGCAGCCTTTAAAACTTATGTCAATCGTGCCGGGATTGTCTGCAACACTGAATCTTCCTTCAATGAAGAAATTGGCACCATAAAGAAAATTGCCGAAGCCCATCAGTTTCCACCTTCTACAATTCAAAAATTCCTCCAAAATTCCCACTTGAAAAATCTGTCTGCTCTCTCAACAATAATAATGGAAAAAACACCATTAATTGGTTCCATCCCTTTCCATGGATCCTTCTCTTATAAGATGTGTAAACTTTTCAAAACTATGGGCTACACTCTAACAATGAAACCAAACCCTTCCGCAATAATGTGCCTGCTTAAAGACAGGGATCCTGTCTCACCCTTGGACAGCCCTGGAGTTTATGCTATTCCCATTTCAACTTTCTCTGGTCTCTCAGTGTATATTGGAAGCACATACCGAAGCATCAAAACAAGACTTGGTGAACACAAAAAAGATGTTTCCAATGGTCTTCCAAAGACAGCTTTATCTGCACTAACCCTTGAAGACACCTCTGCACTTCCCATTTGGAAAGAAACCAAAAAAGTTGCCCCTTTCATCAACAAGGCATCTCTGCGTTTCCAAGAGAGCATTGAAATTTGGTTCACCAAAAACTGCAATTCAGAGACCCCTCACCAAATCCCATTTATTTGGATCTCTCTTCTAAAATCTGGCAACATTCCCAACACCCCAACTTCAAATTGCAGTTCTGGCAAACAGCACATCCAGTCGATCGCGGGTGATCAAGGTCGTAGGATGACCGAAAGCTACCGCTAAACGAACCTTTTACTGTATGTGACTCTGTGTGTTTTGCTTGTTTTATATGTTTATGTGTTATTGTCACGTGAAGCCTGAGTTTTAAACCTGTTTTAAAGTACTAGTCACTGAAATCACGCTCCCTAATAAAATGAAACGTCGTCTGGAAACAGTTCATGGAAGCTTGATAAACAAACCACGTGAGTATTTTTCTTCTAAGTTAAAAGGAATGGCTGAGCAAAAGGCAACTTTCACTAAATAAGCTACAATCCTGACAAAGGCTCTTCTTTCATCCTACAAAGTTGCTTATCGAGTAGCAAAGAGCAAGAAACCACACACTATTGCTGAAAGCCTCATTTTACCAGCTGCTAGGGACATGGTTTCCATTATGGTAGGAGAATATGCTGCCAAGCAACTGCTAAGTGTGCCATTATCAGATAATACAGTTAGTCGTCGAATTCTCGATATAGCTGACGATATTAATGACCAGTTAATTGAAAAACTAAAGGGCAAGGATTTTTCCATTCAATTGTATGAAGCCACTGATAGCCATAATGATGCTCATTTGATTTGTGATGTAAGATTTATAGATGATGATAATAAATTTCACGAATATCTTCTTTTCTGCAGAAGTATAATATCTCATACAAAAGCAGTAGACTTGTTTCAGATAATAGATTCTTTTATGTCAGAAATTAGTGTAAACTGGGAAAAATGTGTAGGCGTGTGCACAGACGGAGCCAGCTCTATGCCAGGTATTTATAAGAGACTGAAGGCACTCATTAAAAAAAAAAGCTCCTCATGCCATGTGGACACATTGCATCATCCACAGGGAGGTTCTTGCTTCTAAGAACATCAGCCCTGTTGAAGTTCTACAGTCAGCAATCGAAGTAGTAAACTTCATTAAAACTCGACCATTAAGTCCAGATGTTTTGAACAAATGTGTGCAGATATGGGGCTGAGCACAGTTCTCTACTTTACAACTGCAAATCTCGCTGGCTTTCATGCGGAAATGTCGTGTCAAGAGTATTTGAACTTAGGAGGGAACTTTATTCTTATGCTCT
This sequence comes from Macrothele yani, assembly GCA_039090855.1. Taxonomy (NCBI): domain Eukaryota; kingdom Metazoa; phylum Arthropoda; class Arachnida; order Araneae; family Macrothelidae; genus Macrothele; species Macrothele yani. The sequence goes on from CM076997.1 coordinate 1,186,064, forward strand.
TGACCAGAAATATTCCAAGAAGTTTGAAGACAGTGTCTTTCTTTCAAAGCTATCATATCTGTGTGATATATTTAAAAAGCTAAATTCATTAAATGTGTCACTGCAAGGTAATGAGATCCACATTTTGCTGCTAGTGGACAAAATTTCTGTCTTCGAAAGAAAATTAGACCTGTGGAAGGAAAATATGGAAGAGGGAGTTCTGAATGACTGCTTTCCTACGTTGCATACATTTTAAAATGAAAATGATTTAAAATTGAATGAAGCCGAGAAGTCAGTGTTTCTGGATCATTTGTCGCAAATCATTGATCATTTAAGAAGTACTTTCGAGAAGATGTTCAGCAACACAATTGGGTCAAAGATCCCTTCAGCGCTGATCCTCCTTTAACGTTCTCAACTGCAGAACAAGAACAATTTATTGATGTCTCATCGAACTCCACATTCAAACCCAAGTTTGTCATCTTCCCTACCAGAATTGTGGACATCGATGAAGCAAGAGTACCCTGAAATAGCTAACGAGGCTTTAAAATTTTGATTCCCTTTGCATCACCGTATTTATGTGAAACTGGATTTTCTGCAGTGGCTGTCATCCAAACCAAGTACAGGTCCACAGTGAACGTCGAGAAGGAGATGAGAATTGCAGTTTCCAAACTTGTCCCGAGATTTGAGCATCTAATGAAGAAAAAACAAGCTCATCCCACTGATACTGCTTGATTTAATACAGAAATGTAAGCAGATTAAATTTAAGATGAGTTTTTGTATAAAATATGGCTTTCATTTAAACATTTTACGACTACCTTCCTATTTCGTTTAATACTAATAAGTAGTAATATTTAAGTTAATATTTAATTTCAAAGATTTATATTTAAAGGTAAGCTTTTCACATATTTTTTATCAATAAATGTAAAATTATCTATGAAAACACACATATATGAATTTATAACATGGTTTATACATATATTTCTGTACATTTGGGAGCTGTCACAAACTTATATAGAGTGAAGGGAGCTGTGTGATGAAAAAGTTTGACAACCCTTGCACTAGATCATCATCAGGAGTTCCTGCATCTTGCTTCATCCACTGGTGTGGTGACCAAGCCTGGTTGATGTTGCCATCCTGTGTCTTGAAAATTTCTAGGGATTTTTCTAATTTTCAGATAATTGAGTGGAATTGATGCTTGATAACTATTAAGGAGTTCCAGTCCATCTTGTGGCCAGTTTGTGTTAAGTGCCTACCTAATCCTGTTTTATTGGAATGCTTTGAATGGCAGATAAGCACATACCACAAACTGGCCACAAGATGGACTGGAACTATTTAAAAGTTATCAAGCATAAATTCCACTCATTTATCTGAAAATTAGAAGAATACCTGGAAATTTACTGGACACAGGGTGGCAACATCAATGACCATATGCTGGATGGCAAATCAACCAGGCTTGGTTCACCTGTAGAAGAAGTAAGATGCAGAAACTGCTGACAATGATCTAGTGCACAGATCAAAAATTTGAGAGGTAACGTACCTAAAAAATTTATCCTTTGTAATTCCCATTAAGTTTTTCATTACTAAATTTGGACATTATTAAGTAACATGTTTTCTAAGTGAGGTTGTTATTACTCATATATAATAGAAGAATTTGGAGGTTTCAGTACAGATAATTGTTCTTCAAGTTACAGTACAAAATATAATGAAGTATACATGCTTACTGTTATGCTGTCTAAAATATTTTTCAGTGGGGATATAAGACAATATTTTCTAAGCAAAAAGAATAAAAAAAAATGTTTTGCAGTGAAATATAAATTGAAAACATGCCTTGCCCACCACTCTTTAAAAAAAGTGTTAAGGATATTTATCTGTTTGTAGAATAATACCTGCTCAGACAACAGAAGGTGATAAGCCTCATTGTTCTACGTGAGTAATACTATCATTTTGATTCCTTTCACTGGAATATGTTCAAGCTGAGTCTTTCCAAATACTCAGGTATATATTCAACAATGAACTTCAGAAAAGACAAATGCTCCATGCTTATTTTCTCCACTTATCAGTGTGCCCTACATTCGCCCAATAAAATATTAACAATATAAAATATTAACAATAAAAATAATGACTCATGTAAACTAGCCGAACTGTGTGTGGGCTTTAGAAACTTCCATTTTTCTGGAAAATTTGTTTCTTGTAAAAATTTTAAGCACATGAAGCTCTGTTTTTTAATGCAGTGAAAAGGTTTATTTTTCTTGAAGATCAGATTTTTTGATTTAACATTTCTTGTAGTATTAGATTATTTGTACAATGTGCAATCATTATAAACCTATGCTAGTTGTGCCCATCTAATACAACATGGTGATCTAGCTAAATATCAGTATGTAATATGAAGTTCTTTAAACTTAATATTACAAATTGATATTTAGAAGTGAGCTTAATAAAGACTTCAGTGAACAGGAAGCTTTTAATTTTTGAATTTTCTTTTGGACACTATTACAAATGAATCATATAATTTCACTGTTGACAGATGTCCATACCTCGGTTCATGTGTGTGCCAATTTTAAGTATAAAGAAGACATTACATGATAAATCTAACCATGGACTTAAATTTATAAGGTTTAAGCTCAGGAGTTGCCTTTGTATGAGCTCCCAACAATGCAAAAGCTGGAGCACCAACCAGCAACCCAAATCAAGCTGTAATGAATTGTTACATTTTCTTTCATTCTTGCATTTTCTCCCCAAAGCACACATTTGTAAATTCTTTAAATAACTTATTGTTACACAGTTACCTCTTTTTTTAATAACAACTAAATGCATGAGGCACATTATTTTTGGAATCATAATTTCACGACAGGGTACCCCCCCCAAAAAAAACACTTTTTAAGGACTTTTAAGCCCACCCCCACCACAGAAAGTTCTTAAGAACCTTACAAATTGCATACACTACAATGCCATGTGCACAAATATACTTTTACGCATGAATTCCCTAAATCTATGAATGACACAAACCCTTTTTTTACCAACAGACAGATACTTTTCAATCAATTTGCATAATGCAAAAATTTGATTAATGCAGCCCTAACCACATAAAATCACTCTGTACATACCACACTTTCTGTGATGTAAGGCCTCATACCTTATCAATAATGACCTTCCTAAACAATTTTCCTGGCACACTCAGCAAACTGATAATGCGATAGTTCTTGCATCCAGTCTGATCACCTTTTGCCTTATACAAGGGAACAATCCTTCCAATCCTGAGTGACCATTCCTAACTCCCAACATAGCTGGCAAATGCCAGTTAATCAGTTAACCAGTGAATCATAGTCACCACCATATTATAGCATCTCAGCAGATATGTTATCTATTCCCAAAGCCTTATGAAGAGATTTTAGAGCTTTACACGCCTCTTCTCTTGAGACCCCACCAGTGCTTCCATCTCTCACTAAGACATCATCTGCTTCGGCCTCAGAATCATCTATGCTTTCATGATCTAATAAATCACAGAAGTACTCACCCCATCTTTCACTTAGCTCATTGGATTTCCCATATCTTTTCTCCAACCCTACTCTTTACACAACTTAGAATTTTATTTTCCCTCTTTTTCTTATGTCTTATGTACTTCCAGAATGTTTTTACTTCTTTTCAAAAAGCCAAATCGTGAATTTCCTCCTTTTCCTTCCTATCTTTTGCTCTACTCCCGTGAACCAGTTTTTTTGCCTCACACTTATTACAGCAATATTCATCCTCAGAAACTCTACCACGCAATATCCCCAAGTATGATTCCTTCTTCCTCTTTACTGCTTCTTTAACCTCACTGTTCCACCAAGCATCACATTTAAAGTTACCCACTGTTGCAGTATCACAGACCTATTCAGTGGCAGTGACAACACAGTTCTTAAAACATGTCCACTTCTTTTCTACATTCCTCTTGCATGCCTTCAACTCATTCAGATGTTCACTAAGTAAATCAGAGTAACGCTGATGTTCTTCAGACAGCCTTTCAACCTTTATTCTTTTCATCACAGCCATCTTCCTATACCTTCTTCTCCAACGAACATTCAGTTTCACCCGTGACACTAACAGGCAATCAGAGCCAATATCTGCACCTCTCACCACATGGGTATCAACAACTAAGTGTTTCAGATGCTAATCATAAACAACAAAATATATTACACTCTTTAATCCCAGAGTACAATTTCCCCAAGTGTATATGTGGATATACTTGTGGTTGAAAAACATATTAGCAGAGTTGTATAAAAATAAAATATATCTGCGTACACAACCACTGAAACAGAAAACTTGCTGCAAACCTGCGAATCATGAAAACAATAAAATAAGATAATTTATAGAAAAATTAATAAAACAATAAATAATTATTAGAACATTACAGATTCCAGTGAGGACAAAATAAGAACATTATAACTGAATGTGCAGCAATGTGTGTGAAATGGACCTTTAGGACAAAATATTAAAATATTGTATGAACCTCATTACAAGCAATAGACTAATTAAAGAGAGTTTTTACACCCAGAAAAAAAAAGTTCCATCAATAAACCTTCAAAAATTATAAAAAGCATTTTCAACATCTTAATTCAAAAACAGCAGACTTACAAAATACATAAGGAAAATATTTTAATTTAATAACTGACAACAGCAAGAGGAACCTAACAATAAAATTTAAATTCTTTCTGAGTAAACGAAACTTTTGATACAGTTCCTATACACTGAAAACAGGCCTTGATAAAATCTAGACGCCAGAAATGTCTGTAAAAACAAAAAGAACTCAGAAGATGTGAAAAATAATTGAGAGTTCAAGTTAAAATAGAATTAGATATATTAATCTGAGTAAAGCCTTCAGAAAATGTTTTAACTCCAGTAAAAAACATTGTTTTTAATTTACCAGCAAACACTATCTGCAAAATTTGCTAACAATTTGGAAACTATCCATGTACAGCGTATGCGTGTATGTCTACATTCTGCAATTCTGCATATTAGAAACCCACAATCCATTTTCAATGCAGAGTTCAATCTATTTTCAATACAGAGTTCTTAGACCATTATCATTCACACCAGGATCATTAAACTTACCCAGAACATTATCAGAAATTCCATTCTGAACACCTACTCTAGCATTGAAATCCCCTGCAATAATAACTTTCTCTTTAGCACCAAACTGGCTCAAAACAGCTTTTGGTTCATTCCAGAAATCTTCCTTCTGATCAGAAGGTTCTGAGTCACAAAGAGCATACACTACAGCAATTACTATTCTCTGAAGTTTCACTTTCAAACGAATCCAAATAAATATCTCACTTATGCAGCTATAGTGAATCAAGTTGTTCTTCATTTTTCACTTAAAATCACACCTACACCAGCCAGTCCTCTCACATTATCCAACACTCCAGATTACACGCTCAGCGTTCCATTCATTTCTTTTATCCCAATTTCTTTCTTTTAGTTTCACTTACACTAAAAGAAAGAAATGAGGAATAATGCAATGTATCAAATGCCACATCTATCAAATTTTAGGCAGGCGGTAATTGCTCATATAAATCTGAAAAAAAAGTTTGTTTTTTTTTTGGAACAATAAAAATTTCCTAGTTTCACAAAAAATAAATAAATAAAATAAAATGAATCAATTTTTACTGATTTTGGAACCACTTTCAAATTCTCTGAGAAATCCACATTTTCTCTGCTTTGAACCTTGTTGTTCAGTCTTAGTACATTACATGTGAACCTTGTTATACAGTCTTAGAAACTTTATGCTTCTGAGGCAACCTCAGCCAGCAGCACCTTTAACAGCACAAATATTTCTGTTAAAATTCCAGACAAAAAGTTTCTTACCATGAAAACATTTTTTTATATTTAACTGATATGTTGAATTTAGAATTTTCTAATATTTTGCTTTGCAGAATGCACATTCATTTGTTAGATTACCTATATAATGTTTATTGACTTTTATATATATTTCTCTGCAGTCTCATTAGCTTGTCATGACTGATTGTTGTTACTATAATTATTTGAGTCATGGTTGTATTTGTTTGAACTGTAAATCTTAAAAATGCACAGAAACTTAAAGCCATTAAAGGCAAAGCAATGAAGTACTACCACTCCAACTGTCAACTCAAATTCAGTCTCTACTGCAAAAAAGTACTTTCTGAGACACTTTCTCAGATCATCATTACTACACTGTGCATTGCTCCTAGCCCCCCTCCAAATGAGGTTCTTTTGCCCGGCTAATGTCTCGACTTTCACCTGTCTTTTTAGGGTTCGAGTCAGGCTAAAACTTAAGATGTAGTTAGACAGGCTCTTCAAATAACCAACTCAAAAATTACTCATACACAGAAATCCAATTTTTAACTCTTTATGTAATCAAAAGGTGATTCGGAATATTGCAATATTTACTGTAGACAACAATTTCAACATTATTGCAGAACGAATCAGCAAGCACTTGACATCTTTACCATCTATCGAGTTATTAGCAATTTAAATCTACACAATTGTGCAAATCATCTAACGAAACCCAAATTCAGTAAGCACTTAATATTTACAACATACTATCAAGTTCTCACTTTCAAGTTACACAACAATAAAATTTAACAAAAACACAATAAGAACAAGAAAATTTACTATTACAAATGCACAGTTTTCTAATTCCCGTCCTACCCTAGGTTTCTCTAATCATAATTAATATCCTCTGCCAGTAAACTATTAGAATTATTAAATATAAACAAATCATAACTCACGCACTGCAATCCGGAAAATCTCTTCACAGAGCATGCAGTAGAACTAACCCTCAAACATAATCCAGGCACAACACTTCAGGAATCAGTTCCAAACAGAAGAACATATTCAAGTAATTCCAGCATAGTGCAGCAGGGATCCAATCGAGGAACCTGTAAGGCTTAACGGTTAGGCGACCTTTAGGCGTCATGCAACGAAAACAACATTCACAGCCAGAGTCCTCAGAAAGCAGCTTCTCAGCAGGAACGTAGCTCGGTCCCAGCTAGGCACGACACTTCAGGAATCATAGTTCTATCCATAAAGACTCCAACAGAAGAACATATTAAAGTAATTCCAACATAGTGCAGCAGGGATCCAATCAATGAACCAGTAAGGCCTAACACGGCTAGGTGACTTTTAGGACTTCATGCAGCGAAAACAACATTCACAGCCAGAGTCCTCAGAAAGCAATTTCTCGGCAGGAATGTAGCTCGGTCCCAGCTAGGCACAGCACTTCAGGAATCATAGTCCCATCATAAAGACTCCTACAGAAGAACACATTCCGATACCTCTAGAGTAATATGGCAGTAACACATCCAGATTCCTTTACTCGAGATAATATCACTGCTCTCATTGTTCCATCAGGACCTCGTTGGGAACAGTCAACCTCACCACCCAAAGGATGCCGGAAACCCCACGCAGGTAACCCAGGAGGACAGAAAGTGAAGCGAAGCTAAGCCAAAAAAAAAAAAAAAAAAGCCAAGCCAAGCCAAGCAAAAAAGGCCAAGCATCCAAGATCCGTGGAAGTCTATATAAATAGTGAAGCAAGCCTTGGACCTCGACAACTTCCCATCTTGCCTTCAACAGACATCAGCACATCACACATTTACATAATACTTTCCACCCAGAACTCTTTTACAACACACAACGTAAATAACATTTTCATAACAAAACAAAATATATAATAACACTTTTGAACTTCCTACAATAAACACACTCAAAGAATATAAATTATACAATCACACTCCCGGAACGCCAGCATGTGAGCTGTTACCATCGAACAGAGGAAAAAAAAAACCAAAAAAAAAAACCCAGAATTTTAAATTTCACTAATTTTTGATATTACTTTAAGCTAATAAATCTATCCTTTTTAAGGCAGTACATAACTCCAGTCAGTGACCCGAAATGAAACCCTACCAGAACGTCACAACTGCCGTTCTTAGGCAAAAATATTTTATTATTGTGAATCATCAGGAACTTTTCTCTTTCATAACCACATTATATTTTGTTTGGTTTTATGGTTTAACAACTCCCATAAGCAGGGTGGGAAATTAGAAAAATATCCTAGGAGCAAAATGGATCCTATAGCTGAAATTCTAGGAGCCGATCTGAAATTCTAGGAGCCGTTCCTTGCTGTGCTCCCCCAGCCAGCCCAGCAAGGAACCGGCTCCAGTGGTAGCACATTCCACACCTTGTTCAACTATGGAACTAGATAAAAAAAAAAATTGGAAAGCTATCTTCACGAATTCTTAATAAAACTGGCTGAAATTTTTATACACAAGATAAGTAGATAATAGAAGCCCACCCTGAAAATTTCATGTGAATCGGTAAAATACTTTCTTAATTACCCACGAAAATTTTTATTAAGTACCGTATTTTTCAGCATATAATCCGCAGATGGCAAAATTCAGCGTGATAGAAAAAAGTCGGTGTATAATCCGCAGACAAAATTCATAGTAAAAGTAAAAAAAAACATGTAATCCACAACAGAGTTTTACAATATATAGTACAAAAAAGTAATCGCCAATATTTTCACCAACACTTTTTTCCCCATCGCCAAAACGATTTCTTTTTCGCAAATTGCAAAGAATGCGATCGGCAGCACGACCCCTCCATATTTATAAGGCGTGGGCGCACAATTTTTTTTTTTTTTTTTTTTTTTTTTTTTGAATTGAAGGTTTAACGACCACCGTAAGCAACTCAATGGGCTATAAGCACTCGCCCGTCCCTAATTTAGCTCCACTGGTTCCAGGGAAGAAAGAGAGCCAGTGCCATAAGACAAAACACAAAATTTTGTTAGTGACCTGATCGTAGCTCCCGTTACGCAATTTTTGGATGGCTTCAGAAATCCGGAATTTTCATAAATCTGGCACTCGTCCGGTCCTGTCGATGCCGGATTTTCGAGGTTTTACTGTATAAATATACTTTCTTTCCATTTAATGAGTTTAAAAAACTTATAAAATCGTGAATTTTTTGAAAATTTAAAAAAGTTAGTTACGATACCCCGCAACTTTCAAACGGTTGTGATATGTATTTTTAATTTCTGTGGCAATCGCGCTGTAACTCTGAGTAATGTTTAAAATTACATCAACAACTGAAACACTGGTTTTCAGATCGTAAATAATTTGTAATAGTGTCGAAGTTCTCCAGTCTTGGAGCTGAAAGGAAAATAAACAAGTGGTGTTGGAAATTCGGGAAGAGTGTGTGTGTGTGGGGTGACATCACGGGTCAGAGCGGCACGTCTCAATGTTTTATGGAATGGAAACCGCACTCCGCTATTCAAGGTCAACGCGCTTTGCTCTAGTTTCCTCCTCTTAACTTTTACAAAGCAGCAATCCCTTCCCAGAGAGGAAATGTCTACACACATACACACAGACATTTTTGCCAAAGCCAAGGGGCAAGCGGAGATATGTTGATGGAGTGACACTGCATATTATCGTCGAACACGTGGCGGCATTCTTAAAGCTTCATTTTGAAGTTTACGGGGGATGGGGGGCTCTGTATTATCTGCACCATCGTATAATCGGCAGTGTCTAGAATTTAAACTTTTAGGAACAGATAATCCTCCACGGATTATGTGCCAGAAAATACGGCACTTTTATGCACAACAAATTCTTAATAAAAATTTCCATGCCTAGTTTAAAATGTATTTAACCAATTTAGGAGCAGTTTGGAGGGCCTTTCGTATCAATGATTTATCGTGTTTGTAAAAAATTCTACCAGTTACGTGGAAAATTCACATAGATATTTTTTTTTGTTTTTTTGACAGGCTGTTTAGTTAGAATGGCAGGAAATGCCAAACACTTCATCTCCCATGCTGATACTCCCCCTTAACGGCTGCTCTTCTTGTCCCCCCTCTCCTCCCCCCACAGCCCACACTCTACCTCTGAAGCTGATTCCCCCCCCCATCCCTTTCTTAAGGCTTGCTCCCCTTCCTCACCCCAGTAGTGCCATCGAAGGTCACAGTAGCACGCACCTGCATTCCTCACGGGACTTTTACCTACACTCCCCTAGTTCAGCACATGCTAGCAGCGAGGTTAAACTTATTTCTCCCTACCCCAATATACTTTTAACCACACACCACTGGGAACTTTTTAAAAAAGAAACATAAATACCGCATTTGAAAATTACTACGTACGCATGTTAAAAATCAAAAATTTATGCAGTCGCGAATTGGCTCCCAGGTTTAAAATACTGGTCGCAAAACGTAAAATTGTGGTCGCATTTTGCTCCTGGCGACAGCTAATTTCCCACCCTGCCTATAAGCATTTATGCTAAAAAGAGTTGCTCATTTCTAATTTAGAGTTGTTAGTTCCAGGGAAGGGTGAGAACTATTAATATATAATGCTAAGGACAAACACAGCATGCATGTCTTACCTGGGATTTGAACATAGACTCAGCAGTACAAGAAGTCAGAATATTGCATCCTAGACCACACTACAGGAGGGCAGATGACCCACACTACAGGAGGGCAGATGACCCACACTACAGGAGGGCAGATGACACACACACACACACACACACACACACACACACACACACACACACACACACAATTAACTCATACTAACTGAAAATGGTGTGTCTATGCAAATATGTTAAATCAGTTCTAGACAACTGGTCCAGCAATGATTGGTTCAATGCCGATTAGTCCAATAGTATCATCATACCAACAGTCATTTTTTTTTTTTTTTTAAGAAAGGAAAAATAATTTAAGTTATTCTCCTCTTTATATTCTTTCCAAAAATTTATTTCCACATATTTGGTAATTGCAAACATTTCAGAAAACGTAGAAACGGCAACTCAATTTTTTGCAAGGCACCTAGGCAGCGGGCCTTTTCAGAAGATTTTAAGTTACAACAACCTAGATATTTTGTATTTGTAAACATGTTATAAAACTTATTAAAATGCACTCAACAGATCATTACTCAGTTCTTTACCAGAAACCTAGGCCTAGGGCCTATGAATTAATATTTAGTGCCTAAGTAAAAGCGTAATATTATTAACTTGACTTGATGTGTAAACATTATGAATGTGACATCGGTAGAATAAAAATGATTAAAAAGGCCTAGCCCTGAACCCCGGCCAGTTATCCAGTGACCACTTGGTCGAACCCGATGTAAACAGAAAATAAAAATTATTAAAAAGGCCTAGCCCCGAACCCCGGCCAGTTATCCAGTGACCACTTGGCCGAACCCGATGTAAACAGAAATGGGAAACTGGTCTATTCTATTATTTAATGCAATAGAGAAACATCAAAGCTGACTGAACAGATCAGTAACTTCATATGGCAGCGAGGACAATATAAAAAGAAAAAAGCGATTCTGAGAAAAAAAATCTATAACCAGAATATTACGCATGAAATGTAACATTATTTTACATTCTTTGGACTACTGGTACTTTCATACCACATCGAAGACACAATTAGGGCGGATGAGCTTTGTTTCGCACGAGTAGCACTTTGAACAGATCGGATCGAAATTGGACTTATCGCACCATTGGACAAATCGGCATTGAACCAATCGGCTTTGGACTAATCGGCATTGAACCAATTGGCATTGGACAAATCATACCAGACCCATGTTAAATTACCCTTAAAATATGACTACCAAATACATCACAAACTAGCTAGCAAGCATGCACTATTGAAGCTGAGAAATAAAGTATTATAAAGAACAATAAACTGGTCATTATTACAAAGTAATGAACATCAAAGATACAAAATTTAAAGTTTTATTAAAATATAAATTGAAACATGAATAAAATGTTGATTTAATTATTTAAGGCATTGGTTTTTATACCAGTCATAATCATATGTTTGATTTTTATAACACAATGATTAATTTTAAAGTTCAATACTATATTAGATCACACTTTTACATACATATTGGTTGCATCAACTGATACTATTACTTCCCCACCCCCTCATATAATAAAAAAACTCTGTAGTAGAAACCCAAGGCCCTCAGCCGAGCTACAAATTACCCAGTATGTCCCAAAAACAACGGAAAATGTTTTTATAAAAAGTGTGCAATACTGCATTCAATCTTGGCACGAGTCTTGAAAAAATGGTAGTCATAGTAGTAACCACAGCAAGTGGCTACACCTGTTCATCACGTATGTGTCATTGGTAGGGCATAGTTCAATAAGCGTTGTTTCGAAAACCCCTAACAAGTGTTTTTTCACTGTGATTTTTCAAAAGAATGGATGTGAAAGAGGAACAAATTAATATTAAGATGCACCATTAAGATTTGTTGTCGACTTAAGAAGTCAGTCAGAGAGACTTTCCGTCTTATGCAAGAGGCTTATAAGGATGAACGTCTTAGAAAATCAACAATTTACAGATGGCATAAAGAATTTATGGATGGTCATTAGTCTGTGGCTTTAATTGCACATGGATGAAGACCTTCAATGAGTGTTACAGAGGTAAACATCAATACAATAGGTGTTATATTATGGGAAGACAGACACCTATCAATTAGAGATATTATATACTTCTGAAACATTTAAATCATCAATTCACAGAATTTTAACCTAGCATTCAGCCATGAAACGAGTTTGTTCAACTTGGGTTCCCCATTTCTTTTCATGTGCGGCCCAATGCAAGGCAGCACATAGCCAATTCTTTTTTTTTTACTTCGATAAAATGAATACTAAGTTGATGCACATACCTGCATATAGTTCAGACTTGTCATCATATGACTTCTGGTTGTCCCCCATTTTAAAAAAGACATTACGGGGACGACAATTCGAGACTGATCAACAACTTATTACAGCTGCGGGGTGCTTCAACAGTATTTCAGGAGAATTCCAGAAGACATTCAAAAAGTGGGTGTAACTTGGGAGATCTGTATTTAATGCAATGGACAGTACCTTGAAAAAGACGACCACTTCCTTGATAATTAAGGTAAACATTTTTCTTTTTTCCCCCGTAAAAACATTCTCAGTTGTTTTGGGACAACCCTTGTATATGTACATGTGTACCCTGTTTAGGAAATAAGCCATTTGCTGCATAAAATGCTTTTGTATATATTGATGCCCTTTGTTTTAAAAACTATGTAAACATAACTAATTGCTGGGAACATGTTATTAAGTTCTAAAATCAGTGATCTACAGTCTTTAAATGCCTCATGCAATATGTTTGAAAAATCAGCGTTATTCAAAACAAGCAAAGCAACCTCATTTAAAATTAAATTAATGGATAATACTTTGCATGATTTTGATGAGCAAAATTAGCAGCAGGTTATTGCAATACATGAATCTAAGCAATCATAGTAACTAAGGTTAACTCACTTTGACGGTCAGGTCGAACATGGTCACAAATGGAACGCACTTGGGGTTCTGAAACAAACAATATATTATTAAATCACTGATAGCATTTTTTTTAAGTTATATTATTTTCACTTATAAAATTAATTTAAATATACATTCATAGTTTTTCTGTTGTTATCACTAAAGGAATTACAGAAGTTTAACATTTTTGGGAACACGAAACATTTTGACAATTACCTAAACTAAAACATAACGTTTATGTTTAACATACCACACAACCCAAGATTTTGCCAAGTAATCCCGTAATTGCAGAAGTTTTCAGTCACAGTGATTCTGATAGTTTCAAAACAAATAACTGCAACTCAAATGTGTGAGTATATGATGCTTTACACCCAACTACATTTCCCATAACAAGGAATGCAACACATGTAAGTTTCATTACAACATGTTAAGAGAGATGGTCACATGACCAATATAATATCAATTTTAACTTTAACAAACATAGAGCTAAAAATTTCATTTGGAACTGCAAAAAAGTTAAAAAAAAAAAAAAAAAAAAAAGGAGATTAACAAATTACAATAAAAGAAAGAGTGAAAATGAATTCAGACTTACCAAAACCCATATCAAACATTCTGTCTGCTTCATCCAACACCAAAAATGTCACTCGTTTTAGATTTGTTGCCTTCATTTTTATCATGTCTATCATACGTCCCTGCAAATAAAAAAGGGAAAAGTGAAAGTTTTTATTTTAAATTCCATAACAGGGATTGACTAACCATTTCCTTAGGTTTTTAAAACTAGCATTTTAAACAATTACTGATTGTAAAATATGCAATAACTTCTAATACATTAGATCTAAAAACATGCTGTAATTCTTACACAAATTAAAAATTCCGATCTCAACAAAAATAAGATCGCTATTTAACTTTTCAGCATGTACTGATGCTGGAAATAGAAAAGCGCTTTACAAATAAATTTTTGTGAAAGAATAAGAACTTTAAAAAAAGGCAAGTAAATGCAAATGAAGTTAAGAGCAAATTAAACAGTCAAAAGAAAGGAAACTTCGATTGTTATTTATTATCTAGTGTGGAATAAAATAAAATAAAGTCATTTAGGGAGTACAAGTTGAGGCACAACCAATAATGCCTCATATGGGTAACTATGTAAACACTTGGATAGATGGAAAATTCCATTGAAAAACTTTGAACATGTAAACACTTGATAACCGAGGTTTGACAAAGATATTTATAAAAAGGATGAAGTTAAAAAAAATGGTTCTCAAATAATAAAGTGATGTCTAAGAACTGAATGAACAACAAAAATTTAAAAACAAGAATTCAATATCTACTTCCAGACCATGAAGAAATAAGACTTGTTATGCCTGATGAATTTCAACCGCAGAATTTGAGTCATCCTCTGTGACATTAATACCAGTCAGCAGACTGGTGTCATGTCATATGGCATTGCCAACACTTTTTTTTTTTACACAAACGTAAATGCACTTAAGCATATAAATAATTTAAATGCACTACATCATTTTTCTTTACACAAATGTAAACACACTAAAGCATATAAATAATTTAAATACACTACATCATATCTTTTTCTTCTGAAACTAATTCCGATACTAAAGAGAGAAAAGACACTATCCCAAAAAATTATTACTGGAACCACTTGTTTGCCTAACCTTATGTAGTTACTAAATCACTTTCATAACAAGAGACACAGCCACAGGCTAAGTTAAACCTATAGTTCCTTATACAAAGAAAAAGGAAAATAGATCTAGCTAACTTACCTTGACACATGCATCACACAAATTACCACACACACAGATCGTAAAACAAATTCACTTAGCAAAATTAGAATTACAGGAAAGAGAGAAAAAAAATTACTTAATTTTTCTTCACTTTTTTCTTTAGTTCTCTAATTCCCTTCTTGCTAAAGAGATTAGAGATGCACTTAGAGAAAAATTACATTTTACTCTCATTTTGATAGTGCATGGATCTGTTGAAGGATTTTTCAATGTGGAAATATTTTGGGTCCTTTAATTCAGAAATTGGGAAAATGGCAATGGATTAAATGCAAACAAAGAACACCTATCTATCCACTACACTTAATCGATTCTGGAATAATTTTATCACAATCAACAGCTTTACCACACTAAGGAAAAATGGCATCTTTTAATGAACACCACTGTCATCAACATTTACCTGTCTCCTTGTGTTTGGACTTTCACTTAAGAAGTGTATAGAATATTCACTCTGTGTTGTAGTGCATTATATATGGGTATAGGTGTGAGCACAAAATATTTTGTAGTATTACTTGTGTGGATAGTTCAGTGCATATCAATACAGTTCTTGTTTTCACACACTAGGAGAAATGTTATGAATCATAAATTTTGTACTTGTTACATGTGTAGCCATGTGTACACTAGAAAGAAATTCATATTAACAGTTCATATTCCGACTTAGAAATCGATCGGAAAATGCTACTATTCATTTTTATGTGCATGAACATTGGTAGGAAAGTCGTCACGCACCTGAGGATGCCCAAAGACTGGGTGACAAATTTAGAGAATTAATAACGGTAAAGAATTGAAGTTGTTGAATCCTAAAGTGAAAATCTACTGAATCTACCTAAAGCAAGCAAAGTGTTGGATATGAAAGGTAGATGCACATACAACAGACAATAGGACAATAGCGTCAATGAAGACCCGAAATGTGCGTGAAAAGTGAATAATTGCTAGAAACCGAATGCCTAGGTAAGCATTATCCAACTAGAATATTTCCAAGTTTTAGAAAGAAATGTTTCTATTGGACTCGTGTAAATGAAAACAGAGCATACTGGTCATAATAATAAAAAAAAAACACAGCATATCATACGGACCCTGCTAGAAATGGCCGCAATTCCACAGATCACATCCAGGACCAACGTCAGAGTGTTGGGTGATGTGTTTGGTGACTCAGGAATTATGACAGACACATGTTTGAACTGAATGCCTACTCATATCAGAAAAATGGTTTCTGAAAGGCTATTGCCTGTATTTATTTTTTTCTTCACACTCAGAGTAATGTTTAGAATAACATATCATACAAAATAAAAGAATAAATGAAGGTAATTTAACAAAATTGTGCTTGGCCCCACTTGGGCCTTGAAATTCACTACAACTTTAAATCAGCCATCAAACACACAACTTGGCTTTCACAATGATTCAAAAACCCTTTTTTTTTTTTTTTTTCTTTTTTTTTTTACCCCCTAAGGGTGATAACAGCAAGAACTGTTGCTAAAGTGAGCATTCACTCCAGCCATGGATAAACACACTACCAATCCCATTTTGAATTTCACCCCACCTTTGACTTTACTTTTGTACCACTCAATTTATTGAGATAAGATAAATGTATAAGGTTTGTTACTAACAGTAGCCTTCCTGGCTCTTATGAATTTATTTATTTATTTATTTTATTTTATTTTATTTTTTTGAACACATGTAAGCATAGGAGGCAAGGTCCGGTTACATTTACGCTTCCTAGAGAGCTAGGACGAACATATTACAGCTAAAGTGTAAGGGAGAGGAAAAAGGACTTATACAGTCTCTTTGTAGTTTTCCAAAGTTATATGCCATTTGCTTTCTTATTCTAAATCTACTGGGTTCCTTGGAGTCGATGTGGGAGTGGACCGACAAATGCAATTTTTTTTTTTCTCAAGTTCCAACCAGCTTCTGATCGACTACGACCAACCGGGGCACTTTGCCCAAATTAAGAGGTAGATGAAAGGATATACCCAAATAAAATCATCGTTCCTGTTATGGTAACATGACTTGCACATCCAGCAGTAGCACAAGTATTTGATATTATCTTCTTAGTCGCAAAAACAGCGGAAAAAGTTCAGTTGTATTTCTTCCAGGTTCAGTGATGTCTGAGACATAGGGAATTCACAGGCTTTCCATTTGCAGCTAGTAAAGGGGGCCTCTAGCCTTCTTGTGGATTACATCTCTCCGGTCGCATGGGGGTAGGAGTTCTGCAGCTGTCCCACTGAGGCGGTCTGTTTTCAGCCAGGATCCCATCAAAGTCCACTGAGACCACTATGGCCTCAACACTCATTGATTACTCGCTGTCCCAATGGTCAGAATGCTGCTGGCGTTTTTTGACGCACTTTGTTTATGCTCATGGCTTATCTCTTTCTTTTTTTTTCTCTCTCTTAGCCAGCACACACACACACACACACACACACACACACACACACACACACACACACACACACACACACACACACACACACACGCACACACGCACGCACACACACGCACACACACACACACACACACACACACACACAAAAAGAAAGAGAAATAACCTAACAGATCAACTGCGGGGAGCAGGTGGTATTTTCAGGAGGTGGGCATCCACCCAACCTTACTTGCTGGCTGTAACCTAATTTTATCATCTTTTCAAAATAAAACCTTTAACTTATTTCGCCAAAGACTCTTGAAGAATGCCCCGCTCAGACTAAAAAGCCTTTTTCACACTCCCCTTGCAAAGAAGCAAGCTGGCCTAATCAGAGCAGACCATGGGGTTTATCTCGTTCCCTATTGGTCTCTCTGGCAAAAACACGAGATGACCACACTGGAATCACGTGCAATGCCAACCACTTGGGAGAAGGAGAAAGCGCGGCAAAGCTGTGCCACACAGCTGCGAGAAATTTGACTCCCTTCCTCCTGAGCAGGGATTTGAGAAAGTCTGCTTTGGATCAAAGCTTTCAGTCAAAAGCACATAAATTTTTCACAGCGGCCTGTTTTTCCGCAGTTCAGCTTGGCATGAAAGAACCATAATTTTTCAAAGCTCCACTTTCCAGCCAACAAGCTTAAATTCACAGAATCACCCAACTACAAAGGAAGCCATCAATGCATTCTGTAAAAAAGGAAAGTGTGAGTGCATGTGTGTGTGTGTGGGGGGGGGGGCGTAACAAAGGTCCAGGGTGGTCTCTTGGTTCATCTGCTATAATCTTACTTTCCCAGAAAGCTATGTCCTCTGAAAATTCCCAGATGTAATCTTTTGAAGGGAGATTGAGATTATCACCCAATTCTAGGAAACTTCACGGCAATGAAAAGGAAGGGGAGAGAGAAGGAAAGAAAGAGAAAAAAGAATATACATGGCAGACCTGCCAACCTCTCAGGACCAAAAAACTTAACACTCGAGTAAAAAAATCATAACATGACACTTGCTGATAATTTTTTAAGCCTATTTGAGCTATATAAGTTGTCGATGGTGTAACGTGTAGCTACATAAATTATTGATGGTTGCCAGTGTAAGGGGAGGAAGGTTGCTTCAAATAAACAGACACTTTCCCACATTCCAGCGCCAACGAATCAGCAGCTTGAAGTATGATGAAGAGTCGAAAATGGAAATCAGTCTCAAACATTATATGAAATGAGTCAGGATTCGTCTATTGGTTTCTGATTGCACTTGACTTGACTTAATTTATTTCCATTGGGAAACTAGAGGAAGAGGAATTTGTTAAGAGAAATTGGAAACCTCTCGAGAAAAAAATCTTTCGAAGAGGAAAAAACAGATTACACATAAATTTTCCCCTACTTCGGTCTGGAAAGGGGGGGGGGGGGGGCATGACTTTTAAAAAAATCATATTTTTGGCAGCAAAATCATATTATACTGCAGCGTGATTTATCGTACTTAAATATTATAAAATTGTAACAGTTGGCAGGTCTGTACATGGAAATGCATTTGATTTGGGAATGTGGCAAACACTAAAAACATATCAACTACAGAAAAAAAATTAAAGGAAGGGGAGAGAGAAGGGAAAAAAAAAGAAAAAAAAAAAGCTGGTTGATGCTCAACTAAGTATTTCTTAGTTGAGCATCAACCAGCTTTTTTTATCATGCATTCTTTTACCCCCAAAGTTAAAGAAATACAATTTATTATGTTACACGCTAAGAGGGGAAATTTTATTTTGGCCCATGCTTACGCACGAAAACTGCTAAAGGCTCCGCCTTTCCGACCATACACAAACATATATAAATATAAATATATATATAAATTTATAATTACAGTACATCCTCACCACATTAACTCTTGAACCATCCTACACATAGCTTATATAGTGAATAATATGAATAATGCTAAAATTATGTTCATACACAAAAAGAGAAAAAAAGAAATATTTACACTGCTCTCATTTCAATTCTACTAAATATACTTCCCATGTTCCCCTCCTGATGGGATGAGTGACAGAAAAAAAAAAAAAAAAAAAAAAAAACGTCATTGTAACTACAATTCTACACTCTGTATATATTTAGCACAAGGAAAAAAAAAAGATCTAAAGCTAGCCCTAGAGGGGATAAATATAATATGAAAGAAGAAATGTCACCTTCTGCCAAACTTCTGATCCCTCGAACAAGGGAAACATCTTTCTGCCACATCAACAAAGAATAAAGAAAACAACAAACAAGAGAAAGAATTTCTTTGACTTTTTCTCAACTTTTCTGGGATCTAAAGAACAAACCCAAAGGGAAGTGAAATGTGAGTTTTGAAAAAAAAAACAAAAAAAAAACAGAAAACCACTCCAAAGATGAAGTGTCACCCTTCCCTGAACTGACCCCCATTTCTTTTTTATTTATTTCTCAAGAAACAGCGTGGCTGATGAAGATCTGAAAAGGCATTGATCAGGTGTCCACAAATTTTCATCAACATACCAACTCCATTTATTTAATATATCCTCCTCTGATACCAGGAGTTGCCAATCTTTAGCAAGTAATCCCTAGGTAATGCTGTATGCCAAGAGGTCATGTTGTTCTCATTCTTACACACTGCTGCACCACAATTTCCTTGCAGCCTCAATAACACATGAACTTGTTTCACTTGACCTAAACATTTTTAGTTGGTGAGGCTTGAATTTTGCTCTAACCTTCAATAATTCACTTTTAGAAATTCAGTCTCACTTCCATATTATTTAGAGTATCAATCCAGAAGTGTACTACTTTTTTGATAGTTTCTTAACAATATGTCAATTGGCTTCAAAAGTGGTTGCTACTAAAAAATAACTATTACTTACCGTATTTTCTGATTATAACACCGTGGCATGAAACTTGATTTTACAAACATGCAGCTCTGAAATGCTGCATTTAACTAACTAGATGTGGCTTATAACTGTTTTCAGCATAAGTCTCAAAACTTGAGTGATTATACATGAATAGGTAATTTCAAGAGGGGCAAGCGTTCAATCTGACCTTTTGTCTTGAACACAAGTGGTTTATGATTTACTGTTTGAAAATATTTATTTAGGTCTTTAGGATTTGTGTTTTAGTGGCTTCTTTTTTCTCTCTAAGTTTTTCTTTTCTTATCGTGTGCTAGGGAGGGTAAAATGTGGATTTATTTTCGGTCTTGCGTGTAGTACAGTAGGTGAGACGGCAACAGTGAAATCCTCAAATTTGTACATGCTTCTGCTATCACACATGAAAACCTCTTCACATGTTAAATTAGTGATGTCTTCCTCTTTCTAAAGATATAAACTACTGCAGGTATCAACCACAGGCTAAACGACATCCACCTCCCGTCGCACAGGGTTGATAAAAAATGCCCCACTGTGAAACATTTACGACTTTTTACACCTTTCCTTCTTTCGTAAATGGGGTGCCCATAAACAGATCTTTTACCCATTAGGAGGAAGACTTTGCAAGTATAGCAGTGAATAAGTGATGAAGACTGTCATTTAGTGCATAAATTTCTGAGTTTCTAGAGTGCTACCTCTGAGGTTATTTGATGTGAGTTGCACAGGGAATTTGAAGTGTATTAAAAATACACTTTGAATCACCTGCACCCTCCTTCATTCCATCATTAATCTTCTATGAAAGTCGTACAATGTACTATGCTATCATATTGGTGAAGGTGGAGTAGGAATGGTGTGCTTAAATAAAAATTCATTTGTGGTATGTTTACCTGCGGCTTTAAACTGGATGTGGTGCAGGCATGAAAGTGATTATGGCAGAAAAAAGATGAACTTTTCCGGCATAGGAGGAATATGCAAAAATAATTAACCTTTCAGCATTTATTAACTACCCTAAGCACCACATATACACATATCATCATCATCATCATTGTCAACCATTATCAATCCACTGCTGGACGAAGGTCTCCCCAAGTTTCCTCCACAACGGTCTGTCTTGTGCCAGTCTCCTCCATGTCACCCCTGCATACTTTCGAATTTCATCCACCCATCTCCCATGTGGTCTTCTTCTGGGTCTTTTCCTATCCCTTGGAATCCAATCTAAAATTCCGGCTGTCCATCGATGATCTGTCCTTCTGGCAGTATGTCCAGCCCATTGCCATTTCAGGGATTTAACTCTGATCATGATGTCTTCCACTCTTGTCATTTTTCGGATCCACGAGTTCCTCTTCTTGTCTCTCCTGGTTACACCAAGCATGCACCTCTCCATGCTTCTTTGAGTTGTCTGCAGCCTTTGTATGTCTCTTTTAGTTAAGGTCCACGTCTCTGCACCATACGTAAGCACTGGAAGGATGCATTGATCAAACACTTTTCTTTTAAGACATAATGGCATATTGCTCTTGAAAATTATGCTGTTTCTTCCAAAAGCTCTCCAGGCAAGTTTTGTACGCCGATTAATTTCTTCATCAATGTGACCCTCACTTGATATCTGCTGTCCAAGATAAACGTACGTATCTGTTATCTCCAGCTTTTCTCCATCAATCGACAAATCTTCATTTCTTGTAAAAGCATTGAACATCACTTTTGTCTTCTGAAAGTTCATTTTTAATCCCACTTCTTTACTCTTGTCAGCAAGTTCCTGGATCATACTCTGCAGCTCTGATGGGCTAGTTGCAAAAATGACTACATCATCAGCAAAACGAAGGTGGGTTAGATAATCTCCATTAATCTTTATCCCCTTGTTTTCCCAGCTCAGTGACTGAAAAACACCCTCCAATGTGGCATTAAAGAGCTTCGGAGATATGGTGTCACCTTGTCTCACTCCCTTTCCAATTTTTATGTGTGTTGTATTTTCAAACAGCCTAATCTTTGCACTTGCATTTTCATAGATGTTATTAATAATATTAATGTATGCATCTTCAATACCGCAGGTTTTCAGAGCCATTGTAACTGCTGATGGTTTCACCGAATCAAAGGCTTTTTCATAATCGATAAAAGCCATGCACAATGGAAGTTCATATTCCCTCGCTCTTTCAATTAGTTCTCTCAGCACATGGATATGATCTATTGTGCTGTAACCACTCCTGAATCCAGCTTGTTCTCTCGGTTGAGCCATGTCCAGTGTTACCTTCAAGCGGTGTGAAAGAACTTTAGTGAAGATTTTATAAACTATACACATATACAAGCCATAAAATTGTCTAACATTTCTTTAGGAATGAGTAAGAATTTTATTTTAGTCAACATGCTTACATCAAACCAATAATGTCAATTCCATATATATATTCTGATCTAATTTGTTTTATTGCAATTATTGTATTTCTGCATCGATCACAGGAACTCCCCAGATGACTTATAAAAAGGCAGAATTCTGTCTTTTGGCGGAACTCTTTCACCCCTGGTGCAGCATCTTTTCTGGTAACAAACTAATAAGATAAATGAAACTGTGATGCTATACTTGGTGTGATGTTATTAGAAAATATGGTATTTATAAATCCCTGAAAACAGTGTGCTTAACCACATTTCTTAGACACTTTCCTCTATGACATCATCAATTTCACTTTTCCAATTTTTAGCCTCTTCCAACCAAGTAAATTTGGAGATGCTTTTGTGTCTAAAGCTTGTTGCCAGTGATTAAGAGTCACTGACTAAACATATAAGAGTCAATGAATCTTTTCCTTCTCACATTTGCCTTTTATTTGTTGTGACTATTCCAATTTGAAAAATGTATTTTCAATCCACTTTTAACATCAAATTTTTAAAAAGCTTTCTTCAATTTTAAAAATCTGGTAAGGTAAATAATGTCTTTATTCTAGTCAGCAACACTGTCAACAGATTTATATGTCTTGACAATGGCAGGTTTATACGTTATTAATTGTGCTGGTAACCACAGTTGTAATTAAATAGATGTTACAGGCAGATAGATGCCAAATTAATCAAGCAAGTAGACATTCCTCAGAAAACTTGAAAATTCCATCCTGGAACACGAAATGAGCAACTGAGGAACTGAGGATGTGATTTGGAACTTGGATGAGTCCCAAAACACATCCTCAGTTGCTTGGAGGTTCCTTGTTCTGGGTGGTGTAATGGTAACATACTCAAACATAAATCAGGAGATGTGGGTTCGCTTTCCATTACAGGACGTAATTTTCAAGTTTTCTGAGGCATGTCTATTGCTTAACTACAATTGTATTTCAGAATGAATTTGGCTCCACAACTGTATTTTAAGGTAAAGTGCAACATGCTCTCACAGCCATTTACAATTTTTGCAGTTTTCTATTTGCTTACAAACACAAATTTTTGATTCCTCTCTTACACTGATAAGACTGCAACATCATTCACTAGCATGAAAAGTGCAGAATGTGGCTTAACTAATAGCATTTCTTTCCTATTTTGTGAGCATCATGGTGCAATTGAATTTCATTCTGTAAGATTTTATCATTTCACCTTAGGCCAAAGCACTGATGCTTCCACACATGGCTTTTATCTGTCAATGTGTCATCAAGAATTACTGCAATATCTGATGAATGTCTCCAATTACAACTACTTTCACTCTATTTATTGCACTGTCAATCTGCAGATAAATGTCTTTAAGATTTCAGTCAAGTGCTTCCATCAGTTGCAACATTGCAAAAGAGTTTTAGACACACAATTAGTTTGTAATATTGCAAATGTCCCCTTACCTGTTTCCACTGACTTATTTTGAAGTGAAAAACATACCATAGTCTCACTCCGTGTGTGTTGTTCACACAACTTTAACAAGGAGTGAGCAGTCTTTTTTCATTAAGCAAAGGTACTGCAAAAATATGACGTTTTTATGATTTTGGCCTAAAAAACTAGCCAAAATTGTATTTTCTGTTCCTCTGAGTGCACAGAGAAAAAAAAGTTCTCAACTGCTTTCAAAATGGCCAATACCATGTTATCAAAATTCCTCATATTTCAGATGATTTTTTGTCACAATATCTTCTAATTTATCAATGATTTTAATGTAGAATTATTGCTTTTTGCTTCTTTTAAGAATTATTTTCTTGTTTGAATTATTGAAATCTTTGATTTTCTACTCTTTTCATTGTTGAAAACCCTTGTACTGAAGTCTGTACTGTCTTTTTTTTTTTCTTTCACTGAATTTCAGATCACTTTTTCATTTTTATTGATGATAGCAGAAGAATTATTTTTCATTTATTTTAATTCATTCAAAAGAAAAAAATAACAGAATTTACAAACTATTCACATTTGCTTAAAGTACTCATTATCTTTCTACTTTAGAAATTTATAGAACTCATGTTAAATACTTCAAATCATTGATATTTTAAATGTCTGTTACATAATTTTCAGTATACTTGGGTATAAACACTCATGTACACATTTGGTAATAATTTCTTTTTTTGTACCATTTCATCTCAAAGTTTGTATTTACCAATTTTCACAGATAAAAAAAGAGAAAGAGTGTTGACATAAAATGGAGAAAAAGAAAAGAAGAAAAAAAAATCATATTATATATAAATATAAGTGAACTGAATGTTACAGATAAGTACTTCAAAATTCGTAATTTGAATTTTTATCAAGTTTCTTTAAACACTGCAAGGTAGAAAATAACTTGTAACTTAAGTACAAAGTCTTTAAATATTACAGTTTTTAAGATTAAAATAAATGAAGAGATAGAGAATTCTTACTTTTCACTTATTTTAATCTGTAAAAATTATAGTAATATAAAATACAGAGAAAAAGAGAATAACAGAATTTGAAGGGTTTGCTGAGGGACAAAACTTAACACACAGTTTAATATAGCAAAAGTAAAAAAAAAATCTAACAAAAATTAATTAAATTTTATACTTTAACTTGAGAGCTTTTAAAATATTGTTCATATCTTCTGAGTTCCTTTGTATTTTCATATGTTTTTAGCCTCTAGATCTTTATCAAGGCTTGTGCTCAATGATTAGAAACTGTATCAAAGACTTTGTTTACACAGAAAGAATTTAAGTTTTACTACCAGGTCCCTCTTATTATATGGCCAGTTCTTAAATTAATCTTATTATCATACATTACCACAACAGCATTGTACATTATATGCGTGGCTAGTTGAAATAAATATAATGTCGCTAAATTAATAGCTCAAAATACTGTTTCACACATTATATGAGATCCCAATTTGTAAAACAACACAATGGCATTTATTCAACTATAAAAGTTACTATTGAAAAAGAAAAAGACAAACAACTGAATTATCTTGATTTATCTTTATTTAATAACACTTGTGATATTGGGTACAGAGTATATTGAAAGCCATCTTTTGTTCCTGCAATTATCCCAGCAGATTCTACACCAAAAGAACAATTTCACATTCATCTATTACAGCGGAACATAATGAAATTCAATGGATTAAACAAACTGCTCTGAAATTCGGATATGACTTAAAAATGATTACTTCTATGTATCATAACATCAAAAACAAGATGATTAATATCATAAAACAAAATTTGCAATATTTTTATATCATAAAACAAAATTTGCAATATTGTGTTAAGCTTCCTTACATCCCTCCCAATTAACATTATAAGAGAAGAATGTCACAGAGCCAGTTAAAGATTACTGAATATGTTCCCGATAATGCAAATTTATTAACTAGTGACTCAAACCAAAGATCGATATTGCAAAAAGCTGGTGTATATATGATCCCAACTATTAACGAGAATAATAAATGTGACTCCATATACATTGGAAGTACGAAGTGTAAATTTGAGATATGATTATCTGAACATATTCATTGTTGGAATAAAAAACAGGAAAGGAGCTCTCTTATTCAGTATTGTTTGGTAATGGGTTCAAGTCCAGATTGGGCAAATTCAGATGTGCTTACAACGCACAGAACACATGGACAGATATCGACATCTGAGGCCATCATGATTGAAAAAATGCAAAAATTCAACTGTAATAGCAATGAACCTGTTAAACTTTCGTATGCTTGGAAGTGAATCTTAGAGGAAAGGTGAAAAAGAGAGATAACACCTTGCATATTCTAAGAAATTTACGAATAGGGGAAGTAACATCCAGAAATCCGCAAGAGGGCGCGGATACATGCATGCATACGGGAGAACGGAAGTTCCATGCTAGTGATGAGTTGGCAGAATGCACTACAGATAGTATAAGGTCCAGAGTGTGGTGTATTTGCCACTGAAAATGTCGACAGCCATGTCGTACAAAACCAGTATGGCAGATTACATTACATGGGTGCTTGACATTGCTTTTAAGGTTCTTAATGTTTAACTGAAGCTTTTATTCTTTTTGAATTATTTTGGTTTTTCATCTTTTATGAGGTTATGTTTTGTTTCTGCTCATTTGGTTTTAATGTTTTTTATTCTTGGTGTCTTGTCATGTTTTGTCTCAGGGTGCATGCGCTTGGCTAAACTTTTTGTTTTGTCTCAACGTGTTTAACCTCAGTGCACATGCACTTAATCACAGATCGGGATGAACTTCTGCTGGCGAGTCTAATTGCATTTTTTTATTTTTTGTATGTTGTATTATTGATATCAACAGTTTGTTCTTTGATACTCTTATGCAAGTGCCCATGGGGGTCTCGTATAACATGTGAAACAGTATTTTGAGCTATTAATTTAACTTAATTTAGCAACATTATATTTATAACCTTATTACATTTTTTGTAAGCCTATTATTTTTGGAATAAATTGTTGAAAACATTATTCTTAAGTTTTGTAGGTTGACTAATAGAACTGTTTTTCTGAGTGTGCATTCTTTAATTACTTCCTTATTTTTATGAGGTTCATAGTTTCAATACACTATTTTGATCTCTAATAATCATCAAACATGATCTATCCACTGTTGGATGCTCTCCCCAAATTTCTTCCACAACTTTCTGTCTCAAGCCAGTCTAGTGAAAAGACAGAATGAATTCCTAAAAAGATAGAATATAGGAAACTTTTTTTATCATTAATTTATAATGGTTCATTACTTGGAGCATACTGTTTCAAATCACTAATGTTGAAATTTGTTTCTGTCAGTGATTCTCTTCATAATATTGGTTGGTATTTTCTGAAAGGGCAAACTAGAAATGCAATTTCTTCCAAAATTTTCCTGACACTGCAACCACAGCTTTTTCAGGAAAGTCCCTTTCATATGCACACTTCAAAAGCTGAGACAGAAGTAAAAAATGAAAGAGTAATTATGCTTCCACTCCAAGTAATTGACAGAATTTACCTTGAAAGAGGGAAGAAAAAATATTTTTCTACTTGGCTGAGCAATAAACTTTGCTTTGAGCCAAGACATAGCAACAGATCAAATGCCTCATTTCTGATCAGCTATGACAATATGCAAAATTTTATTTTGATAATTAAAAGTGAAAAAAAAATATTGAAGCTATTTCCTTTTTTAATAAAGTTGGACTACAAAAAAGAACTGCATACCAAGTGTTTTTAGTGGACTTTCGCAGTTCCAAGTACTTGAGAAACACAAATAACTAGCTTTTGTGAGCTATTAATATGATTGTACAGAAAACCCTTGGATTGCAGTCAGAATTTTTACAAAATGCCTAAATGCAACAAATTATTCCATTGAACACAACTGAATACACAGTAAAATCAACACATATACAATAGATAATTTGTTAGACTCAGTAAAACACATAGAAAATGCTCACTCTGAAGGTTTGCCTTTTGTGACCATACATCCTTGTATAAAATACAGTATGTTATGGAAAATTAGCAAATAGACAAGCACAAAACTAAATACAAACTGAGAGATTACTTACAGGAGTAGCAACAACAATCTCAGCTCCTTGCTGCAGGGCTTGACTTTGTTCCCACTTACTACCACCTCCAAAGCAACAAACAGCTTGAATACCATACACTTTCCCAAACCGTTTAGCTTCAGTGTAGATCTGAAATTAAAAACGCACAGTCAACATCATAAAGATTCATATACTGTATACATACACAGAAGCAGTCTGCAAACAGTGACGATCTGAGGAAAAGAAAGGTTTATGATGATAAAAATAAGACATAGCCTGAACTTTGACTCCACAGCCACAATAAAATACAATTTGTGTGTGTGTGTGTGTGTGTGTGTATGCATGGTTATTACAATGAAATAGTTTCAACATTTTATAAAACCAAAACTATGTAAGATGACACTCATGCTGCACCATTTTATAGGAAAACTCGTTTTTGTAACAACAACTCACAAATGTTCGATGTATGAGCCCTTAGTCACACGGCATATATCAACGCGGTAGACAAATTCTTGCCAAGCACATGTTAACATCATGGCTGATAAGTAATGCACACTTGTGCAGCATGATCTTGTAGCCGCAACCACCTTCAGTCATAATGGTGGCAAGTTTATTCCTTTCTTTACAGTGGTTGTGAATCAGTACGTGTTATCATACAATCATGTGATGAGAATATGTCAACGAAGTTCAAATGACATGCAGTGATTGAATTTTAACTGCTAAACACATAATGCCAGCTGAAATTCATCACCGTTTAAAGGCTGTGCATGGTGAAAACACTGTTGACAGAAGTACAGCAAATCATTGGGCCGTTAAATTTCATCAATGTGAACCAGGGCATGCTAATCTTGTCGATGAATCTCGCAGCTGAAGATCAGTTTCGGTGACTGATGAAAATCACCGAAAAGCAGTTGATGAATCCATCCCAAATGCCCACCGTATCACCCTAAAGCAGACAACAGCTATGCTCAGAATTTCAAAAGAAAGAGTGTAACACAACACTGCTTCACCTGGCTACACAAATATCTAATCTATTCCACACGTTTATGCCAGAAAACAAACAGAACAGTCTTGAGTGTTGTGAAAAACTTTTGAAGCGTTACCATGAAGAAGACGATCAATTTCTATTGAATATTGTTACTAGGGATGAATCATAGATCCATCACTTTGATCCTGAAGAAAAACAACAGAGCATGAAATACCAACATGCTTCCTCTCCTCGTCCCAAAAAATTTAAAGCTGTGCCATCTGCCAGCAAGATTTTTTTTACTGTTTACCTGACAGAATTTCTGGAAGCTGGGAATACTGTCAATTCAGCATGTTACACTGAAACAATAAATAACCTATGCATAGTGTGTGTTGAGTTAGGAAGTCAACTGCACTGATTTTGTTGCTGCATGATAACGCGAGACCGCACATATCTCGTGCAGCACTTGATTCTCTCCAGAGGCAGAAATTTGAGGTTCTCTCCCATATGCCCTACAGCCCGGACTTGGCACCAGGAGATTTTCATTTCTTACCAAATCTGAAAAGGGATCTCAAGCGGACTCGCTTCATCTCAGATGATGAAGTGAAGAACACTTTCATGGATCAGACAAAGACACGCTGAATTCCGCATTGACAGCATGCATAAATCTGTCTTATGTTACGAAAAATGCATTGAGATGGTAAGGAGACTATGTACAAAAATAGGTACATCAATTTGTACCTGTCACACTGTACTTTCATTTCAGTTTATGTTTGTGAAAATACATAGTTTCTTTTTCTGGATATTTGACTGTGCATTACTCATCAGCCTACCCTCATATTTTCATCAACTCCAGAAATAGCTGAAAATCCTCCAAATACATGGCGTCAGTAAATAAGCAAATACATCGCTCTTTCCACATTATAGAAACACATAGCAACCGAATAACAATTTTTTGGTTGCTATGTGTTTCTGGAACGTGGAAAGAGTGATGTATTTGATCATTTACTGATGCCACATATTTGGAGGATTTTCACTTTGGATCTCACCCTTTGGATTTAACTGCTACATTAATATATAGCCAGTGCCATTAATGCCCACCAGATGGAGATGTCTTAGTAGCTGAGCCCATCTTACGGATTTATGATGCCAGAAGCTGACTTAAAAACACACATAGCACCGTGGATTGTTGGCCACTGTGGTGTAAGGCTAACGTGCTCGGCTAGATATCGAGAGATCCGCTGGTTTCCCAGCAGTGACCCAATAACAATTTTTCGGTTGCTATGTGTTTCTGGAACATGGAAAGAGCAATGTATTTGATTATTTCCAGCAATAGCTGTTGCGATACATTGTTTCAGATCAGCTAAATTAACAGAAATGGGAGGGACAAAGTCTTTGACATAGCCCCATAAAAAAAACAGTCACATGGTATAAGACCCAGACTTCATGGTGACCAGCATGTGAGTGACACACGCTGCCTGTTGCATTGCCAATCCAGCGCTGCGTAAGATTTTCATTAAGGTAATTTATAACTTCCTGATGCTCGTGGGGTGGTGCTCCATCCTGTTGGAAAATGAAGTTGTCACTGTCTTTGTGTAGTTGAGGCATCAATAATTAGCATATTGAGATAAGAACTTCCCGTAACAGTGTTTTGCTGGAAAGAGACAGGGCCATGCACCTTTTTATGAGATATAGCACAGAGCACGTTAGCCTTTGGGGAATCCCACACAAGCTCCACTGTTGATCTAGGATTTTCAGTCCCCCATATGCGAACTTTATGTTTCTTAAATTTCCCACTTATGTGGAATGCTGATTAGTTGCTGAAAATTAGACGCTCACTAAAACCATCTTCTTCAAAATGATCCTGCACTTCTGTACAGAAATTGTGATGTGCAGTTCTGTCATTCTAACTCAGACTTTGCAAATAACTGTAGCATGGTTCATACACTTTTCCTATCACAGAATTCCAGGACATTTCCACGACTTTCGGACTTTTTTCCATGACATACGATCCAAACGCTCCTTAATACAGAATATTGAAAATGATGTCTGCTGCAGCTAATAAGAAACTCAGAATCACAGATACTGAAATACCAAAACTTGTACTGAAAATGTAACCAGGTTTAATTTCTACAAAATTTTTATATACATTATACTCTACTGATTTTGAGAAAAAAATATTTTTCTACTTTGGCTTTAGTTCAATTACTGAAGCAAATTACAGAATAAAAAACAACATAAAACTCAAAAATATATAGATATAAAATCTATAGTTAGAACATAAATTTGGCATTACTCTTGAAATGCTTTCATGTACCACACAATCAATCTCACCTTTCCTTATAATAAATCCAAGGGCAATACAAAACATTATTAATATTAAATTATTTTGAAATAATGCTTACATTGGATATTTAAGGATAAGGAAAGGTGAAATATTTGAAACTTTTTCAAAGGAACAAAGGGATTATTATTTCTTAAACAAATACTCATAGGAGCAAGGATTTGTGTTACACTTTATTTAGGAAAGGAATTTTCAACATAACATTCATGCTCGAACTGCTAATATATTTATTGCTCTAGCTATATTTAAAATAAAATTTGTTACTTTTCAACATAACATTCAGGAATTTTCAACATAACATTCATGCTCGAACTTGTAATATATTTATTGCTCTAGCTATATTTTAAATTTGTACTCACTAGCAAGCAACGTATGCACAAAAATTTCCAAAATGAAATGAAAAAGAATAACAGGAAAACCTTAAATCCAAGGGCTATACACAGCTGCATCCATCAGTGATCAAGGCAATTTGACTGAGCATTATTAGAAAACTAATTATAGCAGATGGAAAGTGATTAGTTAACTCAGAAAATACTAAGAAACAACTAGATTAAAGTTTCTGATAGTAGAAAGAAATCTGATTCTATGGCAAGCATTTATTAGCAAATTTCATAAAGGTCAAAATAAGCCACAGAAAAATAAAAAAATTAAATAAAAAAGCAGCGATTTATAAACATCAGCTACTTACTTCAACCAGTGGCTAAACAGTATGTTACAAAAATTAACAAATGGTGCATGAAAAGTTTCTCATAGCAAAAGGAAGGTATCAATCAGAGACAGAGATTTTCAAATCAAACAGTTAAAAGAAGCGATTTAGAAGGAAACATGATATAACTCTATGCCTTTTGGCAGAAGAATTTTGCATAATAGAAAAGTTGAAAATTGGCAAAAAGCATTCTTTATGGTAAAAGCTATGCTAAGGAAAAATAACTTATATGATACGTCTCCTGGAAGCAGAGATAGCAAGAAAAAGGTTTTGACCATTATGCTCCTTAGGGGGAAAGTTGTGCATTATTTAAAGAGGATCTTCTTATTGTAGCAAAAATCTTATTCACTCCCCATCTTCATTGTAGCAAATGGCATACAGTAAAAAAGAGAAATCTCTCAATAGGGTTTTTAGAAGCAGAAATACAGCTGCAAACGGAAACATACAAACACCACCTAGTGGCAGAACTGTGAACTACAAAACTCCTAAAATATAAAACTAAAATGTTCCATAAAGTAAATGGTATTCAGTGTTAAATTAATTTTTTTAATATTGAGAAAAATAGATATTTTTTTTAGTACACATATTGAGAAAAGTAGATTAATTTTTGCACCACCTAGCAGCGAAATTGTACCTTATTTTGGGAGGGAAATACACACAAGGAGTTTTCATAGTTAGTAGTATGTGAGCAAAAAATATTATTTTTCAATTGAGTTCTTAGTCCCACAGATATTGCTGTAAACGGAAATGCGAACTTACATCCTCTAGTGCACACTTGTGTGTTAAGAAAAATTTCACGCCAAAAATGCTCTCCAACAAAGAAAGACGTTTTCCAATCGGGCTCATAGAAACAGAGATATCGACAAAAATAAGATATGCATCTACGTCTCCAGGTGGGAAAACTATGCACTATTTTAAGCAGGAGGTATTCTCAAAAAGTTATACGAGGTAAGTGGTATTGGTTCACTAAAGAATTTTTTCCAGGTCTATTCCGTGGTGGACTGTCCTTCTCAAGTGTGGTAGGTCCATTGTATCCCACACTTGAGTCATTTTTTTCTTCATTTCTTTGTGTCTTTTTAATCAGGTAAGTACACCAGTGTGGGGGCGGTCTTACTGAGAGTATCTAGCTGTTGGTAAGAAAGTTTTTGCTGCCTTCATGGATTTAGAGAAAGCTTATGACTGGGTAAATAGGACACTTCTGTGGAAGGTATTGAATGAATATGGTGTTACTGGGAGTCTACTTAATAGTGTAAAAGCCATGTATGCTTGTAGTAGAGCTTGTGTACGAGTGAACAGTGTTTTATCAAAATGGTTTTCTATTGGTGCAGGAGTCAGGCAAGGTTGTGTAATGTCACCCTGGCTGTTTAATATATTTATGGATGCATGCATGATGCCAAAATAGATAATAGTGGTTTATGTCTTGGTGACATGCGTGTGTGCAGATTACTGTATGCTGATGACACTGTCCTGTTGGCAGAGAGCAAAAGTGAGTTGCAGAGTATGTTGTCCCAGATGTACGAAGTTTGCATGAAATTCAAACTGAGTATTAATAAGGGAAAACCCAAAGTTATGGTTTTTGAGCAGGGAACTTGTAGTACTGAATGTAGCATAAGTCTAAATGGCACAGTGATTGACCAGGTGAATGAGTTTGTGCATTTAGGAAGCATGTTTGACAGAGAGAACAAATTGGATGGTGAAATTAGTAGGCAAGTGAATTCTTCATTGAAAGTCATAGCTGCCTTGGAAGGTTTTCACAGGAATGATGGGTTCTCAAGGGAGTTCCGCATCGCTGTGTATGAAAGTGTAATTGTTCGTACTCTGATGTATGGCAGGGAAACCTGGGTACAACAGAAGAAACATAGGAGTCGTTTGTCTGCTGGAGAAATGCGTTACTAACGAGGGTGGGGGTGGGGTGGCAAAACACGTTCTGATCGTGTGAGGAATGAAGATGTGTTGCAGTTGTGTGAAGTGAAGCAAAATGTTGTAAGCAAGGTGGCGACTAACATGCTTCGCTGGTTTGGGCATGTTGAAAGAATGAGTGATGAGATGCTTACTAAGAAAAAAATTTCAGCCCAAGTGGCAGGAAGGAAAAGCAGAGGAATGCCAAGGAAGTCAGGAAAGGATCAGATCCAGGAGTGTCTGCATGAGAAAAGGATCATGAGTATGAAGTATAGAAGATCTTGTGTGCATCGTGTGATGGATGTCAGTGAAGCTCGAATTGTGTGACAAGATTGCTGCAAGTGGAGGAGTTTGATATGGCAACAGTAAGTTAATAATCAGATAAAAATTATCTGGTAGTTTGTCTTTTCTTTGTGGAGCTAATCTCTGAATCTCAGAGAACAGCTTAGTGATATGCAGAGATCGTGCTAGGATTTTTTCAAAAGAGTAAAAATACTCCTTCACATTTTTTGCGGTTGTAGTGAGCGATGGGTTTGCCTCCTCGGGGCGCTCCGTGGTAACAATGGCACACACAACAGCAACTAGGGCCTCTGTGAATCTTGGAGAGGTGCCAGCTAGTTCTGTGTGACATTGGCGAAAAGACTCCAACTCACTGGGTTTTGTTCCAGAATCCTTAGGTTGAATGACCAACTGGAACTCTCAGCTGTGGGCTAATCCCCCACACTGATGTACTTACCTGATTAAAAAGACAAAAAGAAATATTAAGAATGACTCAAGTGTGGGATATGGTGGACCTACCACACTTGAGAAGGACAGTCCACCACGGAATCGACCTGGACTTTCTAAACGGCGTATCAGAAAGAGATCTCAGCTGAGTGAATGTAAGATTGGTGTATGGAATACTAGAGGTATAAATGGCAAGATGAGTGAGGTGATTGAGGAGATGAATAAGTATAGACTGGATGTGCTGTGTGTAAGTGAAACCAAATAGAAGGAAATTGGGTTAGAAGAAGTGAATGGCACAGTGAGTGTGTGGTCTGGAGTATTTGATAATATGAGAGGACAGGCGGGTGTAGGTGTTAGTTAGTTAGTTAATTGATTTTAGTGGCACAAGGGCCAGGTTTGGCCAAAGAGCGCTAGACACAGAACAATCAGTTAAAGATTTTTTTTTTTTTTTTTTTAGAGGCGGGGTGAAATGATTAGGAGCAGACAGGCTTGGTAAAAGTTAGAAAAGAGAATGATAAAAGCTGTGAAGACTAGTTAGTTAATTAGGTTTATAAATAAATTTATTAATTCACTGTTATAATCCTTATAAATTATTATTATTATTATTATTTTTTTTTTTTTTTTTTTTTAAATAAGTTTTAAAAAGTCAATCTGCTTTAAGAACGAAAATACTGCGAAAGTGTCGCAGTGGTCGCCCAAAAGCTTCTGCAGTGTAGCTGCGGCGTCATCCAGTAGATGAGACTGAAAATAGTGAAACCGATGATTACAAAAACGAACACAACTACATAAAACATGAGAGATGGTGAGTAAACAGTCGCACGCCTCACACATTGGGGCAGCGTCGCCACACAGCAAATAGCTATGCGTGAAGCGAAACGCCCAATGCGGAGACGCGCAAGAACAACTTCTTCCCTACGGTTCCGGCGACACGATGATTTCCAGATTCCAAGGTTAGGTTTTATATGGTGCAGTTTATTCTCCACCTGTTGGTCACACAGACTTCGCCACGTTCGTCTGATATGATCGTGAACAAGAAAGCGAAAATCACGGTGAAACAGTGGCAAGGGTGTGACGACCAAAGAGGAGGCAGATCTAGCAGCATCATCGGCAGACTCGTTCCCTGGGATCCCAACATGCCCAGGAATCCAGCAGAACCGAATCTGGACATCAGCCTCGAGCAAAGAAGTCTCCGAACGGTAAAAAGAAGTGGGTGGCCAGAGAAATCCAAAGATGACAATGATTGCACAACACTCAACGAATCAGTGTACACAATAGCACGCTGATGAGAGCTCGACTGCACATGAACAAGTGCAAGATACACAGCATGCATCTCCGCCGAAAACACTGTGGCCTCAGGAGGAATGCGGGCAACAGAAACTTCGTCAAAGCAGACGGCGGCGGATCCAACAACACCAGCCGCCTTAGATCCATCGGTGAAAACACGAATAAAGTCTGCATTGACGTAACGGTGTTCAGCGAAGAGCTGCTGGTACACTGACGCAGGGGTTGAGGACTTGTCAAAAGATGTAAAGCTGGTATCAACCATGACACCAAGAGGATACCATGGGGGATCCTCAAAGCCCCTGGTCTCTCCAACGAGTGACAAGTCGAGCCCTGCATCACGAGCTACGGCCGCCATACGAAGACCGAAGGTTCGAATGCACGAGGGACGGATCTCGAACAAACGAGCATGCTGGGGATGAAAAACTGCATCGTATAAAGGATGGTCTGAAAAAGATGAAGAACAACTTGATTCACTATAGTTGTGTAAGTGAGAGAATTCTCTGGATTTGTTTGAAAGTGAAACTTCAGTGAATTGTAATTGTTGTAGTGTATGCTCCTTGTGACTCGGAACATTCTGATCAGAAGGAAGATTTCTGGAATGAGCTAAAAGCTGTTTTGAGCCAGTTTGGTGCTAAAGAAAAAGTTATAATAGCAGGGGATTTCAATGCTAGAGTAGGTGTGCAGAATGCAATTTCTGACAATGTTCTGGGTAAGTTTTTTTTTTTTTTTTTTTTTTATTGGAGGTTTAACGACCACCGTGAGCAACTCAATGGGCTATAAGCAGTCGCCCGTCCCTAATTTAGGGTCACTGGTTCCAGGGAA
The DNA here is from genome assembly GCA_039090855.1 of Macrothele yani. Lineage (NCBI taxonomy): Eukaryota > Metazoa > Arthropoda > Arachnida > Araneae > Macrothelidae > Macrothele > Macrothele yani. The sequence continues at coordinate 1,222,978 of CM076997.1, forward strand.
GGGAGAGTGCCAGTGCCATAAGACAAACACAACATCCATGCCCGACCGGGATTCGAACCCGGACCCCTTATGGACGAACGATTAGAGGCCAGCGCCTTAGACCACTGCGCCACCGAGGCGGCCTGGGTAAGTTTAATGATTCTTGTGTGAATGATAATGGTGAAAGATTAATTGAACTCAGCATTGAGAATGGTTTGTGTGTATCTAATACATTTTTCAACCACAAGTATATCCACACATATACTTGGGAAAATCGTACTCTTGGTTAAAGGAGTGCGATAGATTTTGTTCTCTACGATCAGCGTTTGAAACACTTAGTTGTTGACACCCGTGTGTTTAGAGGTGCGGATGTTGGTTCTGATCATTACTTTGTAGTGTCACGAGTGAAACTTAATGTTGGTTTGAGGAAAAGGAAGAGACCCAGGATAGAAAGAATAAAGGTTGATACGCTCCTTGAAGATCATCAGCGGTATTCTGACTTACTCGGAGAACGACTGAAGGAGCTGAAGTCTGGTGAGAGGGATGTAGAAAAGAAGTGGGAATGTTTTAAGAACTGTGTTGTCACTGCTGCTAAAGAGGTCTGTGGCACAGCAATAGTGGGTAACAATAGAGGTGATGCTTGGTGGAATAGTGAGATTGATGAGGCAGTAAACAAAAAGAAGGAAGCCTATTTGGGGATGTTGCAAGGTAGAGTCTCTGTGGATGAATATCGCTGTAAGAAGCGTGAAGCTGCTAAGCTGGTTCGCCACAGTAAGGCAAAAGATAGGAAGGAGAAAGTGGAAAGGCATGAACTGGCTTTTTGGAAAGATAGGAAGTCCTTTTGGAAGTACATGAGACTCAGGAAAAATAGGGGAAACAAAGTTGAAAGTTGTGTGAAGAATGAGACTGGGGAAATGTTATGGGAGCCCAATGAGTTAAGTGACAGATGGGGTGAATACTTCTGTGAGTTATTAGATCAGGAAAGCAAAGACGATTCTGAGACAGATGCAGATGATGTCACAATGAGGGATGAAAGCACAGGAGGGATCTCAAGAGAAGAAGTGTGTAAAGCTCTAAAATCTCTTAAGAATGGTAAGGCTCCGGGAGTTGATGGCATAACTGCAGAGATGTTGAAAAATGGTGGTGACTCTATAATTGACTGGTTAACTGAAATTTTGCCAGTTGTGCTGGGAGTTAGGAATGGTCCTTCAGGATTGGAAGGATGCTATCATTGCTCCCTTGTATAAAGGAAAAGGTGATCAGACTGAATGCAAGAACTATCGTGGTATTAGCCTATTGAGTGTGCCAGGGAAAGTGTTTGGTAAGGTTGTTATTGCAAAAGTACGGGTTCTTACATCATTGAAAGTGTGGGATGTTCAGAGTGGTTTTATGCCTGGTAAAGGCTGCACTAACCAGATTTTTGCATTACGCATGGTGATTGAAAAGCATCTGGCTGTTGGGAAGAAAGTTTTTACTGCCTTCATAGATTTAGAGAAAGCTTATGACCGAGTGAATAGGACACTTTTGTGGAAGGTATTGAATAAATATGGTGTTACTGGGAATCTACTTAATAGTGTAAAAGCCATGTATGCTGGTAGTAGAGCTTGTGTACGAGTGAATGGTGTTTTATCAAAATGGTTTTCCATTGGTGCAGGAGTTTGACAAGGTTGTGTAATGTCACCATGGCTGTTTAATATATTTATGAATGCATGCATGTGTGATGCCAAAATAGATAATAGTGGTTTATGTCTTGGTGATATCTGTGTGTGCAGATTGCTGTATGCTGATGACACTGTCCTGTTGGCAGAGAGCAAAACTGAGTTGCAGAGTATGTTGACTCGGATGCACGAAGTTTGCATGAAATTCAAACTGAGTATAAATAAGGGAAAAACCAAAGTTATGGTGTTTGAGAGAGGAATGGGTAGCACTGAATGTAATGTAAGTATAAATGGCACTGTGATTGACCAGGTGAGTGAGTTTGTGTATTTAGGAAGCATGTTTGACAGAGAGAACAAGTTGGATGGTGAAATCAGTAGGCGAGTGAATTCTTACTTTGAAAGTCATAGCTGCTCTGGGAGGTTTTCACAGGAATGATGGGTTCCCTAGAGAGTCCCGCATGGCTGTGTTTGAAAGTGTAATTGTTCCTACTCTGATGTATGGTAGTGAAAGCTGGGTACTTCAGAAGAAACATAGGAGTCATTTGTGTGCTGGAGAAATGCGTTACATACGGGGCGTTTGTGGCAAGACACGATATGATTGTGTGAGAAATGAAGATGTATTGCAGTTGTGTGATGTGAAGCAAAATGTTGTTAGCAAGGTGGAGACCAATATGCTTCGGTGGTTTGGCCATGATGAAAGAATGATTGATGAAATGCTTACTAAGAAAATCTTTTCAGCCCGAGTGGCAGGAAGGAAAGGCAGAGGAAGGCCAAGGAAGACATGGGTGGATCAGATTCAGGAGTGTCTGCATGAGAAAAAGATTATGAGTATGAAGTATAAAAGATCTTGTGTATGGCGTGTAATGGATAATAGCGAAGCACGAGTTGTATGTCAAAATCGCTGTAAATGGAGAAGTTTGATATGACAGCAATAAGTAAAAATATCTGGTAGTTTCTATTTCTTTTTGGAGCTAACCTCTGAATCTCAGAGAACAGCTTAGTGGTATGTATGTATGTATGTATTTTTCTTTCCAAAGGAGTAATTTTAGAGAACGAACAATTGTCGCATAAAATTTTTAGCTAAATAATATTTAATATAAAAACAACTAATTATATCTATATATAAATATGTCAACATGAATTAGCATGCAATTGAATTTCTTTTATACAAAATAAGTAAATCGCAATTTATCAAAATCTTACCTACTTGTCTTGTTTTATCTATGATGAGGCTGCAAAAAATTTTGTTTTGCTTTTGAAAGACTGTACCAAAACTTATGTGTGTGTGTTGCTTCACAGATTCAGATTCTACACACTCAAACTTCAAAAAGGGTTCTATTGTGGAGGAAGGAAATCTACAGTTTATCTCAATTACAAAAGATAAAATAAACCTTCATTGGACGTTGTGATGTGCAAGTTTGGTATTACAAAGGTCAATCAATTTATTACTTTTTTCCTTCAGCTCTGAAAAAAATATCTCCTTGAATAATACACTGGTGTGCAAAAATTAAGGACGGAGAGGAGAAATTAGCATAACAGCGGAACGAGCAGGCAGAACGGACCGAAAGACTACTCAGGAGATAGACTAGAGTCCAGTATGGTAGGGCATGCGCATATATGCAGCATGACAGGGGGGGGTCAGAAGGGTATAAAGCACACGGGCGGTGTACGCTCAGCAATTCAGTGAAAGCTATTGCACGGTGTACATCGGTTTGAACGACGTCGAGTTGCTGCCACCGTGTGATATGGCCAACAGGCAATCCAGTAGACGACATCTGGATGACTTTACACGAAGGTCGCGTCATAGGGAAGTTGGAAGAAGGTCGAAGGGTGACTACTGTGGCCGAGGAGTTCAGGATCGCTCACAGCATCGTTTCACGAGCTTGGAGATCATTATTTCAAACGACAGGAACAGCTGTCCGAGAGTTTAGCAGTAGTCGTCCATGAGCAACCACGGCGGCGGAATACCGGTATATTGTCCTACAGGCGAGAAGAGACAGACGGCAGACAGCGGGAGAAATCGCAAGGCACATGCAACAGACAACTGGACGTCCGTTATCGCATTTTACCGTTGCCAGGAGGCTGAACAAAGGTGGTCTATTTGCACGACGACCAGTACGGTGTGTGTGATTAACGCCTGCTCATCGGAGATGGCGGTTCCTGTGGTGCCAGCAACACAAGAACTAGAAACATCAGCAATAGGGCCAAGTTCTCTTTATGGATGAGAGTTGATTTAGTCTGACAAGCGATTCTGGACGTATACACATCTGGAGAGAGCAGGGAACACGCAATCACACCTCCAACATCATCGAAAGGGACCGGTTTGGAGGTGGCAGAGTTCTCGTTTGGGGTGGTATCATGCTTGGTAGCTGTACTGACCTCCACATCTTCCAAGGAGGTTCAGTCACTGGTGTCCGCTATTGTACCAAGGTTCTCCAGCCTCACGTGCGTCTGTTTAGAGGTGCTGCGGGTCCCGAGTTGCTTTTCCTGGACGACAACACTACACCTCATCGTACAGTGGCTGTCACAGAGCTGTTGGAGAGTGAAGATATTCAATGCAAGGATTGGCCCGCAAGGTCCCTGGACCTAAATCCAATTGAACACGTGTGGGACCTTCTCGGGAGATGCTTGGCAGCACGTCACCAGCCACCAGCAATGATTCCGCAGCTGCGATTGGATTGGTGCTACAAGAGGAATGGGCCGCGATGCCTCAACAGCTCCTTTGACAGCCTCGTCCTCAGCATGGACAGACATTGTAAATCCTGCAACGCAGTCAGGGGTGATCATATTCCCTACTAAAGACTGGTTTTTTCTTGGCAGCCGCCTGTCACGTGGACGTTTCTGTCTTCTGTCCAGTTGTGCTCAAAGCTACCTTTTCAATAAAGTGCCTTTGTATCCTTTGGATTCCTTGTTTGGACGGCTTTGCTCACTTGTCCTATATTCTTACATCTTGAGGATCTTATGGTATGATTTGAGTCGATGTGGAGCAGTTCTGCACGACGTTACATTCGAAAAACCGTCTCGTCCTTAATTTTTGCATGCCAGTGTATGTGTGAGATGTTTACAGTTCACATAATTGAGACTTGATTGATTCAACCATTCTTCTGATATGAGGAATGTCCAGTTTCTCCCTTTGCAACTACACTATCTACCAACAAGTAATTGGACACCCCTGCAAGCGACGATATCTGCGGTCCTGATACAAGTCACAGCCGTCGCCATTAAATATCGTGTGGGAAACAACAACGCAACCAGTCGCATGCAAGATGCCACGCAGTTCGGAGCTCTCTGATTTCAAGAAAGGTGTAATCGTCGGGTATCACAGAAATGGCCGATCCATATGCGACATATCCAGCGAGTTGAAGTACCCAAAATTGACAGTGGCCTACGTGATTGGCAAGTGAAAGATGACTGTCGGAATGTGCCCCGATCCGGCAGACCCACAAAACTGGGAGTTAGAGACCGACGGGTGCTGGCCAGAGAAATTCGGAAGAGCCGCACCAAATCGATGGGCCACATTCAGCGAGGAGTTTCAACAAGCACCCGGGAGTGTTCTTTCAATGAATACCATCCATAAGGAATCCCATCTGCTCGGTTATCATGGACGTGCTGCCGCCCACAAGCCTTTGATCACCAAGTCCAATAGCGCTGCTCGGCTAACATGGTGCAAAGAACGTCGACAGTGGACCGTTGAACAGTGAAAACAGATTCTCTGGAGCGACGAATCAAGGTTCGGTCTCTACCGTTCGGATGGCAGGGTCTGCGTTTGGCGTCTGCTTGGAGAACGCCTCCTGCCGGAATGTATTGTGCCAACTGTGAAGTTCGTCGGCGGTGGAATTATGCTATGGGGGTGTTTCTCTTGGTATGGCACGGGACCCTTGTGCGCAATTCCTAGTAGACTCAACTCCGAGACCTACTGCACCATTTTGGATGACCATGCGCTTCCTACGTTGTGGTAGTTTTACGGGGTGGACCCATGTCACTTTCAGGATGACAATGCCACCTGTCATATTGCAAGGTCCACCATGGCTTGGTATGGTGACAATGGGGTTAATTGAATGGACTGGCCTGAGCAGAGCCCGGACCTTAACCCTATCGAGCACCTCTGGGACGAGTTCGAGCGTCGACTTAAGGGGTGCCCCCACCATCCGAAATCGGTGAAGGAACTGATCTGTCTTCTCCAAGCCGAGTGGAAGAAAATACCGGTAGCCATCGTACCACGCCTGGTTGAGAGTATGCCCCGGAGGGTCGCAGCTGCAATTGCCGCTCATGGAGGCTCCACCAACTATTGAAGGTGAATAAACTTAGTTTTCCTTTGCTATCACAGGTGTCCAAGTACTTGTTGGTAGATAGTGTATTTATAGAGGAAAAATAACATTTAACAATAATTCAGAACAGTGGAAACATCAGGAAAAAAAAATTACGAAAAAATCTTCGCTCCGTCCGACTTCCGTTTTCGGAAATTTTTCCTCCGTTTTCAAGCTGAAACACAATCAGTTATCAAACAAAATTATATTTTACAATAAAAATGAGCAGAGGAAATATTGTGAGGGAAAAAATTACGATTACAGATGAAATCAGCAGTTCATCTAACACTTTCGTTTTCGAAAGTTTTGAAAGACGAAATTCCGTCCCCAGCTGGAACTCCCCCCCCCTCCTTCCACCGCCACCTCACACTCACACACACACCACCCCCCAAAAAAATGATCTTCAGTTTTGATGACAACAAAGTCAGAGTTACTCTTTGAATCTGCGAAAGAAACTCGTTCCTAAAGTTTACAAGGAAATTTTTGCTCCGTCGAACTTCCGTTATCGGAAACTATTGTCTACACTTTCAAGCTGAAACGCAAACATTTATGGAATAAATTGATATTTAATAACAATACTGGACAGAGGTAACTTTGTGAGAAAAAGAAATTACAATCGCAGGAAAAAATTTCACTCTGTTTAGCTTTCGTTTTCAGAAGTTCTGAAAAACGGAATACCGCTCCCCAAGTGGAAAACGAGCCTCCCCACTAATCCTCTGAAAATAAAACATTATCTTCAGTTTTTTTTTGTTGTTTTGTTTTTTCCATCGCTCTCAAGTATAACCGAAATGTGGAATTCCGCAAATCCGAAGAGCAATTTCATGCCTGATTTGTTACCGTCTGCGATATGCAAAATTAACTGCTCATACAACTACGCATGGAAGCTGATTCGCGGGTCCATAAACTGATTATGTTTGATTGCAATTTTTGGAACTCTGAACGGTCCGTTTCTAAATCAAGTATTTTTTACAAAGGATACGTTTTTAAAACGTGAATTTTGCGAGTGATCCAAAAACGGACCCAAATTTTATATTTATATATATATATTTTCTTAAAATTTCTAAAGGCGGGAGACTCCCGCTTAACAGCTTTGTTTCGGCGGTAATCCCGCCCTGAAATGGCAATTAAACAAACTTCAAAACATGTCGCTTTTCACTTCCTCCACGCCATGGCTTAACTGCATTATTATCGCCCCCTTGTCGGGTGTCAGCAAACCACTACTACGTCTTATTCGCCGTAGTGGGAAAAAAGTTAAAAAGGTCAAAAATTCAATTCTAAATAATTCACCTCCCAAAATTTCGCCTATTGGTGTCAACCATTAATTTGGATTCCCTAAATAAGGGTCTCCAAGCTCAGGGTCGACAAATGCATCGCATTGTGTTTCATATGAATTAGCATGAGGTTTCCATGCCTATTCATATGCTGCAAAGAAGTTAAAATAAAAGTTGCATGAATAACGATAAGAAAATCACTAAATTACTGATGAAACTCTAATTAAATTTGGAGAAATTACTTGAGTGACACGTGAATTAAATTTAACTGTTTATTTCTTTTAGAAGATGGTCTTAAAGCTAGGTACAATGTACCGGTGAGGTTGCTTGCTTTAGCTAAACAATTTAGTTATTTATTTCAAACAGGTATAATGCACTTAAATATTATTGACTTTAAACTTTAGTTACTGGTTTAGAACACGGCGCGGTGCGCCAGAGGAAAATTATTAATGCACTATGTGAGAGACTTTCGGGTAACTAGTTCTGCATAGCACATGCAAAGCTATGAGGCATGAATCAGAAATGCGCAAGATAAAAGTCATCATACCCTCTTTTCCTTGGGAAGCCCCGATCGTGAAACTGGATTGCCGGCTGGTCGTAGGAATCAGCTCTCCGTCTTCATTAGTTTTATCTGGACAACTTTAAAATACTAACTACCTCATCCTGTCTTGGAAACATTTCTCCTCCGAAAACGCTGAGACCTCTCTTCTACTGAGCCTGAAATTCTCAAGTGTTGAGTCCCTCGTTATCTCATCGAGTCTCTTTCCCTTCCTCAATCTGTTGTTATTTTCTTTTTTCGTGTCCAGTGTCCATCTTTGGGGCGTGATGGCCCGGCCGTCCGAACCGCGTCGGGTCATGTCATTGGCCATCACAGATAGCTCTGCTATGTGATTCGCTTGCTATCCGTTCAGTTCGGGTCACTTTTCCAAAAATTATGTCTTCTTTCAGCTGTCAACTCGTTCTCACACCTTTTTGCTAATTGACTGCACCTAGCTACTTGGAAGCGAAGATTGTCACGTAGGTATTTCAGGCGACGCGACATATCCCGAATTTCGTCGCTACCTCGAACAATACAGAGATGCTCGCAAGTGTTGCTTGAGAAAAGGGGTGACGCCCCAAAGGATTTATTCCACTCCTGCTATTCTCTCGGCTTCCACGACGAGACTCTGCTATTATGCCTTCCTTCCGTGCGTTCTGTGAGAAAAAAAAAAAGAACCGTGAATGTCTTCCTTTCTCTTCCTTCCTATCCGGGTATTTTCATCAAGTTTACGTGAAAAAAAAATATATAATTTTCCCCCTTTTTTTTTTGGCTTGAGTGCAATTAGGACTGTTCTAATTATCAACCGAAACTCTAGGGTAGCCTGGCTCGGCTTCACCGGAAAGTAATTTTAATCAATGTTATTCTACTTTGGCAATTTAAATAATTATTTCCTACCGCTTAAGAGTAAAAATAAAAAAAATAATAAATAAGCAAAATTATATGAAAGAAATTTAAATGTTACAGGGATATAGAAAATTCCGCGGTAACAGCATTACTGCACCACACTACACCGATATACTAGCGTCTCAATCCCGACACCGCTGAAACCTCCTTCCCTGTAATGCGCATGCCCATCGGCTGAGGTGCTCCACGGCCCTACTCGAGCGAGCGAGCGATAACGCTTCGCTTCGGGCCGTGGCTCGGCAATGGGAACCAAATCATTATTTTTTCATAAACTGTGACATAAAAGTTAACACATAATTTCTTGATAAAAAAAAAAAAAAAAGGTCATTTTTATGGCAAAATCACGGTGTAATCATTGATTATAAAAGGAAATTTCATATGAAAAAACAATGTGTAAAAATACGTATTTCTAAATTTTAAAGCATATTCGGCGTTTTTAAGGCGTGAAACACGCGTGTAGAGGCGTTATCGCTATCTCTTGTGATATGTATGTATGTAAGAATTTTTTCAATCCAGTTTCCAGAAGCTCAGATTTTGTTACAAATACATCAAAATCTGAAACACTTATGCCCCCTGATGGCCAAACCATTCTTTACCAAAAATGAGAAATTTTATGCAAAACATTTCCCATCAGGAGCTGTATTAGACGCAAAAAGAATTTTTCAAATTGAACTTTTAGAAGCGGAGATATTGGGAAAAATCGCAATTCACTTTTACGCCCCTTAGTGGAAAATATACACATTACTTGAATATGAGACTGTAACTGAAATAGTCTTCATTTTATATGGCATCAAAAGGAAAAATAATTTTTTCAACCGGATATTTAGAAGCAAATTTACTGAGTAAAATGTATTTTGAATTCAATAGAATCTGCATTTACCTCCTCTAGCAGTGAAGATGTGAAAAAAAAAAAAAAAAAAACAGAATTGAAGGATCATCATTCTCACATTTCAAACTTCTAAATACAAAAAGAATTTTACAAATCAAATTAATAGTTACAGAGATATGGTGCATGGTGTCCCTGGCCAGACAGACAAAGTGATAACATTTGCACGATTTTTTTTTTTTCACAAAAGATGTGCTAAACACAGCTCCAGTACTGCTAACAGAGAAGAAAACCAACCAATAGCCCCCACATTTTGCAGGGGGTGGGGAGGGAAATTGTCAGACATAAGTTATATCAGTAGAAAAATCCTCAACTACAAACATCGTGCAGGGACAAAAAGGCAGGAATGGATAAAATTCCAGGACACGTAACAGAATTTTAGGACATTTCCAGGAATTCCAGGACGTGTACAAACCATTCTTTAGTTTGTTGGGAGTCATTTTCAAACAGTCAGTGGTAAAATTTGCAACTCCGAACCTGCCATAGGTGTGGATTTCTTTGGGCTACGTTGATAAATGGCACGAACACATTCCACATGTTTACCAGATACATATAGTCTCCCTGGACTTTTACATTTACACAGACATCCTGCTCTTTCAAATTTCTTGTGCTAGTCATAAATGGATTGTCTATTCAGCAGTGATTTCTTGAAACGTGTCCTAAAACGTCGTTGCACAACAATGACAGAATTTGATTTGCTTAATTCAAGCACACACAATAATACCCAGTGGCACGCACCCATATGAGTACTTTTAGGGGGGGGATAAGAAAAAGAAAAATCCTTACCTCTTTCAAGGCTATCAAACATTTTAGTAAATGTACAAGATACTAAAATGCAACAAATAATAATTGATACAATCAATCATTAATATCTTATTATTTTTAAAAATGCTTTAAAAAAAGGTTCCGTCTATTTTAGTGTTTTAAATTTATCAAAAATCTGGCTATACCAATGGCTAGGGGGCTCCAGTTTCCTTTACTTATTGTAGGAAAATTGAAAAAGCAACGATCGTTTAAAAATCTGAATTAAAATGCTTTACCTGTGAAATATTATGCACAAAAAAGTACCTGGATGAGCCAAGATATATTTAAAGACTGGTTTCATAAAGTGTTTCTGCCAAAAGTAGTCACATTTAGCATCAATGGGATTGCCACAAGAAGAAATGTTATTGATGGACAATTCGCCCACTCAACCTTTTTGTGAGTTCAAGAGTGATGATGGAAAAACGACGTGCTATTTTTTGCCGGCAAACACAACTCCACTGATTCAACCTATGGACCAGGGAATGATTGAAAGCATGAAGTGTCATTATTGAGAAGGCTTTATTCAGAAGCTTGTTTCCATTGAAGATGGTCAAGCATAAAGGAGTTCTGGAAGTCATACAATTAAGGATGCAATTTTTAATGTTGCTGAAGCTTGGCATGATATTCCGGAAGAATCTGAAAAATGAATGGAATAATTGTGGCCAGAGGCAGAAAACAGAGACTGACACACCACACATGAATTGGAAGGTGTCAAAGATGACGCTGAACTTTTTACAACTGTGTGAAAGCATCCTCGGTGATGAAAGCATTTCAATGGAAGAAGTCAATGAATGGCTGGTAATGGACAGAGTTGACAGAGGCTTTGAGCTATTAAATGACAATGAACTTGTACAAAGCGAGGTGACTGTGGACGATTGCATAAGTGAAGATGAGGAGGAGGCTGCTATCGAGGAATCCTCAAAAATAATTAGCCACAGTGAAGCTCAAACTATGCTTTGGGCATTGAATGGTTTGAGCAGCAGGAGGAGGCAGATGCTACACAGCTACTGCTTCTATGTAAGATCCATAATCCACAACGGAATCACAGACGCTACACAGCTACTGTTTCTATGTAAGATCCCAGAATGAAATCACTCCTGGAGATGCCTCTATGAGTGATTCCATTCTGGGAGGGGTATATAGTTGCCCTTTCCGAAGGTTATTCACATACGGCAATCCAAAAAAAAAAAAAAAAATGCAAAGAAAATGGTTGTGTGATTTCTAAAAGTGGCAAATGTCAAGTAATTAATTGTGCAAAAGAGAACTGCAGCTTGCTTGAGTTGCACACAAACACCATGAAAAAAAAAAAACACCCTAAAACAAAGAGGACAGCTGAGGTGGTGCAAAAAGTCAGGTCTCTTGTAAAGAAAGATAATCCAGCAACACAAAGAAGCATTGCACAGCATGTAGGTGCTTCTCAGGCAACTGAAAACTGCATTATCAAACAATCTGAGCTACATTTAGAAAAGCGGTTTAAGCCTAACGTCAACAAGCCCCTTCCATGTCACATTTCGAAGAGGTTGACGAACTGCAGGAAACTGTATAAGAGACACTTAGCAAGGGATAGATGAAAGTTTGTGGTAACTTTGATGAAGCTTGGATATACCTTAGTGACACAAACAAAATCCGGACAATATACTATCAAGAAAAGGGTGCCAAAGCATACCTGGAATGGGTACGTGAATGCAAAGAAAGTTTTTCACGATGATTTATGGTTGTGGCAGGTTATTGCTATAATGGCAAGTAAAAGCTGCAAAAGGTTGAAAATAATGCAAAAGTTAATGCAGCTTATTATCAGAAAAACATTCTTGACCCAATTTACTGTGAAGAAATTCCATTCTTATACGGTGCTATAGCTTCAAACATATGGATCCACCAAGATAAGGCTTACAGCAAAATAAAATTTAAAAAAAAGATAAAATGTTAAAAATTCATATGAGTATCTAACATAAAAGAAGTTAAAAGGCATGCACAAAAAGCTAATTAGTTATATCCATTCCTGGATGAAGGTCTCCCCAAATTTTTGTTTCGAGCCAGTCTCCACAATGTCAACACTCCAACATGCTTCCGAATTTCATCCACCCATATCCCACATGACCTTATGGATTTTTTCTTCTTTCTTGGAATCCAGTATAGTATTTCATTTGCCCAACAGGGTTACCCCTGTTCTTCTAGCAATATGTCTGGCCCATTACCATTTCAACAATTTTATCCTAATCATTACATCATCAACTCCTGTCATTCTCCTGATCCATGAGTTTTTTCTATCCTTTCTGGTTATTCCAAGCATGCACCTCTCCAAGCTTCTTACAGTAGTTTGCAGCCTCTGGATGTTTTTTTTTATTTTTTTACATATAGTTAAGTTTCATGCCTCTGATCCACAAGTAAGAACTGCAAAGATGCACTGATCAAACACTTTTCTTTTAAGACGTAATGGCAAATTGCTCTTGAAAATCGTACTGATTCTTTCAAACACTCTCTAACCATGTTTCATACACCTAATTTCTTTTTCAATATGGCCTTTGCTTGATATCTGTTGCTCCAGGTAAATGTAAGCGTCTGTTACTTCTAGAATGGCTCCATCTCAATCTCTAAATCTTCAGTTCTTGAAAAAGCATTGTACATAAAATGAGTTTTCTGTAAGTTCATTTTGAAGCCCACTTCTTTACTCCTGTCAGCAAGTTTCTGGAACATACTCCACAGCTCTAAGGGAGTACTTGCAAAAATGATTATGTTGTCAGAAAACCAAAGGTAGGTTAAATAATCTCCATTAATTTTTATCTCCTTGTCTTTCCAGTTCAATTATTGAAAAACATTCTGCAATGAGGCATTAAAGAGCTTGGGAGATATGGTGTCACCTTGTCTCACTCCCTATCCCATTCTTATAAGTGCTGTTTCCTCGAACAATCAAACCTTAACACTTGCATTTTCATAGATATCATCAATAATATTCATGTATGTATCTTCATTACTGCAGAACTTCAAAGACCATATAACTGCTGATGGTTTCACAGAACCAAAAGCTTTTTCATAATCAATAAAAGCCATACAAAATGGAAGTTCATACTCATTCACTCTTTCATTAGTTCTGTAAGTGCATGAATATGATCTATAGTGGTGGAATCACTCCCAAGCCCAGCTTGTTCTTTCGGTTGAGCCATGTCTAGTGTTTCCCTCAAACAGTGTAATACATATCTCAGTGAAGACATATCATTAAAGAGCCAATCACTTACCCGAAAGTTCTTGGTCACTTTTTTCTTTACACTTCATGCATGTCAATTATAATCGACATGCATGAAGTGTAAAGAAAAAAGTGACCAAGAACTTTTGGGTAAGTGATTGGCTCTTTAATGATATGTCATTAATGATTTGCACGTAAATATACGCATTTGCTGGTGTTTAATACCTTTAAGGATGCAAATAATATGATCTCAGTGAAGATTTTATAAGCAAATGATCAGAAGCTGATGGGTCTGTAGTTACAGAGATCCTCCATGTCCTCCTTCTTATGTAGCAGGATCATTGTAGCATTGTTCTGACCATCAGGAATTTTTTTTTCATTGAGGCATTTAAGTGAAATCTTGGACGAGTGAAGTTTCCATTTCTTCACTAGCTTCTTGTATAATGACCACAGTAATTTCATCTTCCCCTGGTGCTCTTCCCCAATTCATGTTCTTAATTGCATGTGTAACTTCTTCCAGGAGAACTGGAGGAACTTTGGTATTGGTATACACAGGGCACGAAATTTCCGGTCGCCCACTCTCCACTGGCGATCTGAAATAAATCTTTGGCAAGTGAAAAACTTTACTGAAAAGCCAGTCTACGTAGAATTCTTTTTTTTTTTTTTTTTAATTGGCAAATCTATATATTTCCCCCTCCTAAATGTTCATAAGGTTTCAAAAAAATTCTCAAATGAAAAAAAGTAAATTATGGATCGAAAAAGAAACTCCAGCAGAAAACAATTTAAAACCACGCCATGTAGACCAGCAGAGGGACAGCTTCGTCAAGACCGGGCGAGAGGGGATGCGGCAAGGACTCCTTGAAGTCTGGGTACCCCTGAGGTCAAAACTCTGATTATAGCGCGGAGTGAGGTTGAGAGGGGATGGGTGAAACTGCGAAGTATAAAGGTGATGAGAAGAAAAGGCGTGTCCTTCTGAAATGTGAATATCACCCCTCCTATTGGAGGGATATCTCCAAGTTTAATTAATTCACCATATTCTCGAGCAGGCGTTAGAAAAGGAGGTCAACCACCACTGCGGAGGCAATCCGAAAAGTTAATCTCGATAGAAGATTAACTTTTCGGAGTGCCTCCGCAATGGTGGTTGACCTCCTTTCCCCTTCTGAGAAAGGGGAAAGGAAGGAGAGGCTCTCGCAATGCTGCTTGCGGCAAGTTTCCCGCAAAATATATATGCGTTTAGGAATTAAAAGCCATTTGTTCTTCAGTCACTGTGGCTAAGCTTGGTCCCACCCAAAATCCAGACTTCTGACCACATTTACATTGCGAAGTCGTGCTACTTCAATTTCTGTAAACCGTTAAAAAATACTTAGATCCAAAATTCTAACTAGAGGAAGAAAAACAAATGCTACCTCAATATATTTGAAAAGCATACAAAAATCTTGATGGCAAAACGTGATAATTTTTTATCCCGTAGTTAAGAAGAACATCTGTGAAAAAAAAATAATTCCTAAGCAGCTTTTTTCAAAATTTAAAATAAAACTTTATTTTGTTGCATCGTGAACACGGTAAAATTTTCACCCAGTTATTTAAAAAAAATGGGGAAAATTTGTTCTAGATATTTCCCCAGTTTGTCCCCAGTTTGGTTACCCTACCCTATGCCAAAAGCAGCTGTCGATCTCTGTGCTGAGCCATTTCGATCGAGAAGTGATCCTTTCTTTCTCTCGTTTTTTTTTTTTTTTTTTTTAGGTTGGAGCAATATATTTCCCTTAATGACAAATAGAAGAAGTAATTACACACCTGAATTCAAGGAAAAAGTGTGATAGAATTTGCAGGAAAAACAAATAATTTTTAAAAAGACTTATACAAACCCCGTTGTGTAAGTCTTTAAAGACATCAGTGAGAATTAAAATGAAAGTTTCCTATTACTGGGAAAAAAATAAAAAACAAACACCTGTCTTAAAAAGACATAAATGAGTCGAATTAGCTGTTCCTGAAAGTTTACATTCTAGCCACTGCGGATTATACAGAGCCCCCCCCCCCCTAAACTTCAAAAATTAAGCTTTAAGAATGTGTTCTTATCGTCGAACACATGTGTGTTCGACGATAATATGCAGTGTCACTCCATCAACATATATCGGCTTCACCCTTGGCTTTGACAAAAATGTCGGTGTGTATGTGTGTGTAGACATTTCCTCTCTGGGAAGGGATTGCTGCTTTGTAAAAGATAGGAGGAAACAGTGCCTGCGGCAAAGCGCGTTGATCTTGAATAGGTTGTTTCCATTCTATAAAACATCGAGAACATACTGCTCTTACCCGTGACGTCACTCCCCCACTCTTCCCGTGGTTACAACCGCACTCCCACTTGTTTATTTTGCTTTACTTCAAAGAGAATGCCTCTGGCACTTCAGCTCCAAGACTGAACGGGAGAACTTTGACACCATCACAAATTATTATTTACGGTCTGAAATCCAATGTTTCAGTTGTTGATGTAATTTAAGCACTACTCAGAGTTACAGCAAGATTACCACAGAAATTAGAAATATATATCACAGCCGTTTGAAAGTTGCGGGGTATTGTAACAGTAACTTTTTTTAAATTTTCAAAAAATTCAGCAATTTAATATTTTTTTTAAACTTATTAAATGGAAAGGAAGTATATATACAGTAAAACCTTGAAAATCCAGAATCGACGAGACCGGGCGAGTGCCAGATTTATGAAAATTCCGGATTTCTGAAGCTAAAAAAAACTGCGTAATGGGCGTTACGTAAAGCACATACTTCACGCAACAGGTCACTTTAATGAAAATTTGCGTGTTTACACCTTATAAATATGCAGGGGTCATGCTGCCAACCGCATTCTTCGCAATTCGCGAAAAAAAAAAAAAATTGTTTTGACGAAAATATTGGCGATTACCTTTTTGTACTATACATTTTTGTTTGCGGATTATATGCCGAAAAATACGGTAATCAAGAAAATTTTTAGCAATAATTTTTTTCTGCACCTGTAATACATGGAAAAATGACTAAATAGACGATTGCAAATGAACTGATCGTGCAGGGTTCAGAGTGCGCATTTTTTCATAAGGCATCAAAATTTTTATTTTCAGTCTATCAGATATATTTTCTGTGTGTAGGTCGACACCTTAATTTCGACCAAGATATTTGATTAAAAAAAGTCTACTTATACACTAATATACGGTATTGAAGTATTAAAGCAATAATCCGATAATGTTGAATCCTAAGAAAATAGCTCTATCTGTTTTAAGCTCTTTGGTAAAAAGGCCAAAATATTGCGAAGTTTCTGTTTTCCGAAAATTGATAACATTGAAACTTTTTTTCCCGTGTGGTTCCTTATGGCAAAAACGACAGCTGTGGAACCGATTACCAAAGTGTTCTAGGGAGGAATTACAAGTTGCTTAGCTGTGTATGTCTGAGCCTCCAAACTACTCATGGTCAAACTGGGTGGGGGAAGGGGATGCTACTCAGTATTCCTGCAACTGCCATGCTTGCAGTTGAAGAGGACCAAAGGTCACCACAGTGTCTCCTTGGCAGAGAGGGGACCTTGCATTGAAACAATAGTGTCTGGTTTCTGTGCCCAACTTCAGAATTTCTCACCCCCCCCCCCCCAGCATGGTATTCCCCAGGAAAACCTTTCTCAGATATTCTTTGTTTTGTATACAGCCTACCCCCACTCCCAGGAAACTTCCAACAGTAGACAAATTCCTTCTATATAATTCACCTTTCCCATTTCTCACTCTTGTTCTTGCTTTTGCTTTGTGCAGACTACTACGCATTTCTTCTGCTTATTTCTTTACTTATTTTTTCTCCCTTTTGACTGTATTGGAAATAGTAGTTGGTTGATATTTTATCAACCAGCAAAATGCTTTTTAGTTTCACTCAGAGTGCCATACAGTCATTTTTTTACTAATTTAGTCAGTCTTCCAACTGCATCTGGCTAAATGGAGAAGCAAACAACATTGGAGAGTTTCTTTAGCAAACCACATATGGCTTTGCCATGCAATGAAACTGGAGCAACTGATAAAAATAATGTGAGTAGTGACTTGGAAATCGCCTCAAGTAGCAACATATTTGGAATCCTCTCCAAAGGCT
This sequence comes from Macrothele yani, assembly GCA_039090855.1. Lineage (NCBI taxonomy): Eukaryota > Metazoa > Arthropoda > Arachnida > Araneae > Macrothelidae > Macrothele > Macrothele yani. The sequence goes on from CM076997.1 coordinate 1,240,614, forward strand.
CAAAAAGGAAACTGGATGACTGTATTCCAACTGAAAATGTTTCTGTTAAGAGAAAATACAATCCAGCTTGGGAAAAATTGTTTCAGTGGATTGAGTATGATAAAAGTTCTGGCAAAGTGTATTGTAAGTACTGCAAAAAACTTCCTGCAAGTAGCGTTGATGAAAAATGGGTCATTGGCTTCACTATGCCATTCAAAAAAGAAACCTTTGTTGGCCACGATAAAAGTAAAATTCATAAAGCTAACGTGGAGCATTTAAAAGCAAAGGCTATACCATCAGAAACACCATTAGCAAAATGCATAAAAAACAACTATGAGCAGATGTTCTCACACATGAAAAATCTTTTCAACATTGCCTATTATATTGCAAAAAATAAAAAACCATTTACAGATTTCAAAGATCTATCGTGCTTAGCTTCGAAATTGGATGTTCACATTTTACAAAAGTATGGTAATGAAAAAGAAGGCAAAATTTTTATACATTATATAGCAGAAATGTTAAGAATGGAGCTGCATCAAAAGGTAAAGGAATTCTAAATTTATTAGTATTTTACTTGATGGTTCAACTGACAGGACTTCAATTGAACATGCAGTTGTTTATGTCAGATATTCAAACAATGGTATTATAAAAGAGGACTTTTTAGGTGTCATTGACCTTTCAACTGCAACTTCGGATGGCTATTTCACTGCTTTAACAGCACTATTAAACAGACGCCTTGGCATGGATAATTACAAGGACAAAATCTATATTGCAGGCTTAGGAACAGATGGAGCTGCTAGTATGGTTGGCCACAAGTCTGGGCTTCCAGTAAAAATGAAAGAAATATGCCCTAAACTTGTTAGTATTCATTGTGTTGCTCATAGACTACAGCTTGCAGTTTTACATGCCTGTAAAAACATTGAATACATTCTAACATTTGAGAGTAATGTAAAAAGTATTTTTAAATTTTACAATGGTTCTGCAAAAAGGTTGCACAGATTACAAGAGACATCACAAGCACTTGGTGAAAAAATTCTGAAACTGGGTGCTATTCATGGTGTCCGGTGGATATCAAGCAGATCAAATATACTTCATGCTCTGTCTCAGTCATAGAAAACTATTGTTACTGATCTTGAACAGTCCTTTGCAATTAATGATTCTGACTCTGCAAAAGCTAAAGGACTACTTAAACCCCTAAAGCAATTTCTTTTTGTGAAATTAATTCATTTCCTGGTGGATTTTTATGACAAGTTGAAACCTTTAAGCCTGGCCTTACAGAATAAGTGTTTAATGATTTCTTCATTAAAAGGTAAAACTGAATATGCTATGAATTCACTAGATGAACTAAAGAATAGTGTTGGTCCTATGGAGCAAGCATTCTTGGATAGAGTTTCACTTGTTGGAAGTTACAAGAAAGTGCAACTAATCAATGCAAGTGCAGGTGAAAAGCAGTTCCAAGCAATCAGAGAAAAATTGATTTCCAATGCAAATAACTATTTGCTAGAGAGGCTAGAATCCCTTTCGTCAGATATAGTGTCATCTTTTCATATTTTTGATGTGTTAAAGTGGCCTCCTCAATCTCATGTTTTAGACTATGGTGTAGAAGAGATGAAAACACTATGTAAATATCTCTACCCAAAAGATTATGACAAGAAAATGAACCTGTTGCTGGCTGAATGGGCAGAATATAAACTTACATTGTCATCTTTGACTTTTGAGGAAGCACTACAAAGAATAAGTAAACATTCTGAAAGGTTTCCCAATTTGTTGCCCATTGCAAACTTTTGTGCTGTGCTCTCACCAAGTACAGCCTCCTGTGAACGTGGTTTCAGCTATTTCAACAGGATAAAAACATCTTATAGAAACTCTTTGAAAACAACAACGATGAATGATCTCCTCACAGTTGCTGTAAATGGCCCAAACTTAAATGTAAAAATTTAATCCAACAGCAGCTACTGACAAGTGGTATTTCAGTGCAGAAAAGCAAAGGTATACTAACCTTCATTAACGGGCATGTGTGAAACTTTTTTATTAAATTATTTTAATGATTTTATAATTTTGGCCAATGCAGAGTGGGAACTTTGAAAAATTTAGCATGTGCAGTATTATTTGTATGCTATTCTAAGCAGGACAATGATTACGGAGGCTAATCAACAATGAATTATATGCACTTCATTCCTATTGGGGATCCTAACAAATTTTGCAGAGATGTAAATTTTCAGTAAAACTGCACAAGCCTGAAATTTTGATGCTTAACTGTTATAAATGTGCATTTTTCCATTGCTTCAGCACTTGTTTAAAGTTTTTGGCTAACTTTTCTGATAACTTCATCAAGGGAATTAGTTTCAGAACTGTGAAAGGAGCATCCCCCCCCCCTTCTTTTTGAAGAGGTTGGGGTGGAGGGGCTCACACTGGTACTAAAGAAATTATGCATTCACATTTATGCTTTTATGCAAAAAATTGTGGTTGTAAGTCATAAAAATATGCAGTATTTTGGAAATACACCTGCAAATTTCCCACCTTCAGTCAGTGTTTCACTCCCTTATCTGCATCCCAACCAATTAGCTGAAAGTCACCGATTTTGTTTTCAATTCAAGCCCACCCCGATTAGCAAAATAAATAATGGCAGCGGCGGGGTAGATGCTGGCGAGTTGAATTTGTGTTTGGCTAGTAAGTATGGAGAGGAAATTTCTTCCCCTAGTATACATTTCTTAATGTCTGGAATAGATATATAATCATTTCCATATAGTTTAGCATGTAAACTATTTATCTCTAGGCAAAATTTGAGTCTATTTCTTGTTATAGTAGCATCTTTTTTGAGAACCAAATAAATTTAGTCACGCACAAGCTGCAGAGAAGAAGTTTCAAGAAAAATAGCTTTAATTAAAAACGGTAAATACAGAGAAATACATCTGATGTCAGATCAAGCCTGTACACCACATCTGTATTATGTATTTTGTTTAAAATTTATAAGTAGGCAAAATGGAAATTTTTTGACATTTTAAAACATTAAATATTTTACTGTAGTTAGGTTAAGCTCAATTCCCATCTCTTTAGAATTAGAAGGCCAATTAAAGTGCTTCAGGAGTATAAATCATGTTTTCCTGAAATTAATGTTTTTAGACCAATATACAAATGTGATATAGCAGAAACCCACATTCACTTGGTCAACGTGGAAAGAGTGAGTTGTATGCCACAAACATCTGCTCTTAATATTTTCTGCATTTCTTCTAATTTGTTCCCATCTATATTTGCTCTGGTTCTTTGGCAGGAATTTTGGTGCTGGCACACACACACACAAGCATGATTGTTGTGAACAGGCACATTTGCCTGAAGTACTGAAATTTAACAAATAATTTGGTGCATCAAGTATCACAATGTGACCTGTAACCTTGACAACCCCCCCCTCAAAAAATTAATTCCCGTGATCGACAAATTAGCATATATTAAAGAAAATGGAAACTTTTTACTTAAGATTTTTCATTTCTGGCAGCAAGCCAGCTTGTTTATCAAGCTCCTGAATGAGCATGCATATTTTACTATAAATACACTATATTGACAAGTCACCAGACACCTAAAAGAGAAACACAACATAGCATTTATTGGCATACATTAGTATGGTGTTGGTCCACCTTTGGCCTTAATGCATGCACTGACCCTTCGAGAAATGCTTTCAACAAGGTTTTGGAACACAGCGGCGATAGGTATGCGCTTCCATTCAGTACATAATGCTGCCGCTAACTGCTGCTTAGTAGAAGGCCTTGATTCCAAACTTCTTATGTGGCACTTTAACTCATCCCATAGGTGCTATGTGGGATTGAGATCAGGGCTCTGTGCTAGGCCTGTCCACACACGATATGGAGTTATCGTCAAAACATGCCATAACAGTCCTTGCTTTATGGCTCGGTGCATTATCCTGCTGGTACCAACAAGGCTCGGTTCCATAGTATTGCCACAGAGTTGGTAGGGCATAATTGTCCAGAATATCGAATTAGATGTGCTGGTTAACAGGTTTGTCCACGATAACCAATGGGCCGGGACCATACCACGAAAAACACCTCCACAAAAGTACACTGCCAGCTCCAAACTTGACTATAGGAACAGTACATTGTGGTAAATAGTGTTCCCCCAGCTGCCACCACACCCACACATGGCCATCAGACTGATGGATCATGTATCTGGATTAATCAGTCCATAGGACCCGTTTCCATTGATCTACGGTCCACGATAACTGTTCTTTACACCATGCTAAATGACGAGCAGCATTCTGAGTGGAGATGAAAGGCTTATGAGAAGCTGCACGGCCATGGTAACCCATGGAATGAAGTTCTCTGCGAATACGTGTACATACCGAGGTTCTAGCATTGTTACTCACCTGTACACTGAGGTCTTGTGCAGTACTCTGTCGATTGGCTGTAACGACTCTACTGAGGCTTCGACGTCCTCTATCACAGATTTTCTTGGTCTTCTGGTACGTTTTGCTGCTTCAAGCAAGCCATAAGTCTTGCACTTATTCAGCATATCCAAAACAGTTGATTTGGGTATGCTTAAACGCCTCTCTGTTTCTCTTGTGGACAACCCACTAATATAACACCCAACAATTTTTCCTTTCTCAAAGTCAGTTCTTTCCCACCGCAACATTTTCACTCAACCCCACAATGCGATATGATTGCAGTTAGCTGCAGGCTTGTTTTTATACCGTTTGCAGTTGTACTATGCATTTTAACAATGCAGTGGATCCGTTCATTTGCTTTTGAAGGGGTGTCTGGTGACTTTTGTTAATATAGTGTATATCTATATTTTAGGATCTGGCACAGTCTTAGTCAACTTTTTACATTTTCTTTTTTTAATTATTTATACTAGTAATAGTAATTTACCAGTTGTATGAAACCTACAGGTACGCCAGGCACAAACTTCAGCTATTTCTTGTGCCCCAGAACCCCCCCCCACACACACACAAATATATAACAATTAAAAAATAATAATAATTATCCATCTCGGCATCTTCATCGCTCACTGCATAGAGTGCCAGCAACCTCTCCCTTGGTTTTTTTTTTTTTTTTTTAGGGTGGCCAAAGTTGAGAGGTTCACAATACATAGAGTGCCCTCACAAAGCCATCACTCACCACAAAAGGTAAGAATCAGGTTCATGAAATTTTCTTTATTTCTTAATTTTAAGTGTTTACTTATTTTCAATGGTAATTAAATTTTTTTTATTTCTAAATTTTAAATGTTCTGTGTAATTTTTTCAATGTTTGTTTTCCAGGGATTCTGTAATAATGTGTGAGTGTGTTTGCATGTGAATAAGTAGTGACAATGTGAGTGAATGGGTGAGTGAGTGAGTATTGGTACACAAAAAGAGTGTACACACTGTACTATTACAAAGAAAACAGTGTATAAAATACATTTATAAAGTGCACAGTAAATGGTAGCAAAAATGTATGGTGAACAGGATACAGGGTACTGCAGGAACCCAACCCCCGTGAATAGACTGCACACACACACACACACACACACACACACACACACACACACACACACACACAAAGAAAAAGAATGTGTGTACGTGAGTATGTGTGTGTTATCTCCAGTAATCATGCTGACTTTTTAGTTACTGGACAAGTACAGGTTAACCTGTTTCTATGATTGTCAACAATTAACAGCAAAAATTACCAATACAGCTGAAATCTGCCTCTTCCCCACACTAATAATAAGTAAATGAAAATGCTATATAGAAGTAAGTAAGAAAAAAGAAATTAACCTGTTGAGCTAGCTCTCTTGTAGGTGCAAGAATTAAGCCAATTGGCCCATCATTTGGCTCCAATTCTCTCTGCAACAAAAAGTGTGAGAATCTAGGATGAGTAGTTCAAACTGAAACCTGACATATTTTCACATGATCAATACACTTTTATCATATTTTCTACATTGTATCAATTCTAAAGAACACATCAACCTTTAAAAAAGTATAGGATACTTACATTTAGCAATGTATATCTAGCTAAATTCCTATATTAACATTTAATGCACATGGTTCATGATACTAATCCAATTTCTCCCAGCAGTAACATGCAGCAAACTTCATAGAGATTTACAAATAATTCAATCAAAACACTTTATGGTAATGACAGACCGCCTGGCCCTAATAATAGACTTTAATCAGCTTGGCAAGAAGATAGTGTAACTAAACTATAACTAAAGGGTTGTGTTTATGTGTATCTTTTACATTCTCTGAAGCAAATACTTTGCTCCACTTGGCCATTTTAAGTCCACAGAATACTAAATGCAAGTTGCTCTGTCTTCGTTCCAGAGTCGACTAAAATGTTTGGTGCCAGTGACCAATCGGAATTCAGAAATTTTTCTATTGGCTGCTACATCAGTTCCACAATCCAGTAACGAAATAACATCATGTTGACTAAACAATACTTACATTCCACTGAAGTGATAAAAGAACTAATACAAAAATGAACTTAGGAAATATACTTTAGTAAGCTATGATGAAATTTCATTACCTTGACATCTCTGTTTTAAAAATTATAAACATTATCACAGAAAAATTAAAATTTTTAAGAATAACCTCAGCATTTTATGATACTCACAGAAATATGGGGATATCTGCTGTAATGATGAAGTACCATACTGTGTTCCTCAACCATGGAGATCCTTACTTGTGAACATACCACAGAAGAATCTGTCATTGACACTGAGTTTTGAACTTATTAGTTCGATATTTGAACTTTTTTATGGCAACGTGTTTTGTGATGCTAATGCATTTTGGTTCTTCATGATTTGTATATATACCATAGTTTTGTTCCTCACGGTGTTCAGACTCAGGGTGGGGTCACGTGACTCTGAAAGATCTCGCTTTTAGATTCTTTTAACTAGTGTTTTTAGCTGTAAATAAACTTCATTTTTTAAATGTGGTTTGGATAATTGTTCATTGGTTGAATCGTGCTTAGACAATTTTATCTTGCCTACTATTATTTCAGCACGAATTATTTACTACCTCATCATAATAACGTCAGCAAATGAAAAAGATCCTTAAGAATCCAAATCACACATGAAAAAAATATATTTTTAATTTGATAGAATTAAAAATCTAAAAGGCTCATGGGGTCACTACAGAGGGTGGGTCGAAAGTTTTGCAATATTTGCATAAATGCATGTGCTGCGGAGGGTATGTCACATGTTTAAACTAGTTCAAGTCACGCACTGCAATCTGTCGAAAGGGATATAAAGCGGTAGTCGTTGCTGTGACCAGCATCGTATGTCGTCATTCTGTCTGTGGTTGGGATGCCTAAAAGATGAACAACTGGCTAATTAGGGAACCGGCTAATTAGGGAACTTTTGCTTTATGAGTTTGAACTCTGACGCGATGCTGCTCAAGCAACACGAAACATTTGTCATGCGAAAGGGGAAGTTTCCGTGAACCACAGCACCGCAACCAGATGGTTTAAGAAACTTCCACTCTGGTGACAGAAACCTTGAAAATCAGCCACGGTCAGGTAGGCGGCGAACCGTGGATTGGGAGGCAGTGTGCCAGGCCATAGAGGCAAATCTGACAACCAGCACTCGGAGATTATCAGGTGAGCTGGAAATATCACAGACCACCACGGTTTGTCACCTTCAGGACCTCAGCAAGGTCTACAGGAGCTCCTGCATTGTCCCTCACGAACTGATGCCAGCTGAAGCAAACTGGAAGTGTGCACGAAACTCCTAGAAAACATGCGCAATGCACAATTCACCAAAAGAATTGTTACGTGCAATGAAAAGTGGGTCTATTTTGTAATCCTAACACACAATGGCAGTGGTTGAGCCCGGGCCAGCTTCCGGAACCTGTTGCCAAACGTGGGCCTTTCGAGCATAAGATAATGCTCCGTGTCTGGCAGAATTTCAAGGGAATAATCCATTACGAATCTGTTCCAGATGGTTGGACCATGAACGCCAACCTCAACTCTGAACAGCTGGAGCAGATGTATGCCATTTTAGAGGAGAAGCACACGGCACTGGTGAACTGAAAGCGTGCTCTCCTACAGCAGGACAACACTCGGGCTCATACCGTGTGTGAACAACCCGGGCAAAACTCCAAGAACTTGACATCAAACCAAAGTCACACCCTAATTCAGACCTTGCCCCATCAGATTATTACCTGTTCCAGTCCACGGCCTACTTCCTTCGCGGGCGGCACTTCAACAACCAGGAAGAGGTGGAAGCTGGGGTGAAGGAGCTCTTCACCTCAGAAGACAAGAGCTGGCAGACAGATGGCTAAAGATGCTGCAACATGGCCTCTACTTTGAATGCTAGTCAGCTTTGGTCATAAAGATATGGTTGAAGACATAAAGTGATCCAAATATTGCAAAACTTTCGACTCACTCTCTGCAGAGATGCCAACATCTGAAAGAAGTCATCAGTAGTCCATATGCGTGGCGCCCGTAGTTCTTCCGTAGTGAAGTCAAGTTCCCACATTAAAATCTGCAGGGTAGCATGCATATTTCTCAGAATACACTACTACATTTTTAGCAACATGTTAATCTCAATCGGGGACAATACTTGGATAAATTTTGCAACATATTTAAGTCCCCTTAAAATGGGGGAAAAAAAAACCTTGAGTAAATACACAAAAAATACATACCATTTCAACTCCACCTTTTAATAAATATGTTATGTAATAAGTGTGTGATGCCACACACTTATGGTTATTCCTCCTGTTTTTTAGAGTGAAAATGCTGACCACAATCGTTTTTTCCACCGTGTGCGATTGAAAAATCAATAGCACACCGGAAACAAAACCCATGGTTTTCGGATACCCGAGACGATTTTAGACACGGAAATTCTTGCGAATAACTCTTCTTGAATTTTTGACAACTGTTTTGCTTTTTAGATCCAAGAATATTAGTAGAGACAGGTGGCCATTTACCCGACGCTATTGCAAGTAAATTCGTACACGATAAACACAATAGGAGCAAAGACAGAACAATTAACTTTGAAAGATTTCATAGCTATATTATGCGGATAAATAGAAAATTAGCATTAAATGCTTATAATACGAAAAACTAATCAAAAAGATATTTTTAAATTGCATAAATAAATCAATTCTAGAAAAAAAAAAGGATAAAATAAAAAGGCAATGCAAATAAAATTAATTACAATAAAAAGCCATGCAACGTTTTATTAACACAATAGAAATTTTCTGCTAAAATGTGGAGAAGTAAAATGTCACAACTTAAAACACAAGTGAGTAATGAAAGCAAATCCATCAAAAAAAAAAAAAATTAAAACTGAAATTAAAAGATTCCCAACAAAGAATTATCTGGGGAAAACAATCTTTAAAACAAACTATTAAGGAAGAGAGAAAGTTCTTGTGAATCTGACAAGATAAAATAAAACATCCTTTTGTTTAGCAGAACATATTTACAAGAGAAAAAAAAAAGAACTGCACTTCGCAAATCTGTCAAAGTAACGTAAACAATTAAGCTCTCTGCCGACAGCGAGGAGCGTGGGAAAATAGGTCACAACTGGCGCACACACCCAGCAGCTAAAAAACATCTCACCGCAGCAGCTGCTGCTGCTAAAAGTTTTCTTTGGCTGGTTGCCAAAGACAAATGGAGAGATTTTCTCTTGCTCTGGGCAGAACATACTGCGCGGGAAGAACAAACTCCCGTGGAGGTAACATAAAACAGGCAATAACAGCGTCCATACATCTTGGTAGCTTAGTTATGTGCTCTGCCGGAAAAAACAAACATTCAGGATTTCTTTGATTCACAATTGTTTCCTTCGATCTGATGACTATTTGCTCAGAGCAGTTTTTTTTTTGTTATTTTTTTTTCTGATATCCTGCCCGCCCCTTATTTTGGTGAAACAAATATGCAATAGCAATTAATATTACTATTTAAATTACATTTTAGCAAAAAAACACATGATTCACAGAAACATGTGACTGCTGTAAACGTGGAAATTCCAAAGAATAACATTCCTTGTACTGCTGCAAATTTTTTATTTTTTCACACCACTGGAACTGGAAGCCACTGAAAGCACACTTCATAACTACAGCAATTCACATCACACCACAACTAATCAACTTAACAACAAGAACAGAAAATGTGGAATCAACTCTAGTCTACCTCCTTCCTCTGACAACTTATGTTACTGGGACGCAGGTGGCCCAGCGGGCAGCGTTCGTGACTGCCATGGAAAGGACCTTAGGTTCGATCCCGGCAGGTACAAACACTCGATCCACTAAATATCCACCGTGCGTCGGATGGGCATGTTAAGCCGTCGGACCCCGGGTAGGGTATGACCTCCCCCGGTAATAAATAAGGGCGTCTCCCTCTCCCTTTCTACTTCGCTTCCGTGTCACTTTTCTATCAGGCACTCTAGCCCAAATCTCCTAGCTTCCTATTTCAAAGGGTTGTTTAAGACCTGGGGTCAGACACTCCCTTCCTAAAATCCTCTACATAAAAAAAAACAAAAAACTTAAGTTAGTTCAGGACGCGGTTAAGGTTTTCCCGAAGTTAACAGACGTCGTGCATTACGAATGCCATCCCACGGCAAGCCAGGTACAAAGTCACGTGATCATATAGAATGATCTGCGCTGCAACATTTCCGCTTGCTTGTCGGCCAACCAAACATGCTTGCTCTGTGACGGCTTCGTGACGTTACCACAAGAATCGCTACATTTGACTATGCCTGACTTTTTTTTTTTTTCAAATAATTAAAAAAAAAAAAAAAGTTTTCCGGAAATATCCGAGATTTCTTGAAAAATCCGTAGTTTTTCACACCTTCTCCGTAAGTTCGTAGTTTGAACATGATATCCATAGAAACTACGGAGGATCCGTAGTACTTGGCATCTCTGTCTCTGTATAATTGAAGAACTGGCAGACAGATGGCTAAAGACATTGCAACACGATGGCCTCAACTTTGAATGCCAGTCAGCTTTAGTCGTAAAGATATGTTTGAAGACATAAAGTGATCCAAATATTGCAAAACTTTCGACTCACTCTCTGTATAATTGAAGAACTGGCAGACAGATGGCTAAAGACGCTGCAACATGATGGCCTCTACTTTGAATGCTAGTCAGCTTTGGTCGTAAAGATACGGTTGAAGACAAAGTGATCCAAATATTGCAAAACTTTTGAGTCACTCTCTGTAGAATCAACAACTTTTGCTTAACGCAGATCATCAGAGAAAACACATCAGATAACGCCATGATGTATTAATAATACATCATAAACAAAATTATAATTAAAAAATCCACTACAACATTTATGAAAAAAAATATCTAACTATGAATTCAGCCGCCGCCGTGGAATTGAAAAAACAGAACTCTCGATATCTAGCCGAGCGCGTTAACTTTGTAAAATTAACGCGCTCGGCTAGATATTTAGAGTTCCGTTGCTCAATTCCACGGTGGCGGCTGAAAACAATTTTTCAAAGTTAACGTGCTCGGCTAGATATCGAGAGTTCTGTAGTTCAATTCCACGGTGGTGGCGGCGGCTGAAAACCATTTTTCGGATGCTATGTGTTTCTGGAACATGGAAAGAGCAATGTATTTATTTATTTATCTTTCGATCTTACTAAAGGTCATCATCAGGCCAACAACACCCACAAGAACACTGGGTTGGCATTAAATACATATGTCAGATGACGTAGATTGATACTTGTGCAGGTCAACAAAATAACATACGTTAAAAAGTTTGAAGAAGTTGAGGGAAGACGGAATGGGAAGAGAAGGGAGGGGTATCGAAAGTAGTTTCATAACAGGATTAAGATATGGGAGTAAATCATTCAATAAATTTAACCATGCAGTGGGAATATCTGAAGGGAACTCATCATTACAACATACCTTTTGATTTAAATAGATACATTTATAAACTTTCTACAAGAAAAGTCACAGCCTTGGAGATAGGTTAAGCCAGGATCTGAACCGTATTCCACTGAGGAATGTGTAAACCACTATGCACACAGCGAGCAAGTGTGGTAGTAGTTGTTGAGGTTTTCCAATCCTATACATGTTCAGAACTGCCCTTAGCATGGATCCGATGTAATAACAGTCTGCATTAGTAGGAGAAACTGCTTTCAAAGGTACACAGTATATGCCATGTTGAAAGTTGTTTCTTATCTCATTCACTTCTTACAAGGGAAAATAAATCACGAGTCTTGTCTACAAAGTTCATACCAGCTTCCTTACACAATGTTCTGAGATTCAAAAAACTATGAGGTCGATAATCCAAATATCCCGTATAAGTCAAAAGTTTGGCTGTCCCTTTGCAGAGTGGAACAGTTAAGATGGTTATACCTATGAAGGAGAGAGTAAATAGTACTTTTAGGGTATCCGAAAGATTCCACTATGTTGAAAATCTTAGACAGTTCTAGTTGGCAAAACCGTGCAGTAAAGGAATAAGTATACACTCTTTTTACCAAATAATGAAATGTACTCCGTTTTGCAGCAGTTGGATGAAAGGAATTTGCCGGAATTGTGATGGGTTGGGTGGTTCATTTTCTATAGACTGAAAAGATAAGGAATTGTTGATAGGGTTGCATTGAAGATTTAGATCCAAGAAAGGTAAAGATAAATTTTGTTCTATCTCCAAAGTGAATTGAATAGTGGGGTATTGAGAGTTCATCAAGTCCAAAAACTGGGTGAGATGATTATGTGAATGGGGATAACATATAAGAATATCATACACATAACGCAAATAGAGGATGGGTTTAAGGGGACAAGTTCCAAGTACCCGTTCCTCCAGGGCTTGAAGAATGAACTCATCCCATGAATGCTCCAGCTTTTTGTTGATAAATAATCTTATCAAATTTAAAATAAGATCTGCAAGCAACAAGCCTAAGGGCAGAAAGAACAGCAGAAACTTGGACAGTTAAGAGATAGTAATTAGCTAATGATTTTTCCAAAGAGCGAATGGGTGAATTAGATGAAGAAACTAAAGATCGTAGAGGATGATGTAATTTATGCAATTTTACTTTACCAAATATCTCCGGGATACATGGGTCCAGAGGTGGTTTCATGTTAAGAGAAATTTCGCGTGGTAAAAAGCCTTCATTCCTAAGTTTAGACAAAGCAGTTGTCGTAGCTGCAACCGGATTTTAATTTAGAATTTTATGAGGAATTAAGTCAATAGCCCATTTCATTCTTTGCATATAATCAAGGGGATCTAGAATAGCTATCATTTGTGATTTGTCTGCAGGGATTATCGCAATATCCGGATTTTTACTTAAAGTTATCAATTGTTGTTTTTCCAATTCAAATTGGCAAATTTTTTGGCTGGACAAATCAGTTGATTGAGACAAGGTGTTTGGCTGAAAACTTTTAGAAATAATACGGGCAGTTAAACTTTTAGAGCGATCTTGTTTGGTGTAAAGCAAGGACCTAATGATCTGTTCAGACTGATGTATTACTCAAAAATGTTCGGACGACCTGGGGGGAAACAGAATTTTGGACCATGAGCAAAAGCCGAATCTTGTACAGTAGTTAGTTGCACTGAGCTGAGGTTGATAAACATCTTGTCCTTGTGATTCTGAGTTGACTGCTGTTGCGTCGAAATCCTTGATAAACGAAATTCAGCCTGTGAAGCAACCAAATCACGAAGTTTCTTCGTATGGCGTTGTGCAATACATAGAAAGTCGGCGTCCAACACTGCCTGTAAAATGACAAGAGATCTATCAAAAAGTTCGGGGGTGGAGGCACATGCATGAAAGCCATAAGCCTTATACTGTAAGTTTTCCGTGATAAAAAATTGATTAAACCACGTTTCAGATGGATAGCAGTGGTTAACCTTCTAAATTCTGTAGAATGTAGGATGCAGTAGTCAGAAGCAGATATAGCACGAGTAGGTAGAAACAGAAATTTTGGCATAACTTGTAGTTCTTTACAATTAATGAGAAAGGCAAGGTGTGATGATTCAGTTCCCAAACGACGTTTTACCTTATAAAAATTCAAGCCGCAGTGTTCATGTCCACAGGTTGACAGTATGATAAAATAAATATGACTCAGTAAAAGTCACTTCAAGATTCTTTATGATGATATGAATTACTGAAGTAGTATTAAAATTCGTGTTAAGTTGACCGTCAAATATTCGAAGACGAAAGTAAAAACACGATCTAAAAACATACACATCAACAATTAGCTCATGATTACTTGATGGTTACATTTAATGACTGGTTGAAAACTCATGACAAGCTAAAATAATGGTATTTACAATGGCAAGATATTTTGACCTTATTAAAGGTCATCATCGGGCCAACCCCCACAAGAACACTGGGCTGGCATTAAATACATGTGTCAGATAGATTGATACATGCACAGGTCAGCTAAATGACATATGTTAAAAAGTTCGAAGAAGTTCAAGGAAGACAGGTGGCAGGGGAAGGGGTTTGAAAGTAGTTTTGCAACACAATTAAGATATGGGAGTAAATCACTCAATAAATTTAACCAAGAAGTGGGAATATCTGAAGGTAACTCATCATTACAACATACCTTATCCTGTATAACGTAGGATGCAATAGTCAGAAGCAGGGTTTAAAAACAATTTTTTTCTTAATAAAAAAATCTGATCTATTTGATTTAAATCAGATTTTTTTATTTAAGTCAGATTTATTTGATTTAAATTACTGATGTGTTTCAGTTCAACTTTAAAATACCTCTTCATTCTTCAACATAAACATGAAACATAACATTCTTCATGATTGACTTGATGGTATATATTTTTAAAATTTAAGTAACAATGAATAACAGATAAATGAATTAGAATGTAACAAGGAAAGAATGGTATTTCTTAATGCCATGCATCATCTTTACTGCACTGACTTGTGCCGACTAAATTTCTCAATAATTACTGATATGCAAATCAAATTCTGTATTCAAACAAGATTTTCATACATATAAAAATAAAACAGAGAGAGAGAGAGAGAGAGAGAGAGAGAGAGAGAGAGAGAGAGAGAGAGAGAGAGAGAGAGAGAGAGAGAGAGAGAGAGAGAGAGAGAGAGGGGGAGAGGGGAGTGCGCGTCTCAGAGTGAATTCTGTGAGAGAGATATGTTCTTCCACAGAATTCACCAAACAAAATCTTCTCATAACACATGGAAATAGGTCTGTGTGGAAGGAATATTCTCGTAACATGTGGAAACAAGTCTTCAGGCGATGTATTTTCAAGTTTTTTGATGTGATTAATGTTATTGGATGAATTGTTAATGCAGGCAAATCAGAGATGTCTGATTGCTGTGTTAATAATTCTGATAAATCTGAATGTGCACAACATGCATAAAGCAGATTAAGTGTTATCATTATTTTACTGGTGTAGTTTAAAAAAATCTACAAGTTATTCATTAAATTTGAATCATAAAAGCTTAAAAATAATATATTGATTGAAAAACATCAATTCCTGAATAAATTATAATTGAATTAAAAAAAAAGCATGTGATGAGAGAAACTATTTGTTCATCAGTTTGAATGAAAATTCTTTGTGGAATAGCTTTTTTACGGGTCTTATAGAGGTTATTTTTCATCCAAGTTTGTTGTCAAATTTTCGATCTAAAGCCTAGTTCGTCATCAGGACTATGTCACTGGAGTAGTTGCTGCCACTCAATTGGAAGAGTCCATCCGCAATTATCGTTAATTGTGGTACTTCTTCTTCTTGCTATTTCGATCCCTTCTTCTAGTTTCCTCTTTACTAAGTTTGACTGGTGGGCGATTATTTTCACTGAGTCCCAATTTATGGAGTGTCCACTTGCTTGTATATGTCTGTCTAGCCCTGTTTTGTTCCCAATGTTCCTAATAGCTGCTTGGTGTTCTTTCATTCGGACCTTAATACTTCTCCCTGTTTCTCCTATATAGCTGAGTCCGCAGTTACAGTCGATGCAGTAAATTACTCCTTCCTGCAATTGGATGTCCAATTCTTTCTGCTTTAAAGCTGGCAGGAATTTCTTTATTTTGTTATTAAGATCTGGAGCTAGCCTGATATTATATTTTGCTCCGATCCTTTTCAGGTTCTCGAAAAGTCCCTTGTGGTACGTAATTTTGCTGGTGAATTTGAAGTTGGTTTTCTCCTGCTTCTAGAAGAAGAAGTACCACAATTAACGATAATTGCGGATGGACTCTTCCAATTGAGTGGCAGCAACTACTCCAGTGACATAGTCCTGATGACGAACTAGGCTTTAGTTCGAAAATTTGACAACAAACTTGGATGAAAAATAACCTCTATAAGACCCGTAAAAAAGCTATTCCACAATCACTATGAATAGAGGTGCCATAAATGCATTTACAACTAGGATGAAAATTCTTTCAATTCCAGCTGAAGCAGATGTTGCTGTTAGTAATTGCAAAATACTTTCCAGTTCTTTTTTTCTATTGACCCTTTCAATATGGAAAAGGAATTCCACCAGTCTAAAGAATTTACTGCAAGCTGCACTTTTTCTTCCATCATTCCAGAGAATGGTGCAGATTTTGCCAGAAGCTTAATGAGAATAGTCAGGAATGTGTCTCCATATTTTTCACTGGCAAATTGTGAAGCAACTTCATTTTCTTCAGGTATAATAGTCACATCCGTGTTTTTTGCTTGAAATTGAAGATTAATGAGAAATGCCAAAAAAATATCTGAAGATAAAGCTTGACCATATCTTTTATGAAACAACTCCAATTTCTTTTCATCTAACATGTCATTTTTAATACAATTTCCAACTTTTTCTACACTACAACTGCCTCAGAAAAACTTCACAATTTATGTACTCTGTGCTTTGATGTTTGAAAACTGTAGATCTTTTACAAGAAGGTTTAAAATGTGAGCTGTGCAGCCATATGTGATAACATAAACATTTTTCTCAATTTCTTTCCTCATCTTCATCATATCTGAAGCATTGTCAGTTACAAAACTCGTAACTTTACACTGGAATGTTTTCCCTGCTGATTTCAAACTCTGCATAAAAATTTGTTCAAAATAATCACTTGTATGAAGGCTACGAGAAGTGTTAAAACTGTCCACTAAATAGATATCACCATCTGAAGTTACACAAGAACAAACAACTGGTTCTTTATATCCATTGGACCAGCCATCATCTATATTCATGCAGACTATCTTACCTTTTAAAGATTGAGAACATTTCTCCTTTTCATTATCAAAAACCTCATCTAACTGCTATATTCTGTTTTGTTGGTAACTTATAGCCAGGATGTAGCATTTCAGTAAGGTTCTTGAACCCCTTATTTTAACCATATAAAATGGAGAGTTTGAAGAATAGATCATTTGAGCAGTTTGCAGATCAAACGTTTTTTCTATTCAGCTGTGGTTCATGTCACAAATGTATCCATTCTCAATTTTGTTTTGTGCTATTGTAGATTTAGTGGTTGCTTCAGGTACCAATGGCAGTTCTCTTTTATGCTGGGATTCCTTGGCAGGTGAAGCATCATAAATTTCAGCATATCTTAAATTAGTTGAAGTGCTCAGTTGACTCTGAAAAAAGTTCCGAATAGCTGTGTATGAAAGTGTAATTGTTCCTACTCTGATGTATGGCAGTGAAACCTGGGTTCTGGAAAAGAGACATAGGAGTCATTTGTGTGCTGGGGAGATGTGTTACTTATGGGGTTTGTGGTAAGACATGTTCTGATCATTTGAGGAATGAAGATGTGTTGCAGATGTGTAATGTGAGGTAAAATATTGTTAGTAAGGTGGAAATAATGTTCTTAGGTGGTTTGGCCATGTTGAAAGAATGAGTGACGAGATGCTTACTGAGAGAATTTGTTCAACATAAGTGGCAGAAAAGAAAGGTTCAGGAAGGCCAAGGAAATCATGTGAGGACCAGATTCAGGATTGTTTACATGAGAAAAGGATAATGAGTATGAAGTACAAAAGGTCTTGTGCGCGGTGTGTGATGGATTTCAATGAAGCTCGAGCTGTGTGCTGAGATCGCTTTAAATGGAGACGTTTGATACAGCAACAAGTTCTTTCTGTGAGGAGCTAACCTCTGAATTTCAGAAAATAGCTTAGTGATATGTGTGTATGTAGGAAGTGAAAAAATTCTAGCAGTTAGCTGCTTTAAAAGACTAGGAAAAGTTTTTAAAAATTATACTAAAGGAAAATAATTCAAGGAAATAAGGCACATGAAAACATTTTGAGTTTAAAGAGAGACAATTTACACTTCAGATCTAAAGTGAATATAGTAAATTTCTTTGAGATATCATAAAAAGTTTGAGTTATCAAAGTCTTAATTAATAAGAGTTGACTGTATTTATCTTTTCGGAACCTAAAAATTCAAGTGCATTAAATAAAACCATGATAAGCATTATTAAAAAGTACACAAATTGAGGTCTGAATAAATAAGATATAACAAGATATTACCTGATCCATTATATGAACCAACAAGGGCCAAATGAAAGCAGCTGTTTTACCAGAACCAGTTTTAGCAATACCAATAATATCTCGACCACTCAGTGCAACAGGAATGCCCTACAAATAAACACATTATATTACTATTCCTTTTATTACTTATATTTTTATATCACATTATATTAGTGAATGGAGAACCGTGGTTAGGGCAGCAATTTCCTCACGGGGGGGGAGCAAAATTCGCTGGGTAAACTATAAAATTTCGCGAAAAGTTCGTGGCGGATGATGATATACACTAACATTTCAAAAAAAAAAAAGTCTACCAAGTTACGAAGCAGCTTAATTAGTTACTTTTTTTTTTTTTTTTTTATTGGAGGCTTAACGACCACCGTGAGCAACTCAATGGGCTGGCTATAAGCAGTCGCCCGTCCCTAATTTAGGGTCACTGGTTCCAGGGAAGGGAGAGAGCCAGTGCCGTAAGACAAACACAACATCCATGCCTCACCGGGATTCGAACCCGAACCCTGTTCGGACGAATGATCAGAGGCCATCGCTTAGACCACTGCGCCACCGGGCGGCCTTAATTAGTTACATACTAGTCATATGACTAGTACAAAACTAAATAAGCATTATAACTTTATAAGTTTTAAAAATTGATATTTACAACTAAATAAGCATTATAACTTTATAAGTTTTTAAAACTGATACATTTATAAACCATTCAAATTTTGCCAATGTTATCAACACCGTTACACGAGATCAAGATTTCCATTTAAGCGGACGGCATTTTGATACATTATATTGTACATACACAGATTTTCTTCTTTAATGCTGTGTCTGTTGTCCTGAAACACATTTTTAAAATTCAAAAAGGATCATTCAGCACTGACTCTGTTTGTAGGTACTGACAGACAACGGATGGCGACCTTATGTAGCTTAGGAAAACAAACTTTTTACGTAGTCCAGAAGTCTAGTAAACCTTCGCTGACGCGAAATTCGTTTACATTCGCTTTATATGAAAGAAATTCACATTTTAGTTGGTCCTCATCTTCGAACATAGAAATGTGGCTGAAAACAAACAACTCATCTCCATCGTCTAAAAAGACCACGGACTTAAATTAGTCGGGATCAAACACCTTACATTCTTTGAAGAAATTTGCGGCTGGCTGACAAAATCGATGCTCTTTATCTTCAAAACAATAATGCTTAATTTTTTCATAAGAAGTGGATAGAGCTATTCTTGCAGTGACGTGATCGCAGTCTTGACTCTTGCTAAAGAAGAATGTTGGCGATGTCAGACATTTCATTATATATTTTGTGCGCAGAAATTCGCTGGTTTTCAAATAAAATGAGCTGTCTGGAAATATACGGCAGAACCTCAACCTAATTCAGATTTTCTTTTAAATCCCTATCTTGACAATACCCAATGATTTTATCCACAATACAACTGCTATTGTTGTCTTTTTCTTTTTCAAAAAACTCTGCGTAGTCTTCTAAATGCTTGCAGTGAAAAAGCACGGCCTCAAACCAACAATTGCTATAAAAAACATTTGCAAACAGGACTCATCTTCTATACTTTGACCATTCATGTATAATGGTAACCTCCATTACTGAACATTCCCTTCAAAATCTACGGAAAGGTCCTATTAAAAAATTAAGGTTTCTTGTTGCTGGAAAAACTGCTTATGATCTACAGCCCCAGAATGAAGAACCTAGAAGAAAACTTGACCGGTCCCCCTCCTTCATAAACTTGAGTTCCAAACCCCTGACAACCAACCAAACTGAGGCACTTAACCTTAGTTATAAATTTTGTTTTCCACACTCTAACCCTAACCCCATGAAAATGATTCCTCAAGTTGAGGAAATTATCAAGCACCTTCCCCCAGAGACCCAGGAATTCACCCGGCTTAAAACTTGTGGCCTCTTACAAAACAGACAAAAATCTTCTGATTCCACCTTGAGATACTCAAGGTCTGAACTTCTTACCATTGCAAAAGACATGGACCTAGCCATTCTGAGTGCAGGCTAACCAAATTGTTATCCTGGACCATACCGATTATGTTACAAAAATGCTGGCAACTATCCAGAATATACCCCACTCAATTTCAAATTCCGGTCCGACAGCCTATACCATTACTAAATTATCAAAATTACACAACTCTGGCTTACTACCGGATTGTATCTCCCACAATATGTTACCTCCCCAGGATCCAGAGTTCCAGAAGCCTTTGGAAAAGTAAAAACTCATAAACCTGATAATCCTGTTCTACTCCTCATCTCAGGTTATGCAAACCCCACTCGAAACCTGGAAAAATCTCTTGCAGCCTTCCTGAAATCATTTACCACTGAATCTATTTTCTCAGTCAATAGTACAATAAAAGCTATTAACAAAATAAAATCTTGTCAATTCCCAAAGACTCAGTTCATCCTTGCCTCGCTAGATGTGGAAAACCTCTTTCCCAATATTTCTCGTACAGTTGTCAATGCTCTCATTGAAAAAATCTTGCTTACCCAGAACCATTACAGCCAAGTTGAAATTGATACAACCCTACAAGCTTTGAAACTTGTTGGGGACCGATGTTTTTTCCGTTTTCAACAAACCATCTACAAACAAAATGAGGGGGCACCAATTGGTTCCCCTTTGTCACCTGTTCTTGCTGAGATCCTGCTTCAGGACTTAGAAAATAAATACCTCAAATCCTGTACTGTTCAACCATCATTATACACTGGCGTGCAAAAATTAAGGACAAGACGGTTTTTCGAATGTAACGTTGTGCAGAAGTACTCCACATCGACTCAAATCATACCATAAGATCCCCAAGATGTAAGAATATGGGACAAGTGAGCAAAACCGTTCAAACAAGGAATCCAAAGGCACTTTATTGAAAAGGTAGGTTTGAGCACAACTGGACAGAAGACAGAAACGTCCATGTGACAGGCGGCTGCCAAGAAAAATCCAGTCTTTAGTAGGGGATATGATCACCCCTGACTGCATTGCAGGATTTACAACGTCTGTCCACGCTGAGGAGGAGGTTGTCAAGGAGCTGTTGAGGCATCGCGGCTCATTCCTCTTGTAGCGTCAATTGCAGCCGCGGAATTGTTGCTGGCGGCTGGTGACGTGCTGCCAAGTGTCTCCCGAGAAGGTCCCACACGTGTTCGATTTGGATTTAGGTCCAAGGACCTTGCGAGCCAATCGATGCGTTGAATATCTTCACTCTCCAACAGCTCTGTGACAGCCACTGTACGATGAGGTGCAGCATTGTCGTCCATGAAGGGGAACTCAGGACCCACAGCACCTCTAAACAGACGCACATGACGCAGGAGAACCTCGGTACAATAGCGGACAACAGTGACTGAACCTCCTTGGAAGATGTTGAGGTCAGTACGACTACCAAGCATGATACCGCCCCAAACGAGAACTCCGCCACCTCCAAACCGGTCCCTTTCAATGATATAGGAGGTGTGATTACATGTTCCCTGCTCTCTCCAGATGTGTATACGTCCAGAATCGCTCATCAGACTAAATCAGCTCTCATCCGTAAAGAGAACTCGACCCCATTGCTGATGTGTCCAGTTCTTATGTTTCTGGCACCACAGAAACCGCCGTCTCCGATGAGCAGGCGTTAATGGCACACACCATACTGGTCGTTGTGCAAATAGACCACCTTTGTGCAGCCTCCTGGCCATGGTAAAACACGATAACGGAAGCCCAGTTGTCTGTTGCATGTGCCTTGCGATTTCTTCCACTGTCTGCCGTCTGCCTCTTCTCGCCTGTAGGACAATATACCGGTCGTCCGCCGCCGTGGTTGCTTGTGGACGACCACTGCTAAACTCTCAGACAGCTGTTCCTGTCGTTTGAAATGCTCTCCAAGCTCGTGAAACGATGCTGTGAGTGATCCCGAACTCCTCGGCCACACTAGTCACACTTCGACCTTCTGCCAAATTCCATATGACGCGACCTCGGGTAAAGTCAGCTAGATGTCATCTACTGGATTGCCTGTTGGCCATATCACATAGTGGCAGCAACTCAAGGTCGTTCAAACTGATGTACACCGTGCAATAGCTTTCACCGAATTGCTGAGCGTACACCACCCGTGTGCTTTATACCCTTCCGGCACTCCCCCCCCCCCCCCCCTATGTCATGCTGCATATATGCTCATGCCCTACCGTACCGGACCCTAGTCTATCTCCTGGGTGTCTTTCGGTCCGTTCTGCTTGCTCGTTCCCTTGTTATGCTAATTTCTTCTCTTCGTCCTTAATTTTTGCACACCAGTGTACATACGATATGTTGATGACGTTTTTTCTTATCTGGCCTCACTTTGTCTCCGAACTGCATGATATGGTTTCAAACTTATCTTCAATCATTTCCGGTATAAGATTTACTATAGAGGTAGGAAAATCTGGGTCACTACCCTATCTTGACTTTTTGGTCTCACATTCCTCAGATCATGAATATTTTGACTTTTCTGTCCATCGGAAACCAACCTCTATCCCGGTAATGATCCCCTACAACTCATGTACTCCAACCTCTTACAAATACTCAGCACTTAGATTCCTTGTGAATAGAGCTTTTACTCACTCTTTGAATTCTGTATACCGAAATCAGGAGAAATGAATGAGATTGCAAATGCACATGGATACCCCATGGGCAGCGTACAATGACTTATACAGCAATATAAATGGAAGACTTCAACAACTCTAAATTGAAGTGTACCCACAACTAAATATGTGGGAAGTATGCCCTACCAAAAATCAATTGTTACCTTATTAAAAAACGCCTGTAAAAATACTCCTTAGGGTTCGGTGTCAAAACTCAAAACCTCTTTTCTATTATTAGACATGACAGAGATACAATACCAACTGTTTCCCGCTTTGGTGTACATGGTGTCTCCCTGATGGACATTAATGGTCAATCTGCGGATCTCTGCTATGTGGGTTCGACCTTTCAAAGCCTAGGAATTCGGTGGGCTGAGCACAAATATGCCATCTGTAAAGGAGCTACTACCTCGACATTGTCTAAGACTGTCATTGAAAGGGACTTAAGACCTGACTGGGAAAATGCGAACTTGCTATCAACAGCTTCTACAAAAAGCTCTATGCTCCTCACTGAGAGCCTATATATTATAAAATTAGGACCTAAGTGCTGCAATGAAGACGTTCATGTCTACATCCCTAGTGCCTGGAGAAATTTCTGTTTTACAATACTCATATGAGAAACCAAAATAATTTTGATGACTTTAAACAGTTTGTGGTGATGGCGGTGACTTAGGTGTTTCTTTTTTTTTTTTTTTCTCATTTACATAATGTGTATTCTCTGTGCTCATGTCTGTTACTATTTAAACCATATGCCGCTCTAATATGATTTCACTCATCGGCCTGAAGATGCGACCATAGTGGTCACGAAAGTGCTTGCCAAAGCTTTTAAACAACCATCTTTTTAAATTGTACATAAAGACGTTTTTTAGACCATACGTTTTTAGACAATAATTTGGAAGTGTGGTGTGTGCGCTTTGTAACGAATTTAATTTGATCATGCTTTGACAGCCCTTACAGTCTCTTCGATTTGTAGCGCGAAAATACCTCTGATTTTTAGTTAAACCTAATCTGCACAGGTACTGGTGGAAAGCAAGGTTTTTTGCCTTTCTCTTGCAAAAATAATTGAAACGTCCTTTACGGGAGGGACAAATTGTGAAGGCACGTTCAACAGCAACTACTAAACATTTTCAAATTCATTCTTCCAAATTTCGCCCAAAAGATTTAAAAGATGCACATTGCAGGTGACATGAACACCATTCACAAATCTGGCTATCGGGCTCTTTCTCCACACTTTGGACATGTAAGGTGCATTGTCTGTCACAAAAGCGGTTATATTAGCAAAAGGAATTTCATACTTATTAATGCACTGAAGAAGTATTGTATCGCTGACTGCTTTAAAATTCACGGATTCCAAAGTGATGCACTCAAGGAATATTGCATTCAAAGAGGTTTCATCATTGCAGCTTTCAACATTCGATTCAGCTGATGGAACAGCAAGAATATTCAAAATGTATCTATCTCCTGAATGAGTTGTTTCGTCTGCTACGATGCTTACACCGGATACTGATTTTTAAAAAAACTTTCACTTGTTGCTTGTGAATATCATATATTTCCGGCAAATAACATTTACGCATCCAATTTGCATTGGAATAACACCAATATATTTCAACGAATTTTCCAAGTAATTTTTTAATGTAGAGTTATCCAGTTCGGAAAGTGGGATATTAGCTGCACAAAAGGCACCAGTTAATTTCAAAAGTTCCATTGAGCGATGCTTTTCTCGTGCAGTTCTTTTCTCAATTAATTCATCAACACATTTCTGCATTATTTTCGGTTGACTGTTCAGACACTCCTTTTTTTTTTTTTTTTTTTTTTATGCAGCTTGCTTGCTATAAATGCTTTTCACAACTGTCCTTTATTGAAAAATCCACTGGTATGTTGCAATACGAGCAGAACGATAGATTTTTGCTCACATGAAATGTTCCCTTGTTGTACTGCTTGCATTTTTCAGATGCACTCATTTTACTCACGTAGCTCATTCTCAAAATTAAAAAACAATATCTAGAAACTTCATCAACTACTCACACGAAAGCACAAATTTTCTAAGCTAAGCATCTGCGAAACACTCTTTTCAGTGAGCTGCTTTCCCAGCTAAAATTACTAATACAACTGATGACATCGGGTTTACGGTTTACTAGTCGGGCAAGTCACAAAAGTCATTCATCAACAGTAACGGAGGAAATCACGAAAGACAGAGTGTGTACTCTTTAGCAGAGTGCATGGGACCTTGAATTACTCGTCAAGCTTGTTCGAAAAGAGTATCTTCGTAATGAACAATCTTGAGAGGTAATTCAAGGTTTAAAAGCTCTGGTTTGGAGTTTCAAGTAGGATTAGTTTGTGGTATATTTTTCGCATAAATTCTTACGAAGGCAGTAATAAAATTATTTAATTATGAAAAATACCGTAATCAAAAAATTATAATAGAAATTGGGCAAAAATAGGAGGAAAATCTGAAGTTTGCGGATATATTTGATATTCGCGAAATTACAGAAAAACCCTTAAAATTCGTGAAAAAAATTACAGGTAATTTGCGCCGCAACAGAATTACTGCCCTAACCCTGATTTCTTCATGCAACAGGATTCTCACTACTAGAACCACAAAAACAAAGGTTTTGTGTGGCCTTTTCCCCATTCAGAGAAAGGTTGACCACCATAATTGTGTTGCAAGTTTTGGCCCTACTAAATGATTGTGAATCCTCTCCCATTTAAAGCTCACATATCATTTAGAATTTTCCCAGAACTCTTTCACTGTGAGACAATCTAATCCAAACCGGTAATTTTGGCATTTATCCATCCTATCCAGTACTACGGTTACTCCATGTCCAACCCAGGGTCAATCTTATCTCCATGAGTATTTAACTACAACTATCTCTGAGAAATGCTAAAATATCAAATGAAAATACACAAACATGGCAACTTTTTCAATTACTAAAAGTTGAAATCATGAAATATTTTTATAAGAATGAATGATGAAAAAATATATACATCTTCAGAAAAAAAAAATCTACAAATTGTTTTGTCCAATGAATATTTTTTAACATACCTGTTTGCAACTGTCTTTTAGCAGAACTATTTATTGCATGCAATTAAATTTAAACTGTATCTGTGCTTATGAATAAAACTTCAGTCAACAGAACCATAATTATTTAACTACAACCAAAGAATGGCTGAAAAAAGAGAATGCCAGACAATTTTAAATACTAATTTGGAAGGAGCACAACAATTACATTTAAACTCAGTTCATCTGTATTTTCAATGAAAACTCAATACAGCTGTGTATAAAATAACGTCACATGAAGAGAAATAATTTGCAGAAAATTTGCAGCAATTTGAGAATGATTTTTTTTACAATTACATTTAAACTCAGTTCATCAGTATTTTCAATGAAAACTCAATACAGCTGTGTATAAAATAACGTCACACGAAGAGAAATAATTTGCAGAAAATTTGCAGCAATTTGAGAATGATTTTTTTTACAATTACATTTAAACTCAGTTCATCAGTATTTTCAATGAAAACTCAATACAGCTGTGTATAAAATAACGTCACATGAAGAGAAATAATTTGCAGAAAATTTGCAGCAATTTGAGAATGATTTTTTTACTTTGAAACAGCAAGTCACCAGGATTTGTTTCAGAACTTTTACCATTTTCTTGAAACAAACGATCTGTTATGTACCATGTACAATAAGTAGTTGACTTTGTTTCTCAGCATAAAAGTGTAACTTCCACTATCTTCATCACTTCAGTACTCTTCATTCTGTCCAGTTCTATTCTAAAATTAATTCCTTCCACATCATCATCATCATAATCATCTCTGTGATTCACATGTTCTATTCTATCATTAACTTGTTTGATTATCCATTCATTTGTGTACGTGGTTGTCTTTCCAAGTTGGTATGAGTTTAAATAAAAACAAAAGGTTATTGCAATTTTATTTCACTGTTTCCATGAGAATGATCATCACTTCCATTTTTGTCTTCTGTCAGTACACATCACCATGGCATTAACTTTATTTATCTTTGCATCTTTCCATACATACATACATATCACTAAGCTGTTCTCTGAGATTCAGAGGTTAGCTCCAAAAAGAAATACTAACTTCCAGATATTTTTACTTATTGTTGTCGTATCAAACTTTGCCATTTACAGCGATCTTGACATACAACTCGTGCTTCACTGATATCCATTACACGCCGTACACAAGATCTTTTATACTTCATACTCATAATCTTTTTCTCATACAGACACTCCTGAATCTGATCCACCCATGTCTTCCTTGGCCTTCCTCTGCCTTTCCCAGGGATCATAGCATACTTCTGGAAATTTTTAGGTAAGAATTTTAGGAATTTTTAGAAAAATTTTTAGGAAAATTTTAGGAGTGTATTTTCAATAAAAACTAGATGTATATTTGTATACATCTAGTAAAACAACTTTGTATACATTGTAAAGAGTTTGCTTCACACCCTTCAACCATATATACTGATAGACTACGCATGACATCAAAATTTCTGGCTCCAACATAAAATCACATGACAACAGTCAAAAAGATGGGTTACACCTGCTGTGCTTATGGTTGCTCTGACTGATATAGTAAAGAAAGTTCTATGATTTTTCATGGGTAAGAAACGAATTAAATACCTAAGTCAATAAAGTTCAATTACTTAACCAGAAACTTGCAGCTATTGATATAAAAATATAGTAACTTAAGAAAAAAAATGGAATGCATGTTCCAAATTCTTCGCAAATGTTCATCACATTATAAATCACAAAATGTAAACAACACGATCATGCATGTATATAGCTCATAAGTAAACTTACCTGAAGAGTTTTCATTATATATGAGGTGCATTCACATAATACACCGAAAACACTGAAGTTCTGCAGCGCAAATTAGTAATCATAACAGCATTTGTACACGAAATTTGGAGTCTGATGATGACGTGCCCAATGTTTGAGCCATGGCGGCTTTGATGCAGCTATTGCCAATGCGCAGTCCATTAGTATATATGGTCGAAGTTCACACCCCAAATTTTTTGCATAACGTCTAATGTCTAAAGTTTAAGTATGATTTACTTCTAATGTTCAGTTCTTATCTTTTCACGTGTTATTATCATATTCAAGTATATTTACTACATTCAAGTTTCACTTTGAACATTAATATGCTGTTGAACCAGAAGCAATTCATGATTTTCACAGTAAAGTTTTCAGGTTTCACATTAAACTATAATATCCTAAAAAGGTAATTGAAAACCAAGAACTATGTACAATTGTTCACTGAATTACTTTTTCATATTATTGTTTTAACCTTTTCCTGATTAGCCTATCTTTTTCTGCTTCCACCACAACTAATTTACTTTCAGTTTTCTTTATTTCAGCTGAACCTTGTATGATCAAGTTAGAGGCAACTGCTATTTCAACAGTATTTTGTTTTTCTACAGTTTTTCTCATTCTTTCTGTTCCCTCTTGAATTACTGCTAGGGAGGCTTCTTTATCTTTTTTAAGTCTATTTATTTCTGCATCATTTTCTTTTATTTTGTCATCAAACTCAGCTTTTCTTTTTTCTCTAGCTGCTTTTCCTTATTTTCCCTCTCTTTCGGCTTCCTTTCTTTTTAACTTTTTTGATTCTTCTTCCTTCAGCTTATCAACATACTCTTATAAAATTTATGTGAATCACGAACACTATTTAACAAATTTCTTGTTATGAGAACTTTACTTACACATCCATAGTGTTTAATGGCCCCTTTAACTATTCTTAATGATGTTATAGTTGAGTCTTTTAAGTTAGCCTTGTCCTTCCTTAACAGAGCAGTGTTAGCCGAAAATCCCCTTTCTGCATCAGCATTACCATGAGGTAAAACTAAAATTGACTTGATGAGTTTAGCAAGATTTGAGTATTTTTCTTTTCCGCTAGAGTCTTTAATACTAAATATATTACGCCAGTAATGATCAATCCGCACTGGAATATGCCCTTCCTCTGAAAATTTCACTCGTTCATCTAGAGTTGGCTTATCGCAACTTAAAAGTTTCCACTCTTCTCTTACTCTATCAATTTGTTCCTCAGAAAGATGCAAAACACTTGAAATTCTGGTTATTTCCGAAAGTCCTTCAGTGACTGAAAGTTGAGTTGACTCTTTCTTTGGTTCTTTTACCTTTAAAACTTCTATGTCTCTTAGCTTTTGATTGCAGAATGGCAAATTTGACTTTAAATATTTTGTGGTTGCAATTAGTGATGATCTTACATCTAAGAGAAATAATTTCTGCCTGGTCTCCTGAACATTCCTGAGGAGATTTTTTGTCTTCATACCAACTTCTAACTCCCCTAGTTTTTTCCATGAATTTTTGTTTTCAAAATCTACATTCTTTAGGTCTTCTCCAAATTTCCCTGAAATAACATCATCTTGGATAAACTGAGCCATAACATTCTTCATTAAAGTATTTAAATCAGAATATAACTGGTGTATTTTTGGTTCTTCACTCTAATAACATAATAAAAACTTTTCAAAATTTTGGTGTGAAAATGAAATTAATGCTAAATAGCAAGGAGTTAGCTCATTTTTCAGGAAACAGTGAATTCTTTTATACCTTGCCGAATTGCGTAGTTGTTTTTCAAATATTTTTTGAGATGGCAAGAAGTTTAAAAAAATATTCTGTAATATTTAGCCATTGATCCAAGAGCCTCTGGGCTACAGAACCAACGGTTAACCATCTGTTGCTGACATGACGCAAAAGAAATTTGGCAGTGACCAATGTTATATCCTCGACAGATTTATAATCCTCTCGTCTTGCAGCACTACTCTTTAAAAAGTAATGCATATCAGTAGCAAATTCGTCAAAATCTATATTTAAGCTTGTCAAAAAAATTTTAAATGCATTACTAACAACATGCAGGTTGCAAAACCTAGTTCCAAAGATTTCTGGCCTGTTTCTTGTTTTACAACTTCATTGAATTTGCGTAAAAAGCACTTATTTACATTTGGGCTGTCCATGGATACACAAATAATTCTGTTCAACGAAATATTGAAGGATGATAACACATCAAGAATTTCTTTTAGCAAAATATCTGCTGTTGCATGACCCAGAAAACGCTTGTTAGGTATTGGCAAGAAACTGAATTTATTTCTGAAGACCAGTACCTGAGATACACATCCAACTGCTGTTTCACTTGTGTATTTGTAGTTTCATCAAATGCTATAGTAACCTTTCCTGGGCTACTAGATGCAATGTCTTTTTTCAAATCCTCTTCAAAATATTTTGACAATCCATGTGATATCACATAAGCAACTTTTTTTTCTTTAAGTTGCATTTTGGCTGCAATAGCAGAATCAGGAAACATTTCTTTGAAAAGTTCAACTGTTTCAGTGCATGAAACAAAAGACATATTGTCCTTAGCAACTTTCATGGCCCATAATGCTTCGGCTTTAGCCAACTGTAAATCATGACTCAGTACTTCACTAATATTTGTTTTGGGCTGAAGATCCCGTCCTCTAAAGGCTTTCAGGATGGACTTATTTGAAATTTACTTTGAAATTTCTGCAAAATGTTTTTTTCCTTTATGATGCGCTTTTACTTGTGAAAAGCCACTATTAGAAATATTGAAAATTTCTGAACACAATATACACTTAGCAGAAAATATTGTTTCAGTTGCAGAACACCATTCTTTCAACTTCACTCCGTCCAATTCTTTGGCGAGCCACGCATCTTGAAATTTCGTTTTGGATTTAGGCATCTTAAACACTTGTATTACTAAACAGAAAATGAAAGGGAAGTACAAAAACACGTTCCAATATTGCAAAACCAGACAACTTCCCGAAATTTGGCTGCGAGGATGTCAGAAGATAGAAAAAAAAAAAAAAAAAAAAATGCAGGTCACCACTAGAGAACTGAACCTGCACACAGCACAGAGAACACCATAAAAGACACAAAACCAGAAACTATCATACGCATCTCACGTTCAGTCAAAGCGAGTCGGAGCCGAGATATATTGCGCATCGAAGGTCGCTGTCGCCGACGCACGATCGAAGGTCAATGATCACGTGCTCTACTGCCTGTCACGATAACACTCAGCTACCATCCCATCGTCATTACCGGAGGTTACGGAAGGAGATCACATGTTTCCTCTTTGCTTCCACCCACCTGCGGTTTACAATAACAAAACATCAGCAGAAAGGAGGTTCCACAAGGCATGTACAAAAATAAAGTATGATCTTCTGCGTGCCACGGAGTTCGTCTGCAAGCGCAAACCAGGGGTGAAAATGACCCCTCCCCTTTTCCCTTAGATCTCTTGTTACTCTCGAAAACTGTCTGAAGGCAAAAGTGGAGCGCCCGCCCCGAAGCAAGTGCATCTCGATGGCGTCATTTTCCCTCCCTTCAGCAGCACAGCATATAGGCTGTGTTTCTACAATAACAGGTCTTTTTACCTTACCGTAATGGTAAATTTATTGGCGTTAATAACGGTTGTATTTTTAATAAATAAGCTTACGAAAATTTTAGGATGAATAGCAAATTTTAGGTATAATTTTAGGAATTTAAGGAGGGTCACAAAATATTAGGAATTTTAGGAGGAATGCGATCCCTGCTTTCCTTCCTGCCACTTGGGCTGAAAATATTTTCTTAGTAAGCATTTCATCACTCATTCTTTCAACATGGCCAAACCACCGAAGCATATTGGTCTCCACCTTGCTAACAACATTTTGCTTTACATCACACAACTGCAATACATCTTCATTCCTCACACAATCAGATTGTGTCATACCACAAAGCCCACGTAAGTAACGCATTTCTCCAGCACACAAACGACTCCTATGCTTCTTCTGCAGTACCCAGGTTTCACTGCCATACATCAGAGTAGGAACAATTACTGTTTCATACACAGCCATGCGGGACTCTCTAGAGAACCCATCATTCCTGTGAAAACCTCCCAGAGCAGCTATGACTTTCAAAGTAAGAATTCACTCGCCTACTGATTTCACCATCCAACTTGTTCTCTCTGTCAAACATGCTTCCTAAATACACAAACTCACTTACCTGGTCAATCACAGTGCCATTTATACTTACATTACATTCAGTGCTACCCATTCCTCTCTCAAAAACCATAACTTTGGTTTTTCCCTTATTTATACTCAGTTTGAATTTCATGCAAACTTCGTGCATCCGAGTCAACATACTCTGCAACTCACTTTTGCTCTCTGCCAACAGGACAGTGTCATCAGCATACAGCAATCTGCACACACTGATATCACCAAGACATAAACCACAATTATCTATTTTGGCCTCACGCATGCATGCATGCATCCATAAATATATTAAACAGCCATGGTGACATTACACAACCTTGTCTAACTCCTGCACCCATGGAAAACCATTTTGATAAAACACCATTCACTCGTACATATGCTCTACTACCAGCATACATGGCTTTTACACTATTAAGTAGATTCCCAGTAACACCATATTCATTCAATACCTTCCACAAAAGTGTCCTATTGACTTGGTCGTAAGCTTTCTCTAAATCTATGAAGGCAGTAAAAACTTTCTTCCCAACAGCCAGATACTTTTCAATCATCATGTGTAATGCAAAAATCTGGTTAGTGCAGCCTTTACCAGGCATAAAACCACTCTGAACATACCACACTTTCTCTGATGTAAGACCCCGTACTTTTTCAATAACAACCTTACCAAACACTTTCCCTGGCACACTCAGTAGGCTAATACCACGATAGTTCTTGCATTCAGTCTGATCACCTTTTCCCTTATACAAGGGAACAATGATAGCATCCTTCCAATCCCGAGGGACCATTCCTAACTCCCAGCACAACTGGCAAATTTCAGTTAACCAGTCAATTATAGAGTCACCACCATACTTCAACATCTCTGCAGTTATGCCATCAACTCCTGGAGCCTTACCATTCTGAAGAGATTTTAGAGCTTTACACACTTCTTCTCTTGAGATCCCTCTTGTGCTTTCATCCCTCTTTGTGACATCCTCTGCATCTGTCTCAGAATCATTTTTGCTCTCCTGATCTAATAACTCACAGAAGTATCTGCCCCATCTGTCACTTAACTCATTGGGCTCCCATATCATTTCCCCAATGTCATTCTTCACACAACTTTCAACTTTGTTTCCCCTATTTTTCCTGAGCCTCATGTACTTCCAGAAGGACTTTCTATCTTTCCAAAAAGCCAGTTAATGTCTTTCCACTTTCTCTTTCCTATCTTTTGCCTTACTGTGGCGAACCAGCTTAGCAGCTTCACGCTTCTTACAGCGATATTCATCTACAGAGACTCTACCTTGCAACATCCCCAAATAGGCTTCCTTCTTTTTCTTTACTGCCTCATCAATCTCACTATTCCACCAAGCATCACCTCTATTGTTACCCACTATTGTGGTGCCACAGACCTCTTTAGCAGCAGTAACAACACAGTTCTTAAAACATTCCCACTTCTTTTCTACATCCCTCTCACAAGATTTCAGATCCTTCAGTCGTTCTCTGAGTAAGTCAGAATACCGCTGATGATCTTCAAAGAGCCTATCAACCTTTATTTCTTCTATCCTGGGTCTCTTCCTATTCCTTTTCCTCCAACCAACATTAAGTTTCACTCGTGACACTACCAAGTAATAATCAGAACCAACATCCGCACCTCTCATCACGTGGGTGTCAACAACTAAGTGTTTCAACCGCTGATCGTAAACCACAAAATCTATCACACTCTTTTGACCAAGAGTATGATTTTCCCAAGTATATGTGTGTATATACTTGTGGTCACTTTGCATCTTTCCAAGCCTCTGAAATCAAATAAAAACAACAACATTGACAGACTTAAAAGTCTGACAATAAAGATTCTACTATATTTATTTCCAAAAATAACAATAAGGATGTAACTAATGGAAATCCAAAAGGTACTCTGATAATAAAACGTTACAAGTAGCATGCACTATATAAATTTTGTACGAAGTGCTTTATTGCAGAATCAGTTTCAAGTTCCTATGTTATGCTTCTCAAACAATTAATTTCACATGCAGATGGGCAACACACTTGCAAACTGTGTGAATAAAATATGTCCTTACAGTTTTTGTTCATAGTTCACATGATTGGGGGGGGGTGAAGAGGTTCTGTTTACACAGTCATATACTTTATTCAAGTTACTTGTAAGTTTGTGTGAAATTCTTTTTCTTGTCCTACACATTCTTCAGTAAACAAAGTATTTTTTTCTCTTATTAATTCAACTTTATCATTGTATAATTCACAAACAAATTAATAGTTACTGTTCTTTAATTAATCAGAAGTAAACAAGTCTTCCTGCAATTTTACCACATGAATTAAACTCAAACAGCTACACCACTGAAGAAAAGCGGTATCAGTTCTTATGATCGAAGTTGTTTTAAACTTTTGTTGAATTTTCCCCTCTCTCAGTTCCCTTCAAGATCTGTTTGCACAGACAAAACAACCACTTCAAGACATACACAAAAATGCTAACTTTACAGCAAATTGCTACATCCTAAAACAAAATTATGTGAATCAGTGTCTACTACTATTTTGTGTAACTTAGTTGCTACAATTTATCATTCCATTTACATTGGTTCACTTATGTTCATCCTGCATTTCAAATATACACACAATCTTTAATTAAAGTTGTTTTGTTACAAAAAAGTACATAACTTAAAACCTGTACTTATTCTCATAAAGGACTGAATTCCATGACTATGAGAGTAACAATTACAGGGTTCTGATCCCCTTTTCAGTAGCAAAGGAGTGTTGTTCATTTATTTATTTATTCATTTAAATTCCATGTTCTATGCATGTAGTGTTTTTGTCCATGCTACAGAAATTTTAACAATATCAGTATCTTCCCATGGAATACTTTGCACATAGAATATGAGAGATATGACCTACAAAGTTCTCTAAAACACAACAAACAGTATATAAAGATGTAGAAAATTAAGGATGGAAATGCTTTGAAAAGGGTACTACATCAGTGCAATTGCAGCTTACATGGATTAACGTGGACACAGTCCTCCAAGGAAATCAGAACAAAATTTAGTTTGTGAAACATATGCATAACATAAATATCATTAATTTATGTTATGCGTGCAATCTGTTTGTTTTTCATTTACTTACAAAACATCATTGGCAGAGGTAACATTTTCCTGAGGTAGGAAATCTTGGATTGAACCAAACAAGACAGAGTTTGCAAAATGGAACTAATTAAAATTTTATTGCCACTTGTGCTCCACTCCTCTCAGTTCACCTAAAAAATGTAATTCTAGACTGAACTACCAGCTTGGTATGCAGTACATGATGATGATGTAATGGCCAGAGTTTCTTCTCTTTTTTTCTATTAAGAGATATGTTCAGAAAAGGTGACTTATAGTACCTGCAACTAAGAACAATTTCAGTATTGTTCTTCTCAAAAAACCAGGGAACCACTTACAGTTACTCTTAAATTAAAATAACTGAAAGTGGAAATGTTCACAAAAAATGTTGCCAGTTTTGGTAGAAATAGAAACAACAAGTAAGCTGAAAGACTGCTGCTTCACTTAGCTGAACTCCAAACAGGTGTGGGGCGACTGCATTTCTTAAAATGCAGCAGGAAATTGGAGAAGCTGGGCAAAGACTGGCAGTTATTGAAGGAAATGCCTGTTCCGGCACTAGTAAAGCATGCACCGGATCAAGGTACTTAGAAGGAGGAGAGGTAGGTCCATCGTAACCGCGCCGTCTTCCCGCTTCTCTTCGCTGCGCTGTGACGTCACGATGGCCATAAGCGAAGCTGTAACGTGCACGGAGCCATACCAAGAAAGTGTTGTGTGCTCTGTGAATTTTCAATCGAAATAATAGAGCTAGTTTTGAGTAAATAATTTTTAAGTAAAAATTGTACAAACATCCAACTATTTTTCAAAATAGAGTAAAAAATATATATATACTGGGAAAAAAACGGGAATATGACACTAATACTGTTCGACACTAATACTGTTCGATGCTTTTTTGCTGATTTTTTTTTTTTTTTTTTTTTTTCCCCAAAAGCGCACTGCAATGGCTCTTTGGAGCTGGGAAATCTACATTCCATTATGTCGAATCAGTCATTTACCAATTTTATAAAATTTGCAATTTGTTTTCTTTCAGGAAAAAAAACACTACAGCTTTGCTTACGTTAATTGTTAGATTGCATCTGGGGCGCTAAAACTAATTCTCTGTCTCATGGGGCCTCTTACATGTGTGTGGGTCCATTTTATTTTATGAAACACCTTTAATTCTGAGTTATTATGTTCCAGCAAAAGGTCAAATATCTGGCGAGTGATGGTTCCACACTATAGCGTGTTCCGCGATCAAATATATGATTTCGGAGAAGTTTAATTAGATGGAGCACATCGGCAAATATCAATTTTTTCGATTTCCGTCTACTGGATTCGGAAAAGACAATATTGGGGTTATTCCAAGCTGCCTCCGAACCTTGATATACCCCCCCCCCCCCAAAGTTCAGCACTAAATAACACGATTGCTCAACGGCTCAAATTATGTCAGTTAACAGCTTTTGATCTATCTGCTTATCAAAGGAATAATACAGTATATGGTTGTTTCCAAGCTTTCCAGAAGCCTCTCAGCATAACTACTAAAACGTTTCTATGCGGTCCTAAAATTTTATCAGCAGCAGCATCATAACAATATCGCCAATCAACGCTCATTTCACCAAAAGATAAAACTGAAACTTTGTAGAATTCGGTTAGGTGTATAGCATTCATTTTCATCACCTTAGAAAAACGGGCTCAATTAAACCATCGGCAACAGAAATTTACCACACCACCGTTTCAGAGAGGAAATGCTTAGAAGCAGTATGTTCATTTTATTTTTGATGAAAAGATATGCTTTTCGAGAAATAGCATGCCAAACAAGTAAGTGCTTGACTTATATCTTCTTCATTCCATTTTGCTGGTCTCTTTTTTGATACAAAAGTTTGAATTTCCACTTCAGTGAAACAATGGCCAAGCAAATTTATGATAGCTGGCCACCTTTCACTGTTGCTTAGCAAATTTCTATTCTTGCATTTGCATTTCATAACATTAATTTCCGTTTTCAGGCTTCTTTTCGCGAGGCAAAAGCATTGTTTTACCATTACCAACTGTTTTCTTACGTTTGATAATTCCTCCCATAGTGAATTATTTTCACTCTTCAGTTGCATTATATTTTTGTTTAGACATTCGCACTTCTCCCATAACGTTGACGGTATGATAAATGTTGGTCAGGAATGATATCACTTTCATTGTGACCTGTGATTTGACGTTTAGTTGGAGATATACTTTCAATTCGATTTAATGCATTTTTTTTCTGACCTCTCCGATCTTAAACCGTTCACTTCGAACAGAAGTTTGCTCCTCCATCTGCTAAGGTATATTTTTTGTAGGCACGGCAATCTTTTCTCAATTTTTTTCTGGGAGGCAAGTTCAGCTATTAATTTCTAAGATCTCGCTCTTACTTCGAGACATCAAGTGTTCTGAACACATTCGAGCTTTCTTTGCACCGAATACATCCTTTTGACAGCATTTTGCTACCCATTGCTTCAAGAAATCTCTATCCAATGGGAAAACAAAACATGGTATGTAACATCTAACTTCCTTTCCTTTGAACTGTTATTACGACAAAGTGCAACAGCGTATACAGGTATTTTCGAGATAGTTGTACACAGAAAACAAGTGAAGAAAAAAATGAATGAAACTACAAAGCAGGTCTAAAATTGACAAAGAAATGCAGCGAGTATTCGACACTACAGCACAAGCTCCAAATGCTCAAGAGATTGTTTATGGCCACTGTGACCTCCCACCCCAGCTCGGAGGGTGACAGCTCGCCGGCGGCACGGAAACAAAGGCGATTGGACCTACCTCTCCTCTTTAAGTACCTTGCACCAGATTATCACTGTATGCCTATTAGAAATGGACTGAAAAGAACTGGTGGGTACCATGTTTTTAATCATTTATTCTGTTCTTTGTACACAACACTGAGAACTTTTACAGTTGATTTAAAGGCATTACCAAAACTGTAAGAATAACACTCCAGGGTTGGCAAACTTGAGACTTACATGCAGTAGTGCGATCAAAAAAGTTCCGAGACTAGGTACATGGCACGCCAACAGACGCAGTACGCAGATGCGGGAGCAGCGGTTGAGGGCACGAACCCTCACGAGTCATTGTGACGAGTCTCGTCATTCTGTGAACATCGGGAGCTGTGCTACACGATATTTGGTAACCACGTGCAGAACAGTTACGATTTCGGTATGGACTGAAAACTAGAGTAGCAAGCGAACATCAAATTCTGCGTCAAACTCAGCAAATTGAGAACGGAGACACATGAAATGTTGCGGCAGACTTATGGCAATGAAGCAATGAATTGTGCGAGGTGTTTTGAGTGGCACTCACACTTCAAGAGCGGCAGAACGGCACTGGAAGACGATGTCAGGTCGACTGTCCACCAGCAAAACCCCCAAAAATGTGGACAAAATTAGAAAACTGGTGCATGAGGATTGTCGGAGAACCATTCAAAACATTTCTACCAACGTCAATGTGTCATACAGAACAGTGCAAGAAATTCTGACGTCGGTTTTGAGCATGCACCACATTGCCGCAAAGTTTGTGCCAAAGATTCTGAACCCCGAACAGAAGGCGCTCCGTGCCGAACTCTGTCAAGATCTTCATCAGCAGGTGGTGAATGAACCAATGTTCCTGTCACGGGTCATCACTGGGGACGAGACTTGGGTCTACAGTTACGACCTGGAGACCAAACAACAGTCGTCGCAATGAAAGAGCCCAGTATTCCCACAACCGAAGAAAGCCCGACAGGTCCGAAGCACAACCAAAAGCATGCTCATTGTGTTCTTCAACATTCGTGGGGTTGTGCACCGTGAATTCGTCCCCCAGGGCCAGGCTGTCATCGCCCTTTTTTACTGCGATGTTCTGCAGTGTCTTAGGTAGGACATTAGCCGCAAATGACCTGAAATGTGGCGCAGGGGTGATTTCCTACTCCTTCACGACAATGCAGCAGCTCACAGAGCGTTAGCAATACGCCAGTTTTGCAGCCGCAACAGCATGACTACCCTTCCTCACCTGCCTTCCTCACCAGATTTGGCCTCCTGCGACTTTTTCTGTTCCCAAAGATGAAGCTGAAGCTCAAGGGTCCTCATTTTGAAACTGTGGACAAGATTCAGCATGAATTGCAGACGGTGCTTGACACAATTTGTCAACAGGTCTTCCAGGGAGCGTTTCAACAGTGGCAAAAATGCTGGCAGCTGTGTATCGCTGCCTAAGGAGACTACTTTGAGGGAGATCATAGCCAGACTTAAGTAACGTAAGTACTTTGTTGTATATCGGTCTAGTCTTGAAACTTTTTGATCAGACCTCATATCATCATCATCATCATTGTCAACCATTATCAATCCACTGCTGGACGAAGGTCTCTCCAAGTTTCCTCCACAACGGTCTGTCTTGTGCCAGTCTCCTCCATGTCACCCCTGCATACTTTCGAATTTCATCCACCCATCTCCTATGTGGTCTTCTTCTGGGTCTTTTCCTATCCCTTGGAATCCAATCTAAAATTTCGGCTGTCCATCGATGATCTGTCCTTCTGGCAATATGTCCAGCCCATTGCCATTTCAGGGATTTAACTCTGATCATGATGTCTTCCACTCTTGTCATTTTTCGGATCCACGAGTTCCTCTTCTTATCTCTCCTGGTTACACCAAGCATGCACCTCTCCATGCTTCTTTGAGTTGTCTGCAGCCTTTGTATGTCTCTTTTAGTTAAGGTCCACGTCTCTGCACCATACGTAAGCACTGGAAGGATGCATTGATCAAACACTTTTCTTTTAAGACATAATGGCATATTGCTCTTGAAAATTATGCTGTTTCTTCCAAAAGCTCTCCAGGCAAGTTTTGTACGCCGATTAATTTCTTCATCAATGTGACCCTCACTTGATATCTGCTGTCCAAGATAAACGTACGTGTCTGTTATCTCCAGCTTTTCTCCATCAATCGATAAATCTTCATTTCTTGTAAAAGCATTGAACATCACTTTTGTCTTCTGAAAGTTCATTTTTAATCCCACTTCTTTACTCTTGTCAGCAAGTTCCTGGATCATACTCTGCAGCTCTGATGGGGTAGTTGCAAAAATGACTACGTCATCAGCAAAACGAAGGTGGGTTAGATAATCTCCATTAATCTTTATCCCCTTGTTTTCCCAGCTCAGCGACTGAAAAACACCCTCCAATGTGGCATTAAAGAGCTTCGGAGATATAAATAACTCCAAATTATGGGTTTTTAAGGAATAAAAGGATATTTACCTGTCGAGTTTTTGGGTAACACCCCTACCCTTCTTCAGGACTACAGTTATAGCAGGTGTTGCCATTTGAAATAAATTCCAACCTTTCAAATCATTTAATGTTGCACCTCTTCTTCTCTCTATTTCTAGTCCTGACAATTTTCTTTCGCAAAAGTGATTTCTTTTTTTCTTTTTTCTTTT
The DNA here is from genome assembly GCA_039090855.1 of Macrothele yani. Lineage (NCBI taxonomy): Eukaryota > Metazoa > Arthropoda > Arachnida > Araneae > Macrothelidae > Macrothele > Macrothele yani. The sequence continues at coordinate 1,281,008 of CM076997.1, forward strand.
TTTAAAGTGATTTTACAAAAGAAAATTGTCAGAAAAACTGGAAATAGAAAGAAGAAGAGGTACAACATTAAATGATTTGAAAGGTTGGAATTTATCTCATGAATGGCAACACCTACTAAAACTGCAGTTCTGAAGAAGGTAAGGGGTGCTACCCGAAAATTCAACAGGTAAATATTCTTTTATTCCTCAGTAAAAACCCATAATTTAGAGATATTTATACTGCATTAAATGCCATGTCATCAATTATTACCAAGTTTGATATTTATGCTGTGTCAACAATTATTCACACAAAAAGTACCATTTAGCTGAAAGAGAGATCCCAGTTTCTGACGTAGCTTCAGCAAGAGAGAAAATGTGGTTATGATCAGATACAGTGGAGGAAATATTAATATTAAAGACAGAGACATGTTCCTTGTTGAAAGGTCACCTGTCATGAAGAAAATATTGACTTCTCTTGCTACATACAAAGGACTGGCTTTTGCAACTCAAAATATTGTCCACACCTTCACAAGATCTAATAGGATGCAAATTGCAATCCAGTCAATGATGTTCTTAGTGAAAATGAACACCAGTATTGTGCCATGCACCATACATTACACTTTACTACAGCAATAATCTTCTACACAAATTTCATGTGATGGAACTCACAAATGTAACAAGAACTATGTTAATTGTATGAAGTACATACATGAAACATCAGTATTTCTCATAAGCCCTGAGTAATAATCCACATCAACCACTCTTTTTTTTCTTTTTCTTTCACAATCTATCTTGATAAGCCATTGCTGAAGTGCCATTATATTATTCATCTTACAAACACATCAACTACAAGCCAAACACATGGTAAAACCAGGTGACATTGAAAGTCTTATTTAAACATCAATGCTACTGTAATACTTCACCATTTAATTTATATTTTATTTCTTGGGTATTCACATGCAGCAATATAGTGCAGTTTTACATATAATACACATACCAGCCACTGTATTAAAAATTTTTATTCAATTACAGCATTGCTTTATGGGGCTTCAGCCCAAATTACAGCAGTGTGCAGTTTGGCATAGATTCCACAAGGTGTTGGAGTGCATCTATATCTACAGCATACCAGGCGTTCACCAGGCAGTCCTTTAACTGGTTCAGATTTGACAGAAGAAGACTTTGCTCTCAGATCTGTTTCTCTGATATGTCCCATACATTCCCAATGGGAGTTCAGATCTGGGCCTTGTGGTAGCCAGGGAAGATGGCAGAAGTCGTCATGCTCACTGAACACATCTCACGTGACGGACAGTAGCACTGTCACCCATGAAACAGAATCACCTTCTGAAAAAGTTAACACTGCACGACGGACTTAATCGGCAGCAATGTTCAGTTAATCCTTGGAGGATACTCGACCTTCCAGCAACATCAAGGGATCAGTTCCGTGTCAACAGAATGTGCCCCATACCATGACACCACATTCAGAAGCTTTTCACAAAGCAAGCTGGGTCCATTGCTTTATGGGGCTCCTGCCAAACTCTCTGTCTACCATTGGTAAAGAACAAGATTTACCATAACTCATTGGATTACATGACTTTTCCCCAGTCTTCCAGTGTCTAGTCACTGTGTTCCTGACACCACTGTAGACAAACTTTCCAGTTCTTCACAGAAATCAGTGGTTTCTGTACAGTCATGCTGGGACTGCCAACACCAATCCTCTTCAATTCTCTGCACATAGTTTGCTGAGATATGGTTCGGGAACAGCCTTCATTGAATACTTCTGTAAATTGCTTAACATAGGAAGTCCCGTTTCTCTGTCGAAGACTTCTCAGATGATGGCAATCTCATTCCTGACAGATTGTTGTGCCACAATTACACCTCTTAGACAAGCAATGTTGGTTACTTTTCCATTGATTAAAGACCCGGGATACGTCACCTTTTGAGAAAATGGTCAGCTCTGCTGTTTTCAAAATTGTCGCTTCAGCCAGATGGGCACCCAGAATAAGTTCCTAATAAAACTTGAAAGATCGTTGGGTTTCCCATTGTGATCAACACTACTGACAATTACTGAAGGGCAGCAGTCTTAAATAGTTGCCCAGAGCATGTGACCACACATTTTGCATAAATGATGTTTAGGTACAGTGATGTTTAGGTACATCTGCATAAAGGTTTCTAATCCAGGGGCTGGGGTGTGATTTACTCTTCCAAAAATCTACTCCAAGAGCCAGAACTTTGATCTGATTTACATTACCAAACGTGCCAACCTTCAAAATCTAAAAATCGGGATATTTTTTACAGCTCATAAAATCACATGAGCGCTATTTTTGATCAACATTTTTCAGATGCAGGAGCAATTTCCCAGAAGTATTATTATTGGAACATAGCATTTTTAATGTTTAAAAAAGTTATTCTAAATGCAGACTGTATGTTTATATGCAAAATAAAAAGCATAGTGAAAATAGTTGTCAACCAGATACAATTAAATAGCATTAATAATTAATACAAGATATGTACTTAATTTTTGATACATTATTTAATCATAATTAATCTTTATCCTTATTTAGTGAATGTACAGTAGCCAATTTAGCTCTCTTTAACAAATATCTACAAAAGTTTTGTTCAAAGCATGTTTCTTTCATTCTGGACTTAACTGTCAGCAGTTTTTCCAGTGGGGAGAGAGAGAGAGAGAGAGAGAGAGAGAGAGAGAGAGAGAGAGAGAGAGAGAGAGAGAGAGAGAGAGAGAGAGAGAGAGAGAGAGAGAGAGAGGGAGAGGGAGGGGGGGAGGGGGGATGGATATCTGTCAAAACAAATGTGGAAGTGTCAAGCTTTCTTCTTGGTTGGAGGTTTAACGACCACAGTGAGCACCTCAGTGCGCTATAAGCAGTCACTCATCCCTAATTTAGGGCCACTGGTTCCAGGGAAGGGAGAGAGCCAGTGCCGTAAGACAAATGCATCATGCTTGCCAACTTAGGAAAATGTGCATCAGTAAAACTTTTGCCCGAACGCCATTTACCACAAAACAAAACATAATTATATTAATAAATATGCAGTAAAATTCTCTGCATATACCTCAATAACTTAACTAGTATTATCTGTATTTAAAGTAATAATATAAAGAACCATAAAATAAAATCTAAATTCTGTTCAATGTTAGCCTCACAAACCTGTGGTGTTTCAATACTAAACTAAAATTTTCATTTGCTGATATCTTTGTTTCCCTTCCCATTTCTTTATTATCGTATTTTTTATTTATTTTTTTTAATGCCCTTGGATGACAATTTTATCCATCATGAATGCACAACAGCTTTCACTATTTTAGACAAAAGATGAACAGTGTAACTTTTAAAATATAAATACTTTTGAACACCATGCATCAATTTTTACAAATTTTTCAGCTTCGTTTTCAGACACACACCCTCACCCACCCCCACCCCCACCCCCACCCCAGTTTATCAAACTGAAATGCAAAACTTTTTTGGGGGTGGGGGGATATTTAAAAATACAGGATACATGTTATGATCAGCATTGGGGGAACAAATTACAATTACAGGGGATATCTTTGCTACGTCTGATTTCCATTTTCGGACATTTTCCCTCCATTTTCAAGTTGAAATACAAATATTTATGAAATAAAATGATATTTAACAACAATACTAGGCAGAGGAAACATCACGTGAAAAATAAAATCACAATTACGGGAGAAATCTTCACTGCGTCTAACTTCTGTTTCCGAAAGTTTAGAAAGTTCCAGGCGGAAAATATCCTCCACACTACTAATTGCCCTAAAATTTCTATTCAGTTATGCATCGATCTCGTGAATAACTCAAATTATGATGGAAAAGGAGAAATTCCATGAAGCTGTCGCACTCTCATGCCTAAAGATTACAGCAAAATTTTTTCACCCTTGAATTTCCGATTTCGGAAATTTTTCCTCCATTTTCAAACTGAAATACAAATATTTACGGAATAAAATGATACATAACAACAATACTGGAGAGAGGCAACATCACAGGAAAAAGAACAATTACGGAAAAAATCTTTATTTCGTTTACTTCAGTCTCTGAAAGATGAAATACCGTCCCGATGCGTATTTTTACAAATTGGTAAAATTATTCTATGAGTAGTTCTACGCGTCGAGAAAAATTCACGATGCATATTTTTACACGTCGAGAAAAATTCTCGATGCATATTTTTACGCCCCGAGATAAATTCCCGACGCATACTTTTACGCGTTGATAAAATTTAGATGCGTACTCGGTGCGTAATTAGATTACGCATTTTGGAGAACTCTGGTTGGCACCTCACTTGAGCACTCCAGGGGAAAGAAAGAGCTACCCAAGGAGACCCCATGAAGCAGAGCCATCTTCGTGCACCATGAAGCAGAGTCATCTTCGTGCGTAGCCATTAAGTATAATGGCTACGCACGAAGACGGCGAGTCAAAAATGATATCATTGCGTAACACTACGCTTGTAAGTTCCGGTAGAAAATCTAAATGGATGGTTGCAGGGGATTGAAATATTTCGATTGAGCAATCAAAATATTAAAATATCCGTAAAAGAATACTTCTATCCATAAATCAGTAAAATTAACCAGAAATCCGTAAATTTTACGGATAATCCGTAAAAGTTAGCAAGTATGCAACAACCATGCTGCACTGCGATTCGAACCCGGCCCCATCTCGGACAATTTGTCGAAAGCCGGCGCTCAGTTTCACAACTTTATTATGCAGCAAAGATAATAACAGCTAATATGTAAAGAAGAAACAAATTGCCAAAGATATGACATAAAATAAAACGTTAAAAACCGTGAAAGTGGCGTAATGCAAAAGGAAAAATCTCCCGCAAAAACAGGGTTCATACTCTTTTTGAAAATGGAAATTAAAGAGTTCTTAAGGACCTTCAGGCTATTTTTAAGGACCTTTAAATATTTTTTAAGGACTTCATAATCGCTGCATGCAAATATACACAATATACAAAATGTGAGTTAACTATTACAACATAAGTCATTTTATAACACAATAAATCAATTTTGTTGAAACTAATGAATATTCCATTGTACAAATATATGAATTAAAATTAGTTCTACTAAAATAAACCTAAATACTCCAACAGAAAAACCAACTAACTTAAAAGTTCCTTATATACATTACTTACTGGTAATACTGGATCCATTATTTGTCCTGAAGCATATGTTTGCATCTACAGAACTAACACTCTGCTTCTTCGTATTGTGTTGTTAAGCATAAGATTTATTTACTTTGGAATTTCAATTTTCAACAAATTTTCACCCATTAATTGTGATTATAGGCCCATCTTTGTGGTTTTGGAAACTTTTTAAATTTGCATTTGTTTTTCCTTCAAAGTTCATCCGAATTTATATTTTCTTATTAATTTACAAATTCATTTTGACAAAAACAGTATTACAAATACAGCTTAGAATTTCATATGGCTGTGATTGTCGGTCTTTAAAAATTTTTGGTATCTTTACCTTTCCATTCAATAACTTAATTCCTTCCATTAGAATTACTTTTACAAATATGTACAGACACAGGCTAAGAAACTAAATGCATTAATTCTGTGGGTGGCATCACTACAAGTGCTGCAGCTGAAAAAATAACACTTTTATAAAAATGCAGCACAGCTTGTTAGACCTGTTTTAGGTTAATGAAGCAAGTAAACACACTATCTAAATCAAATTGAAACACACAAGTGCATTGTAACTTAAATCATATCATCGGAATTGAAAGCCTTTTAAGTTCAATAAAAATGTTTGCATAAATTTCAAAACTACATTGGCAGAATTCAAAGAATCAAAACTGAACAGTGAAGCATCACTTTCTTTGAAGTATTTATTTATTTATTTTTTTATTTACTACACAGCTTCCGAATTCCCAAATCTGGAGAAAAATTTGGTTTTCGTAGATTTGGATGAATAACACATTTTTGCTTGAGTAACTGTTGCATTTTTATTTTTATTTTATTTTTTAATTCTACAGCTGTAGCACTTGTAGTAACTTCTTCCATACACTTAATGTAGGTTGATTTTCAACATTTGGCAATAGTGTATAGGTGTAAAAGCTAAAACAAACTGCAGTGACAACAAGACACCTACGAAATTTCCTTCAGAATTTTTACTTCTATTATACATCTTTTTTTGCTCTTAAACTTAAAAAACAGTAATGCAATTTAACAATGACTGCAAGGAAAATTATATTATGTACATATTCACTTTTTTGAGGTCAAACAAAGGACGTAGGCCTACAATGAAATTAATTTTTAAGCTCCTTTTTTGCAACAACTGACGTGGTAATTTCTGCCAATTCTTCATTTTGTTCCTTTATTAATTTTTGAAAACTATTTGGTTGAGGAAGCAGTTCATATCTCTCATCAATTCCCCTTGGGTGGCAAGGTCATCTGCACGTTTCTCTAATTTGGCAATATTTTTTTCTACTTTCAGTTTTTTCGTACTAAGCATTTGCAATTAATCCTTTTCAATCAATTTATGTTTCCTCCCAGATGTTGCTTGGCACATTTTTTTTTTTTTTTTGTCGGCATCTAAAAACATATTTCTATCTAGCTGAAAAGACAGAAGCTCTAAGCATACTTAGTACCACATTCTCTAATAAATAACATAAAATAATGATCTAAACTGCACTGACCCCGTGCAAAGAAAACAAGAAGCCAGCAATAAATCTAATCTAAACCAAAGGGATTTGAAGGTAGCTGGTTGGCAAACTGCCAAAAGCAACACAGAACATAGGTAAACTTTTGGGACATGCGATCTAGTGGATCTAGTGACGTAAAACCATCATCAGTATGCTAATGAAACCATCTGGCCTACGTAACACGCACATTTCTTTGGTTAAAAAAAAAAAAATTACGACCTTTTTAACGACCGAATATAATATAATTACGGTGTTTACAAGGACTTTTTAAGATCCCGTAAAAACAGAACAAAAATTAAGGAGTTCTTAAGGGCCCTTAAAAAAAAAAGGTAAATGGAAATTAAGGAGTTCTTAAAGGACTTTTAAGGGCTCTTAAAAAGGCAAATGGAAATTAAGTAGTTCTTAAGGACTTTTAAGGACCGTACGAACCCTGAAAAAGTAAGCGAAAGGAATGAGAAAAAAAAAAAAAATCACAAACTAAGTGCACACAAAATGCTACAAATAGAAGATAAAACAAAGCTGACAATAACAGATTCGCAATTAGAGATGAACAAAGGAGCACATTAATCTTCTACAAAATGCGACAAACATGGTGCAAAACTAGAAATAAAAATCTCCACAGTAAAGCAAAACTGAAAAGCACTCCACAAAACTCTGAAGAAACCATAAACAGAGCTCGCCGCTAAGAGCGGGGAGACATGAAACGATAACTAGGTCATATCTGGTGCGCGAGTGTGTTTGTAACCAACATAAAATAGACCACCGCACCACCGGGGGTGGCTTTCTTTTCCAGATATGAGGGCAGGAAAAGTACGATACTGATGACTGTAAAGGCCGTCTTGCATCGACGCAGAAAGAAAAATATTTCACAAGCAGTTCGAAATCTTTTTCTTCTGCGTCGATCCAAGGCGGTGGTTGATGGAATTTCGACCACCGTAACGGCTAATTATCGGTGAAAATCGGGAGAATTTGACATTTATCCAGAGGGCAGGAGGAATGGCTGAAAACCTGGAGTCTCCCGCCTAAATCCGGAGAGTTGGCACTTCTGCATTACTAACTCCCTCACCTTCTCCATACAGTCAAGTGTGGAATATTGGAAAATACACAACTTGCTGAACCTAAACAGAAAACTTTGCTGTAAGTGCACAAGTTCTTCATAGATGGATTAAAAAGTAGAGCTACAGCAAACTCAAGTCTGTCATACACACAGACAGAAAAATTCAGGAAGAAGGATAATCAGTTCATTTGAAAATTCAGGAAGAAGGATAATCAGTTCATTTGAAAATTCAGGAAGAAGGATAATCAGTTCTCTGTGTGTGGCTATGATTTCATGTATTATAAAGATTTTCTGAAATTGTGTTCAGGAAATCTTTCCATGAAAAGCCAAAACATCTATAGTGTGCCTTGATTCTGGCTTTGTGCTCAATTCTTTCTACTGCAAGGTTACATTTGGTCCATCTTTTATTTCATTTCAATTTTATTTTTCACAAGTACTAGCAATTATTATTTACTGGTCAAGGACTAAGACTTGCAGAAACAGTGAATACAGCCTCATACACATTTTCTCAAGCAAACTGTACCTGCATCCTCAAAATTTGTATTCATAGAAAAACTGGTGAGAAGTCAGAGAAAAGGCAGCCAGCTTGGATTTAAACCCAACTGTACAAATCATTTGGCTAGGGCAGAGGTTAATGTGCCAAAAAAGACCTGCAAGGCCCTGGCTGTACACATATTTCATAAATAACAGAATGCTAAGACAATATAAATAAATCAATACTCCAACTCATGAAAAAAAATTCAGCATAATACCTGTGCTTGTATTGGTGTTGGCTGAGTGTACTCAGATTTCCGTATGGCTTTCATTAATTTTTCATCAAATCCAAAATGTGCAAAACTGGTGCATGGGTGTGGTGGTGCTGCACCAGAGACTTTTATACCCAATTTGTTACGAAGATCATCAACTTCTTCATGACTTAGCTTGCTTATCTCTTCATGTTCTTCAAAGAAGTTCTTTTCGAAGTCAGTATACTCAATTTCCGCATGGGAGATTGGTGGTAATGGATCAATATACTATGGTAAAGAAAAAACACAAAAGCAGTGGGAAAAAATTACAACAAAAACTAAATATAAATGCTGGCTTTGTGCTCATAATATATGTACTTACAAATATGTAAAAAAAGAATCAGATGCTGGAAATACACACTTATGTTACTCAACGGAATTCCACTAAAAATGGAATTCAGAAATTTCAGAAATAAAGGTTTTTAAACACATTGTTATTTTTTTTTTTTTTAAATGAGCACATTTTTAAAATTATTACAACATAGATACTACAATGAATGAAATTTATTTCTGAAATTAACTCATGGTAATCTCTGATAGTTAATTATGAAAAAAAACCATACAAAAATTGCATGAAAAAATAAGCATTTGCTTCTAAAACTTCCTATCTAAAATCTCCATAACTTAAATGTAATATTGGAGATTTTAGAGATGAAGGTTTTATACACAAATACAATTTTTGTTTTCACATTACTCTCAGTTGCTCAAAACATTTTAATATTTAATTATCATTATCTAAAGTAGGGGGAAGGGGGGGTTCAAGAGCAATATGCCATTTACGTCTTAAAAGAAAAATGTTTAATCAATGCACATCCTTCCAGTTCTTACATATGGAGCAGAGACATGGGCCTTAACTAGAAAAGACATACAAAGGCTGCATACAACTGAAAGAGGCATGGAGAGATGCACACTTGGTGTAACCAGGAAAGATAAGATGAGTAACTCATGGATAAGGAAACTGGCAAGAGTGGAAGACATCATGATCAGAGTAAAATCCCTGAAATGGCAATAGGCTGGACGTGTTGCCAGAAGAATGGACCACTGATGGACAACTGAAATTTTAGATTGGATCCAAGGGACAGACTTCACCCTGAAAGAAGACAAAACGGGAGATCGGTGGATGAAATTACAAAACATGCTGGAGTAACATGGAGGAGGGTGGCTCAAGACAGACAGTTGTGGAGGAAACTTGGGGAGATCATCATCCAGCAGTGGATTGATAATGGTTGACAATGATGATGATGTAAGGTTACAATGTTGTCTACATAAATTAAACATTAATGTTATGATCTTGCATAATTAAAAACCAAAACACTCACAGTACCTAGAAGAATAAAATTAATTTTTATTTACTTGATTTTTTAATACCACTTTATGTTTCTATTTTGTCCCACTTCACACTTGATAGATATGCAAGCATGAAAAGATTATAACTATTATAACTGGCATTCACTATCACTTTTCGGTGATGTATGATTATAAAGTTGGGCAGCAGTCAAGGCAGAAAAAGTAGGTAGAAGATAGGATTGTGGGTTATACACCACATATAATAACAAGATTTAATACATTAATATGTATTTTATTTTGATCTGTTAACAGGCGTAAAAATGACAAAGCTTGCAATGTTTTGTAATTTTTACGCCTATTAACGGGTCAAAATAAAATGCATATTAATGTATTAAATCGTGTTATTACAGAAAAAGTAAATATACCTATTTTCATACATGTGTATATATATATATGGGTGATTCCATGCCAAATCAACCAGTCATTTAACCTGACCATTTCAGATTTCATTGAAACCTTCAGGGATCATTCTCACTAGCAATATAAATGAGAATATATTTTTAAAATTTTTTAATCTCATTTGGGTTTTCATATAATTAATTTTCAAAATTTTGAAAAATCATCATTTTTTTGGCTTGCATAAACTTTTTCAATCTTGAATTTCTCAAGTTCTATAAGGCCTAAGAGTTATTTGACCCCTCATTTTAAAGATAATTTCATAAGTTTTAATTTGATATGCAACTTGACTATGCTTGGTGAAAAAAAATTACAAATTTATTTTGAAAAAAATATATGTTTTTTGTAATATTATAAGCTTTAAATCCTGAAACTTTTAGAGTGGGATCTCAATGGGATCAGGAGTTATGGTACCAATGGTGTTGTTTTAAATACCAGTTAGGGTTAGGGCTACATTGCTACCTTTAACTTTTGTAAGGTTAAAAAAAAAAAAAAAACACTGGCTATAAGGTAACCAATTTACATTAGGGTCTATTACAGATAATGATTTACTAAACCTACAGACAAATTAGGGATAGCATGTGAGTAAATAGTCTGCTAATCACAGGTGTTCTGGCACAAGCCTGTACAAACTTGTCTGATTCAGCCTATACACACTTGTCAGAGAATTGGAATTTCTAAATTTTGTGAGCTTTGTCCCAAGCATTGTGTTCTTCCTGGGTCCAGTGGGACACACTCTGTGTGCATTTGCACCATACAATACATCAGAATGCCAAATTAATGATGGCTCAGTGTAAAATACCTGAATTGACAAATGGTGAACTCTCGATTAAAACATACAAAGATGTAACAAGCAATATAATTTGCAAAACGCCAACATCTAAATGTTACTTCGCAAATTGTGTTAATTGCCCAGGAAGTACTGATTTGAAGGCTCGGTTTGAAGAAGGTTTTGAGCTTAATAGCATTGAAAATGTGAGTTTCAAACAATGGATGCAGATTGATAACAAGTGTGTCCTGGAAACTATTATAAAACCGACAGAAGAGGTTTTTGGATTATTTGTTTTAGAGTTTGCCAAAACTTTTAAGACACTATTTCATTGCTACTCAACAGTCTTCCTATTTGCGACACTTGAAAGAAAATCTACCTCAAAACCAATGCATTGTACTTTGTGATTTTGCTGAAAATTATGCATTTGTGCTTCAAGATTCTGCACAAGGCTTTCATTGGAACAATGCTCAAGCAACAATACATCCGTTTGCTATATACTACATTGATGAGGAAACCAAAAAGTTGATGCACCTGAGCTTAGTTATTCTTTCTGAATGTATGGTGCATGATACAGTTGCTGTTCATTTGTTTCAATGCCTCATGATTGTCTTTCTTAAACAGAATCTGCCCCATAAACCCAAAAAGCTGAATTACTTTTCAGATGGAGCATCATCACAGTACAAAAACAAATCAAACTTTCTCAATCTCTACCATCATGAGAAAGATTTTGGCGTCAAGGCGGAATGGAACTTCTTTGCATCGTCACATGGAAAAAATGCATGTGATGGTGTTGGAGGAACTGTTAAACGATTAGCAGCATTGGCCAGCCTACGAATGGTCTACAATGATCAAATTATGACCCCTCGCCAACTTTATGATTGGGCTAAAAACAATATTGTCAACATCAGTTTTTTGTATTCCACTACAGACGAATATGAGGCAGAGGAAAAGACCTTGAAGAGTAGGTTTGAAGCAGCAACAACAATAAAGGGTACTCAACAATTTCACAGTTACAGTCCTATGAATGAGACTAGAGTTTTAGTGAAAAGCTACTCATTTTCAGAGGAATCAAGTGTAGAAATAGTTTCAGCTGATGACACTGATGATGATCTGGACATTAATGACATAGTTGGCTTTGTTACATGCCAATACTCAGACAAGTGGTGGTTAGGTGGTGTGTTCAGTTAGGAATAGAATTAGAGATGAAGTAAAAATAAGTTTTTTTTTTTTTTTGGAACCACATGGCCCTTCTCCATCTTTCAAATACCCACAATTTACTGACATACTACTAGTTGTGCATAAAAGTGAGGTTTTAACAAAAGTTGATCCTACAACAGCTACAGGAAGAGTTTATCGACTTACAGACTCAGAAACCAAAAAGGCAAACAAGAAATTATTTGTAAAATTAAAGAACTAAGAGATCGCTATTTTGGCGTAACTACAACTCTGAGTGCTAACTAAAAAAATTTTTTTTTAATTTTACCAGGTAAAACTTTTAGCCTGTTGGGACTATCCTTCCCTTGTTTTGTTTGACTATGTATTAGTATGATGTATTATGTAGATTTTAAAACTTAGTGTCTGTTATCATGTAAACACACTGAAACGATAATTATAATCCATTATTACTTGTACAGTAAGTTTTTTGCCATAGCTCCGATCCCATTGAGATCCCACTCTAAAAGTTTCAGGATTTAAAGCTTATAATATTACAAAAAACATATATATATATATATATATTTTATTTTTAAAAAACACTACCTCAAAAATTTTTTTCTTTTTAAATTAAATTTTTTTTCACCAAGCATAGTCAAATTGCATATCAAATTAAAACTTATGAAATTATCTTTAATATGAGGGATCAAACAACTCTCTAGGCCTTATAGAACTTGAGAAATTCAAGATTAAAAAAGTTTTTGCAAGCCAAAAAACGAAGATTTTTCAAAAATTTATCTAAATATTAATTACATGAAAACCCAATGAGATAAAAAAATTTTAAAAGTACATTCTCATTTATATCATTAGGAAGAATGATCCCTGAAGGTTTCATTGAAATCTGAGATGGCCAGGTTGAATATTGACATTTTTTGGTTGATTTGGCATGGAATGAACCATATATAAAAAGAAAAAAGAGAGCAAATTCTTTAAGACATACAGATCTTACACACCGATGAGCCAATACATTATGACCACCTACCTAATAAGCTGTAGGACCCCCATTTAGCCCTCAAAACAGGGGCCACTCGGCAAGGCATCAATTTTATGAGGTGGATATAGGTATCCTGCAGTATATGGTACCATAATGTCAACAGCAGGTCCTCCAGTTCCCATACATTTCAGGGGGTGATTTAGGGTGAACCCACTTTTCCAAGTCGAACCACAAATGTTCCATTGATTTCATGTCAGGTGAATTTGGAGGCCAGGGCATTAACAGAAAGTCACCAGCATGTTTCTCAAATCCACTCCTTGACGATTCTGGCAGTGTGACTTGGCGCATTATCCTGATGGAAATGGCCATCACCAACAGGGAACAGTTGCCATGAATGGGTGAACTTGGTCTGCAACAATGTTCAGATACCTGATAGCTGTCAGGGATTGTGATATTGGGATAATGGAGGCCTAAAGTGTCCCAAGAAAACATCGCCCACAGCATTACACAGCCGCCACCAGCCTGTTTCCACCCAACAGTGTGTCCAGGTGCCACAGCCTCCGCTGGTAATCGGGGATTGCACGCTCAGCCATCTACATGATGCACCAGGAATCTTGATTCGTCAGACCAGACCACTTTCTTTCAATCATCCACGGTCCAATTTCGATGATATTGGACACATTTCAGGCGTTGTTGGCGATGACGTGCAGCGAGCATGGGGACCCGACCGGGTCTTTGGCTAAGCAAGTCCATGCGCAGAAGGCTGCAATGAACTGCGTGCTGCGACGCATTGCCCCGATCACCACTGTTGCAGCCGTGGGCGATCTGTCGTACTGCGGACCTGCGGCTGCCGCGAACAATGCGTGACAGTCTCCACTCCCCTCCGAGCTGCAGGCGACACACGGCTGGGCAACGGTTCATCATTTGGCCATCTGTGCACCACTTTTGACACGTACTCACTACAGTGGCAAGTGAACAACCCAAAAGCCGCACCACTTTCGAGATCATAGTTCAGAGGTGCCATGCCATCACAATTTGTCCTCTATCAAACACCGATAAATCGGCAGCTTTTCCCATTCTGACTCCGAACACTCTACTAACTGAAAGCTGGTCCTCAAGTTGTATATATACTGCTCTGTGAACTTCACCTGCGCCACCGTTTAGTCTTCAGGCACGCTCATTTCTCTAGGCCGGGGAGTGGTCATAATGGAATAGCTCATCGGTGTATAATAGGTCTCAACAAAATAAGTTCATTTAACAATACATAAAATCTGCAACAAAATTTCAATTTATAGCTGATCAAACAACAGTCTCAACAAATGTTTAGGAACTACTCCATATTGATCATAAGGTCTAGGTCAGTGCTCTAAACAATCTGAACAAATGTTTAGAGCACTGGCCTAGACCTTGTGATGTGATAAGTATGGAGTGGCTTCTCTTACAACAAAGGACCTATGACTTCTTGTAAGATGGGCTACTCCACACTGATCACAAAGCTTAGGCCAGAAATTGCCGATTCTCCTAGTGCTGTCACACAAACTAGTGAAGAATAAATCTTCCCAAACACATGGCAGGCAAATAAGTTAATTACTTTACAGCGTTCGAATTACCCAGTGGTCCGCTGGCCATAGGCCAGTAAAAATTCCGTTGTTCTAGTGACCTACTTTATGTTACTGGCCCGGGTGGCCAGTAATTTTTTTTAACCCCGTTTATTTCAGAATTATCAAGTTTATAAAGAACTGAACCAAATTTCAAAATATCCAGGTTTGGCTATAAAGTTTTTGGATTTTTTTTGAAATTCAGATATTTACTGCTCAAAACTGAATATCAGAATTTCAAACCATACTTTAGTTTTATGAAATTTTTTTATTGTAGGAAGCCGTGGTCTGAATCAAAATATTTGGATTTAAACAACACCACTTGTTTGTCCAAGCAGTGACCCCAGAATATGGGTCTTTTATAATGTTTTCCAACTGGAGATTGAAGAACCGTTTATCATAGGTGTTTGCAAGGCAAGGCACGAAACCCTGAAATCATCCTAGTCTCCCAACGGCGTAAATGCATAAACTCAAGACACATAAATAAACATGTTTGGGTACCCCCCTAGCACAACAAAATTATTTCTGTTACTATTAGTACCTCTAATTCTTAAATTTATGAGCAATACTGTTACCGAATGGTTTCACTTTGGGAAGTATTTACTACTTACCTATACCTTTTACTCACAGCAGTAAATTATTTTTGGGTTGAGCTTGCAGTATTAATGTGTTGCTAAAAAAATCAATTCCTTCAGCGAAATTTAAATAACTTTGATTTCAAAAACTACATGATATTGTCTTTAACATATACCATACAAAGAATGTTAATAAAAATTTTGCATTTGTATAAAACTAACCAATTACACACAACATACCTTTTAAAGAAGTTTTGCCTTTCTTTCTAATTGTAAAATTATCCATTTGACAAATAAATAAAAGAAGAAAATCTGCAGTCAAGTTTTTATGTTACTAGAAGGGCAACCACTCTTTTTCATTGGATATTGATCTTTTTTTAACAGAAACTTTAGTCCTTCAATTTCAGTCAGGTGGTATTGATCTAAAGTTCTATTTACTAATAAAATAACAGTATATTTAGCAAATTGGATGTTGATCTAAAGTTCTATTTATTAATAAAAAAAAACATATCAGTCTGATGTGGTTGGTGTTAATCTAAAGTTATATTTACTAATAAAATAACACTATTTCTTAAAAAATTGTGCAATCTTCATTTGTTTTTTAGCAGAGACGTTATCAGGCTGACGCTTACGTTTACAACATCCTTCATTTGCAGTGTCTTGTTTGTGTACCGAAGAGGAAGATATGCAGAAACATGACACAGCTGTATCAATTTTCCGACACCATATCCCAGCTTTCTCCTTCTGGGCATCTTCTTTTTCTAGCTAATCCCACCGGAATTTATTTTTGACTGAGGCCTCTAATGTCTTGAGATCGTCAGTTTTGGTTAAAAACTTCATCGTTGATGACGAACTTAAACTGAAATCGTGTAATCTTTCAAATCCCTAAAAACATTAATACATCACACACACACACAAGAAAAAATAATCACTTTTGCCTAAACAAAAAAACCACAAACGTTTCAGCAGGGAAACAAAGACACCTTCTCTGTCACCTTCTCTGTCACTGACTAACTAATACAATGAGGCAGAGGCAGGCTGCTACTGCGCGTGCGCGGAGCCATCGGCGTCGGTACAGATGCGCAAGGCTAACTTGACAGACGCGTGAGTGACGTACTTTATTTGCTTTAACTCGTTCTCCCGGCCAACTCCAAGTTCCAATCCCACATCACTCATCAGAGCGAAAAACCGGGGTTTTTTTTGTTTTTTGCATTGAGGAGCAGAAGCGCTGATGAAATGACTGAGAATTTATGTGCATGCCCTTCCCGCAGAAGAACGGACAAAGACAGCACGAATTGCCGGCTTCATGTCAAGACTTCAGGATCTCGAGTTGGCTGCATCGGTGAGGAAGACATTATTATTGTCACATTAATTCATTGGTGAAAACCAATTTTTTTTTAACAAATACTTTTGCCATGGATCGTTTTAAATGATTTTTTTGTTTGCTTTGGGGCTTATTAGAACTCAAAATTTAACAGTCTTAAAAACGTCGTCAAAGTTAAACATCCGGAATTCCGGGTATGAAAGATCGCCAAAACCCGGAAATCTGGGTTAGACCCGGAACACGAACACCTCTGGTTTATACTCTGGCTTTTCCCATTTGTCTTTCTGTCCACATGGGGTAACCTCCTGCATTTCACACTGAAGCAAGGTGTTTCAGGAAGATGGCTTTTGGTATGTTGCAAAGTGCTTCATAATCAGTACACTGTATGGTTTTCCCCTTACTTATTATCTTCCTTGAAACTTCGTGTGCTGTGCATGTGTATGTATATGCATGTACTGAATTTCATGACTTCTGTTGCTCTTAATTTGTGATATACAGCTCCAATAAAATGGCACATTATTTTTTGCATATACTGTAAATGTGAAAGGTTTTTATTTCACAGACCAGTGAGCATTTTGACGGGCCAGTGATTTGCAAATTTGAGTAGTCCGCTGGGCCTGTAGAAGATTTATTTCTAATTCTAACACTGTTTTAGCCATAGAAATGCTGCAATTCACTGTTCTCCCATGTTGCCAACACCCCAAGTAACTTGAAGATTGCATCATTGTTGCATGGGAATGATGCCAATAACTCCCAATTTCTAAAACATCTGCTTACATTACCATTACTCTAATCTGGTCAATGTACTTCCATGCAAAAGAAGTACTCACACAGAAATCAAGACATGTGCATTTGATTGTTGCTACAGCATGTTTCCTTCTCTGATACATGGACACAGGATGCATGCAAAATCACAGAATTTGAACAATTTGGGTGATTTTTGAGATTCTATATTTCAGCTGCTTGAAAATGTTTTGTCCTACGTTGTGTAACATACTTGGAGAAAAATTAGGATATGCAGGTTCCATTCCCATTCCAGAATGATGCAATTATCAAGTTCCCAGAGGAGCTGGCACCATGGATGAACAGCAGCATTTCTGTGGCAAAAACACCATGTAAATTTGCATACCATGTGATCTGGGAGGTTTATTTTCCCCCAATTTATGTGATGTGAATAATAACTAAAGCAATCATTTCACAACCAACTCAGTTATGCCTGTTATGTCAACTTTAAAATCCCTTATTGAATTAAACTTTTCTTAAAAAATAATGGTGTTTTACTAATTCAAATTACAGTTCAACACCTCACATTTTCAGATGTCAGCCCATAACTTAAAATTATCTCAGTTTTAATTTTCAGCCATTCCATATTTTAAAAAAAAAAAAAAAAAAAAACTGATCATGAGTCTATGCATTACATGCATTACTTTTTATCACATTTTTCATTAAAAAAAAAAAAAAAAAAAAAAAAAAAAGATGCTGCTTGTAGATACATCCTTTACCTAGATTTGATTCTGATACCAGTTGGCTAATGATGTGAGAAATACATTGCACCTGCTTTTTATGAGGGTCCCTATAAAATAACAAATGCTGAGAGCATCCATTCCCTGAAATCAATAATTTCCCCCACATTCAATGAACCTTTTTTAGTTTGGGGCACACAGCTTGAAATCCAAGTGGAAAAAAACAAAGTTTGCTGTGCAGATATTACATAACAAACCAACCTTAACAAAATGAGAGGGATTAATTGTAAAACCTTTTAAACTATTATTAGAGTAAAACCTTTTAAACTATTATTAGAGTGACTCACTTAAGTTAAAAGGCAGCAAACATTTTTGGACCAGCACAATTATTAATACAAAATTGACATTTGTATCCTTAACTTAAGTTTGATAATAACAATTTATGGATATAAAGCACATGCAAACCAAGTTGTACATCATCCACAATTTCCATACAACTCACCTTTGACCTATTTATTGCAATTGGATTGCCATCTTCATCATACTCTATCTCACCATCACTTTCTTCTTTTTCAAGACCAGCAGTTGGATTTTCTTCCATGTAACGGTAATATGATTCTTCATCATCTTCATTTTCAATATCATCTCGAATGCCTCTGATGCCAATAGATAAATGAATTAGTTACTTCTTCGTCACTTTGCAATAATAGCAAATTCCCTCAAAGCATCAATACTACAATTTAATGTCAGCAACAAGATTTTAACTACACTGGAAAAGTTTTAACATGCTTTTAACTAAACTTCAAAAATGAACTAACAATGTTAAAAAAAATCAACATATTAACTTCTCAAATTAAATCCACATTAGCTTTTATGTAATTTCCAAACATTGTCTACTTCCACAAAATGTGAATTTGACATGGGCACTTCATCTCAGTTGATCATGAAATTTGCAGCAGAAGTTCACTACTTTAAAAGAGCTATGAATGGATTAACTATGCAACAATCAGAATAAACTTACATTAAATAAATAAATTATTTGCATATTCAAGTTATGGAGACACTCCTGAAGGACACAGCAAAGAATTTATGTTGTTGTACAAAATACCATTTTGTAACACTCCATATTACAAACCTCACAATACTGTGCATTAAAAGAAGAATACATAAGTCATTCCATCTCAATTCAGGCAGACAGTACCAAAATGTGTCAGGTGACCATTTTAGATTTGTTCCAAAAAATTACAGTAGTTACAACTATTGGAGACATAAAATATCCTGAAAAGATTTTCCTAAAAAATTTTTCTCCAGCTACAGCATTTTGAAGTTTGGCTAAAATCTAGCGATCTTTGAAAAATGGGGAAAATGATATATTTTAAAACGAGCGCTGCTTCAAAACTATTTAATCTATTCACTTAATTTTTTTTATTTTGTAGCTATTGAATTAAATTTTAACTTGGCATAGTTTGAATAAGCTTGATTGGCATTATTAATAAGAAAAAAACATTATAACAAAAAAAAAATTTTTTTTGCATTTTTGGGAAAAAAAATTTCCCACTAAATAATTATTTTTCAGATAAGTAAGGATGTCTATCTGAAGTCCCTCAATGGTAGTTTTACAGCAAATTTTATTTTAAACCTGGGATGCATGCAGTCCATAAAATTTAATTTTAAGTTATGCGGAAGTTCAAAAAAGCTCAATTTTTGAATGACATTAACTCAAACACCCAATTTTTTAAAAATCTGAAAATCTGTCCATTTGATGTCCTCTTAGTTGTTAATAAATTGCTCATTGCAGAATAGTGTATTTTTGCCTGGTTAATTTTATATATTTTTTTAAAGATTGCATGTTTTCAGCCTTTCAGCGTTGTTGTGTAATACAGCACAAAATGCAATAGATTGTCCATATTTCACTGAAAGCATCATTTAATCAGATTTCAAAGTTAAAACATAGGTTACTGGTGTTTGATTAGTACAATTACATTATATTTTGAAGTTCAGCACAAAAACATACACTAAAAAATATTTGCAGAACATGGCAGTATGTTCTTGCTAGTTTCATTTCTTTTCTAAGGGAATTATTTGAAACCTCATACTCTCTCCCTCTCTCTCTATATATAATTTAAATTATTTATTTTGTTAAACTTGTTAATTTTGTAACCATCCACTGTTCTACTGATACTCCATAAATGTATAGCATTTTGTAATGAAATTGCACAAGCCACAATGCTCAAACAACAAGTGCCGCCCCGGTGGCGCAGTGGTCTAAGGCGCTGGCCTATGATCATTCGTCCGCGAGGGTCCGTGTTCGAATCCCGGTCAGGCATGGATGTTGTGTTTGTCTTACAGCACTGGCTCTCTCCCTTCCCTGGAACCAGTGATCCTAAATTAGGGACGGGCGACTGCTTATAGCCCATTGAGTTGCTCACGGCGGTCGTTAAACCTCTAATCCAAAAAAAAAAAAAAAAAAAAAAAAAAAAAGTTGTGACAGGCTTTTGCAAGTACAAACATGTCCATTGATTGCTCACTGAACAGCCAATCAGCAGCTGTTATGTCTTTCATTTACAAATTCCCCACCTTTCTCCCACTCCAGTTTGCTCTTGTCTGTTGATAAGTGATGTTTAGTATTGTTCAGTGAATAATTTATAATGTCTGATCATCATAGTTCTAAGAGAGTTAGATGTGTGGACTACATTAAAAGACACAAAAGAGTTGTTTACAAAACTAAGTTTGTTAGGTTCTGTGATGTTGGCAATTTAGGTGATGAAATTCAAAGGATTGTAGGCCCATCTGTCTCTGTAAATAGGAATGATTTCTTGTGTTGCAATTGTGTGGCTTTTTACAAAAGAAAAATTTTGGAATGTGCAAATGAAACTGAAGAAGAAATTCCCACATCAGAGAGAGAGGGTTTTTTCATTCCCAGTCATGAGATTGTGGGTGTTTTAAATAGCAGTATTACAATGCTTGATGTTAATGTGTCACCATTTAAAGCCCCTTCAGAAGTAGGGAGGATAGGAGAGAAGCTTATGTGAAGAGGAAAAGTTGACATTAGAGAAAAAACTTCAGCTGTGCAGAAATTAGAAGACATATATGGAGTTGGTGTTTCAAGTCAGTTGTCTCTTGAGAAGCCTGACTGTTCTACTTGTAATCAGTGGTTTTCTAATATTAATACAGCACTTCATACTTGTAACTACACTGAAAAAGTGCGTAACTACACTGAAAAAGTGCAATTACTGACATTGCTACCACAGACTGTTAGTAACACTGATTTGAAGGGAGAATTAATTACCTACAGTATCAAAGTACCACATAGATAAATCACGCAAGGTTAGAAGAGAAAAGGGAATCTATGCTCAACCTGACCCCTACAGTGGGCATCCATTGTCTACAGAAGCTGCAACTCTGGCACTGTCATACTACCTAGATGATAGTACAGACTGTACTAGGGATAGTCCAAACAAAAATGATGTTGTTTGTGTTAGAGATGATAATGGTGAGAAAATTAAAAAGGTAAAAAGATTTATGACAAGATCAATCAAAGAGGCATACAGACTAATGAAAAAAGACAACCCAAATATAAAAATTGTTCTTTCAAAGTTTTACACTCTACGTCCAAAGTGGGTCAAATTCAGCCAATACAAGCAGTATGCACTTGTATTTATTGCAGTAATCTGAAACTTATATGTACAACTCTCCAAAATATAACAAACACACGAATTGAGGAAGAACTTCTTTTACAGAAGTATTTATGTGACAGAATAAGCAATGAAGATTGTTGGCTCCAAGAGTATGGTGACTGCCCCGGCACAAAAACACTGACAGTTGAAACTCTTTGCTTGAATGAAGAAGAAGTTACATTTGCTATTTGGGAAGGTGGTGACCTCATAAGAAAACCTGTATCTGTCCAAAAGTTTCTGCAAGATGTGAGAGAGAGAGAGAATTGCAATTTTATTTTCCTTGAAAGTTTTATTTCTCACTTTGTACATATAATAAATAATAAATAATCCTAATTTATCTCTGGAAATTGCATAAAAACTCACTTGAAACAGAATCCTAGTCTTTTAATGCAGCTAACTGCAAGAATTTTTTCACTTCCTACATACATACATATCACTAAGCTATTTTCTGAAATTCAGAGGTTAGCTCCTCACAGAAAGAACTTGTTGCTGTATCAAACGTCTCCATTTAAAGCGATCTCAGTACACAGCTCGAGCTTCATTAAAATCCATCACACACCGCACATAAGACCGTTTGTACTTCATACTCATTATCATTTTCTCATGCAGACATTCCTGAATCTGGTCCTCCCATGATTTCCTTGACCTTCATCTATCTTTCTTTCCTGGCACTTGGGCTAAATAAATTCTCTTAGTAAGTATCTCATCACTCATTCTTTCAACATGGCCAAACCACCTGAGAATATTACTCTGTATCTTGCTAACAACATTTTGCTTCACATTCACATCTGATACACATCTTCACTCTCTCACACATGATCAGAACATGTCTTACCACAAAGCCCCCATAAGTAATGCATCTCCCCAGCACACAAACAACTCCTATGCCTTTTCTGCAGTACCTAGTTTCACTGCTGTACATCAGAGTAGGAACAATTACACTTTCATACACAGCCATTTGGGACTTTCTTGAGAACTCATCATTCCTGTGAAATCCTCCTAAAGCAGCTATGACTTTAAATGAAGAGTTCACGCCTACTGATTTTGCCGTCTCAATTGTTCCATCTGTCAAACATGCTTCCCTAATATACAAACTCATTTACCTGGTCAATAAATGTGCCATTTAGACTTGTCCTGTATTCAGTACCAACAGTTCCTCGCTCAAAAATCATAACTTATAAAGGAGGCGGTCTCAGTGAGATATGGGTTTGCCTCCTTAGAGCACTTCACTGGGCAACAATGGCACACAAAACAGCAACAAAGGCCACTATGAATTCTTAGAGAGGTACCAACTAGTTCTGTGTGACACTGGCAAAAAGACCCCAACTCACTGGGTTATGTTCCAGGATCATTAGGTGGAAGGACCAACTGGAACTGTTAGCTGTGGGCTAATCACTTGCACTGATGTACCTTTATGATTTTTATGACTCTTTTTCACTTTGTTCTAATCTTATTTCAATCTTTTTTGTTGCTTTAATTATAAATGAACCAGATGAATGAAACTGCAAACTTAGGAGGCATGTTTAACAGAGAAAACAGCTTATCTGGTGAAATTAGTAGGCAAGTAATTTCAGTTTTGAAAGTCATAGATGCATAGGAATGGGTTTATAGGAATGATGGGATCTTGAAAAGGTCCTGAATCAGGGTTCACCAGGGTGGGCCCAGTTTGAAAAAACCCACTGGGGTTTTTCGGGCTGGGCACAGTTGAAAAATCCCACCAAAAAACCCACCCGGGTTTTTTCAAAATTAAATTCTATTTTTTCTTCTACAATATTCTAAATTTAATCAGCACCCAATAAAATATTTTCTTTTACAATTATTAAAGATAGGAATAATGACTAGCTTCTTTTTCTTGCCTTCTCAAAGGTGAGGGTTCACCGATTTTATTATTTAGCAACACAAAATAATCCTTTCAGATCAGCGGACAAAGAAACTGATCTGAAAAAAGAAAATTAAACAATAATCCTGAAAATAATAAATGGTTGCATTTAAATAGCTTTCCACCTATAAAGAATAACTATAGAATAGACTAACCTTATCTATTCATACTATAGAAAAAAAAATAGAGAAACAAAATATAACATACTTAGCTTCTAATTAAAATATTATCTTTAAATAAAATTTGCCTGAGATATTATTTATGTGCAGCATGTAAACTGCAATGGTTTTTGACTATTTACAAAGATCGCCTAAAAATGAAACAATGGTACAAATAATAAAGTATTTCTGCTTTGTGTTTTACTGGAACCTCAAAAGCAGTCTGAAATTATTTCTGTTTCTGCTTTGTGTTTTAATGGAACCTCAAAAGCAGTCTGAAATTATTTCTGTTTCTGCTTTGTGTTTTACTGGAACCTCAAATACAGTCTGAAATTATTTCTGTTTCTGCTTTGTGTTTTACTGGAACCTCAAAAGCAGTCTGAAATTATTTCTGTTTCTGCTTTGTGTTTTACTGGAACCTCAAAAGCAGTCTGAAATTATTTCTGTTTCTGCTTTGTGTTTTACTGGAACCTCAAAAGCAGTCTGAAATTATTTCTGTTTCTGCTTTGTGTTTTACTGGAACCTCAAAAGCAGTCTGAAATTATTTCTGTTTCTGCTTTGTGTTTTACTGGAACCTCAAAAGCAGTCTGAAATTATTTCTGTTTCTGCTTTGTGTTTTACTGGAACCTCAAATGCAGTCTGAAATTATTTCTGTTTCTGCTTTGTGTTTTACTGGAACCTCAAAAGCAGTCTGAAATTATTTCTGTTTCTGCTTTGTGTTTTACTGGAACCTCAAAAGCAGTCTGAAATTATTTCTGTTTCTGCTTTGTGTTTTACTGGAACCTCAAAAGCAGTCTGAAATTATTTCTGTTTCTGCTTTGTGT
The DNA here is from genome assembly GCA_039090855.1 of Macrothele yani. NCBI lineage: Eukaryota > Metazoa > Arthropoda > Arachnida > Araneae > Macrothelidae > Macrothele > Macrothele yani. Next base: position 1,305,650 of record CM076997.1, read on the forward strand.
TCTACTGGAACCTCAAAGCAGTCTGAAATTATTTCTGTTTCTGCTTTGTGTTTTACTGGAACCTCAAAAGCAGTCTGAAATTATTTCTGTTTCTGCTTTGTGTTTTACTGGAACCTCAAAAGCAGTCTGAAATTATTTCTGTTTCTGCTTTGTGTTTTACTGGAACCTCAAAAGCAGTCTGAAATTATTTCTGTTTCTGCTTTGTGTTTTACTGGAACCTCAAAAGCAGTCTGAAATTATTTCTGTTTCTGCTTTGTGTTTTACTGGAACCTCAAAGCAGTCTGAAATTATTTCTGTTTCTGCTTTGTGTTTTACTGGAACCTCAAAAGCAGTCTGAAATTATTTCTGTTTCTGCTTTGTGTTTTACTGGAACCTCAAAAGCAGTCTGAAATTATTTCTGTTTCTGCTTTGTGTTTTACTGGAACCTCAAAAGCAGTCTGAAATTATTTCTGTTTCTGCTTTGTGTTTTACTGGAACCTCAAAAGCAGTCTGAAATTATTTCTGTTTCTGCTTTGTGTTTTACTGGAACCTCAAAAGCAGTCTGAAATTATTTCTGTTTCTGCTTTGTGTTTTACTGGAACCTCAAAAGCAGTCTGAAATTATTTCTGTTTCTGCTTTGTGTTTTACTGGAACCTCAAAAGCAGTCTGAAATTATTTCTGTTTCTGCTTTGTGTTTTACTGGAACCTCAAAAGCAGTCTGAAATTATTTCTGTTTCTGCTTTGTGTTTTACTGGAACCTCAAAAGCAGTCTGAAATTATTTCTGTTTCTGCTTTGTGTTTACTGGAACCTCAAAGCAGTCTGAAATTATTTCTGTTTCTGCTTTGTGTTTTACTGAACCTCAAAAGCAGTCTGAAATTATTTCTGTTTCTGCTTTGTGTTTTACTGGAACCTCAAAAGCAGTCTGAAATTATTTCTGTTTCTGCTTTGTGTTTTACTGGAACCTCAAAAGCAGTCTGAAATTATTTCTGTTTCTGCTTTGTGTTTTACTGGAACCTCAAAAGCAGTCTGAAATTATTTCTGTTTCTGCTTTGTGTTTTACTGGAACCTCAAAAGCAGTCTGAAATTATTTCTGTTTCTGCTTTGTGTTTTACTGGAACCTCAAAAGCAGTCTGAAATTATTTCTGTTTCTGCTTTGTGTTTTACTGGAACCTCAAAAGCAGTCTGAAATTATTTCTGTTTCTGCTTTGTGTTTTACTGGAACCTCAAAAGCAGTCTGAAATTATTTCTGTTTCTGCTTTGTGTTTTTTACTGGAACCTCAAAAGCAGTCTGAAATTATTTCTGTTTCTGCTTTGTGTTTTACTGGAACCTCAAAAGCAGTCTGAAATTATTTCTGTTTCTGCTTTGTGTTTTACTACTGGAACCTCAAAAGCAGTCTGAAATTATTTCTGTTTCTGCTTTGTGTTTTACTGGAACCTCAAAAGCAGTCTGAAATTATTTCTGTTTCTGCTTTGTGTTTTACTGGAACCTCAAAAGCAGTCTGAAATTATTTCTGTTTCTGCTTTGTGTTTTACTGGAACCTCAAAAGCAGTCTGAAATTATTTCTGTTTCTGCTTTGTGTTCTACTGGAACCTCAAAAGCAGTCTGAAATTATTTCTGTTTCTGCTTTGTGTTTTACTGGAACCTCAAAAGCAGTCTGAAATTATTTCTGTTTCTGCTTTGTGTTTTACTGGAACCTCAAAAGCAGTATGAAATCATTTCTGTTTCTGCTTTGTGTTTTACTGGAACCTCAAAAGCAGTCTGAAATTATTTCTGTTTCTGCTTTGTGTTTTACTGGAACCTCAAAAGCAGTCTGAAATTATTTCTGTTTCTGCTTTGTGTTTTACTGGAACCTCAAAAGCAGTCTGAAATTATTTCTGTTTCTGCTTTGTGTTTTACTGGAACCTCAAAAGCAGTCTGAAATTATTTCTGTTTCTGCTTTGTGTTTTACTGGAACCTCAAAAGCAGTGTCTGAAATTATTTCTGTTTCTGCTTTGTGTTTTACTGGAACCTCAAATGCAGTCTGAAATTATTTCTGTTTCTGCTTTGTGTTTTACTGGAACCTCAAAAGCAGTCTGAAATTATTTCTGTTTCTGCTTTGTTTTACTGGAACCTCAAAAGCAGTCTGAAATTATTTCTGTTTCTGCTTTGTGTTTTACTGGAACCTCAAAAGCAGTCTGAAATTATTTCTGTTTCTGCTTTGTGTTTTACTGGAACCTCAAATGCAGTCTGAAATTATTTCTGTTTCTGCTTTGTGTTTTACTGGAACCTCAAAAGCAGTCTGAAATTATTTCTGTTTCTGCTTTGTGTTTTACTGGAACCTCAAAGCAGTCTGAAATTATTTCTGTTTCTGCTTTGTGTTTTACTGGAACCTCAAAAGCAGTCTGAAATTATTTCTGTTTCTGCTTTGTGTTTTACTGGAACCTCAAAAGCAGTCTGAAATTATTTCTGTTTCTGCTTTGTGTTCTACTGGAACCTCAAAAGCAGTCTGAAATTATTTCTGTTTCTGCTTTGTGTTTTACTGGAACCTCAAAAGCAGTCTGAAATTATTTCTGTTTCTGCTTTGTGTTTTACTGGAACCTCAAAAGCAGTCTGAAATTATTTCTGTTTCTGCTTTGTGTTTTACTGGAACCTCAAAAGCAGTCTGAAATTATTTCTGTTTCTGCTTTGTGTTTTACTGGAACCTCAAAAGCAGTCTGAAATTATTTCTGTTTCTGCTTTGTGTTTTACTGGAACCTCAAAAGCAGTCTGAAATTATTTCTGTTTCTGCTTTGTGTTTTACTGGAACCTCAAAAGCAGTCTGAAATTATTTCTGTTTCTGCTTTGTGTTCTACTGGAACCTCAAAAGCAGTATGAAATTATTTCTGTTTCTGCTTTGTGTTTTACTGGAACCTCAAAAGCAGTCTGAAATTATTTCTGTTTCTGCTTTGTGTTTTACTGGAACCTCAAAAGCAGTCTGAAATTATTTCTGTTTCTGCTTTGTGTTTTACTGGAACCTCAAAAGCAGTCTGAAATTATTTCTGTTTCTGCTTTGTGTTTTACTGGAACCTCAAAAGCAGTCTGAAATTATTTCTGTTTCTGCTTTGAGTTTTACTGGAACCTCAAAAGCAGTCTGAAATTATTTCTGTTTCTGCTTTGTGTTTTACTGGAACCTCAAAAGCAGTCTGAAATTATTTCTGTTTCTGCTTTGTGTTTTACTGGAACCTCAAAAGCAGTCTGAAATTATTTCTGTTTCTGCTTTGTGTTTTAATGGAACCTCAAAAGCAGTCTGAAATTATTTCTGTTTCTGCTTTGTTTTACTGGAACCTCAAAAGCAGTCTGAAATTATTTCTGTTTCTGCTTTGTGTTTTACTGGAACCTCAAAAGCAGTCTGAAATTATTTCTGTTTCTGCTTTGTGTTTTACTGGAACCTCAAAAGCAGTCTGAAATTATTTCTGTTTCTGCTTTGTGTTTTACTGGAACCTCAAAAGCAGTCTGAAATTATTTCTGTTTCTGCTTTGTGTTTTACTGGAACCTCAAAAGCAGTCTGAAATTATTTCTGTTTCTGCTTTGTGTTTTACTGGAACCTCAAAAGCAGTCTGAAATTATTTCTGTTTCTGCTTTGTGTTTTACTGGAACCTCAAAAGCAGTCTGAAATTATTTCTGTTTCTGCTTTGAGTTTTACTGGAACCTCAAAAGCAGTCTGAAATTATTTCTGTCTCTGCTTTGTGTTTTACTGGAACCTCAAAAGCCGTCTGAAATTATTTCTGTTTCTGCTTTGTGTTTTACTGGAACCTCAAAAGCAGTCTGAAATTATTTCTGTTTCTGCTTTGTGTTTTACTGGAGAACCTCAAAAGCAGTCTGAAATTATTTCTGTGTCTGCTTTGTGTTTTACTGGAACCTCAAAAGCAGTCTGAAATTATTTCTGTTTCTGCTTTGTGTTTTACTGGAGAACCTCAAAAGCAGTCTGAAATTATTTCTGTCTCTGCTTTGTGTTTTACTGGAACCTCAAAAGCCGTCTGAAATTATTTCTGTTTCTGCTTTGTGTTTTACTGGAACCTCAAAAGCAGTCTGAAATTATTTTTGTTTCTGCTTTGTGTTTTACTGGAGAACCTCAAAAGCAGTCTGAAATTATTTCTGTTTCTGCTTTGTGTTTTACTGGAGAACCTCAAAAGCAGTCTGAAATTATTTCTGTTTCTGCTTTGTGTTTTACTGGAACCTCAAAAGCAGTCTGAAATTATCAGTTTTGTGACCCACACAATTTTCAAATGTTTTCAAACCTCCGAGTTTTTCTGTAAAACAGCCGCATTTAAATAATTAATGTAATCTCAGGGGTTTTAGCCAAAAACAAAACAACCAATCTACAAGAAATTTTGATCCAACAAGGTATAAACTGAACAAGTTTTGTGGCTTTCTCTGTCCCAAGCCTATTTCGTAACTTATTCCAAACCAAACTAATTAAAACATAGAGAAAATTCTCTCAATGGAGGCAGATGAAGCTGGTGCTGAATGTAGGCATACAAAAAAGTTACAAAATCCTGCAGGCAATTTTGAATTTGAACCCTTTTCAGACTTTTTTGCCATGACCTGCCATCCTTTTATGGAAGAAAACTGGCTGAGGACATTTTCTTTCATCACTGATGTTAGGTAACAGTCTGTGTCATTCATTTTGAAAGCCATTACACCAGGCAAATACATTGTTATGATGGAAAATTACCACCTACATAATAATGGGGTGACACCGGTGAGATGGCGTGGTATGGACTCACTGAGGCTCTGGAAGGTTGCAAAAGGCACATGTGCCCATTTGGACTGCAACAGAGCATGGAGGTCCTGGAGATGATGTGGTTGTGGGTTGGCACGCCAAACTTGTCAATCTAAATAGTCCCATAAGTGCTCTAGGGGATTGAGGTATGGCGATTTCGCTGGCCAAGGGAAAATGGAGGCATGGCTGTCGTGTTCCTGGAACCAGTTGTGCATCGCCTTAGGAACGTTAACAGGGTGCATTGTTCTTTAGATACCATCACTACCAGGATAAACGTCCAATGTGAAGGGATGCATGTGGTCTGCAAGAATGGACAGGTAGCCATTGGCATTTAGGGACCCATCCAGTGGTACCAGCAGTCCCGGGGCGTACAAGTAAAACATTCCCCAGACATGCACACTGCCGCCACCGCAGGCCTGCACTTGACCGACAAGCATGTCCAGGTGTTGGTACTCGTATGTCTGACGCCGTGTCACTTCTGTGGAGTAGAAACCTCGATTCGTTGGTGAAGGCAACCTTTTTTCCACTGTCCAATGACGGTAGTCCTATGTGAACTGCAGACATCATTGCCAATGGGCCTGGGTTAACATGGGTGCCTTAACACAGTGTCGGATCCGGAGACACATGTGTAACACGGTTTGTTTTACTGTTATCTGGGACACGTACTTGGGCACCCCAACATTCACTTGTGGGGGTGAATTGCTGCGCTGTTGCATGTAGATTGCCCTTTACAAGTTGACAGTGGTGACATTCTCCTTTGCGGTTGATGACCTTTGGGGCTCCACAGTTATTATGTCGGGAGGCGTTGACTCAGGAGACCCATGCGTAACAGGGTTTCGCTGTACTGTTATCTAGGATATGCACCTGGGTACCCCAGCATTCATGTGCATGGTCAATTGTTGCACTGTTGCATGTAGATTGCCCTTTACAAGTTGACATTCTCCTCTGGGTTGATGACCTTTGGGGCTCCACAGTTATGATGTTGGGAGGTACTCAGTGTGCCGGCGGTCCAATCTTGGTGCACCCTTACTACAGCACCTCACAAACAGCCCCCAAAGTCTGCTGTTTCTGAGATGCTTCCACTCTTGGCGTGGTAAGCGATAATCATTCTTTTTTTAACATCCATCAAATCACTACATCTGCCCATTGTGTGCACGTTATGCACTATGGCTCATCTGTCCTTGCCAGCCACTTATAACTCTGTGACACACCTCAGTGAGTACACAGTGATTCCGGGGTGGACATATTATTCGACTGTGTAATCAGGGGGACATTTGGATATCCATTCTTCTTCAATACTCTCTTGTTCTTGGTTAAGTTTCTGACCTCTGTATTTTAAATCCATGAGGTTTGCTAGAAAATGTGCTGCAAGAATTGCTTGTTCAAACCTCTTTTAAAATCTAGATGGTAGGGCTGCAGGATTTCTTCTTGTAGTAAATCCGGCCATATTTCAACAGCAACTGAAACACAACGTTGTGTCTCTCTCTGAAGAGTGTTTAGTGTGCTAGCAACAACGGATAACAGCTTTACCAGATTCATAGCTTCATGGTAAAGGCCACGGTAACGATTTTTTAAATAGATTGATCAAATTCCTCAATATGCTTTTAAGATATTTTTCTGCATACATACATACATATCACTAAGCTGTTCTCTAAGATTCAGAGGTTAGCTCCAAAAAGAAATACAAACTTCCAGATATTTTTACTTATTGTTGTTGTTGTATCAAACTTCGCCATTTACAACGATCTTGACATACAACTCGTGCTTCACTGATGGTAATTGGCCACAAATGTTTTAACACAATCAGGATGAAAGTTGCACCTTGTTTCGTTAGGTAATTGTGGCATTAAGCCAGGCTTTTCTTTGAACCATCCATGTGGTTGATGTAGGCCTACGTTACGAAAATAGTTTTGCACCGCCACAATCTGCTTTAAAACAGTCTTTGAGGAAATACCTTTTTGTAACAAATTCAACAGATGTGCTGAGCATCCATATGTTATGAGAGTTGGATATCTTTCATTTAAAATTTTCCACATTTTTTATCATTCTGTTTTTGCTCTCATTTACAACAGCAAAATCCAAATTTTTTCTTCACACTACTTTATGGCTGCCTCTAATTTAGAAGCACAACATTTTGCAGTTTTCGTTTCTGATCCAGTAACATCAGCTTACAGCAAACAACTTTCTGTTCCGGTATGGACACTAATAGCTTGGACAGACTCATTCTTCTCACTGCACCAACCATCTACGGTGAGAGTCAAACTGCCTAATTTTATTTTTCTGAAAGCTGAGATTCAGTTTCTTCTGCTGCAGTATCAAACAGTTTTCCACCAATGGCTTTTGCTGAGGGTGGTTGATGTCCAGGTCTCAATGTTTCAATCATAATTTTAAACCGATCTAATTCTACTGCATTGAATGGTATGTTAGCAGCATAAAAAAAAATAGCCACTGTTTTATCAAGAGATTTCCTTTGCCCTTTTGTGCTTTTAAGACAGAATTTACTCATTGATTGGTGCTTTTTTGTTTTTTTACAACAGTACTCAAAAAGTCCGATAAAACCCAAAAAAGCCCAATAAAAACCGAAAAAAACCCAAGTGGGCTGGGTTTTTAAAAAAAAAAAGCCCGGGTTTTTTCAAACCCTGTCCTGAATGGCTGTGTATGAAAGTATTATTGTTTCTATTCTGATGCATGGATGTGAAACCAAGGTGTACTGCAGAAGAAACACAAGAGTAATTTGTGTGCTGGTGAGATGCATAACTTACTGGGAGTTTGTGGCAAGACATGTTCTAATCTTGTAGAGAACTAAGATGTAAGTTACAGACATGTATTGTGAAGCAAAATGTCAGTAGTGTGCAGACATGTTTTGAGGAGCTCTTGCTATGTTGAAAGAATGAATGAGGTGCTAACTAAGATAATTTATTCAGGCCCAAGTGGCAGGAAAGAAAGATAGAAGAAGCCAGAAAATCATGGAGGACCAGATTCATTAATGCTTACAAGAGAAAAAGATAATGAGCATGAAGTACAAAAGATCTTGTGTGAAACAAGAAAACGATGCCCATGCAGCTACAGTTGTGTGCCAAGATCACTGCAAATCTAGATGTCTGATACAACAACAACAAGTAAAATCTAACACCACTATTAATTTTGATTTTGGCAGCTAATATTTCTTGGAGAAGCTAACCTCTGAATCTCAGAAAGCAGCTTGGTGATACAGCATGCATGTATGTAGCTACAAATATATTCATGGATGCATCACCAATGAAATTTTAACAAGCATTTCTTATGTTAGCATAGTTCTTTTTTTTTTTTTTAAACCACAGTATTATTAACAAGCAGTAAATATTCAAAGACTACTCATCTTCTATGTTAAGCCCTCATCATTAGAACTCTCTGTCCCTGCAATGGTTAACCACACAAAACTACTCTTTCAGCATCATTCAATACTGACAAACCCTTGATAATTTTTGACAGTGGAGTCCTTCTCCTCCTTCCAATTTCTTCTTTTAATAAACTTTTCCATGATGTATAGCTCATGACAAATAATTAAAAGGGAATCCCGGTGTATTTATGAGCAGCTGCTCTTATATGCCTGCCCAACACAGTTTTATTAGATACATTTTAACTGCCGACTGATGTTTTGTCGAACATATTTTCAGTTGAAAACCAGACTCCCTTAACAAACTACATACATCATACATATCACTAAGCTGTTCTCTGAGATTCACAGGTTAGGCTCCAAAAAGAAATACAAACTTCCAGATATTTTTACTTATTGTTGTCGTATCAAACTTCGCCATTTACAGCGATCTTGACATACAACTCGTGCTTCACTGATATCCATTACACGCCTTACACAAGATCTTTTATACTTCATACTCATAATCTTTTTCTCATGCAGACACTCCTGAATCTGATCCACCCATGTCTTCCTTGGCCTTCCTCTGCCTTTCCTTCCTGCCACTTGGTTGAAAATATTTTCTTAGTAAGCATTTCATCACTCATTCTTTCAACACGGCCAAACCACCGAAGCATATTGGTCTCCACCTTGCTAACAACATTTTGCTTTACATCACACAACTGCAATACATCTTCATTCCTCACACAATCAGATCGTGTCTTGCCACAAACCCCACATAAGTAACGCATTTCTCCAGCACACAAACGACTCCTATGTTTCTTCTGCAGTACCCAGGTTTCACTGCCATACATCAGAGTAGGAACAATTACACTTTCATACACAGCCATGCAGGACTCTCTAGAGAACCCATCATTCCCGTGAAAACCTCCCAGAGCAGCTATGACTTTCAAAGAAGAATTCACTCGCCTACTGATTTCACCATCCAACTTGTTCTCTCTGTCAAACATGCTTCCTAAATACACAAACTCACTCACCTGGTCAATCACAGTGCCATTTATACTTACATTACATTCAGTGCTACCCATTCCTCTCTCAAAAACCATAACTTTGGTTTTTCCCTTATTTATACTCAGTTTGAATTTCATGCAAATTTCATGCATCCGAGTCAACATACTCTGCAACTCACTTTTGCTCTCTGCCAACAGGACAGTGTCATCAGCATACAGCAATCTGCACACACGGATATCACCAAGACATAAACCACTATTATCTACTTTGGCCTCACGCATGCATGCGTCCATAAATATATTAAACAGCATGGTGACATTACACAACCTTGTCTAACTCCTGCACCAATGGAAAACCATTTTGATAAAAACACCATTCACTCGTACACAAGCTCTACTACCAGCATACATGGCTTTTACACTATTAAGTAGATTCCCAGTAACACCATATTCATTCAATACCTTCCACAAAAAATGTCCTATTGACTCGGTCGTAAGCTTTCTCTAAATCTATGAAGGCAGTAAAAACTTTCTTTCCAACAGCCAGATACTTTTCAATCATCATGCGTAATGCAAAAATCTGGTTAGTGCAGCCTTTACCAGGCACAAAACCACTCTGAACATCCCACACTTTCAATGATGTAAGACCCCATACTTTTTCAATAACAACCTTACCAAACACTTTCCCTGGCACACTCAGTAGGCTAATACCACGATAGTTCTTGCATTCAGTCTGATCACCTTTTCCCTTATACAAAGGAACAATGATAGCATCCTTCCAATCCCGAGGGACCATTCCTAACTCCCACCACAACTGGCAAATTTCAGTTAACCAGTCAATTATATAGTCACCACCATACTTCAACATCTCTGCAGTTATGCCATCAACTCCTGGAGCCTTACCATTCTGAAGAGATTTTAGAGCTTTACACACTTCTTCTCTTGAGATCCCTCCTGTACACTTCTTCTCTTGAGATCCCTCCTTAATAAACTAGAACTATATTATACTGTGTTACAGACAACACTGTTTTACGTAACACCATTTCCATATACAGTCATATCAGAATAATATGACAACCTACCTAATAATGGGAATAACCACCCTTGGCCAGGATGACAGTGGCAAGACGGCATGACATGGACGCAATGAGGCCCTGGAAGGTTGCCCGAGGCACATGTGCCCATTCGGACTGCAGAAGAGCATGGAGGTCATGGAGATGATGTGGTTATGGGTTGGCATGTCAATCCTGTTGATCCAAATAGTCCCACAAGTTCTCTATGGGATTGAGGTCGGATGATTTCTCCAGCCAAGGGAGAACGGACACATCGCTGTCATGTTCCTGGAACCAGTCACGCACCCCCTTAGCAACATGGCAGGGTGCATCATCCTGTTGGTGGACACAATCACCACCAGGGTAAACATCCAACATGAAGGGATGCATGTTGTGGTCAGCGAGGATCGACGGGTGGCCATTGGTGTTCAGGGACCCATCCAGCGGTACCAGCGGTCCTGGGTCATATCAGGAAAACATCTCCCAGACAAATAAAGGTAACTTGATCACGCTAGTTACGTTACAAGAAAGAACTTTTATGAAAGTTCGTAAGTTGGGCTTTCGACCTTATCTTAGGTCTTCATCATGCCAAATGAGGACTAAGATTGTTGCCAGATTCTACATTTGAATTTTTCCCTATTTTTGTTGCCAAATATTAGAATTGATCTCCAGATCATCAGGATGTAGAGAGGAGATTCGGAATTGCAAGTCATTGAGTTGAAAATAATTTCCAGGCTTTCACGGTAACAGAGGGCAAAACAATTGTCAAAGAAGCAATTCGTTTTAGCTCGTTTCAGTGGGGAACTGCAGAAGTGTCTTCTATTGTCAAAATAGACAAGGCTGTATTAGGGTTGGCTTTCAAAACAACTTTTTTATGTTCTAAAATTCTGTGGTTAATGCTCCTGTATGTGCTTCCAATGTATAAGGTATCACCTGTTGAAGAGATAGGAATGCAGTAAACTCCTGGGAGGTCCAGATTTTCAACTTTGTCCCTATCCCTTTGTAGAAGTTTCACGATGTTTGGGGTGGATTTAATGGCAAGATGGTAACCAAAACTTCTAAAAGAATCTGTAACTTATAAGCATAGGAAGGATGGTAAGGAACAGAACCAGAGAATTTCAGGTTTTCTTTCTTTGAGGAAGGAGGCATTCAATTTGCGAATTGTTTTTTTATATATATATATATAAGAGAGAGTTAGCAGTGAAACCATGAGAGAGGGCTATTGTGGAAATTTTGGAGAATTCTTCTTGAAGAGAAAGTTGGTTGTTGCAAATGATATGAGCCCTGTGGATGTAACACTTCAATGCTGCAAGCTTGTAAAGATGCAGAGTGAAAGATTTGTAGGGAATGATGTTCTTCTCTTTAAGAAGAATTCTCCAAAATTTCTACAATAGCCCTCACTCATGGTTTCCCTGATCTTACAGTCAACTCCCTCTTAAAGAAATATGGAAACAATTCAGATATTGAATGCCTCCATCCTCAAAAGAAAGAAAAACCTGAAATTCTTTGGTTCTGTACCTTAACATCCTCCCTATGCATATAAGTTACAGATTCTTTTTAGAAATTTTGAATACCAGCTTGCCATTAAATCCCCCCCCAAAAAAAAACCATCTTCAAACAACCTTTTTGGTTGCTGTGTGTGGTTACAACGTGGAAAGAGCGATGTACTTATTTATTCAACTGACACCACGTATTTAGAGGATTTTCACTTCTACAAAGGGATAGGGACATAGTTGAAAATCTGGAATTCCCAGGAGTTTACAGCATTCTTATCTCTTCTTCAACAGGCCATAACTTATACATTGGAAGCACATACAAGAGCATTAACCACAGAATTTTAGAACATAAAAAAGATGTTTTGAAAGCCAACCCTAATACAGCCTTGTCTATTTTGACAATGGAAGACACTTCTGCAGTTCCCCGCTGGAACAAAGCAAAACGAATTGCTTCTTTTGACAATCATTTTGCCCTCTGTTACCGTGAAAGCCTGGAAATTATTTTCAACTCAATGACTTGAAATTCCGAATCTCCTCTCTACATTCCGATGATCTGGAAATCAATTCTAAGTTTTGGCAACAAAAATAGGAAAAATTCAAATGTAGAATCTGGCAACAATCTTAGTCCTCCATTGGCATGATGAAGACCTAAGATAAGGTCGAAAGCTCCCAACTTACGAACTTTCTTAAAAAGTTCTTTTCTTGTAACGAAACTAGCATAATCATGTTACCTTTATTTGTCTACCAGACATGCACACCGGCACCGCCAGCTTATACTTCAGCAACAAGAGTGTCTGGGTGTTGGTTCCCGTGTGTCGGACACCACATCCACCACTGCCCGTCACCCTGTCACTTGTGTGTGGAGAAGGCAACCTTTTTCCACTCTTCCCCTGTCCAATGATGGTAGTTGCATGCAAACTGCAGGCGTCATTGCCGATGGACCAGGGTTAACATGGGCACCCTGACCCAGTGTCAACTTCAGAGACCCATGCGTAGCAGGGTTCGCTCTACTGTTATAGGGGACACATACCTGGGTGCTCCGGCATTCATTTGTGTGGTTAATTACTGCACTGTTGCGAGTTGATTACCCTTTATCAGTCGATGGTGGCATGACAACGTTCTACTCTGGGATCAATGACCTTTAGGGCTCCACAGTTATGATGTTGGGACGTACTCGGCGTGCCAAGGGTACAGTCTCGGTACACCTTTACTACAGCGCCTTGCAAACACCTCACAAAGTCTGCTGTTTCTGAGATGCTTCCACCCTTGGCGTGGTAGCCGATGATCATTCCTTTTCGAACATCCGTGAAATCACTACTTCTGCCCATTGTGCTCAAGTTACACACTATGGGTCATCTGTCCTGACCGGCTGCTTACATCTCCGTGTGGTCGACCTTGTCACATGCACTCTGTGATGCGCCTGGGCAGGTACACTGATTCTGGGAGTGGTCACATCATTCTGATACAACTGTGTATTGTTTAATGAGTAGGACTCATTACCACACATTAAATGATATGAAAATCATCCACACTGAACATATTGCCCAACTAATTAAATATCTGGAAAAGTAAAATCAACATCCTGAAAATCACACAGTTCTAACAGAGCCCCAAACCAAAGATCCTCAATGATTTCACCCCATTTATGGGTTTTTTAGCCTGTAAATGAAAATGAACACATTACACACACCTTGAATCTGTGCCCTTTTGTCCATATGTGACCTGTATCAGAAGCTAAACTAATGGGATAGTTTTGATGCATTTTACTGTGTTTTGTGGAATGATGCTTGCAATGCCATCTCAGTAATCATCCTGTCTAGGGTGGGGATTCTATGATCTTTTCCTATTGGGTGAAGGTTCAAATGCTGGATGAAAACAAAAGCATTGTTTTGTCTTAATGTTCTAGTTTATTTCATTGCTGTGATGTTTTTCTTTTTCCATTTTGCAACACTTATTCAAGTAACTAGAGACAGTGAAAGCAAGTATGCGAACAGAAATGAGTTAAGTTAAATTTTATTGGCAGTTATTTGAAAAAATCAGTTTTTAAAATGGGATCTATTTTGCTATGGTGGACCAGATGATAACCCTAACATTTTTTAATTCAAGACAAAGGGTATTGTTTGGGCGATTCCATTTTGTCAAATCAACAAATGAATTTATTTGACTGTAATCAATTTTGAGAAACATAGTAGACTTATTGGGACTATTAAAAAAATAAGCTGCTCCAAAAATAAAATTTCTGGAACCAAAATTTTTTGAGATATGGGGAAAGAAAATTAAAAAAACAAAACAAAAAAGCCTTTTTGCTATTGAAGAACACAAAAATTTAATTGCTGTTGTTTCAATTCTATTATAATTAGAAAGTCAATAACTGAAAGCTTTTGACAAAAAGAAAAGAAAAACATGTTTGAAAAGAGAAATTATCTTTTCAAACATTAAAAAATGAATTCTGAGAAATAAACTTTTGAAAACACAAAACACTGCTCAGTACATGTACTGACCAAAAAAAAAAAAAAAAAATGAGATTTGGCAACTGTGCTGGGAGTTGGAAATAGTCCTGAAGGATTGGAGGGATGCTATAATTGTTCTCTTGTATAAGGGAAGAGGTGATGAGACTGAATGCAAGAATTATTGTGATATAAGCCAGCTGAGTGTGCCACGGAAAGTGTTTGAAAACGTCATCATCTATCAGGTACAACGTCTTGCATCAAAGAAGATGTGGGAAGTACAGAGTGATTTTATGCCTGGTGAGGTCTGTATTAACAAAATTTTGCATTACAAGGTGTGATCAGAAAGTATCCAAATTGTTTGCAGAAGTTGGGAATCGTGAGACACAGCAAGAAGCTGTTTGGCACAGCCTGATTTTGGAACCTGCTACACATGTGCCATGAGTCACATCTCCCCTGTTCGTCCATTTTTTTTTTTTTTTTACAGTAGTGCTTTGCTCTTACGTGTGTGAAGCTGTTCGTCGCATTTGTCATGTTGGAAAATATTGATCAACGAATTTGCATCACATTTTGCCAAAAACTTGTTGAAACTTGCAAAGACATATAATTAAAGTTGCAGAAAGTCTATGGGGAGGATTGCATGAGTCATGTAGAAGTTTATGAGTGGTATAAACATTTTAAACATGGTCATGAAAGTGTGGAGAGTGATGAATGATCCGGGAGGATTGCATGAGTCATGTAGAAGTTTATGAGTGGTATAAACATTTTAAACATGGTCTAAAGTGTGGAGAGTGATGAATGATCCGGGAGGCCCACAACCAGCAAAAGTGAAAACTATGTTAAACTTGTGTGCACTGCTGTGTGGGAGAACCGGTGAAACATTTGTGAGTTACCTGAAGACTTCATTTGTTTCAGTTCAGTCGATTCTTACAGACAATGTGGGTATCAGCAGCATCTCAGCTAAATCTGTGCCAAAACTGCTCAACTGAGAAAAAACAAGACCATGTTTCAGCTGCTAGTAACTAGCTTGAGTGTCACTGTCTCAAGCTAGTTACTTGAAGATGATGACACTCAAGTTTCTAGCTTGAGTGTCATCGTCTTCAAAATTTGTAGCTTGAATGAGTTGAAAACGACAAAATCTTTTAAAAACTATCATAACTGGTAATGAATTGTGGGTTTATTGGTATGACCTAAGGCCCAGTCTTTACAGTGAAAGCCCCCAAACTTTCCCATATCTAAAAAAGCATGAGAGAACAGCAGCAATGTCAAGATCATGATGACTGTTTTTTTTTCAATCATGAGGGAATTATGCATCATGAATAGACCCCATCAGGCCAGACAATCAACAAGGAGTACTACTGTCGAGTTTTGCAACATTCGAGGAATGCAGTTTGTTGCAAAAGGCTGGCATTACACGAAAGTGGCAATTCCACCATGGCAATGCGCCTGCCCATGCATCATAACTTGTGCCACAATTTCTTGCTAAGCACAGCATTGCATAGGTCCAACAGCCATCCTATTCACCAGAACTCACTCTGTGCAACTTTTTTCTCTTCTCAAAAATCAAATACCACTTGGAAGGAAAAATATTTCAAGACACCGATGAAGCAGCTGTTCGCTGTTTCAGAAGATGACTTCAAAAAATGCATTGAGCAGTGGAAACAGTGCTGGGCTAAGTACGTGGCTTTGGAAGGGGACTACTTGAAAGGCAATAAGTTTAAAATCTTTTAGTCTTGTACTTTTTTTTTTTTTTTTTTAATAAATCCAGTATGGATACTTTTTGATCACACCTTGTATGTTTGATGATCCAAAAGTATTTGCTTGTTGGTAAGAAAAATTTTGCTGCCTTCATAAATTTAGAGAATTCTTTGTGGAGCTAATCTCAGAAAACACCTTAGATGGATATGTATTATCAGTTAAATGTTTATTTGTCAGATGGTCTTTCTTTGAGGAGCTAACCTCTGAATATCAGAGAACGGCTTAATGATATGTATGAATGAATAAATTTAGAGAATACTCATAACCAAGTAAGCTGGATCCTTCTGTGGAAGGTCTCCAATAAAAATGGTGTTACTGGGAATCTACTTAATATTGCAAAAGCTATCTAATATGTGAACGGTGTTTCATTGAAATGGTTTCCAATTGGAGCAGGAGTAAGAAAAGGTCATGTATTGTCAGCATGACTGTTTAATACATTTATGGATGCATGAATGTGTGATGCCAAAATAGACAATACTGGTTTATGTCTTGGTAATATTTGTGTGTGCAGACTGCTGTATGCTGATGACACAGTCCTGTTGGCAGAGAGCAAAAGTGAGTTGCAGAGTATGTTGTCCAGGATGTACAAAGTTTGTATGAAATTCAAAGAGAGTATAAATAAAAGAAAAACCAAAGTTCTGGTATTGGGTTGATGCATGTGTTCATTACATTTTCTTTCACGAGTGTTTCCCAGGTCATTAGGATGGTGCAGATGGCCAGTTGTATATCAAAATGTAGCAGGTAATATTGTGTATCTAAATCATATTACGTTGTGTGATCGTGGCTAATGATTTTTTGGTTTTCAGGTCCCAAAGTATGGAGTGTCAAGTAGAGAGGAATGAACGTCTCCGACATCTGCTCCTCTACGAGTTTAACAAGGGATCCACAGCCACTCATGCCACTTGACACAATTGTGCTATGTATGGGGATGATGCTATTGCTTCAAGGATAGACGCAAAATGGTTTGAGCGGTTCCAAGGTGGCAATTTTGACCTAACAACACTCCATGCTCAGGTCGTCCATCTCACTTTTGATGCGGATCGTTTGAACCATCTCATCCACTTGGATCCGCGTGAAACCAAACACGAATTGGCCACTGAGATTGACTGTGATCAGGCCACAGTGGTGAGACACCTGGAACGTATGGGAAAGGTCCAGAAATTGGGGTCTTGGGTGCCTCGCACTCTCACAGAGGACAACAAGAATCAGCGTGTTGCCATATATTGTTCCTTGCTCGCTCGCTTGTTATTGTGATGTTCTCAGCAACACAAACCCTTTCAATCACATATTTTTACTGGAGATGAAAAGTGGTGCCTGTACATGAATTCAGGCATTGGAGAGAATGGTTAAGATCAAACAAGATGCCCACACCATGTCCAAAACATGACTTTCATCCTGCAAAGATCATGCTGTGTGTCTGGTGGGACATGGTAGGCATTATTCACAGGGAAATGCTGCCAAGGAATCGGACCATCAACACTGCACTCTATTGTGAGCAACTCTGCTGTGTGGAGGGAGCAATTCAGCAGAAATGGCCACATCAGTGCCACAGTGTCCTTCTCCAACATGAAAATGCACATCCTCACAGTGCAAACATGACCAAAATGGCCATTCAGGACATAAAATGGGAGATCCTTCCACATCCGGCCTATTCCCCAGATGCTGCCCCTTCAGACTATCACCTATTCCGATCTCTGTCGAATGCACTCCATGCCAGAATGTTCAACAATGATGTTGATCTCCAGAATTTCCTTGATTTCTTTGCAGCAAAACCTGCATGTTTTTTTCAAGAATGGCATTGCAGACCTATCCAGACGTTGGGACACCATCGGATACAATGGGGAAGAATACATAGCTGATTGGGAAGAATACATAGCTGATTGATTCCGTTTTCCCTTCTGATGTAATACATTCCTCTAATGTGGTGAAAAAAACCGCCATGAACTTATGCATCAACCCAATATTTGAGAGAGGAACTGTTAGTACTGAATGCAGGATAAGTCTAAATGGCATAGTTATTGACTGGGTAAAAGAGTTTGCATATTTCAGAAGCATGTTTGACAGAGAGAACTATTTAGATGGTGAAATTAGTAGGTGGGTGATTTCATCTTTGAAAGTCCCAGCTGCTTTAGGAGGATTTTACAGGAACGATGGGTTCTCCAAAAAGTCTCGAATAGCTGTTTATGAAAGAGTTGAAACTTGGGTACAGCAGAAAGCACAGGAGTTGTTTGTGTGTTGGAAAGATGCATTACTAACGAGGTGGGGGTGCGGTTTTGGCAAGGAACATTCTGATCACGTGAGGAAATAAGATGTGTTGCAGATGTGTAATGTGAAGCAAAATGTTGTTAATAAGGTAGAGACTAATATTATCAGGTGGCTTGGCCCTATTGAAAGAATGTGTGATGGGGTACTTACTAAGAACATTTATTGAGCCCAAGTGGAAGAAAAGAAAGGTAAAGGAGGCCAAGAAAATTATGGGAGGACCAGATTCAGGAATGTCTGCATGAGAAAAAGATAATAATGAGTATGAAGTACGAAAGGTCTTGTGTGAGAAGTGTGGTGGATGTCAAGTGAAGCTCGAATTCTGTGCAGATATTGCTGTACACGGAGACATTTGATACATGGACAGCGAGTAAAATCTTGTTTCATTAGTTTTAAACTTTAATCTCACAGATGAGTTTTCTTTGAGGAGCTAATCTCAGACTCTCAGAAAACAGCTTAGAGGTAAGTGTGTATACCATAGTGCAGAAGAAATATTATTGCATTGTACACATATGAAGGATACATGCATTTTCACTTACTTTTGTGCATAAACTTGTGCATAAATTATACTGACCCAACTGCAATTTCTAAATCAGTTATTCTTTGCAATGGCAGAATCAAATATTTGTGAGGACTGATGTTGCTCCGCTTGAGGGTCATTCTGGCGTGAAATAAATCATGGAACTTTTCTGAACCAAATAAATTTCCAAAGATTTTGTGATGTTTCCAGGATTCCATGGGCTGGGGCCCATGGAATCCTGGAAACATCCTGAAATTATCGATGATGGAATTATCAATTATCATCATTGATGTTACAATGATGAATTAATATTGATGATGAAATTATTATTTATCATCATTGATGTTATGGTTTTTCGACTGACAAAATTACGATACATAGTGAAGATGATTACTGCGATGCATCATGATGTAATTACACGATTGAATCCATATACTGCCACCACCAAGTACAGATCATCATCACACGTTCGACATGCATTTCAAATGAACACACTGATTCGTCGCCTCATTGGTCCACATTACTTCAGCGTGACCCAATGTGATGACGAATCTGAGAAACCTTCCAATGTTACACATAAGTGGCTATTGGTAATTATCATGTTCTCATGAAAACGAAATCAGAAAAGTGCCGGATTTCTGAAGTTGCCGGTTTTCTGGATGCTGGATTTTCGAGGTTTTACTGTATTTTAATGAGAACCTCGTAGGACTTTTCTATTACAACATATTCTAGTCTGGAAGATGCTGCATGATGCTGTCAGTAAATAAAAGTGGCCTGTTGGCAGTAAGGATCAGCCTTTATTAAGGCATATAAGGATGGTAACTGGAGAATGGGACATGCCAATATGATTTTAAAGGGAAAATTACATTAAAAAAAAAAAGTAGACTGCATTTTTTTCAAAAATGACAGCATTCCTGGGATTAACATGTGCTATTTCGTTAGAAGGAAATTCACAGCTCCTGAACTGTTTTGAAACCTCATTTTAAAAATCAGTACATGGACTGAGAAATGTTAAGGAAGCAGTAAAATAAAAATAACTTTAAGAAAAGAGAAGGTTAGTCATTTTACTTATTCAAGGCCAAAGTTTAGTATTTGGCCTAAAAAGAATTTTTGACATGAATACATCTTTAAAATCAGACCAGTACTAGGTGGGCAGTAAGGGAAAATGGGCATCGATTTGGTCTAATAATGTCTATATTATCAACACAAACCAAACCAACCTAGTGTCATTCAATAGGTAAGGGAACAAAGACTTGTTAGTGGCCTTGAGTTCGATCGCCGCGATAAGCGGACGGGGGGGGGGGGCTTTCCGCTGTGCTGCGCAAACTTCAAATCAGTATAACTCAAGACTGTGAAGCGCTATGACGTCAAAATTGGTCTTAAATGAAAGCTAACGTTGAGATCAGTCAATTTAAGACATTAGAAATGAAATCAAATACAGTGTTGATTGTGCAACTTTGGATCGCAGTTGAAAATTTAAAAAATTTCACAATGTCGGCATATACTCGTCGAAAAGCCACTTGAGCAGAAATACATCGAACGTAGTCTATGTGGAAGAGCAACTGATCAGCTTTCAATAAACATTGCAATGTCAGTGGCAGAGCACATGAGAAAATATCAGGAGCGAAAGAAATTTGCTGCGGCACAGCGCGAGAGTGACGACGTGAGCCCATGGACGTGGAGCATGAAAACGATTTTGCTCATGCTTCGGAACATCGAAATAGAAGTGGATTTCAAGAGATCGGCACGGTTTGAGAAGTGTTGGAGATCAGCGAGTGAACATTCTGAGAACACGTTTGTGAGCAAT
Source organism: Macrothele yani (assembly GCA_039090855.1). NCBI lineage: Eukaryota > Metazoa > Arthropoda > Arachnida > Araneae > Macrothelidae > Macrothele > Macrothele yani. The sequence goes on from CM076997.1 coordinate 1,326,079, forward strand.
CCGTTCGGTCATTTGTGAGGGGTTTGCGACAGAGATGTGGTTTCTGAAGAATTTGAAGCCAGTGAAGCCAAAACATGTGAAATTGCTCGAAAACATGTTTCTTGACGAGAACGTAGCAGAGTTCAAGTTGTGCAGCACATGTCGTAAATCATTGTACAACAACAAGATTCCAAAGCTGTCGCGATTGAACGGTTTCAAGTATCCACCGAAACCGATCGGTTTGCCACCGTTGGATCCGATAAATTATCAGATTGATTTCTCAGAGGCTTCCATTCATGTAGATCATGATCATGTAGAGACTTTGCTACAAGGGCAACTATGGAATCGTTGGCCAAGTGATAACCTTCCAGTGGATGTTAACACAATGGTACAGCAGTTGCCACGGCATCTGGACGACGATCACTCTTTCAACGTCAATATCAAGAACTTGATCCACAAGTTGACGTAATTGAGTGGTTTCGTAAAGAAGTCAGTGGTGAAGGCTTGGCTTTAATTCATGGTGAACCAAGTGCTGTAAGCATTACAACATCAGATCAATTGGGAAGCATTCGACGAGAGCGAGCAGATGGATAGTGAGTATCCGATCGAATCCATGGAGCCAATTTGTATCCTACTTCTCTTACCATAGACCAATGATTAATGAACTTGTAATTGACTACTGAATTTATCTTTCTTTTCATTTACTAGACCCAAATAAATACTATGGGCTAACGAGACGTATTCACGTAAAACCTTGTGGCCGTGCTCAGACACAGCCTACCCGATTTTTTTAGTGGGGAGGGTTGTGTGTGAAAAAGTATATTTATTCTTCAAATAAAAGTCTATTTCAAAAGATTTCAAATGGCACCAAAAATAAATTTCTGTGTAAATTTGGAAAGGAGTCATATCATTTCTTCCGTAATCAAAAATGAAACAAAATCTTGTATTTGAGTATTTTTTAATCATGATGTGATATAGGCTAAAATTTTGTTTGCCTAAGTGTAAAATCACAGGGAAAGTTTATACTACTGATCTACAGGTGCTAAGTACCTTCTTCAAAGAATGCATTCTCTCAAAGGAAGCAAATCATATTACACACTATTTCTTTGTATGATATCAATGTTTGGAAATTTTACTTAAGCATTTTTGATGTCACACAGGAGCCTATTGCAACAAAGATTGAATATTAAAAAGTTTTAAAAAAAGTTATCAAAAATTGCTGCGAATATCCCACATTGCATTGACACAATCAGCTCATGAGATTTATGTACTTATCTCAGTTTTTTATGCTTCACAAAATTCCAAACTGATGACAAGCAAGCCCTTCCAAATGTGCCTCATGGTCATCCATCAGTAGCTGTAACAGATGAAGAGCTGAAGAATGTCGTGGAAGCTGACCCAAGACAAAGTAAAGTGCCCAGGAGATTGTAGCAGAGATCCATGCATGTTGCTCAACGTTTATCCAGGGTGGCAAAATACTGGATATCAAACAAATCGATAACAGCCAGTAAAAACATTCACATACAGAAGAGGTGCAATACAGACTACAAGTGAAGCAGAGAGAGAGAGAGAGAGAGAGAGAGAGAGAGAGAGAGAGAGAGAGAGAGAGAGAGAGAGAGAGAGAGAGAGAGAGAGTGTGTGTGTGTGTGTGTGTGCGTGCGTGCGTGCGTGTCAAATCATAACCTTCAATAAAACTTCCCTCCATTTCGAATTTGTTAACCCATATTAACCACAAACTGGGGTAATTCAAGCATAGCTGATTTTCAGTAAGTACAACACACAAAAATGAGAAATATGTACTCAAGAAAATTTACTCTGCACAACAGATTTCAATTTCTTACTTCATGTCTTTGCTTTTCTTTGCCTTTTCTTTTATGTATTCATTCTCCCGCTCAACCTGTTCCTGTAACCAACAACATCTAGTTAAATGACATGTTTGAAATTACAAATATTAATGAAATGCATACATACAGCAAAAAGTACTTATCTGGCTTTATTACCAGTTCATTGTTACACAAATTAATTTCACAATACAAAAATGGATTATACATTTTCTCCAATCATTCTTTTTTTTTTCACCCTTAGTCACTGATGCATTTCTTGCGTTTCTATGTAGTACTTCAAATTGAGACTGGATCACAACAAACAGCATGTGATGAAAAAACTTTGAATAGGAAGATCATGTGGAGTTTTCATTCTTTGAAATGTAAACAGGTAAAATATACAGCATCATTTTATAAAAAATACAAAACACTACATAATGATTATAACTAGGGAAACGCAAACTTTGCCCAAAAAAAAAAAAAATAATAATAATTGAGATTTTGCAAAAAAAAAAAAAAAAAAAAAAAAAATTAAATAATAAATTTTGCATTTATTTGCAAAAACTAGGCTAAGTACTAAATATTTAGTTAAGTACCAAATACTTAGTTTTTTAAAAGCTTAACACTGCACTAAAATACTTATTGGGTTGTCGGAAAAGCCATGACGTATTTTGGCACCCGATGGCGGTTGGGTGGTTTTGGAAGTACGAGAGGCATGCACAGCTCTGATATCGCTATGGCATTCGACAGGTGCCAGTTCTAGCTACAGTCTAAAAGGAATAGTGAGCGATTTGGTTGATTTGCGGAGATTTGACATCAAGTTGAAAATGGAAGACCAAAACTGTGCATTTTCGCCATATTTTACTGTTTTACTTTTGTAAAGGGAAGAACGCGCGTCAAGCTTGTGAAAAGTTACGTAAAGCATACGGTGATAATGCTCTACAAGACCGTTAGTGCCAGCGGTGGTTCACAAAATTTCGTGCTGGTGATTTTGACCTCAACGATGCTCCTCGGTCGGGGAGGCCCACCGAGGTTGACGACGACCAAATCAAGGCATTGATCGAGTCAAACCCACGTCACACGACACGAGAGATTGCAGACACATTGCACATCTATCATTCAAGCGTTCACGACCACCTGAAGAAGCTGGGATAAGTAAGCAAGCTCAACGTGTGGGTTCCTCATGCACTCAAAGAAGCTCAATTGACGGCGCGTATAAACAACTGCGATATGCTCATTAAACATGAGGAAAACAATCCTTTTTTGAAGTGATTGATAACTGGTGACGAAAAGTGGATTGTGTACAACAATGTGCTGCACAAACGGTCTTGGGTTCCAACGTGCTGCTTCGCCTCAAACGGCATCCAAAGCAGACATTCATCAGCGAAAGGTTCTGGTCTCAGCGTGGTGGGATTTTAAAGGTGTCGTATTTTTTGAGCTCCTACCAAGGAACCAAACAATCAATTCGAATGTGTACTGTCGGCAATTGGACAGTTTGAACAAATCCATCATCCAGAAACGTCCAACACTCGTTCAACGTAAAGGTGTTGTGTTCCATCACGACAACGTGAAACCACACACAAGTTTGGTCACCAGCCAAAAATTATTGGAGCTTGGGTGGGATGTGTTGCCCTACCCAACATACTTGCCTGACCTTGCGCCGTCAGACTTCCACTTGTTTCACTCTCTTCAACAGTCCTTGCATGGCATAATGTTCAAATCAGATGAGGCTGTAAATCAGTACCTTGTACAGTTTTTCACCACGAAAGACGGGTCCTTATGTGAACGAGGCATTCTGCAGCTCACTGAAAGATGGCAAAAGGTTATCAAACAAAACGGGCATTATATCATTGATTGATCTTTGTTCTTTTCTATCAATAAATGACCTTTGCAAAACATGGCTAAAATACGTCATGACTTAACAAATATTGAAGACTTGTGCTACATTAATCACTGAAACGATGAAAGTTTTCCGTCTTTAGCACGATTTAATGTCACCAGATTTACTAGGAGTATTAATTATTCTTACTTTACACCAGTCGGGATTAAGATCATCTTGTATAACAGATTTGGCTAGGGATGAACAATACATGCCTGTTTTAATATTGTATTTATGTTCTTTAATTCGTAATTCAATATTACGTTTTGTAGAACCCACATAATTAGAGGATGCTTGTCCTGTAGTTGCCTTAACCAGCAGGATATTGTAAATAACCCACAGTCCCTTTTTGCTGTTCTGTTCACGATCCTTACCAACTAATGAAAATAAGTTTCGTGTTTGTGAACCAAATTTCAAGCCATATGGTTTACATAGTTGTGTTAAGGATCTCGTTAAATGTGGATTATATTGCATAGAACTAACATACATGGAATTGCAGTTGGAGTTTCTTAACAGGGTAGTATGTAGGGCATATTTGACCTTGCCAAATATGCCCTACATACTAAATATCTGATTAGGCAAGTGTTTGGCAAGGTCAAATATGCCCTACATACTACCCTGTTAAGAGACTCCAACTGCAATTCCATATATATGTTGGCTCTATGCATATAATCCACATTTAAAGAGAGCCTTAACACAACTATGTAAACCATATGGCTTGAAATTTGGTTCACGAACACGAAACTTAATTTCATTAGTTCGTAAGGATCGTGAACAGAACAGCAAAATGGGACAGAGGGGTATTTACAATATCCCACTGGTTAAGGCAACTACAACTACAGGACAACTGGACAAGCAGCCTCTAATTATGTGGGTTCTACATAAACGTAATATTGACTTATGAATTAAAGAACATAAATACAATATTAAAACAGGCATGTATTGTTCATCCCTAGCCAAATCTGTTATATGATCTTAATCCCGACTGGAGTAATGTAAGAATAATTAATACTCCTAGTAAACCTGGTGACCTTTTAATTGCAGAAAGTGTATATATAGAGGCTTCTGGTGAGCAATGTTGTAATGAACATGCCCCCTATGAGTTACATAACGTTTGGAAATCACTTATTAAAACAGTAAATTATAAATTGTAATATAAACTTAAAATTGAATGTTCACCCCACGCCACACCATTTCTTATTTCTATAATATATTTCCATGATTTCTTCACAGACCATTGGGCCAACAGTATAAGCAACATTTTGGTGCATGTAGATTACTATTGGCTAATAACTTACCATGCTTCCCACAATGCAGTGATCTATATTATATATAGATTAAATGTGTCTCTATTTATTACATCTGAAGAAGAGGCAGCCGCTGCCTCGAAAGTGCTCATGGTTTTAATTGTATATATTTCTCATCTTTTAATCATTAAATCATGCTAAAGACAGGAAAACGTTCATCGTTTCAGTGACATCCTGACTTTTCCGACAACCCAATATTTAAGTACCAAAATACTTAGTTAAAAGCTAACATTGCAGTAGTCTCTATATTATCTTCATTTAGCCTTTGCCTTCTGTCAGTAATAACGATGCTGTACATACTGAAATATCTCTCAGCATCCACGCTGTTAACGGGACTATGGAGGCTTTGAATAGCTGCCTTTGCATAATTTAGGAAGCAGCATTTTGTTGCTTTTAAAATCTGTATGACATCAACAGGAATCTCTTGGTTGACCACTGTAAGTAGCTGTTTGTGAAAATGATTGTATCCATCGATGAGCTCATCTCGTGGTATGTCTTTAAAAAATGGTATTTTAGAGAAGCTTTCCAATAATAAATTTGTGTTCAAAGATGATGTGGGTGTGGTCGCAGCTACAGATGGAAAAATAGTCTGCCAATATGCTGGTAGGCTTCATTTGTTGCATTGAATGTCATGTGGAGAGTCAATTTACTTAAACTCTTATCTGCTGCTGTCTTCAGCATAATATTGTGCTCCTCATCAATTTCACCATTCTCGTTTGTCAAAATGCTTTCTGTCTTTTCGCTGAAACAACCTTGACTTTGGCACTCAAGAGAAGACTGTAAATCTACTAATTTACTCCACAAAAAGTGTGTAAATGGATAGTCTGATCCTTCTAAATTGTCAATTAATTTCATAATTTTTGGACAGAATTCAGAAACGAAAGTCAATTGAACACGTATTTTACGAGCTAGAATTTCATTTTCAAAACTTTGCTTTAGGAAACTGATACTCAAGTTATGGTCCTCATATTAATTGAGAAAAGCAACAATATGCTCCATATATTCGCTCAAATAAATGACAGCTTTGAACCAAGAATTCCACCTAGTTACAACAGGTGTGGGGTAGAGTTTTGCTGGCAGTTCAGGTGCCTTTTCTTTCAGGTAGTTTAAATATGCACTTTTCATTTTTCTGGAGTGCAAAAAAGCTGTCTTCGTCTTGGCCACAATGGAATTCAATTCTTTGAACTCTTTTATAAATATGTCATTCACAAGATTCACCTTATGCACCCAATATTGGTAGTGCAAAATATGGTCTCCAAGAAGTATTTTTAATAAGTTGAAGCATGCAATCATGTAACGTGAAGAGTCTGATACTAGGCCCTTTACTTGAGAGTATTCGATTTCATATTCTTTCAAGGTGTCAATTATTGCTTGAGAACAAGTGGAAGAATTAGCAACTTTTAAAAAATATACACTTGCCAGGAAACATGACTGCTCTGGTTCTGAATTAATAGTTTTCAATAGGACTGAAAAAAAAACACCTCCCTTGTTTATCGGATGTTTCATCAGCCACTACAACTACTGGTATATTTTTCAGCAGCTTTTTTATTGCCTTTTTCTCCAAAATTCCGCAAAGTGGTACGTATTTACACCTCAAATTATCTCCAGAAGGAAGGTTATCTGAACCAGGCACATATTTCACGAAATAATCGCGAACAGCTGGGTGATCTAGTTTATGCATGGGAATATTGGCTTTTAAATGCATTTCTACCGTGTCTTCTGCAAAATCATATCTTTCCTTTTGGGCACGTTTTTGCGCTTCAAAACCACCAACGATTGTAGTCTGCCATTTAGCGCAAGACGGGCCTGGCTGAGCTATGTTTTTCTTCTTTAAGTGAGTAGCAGAGGTCATATGTTTTTCTTCTTTAAGTGAGTAGCAGAGGTCGTATGTTTTTCTTTTCTGCCCTTCTAGACGAACATTACAAAATTTGCACATCACGATATTTGTATCACTTAAATACAATCCCTTGTGGTCAAACCCTTTTAATCTATCAACTAATTCCTTCTTAGGGCGGCCTTTATTGATACACGTCTATCAAACGAGTCGCGAGCACTGTAGTTTGTAGTCTACTCGCGAAATGCAAAAACAAACATGCGCTCATTTGTATTCTTTCAAGGCCAACCAGCCAGTGCGACTGAGTGGCACTGGATGACTCGCTGAGAGGGAAAGAGGCGTGTCCTGGGGTTTCCCGGGTGATGCATGCTGAGTAGGGCACACACGGCGCAAGTGCTGCATGAAATTACGTCCTAGTTTCACTCTAAAAAATTTTAATTATTGAGATGCTGCGAAAAAGTAGTTAAAATCAAATTTTCGTATTTATTCACTTATATTGGCAAATTTCACATTTATTCGCATCTATTTCGTAAATACGAAAATTACGTATCCCTAATTATAATTATTGGCAACTCTCACTGGAGCTACCATTACATCTACACATCTACAAAGCTATTAAAGAAGCTTCTTATCTGTTTATTACAAGACTTCGCCTTCAAATAAATTTGTATAATGGAGACCACATCCTAACTTCCAGTGCATAGATTAGTCATGTTGATTAAGTCCTTGTATGTATTCAAACTCTTTATAAAATCTGCACTTTTAAAGGTTTTTTGATGGTTTCTATTTTTTCCTTTTAATATACATTGAAAGCACAATTTCTTATACACTATGCACCCATCCACAACCTCCTTTCCCATGCCACAATAATGTAGCCAGCCAACACCTTTCCCAAACGGCTATAAATAGGACTTTTACCTACACTGGTGTGCAAAAATTAAGGACAAAGAGGAATTAGCCTAACAGCGGAACGAGCAGGCAGAACGGACCGAAAGACCATTCAGGAGATAGACTAGGGTCCGGTAAGGTAGGGCATGCGCATATGTGCAGCATGACGTGGGGAGGGGGGAATGTTGGAAGGGTATAAAGCACACGGGTGGTGTATGCTCAGCAATTCGGTGAAAGCTATTGCACGGTGTACATCGGTTTGAACGACGTCGAGTTGCTGCCACCGTGTGATATGGTCAACAGGCAATCTAGTAGACGACATCTGGATGACCTTACCCGAGGTCGCGTCATTGGGAAGTTGGAAGAAGGTCGAAGTGTGACTAGTGTGGCCGAGGAGTTCGGGATCGCTCACAGCATCGTTTCACGAGCTTGGAGAGCGTTTCAAATGGCAGACAGCGGGAGAAATCAAAAGGTACATGCAACAGACAACTGGGCGTCCGTTATCACGTTTTACCGTGGCCAGGAGGCTGCACAAAGGTGGTCTATTTGCACGATGACCAGTAGTACGGTGTGTGCCATTAACATTTACTCATCGGAGACGGCGGTTTCTGTGGTGCAAGGAACACAAGAACTGGACACATCAGCAATGGGGTCGAGTTCTCTTTATGGACAAGAGCCGATTTAGTCTGACGAGCGATTCTGGAAGTATACACATCTGGAGAGCAGGGAACACGCAATCACACCTTCAACATCACCGAAAGGGACCGGTTTGGAGGTGGCGGAGTTCTCGTTTGGGGTGGTATCATGCTTGGTAGCCGTACTGACCTCCACATCTTCCAAGGAGGGTTTTTTTCTTTTGGGTTGGAGGTTTAACGACTACCGTGAGCAACTCAATGGGCTATAAGCAGTCACCCGTCCCTAATTTAGGGTCACTGGTTCCAGAGAAGGGAGAGAGCCAGTGCCGTAAGACAAACACAACATCCATGCCTCACAGGGATTCGAACCCGGACCCCGTTCGGAGGAATGATCAGAGGCCATCGCTTAGACCACTGCGCCACCGGGGCAGCCAAGGAGGTTCAGTCACTAGTGTCCACTATTGTACCGAGGTTCTCCTGCCTCACGTGCATCCGTCTAGAGGTGCTGTGGGCCCTGAGTTCATCTTCATGGACAACAACGCTACACCTCATCGTACAGTGGCTGTGGCAGAGCTGTTGGAGAGTGAAGCTATTCAACGCATGGATTGGGCCGCAAGGTTCCCGGACCTAAATCCAATCGAACTCGTGTGGGACCTTCTCGGGAGACGCTTGGCAGCACGCCACCAGCAACGATTCCGCAGCTGCGATTGGCGCTACAAGAGGAATAGGCCGCAATGCCTCAACATCTCCTTGACAACCTCGTCCCCAGCATGGACAGATGTTGTAAATCCTGCAACGCAGTCAGGGGTGATCATATCCCCTACTAAAGACTGGATTTTTCTTGGCAGCCGCCAGTCACATGGACGTTTCTGTCTTCTGTCCAGTTGTGCTCGAAGCTACCTTTTCAATAAAGTGCCTTTGTATTCCTTGTTTGGACGGTTTTGCTCACTTGTCTCATATTCTTACATCTTGAAGATCTTATGGTATGATTTGAGTCGATGTGCAGCACTTCTGCAAGACGTTACATTCAAAAAACCGTCTCGTCCTTAATTTTTGCACACCAGTGTATCATCCTACATGCTGCATAGTGGACCTGCAACTGTGAAGATGGGTAAACATGGTAACCTGAGTGAGTTTGATCATGGGCAGTCACCCAGTGTAAGGATGGAGTGCTCCATATCATGATTGCAGAAGGTTTAGATTTGGGCACCAAGATTACACCAAAACTTGCAATTGCTGGGAAACATATGGCTATGAACAGCCTATTTCTGATTGATGGAAGTGCCATCTATTCATAACGTAGTATTAGAGTGGAGGGCCACACGACAGGACTAACGTTCGCATTCAACAACAGAGCCCCTACGACAGTTTTTATAGCGACCATTCAGCATACAGTGGTGCTACCAGCCTATAGCAGCTGATGCCCACATCAAGTACCCTTGTTAAAAGCATGGTACTGAGCTATGAGGCTGCAGTGGGCATACAAAACATTATCATTAACATGTAGAAGATTAGAAATGGGAAGTTTGGTGTGACAAATCAAGGTTCAAATTACTACACATCAATGGGACGGAGCACGAGTGGTACAGACTACATAAGGCCATAGACCCCAACTATCAAATTGGGGTGTTACATGTCAGTGGGGGCAGCATGTTGTCCTACAGTGTTGTTATGTGGGGGTTTCTACTAACTGATACCACTATCACTGCACAAGGTTATGTTGACACACCTGCCTACATTCATTCATGACTACACACATCACACAGTAGGGTGCCTGCCTTCTTTAAAGGAGACAATGCCCTGTCTCATCACTCCCATTTGGTGAAGGACTGGTAGGCGGAGCATACTAATGAGTTTGCAACCATCAAATAGTCCCTTCACTCTCCAGATTTGAACCCAACTAAACATCTGCAGTCCAAAGTGGAGCGATGCCTTCAAGCCCAAAATCCACCATCAACAACTTTCAGCACTTTACGAATGGCTGTCCTGGAATCATGGGTCATAATACCACCAGAACATTTTGTATGCCTGATATAAAGTCCATGGCACAATGTACTGCTGCTGTTGTGACAGCAGAAGGTGAACCCACAGTATTAGGTGGGTGTGCATAATAAATTATCCTTTCCATGTACATTCATTACTGTATTTTATTACATAAACTGATGTCCTGACATGCAGAATACTTTTGGGTTTAGCTCAGACTTCTTGAATCTATGCTAATCTTAGATAAAACAGAAATGCAATTTTAAAAAAATCAAATTTAAAATGTTAAACACTAAAAACCTAAATGCTTCCTCCTGCTGGAAAAGGGCCATCTAATCATGGTAGCATTAATTTCTTGATACTTACACAATGCTGGACATAAAAAATTGTTGAAAAGATCATTGTCGAGTGCTACAGTCATAGTTCCATGTACTTCCACCAGTGGCCCTGGTCCATGGCACATAAGTGCATCAAAATTATTATGTCTATCTCCAAATTTCACAGTCAAGATGACATATCCAGGTAATAAGCACTTGCCAGGTTGAAAGTAATTGGATATATACACTTACATTAAAAAACATGAAAAAACACTATGACTTTTAACCTGGCTATTAGGGCCTTAATCATCAGTGTACATCAAACATTCTCTATCTCTCTTTTTTTTTTTTTTTTACCTCCCAATTTTTGTTAACAAATTAGTGTGCATTTCCAACTACCTCCATTTATTTGTTACATATGCATTGCATACTTCTTATTTGCCAGAATGTGTACACGATCAAACTGGTTTATATCAGAAGACAGGATTCCACAGTAGGGTGGAGCGAAAAACACTTTTTTTTTTAATTTGAAACCTCACCATGTGCAATAGTTGCGATTTTAACACTGAAATGACCCCCAAAATATGTATGACATTATTCGATATCTTAGGCTTCCCCAAGAACCTTGAGGTTTGAAAGTTATAGGGAAAAATGGTTTAAAACACCCGCTTTCTCCATTTTGTAAATATAAAAAAACATTGTGTCACCATGTTAGTGTATAAACACGAGTAAAAATTCAGCAGACATGAGTTAATTTCTTAGGCTTCCTGAGATCCCTTAAAGTAAGTAATGTTTCGCCAAAAATGGCATGATAAGTTGCGTAAGCATTAAGTTCGACAGCAGCCTTTATTGTTACCCCAATTTGGGCTTAACATTACCCCCCCCCCCCATTATACTTTCTGGAAACCTTGTGTTGATTTTCAGAAGCATAGCTTGCTGTTTTGTGCTCTCCTTTGTTTTTGTTACTTTCTTCACCTCACCCCACCCCCTCCCTCACAGCAGAGTTCTCTTTGCGAACTCGCTGAGTCATCTCATCACAGTCGCACAGATCCTTTTGGGAGAGAGTGTTAGTGGATTTGCGTCATAATGATGCAACAGTTTCTTTCACTCCTAGTGACATTGATTAAAGTGTACCGGCATTTTCGTTTTGTCGTTCAACTATTTAAGATGGCTGAAACAAGAAATAAAGCTAATTGCCCTATTCTCGGGAGTTATAAGGAGATGCATGAAAATGTGTTGCATACGTACGAATATATAATGCACCATTACTACCTTGTGAGAAATACTCTTAGGCAAGAAGGTGCAAATTATGAGCCTGCTGCAGCAGAAATAGCAAGTATTGTCACGGACAAAGTGCTAAGTATATGGAAGAAAGCATTTTTTCTGACATCGCTCCACAAATCAGTTGTAAAGTGTATTACCGGATACAACACTAAAATCCAAAAACTGAAAAAACACGCTGCAAGAATGGATGAAACCTACCGAAAGAAGGTTGAAGAATTTCGTGCAGATTCACAACGTATCTTTGACATATGCTCATGCAAGTGCAATTGTTTTAGAACCTGCAAATAAGGTACCCATGAAAGAGCGAGACTTTCTAATGGACCAGAGAACAAACAGAAGAATGATAGTAGGTGGGCTTAGCGCAAAAACCACCAGTGTACTGAAGAAAAGATCAGCTCGAGAGAATGATAGGGAAGAGCATATCCGTTGAAAATTACAGAAAACTACATCACTGAAATCAGCCCTGCGAGTCGAGGATGATCCTTCAGAAGAGAATACAAATACTAATTCTGCAGGAAACCCAGACGAGCCGGGTCCTAGTCATTTGTTGGTCTTGGAGAAAGATTATGATTTCACTCCACGTCGCTCTTCTAAACCTAGGCATCAAATGACACTGTCTGCATTTTCTAGAAAGTGTCATAGGCGAGGCATCAGCAATCGAGTAGCAGCTGATCTTGCGTCGGCGTTGCATCATGATGTAAGAGAACCGGTTCAGTCAAAAGAATGTAATGTGTCTCTTATTGACCGGCATAAAGTACGACGAGAAAGGGAAAAGACCCGTCACACAATTCAAGATGAGGTAAACTTGACTGGTCGCAAGATTGTAGCTCTATTTTTGGACGGAAGAAGGGATGAAACTCTTACGAATACACAGACAGATGATGGCAAGTGGCACAAGCGAAAAGAATGGGAGGAGCATATTACACTTGTTGAAGAACCGGGTTCAGTCTATTTGGGACATTTTGCACCGAAGAGCAAGAGTGCAGAGGACATTTCCGATGGTATCCTCAGCTTATTGGACCAGAAGGCCTTTGACTTGTTGGAGTTAGTCTTTATTGGAAGTGACGGGGTGCACTTTTTGCTTCTTTTTTCCTAAAATTGTTGCTTTGAATTTGCATTTTTCAAAATTGTAAAGTTACTCTTTTTGTTTAAATTTATTATTTTTTTATATTAATTTTTTCTGATGTTTTCTGCTTTTCTTTTTATCTGGCAGCAGGGATCATAGCATACTTCTGGAAAATTTTAGGTAGGAATATTAGGACTTTTTAGAAAAAATTTTAGGAAAATTTTAGGAGTGTATTTCAATAAAAACTAGATGTATATTTGTATACATCTAGTAAAACAACTTTGTATACATTGTAAAGAGTTTGCTTCACACCCTTCAACCATATATACTGATAGACTGCGCATGACATCAAAATTTCTGGCTCCAACATAAAATCACATGACAACAGTCAAAAAGATGGGTTACACCTGCTGTGCTTATAGTTGCTCTGAGCGATATAGTAAAGAAAGTTCTATGATTTTTCATGGGTAAGAAACGAATTAAATACCTAAGTCAATAAAGTTCAATTACTTAACCAGAAACTTGCAGCTATTGATATAAAAATATAGTAACTTAAGAAAAAAATGGAATGCATGTTCCAAATTCTTCACAAATGTTCATCACATTATAAATCACAAAATGTAAACAACCCGATCATGCATGTATATAGCTCATAAGTAAACTTACCTGAAGAGTTTTCATTATATATGAGGCGCATTCACATAATACACCGAAAACACTGAAGTTCTGCAGCGTAAATTAGTAATCATAACAGCATTTTTACACGAAATTTGGAGTCTGATGATGATGTGCCCAATGTTTGAGCCATGGCGGCTTTGATGCAGCTATTGCCAATGTGCAGTCCATTAGTATATATGGTCGAAGTTCACACCCAAATTTGTTGCATAACGTCTAATGCCTAAAGTTTAAGTATGATTTACTTCTAATGTTCAGTTCTTATCTTTTCACGTGTTATTATCATATTCAAGTATATTTACCACATTCAAGTTTCACTTTGAACATTAATATGCTGTTGAACCAGAAGCAATTCACGATTTTCACACTAAAATTTTCAGGTTTCACATTAAATTATAATATCCTAAAAAGGTAATTGAAAACCAAGAACTATGTACAATTGTTCACTGAATTACTTTTTTCATATTATTGTTTTAACCTTTTCCTGATTAGCCTATCTTTTTCTGCTTCCACCACAACTAATTTACTTTCAGTTTTCTTTATTTCAGCTGAACCTTGTATGATCAAGTTAGAGGCAACTGCTATTTCAACAGTATTTTGTTTTTCTACAGCTTTTCTCATTCTTTCTGTTCCCTCTTGAATTACTGCTAGGGAGGCTTCTTTATCTTTTTTAAGTCTATTTATTTCTGCATCATTTTCTTTTATTTTGTCATCAAACTCAGCTTTTCTTTTTTTTTCTCTAGCTGCTTTTCCTTATTTTCCCTCTCTTTCTGCTTCCTTTCTTTTAACTTTTTTGATTCTTCCTCCTTCAGCTTATCAACATACTCTTTATAAAATTTATGTGAATCACGAACACTATTTAACAAATTTCTTGTTATGGGAACTTTACTTACACATCCATAGTGTTTAATGGCCCCTTTAACTATTCTTAATGATGTTATAGTTGAGTCTTTTAAGTTAGCCTTGTCCTTCCTTAACAGAGCAGTGTTAACCGAAAATCCCCTTTCTGCATCAGCATTACCATGAGGTAAAACTAAAATTGACTTTATGAGTTTAGCAAGATTTGAGTATTTTTCTTTTCCGCTAGAGTCTTTAATACTAAATATATTACGCCAGTAATGATCAATCAGCACTGGAATATGCCCTTCCTCTGAAAATTTCACTAGTTCATCTAGAGTTGGCTTATCACAATTTAAAAGTTTCCACTCTTCTCTTACTCTATCAATTTGTTCCTCAGAAAGATGCAAAACACTTGAAATTCTGGTTATTTCCGAAAGTCCTTCAGTGACTGAAAGTTGAGTTGACTCTTTCTTTGGTTCTTTTACCTTTAAAACTTCTATGTCTCTTAGCTTTTGATTGCAGAATGGCAAATTTGACTTTAAATATTTTGTGGTTGCAATTAGTGATGATCTTACATCTAAGAGAAATAATTTCTGCCTGGTCTCCTGAACATTCCTGAGGAGATTTTTTGTCTTCATACCAACTTCTAACTCCCCTAGTTTTTTCCATGAATTTTTGTTTTCAAAATCAACATTCTTTAGGTCTTCTACAAATTTCCCTGCAATAACATCATCTTGGATAAACTGAGCCATAACATTCCTCATTAAAGTATTTAAATCAGAATATAACTGGTGTATTTTTGGTTCTTCACTCTGATAACATAATGAAAACTTTTCAAAATTTTGGTGTGAAAATGAAACTAATGCTAAATAGCAAGGAGTTAGCTCATTTTTCAGGAAACAGTGAATTCTTTTATACCTTGCCGAATTGCGCAGTTGTTTTTCAAATATTTTTTGAGATGGCAAGAAGTTTAAAAAAATATTCTGTAATATTTAGCCATTGATCCAAGATCCTCTGGGCTACAGAACCAACGGTTAACCATCTGTTGCTGACATGACGCAAAAGAAATTTGGCAGTGACCAATGTTATATCCGCGACAGATTTATAATCCTCTCGTCTTGCAGCACTACTCTTTAAAAAGTAATGCACATCAGTAGCAAATTCGTCAAAATCTATATTTAAGCTTGTCAAAAAAATTTTAAATGCATTACTAACAACATGCAGGTTGCAAAAACCTAGTTCCAAAGATTTCTGGCCTGTTTCTTGTTTTACAACTTCATTGAATTTGCGTAAAAAGCACTTATTTACATTTGGGCTGTCCATGGATACACAAATAATTCTGTTCAACGAAATATTGAAGGATGATAACACATCAAGAATTTCTTTTAGCAAAATATCTGCTGTTGCATGACCCAGAAAAACGCTTGTTAGGTATCAGCAAGAAACTGAATTTATTTCTGAAGACCAGTACCTGAGATACACATCCAACTGCCGTTTCACTTGTGTATTTGTAGTTTCATCAAATGCTATAGTAACCTTTCCTGGGCTACTAGATGCAATGTCTTTTTCAAATCCTCTTCAAAATATTTTGACAATCCATGTGATATCACATAAGCAACTTTTTTCTTTAAGTTGCATTTTGGCTGCAATAGCAGAATCAGGAAACATTTCTTTGAAAAGTTCAACTGTTTCAGTGCATGAAACAAAAGACATATTGTCCTTAGCAACTTTCATGGCCCATAATGCTTCGGCTTTAGCCAACTGTAAATCATGACTCAGTACTTCACTAATATTTGTTTTGGGCTGAAGATCCCGTCCTCCAAAGGCTTTCAGGATGGACTTATTTTGAAATTTACTTTGAAATTTCTGCAAATGTTTTTTTCCTTTATGATGCGCTTTTACTTGTGAAAAGCCACTATTAGAAATGTTGAAAATTTCTGAACACAATATACACTTAGCAGAAAATATTGTTTCAGTTGCAGAACACCATTCTTTCAACTTCACTCCGTCTAATTCTTTGGCGAGCCACGCATCTTGAAATTTCGTTTTGGATTTAGGCATCTTAAACACTTGTATTACTAACCAGAAAATGAAAGGGAAGTACAAAAACACGTTCCAATATTGCAAAACCAGACAACTTCCCGAAATTTGGCTGCGAGGATGTCAGAAGATATGAAAACAAAAAAAAAAAAGGAGGTCACCACAAGAGAACTGAACCTGCACACAGCACAGAGAACACCATAAAAGACGCAAAACCAGAAACTATCATACGCATCTCACGCAAGTTCAGTCAAAGCGAGTCGGAGCCGAGATATATTGCGCATCGAAGGTCGCTGTCGCCGACGCATGATCGAAGGTCAATGATCACGTGCTCTACTGCCTGCCAAGATAACACTCAGCTACCATCCCATCGTCATTACCGGAGGTTACGGAAGGAGACCACATGTTTCCTCTTTGCTTCCACCCACCTGCGGTTTACAATAACAAAACATCAGCAGAAAGAGGAGGTTCCACAAGGCATGTACAAAAATAAAGTACGATCTTCTGCGTGCCACGGAGTTCGTCTGCAAAGCGCAAACCAGGGGTGAAAATGACCCCTCCCCTTTTCCCTTAGATCTCTTGTTACTCTCGAAAACTGTTCGAAGGCAAAAAAGTGGAGCGCCCGCCCCGAAGCAAGTGCATCTCGATGGCGTCATTTTTCCCTCCCTTCAGTAGCACAGCATATAGGCTGTGTTTCTACAATAACAGGTCTTTTTACCTTACCGTAATGGTAAATTTATTGGCGTTAATAACGGTTGTGTTTTTAACAAAAATAAGCTTACGAAAATTTTAGGATGAATAGCAAATTTTAGGTATAATTTTAGGAATTTAAGGAGGGTCACAAAATATTAGGAATTTTAGGAGGAATGCGATCCCTGTGGCAGGTTAAAAGTTTTCATCTTTTCTGTGACAAGCTTAAAGTTTTCCTTTCTGTACCTTTCATAGGTTAGGTTTTTTCTTGATATTTTAATACTAATTTCTTCCCTGGTTTTGCTTTCTTGGGGTGCTCAGCTCCATTCCTTTTCTTTTTGTTGTGATTATCTTGGATGTTGTGCGGTCGGGCAATGTTTTTTTAGTTTGCTGGGTTGGTTTTATTAGAAATCCCTTTTTAATTTGACAATTTTATCCCAAAATTTAATTTCTCCTTATAGAAAACTAAAATAGCAGAAACCCACAATTCTCTGGTCTCAGTAAATTAATGAGTGTTTTTCTAAATGCTTGCCCTTGATGAAGCCATCAGAGAATGAGTTATTGATTTGCTTTCCTGCGTTCTTCTGCTCGTTCCAGGAATTTTTTTGCTTTATTTGTTTTTTTTTTTTCTTTTTTCTTTCTTTCGAAATTTGCTCCTCGGTTTCACATTTCTATTTTGATTTGATCTTTCTTTTATGCAGCCTCTGGCTCTTTGGAATTTCAAATTTGTTCTTGGCTTTTTTTTGTCCCCCTTTTATTGTTTTTTGCTATATATATTTATATATATATATATATACAATCATGGCCAAAAGTCGCACCAGTAGACTGAAAATGAATTTTTGATGTTTGAAGTCAACTTTATGACCACCTGACAGTTTTAAGCAAATGAGCTATGGCTACATGCTGTCGCCACCAGAGGGCGAGACTAGTATAAAAAGGGAAAGCTTAGTGCTTGCGACAGTAGTAGAAGTAATTTTTGGGTGACGAAATGGGTAAAAAATGCGATTTGACGGACTTTCAACATGGGATGATTGTAGGAGCTCGGAGCCATGGAGCGAGTATCACCGAAACCGCCACATTCATGAAATGTTCCAGAGCAGCTGTTGTTAAAGTGTTTAAAGACTGGACTGTCAGCAGAAAAACTGGGTCTCTACGTGCAACGTGTGGTCGTCATCGACTAGTGACTGCTCAGGCGGAACGGAGAGTGTCCAGACTGGTAACAGACAACAGAAGGGCAACAGTGCAGCAAATTACAGACCATCTTAATCAAGGATCCCCTCGAATGATCTCTGCACGCACTGTTCGCCGTACACTGCATCGGATGGGATATGGCAGCCGAAGGCCTGTTCGAAAACCTTTGCTGTCTGAAGTTAACAAGACAAAACGTCTCCAGTCCGCACAGGAGCACAAGGATTGGACAGTCGATAATTGGAAACAAATTATGTGGTCCGGTTAATCACGTTTTCAGTTGCACCATGCCGATGGCCGAGTGAGAATTTGGCGGAAACAGCACGAAAGCATGGACCCCAAATGCATTGCTACAACCCTTCAAGCTGGTGAAGGCAACATTATGGTTTGCGGAATGTTTGCCTGGCATACTTTGGGCCCTTTAATTCGTGTTGATCAACGCCTAACTGGAACATCATATCTAAACACTGTTGCGGACCAAGTGCACCCTGTCATGTGGATGGTTTATCCCAATGGCTACTTTCAACAAGATAATGCGTCCTGCCATAGTGCTCGTATTGTACAGGATTGGTTTCAGGAACATGCCGGTGAGTTTACTTCGCTTAGGTGGCCCCCACTATCTCCAGATCTCAACCCCATTGAGAATTTGTGGGATGAAGTTAAACGAGCCATCAGACAGCTGGATCCACAACCCTGCAATCTCTCACACTCCTGCAAAGTGCTATTCATCAAGCATGGTCTCAGATTCCACAAACCACCTATCAACATCTCTTGGAGTCCATGCCACAAAGAATCGACGCAGTATTAAAAGCAAAAGGTGGCCCAACGAAGTACTGAGGGGGGTGGTCATAATAAAGTGGCCACTCAGGGTATAGCGTAATGGTAAAGTCAGGAATACATATTATGCATCATTTTAAAGGAAATTTTATGCCGAATTCAAATATTTTTACAGAATGTTATTACCAGTAACGGAAGTGAAGTTACAAGCAAAAGTACAGCATCTAGTCATAAAAAGCAAAAAATAGTGGAATTTGTGAAATTAGCGTACAATGCATTTAGCAGAAAATTACTGTACAGTACATTATTGGAACTTGCAGGACACTTGAAATAACTTACCAACAAGCAAAATACGCTTTAATATTTAACTGGATAGCCACGGTTTTTTATTAACAAAGTGCATCTTCTTGGCATGGAACTAATGAGCTTCTCTAGTTGTCCATTGGTGATAACCAGGTGCCCTACGGCCCTTAGAGACTCAATTAACGCTGTTTTAGATGTGGGTCTTTGTTGACAGATCTTTTGCTTCAATCTCACCCACAGATTCTCTATGAGATTAAGATCCTTGGACTGTGCTGGCCACTGAAGTTTTCTTATAACTTTTCAATTAAACCACTCATTAACCAACTTTGATCAATGACATGGCACGTTAGCATCCTGAAAGATAAAATTCCACAAACCCATATCTTGTGCAGATGGTAGATATAGTTTGGACTCCAAAATATCCACATATTTCAATCCATTCAATGTACCATCAACAATGTGCAAACGGCCAACACCACTGGCTGAAATACAGGACCATAACATCCCCGAATGTGGGTGCTTGATTGTTGGCTGGGTGCAGCAGGCCTTATATCTTTCACCAACATGACGACGTACATAATTATTTCCATTATTAGCGGAAATAGTAACAGTTGTTTCATTACTGAAAATAACATTTTTCCATTCATCAACAGTCCAATTCTTGTGTGCCTTGGCCCAAGCAATTCTTTTGAGCAGTTGTTGTTCAGTAAGGAAACATTTTTGTGCAGCTTTTCGTGCAGTCAGTCCATTTTCTTGTAGATAACGACGAACTGTATGTGCAGATGCAATAATGCCTACTTCATTCCCCCACTCATTTCTTAAATCAGTGGCTGTTTTAAACCTTGATTTTAAAGAACGACAAATCAACATGCAATCATCAAGTTCAGTTCACAAAATTGGTTGACCTGTTCTTTTTCTGTTTCTCACACATCCAGTTTCTGCAACTCTTTTAATGGTGCGCAAGATAGTGAAATGATCATAGCCACATTTAACAGCAATTTTACGACTACTGAATCCAAATTCATGGAAAGTAATAATTTTTGCCCTGGTTTGAAGGGCAGGACCAATTTTCGGGTCTTTAACATTTCAAAATTCAAATATCAGCAGGAATTCTGCATAAACTTCCGTCAACTGCCTACAAGCAGATGTGTTCTAAGTCAGCAGACGATACTACATCCTTTTATATCTCACTAGCGGACATTGGAGAAAGCTATAGTGGATTATAGGGGCGCGAATGCTTTTTCAGAACTGGATTTCTTTTCTCACTCGCACATTTTTGCTTCTAGCGTCACTTCTATTACTGGTAATAACATTCTGTAAAAATATTTGAATTCGGCATAAAATTTCCTTTAAAATGATGTATAATATGTATTTCTGACTTTATCATTACGCTGTATAAGTTAACTTCAAACATCAAAAATTTAATTTCGGTCTACTGGTGCAGGACTTTTGGCCACGACTGTATATACACTCACGGGCAATGAAATTTGCGCACCAAGAAGGAAGCATCGGATTGAACTGAAATTTTACAGAAGTAAGGACACAGATGAATGATACACATGATGGCAAAAAGAGAGCTGCAGGACAATTACAGAAAAATCTGTGGCACGCCATTCGGTCATCTTCAATAGCACATCGCATCGCCTCGTGCATTGATAGGTCTGGAATGGAGGCAAACAGATGCCTGATGTTGTCCTGCATAAGACTGGCCTGCACATGTTGGATGGTATGCTCCAAATCTCAGATAGTGCAGCACAGCAGCAGCTGGTGTTTCAACTGGTCCCACACATGCTCGATAGGAGACATGTCTAGGAAGCGGGCAGGCCATGGAAGAGTCTGGACATGACGTAGGCAGTCCTGGGCAACCCGAGCTGTGTGTGGGTGAGCATTATCCTGCTGGTATAGTGCATCTGGAATCCCGGCCAAGAATGGGAGCACATTGGGCTGTAGGATCTCATCCACATACCGCTGGCCTGTCAATGATCCACGTACCACTACTAGAGCTGATCAGCTATCATAGGCAAAGGCTCTCCAAACCATAATGCCTGCAGTGGGGGGGGGGGGGGGTGGCGCTTGATAGTGAGGTTGGGATTGTGCCATTGACCCGGGGACCTCTACACCTGGACACGATGATCGTCTGTCCCCAAAACGAAGCGGCACTCATCGCTAAATACCACACGTCGCCAGTCTGTGGAATTCCACGTCGCTTTGGCCTGGCACCACTGCACACAGAGCCTGCGATGTTCCGGTGTTAATGGCAACACACGTAAGGGGTGCTGGAATCGCATATTCGCTTCTGCGAGGCATCAGGAAATGGTTCATAGGCACACAGGAGCTGCTACATCTGTCTGTATAGTGGACCGGGTCCCAGTGGGGTCTGTTCGTGCCTGGCGCACGATCCACGGATCCTGTGTACCGGTGGTATCATCGAGCTGTTCACGGTTGTAGCATGTTTTCTTCTAGGTGTGCAAATTTCATTGTCCGTGAGTGTGTGTATATATATATATATATATAAAAATGACTCTACAACAAAATGACTCTACAACAGAGGTGATATATATATATATATATCACCTCCAAAATGACTCTACAACTTAAATCTTGGCCCTCAGTCTCCGGCAGCTGGAATGTACCTGGCCAAGGCAGCGGCCAGTGCGACATGAAGGCAGAGGGTGCTAAGAATCCCCGGAGGACCGGACTAGGCTGCCATTTGATGCTGACCTTGGCTACCTACAACGGACGCTCCCTATCTTCTGATTCAAGGCTTCTTGAATTGGAAGAGGAACTACAAAGGATCAAGTGGGACATCGTCGGGCTGAGTGAGGTAAGGAGAAAAGGAGAAGATCTCATTGAACTGAAAAGTGGACATCTCTTCTATTATCGTGGGACAGATACTGGCAGAACTAGTGGTGTTGGATTTATAATAAACAAGAAACTGAAGGATAAAGTGGTAGAAGTTGAAAGTTCCTCTGACAGAGCTGCACGACTCGTTATCCAACTATCGAGAAGATACCAGGCTCAGATTATTCAAACTTATGCACCCACCACAAGTCATCCTGAAGAAGAAATTGAAGAATTTTATGAGGAAATTCGTCATCTAAATAATAAAGGTAAGCAGCACTTGAAGATAATTATGGGAGATTTCAATGCAAAAATAGGGCACCGGCAACAGAATGAAACTTCAGTAGGTAAATTCGGTCACGGCAACAGAAACCAGCGTGGAAATACTCTCGTTGAGTTTGCAGAGGCAGAAGGATTTTTCATCTTGAATTCCTTTTTCAAGAAAAAGCCACACAGGAAATGGACATGGAGACATCCAATTGGGACGACAAGTGAAATTGATTTTATTATGTGTAACAAAAAAATTCGTCATCGAAGACTGCAGTGTGCTAAACAAGTTCAACACAGGTAGTGACCATAGATTGGTGAGATGTAAGATGCACCTCAACACTAAACTGGAACGTGGCAAGCTCATAAGACAAACAAAATGTATTGACATAACCAACCTTAAAAAACACCATAATACTTTCAAGTTGGAACTGAAGAACAGATTCTCTGCTTTAGAAGGCCTAACATCGGAAGAAGTGGATATTTCTGAAGTTAACAGAAAAGTAACCAAAGCTCTTATGGAAACAGCAACAAAATTAGCTGGGTCTAAGAACAAGTTGCATGTAAATAAATTATCAGGAAAAACGAAAATGTTGATGCAAAAAAGAAGAGAGATGAGGACAACTAAAGAAGATGTGACTTCCAAAGTGGAATATATAGAGCTATGCAAGACTGTAAGAAAAAGTATCACTGAAGACGTAAGAAAATTCAACTGTGAACTAGTGAGGAAAGCAATTGAAAACAACCAAAGCCTAAAGATAGCAAAGGGACATCTCAGTAAGGGAAGAAAACAGATTATGGCACTGAGAAAAGAAGATGGTTCTGTAACAAGAAATAGAGGCGAAATTTTGACAAGAGTGAAAGATTTCTACTCCAAATTATATGAAAGGGATGATACATGCACTCCAGACATCATGAAAGATACCAGTACCAGAGTTCCTCCAGTCCTTCCAGCAGAAGTTGCACATGCAATCAAGAACATGAAGCGGGGAAAAGCTCCAGGAGAAGATGGAATTACTGTAGACATCATACAAGAAGCAAGTGGAGAAATCGAAACAGTACTCGCCCAAATTTTCACTCGATGCCTTAATGAAGGAAAGATTCCTGAGGATTGGAACACCGCTACAATGATCCTGCTACATAAGAAAGGTGACATTGAGGAT
The DNA here is from genome assembly GCA_039090855.1 of Macrothele yani. Classification (NCBI taxonomy): domain Eukaryota; kingdom Metazoa; phylum Arthropoda; class Arachnida; order Araneae; family Macrothelidae; genus Macrothele; species Macrothele yani. The sequence goes on from CM076997.1 coordinate 1,349,858, forward strand.
CTCGGAAACTACAGACCTATCAGCCTCCTATCAGTAGTTTATAAAATCTTCACTAAAGTTCTTTCACACCGCTTGAAGGTAACACTGGACATGGCTCAACCGAGAGAACAAGCTGGATTCAGGAGTGGCTACAGCACAATAGATCATATCCATGTGCTGAGAGAACTAATTGAAAGAGCGAGGGAATATGAACTTCCATTGTGCATGGCTTTCATCGATTATGAAAAAGCCTTTGATTTGGTGAAACCATCAGCAGTTACAATGGCTCTGAAAACCTGCGGTATTGAAGATGCATACATTAATATTATTAATAACATCTATGAAAATGCAAGTGCAAAGATTAGGCTGTTTGAAAATACAACACACATAAAAATTGGAAAGGGAGTGAGACAAGGTGACACCATATCTCCGAAACTCTTTAATGCCACATTGGAGGGTGTTTTTCAGTCACTGAGCTGGGAAAACAAGGGGATAAAGATTAATGGAGATTATCTAACCCACCTTCGTTTTGCTGATGACGTAATCATTTTTGCAACTAGCCCATCAGAGCTGCAGAGTATGATCCAGGAACTTGCTGACAAGAGTAAAGAAGTGGGATTAAAAATGAACTTTCAGAAGACAAAAGTGATGTTCAATGCTTTTACAAGAAATGAAGATTTATTAAAATTGGAAAGGGAGTGAGACAAGGTGACACCATATCTCCGAAACTCTTTAATGCCACATTGGAGGGTGTTTTTCAGTCACTGAGCTGGGAAAACAAGGGGATAAAGATTAATGGAGATTATCTAACCCACCTTCGTTTTGCTGATGACGTAATCATTTTTGCAACTAGCCCATCAGAGCTGCAGAGTATGATCCAGGAACTTGCTGACAAGAGTAAAGAAGTGGGATTAAAAATGAACTTTCAGAAGACAAAAGTGATGTTCAATGCTTTTACAAGAAATGAAGATTTATCGATTGATGGAGAAAAGCTGGAGATAACAGACACGTACGTTTATCTTGGACAGCAGATATCAAGTGAGGGTCACATTGATGAAGAAATTAATCGGCGTACAAAACTTGCCTGGAGAGCTTTTGGAAGAAACAGCATAATTTTCAAGAGCAATATGCCATTATGTCTTAAAAGAAAAGTGTTTGATCAATGAATCCTTCCAGTGCTTACGTATGGTGCAGAGACGTGGACCTTAACTAAAAGAGACATACAAAGGCTGCAGACAACTCAAAGCAGCATGGAGAGGTGCATACTTGGTGTAACCAGGAGAGATAAGAAGAGGAACTCGTGGATCCTAAAAATGACAAGAGTGGAAGACATCATGATCAGAGTTAAATCCCTGAAATGGCAATGGGCTGGACATACTGCCAGAAGGACAGATCATCGATGGACAGCCGAAATTTTAGATTGGATTCCAAGGGACAGGAAAAGACCCAGAAGAAGACCACATGGGAGATGGGTGGATGAAATTCAAAAGTATGCAGGGGTGACATGGAGGAGACTGGCACAAGACAGACCGTTGTGGAGGAAACTTGGGGAGACCTTCGTCCAGCAGTGGATTGATAATGGTTGACAATGATGATGATGATGATGATATATATATAAGTTTTTTTATATATGTATGTATGTATTTATGTTTTTCATCCTGGCATGGCATATTTACCTTTATTAAATTCCTAGTCACAAGAACAACAACAGAAAACCTTTGATGATATTTGGACCTTGAAGAAATTTATAACATACACATACATATCTGGCTTAAGAGTTTGAATCCTCTGGTTTCATTTATGTTTGTTTTGAATGCATACCTCAAGCCCAGCCATGAAAGTATCCAAGGGGTCTTCCTCGCTATCAGAATCATTCCGTCGTGAAACCTGCCGTTCTTCCAAAGTAGGACTTCCAGGAGCTGGAATGTATGCCAAAGTTCTGCTGCTGCTTTCTTCTTCATCATCTTGTTCAAAGTACCTTCAATAATTTTACATAAATCATTTCTAACAAGCATAAGCCAACATTTCAATATTACAGATAAATGTTAATGATTATGCTGAGTGCTTAAAATTAGGTACACAGAAAAATTCATGAAATTAAAAATAACATGACACATCATCACTTTAAAATTAAAACATACACTGAAGTGCCAAAAAAACTGGGATACATCTCTAATAACACGTTGATCCTCTCACGATTGGATAATGGCAGCAGCGCAACAGGGCATAGAATCCACAAGCTCTCTGTAGTACTGTGAAGACAGTGCAAACCATGCTTCCTGAAGAGCATCCCACAATTCCATAATATTTGCAGGTGGAGGATTCATGGCATTGACTGCATATTCAACAGCATCCGAAATGTGTTCAATGGTGTTCAAATCTGGCAAATAAGAGGGACAGGTCAGGATGCCAAACTTTGTGGAATGTTCCTCCAGCCACAATCGGGAGACTGTCGATGTATGTTGTGGTGCATTGTCATGTTGAAAGAGGTCATACTCATTGGAGTGGCTGCATGGCATGAACAAGTGCAAATGATCCCCAAGGATGGTTATGTGGCCTCCAGCTGCCATACCGGTCTGCATACGTACGAAGGGTCCTAACATGTGCCAGCTGAAAACACCCCACACCATAAGAGAGCCACAGCCTGTCTTGCACTGTCCCATGTAGGCATGCGGGATCCACTGCCTTGTGAGGTTGTTGCCACACTCGGAATCAGCCATCTGTACAAAACAGTTGGTACCACGATTCGTCGGACCAGGCTACTTGTTTCAAGTCATCTTGAGTCCAATAGCAGTGTTCTTAAGACCAGGTGAGGCACGCAGCTGTGTGTCATCAGGTCAGCAATGGCTCCCGGGTGGGCCACCAGCTCCAGAACCCCACCATAGAACAAAAGGAATGTTGCACTGTCCGAACACTGATGCTACTACTAATGGCCCCAGAATCGAATTGTGCGGTGATTTGCAGCAATGTTGCATGCCAGGAGGACATTACGATGCATGCCAGATGCTGCTGTCCACGATCGTCCAGGGCTTTTTCTGTGGCCACAATGGTCTCACACTCTGCATTTCCCCCTTGAGTTTGAGTAGTCTAGATACACCATTCAAATTGTTGACCATGTAAATCCAAATTTTGTGGTAATTCTGAGATGGAGAGACCCATCTCCCGAGCACCATCATACCACATTCAAAATCAATTAAATCCCAATAAGCTGCCATCTGAGCTGTGAATGCTACTACTTGTGCTTGCGGAGATACCTGCCTCTATATACACTGGCGGAAAGTGAAAAAAGAACACCAAGAAGGAGACGTCTGATACCAACAAAATTTATACAGCATAATAACGGAATACAGAGGATAACATGAGCAAAACATTATGGTAAAATACAGCTGTATTTGCTGGCAAACTGAAAAATAACATTTCCATGTAACATGGTTAGTACGAGGTTGAACCGCCATGAACTGCGTCACAGTGTGCAATTCTGGCATGGAGTCTGTCGTACAGATGTTGGATGTAAGTTTGGGGTATTGAGTTCCAAGCATCCTCAACCTGGACGTGTAAATTGGGGATGGTCGTGGCTGGCCGTGGAGACCGGATAAGTCGTTGTCCCATAAAATCCCACACGTGCTCAATGGGGTACAAATCCGGTGAACGTGCAGGCCATGGAAGTTGTCTCACACCCTGAAGTGCATGTTGCGTTGCACGCGCCGTGTGTGGGCGTGCGTTATCTTGCTGGAAATCACCACGATGGACCGACCTTACAAATGGCACAACAATGGGCTGAATGATGTTGTTGATGTAGGAGAGGCTGTTTAACGTACCCGGTACAAACACTAGTTGTGTACGGGAGCGATAGCTGATCGCTCCACACACCAGGAGACCAGGTGTAGGCCCTGTGTGTCGCTGGCGGATGCAAGAAGGGTGGAGACGCCCCCTGTGCGTCTGCTAACACGCATACGGCCATCGGAGGCTCCCAAGCAGAATCTGCTTTCATCGCTGAACACGACAGATCGCCATTGCGTTCTCCAGTGCAGACATTGGCGACACCACTGCAGCCGTTCCTGACGGTGGGCTGGAGTCAGAGGTACACATGCCAGAGGTGCACATAGTCCTGCATCCAGTAGACGGTTGCGGATTGTTCGCACAGTCACCTCAGGTGCAACGGCAGCTCGGATTTGCGTCGCAGTGGATATTCTGCTTCACAACGCCGCTCTTCTTATGCGTCGATCGATCCGCTCATCAGTCCATCTGCGACTCCCGGTTCCACGTCTTCTCGTGTGGGAATGTTCCTCGGACCATCTACGCCACCATCGTACTACCACCGATACTTCCCGTCCAATTCGCTCCGCAATACTACGATACGACCACCCGGCCTCGCGGAGTCCGACTAGACGACCTCGTTCAAAGTCCGATAACTGCTGAAATCGTACACGTCTTCCATGTTCAGGCATTGCAGCTTCTTCAGGGTCTTCGCACGTGTCCGTACGCCTTCGACTGATTACATTCACTTCGCCATACTCCTTAAATACCACCAACAATAATTTGCATATTATGCCGTGCTGTGGCGTAAGCGCTCACCGGTTGGTCCCGAAATTAACATCACACCTACATAAACTCGACCCCATTAACATATGTAAATTTCATGATCATCCGCCAATTCCTTCTTGGTGTTCTTTTTTCACTTTCCGGCAGTGTATATGTCATTTGCAGACAATACCATTTACTGCATGGGTGTGGTGGCATGTAATGGAAATGATAGTGCCCTTTCCAGTTTTTTTGACCCCACACTGTATTCTTCCACAGTGCAAAATTACATATTGACCCACAATTTATATATTTATTACAATTGCCTCGGAGAAGGAAAGTGGGAATCTGACTTTCATCCTTTTCTTTTAGTGCTTAAATGCTTGTACACATATGTTTGCCCACATAGAAATGTATTAGGTAGGATGTTTTCGTATTGGTTAGCATAAACTTCAATGTTGCTAGTCTATGAACCACTAAGAGGCTTTACAGATAAAAAGAGGATTCCTTTCGTACAGATTTAAATATGGTGGTTAGAACCACAGCAAAAGATTGCTACATGGAGGGTTTGAATAATATAGTACCAAATGTGGGTGAGTGGAGGGGCTACAGATGTCATGCACAAATTTGGCAAATGTAAGTGAGGAAAGGTTGGCTGTATGACAATATGAACAACTAGAAACACACTTTACATGACAAAGTACCTAGAAGTTTATTTGAGAGAATAAGACGAGAAATAAGAAAACTACAACCAACTATGCTATCTAATTAATCAAAAACTCTCCAAGAAATATAATTAAAGATATAGTTTTCAGAGATTATTCTTTTAATTAATTTCTAAATTTCCAAAACTATAGATACTAAGAACACCTAGGAGTATTTATATGTTCTTTTTTAACAGAACACCAACAATGGTTTCACCTCACTGAATCTCCAGTGTCCACACCACCTTGGTTTTGATTATCTTGTGAATTTCTTGGTCTTTTCATAGTTATTGGAAATAATTGATGATTTGACATTTCTGAACATTCAAAAAGTCTCAAAATGTTTTGGGAGTGCTTGTTTACTAATTAGAAATTTTCCAGTAATTTGCTTTTTTGTCCTCTTATGGCACTGTCAGCCCCTTGGGTGAGAATAACTCCACATGCTAGATACCAGTACTTGTGCTGCTCTCTGTTGTCTTTAACAAGTTTTCTGCTTCCTTTTTAAAAAAAAAAAAATCATCTAAATATAAAAGAAGCTTTCAAGCTGTTGGTAGCTACTTGTATACAGCACTGTTGTTGTTGCTGTTGAAATTTCTTGTTTTCTCAATCATGACTGTGCCTCTGCTAATCTGATCTGCTCCTCTTTTCTGAAATGATAAGCATGTCTGATGTCTTCAGATTTTGGTATTGCTTTTTGATGCAATACAGTACAGTAAAAATTAGAAAGCCGCAGGAATTTCCAAGCTACTGGTAGCTCTATTGTCTAGTTGAATTGTAACAATTACACAGCAACACCAAAATTTGAAGGTGTCATACATATTTGCCATTCCAAAAAAGAGGAGTATATCAGACTAGCATTGGCCATCATGATCAAGATAAAACATATCATGACAGCAACAGTGCCATAGAACTACTAATAGTTTGGAAGCTCTTTCGTGCAGGAGGAACAAGAGTTCAATAGAAAAATTTTAAAAAATGGTGAAAATGGCAGAGAACAGTGTACTAAGCAGAGGGGTTTAGCCTGTGGAAAGCATGTACAGTCATTCTCACTCCAGTGGCTGACAATGCCACAAAAGAACAAATAGCAAGTTGAAACACCTAGTTAGTAGATGAAACATGGTGTACACCAAAAACATACTGAGATTCTTTGAATATTCAGAAACTTCAACTGTTAATGATTTATACTATGAAAAGATCAAGGAATTTGCAAGATGAATCAAACCAAAGTGACCGTCGAATCTCATCTGACCGTCGAACAGATAGGTGACACCATTACTGTTCTGTTCAAAAAAAGTTTTCATAGATTCTGAAATCAGCAGTAATCACTTTTTCAGTAACATCTATTCTTAGGGATACAGTTATCAAGCAATTAAGTGCTATGAGCAGATACTAAGACACATCAAGGTGGATGGAATTTAAAGAAATCAGTTGTGAAGCATGACTTCCAAAAGTGAACTACCAAAGCTTGAATAAAAGTAGACCTTAACCTGTGAAAGTGTTGAAGTGGAATGGAACACACACACACACACACACACACACACACACACACACACACACACACACACACACACACACACACACACACAACTAGGCCCTTTCAGCTCCTGACAACTGGATAACAATTTCCAGAGCACGGATTTGAACACTCAGGTACCTGAAAAGCAATCAGAGCATGCAGTACACCAGAGTAAATAACTCAGGTGTGCAGTATATAACGAGAAATATTTAATGGGTAACATTTAATAGATGCCCAAGAGGTTAATTTATCTTTAACTCTGGCAGTAACATGGGAAGCTCTGGATTCAAAATCTTTGTGTCAATGTGCAGAAGGCCTTAACACCAGTTTAATTTGAGCATCGACAGGCAGGCAATCTTCTCACGAGGCGAACATCAAAATAAAACAAAGTACTAACTCACAATGCAGACTCTGTCCCAGAAATATCCTTTAGTACAAGGAAACTGAAGCAGTGCACAAACACTTTCACACAGAGAGCAGATCACTTGTGTGCTTGATCTCCACTGTCTGACAGCAAGCGAAGCCAAGAGGAAGGAAGGGACCTAGAGGGGTACCTCCCTCTCTCTTAGAGATACAGGCTCTGTTTCTCTCATACTTTGCATGAGATGACTGGGCCACACATTCATTGACCTCCTGACATCACAAGATTAAAGACCTCTGACATTTGGTCACCATAACCATTCTATAATGATGGAAGTCACGGAAGCCTTTGTTATTATGTGTTTCTGATGCTTTTGAGCACACTTATCATTGATCATCTTTCTGGCGTATCACTTTTCTTCTGATTAACTGTGAGTCTATCGCAGACCATCTGTTCCTCAGTGTTTTGCTAGATTTTTCAACTGCCAGGAATCTGTAGGGTTGTGAGCGATTTCTTGCTTGTACGCAACAGCAGCAGCAACAACAATTTCATCGCTAACTCATTTCACAGTTTCCCTTCTCTGAATCTAACTTTAGACTGCAGTTTCTTTGATTTAAGCAGAATTCAGGTTTGCAAGACATGAAGCTTTAACCATTTGAAAACAAGAATATTTATGGCTAAAAGCTTTTAGCTAAACTCCCAGTTGTTTGTTTCTGCTTATGCCCTGTTGTTGCTGGCCCATAACAGCAATTTCTTTACTCCCGTAGTTTGGCATTAAGCTGAAAGGCGTTGTGCATCCCAAAATTGCACTGAGTAATGAGGAAAAGCTTTTAACTTCCTACAAGAGGGTGACTCCAAATTCCTCGAGTTTTGTTTCAGGGTCCACCCAGGTGCAATAGCTCTGCAGTTGAATTTCACCAGATGAATTAACACTTAAAAATTGCATTTACCAATTTTTGCATCCAATCTGCTTAATTTGCAAGAGACTTTGTTACAATATGTACCACTGAGGTTGCAAAAGAGAAAAAAAAAAAAAACACAACAGAGAAGCAAGAATCCTTTGGTGTAAAGTAAAAGTGAGTAAAGCTGTCAAGAAAAAGAGGAAAATAATATCCAAACATCCTGAAAGTGAAATACTATTAAAAAGCACCAATCACTTACCCTAAAGATCATGGTAATTTCTATCGACAACACACTTCCAGCACGTCAATTATCGTAATGTTGTTGGCCTTCAAAGGTTTACAGACATTTTGCTTACGCTTCCTTCTTCCGGGGATGAAACATCGTATTTTTTTTTTCTACGCCATATGAGATGTAACAATAAGCTTGTCAATTCCATAAAAACCACACAAGCATACTACTCATTCATACAATTCAATTAAAAAACTACGTACATATTTACACAACCTTACATTCCTAGGCGGTTAAACCTTTGTCAACTGTGAGTAACAAACTGCTCCATCTGTTTCAAAACCCCTGCCACTCCCAATGCAAGTGTCACACTCATTCAGCCCCTCACACACAATCCTCTAGCGCTTTCAACAGACTACTGTCATCATCAGGAGGCAGGTTTGTCTCACCCGCCCACCACAGCTCAAGTGAGCAGAGCCATCGAGGCACGGGGTCCAGTCGCAATCTCTGAATCATTGTGTCTCTGCCGCCATCTATTGTCATTGCTGCTCTTTTTTCCTTTTTTTCTTTCTAAGCTATTGTTCAATTTTCATTAGGGCCTTCCATTGTTCATTTAAGTTGCTAGGCTCATTAATGTTGCGTAATCTTGATCTGTTTTTTTCAATTAACACTGACTCTGCAATTCTTAACTGCCTTTCGTTTTTACAGCTCTTAATAATTTTAATATCCTCAAACCTTGGACATTGTTGATTTTCCATACAGTATTGGGTCAATGCTGTCTTAGCTTTTTTTATTCCAATTATTTATATGCTGGTTCAATCTATACTTTAATTTATTCTTGGTGCTGCCTATATATGACACAGGTGGTTGCTGGTTTACAGGGATTTCATAAATTCCTGCTCTATCTAATTGGCTGATTTTTTCATTTTTAATCACTAAATTTTTTACAGTAAGTACCTGATTTCCTACCTGTATGTCATACTTGCCACAAACTTTATTAATTTCTGCTGAAACATTTTCTACATATGGTATTGCCCAAAGACGAGCAGATTCTGATATCACAGAGTATACTGGACATGTGAAGAAAATAGAAGAACAAGCTTAAGTTATGTAAAAGTTATATTTCATATGGAAGCTTTCAAACTATGTCTTTAGTTCTTCAGAAAAGTTGGAATGGAAACTGACTGCATTGCTGCCAGATCTTCATCATTCAGTTCCCATAAATGGTTACCAAATTAACAAACATTGTATTTATTTTGAAAAAGTAAGGATTTCAAGATCACAATGATAATATAAGAAGATTTCAAATTGCAGATATTGGAAGAAAGATAAATTTCCAAGCTTTCTTAGTAGCAAAAGGCACATGAACCAGAAAATGATGCAATTCACTTTGAATCCTTCCAACAAGGTTTAGCTAACATGTTTTCCAAAGTGAAGGCAGCTAATGCAGTATTAAAGTTCCCCATTTTTATATCTTTTTGGTGTAATTTTAATCTACATTTGATGCTTTGATAGGAGCTTCTGATGTAAAAAGTTTGACCAGATAAAAATTTTTATTGGAATAGTATAGACTCCCAAAAGACCAAGTGAGTCTATTTAATCTCAGTCATTAAGTAAAAGCTTTGGAACTGTGGTGTTGAAACTGGTTGTAAGAAGGTAAGCTTTATAAAAACTTGTTTTAACTTGAAAGACAAAGTAGATAGAAAAGAATGGAGCCTGTGAATTGTGGATTTCCTTTACCTGTTTGGAGAGTTTTTATTTTTTATTTCAGTTCAAACTGAAATTAGTTTTTTTTTGATTGAGAAAAACCATGAGAAATAGCAATATGCAAGATTTTTGAGTTTTCCTTTCCTAGGGAAGCTCGACGATTGCTGATTTTGTTGGCTCTGTGAAGGAAGTACTTTATTGCAGCAAATTTATAATTCTGGTAAGTAACAGATTGGAAAGGAATAATATTTATAGATGCTGAGGGTTTATAGAAAACTGTTCTAGAAATGGAAAAATTTGTATTTCTTTTCAAGCCATTTATTTCAATATACTTTCTGCTTTGTTATGTTGATGATGTGTTTGTCATCTTGTTTTATCCTGAAGAAAGTTTAGTATCCTTAAGCAATTCACTCTGCAAAAAATTTCCAACCATAAAATTCATAATTAACAGGGAAGAAAACAGCAACATAAATTTCTTGGATGTTTGGATGTTTCTTTCAGAGAAATATGAAAAAGTAGGAAATATGATTCATGCATTGGATGTTTTTAGATGTCAAGTGCATCCAATGCATGAATCATATTTCCTACTTTCAAGATGATTGAATCTACTGAATAGCTTCACCATTCTCTCTCTTAGCCTGTCAAGCAACTTTTCTGGTTGAACACTTTCACAACCATATTCACCTGAATTATATTCATTTGGTAAGTTCTTTTGAGAATCATGTTACTTCAACATATCAGGTTGTAAAGAAAGTATCCAGAAAATGTAGAAGCATGTATTTCAAGGTTCAAAAATCATACAAAACACTTAACCTAATCATCCAGGTATTCCCCATTGGAACTGATTACTTTGTTCCAGTGATCTATGGATTGAAATATCCCATTGCGGTAGAAGTCTGGAGAGCAGAAGTTGAAAAAGTCATCCATGCAAAGTTTCATAACATTGTTATTAGCAAAGTTTTTCTCAACGGAAAAATTCGACAAAGACTGGAACAGATGAAAGTCAAACGGGTAAGGAGGGTGTGAAATATATCCCATTCCAGCTCGTGCAATTTTTGCTGGGTCCGTAAAGCGACATGTGGACGAGGGTTATCCTGGTGACAAACAACTCCATGGCAATTAATCAATGCTGGGCACTTTTCTTGCAAAGCAGCCTGGAGACAGTCCAACTATTGGATGTAAGCAACCACTGTGATGGTATTGTTCCATGGTAAGAGTTCATAGTGAATCACAACATGACAATCCCGCCAGCAACTCAGCATTACCTTCCGTCCACGAAGGGGTGGCTTAGCGACCATCTGTTGGGTTTGTCCCTGCTTGATCCATATTCTTTATCATGTAATATTCATGTATGTGACCTATTTTTCATCACTCGTGACTAACTGATGCAGAAAGCCCTCCCGTTTTTCTCTTTCACTCAGAACAGCAACGATGGAGTAGCATTGCATTTCATTCTGGTCAGACAAAGCATGGGGTCATGGTTCTATTTGGTTGTGCAGTGAAATGTTGGAGGGATGGTTTGATTGACTAAATTGTATTATTACTTACTTGCTGTGACATAACCAAAGAGCTATTCCACTTCGAATACTCATTATAATCACAATAGAAAACATAACAATTTATTAATGACATAACATGGGACATGACGAGCTCTTCGCTTCCCAATTCACACAACCTCTCTTTACTGAGGCAAATCCCAGAACGTCGCTGTTACGTCATGCACAGTCTGCAGTGCAGGGCGCATCTGGTGCCATCTGTTAATCAAAATTATATGTAAAAAAGATTGAGAATTACAAAAATATATACAACATGGGGTACCCATTTGCACAGTTTACACGAATACGAACTTCCAAAGTCGGGTGTTGATGATTGTATGGGAAGTCTTCAGTTTCTCTGCCAGTTCCCATAGCGTTGCATTAGGCTTGATCGATGTGATAGCACATGTTGCAGTGTATCATCTTCAATGTTATTGGGTCTGCCACTTCTGGGTGCATCAGACAGATCAAGTACACCAATGTCGAATTTCCTGTACCAGTCATAGCAAGTTCTCTGTCTGATAATATCATCACCAAACACGTTACACAATTCTCCAAGTGCTTCTGTAACTTTTACGTCATTCCAATATTCATACAGCATGCACACTTTCCTTCGACATTGCCATCATATCGCCACATGCAACTAATCGTGATCGTCAAAACAGTGTATGTTCTGTCCTTAGAATCTGTTCTTTCACGTACAGCACTCTGGGATGTTTATATGTCACCGCAGACTATACAGCAGGGGTGCAGAAAATTTTCAGGGCCCAATATTTCCCCAGAACACATTTTTTTTTTTTGCCCAAAATTTCCCCCAAAAATGTAGCGGATTTTCATACCAGTTTGAGCGATTATTAGAGTATATGTTAATGATTAAGAACTATCTTTAAAGCCTAGTACTTAAAAATTGGAAGAAAAAAATAAGCACTAATAGTTATTCCAATGAATAAATGAAAACAATCTTACATTGATGTGTGACATCAGTTTTCACCAAGAAATGGCAGCCTTCCTGTCTTTTTGTGAAGGTTTTTAATCACCTTTGACGTCTTACTAGTCACCCCAGTATTTTTGAGCACACAATTAATAAAACACAAAATCACACTTGTTGTATAATCATCAGTAATAAATTTAAAAATCGTTACATGCCACGCCACAGGGTATAGAGCGCCAAACTTTATAATAAACTTTACACAAACAACGGTACAAATAACACCCACAGCGCGCAAACAGCAAACGAAAAACCACGTGTCCCGGGTGAAATGGCAGCCAATAGAGCTCACTGCAAATGCGCTTGAAGTTGAAGCTTGGCATTGAGCACCTACGCTTATTAATATAAATACAGTAGAACGTCCAAAATCTGAACTAATTGAGACCACTGGTAGTTTGGATTGGAGGACAATTTGTTTTTACTTTCTGTTTCCTCATTTTATACTTCTGGCTTTTTGATCAAAAGACAGAGAGTTTCCTTCTATGTTTACTAGAAAGGTCTCTGGGACGACCTTTTAACGACGCAATGAGGCGCCACATTTCTGCCCTTTCAACAGACTTGGCTCTGAGAGATTTATCGCTTCCCCCATCCTCTCATTCTACAAACGGTGACACTGGTCCGAACAGTCTGTTCGAGATTTTTAATCTGTTCTTTCGCATTCTTCTCCTTCCTCTCGGACAATGCAGGTAAAGAAGGCTAGATGGTTCCCCACCCGTCATTCCAAACAAAAGAGATCCAGTCCTGGGAATAGAAACATGAAACTTAAATTCAAAACGTCTGAAACATTTTGGGGTTCTTGGCGAAAACAGTGGCGGTGCAGAAAGGCTGGAAAATAAACAGCTACAAAAATTCTATAATTAACTATAATTTATTTCATTTTAGCATTTCAGGTGTCTAATTGTGCCAGATAATTTCACTGAATGAAATTTAAATTAGACTTCCTTTGAAAAATGAATCGGTCATTTGCTTTTAAATGTCCGGAACACGCAGTAATTTTTTAAATCGGCGCCTACGACACATTCACTGCCATTAGTTTCAGAAAGGTTTATTAGCATGACTAGTGGTTGCATCGTACTTGTTACTCCGCCTTGGAATTAGTAAAGTCGTTAGGGTTCAGTGAATCGTCTGCCAGCGGCAGTCCATCACTGTGCTTATAACCTCTTGTATTCATAACGACACATTTTTCAAAATGACTACCTTATTTCTATGCAGTAAATTACTCTTATCTTTAGCATTATATTCGTTGTTAACAAGTCAGGTTTTCGTTTTATTGTTGCTATTATTATTAACATTACTATTCTACCATCGGGCAAAAAATTTCCCTAGAACTGTTTTAATTTTCCCCGAACCTCGTTCTCATGTTCAGACATATTCTGCACCCCTGTCCTACATTATCCTGCATTACACACGCAACATACAATTTTTTCTGGAAACTTTCTTTACAACCTGATAGTAGTTATTTGTAATGGCCTGATTTTTTCTGTTTATATTTCACTTCCATGCAGCATGGTCAGATTTGTTATCTGTTACCTCATTAACAGCAAGTAAATCAGAAGATAAAAAATAACACCAATTATGCAATATAAGTGATAACTGTACCAAAAAATAAAAAAACAAAAGACCAGAAAAATGTTCTTCGAAAATTTAAAGAAATTCGTTCACTTGAATTTGCTGTAGTGCAAGTTAATGACAGCCAAATGTGCCATGTGTGCAGCCGAGTTTTCAGTGAAATCAAGATAAACAATTTGAAGTAACACTTCCAAAGTTAGCAAACTGATTTTGATAGAAAATATCCATATCATACTCATTCTCAGGCCAATAAAACTGAATGTCACGAGTCCAAAAACTTGGAACAATAGCATAATCTGAAACTTCTTTTGTTTGCAAATGAACATATGATGTTAGCAAGCTACAAAGTTGCCTGGATTTTGGCTTGAAAAAATAAGCTTTTTTCTGACAGAGAAATGTTAAAAAAAATTCTAGTTTCTTGTTGAACGGGATCACACCTAAATACAATAAACAAATCTATATAAACTCTGTTTATTGGTGTGAAAGTATATTTAATGAAGAAATACAAGGAAAAATCGTATCTCCCAAGCTTTTGCTCTCCAACCGGGAGGCTTTCTCAAAGGTTGCAAACGTTACTAATAAGTCTGGCTAGTATAAACAAAACATTTCGAACTACTGGTGATTGGGAATGTCGTATTTTGAAACTTCAGGCACGAGCTGATACACGGGTTTCTTTCATGCGGAGAATCATCTCAGCACGTTCCTTCACACGGACGGAATATGCACAGATTGGGTAACATTGCATGCTTAAGGATGTGTGGAGATCTCAATACTTTCTCTGATCAGTGTACCTTTGTAGCCAGTGTACAGTGCAATTATCTTTACCTTATCCCATAACAGGACTGTGTTTTTCTGTGCTACTTCTTTAGACAAGGTTGTTAAGGTCTTTCCAATCTGATGTCTCTCATGTGCTCCTTAGACCTTACAGCAATCGACCTTTTCGTCATTCCGATGCAAATTTTTGATGAACCATTCTGGTACATCAGAGGTATCATGTATACTCCTGCTTCCGATGTAAATTTTCGACGAACCGTTCTGGTACATCAGAGGTATCATGTACACTCCTGCTTCCGATTTCCTGTCTGGGTCTCTGCACGTGTTCGCCACTGCTTTGTGTATGCTGTTAGGTGATCTGATGCCAATGTGAAGGCCATGGCGTTTCATTAGATTTTTGAACGAGTAAGAGAATTTTGGGATATACGGCACAGATCCGGCGTAACGTATATTATCTCATTTCGCCTTGGAAGTTGTACGATATCTTCAGCTCATCATCGTAATCTTTCCTATTCATTATGGCAATCTGGTTCAATTTATCAGTGAGTGTTATTGCCAGATCTTCCCTCTTTCGTAAGTTCTTTATGACTGACCACGCTTGGGTGTCAGGTTTTACTCCTACAGCTATACTTCTCTTCAGTTTTTCAGCTGCTAAATGCCTCACTGTGTCCTGTTCGGAAGTGGGTAGTCTCTCGCCCGCTAGAAGAGAGAATTTTCTCCTGCACCATCAAAAAGCCACGTATATGGTTCCGATATGTCGATGACATATTTTTCATATGGCAGCATTCCGACGCGGACCTTGAAGAATTCTGGAGACAAGTCAATACCTTGCATCCAACACTCAAATTCACCCTAGAAAGGGAAACTGAAGGAAGACTACCATTCCTAGATGTTATGTTGCATAGAAACCAGAATGGTTAACTTGACACGGCAGTATACTACAAACCAATAGCAGTTCCCAACTTTATCACACGTAAATCTGTATCTCCAAATTCATATAAAATGGCAGCATTTAGAACGTATTTTGAAAGAGCTTTTAATGTCTGTTCCAGCTTAGAAACAAGGAACAAAGAGATATCAGATATAATTAATAAAGGTGTTGCAGCTGGTTTCCCCGAGCATGATTTAAGAAGAGTCCTACAAAAAGTCCCATCAAGATATCGTACAACTTCCAAGGCGAAAGGAGATAATTTACGTTACGCCGGATCTGTGCCGTACATCCCAAAATTCTCTTACTCATACAAAAATCTAATGAGACACCACAGCCATCACATCGCCATCAGATCATCGAGCAGCATACACAAAGCAGTGGCGAACATGTGCAGAAACCCAGCCAGGAACTCGGAACAAATAAAGGTAACTTGATCACGCTAGTTGCGTTACATGATAAAAACTTTTACAAGAAAGTTCATAAGTTGGGAGCTTTCGACCTTATCTTAGGTCTTCATCACGCCAATGGAGGACTAAGATTGTTGCCAGATTCTACATTTTATTTTATTTTTATTTTTGTTGCCAAAACTTAGGATTGATCTCCAGATCATTGGAATGTAGAGAGGAGTTTCAGAATTGCAAGTCATTGCCTTGAAAATAATTTCCGGGCTTTCACGGTAACTGAGGGCAAAACGATTGGCAAAAGAAGCAATTCGTTTTGCTTCGTTTCAGTGGGGAACTGCAGAAGTGTCTTCTATTGTCAAAATAGACAAAGCTGTATTAGGGTTGGCTTTTAAAACAACTTTTTTATGTTCTAAAATTCTGTGGTTAATGCTCCTGTATGTGCTTCCAATGTATAAGGTATCACCTGTTGAAGAAGAGATAAGAATGCAGTAAACTCCTGGGAGGTCCAGATTTTCAACTTCGTCCCTATCCCTTTGTAGAAGTTTCAAGATGTTTGGGGTGGATTTAATGGCAAGATGGTAACCAAAACTTCTAAAAAGAATCTGTAACTTATAAGCATAGGAAGGATGGTAAGGAACAGAACCAGAGAATTTCAGGGTTTCTTTCTTTTGAGGAAGGAGGCATTCAATTTTCGAATTGTTTTCATATTTCTTTAAGAGAGAGTTGACTGTAAGAGCAGGGAAACCATGAGAGAGGGCTATTGTAGAAATTTTGGAGAATTCTTCGAGAAGAGAAAGTTGGTTGTTGCAAATGATATGAGCCCTGTGGATGTAAGACTTCAATGCTGCAAGCTTGTAGAGATGCAGAGTGAAAGATTTGTAGGGAATGATGTTAGTGGCCGCAGAAGGTTTACGATAGACGGAACGAGTAATGGAGAGATCAGCGTTTCTGCAGATGGATACTTCCACAGAGATGCCAACATCTGAAGGAAGTCATTAGTAGTCCATATGTGCTGCGCCCATAGTTCTTCCGTAGTGACGTCAAGTCAAGTGTCCACATTAAAATTTGCAGGGTAGCATACGTATTTCCTAGAATATACTGCTACATTTTTAGCAATATACTAATCTCGATCGGGGACAATACTTGGATAAATTTTGCAACATATTTAAGTCCCATTAAACTGGGGGGGGAAACTTCAGTAAATACACAAAAAATACTACCATTTCAACTCCACCTTTTAATAAATATGTTATGTTAATAAATATGTTATGTCATAAGTGTGTGATGCCACACACTTATGGTTATTCCTCCTGTTTTTTAGAGTGAAAATGCCGACCGCAATCGTCTTTTCCGCCGTGTGCGATTGAAAAATCAACAGCACACGGGGAACAAAACCCATGGTTTTCGGATACCCGAGACGATTTTAGTCACGGAAATTTTTGCAAATAACTCTCCTTGAATTTTTGACAACTTTTTTGCGTTTTAGATCTAAGAATATTAGTAGAGACAGGTGGCCCTTTACCCGACGCTTTTGCAAGCAAATTCGTACATGACAAACACAATGGAAGCAAAGAAAGCACAATTAACTTTGAAAGATTTCATAGCTTTATTATGCAGATAAATAGAAAATTAGCATTAAATGCTTATGATAAGAAAAAACTAATCAAAAAGGTATTTTAAATTGCATAAATCAATCAATTCTGGAAAAAAAAAAAGGATAAAATAAAACATCCCTTTGTTTAGTAGAACATTTTTACAAGAGAAAAAAAAAAAAAGAAGAACTGCACTTCGCAAATCTGTCAAAGTAACATAAACAATTAAGCTCTCTACCGACACTGAGGAGCGTGGGAAAATAGGTCACGACTGTGCGGACACACCCAGAAGCTTCTCATCGCAACTGCTGCTAGACGTTTTCTTTGGCTGGTTGCCAAAGACACATGGAGAGACTTTCTCTTGCCCTGGGCAGAACTTACAGCGCGCGAAGAACAAACTCTCGGGTGGGTAACATAAAAACAGGCAATAACAGCGGCCACACACCCAGGTAGCTTAGTTAGGCGCTCTGCCGGAAAAAACAAACATTCAGGATTTCTTTGATCCACAATTATTTCCTTCGATCTGATGACTATTTGCTCAGAGCATTTTTTTTTCTTGATACCCCGCCCGCCCCTTACTTTGGTGAAACAAATATGCAATAGCAATTAACTATTTAAATTAAATTTCAGCAAAAAAAAAAAAAAAATTCACGGAAACACGCGACCGCTGCAAACAAGGAAATTCCAACGAATAACATTCCTTGTAATGCTGCGAATTTTTTTTTTTTTTCACACCACTGGAACTGGAAGCCACTGAAGCACGCTTCCTAACTTACAGCAATTCACGTCACACCACAACTAATCAACTTAACAAGAAGAACAGAAAACGTGGAATCGACTCTAGTCTACCTCCATCCTCTGACAACTTACGTTAGTTCAGGACGTGGTTAAGGCTTTCCCGAAGTTAACAGACGTCGTGCATTACGAACGCCTTTCCACGGCAAGCCAGGTACAAAGTCACATGATCACACAGAACGATCTCCGCTGCAACATTTCCGCTTGCTTGTCAGCCAGCCTAACATGCTTGCTGGGTAACGGCTTCGTGACGTTACCGCAAAAACACTACATTTGACTATGCTTGACTTTTTTTTTTTTTTTTCAAATAATTAAAAAAAAAAAAAAAAAGTTTTCCGGAAATATCCGAGATTTTTGGAAAAATCCATAGTTTTTCACACCTTCTCCGTAGTCCGTAGTTTGAACATGATATCCGTAGAAACTACGGACAATCCATAGTACTTGGCATCTAAGCATCCAGGAAATCAATTTTGTTGTTTACTTCCTTAGGTATAGTGACATTAATGAAAGGAAATTTTTCCATAATGGAGTTGATCAGTGTCTGTAGTTCAGACTCGGTATGTGGTCAGCTAATGAAAATGTCATCTACATATCTTAACCACGGGGATTTCAATACGTTGCATGTAGATTTCTACAAGAAGAGGGGAAAGAGGTGAGCCCATGGGGAGACCAGATTGTTGCTTGTACACAATTTTGTTGAAAACAAAACAACTGTGTTGATGAATAGTGAGGAAACAATCATAAAGGTCTTTGATAAGAGTACCAGGTGGTTCAAAATGAAGAATCAATTTCTTCATGAGGAGCATGTAGGACTCAAAACGTGGTACAGAGGGGAACAAAGATTCCCAGGCATGAAGGTGAGCAGTGATAGGAAAGGCTAAACTTCCACGTGCGAGCGCACCGCGGCGGTGGCGGGAGGGACGGGGAGGGGGGTAAAGACTTGAATCTTGCATTTCATTCATTCTCTAATGTATACAACCATGACATTCAGGTATTGGTCACAAGCCTGCCAACTAAATAGATTTAATGTAGGTATTTTGTTTCAAGAAAATTAAATATATAGTACAATATAATGTAAGGAGAAAAATTGCTGATGGGGTCATATGCATAGAAAATCACTCACCTTCGTACAGAATGATGTCTTTAATGAAATGAGGAAATTAATCAAATGTCTTTATAAGATAACAATGTTGTATGGAAATGAAATCTTGAAGGTTTGAAAAACTTCAAGATATGTTTGTTGATAAGTAATAAAAGTTTGATGAAGAATAAATTCTAGTTGTAAATGCATTTATGGCACCTCTATTCATAGTGATTGTGGAATAACTCTTTTACGGGTCTTATAGAGGTTATTTTTCTTCAAAGTTGGTTGTCAAATTTTCGAACTAAAGCCTAGTTCGTCATCAGGACTATGTCACTGGAGTAGTTGCTGCCACTCAATTGGAAGAGTCCATCCGCAATTATCATTAATTGTGGTACTTCTTCTTCTTGCTATTTCGATCCCTTCTTCTAGTTTCCTCTTTACTAAGTTTGACTGGTGGGCGATTATTTTCACTGAGTCCCAATTTATGGAGTGTTCACTTGCTTGTATATGTCTGTCTAGCCCTGTTTTGTTCCCAATGTTCCTAATAGCTGCTTGGTGTTCTTTCATTCGGACCTTAATACTTCTCCCTGTTTCTCCTATATAGCTGAGTCCGCAGTTACAGTCGATGCAGTAAATTACTCCTTCCTGCAATTGGATGTCCAATTCTTTCTGCTTTAAAGCTGGCAGGAATTTCTTTATTTTGTTATTAAGATCTGGAGCTAGCCTGATATTATATTTTGCTCCGATCCTTTTCAGTTTCTCGAAAAGTCCCTTGTGGTACGTAATTTTGCTGGTGAATTTGAAGTTGGTTTTCTCCTGCTTCTTTTTTGGCACTTGTTTAAATATTTTTTCAACATATGGGGAGGGGTAATTGTTTTCTGCCAATATTTCCTTTAATTCTTCTTTGTGAAGATCTTTCTGAGTAGCTGAAGAGACCAGGATTTCAATCTTTTCCAAAATTGTCTTGCCGTATTCGATTTAATATAATCAGGGTGGAATGAGCAGAAGTCTAACATCTTCCCTGTGTTGGTGGGTTTTCTAAAAAGCTGAGTGAATATTTTTCCCTCTCTTGAGGTCAAGGTTAAATCTAGGTAATTGATGCTATGGTCTCTTTCCTGTTCTAGGGTATACTGCAAGGTATTCTCTAGTAAGTTAAATTCTTCCAGAATCTGAGAGGGTAGAGATTGGTCCACAGTATCTACTATAATTAGGACATCATCCATGTACCTTACATAGAGAGCAAACAAGGAGGGTTGTATAAGGATTTTTGCCTCTAGTTTACTTATATAATAATTTGCTAGCAGAGGTGCTAGTGGAGAACCCATTGCAAGTCCTGAAGTTTGTCTGTAATATTTCTTTCCAAACTGGAAGAAATTATTCTTGAAGGAAAATAGGAGCAGTTCATATATGCCAAGTAGTATTTCTCTATTGTGATTATGGAATACTATTTTTTCCGCAAGGTCATCTGCAATGAATTCCAGGAGGAGGTCCAGGTTAATGTTGGTATACATAGAGACTATATCCAGGCTTGCCATTACTGGATGAATTAATTCAGGCAAGTTGTCCAGTTTTCCTTTTAGCTGCATGGAATTTTTTAGTAGGTAGGGAGGAGAAGGGAACATATCTCTGAGGTGACCAAGTAAATAATAATTAATGTTGGAGAGTGGCGAATTTCTAGTGTCTATTATAGGTCTTACTGGATGGCCTTCTTTGTGAACTTTTATCGTACCATAGATCTGTGGAATTCTTGACTGGATTTTGGAGAAGTTTTTGAAGAGCTCATTAAGCTGTTTTTTATTTCTTAAAGAGCTGATTAATTTCTTAAGATTTTTGACAGTTTGATCTATAGGGTTACCATTGAGTTCTTCATAATAAGGCTTGCTCAATTCAGCTTCCATTTTATTGTAATACTTCTCTTTTTCTACCAATACCAAAACTTTGCTCTTATCTGCTCTCAGTGCTACAACTTTATCATTGGCTTTGAATTTTTTAAGGTCAGCAATGGCATTTCTATTAAAATTGTAATCAACTTTTACTGGCTTTTTTACAAATTTTGAGACGCAGTCTGAGAATTCTTTCCTTAAAGTAACTGCTGTATTTTCATCTTCTCTTTCTACCTTACTACAGATGCTTTCTAAATCAATCAGTATACGTTTTTATCAAGTGTTGCGGAGGAAAGGTTATAATTATATCCCTTATTGAGGAGATTAATCAGGTTTTCATCTACTCCTTCTTCCGTCAGATCCACGGTCACCTCAGAGATATGTTCCCTTCTCCTCCCTACCTACTAAAAAATTCCATGCAGCTAAAAGGAAAACTGGACAACTTGCCAGAATTAATTCATCCAGTAATGGCAAGCCTGGATATAGTCTCTATGTATACCAACATTAACCTGGACCTCCTCCTGGAATTCATTGCAGATGACCTGGCGGAAGAAATAGTATTCCATAATCACAATAGAGAAATACTACGTGGCATATATGAACTGCTCCTATTTTCCTTCAAGAATAATTTCTTCCAGTTTGGAAAGAAATATTACAGACAAACTTCAGGACTTGCAATGGGTTCTCCACTAGCACCTCTGCTAGCAAATTATTATATAAGTAAACTAGAGGCAAAAATCCTTATACAACCCTCCTTGTTTGCTCTCTATGTAAGGTACATGGATGATGTCCTAATTATAGTAGATACTGTGGACCAATCTCTACCCTCTCAGATTCTGGAAGAATTTAACTTACTAGAGAATACCTTGCAGTATATCCTAGAACAGGAAAGAGACCATAGCATCAATTACCTAGATTTAACCTTGACCTCAAGAGAGGGAAAAATATTCACTCAGCTTTTTAGAAAACCCACCAACACAGGGAAGATGTTAGACTTCTGCTCATTCCACCCTGATTATATTAAATCGAATACGGCAAGACAATTTTTGGAAAAGATTGAAATCCTGGTCTCTTCAGCTACTCAGAAAGATCTTCACAAAGAAGAATTAAAGGAAATATTGGCAGAAAACAATTACCCCTCCCCATATGTTGAAAAAATATTTAAACAAGTGCCAAAAAAGAAGCAGGAGAAAACCAACTTCAAATTCACCAGCAAAATTACGTACCACAAGGGACTTTTCGAGAAACTGAAAAGGATCGGAGCAAAATATAATATCAGGCTAGCTCCAGATCTTAATAACAAAATAAAGAAATTCCTGCCAGCTTTAAAGCAGAAAGAATTGGACATCCAATTGCAGGAAGGAGTAATTTACTGCATCGACTGTAACTGCGGACTCAGCTATATAGGAGAAACAGGGAGAAGTATTAAGGTCCGAATGAAAGAACACCAAGCAGCTATTAGGAACATTGGGAACAAAACAGGGCTAGACAGACATATACAAGCAAGTGGACACTCCATAAATTGGGACTCAGTGAAAATAATCGCCCACCAGTCAAACTTAGTAAAGAGGAAACTAGAAGAAGGGATCGAAATAGCAAGAAGAAGAAGTACCACAATTAATGATAATTGCGGATGGACTCTTCCAATTGAGTGGCAGCAACTACTCCAGTGACATAGTCCTGATGACGAACTAGGCTTTAGTTCGAAAATTTGACAACCAACTTTGAAGAAAAATAACCTCTATAAGACCCGTAAAAGAGTTATTCCACAAAGAAGAATAAATGTTCATTCTTGATTTGACACAAAATTACTAATGAAGAAATATGATAAACGCTTGCAAAAACGTTAAATATTTTGTAGATAAATAATAACAGTCATTCACAACTAATAAAATTTAATTTTCTTAAGTTGTTTCTGTCTAACAATTTGTTCTAACCTTTTATAAATTAGCCGGCTAGAGTTTTCTTTCTCTTGAACCAATTCATTTGATTTTAATTTGCTGCCTAAGTTATTAGAGATATTTAGCCCTTTTAATCTTCTTTTGATTTCTTCTTCCTTATCTTGTAATTCTTTCTTATATTCTGAATACAATGATTTCATATTTTGGCATAAATCTCTATTTACAGGGTCATGCAAATAATCGTTTTTCTTAAAAAATTCCAAGGCTGACTTATCCTGATTCAGTAGCTTATATTTCATGGTTTGAACAGATGAAAATGTTTCAATTATCATGTTGCTGGATTCTTTATCAAGTACATCCCCCATCATACTAAAGGAATTTTCCACTTCAGAACCAGGAAAACAACTCAATAATGCCTTCATTATTTTTCAGAGGGCACTGATTTTGTTTAACTTTAAAAAGTGCATGTTTTGGGATTCACTGAAATTTATTTATGTAAATATTAAACTGAAGCACATCACTGCATCCAAAGTATAAAATTACTGACATTTAACCACAACACAGGGTAGAGGAAATGTCGTGCGAGCGAGATTCCGATTACCAGCGAAATCCTCGCTCCGTCCGACTTCCGTTTTCGGACATTTTCTCTCCTTTTTTCGAGCTAAAATACAAATATTTATGCATTAAAATGAAACTTAATAACAATACTTGGCAGAAGAAACATAGCAAGAAAAATAATTTAGGACTATGGGAAAAAATCTTCACTCTGTTTAACTTCCGTTTTCAAAAGTTTTGAAAGATGAAATACCGTCCCCAGACGGAAAAGACCCTCCCTTCTCCCCAAAAAACAGCTTCTTTTCAGTTTTGCATCGATCTCGAGGATGACCCAAATGATGACAGAAAATGCGGAATTCCGCGAATTCACGAAATAATATCATGTATGAGTAAGAAGATGTTCAATGCTTTTACAAGAAATGAAGATTTATCGATTGATGGAGAAAAGCTGGAGATAACAGACACGTACGTTTATCTTGGACAGCAGATATCAAGTGAGGGTCACATTGATGAAGAAATTAATCGGCGTACAAAACTTGCCTGGAGAGCTTTTGGAAGAAACAACATAATTTTCAAGAGCAATATGCCATTATGTCTTAAAAGAAAAGTGTTTGATCAATGCATCCTTCCAGTGCTTACGTATGGTGCAGAGACGTGGACCTTAACTAAAAGAGACATACAAAGGCTGCAGACAACTCAAAGCAGCATGGAGAGGTGCATGCTTGGTGTAACCAGGAGAGATAAGAAGAGGAACTCGTGAATCCGAAAAATGACAAGAGTGGAAGACATCATGATCAGAGTTAAATCCCTGAAATGGCAATGGGCTGGACATACTGCCAGAAGGACAGACCATAGATGGACAGCCGAAATTTTAGATTGGATTCCAAGGGACAGGAAAAGACCCAGAAGAAGACCACATGGGAGATGGGTGGATGAAATTCGAAAGTATGCAGGGGTGACATGGAGGAGACTGGCACAAGACAGACCGTTGTGGAGGAAACTTGGGGAGACCTTCGTCCAGCAGTGGATTGATAATGGTTGACAATGATGATGATGATGAGTAAGAAGTAGCTAAGAAATGGAAAAACACGAATTTTATGGAAAATGAAAGTGAAAAATCGATACTGCGTTGCTCACTCTGCCGTGAAACAATTTTACGGGACACGGAAATGGGGCGGATTAAATGCCGATCTAGAAATCTAATTTCGTTTAATAAAAGGGAGAAAATGATTGCTCTCTATTGATTAGTTTTGATTTTGAAGATGTATGTATTAGAAATAGGGCAACATGCATTTCATTAGAAAAAGATATTTAAAAACAAAACAAAAAACGAAGTTGCTTCTTTTCACTATTACTGAAGATATTAAAAACAAGGAATATGACAAGAAAACATCAAAAATAAAAATATAATCAGGCAGAGAGAGAGAGAGAGAGAGAGAGAGAGAGAGAGAGAGAGAGAGAGAGAGAGAGAGAGAGAAAGAGAAAGAGAGAGAGAGAGAGAGAGAGAGAGAGAGAGAGAGAGAGAGAGAGAGAGAGAAAATGAAAGGGAAAAGGGGAAGGGAGGACTTGGCCGGAAAAATTTTATATGAAGAAACGGAAAACGACGTGACATTCTCAACTCCCGAGAAACATTCCCGAAAATATTTAACAAGTGTTAGAATCTTGAAAACACAAAAACTAAACTTTACACAGATGTTTAATAACGTTATTTCACCGAGATTTTCGATTTCCGTCGCATACTCGACGTTTTCCGTTGTTCATAGCGGACCAACGATTTCCCTAACATACTCGATGCTTTCCGTCGTCCGTAGCGGACCAAAGATTTCCATAGCATATTCAGTGTTTTCCGTCGATGATTTCTATAGTAACTAAGTAAAATTTCTAGTACTTGTAGTCGCTGAATCAATCTTCCCACCACATGGACTTACTCAGCGTCAAGCGGAAGAGTGCGCACGGAGGATTTATTGTACCAAAGTCATGACAATGACGAAGGGGCATACAGGTTCTGGCGCCCAATGGCACAAAATCTGGTTTTTGTAGCAAGATGGCACAAGACTTTTTTGTTTTGGCACACTTTGGCGCAGAATTTCCATCCCTAGAAGAAGTAACGTTATTCCCAGCCATAACCATCCCGTCGTTCAAAGCCATCATTACGATTTTGCTTTCCGCAAGAGCGAGGCATACCCCCCCCCTTCCCCATAAAAATGTTATTGCATTTTTGGAATAATATCGGCAACACCAAAAACGGAAAAAAAAAAGCGGATTTCCGCGTTTTCGCGGAAGTCTTTCATGCCTGGATTCCACATAAAGAATATATAGATTAACACTTGGAGAAAAGGAATTAGGAAGTTTGTGGATGAAGTCTGAAGTAGAGACAACAGTATGAGGATGGTTGGCTGCCAGGGATTTGTATTTGAGGACCAATTTATTTTCAAGGTTTACTGCTGGAGAAAAGAATATTCAACTAAAGGTCTGATGGGGTTACCAGCTTTATGCAGTTTAACTTGCAGAAAATGCCTAAAAGTTCTAAAGTAAGGAGGGGGTGAGATATTTCCAAGGAAGGATTGAAGAGTTTCTTTCTTAGATAATCTGTCAACTGAGTTTTTGAGTGAGTTGGTGGTGTCTGACTGCAGAGGGATGCAGTTAGCAGAAGTAAGAAATGAATGCACTTTTTGGTTTAGTATTTCTTTACCAGTGATGACTGGGCAACCAACTTTATCTGCTTTGCATACGGCAAGGTCATTTTCTTGAATAAATGACCTGAATTCTTTCAGACAAGAAGAAGAGTACTTGATTGGCACAGAATTTTGCTTGGATAGGATAACAGCAGCGTTGGCACGGAGGATAGGTTGATGAACAGTCTCAGTTCTATGGATGGCTGATTCTATAAGAGAAACAGTTTGTGGAAGATTGATAGGAAGAGCTGGTGAAAATTTTGGGCCTAATGATAAGAATTTATCCAAGCTAGGAGGAATAGTAACAGAAGAAAGATTTACATACTTTGGCTTGTCAGTAGAGGCTGAAGACAGAGTACATGTAGCTTGACTTTTTTGCTTGGAAAGAAGAAAATTAAATTTCTTTGTAAGGCGAGCATATTCATTAACTTCTATTGTTGAAAGGGTTTCGTTGATACGAACCACAAAAATATGAAGCAAAGCAGGATGAGTGGTAGCAGCAAATGATTGGTAGCTAATGTAGCAAGAAAGTTCGGTTTTAGCTATGGAGGAATGAAGATCACGAATAGCGGCAGATAGGAGGTTATGGCTGGTCCGCTGTAGTAAAGCATGGCAACGTCCTTTGAAAATGGGTTGGCAAATCTGAAAAGCTTGGGGGAGAATGCCTGAAGACTTGCAGGAAACAAGAAAACGTAGACTACAAAGAGAATTAGTAACTTTGGTCTGAAGTTTCCGGAAAGAAATCTAATCTTTCGTCCAGTCCAAAATAAAATGACCGGAAGTCGCGTAGCTTTGAAACGTGACGATGATGGGCAAAACACGTAACAATAATAACAAATAAAGGTAACTTAATCACGCTAGTTACGTTACATTCCCCTCTGTACCATATTTTGAGTACTACATGCCCCTCATGAAGAAATTGATTCTTCATTTTGAACCACCCGGTACTCTTATCAAAGATTTTTATGATTGTTTCCACACTATTCATCAACACAGTTGTTTTGTTTTCAACAAAATTGGGTACAAGCAACAATCTGGTCTCCCCATGGGCTCACCTCTTTCCCCTCTTCTTGTAGAAATCTACATGCAACATATTGAAGTTTCCATCATTCCTCACCACCCTTTTCAACCTTCCCTGTGATTAAGATATGTAGATGACATTTTCATTAGCTGACCACATACCGAGTCTGAACTACAGACACTGATCAACTCCATTACGGAAAAATTTCCTTCCATTAATCTCACTATATCTAAGGAAGTAAACAACAAAATTGATTTCCTGGATGTATCCATCTGCAGAAACGCTGATCTCTCCATTACTCGTTCCGTCTATCGTAAACCTTCTGCGGCCACTAACATCATTCCCTACAAATCTTTCACTCTGCATCTCTACAAGCTTGCAGCATTGAAGTCTTACATCCACAGGGCTCATATCATTTGCAACAACCAACTTTCTCTTCAAGAAGAATTCTCCAAAATTTCTACAATAGCCCTCTCTCATGGTTTTCCTGCTCTTACAGTCAACTCCCTCTTAAAGAAATATGAAAACAATTCGAAAATTGAATGCCTCCTTCCTCAAAAGAAAGAAACCCTGAAATTCTCTGGTTCTGTTCCTTACCATCCTTCCTATGCTTATAAGTTACAGATACTTTTTAAAAGTTTTGGTTACCATCTTGCCATTAAATGCCCCCCCCCCCCCCCCCACACACACACACACACATCTTGAAACTTCTACAAAGGGATAGGGACAAAGTTGAAAATCTGGACCTCCCAGGAGTTTACTGCATTCTTATCTCTTCTTCAACAGGTGATAACTTATACATTGGAAGCACATACAGGAGCATTAACCACAGAATTTTAGAACACAAAAAAGATGTTTTGAAAGCTAATCCTAATACAGCCTTGTCTATTTTGACAATGGAAGACACATCTGCAGTTCCCCACTGGAACGAAGCAAAACGAATTGCTTCTATTGACAATCGTTTTGCCCTCCATTACCATGAAAGCCTGGAAATTATTTTCAACTCAATGGACTTGCAATTCCGAATCTACTCTCTACATTCCGATGATCTGGGGATCAATTCTAAGTTTTGGCAACAAAAATAGAAAAAATTCAAATGTAGAATCTGGCAACAATCTTAGTCCTCCATTGCCGTGATGAAGACCTAAGATAAGGTTGAAAGCTCTCAACTTACGAACTTTCTCGTAAAAGTTTTTTTCGTGTAACATAACTAACGTGATCAAGTTACCTTTATTTGTTATTATTGTTACGTGTTTTGCCCATCATCGTCAGGAAATCGGAAGCAGGAGTGTACATGATACCTCTGATGTACCAGAATCGTTCGTCGAAAATTTACATCGGAATGACGAAAAGGTCAATTGCTGTAAGGTCTAAGGAGCACATGAGAGACATCAGATAGGGAAAGACCTCAACAGTCTTGTCTAAAGAATTAGCACAGAAAAACGCAGTCCCGTTACGGGATAAAGTAAAAATAATCGCACCGTATACTGGCTACAAAGGTACACTGATCAGAGAAAGTATTGAGATCTCCACACATCCCTACGCATGCAATGATACCCAATCTGTTCATATTCCGTCCGTGTGAAGGAACGTGCTGAGATGATTCTCCGCATGAAAGAAACCCGTGTATAACCTCATGCCGCGAGCATCAAGTTTCAAAATACGACGTTCCCAATCACCAGTGGTTCAAAATGTTTTGTTTATACCAGCCAGACTTGTTAGCAGCGTCAGCAACCCTTGAGAAAGCCTCCCAGTTGGAGAGCGAAAGCTCGGGAGATACAATTTTTCCTTGTATTTCTTCATTAAATATACTTTCACACCAATAAACGGAGTTTGTATAGATTTGTTTATTGTATGTAGGTATGAATCCCGTTCAACAAGTGTTTACCCGCTTTTCCGGGCGTTCACAGGAAAATGTTTAAGATCTACAGAAACGGCAGACTGAAACTAGCGAGAGAAAGTACGCACCTAGACTTTCTCACTGAATGCAAGAAGCGGAACATCTGCCCGAAGTTCCTGCACATCAGGTCAGCGATAAGAGACAGTTCTGTTGCAGGCTTGAGGATTTCTAGTGTAACACATTAATATCATTGGTATGAATAAAAAGAATGGAGGTTATGTCTCTTCAAACTAAAGTGTTCCGTTGGCACAGTGAACTATATCACAGCACAGAATCCATCATTGTTGACGAATGGATAACGAGATCACACATGTTAGTGGAAAGATGTGAATTGATCATGAGAGCGAAGCACCGCACAAAACTGTGTGATTTATCTGATGGACATCTACAATGCCCTACGGAGAACAAGGTTCCTGTTGTAAACGTGTCCGAAAAAGTACTCATTGCAGAGGAAATGAATATCTTAACACAAGGCCCAAAGTTTTGCCCCAGAGTGAAACTCAACATCAAGGAAATCATCCCGCACCTGGAATCAGCCATTGAGATACTACCCACTTCCGAACAGGACACAGTGAGGCATTTAGCAGCTGAAAAACTGAAGAGAAGTTTAGCTGTAGGAGTAAAACCTGACACCCAAGCGTGGGCAGTCATAAAGAACTTACGAAAGAGGGAAGATCTGGCAATAACACTAACTGATAAATCGAACCAGATTGCCATAATGAATAGGAAAGATTACGATGACAAGCTGAAGACTTTTATCACCGAGTCGGCATCGACCAAAGTTGCTTCCGACCCTACGAATACCCTGGTATCCAAAGTACAAGGGATGAAAAAGTGGACTGGCTTGCCAGAAAGCATCAAGAAAGCAGCTGTCACCCCACCGGGACCATTGATACCACCACTGTTTGGTCGGCTTAAACACCACAAACCTGGGCACAAAGTGAGACCCATTGTCTCTAAAATCGGAGACCCCCAAATATTACGTTGAGAAAGAGTTATCAGTTTTCCTCAAGAAATACCTTCCACCCTCTCAACATGCTCTTAGTTCAACACAAGACTTTATAAAAATAGGACTAGAGGCGTAGCCTTGAACGAGCACAATATATTAGCAAGCCTCGACATAACGTCCTTATACCAGTCAATACCCATTGAGGAGGCCTGTGGCATTCTCGAGATACAGTTATCCAGGGATGATGAATTTCTCCCAGAAGCGGTACAAGATATAAGAAGAGCCCTGAACCTGACTCTAAACAACAATTTCTTCCATTACCAAGGAACTATATACAGACAGACCAGAGGCGCCTCTATGTGTTCCCTGCTGTCAAACATATTAGCAGAAGCAATATTATGCCTGCTAGAAAAGAGATATTTCTCCTGCACCATTAAAAAAGCCACATATATGGTTCTGATATGTCGACGACATATTTTTCATATGGCAGCATTCCGACACGGACCTTGAAGAATTCTGTTGACAAGTCAATACCTTGCATCCAACACTCAAATTCACCTTAGAAAGGGAAACTGAAGGAAGACTACCATTCCTAGATGTTATGTTGCATAGAAACCAGAATGGCCAACTTGACACAGCGGTATACTACAAACCAATAGCAGTTCCCAACTTTATCGCACCTAAATCTGTATCTCCAAATTCATATAAAATGGCAGCATTTAGAACATATTTTGAAAGAGCTTTCAACGTCTGTTCCAGCATATAAACAAGGAACAAAGAGATATCAGATAAAATTAATAAAGGCGTTGCAGCTGGTTTCCCCGAGCATGATTTAAGAAGAGTCCTACAAAAAGTCCAATAAAGATATTGTACAACTTCCAAGGCGAAAGAAGATCATTTACGTTACACCGGATTTGTGCAGTATATCCCAAAATTCTCTTACTCGTTTAAAAATCTAATGAGACGCCATGGCCTTCACATCGGCATCAGATCACCGAACAGCATACACAAAGCAGTGGCGAACATGTGCAGAAACCCAGCCAGGAAATCGGAAGCAGGAGTGTACATGATACCTCTGATGTACCAGAACGATTCTTTGAAAAATTTAGATTGGAATAATGAAAAGGTCAATTGCTGTAAGGTCTAAGGAGCACATGAGAGACATCAGATTGGGAAAGACCTTAACAGCCTTGTCTAAAGAAGTAGCACAGAAAAACGCAGTCTCGTTATGGGATAAAGTAAAGATAATTGCTCCGTATACTGGCTACAAAGGTACACTGATCAGAGAAAGTATTGAGATCTCCACACATCCCTACGCATGCAATGATACCCAATCTGTTGATATTCTGTCCACGTGGAGAAACATGTTCAGATGATTCTCCGCATGAAAGAAACCCGTGTATCAGCTCGTACCTCGTGCCTCGAGCATCAAGTTTCAAAATACGATGTTCCCAATCACCAGTGGTTCAAAATGTTTTGTTTATACTACTAGCCAGACTTGTTAGTAATGTCTGCAATCCTTGAGAAAGCCTCCCGGTTGGAGAGCAAAAGCTCGGGAGATACAATTTTTCCTTGTATTTCGTCATTAAATATACTTTCACACCAATAAACGGAGTTTGTATAGATTGGTTTATTCTGGTTTCTGTTCTGGAAATTCTGCTGGAAAATTTTGAAGAAAAAGTGAAAGAATAGCAAACATGATGAATCTGCCAATAAGTGGCAATATTATTATTTGCAGAATGCTGGATATGTTTCAAAGTATTCAGACACAACTCACTAATCACCTATTCAGCACTTATATGGTTTTGTAAAATTTGGGGAGGGGAGTTCAAAGGGGGAAAAATTTAGTTATGTTTTACGTAAGCTCTTCAAGTGTCTTGAATGAAAACCATTTCTAACTTCATTAATAGTTAAATGCTGTGTTTTCATTTAAAAAAATATGCTAAAAGCAAAGGTAATAAGAGAACTAGAAATGCTTTCAAAAGTTGCATAGCATTTATGATACAGACAAAATTCTAAATACAGCATCACCCTGAACTTCCACACTCTTTGGCTCACAGCTGGAAAAAACAGCTCAATCTTAAAGCTAAAAATTACAAATAATTTGGCAGCTTCATATGGATAATACTCAGTGTAAGGGAAAACATGCAATACGTTTTATATAAGAAAAACATGACTAGGAACTTACTCTTCTTCTGTTTTAGGCCTTTTTCGTGGAATGCCATACGACGCATCAAGAGCATTCTGTGTTATAGCTTGAAGGCCTGTGTATCCATGTTTATTCACCATTGGAGGAGGTGGCATTGCAGAGAGTGAGTGAGGAGACATTGAAGCATCCTGTTTCTTATTTCCTAGCTGAAAACTTCCAAAACCAAATCCTCTTGGCCGACCATCACCACCTTTATGAAACATCTTCAACTTGCAACCAGCACACACTACTTCACCTAAGAAATAAGGCATTTTTTTGTAAGAACTAGCAATCATGCCCGTTCTCCGAACGGTGAATTTATAAAATCATTTTTGGAACATAAAATTAAAGAAAGGGAAAAGTAATTAAGGGGGGAAAAAAAGTAATTTAAAATCTGTAACTGTTTTACGATTTTGAACAGTGTTGTGATGTCAATGCATACGGTTTGACATAAACGGAGCAGGCTTTGGCACCCCTTAATTTTAAATCAAAATTTCAAATTTTCAAAGCATTTCAGTGATTCTAACAAAATTATTTTTAAACCTATCAGAATTTTGAAATCATACAGCTAATCCAGCCTACTGAATTTTTTGGTTTTCAGACTTTTTTTTTAGGTATAAAAAGTGGTAGAAAAATTCAAGCAGACAATGTTTCAAAGCGCGTTTTTTTTCGTTATTTTTTTGTTCATACTTTTCTAGGTATACAGACCTTAAGACCTATATGCATGCCAATTTTCAGATCTCTAGGTCATTTAGAAGTGGTCAAACAATTTGTGAAAAATTCAAGCAGACAATGTTCCAAAGCCGCCATTGTGAATTTTTTTTTTTTTTTTTTTTTTTTACTTTTCTAGGAATATGGACCTTAAGATCTATCAGCATGCTAATTTTCAGATCTCTAGGTCATTTAGAAGTGGTCAAACAATTCACGAACGAATACACTCGCATAAATGAGTGGTAGGCAATGCACGTAACTAACAAACAAATTAAGGTAGTGTAGAACACTTTAAGTATAAAAAGTTTATGGCAAAACTTTTTATATGTAACTTAGCGTGTTCTACACTACCTTCTTCTTAATTTACACTCGCATTTTCCCTCTTTGCTTTTTATATACAAGGTGAAAGCCTATATTTACGTAGGTATTCACGTATGCCGGCGGAGAATGCCTAACTTTAAAAGTGTCGCTACGTAAGTAAGCATTGCATCATTACCCGTTTGATTTTAGCCTGTCCTTTCACCCAATGAGAAGAGAGTGCTAAAAATAGCTGTGTCACCATCGCAGCAGGTCACGGGACCAGAACTTTACTATGTGGTTAAAGCTGAAGGCAGAGTAAGCTGCTTGTTTCTTTCCTCTGTGTCTTTAAAAACTGCTTAAAAATCAGAAAATGACTTTTTTTTTTTTTTTTGTAAAAGAGGGATTGATAGTTGTGAGTTTATGCTGTAAAAATTGCAACACGTTATGATTTATAGTTTGCCATATATATGTTTTTTTTTAAATAGATCCCATAACGAACTACAGAATTTTTTTAAATTTAAAAATTTAATTTCTTGTAAACTAAATCGAAATTCAAAAAAAGGGGCAATGAGGTGCAAAAATTCAGTCATGGCCCTACATGCCTACAAAGTTTCGTGGTTCTGTTGCTGTTAGTGTGTCCGGAACGCGAACTGGTAGCACTTTTTGCTTACCGTAACTTTGAAATACACTAGCTCTTGAAGTTTAATCGTCAGAATTGAAAAACGGTTTATTTCAGCGTATTTTTTGAACTCCCTACAAACGATGTAAATTTTATATTTTTGTGTTCAATACTTTTTGCGCTGCGAGCTAGAAAAGTATGCGTATGTCGCAAAATTTCCAAAGCAGCGGCACCGGTGTAAGTGGCAGTTACTTTTTTTTAGAATAGAGAGATTCAAATAATGTATCCAGTGCAATCATGACATCTTGAGTAGCAGGGGTCCAAAATTACACTTGTCCACAACAAGTCAAACTTATAGCTGATGAGCGACACTACAAGGTAAGTATTTTTCTAAAATTCCCAACGAAGTTAAACCCACTGGTTTTAATCATTGTCATAATTTTTTTAGAAATTTCCTGCATTCCTTCCATAACATGAGTAAAAATTGGACTAATTATGCTTGTCTGCATTTTTGAGAATAGACTAGTGTCTTGATTTAAGGCAAAGAATAAACGTGGAAGCTCTGTTTCTGCAAATGCCTACAGCTGTGCCAGGGAACGAGTTGCCACCTGGCATTGTGAGCTATACAGGCAGAAATAGACCCAGGTCGGAAATGGTGGCAGCCAGTCCTAGAACACAGAGCAAAAAGCATGCATGTCAAATGTTAAAATGGGGAAGGGAGATGTCATGGGAGGACTGGGGAATGCAAGAAGTTGATCGAATAGTGTAATGACTAGAGTGAAACCACTTGCCCAATGGAATGCTTAAAATCTTTCAGATATCGGTCTAACA
The DNA here is from genome assembly GCA_039090855.1 of Macrothele yani. NCBI lineage: Eukaryota > Metazoa > Arthropoda > Arachnida > Araneae > Macrothelidae > Macrothele > Macrothele yani. The sequence continues at coordinate 1,384,982 of CM076997.1, forward strand.
GCCACAGCTGCATATGCGCCACACCTTATTGGCCAAACTCCCAAAATATCAAAAAATTTTAGACATTCACATAAGCGTTGTGTTACATCTCAAGAAAGTATTTGGATCTATATTATGATTTTCTGTTATCTAACTGAAGCTTTTAAGGGGTTTTTTTTTGTTTGTTTGTTTTTTTTTGTTTTCTAAGCAGGGTTCGAAATTAACAGGGGCCATGAGCGAAATGCGACTGCATTTTTGCATTTGCGACCAGCGATTTGACATCAAGGGCCACACTGTGACTACATATATTTTCTACTGCATTTTATTATGATTATTTTTAATCTGAATGACTATTTTTGTTTGCAATTCTTAGTGGTTTGCAAGAATTGTTCCCTTTCCCCTGCTCAGTTTCTTAATTCATCTTCAAGATGCACTTAACACATAAAACTGTGTATTAACTGCGCACGCTAGCGCTGCTGACTTCCCCTTCTCGTCCGCACTAGCATCACACAAGCAAGTTAAAGAAACGATTTTGAACAATAAGCAGAACCCTCCCACAGTGATCATTGGACCTTTGCGAGCACCCCTCCGCCCCTCTCAACCTGAAGCAGAGTGGAGCCACAGCTTGCATGAAATTCTGTAATTGCAACTGAAGAATTGTATGATTATTTGTTCATCGCTTTGCACATCGGTTGTCCTTTGAATCGATTCATTGTAAATCTATTGTCAATATAACTTCTTGGCTGATGGCGCATCATTTTTCTAGCATGTTGCACTGACCAGAGTTCGCCAAAATGGGTAATTACGCATCTAGTACGCATCGAAAAGTGTGTTTACGGCCTTTACGCATCAAAATTTTACCAACGCATAAAAATTCGAGTCAGGAATTTTTCTCGACACGTAAAAATATGTATCAAGAAATGCATAAAATACACTTCGAAGAGTTTTACCAACGTGTAAAGATACGCGTCAGGACGGTATTTCATCTTTCAAAAACGGAAGTAAACGAATTAAAGATTTTTTCCGTAATCGTAATTTTGTTTTCCTGCGATGTTACCTCTGCCCAGTATTGTTGTTATATATCATTTTATTCCATAAATATTTGAATTTCAGTTTGAAACTGGAGGGAAAAATTCCGAGAACGGAAATTCAATGGCGCAAAAATTCCCCTGTAATCTTCAGGCATGAGAGTGCCACTGCTTCCAGAATTTCTCCTTTTCCGTCTTAATTTGCATTATTCTCGAGATCGGATGCATAACCAACAGAAATATTGGGCAATTGGTACTGGTGAAGGGTGCTTTCCACCTGAAACTTTAAAAACGGAAATTTTGTCTTTCAAAACTTTTGAAAACGGAAGTTAGAAACATTGAAGATTTTTTCCCGTAATCGTAATTTTATTTTTAATGTGATGTTTTCTCTGCCTAAAATTGTTGTTAATTTATTTCATAAATATTTGTATTTCACCTTGAAAATGGAGGGAGAAATGTTCGAAAACGGAAATCTGATGTAGCAAAGATTTCTCCTATAACTGTAATTTTTTTCCCAACGATGTTCTGAACATTTGTCCTGTGTTCTTAAATATTCCCCCCAAAAGGTTTGCATTTCATCTTGATAAGGGAGGGGGTCCGAAAACGAAAGTGCCGAAGCTGAAAAGCTTCTAAGAATTGATGCATGGTGTTCAAAAGTATTAATATCCTCAAAGTTATACTTTATCTTATCAAAAATTGTGAAAGCTATTATGTATTCATGGTCCTCACAGACTGAAAGTTTTTCAGCATGATGGATAAGATTGTCATCCAAGGGCATAAAAGAAAGAAAAAAAAAGTAACAATAAAGAAATGGGAAAACAAAGATATCAACAAAATGAAAATTTAAGCACTGGATGCTGCTTAGCTGCAGAGTCAACAAAAGACAAATGTGGCTATGGTACTTGCTGAGAAGTTTATGCTGGGAGAAATCGCCGTCCAGAATTTTAGTTATACTCTTCAATTGTGTATAAGAAAAAAATTAATTTTTGGCTCCTAAAAAATTGTGAATGGCTCCTAAATATTTAGCTGCATGGGCCATTTAGCACATGGCAATTTTTTTTAGTTTCGTACCGTTTCTAAGCATAGGTTAAAGAAGCATTTGTGCTCAAGCTTTCCGTCCCTTGGAATGATATCTTGTTTGAACAGCATATGACAAGTTGGTTGGGATGTGTGAGTCAATCTGTAGGTCAGTAAGGGAAGAAGCGAAGTTTTCTTTTTTTACATAAATTATGCTGTCACTTCAAGTTTCTTTACATAATTAAATTATGCTAATTCACTTTCTTAACATTCTGACATAGCACTTTTTACATAAATTGCTGACAAGAATTCCCATATATGGGGAGAAAACTGAATGCTAGAGCCATAGCTACAAGGAGGGGGGAGATGCTACCCTTCCAGAATGGTCACACTAGGGGCGGGGCGTAAATTCATGCTCTGATAGGTGTAAAAAATATAAATGTACAACTTGTGAATAAATTTACTGAACATTGTAACTGAAAAAAAATAAAGTTATTCATTTCAGAAATTTTGTTTTAAAACTATTTTAGTTTGCCACATACAGAATTTCGCACAGCTGACCAGGGTACAAAATAACCTACCCTGTGATTTGTGGACCCCTCAAGTGTACCAAAGGAATTGCCTGAAACAACGGAAGGATGCATTTAGAACAATATGTGGATATGCCTAACCTCCGTGTCCTTTCCGAATACACCGTAGAGATAAAAGCTAATTAGACGTCTGTGCTCTGTCATGGAAAGCCCCTCTGAGCGTTTAACCTTGAACAAAATTTTTTGAAGCCCTACCCCAAAAGCATCTTTCTTATTTTTGAGCTCCATAACTTGTACTCATTCTTTCTATGCTGGTGTGCTTTTATTGTTGTATTTCTTCGGCGTGCTGCGTTTTCAGCATTCCCATAACTTAAGTTTTGCTTAATACTTTCAACAGTTCACTCTTGTTTATTTGTCTCATTTTCACTAATTAAAATGAACAGAAAATGCCATTCGGGTGCTCAAGGGCACCAAAAGAGATTAAGAAGTGAAGAAGACAATTAGTTTTGAATATGCACAGGTTTCTCTCTCTTGAGCCAAAAACTGAAATGAAACAAAACTGCTGTTGAATCGTGTGACCTTCAGTGCTCTACGTCATCCCAAAGGAGAGAAGCAGGTTCACCTGAATTACTAGTAAGCAACTCCAAGCTATTTAAATCCTAAAATAATGAAGTTGATAAAAGGCAACTACTTCGACAGATAATCCTACACCGAAAAATGCAATTATTTCTTTTGAATTGTCAGCAACAGTTGAAATTGTTACTCATAACAACAACACATGTTCTGAAATACAAGAAAGGCAAAATATCATTGAAATGTCCCTACTGTGTGAAGAGTAATCCACTTATCCTGCATCGTATTCATACAAAACTTTGTTGGAGAATGGAGAACAGGCACCTATGTTGGCAAATTGTTGAATTTGGTCCCTGCAGGCCAACTCGGGAATTATTTTGTTTTCCAAATGCAGATCGTCGGCATTTTCCTACAGTTTACTATGAAAAAAAAATTGCAAACTGGTCAAAAGGTCTCTTGAACATGGTTATGTTATTCACCAAAACTTGATGCGGCATTTTGTTTTTCATGCTGGCTTTTTGCTGACAGAAATAGTCCATCATATGAAAAAAACCTTTTCCAAAGTGGGTGTCAAAGACTGGAAGCATTTTGGACAAAAGCTGAAAAAGCATGAGTCTTCTTCAGTTCACTTAGACTCAACGGGCACACAGAAAATGTGGAAGAATAATAAGGCAGTAAATGCTGAGTTCTGTAGCCAACAGGAAAAAGAAATCAATGGATTAAGGCTGTTTTTTTATCGCTTAATTGATATTGTACTTCATCTTGCATGTCAAAGCGTGGCATTTAGAGGTGAAATTTTTTTAAATTGCGGCAAAATCATTTGGAAATTTTTTAGCCGCTGTGGAGTTATTTCCAAAGTATGATTAGGTGCTAAGATCTCATTTGGATAAATAATCGATCAGGGTTAATTTATTTAAGTCCCCAGATTCAAAACGAGCTATGCGCACGAAAAGTACTGGATCACATGATACTTTGATTTAAAAAAGCAAATTTTTTTTCAGTAATCGCAGACACAACAACGGACTCAGCGCATGTTTATCAGCTACCTGTAGTGGTGCACTACATTAACAAAAAATCTAGTTCCTGTGAAATTGTAGAAAGCTTTACTGGCCTACAACAGACAATACTGCACCTGGAATAGAAGAAAAATTGTACTTTCCTTGAGCATAGCCTTCATCTCAACCTATCTGACTGCAGAAGCCAGGGCTATGATGGTGCTGTAGTAATGAGTGGGATTTATAATGGCATGTACTATCATTGTTCCCTTGTACAAGGGAAAGGGTTATAAGGCTGACTGCAAGAACTATCGTGGTACTAGCCTATTGAGTGTGCCAGGGAAAGTGTTTAGTAAGGTCATTACTGAAAAAGTATGAGGTTTTACATCAGAGAAAGCGTGGGATGTTCAGTGGTTTTATGCCTGATAAAGGCTGCACTAACCAAATTTTTGCATTACACATGATGATTGAAAAGTATCTGGTTGTTGGTATAGATTAAGAGAAAGCTTATGACTGAGAAAATGTGTTCATAGATTAAGAGAAAGCTTATAACCGAGAAAATAGAATACTTTTGTGGAAGGTATTGAATAAATATGGTGTTACTGAGAATCTACTTTTATAGTGTAAAAGCCATGTATGCTGGCAGTAGAGCTTGTGTATGAGTGAATGGTGTTTTATCAAAATGGTTTTCTGGTGGTGCAGAAGTCAGACAAGGCTGTGTAATGTCACCATGGTCGTTTAATATACAGTCACGGACAATGAAATTTGCGCACCGAGAAGGAAGCATCAGGTTGAACTGAAATTTTATGGAATCTTGTAATGATGCAGATGAATAATACACATGATGGCAAAAACAGAGCTGCAGGACAATTACAGAGGGATCTGTGGCACATAGTCTGGTCATCTTCAATAGAGTATCACACAGCCTCGTGCGGCGATACATGCTGCAATATGGTCCGGAATGGAGGCGAACAGACTCCTGATGTCGTCCTTAGGCAGACGGGCCGACATGTGTTGGACGGTGTGCTCCACATCCCGGATAGCGCTGCACAGTGGCAGCTGGTGTTTTAACTGGTCCCACACATGCTCAATAAGGGCCATGTCCAGGGAGCAGGCAGGCCATGGAAGTGTCTGGACATGACGTAGGCAGTACTGGGCAACCCAAGCCGTGTGTGGGCGGGCATTATCCTACTGGTATAGTGCACCAGGAATGGGAGCACATGGAGCTGTAGGATCTCATCCACACAAATGGCTCATCGTGATCAATGATTCACGTACCGCTACTAGAGCTGATCAGCTATAGTAGACAATGGCTCCTCAGACCATAATGCCTGCAGTGGGGGAGGTGTGGTGCTCAATAGGAAGGTTGGGATTGTGCCATTGACCCGGGAACCTCCATTCCTGGACAGGATGATCACTTGTCCCCAGAACAAAGTGGCACTTATCGCTAAACACTACACGTCACCAGTCTGTGACATTCCACATCGCTCTGGCCTGGCACCACTCACTGCACACGGAGCCGGCGATGTTCAGGTGTTAATGGCAGCACACGTAAGGGCGCTGGGATCGCAGATTCGCTTCTGTGAGGCATCAGGAAATGGTTCATGGGCACACATGAATTGCTACATCTGCCTGTATAGTGGGATCAGGTCCGTTCTGTTCATGCCTGGCACATGATCTGTCGATCCTTTCTACCAGTGGTCCTCCTGGTCTGTCCGGAGCCACTCCGACATGTGACAGTGCCATCACGTGTCCACTGTTCCCAACCCAGTCAGACGGTATGCTGCAGAGTATGTTGTCCCAGATGTACAAAGTTTGCATGTAATTCAAACTGAGTATAAATAAGGAAAAACCAAAGTTATGGTTTTTGAGCAAGGAACTGTTAGTACTGAATGTAATATAAGTCCAAATGGCACAGTGATTGACCAGGTGAATGAGTTTGTGTATTTAGGAAGCATGTTTGACAGAGAAAACAAATTGGATGGTGAAATCAGTAAGCGAGTGAATTCTTCACTGAAAGTCATAGTTGCTTTGGGAGGTTTTCACAGAAATGATGGGTTCTCAAGAGAGTCCTGCATGGCTGTGTATGAAAGTGTAATTGTTTCTACTCTGATGTACGGCAGTGAAACATGGGTACTACAGAAGAAACATAGGAGTGGTTTGTGTGCTGGAGAAATGTGTTACTTATGGGGGGGGGGGGGCTGTGGCAAGACATGTTCTGATCGTGTGAGAAATAATACATGTGTTGGAGTTGCGTAATGTGAAGCAAAATGTTGTTAGCAAAGTGGAGACTAATATGCTTCGGTGGTTTGGGCATGTTGAAAGAATGAGCGATGAGATGCTCAGAAAGAAAAAAATTCAGCCCAAGTGGCAGGAAGGAAAGGCAGAGGAAGGCCACAGAAGTCATGGGAGAATCAGATTCAGGAGTGTCTGCATGAGAAAAAGATTGAGAGTACAGAAGGTCTTGTGTACGTTGTGTGATGGATATCAGTGTAGCCCAAGTTGTGTGTCAAGATTGCTGTAAATGGAGAAGTTTGATACGGCAAGAGTAAGTAAATAATCAATTAAAAATTTATCTAGTAGTTTGTATTTCTTTGTGGAGCTAACCTCTAAATCTCAGAGAACAGCTTAGTGATTTGTATGTATGTCCTAAAAAATACTTGTGCATCATCCACTAGCTATTTATGTTCATTGTGCTACGCATTACTTGAATTTTGTTCTGCGTGATGCTGCATCATCTTCAGTTGAAGTCAATCAGGACTTAAAATTCAGGGCGGGATGGTGAGATTCCCGACGAAAAATTTAAACTCCCACCAAAAAAAATTTGTTAGGAGGGTGTCTCCCGCCTTATGAAATTTTAAGAAAAAATATATATAAATATAAAATCTTGGGTCCATTTTTGGACTGCTCACAGAATTCGAGCCTTAAAAATGTATCCATCATAAAATTATGTGCTTTAGAAACAGATCCTTCAGAGTTCCTAAAATTGCAATCAAATATATTGTTCATGTCGGAAAATATAATCAGTTTATGGACACGTGAATTGGCTTTCATATGTAGCCGCATGCACAGTTCATTTTGCATATCGTGGACTGTTACAAATGAGGCATCAGATTCTTCCTCTAATTTGAGAAATTGTGCCTTTATCACTATCATTTCAGTAACACTCGAGATTGAGGCAAAATTGAAGATAATGTTTTATTTTTTGGAGGATTACACGGGGGGGGGGGGGGTTGTTTTACGTCTGAGAACAATATTCCATTTTTCAGAATGTCCAAAAATAAAAGTTAAACTACATGCCCAGAAAAATTTATCTTTTAAGATAACAAAACAGAAGCCTCATCTTTTTAAAGTTAAAAATTGTGATAAACTTTACATACATCTTTTGCATCGCCATTTTAAAGTGTGTGCAGACGTGCCAAACTTCAAAATCTAAAAATCAGGAGATTTTTTACAGCTCATAAAATCACATGAGCGCTATTTTTTATCGGCATTTTTCAGATGCAGGAGCAATTTCCCAGAAGTATTATTATTGGTACATAGCATTTTTAATGTCTAAAAAGTTATTCTAAATGCAGACTATGTTTATATGCAAAATAAAAAGTATAGTGAAAACAGTTGTCAACCAGATACAATTAATAGCATTAATAATTCATACAAGATATGTACTCAATTTTTGATACATTATTTAATCATAATTAATCTTTATCCTTATTTAGTGAATGCACAGTAGCCAATTTAGCTCTCTTTAACAAAGATCTACAAAAGTTTTGTTCAAAGCATTTTTCTTTCATTCTGGACTTAACTGTCAGCAGTTTTTCCAGTGTTGGAATAGAGAGAGAGAGACAGAGGTATCTGTCAAAACAAATGTGGAAGTGTCAAGCTTTCTTCTTGGTTGGAGGTTTAACGACCACAGTGAGCACCTCAGTGGGCTATAAGTAGTTGCCCATCCCTAATTTAGGGCCACTGGTTTCAGGGAAGGGAGAGAGCCAGTGCCGTAAGACAAATACAACATCATACTTGCCAACTTTGGAAAATGTGCATCAGTAAAACTTTTGCATGAACACCATTTATCACAAAACAAAACAATTATACATAAAGATATATGCAGTAAAAAATCTCTGCATATGCCACAATAACTAAACTAGTATTATCTGTGCTTAAAATCATAATTTAAAAAACCCTAAAATAAAATCTTAATTTTGTTCAATGTTAGGCTTGCAAACCTGTGGCGTTTCAATACTAAACTAAATTTTCATTTGCTGATATCTTTGTTTCCCTTCCCATTTCTTTATTATCGTCTTTTTTTAATGCCCTTGGATGACAATTTTATCCATCATGAATGCATGACAGCTTTCACTATTTTAGACAAAAAATGAACAGTGTAACTTTGAAAATATAAATACTTTTGAACACCATGCATCAATTTTTACAAACAAATGTTTCTGCTTCGTCACTTTCGTTTTCGGAACCCCCCCCCCCCCCCCGTTTATCAAACTGAAATGCAAAACTTTGGGGGGGGGGATATTTAAGAATACAGGATACATGTTCTGATCATCATTGGGGGGGACAAATACAGTTACAGGGGATATCTTTGCTACGTCCGATTTCCGTTTTCGGACATTTTCCCTCCATTTTCAAGTTGAAATACAAATATTTATGAAAAAAATGATATTTAACAACAATACTAGGCAGAGGAAACATCACGTGAAAAATAAAATTACGATTAGGGAAGAAATCTTCACTGCGTCGAACTTCCGTTTCCAAAAGTTTTGAAAGACGAAACTTCCGCTTTCGAAAGTTTCAGGCGGAAAACATCCTCCAGCACTACTAATTAATTGAATCAAAATTTCTATTCAGTTATGCACCGATCTTGTGAATAACCCAAATTATGACGGAAAAGGAGAAATTCCTCTAAGCCGTCGCTCTCTCATGCCTAAAGATTACAGCAAAATTTTTTCGCCCTCAAATTTCTGTTTACGGAAATTTTTCCTCCATTTTCACACTGAAATACAAATATTTACGAAATTAAATGATATATAACAACAATACTGGGAAGAGGCAACATCACAGGAAAAAGAACGATTATGGAAAAATTCTGTATTGCGTTTACTTCCGTCTCTGAAAGACGAAATACCGTCCCGATGCGTATTTTTACGAAATGGTAAAATTCTTCGATGAGTAGTTCTACGCAACGAGAAAAATTCTCGATGCGTATTTTTACGCGTTGATAAAATTTCGATGCGTACTAGATGCGAAATTAGATTACGCATTTTGAAGAACTTTAGTCGGCACGTCACTTGTGCACTCCAGTGGAGAGAGAGAGCTACCTACCCAAGGAGACGCCAAGAAGCGGAACCATCGTCATACTTGATGGCTCCACACAAAGCCGGCGAGTCAAAGATGACATCATCGCATAACACGGCGCTCGTAAGGTCCGGTAGAAATTATTACTGTAAAAAAATTCTGCACTACTCGATGGGAAGCTCGTATTGATGCTGTTCAAGCTGAACTGCGTTCTTTTTCTCACAAATTAAAGTGTTTGATTGACGTCCGAGATGACCCTGTTTGTAAATGTGGAGATGACATTGTTGACATAAACAGCTTCCTGCATTACATTGGACATTTCAAATTTACTTTGTTATTTCTAATTTGGGAAAAGGCCCTATATACTGTTGAAGTGGCAAGTAAATTTTTCCAGAATAATAATATTGTGACATTAGCATTGCAGAAAATATTTTAGCTGCAGCCATTGATGAAATGAAAGACTTTAGACAGAATGTTTCTTTTTTTAAATGCCACAAAGAAGCAGTTGCTTTTGCTGAAAAGTATGAGATTTCTCCAACATTTCCTGCAATAGAAATTCACACCCAGAAAAGAATGCATGACAAAATCTTTCCACGTGAAATTCCATTAGATTCTTTAAAAAAATTGAGTGTTCTGTCTTCAACATGATGACAGATGTTGTCATAAATCAGTTAGAAATTAGATTGCGCAGCATGAAGGCAGTTTCTGATACATTTGGATTCTCATATCCAAAAAACCTAAAATCCATGGTTAGAAACAAAATTAGATCTGCTTGTTCTAAATTATGTCAGAAATATACAGGGTGTCCCAAAACTATTGGACACATTAAAAAATTATGTACTAAAAACTATGAGCATTGTCTGTTTTTCTATGTCACGTATTACTAACACGGTTTCCATATTTTTGTTTTGAAGAATTGTTATTCTCAGAATCCAATAGATGGCGCTAGGTGTAGCCTAGTGAGGACAAGATTCGTACTCTTCCAAGCAGAATAAATTCAAGCACTTTTCAAGGACTTTTTAAACGTGAATTATCATATGTGTGTATTGTTGGTGGGTCAATAGATAGGTATTTTAGTAAGTTTAGACCATTAATCTTAGCTGGGGCAGGCACACCTTCAATGACCTGCTGTTACTCCTTGCCCACAGTTTGTTTATTTTATTCACTTTGAATTGCCCCTCTGTTTTAGTATTTTTCGAAATCAGTTTACCTTGCAGAATATTTTGTAAGGGTACACTGTTTTTGTATTTATTTGCTGGTATAACACTTATTATTTGCTTTAATCTTTTATTTTTGATGCATGACTTTGATGCAGCCAGAAGACAAAAGGGTCCACACATGAAGCAATTCCTGGAAGTTCCACTCTCCAGCAAGAATGCATCCCTAAACCCAGTAAACAGAAGCCCATCTCAATTTGCAAATACATCATTCCCCTTATTTTACTCGCATGGCTGACGCTTTATTCTGCAGTGATATCATAGCCAAGATGCCAGCTACCCACGCACTACACTGGGTTCAATGCAAGTTCTGCATTATTTGATCAGCTTGGTGTTTTATCAGAACTACACAGAAATCTCCTACACATCTTTTTAGCACAAACAATTATTTAACACATGCACTTTCATCATTACTTAACAAACAAAGTCTTTTTCAAGTACTATTTACAGAGCCTTAAACTTTTTCAAGTACTTTCAAGGACTTGAAAATGAACTTTTTTTATTCAAGGACTTTTCAAAAGTCCTTGAATAAAAAAAACAATTATTTAACACATGCACTTTCATCATTACTTAACAAACAAAGTCTTTTTCAAGTACTATTTACAGAGCCTTAAACTTTTTCAAGTACTTTCAAGGACTTGAAAATGAACTTTTTTATTCAAGGACTTTTCAAGAAGCGTACGAACCATGGAGGAATGTATGAGAAATGCGCAATCAGTAGTCATGTCATCCGTACAGCAAAAGGCAATGTGTGTGTTATGGCTTGCGGAACTAAAGTCTGTCATTAAAGTTAAAAGATGGTACCGTTGGTACCGTTTAGACTATGGTTGTAATCCTCCGTCAACAAATTCAACTAAGTGGTGGATGAAACAGTTTAAAGAAACTAGCAATGTGGAACATCGTGGAGCAGCCGGTAGGCCTAGCGTCAGCGGTGAGACGGTTGACCAAGTTAATGAAAGTTTCCGACGAAGCCCCAGGAAATCCGTTCGTAAAGCAAGCAGAGAACTGTGCATTCCGAAATCGCCAGTTCACGATATCTTGCACAAGAAATTAAAGTTTCATGCTTATAAAATTCAAATAGTGCAAAAAATGCATGTAAATGATCACACTCTGTGATACGATTTTGCTGTGGATATGCTGAATCGAGTGGAAAACAACAAAAACTTTCTCAGTACTGTAATTTTTAGTGATGAATCCACATTTCATGGATCAGGTATTGTGAATCATCACGACTGTAGGATATGGGGCAGTGAACCGCCTCATGCTGCTATTGAACTGGAACGTGATTCTCCAAAAGTTAATGTGTGGTGCGCCCTATCAAAAAGAGAAGTGATTGGCCCTTTCTTCTTCTGCGAAAAAACCATAAATGAGGACATTTACTTGGATATGCTAGAAAATTTCCCTATACCCCAGATCAAAAGATATGACGTCATTTTCCAACAAGACGGCGCGCCTCCGCATTGGTCAACGTGTGTATGTAAGTTCCTAAATGAGCATTTCCCCAACAGATAGACTGGGCGTGGTGATCCCATTCCGTGGCCTCCTTGCTCTCTAGATCTAACTCCATTGGATTATTTCATGTGGGGTTATGTGAAGGATCGTGTCTATCAGATGCCTTGTACTGATTTGCAGGAAGTAAAGCAGCGTATCACAGCTGCTATTAATCCTATAACTCCTCAGATGCTTGGCAATACATGGCATGAAATCGAGTATCGCTTGAACGTACTACGAGCAACCAAGTGGTCTCATATCGAAATTTATTAACTTGTGTAATTACATTGTAAGTTAGTACAATCAGTTTCTTTCTATCTGTTTAATGTTTTGTTTTATATAATTTTGTAATGTGTCCAATAATTCTCGGACACCCTGTATAACTTGTGAAAAAGTTATAATTTGTCGTTAGAACTTCTCCTGCTTGAAGAAGTCAGAAATACTCTTTTGATATTAACGAAGCAGATTTCATTGCAGAATTAATAACTTTTTGTAGACTGATGCCAGAAAATTTAAGATCCAAAAATTGTATTGCTGTTTTATGTTATATGCTTGAACATGAGCTGCACAAAGTCTAACCTAATGTAGTTTTAGCATTATACATTGCTGCTGACTATTCCAGTTTCAGTTGCTTCCTGTAAAAGGACATTCAGCAAAGTAAAATGAATAAAAAGTTATCTGAGAACATCAATGTCACAAGAACAACTTTCCTCATTGTCTATCCTTTCCATCGAGAATGAAACAGCTGGACAGTTGAACTTTGACAGCTTAGTTAACTCATTTGCTATTGCAAAAGTTTGCATGGGAAGACTAAAATTATTAACAAAGAACTGAAATTTAAATAATTAGCTAGCACCTGACAATTGCTGTAGACTTTGTAATTTATTTTAAGTGCTTCCAAATTTTGCTGCCATAAGATACTTATTCATGCTAAGTGAAAAGCAGAAAGACTAAACGGTGAAAAAAACTAAATGAAAAATCTACCTGGTGGAACACTGAATAAAAAAGTAAGTACAGTAAAACTTCCATAACTCGAATCTTCAAGGGAAAATTGAGGCACAAATCAGATGAAAATTTAAACTTACATACCTCTAGCTTTTATTAAAAAAATCTATCAGTTTGGCTTGCCGCTTTGAACCTTGACTTTCTTTCAATACAAAATAATGCAAATGTGACATGACTTGAAAGGCGCTAGTGCCGACTGTCTCTCTCGATTCAGCAAAAAGTCTTAATGTGTTTACAGCATCAAATGCCTTCTGTATCGTTGGTGGCTGAAATGCATCAGAGCCATCATCTTCATCAAGGATTTCCTCTTCTGTGTTTGAAACAGATTTCAATATGTCAGTTTCAATCAGATACATCGAAACAAAGAGTTTGTTGTCAACACTGATATAATTTTTAAAGTACAAATCTTTAGGAATTACTGATCGTTCTTGTAGAATGGTCCAGTCATAGTCTAGGGTATTCACAGAAAACTGTTCCTCGGTGACTACAGACTGGACAAAACCAACTTTGTGGAAGCAATTAGCTATCATAAAAGTCTGTACATTTTCCCAGGCATCATGCACTTCTCTAACACAGTCAACAAGTGTTATTTTTGGCACTTGTTGCTCTTCTATCGAGGTAATTAGTAACTTCTGCACAACACACTTTCGGTACAAGTGTTTATGATTTTTTATCACTCCTTGGTCCATGGGCTGCAGCTTTGATGTTAAATTCAGGAGGAAATGTATCACTTTGATAGATTTTAGTAGTTCATGCTTTAATATTTTTGGGTGGGCAGGACAATTAATTATCAACAATAAACAAAACTTTTCTGTTTTCAGCAGTAAATTTCTGATCCATTTTTAGGAGCTAAGGCTCATAAATTTCCGATGTCATCCAAGCTTTCTTATTGCTTTCATAATATACAGGAAGGGACTTAACATGTGAAAAGTACCTTGCTTTTTTAGATTTTCCAATTAAAAGAAGTGGAAGTTTTTCTTTCCCAGACATGTTGGCAGCTACCATCAGGGTAACACAATCTTTGCTACGTTTTCCTCCATGGCATGCATCAGATTTAAATGCCATGGTTTTATCTGGTAGACACTAAAAAAAAAAAAAAAAAAAAAAAAAAAAAAGCCAGTTTTGTCGGCATAAAAAATGATCCACCTCAACATTCAATTACAAGACCCAATAAAACATCTTTAATTCATGCATCACAGCATTCTTCATCTACGGTACCACTTTCTCCACAAACAGTTTTAAAAACAATACTGTTGCGTGACCTAAAATTGTCAAGCCAACCAACACTAGTTTGGAATTCAGCATGCCCAAGTTTCTTCTCAGCAAACCACTGGGCTTTCTCTCTCATCAGCATGCCTGAAACTAGTAAATTTTGATCTCTGGCAACTCTTACCCATTTTAGTACAGTGTCTTCCAGATCTGAATGCTTTACCTCTTTGAAGCATTTTCGCTTGGGATCCACAGCATCAGTAACATGTTTCAACAGATTTCCATGATTTTTTAAGATGTTAGAAAGAATACCAGCTGGTATTCCCTATTTTTCAGCAATATCTTTTTTCTTTATTCCCCTAGTATCCACTTGTATTAGCTTTACTTTTTCCTGCAAGCTTCCTTTTAGACATCCCAAAAAATTTCCACTACTATGATAAACTTGGATTTTTCTAAAACTGGGTGCACAGCACTCACTGCCTGAAATGGGCCCAAAAGAATGCAGACTTCAGAAATAATTTGCAAAAAAATTCTATTCATGTGCTACTGGACAGGCCTTGTAGCTATGGGCTAAATCCCTGAAAATGGTCCACCTGGAAGGGATTAACACACCCCCTTCACAGGGTGGATGAGAGAGGGGATCCCCCTTTGTCCAGCTGACCTGGTTTGACCCCCAGCACCTACAAAACTAGCAACAGGTAGATTTTTATTTTATTTTTAATTTGAGTTTTAGAATATGATTTTTACAAATTTTTTCACAAAATATGAAATAACGTTTTGAGTTATAGAAAAATTCGAGTTTAAGAAATTCGACTTATATAAGAAAATGTATAAAAAAAGATAAATTTTTATGCAAAATGCCTAAATTCTTCGAGTTATGAAAAAATTCGACTCATAGAAGTTCAAGTTTTAGAAGTTTTACTGTACTTTTCGGAAGTTCCTGATATCAGTTTGGAAGTGACAACAAAATGTATTTTTTATTTTAATGTTTTTTAAGTGCTGTTTTCAAACATTTTCTTCTTTTAGCAAAATTATGTCAAAAACCGAAAGTGCCATGAAATAGTAAAAATCGTATACTACGTATTTGAGTGGAAGTCAGAAAATTTTGAACTCGGGTGTGAAATTTCGAGCCCCCCCCCTCCCCATAACAAAAGCTCGCGATGGTGCTGCTGAATGCTATGAAATTTGTTGGAATTATTTGAAACATTTATGATCAAAAGCATCAATGCCTACCTGCAATATTCAAATTTTTCAACACAATTAATTGGTTAGGTGTATTTTTCCACGGAGATGTATGTTCGATATGAATAAATAATAACAGAATTTTTTTTTAAATGTTTACTGAATCCGATTAGTTATTTTCAGTCTTATGGGTTATTTTATTTAACTTATATACACTTAACAAAATACATTCGAACTTGGTTAAGACGAGCTCGGGTACAACAAGGTCCCGGCTATAGCGAGTAAATGCCAGAAGTTTGGCTTCGTACGCAATTAGTTTTAAATTATCCCACTTGTTACGAGTATCAACTATAGCGAGCAAATTTGCAAGACTTTCAGATTTATTTATTTTTTTACACCCAGTAAAGGTAGCGCAGCATTAAAAGGTGGCGTCAGTTAGCCACCTGCTACCCAAAAAGACCGTCCGTGTGTCACCTGCTCCGAGAGAAAAGCGGGGAGTGTTTTATGACGTCTTGCATTTCAGCCCAAGGGTAAGTGGGCGGCGGCATTTTGTGGGGAAAGCTTCCAAGCCTTTCCTTTGCCACTGTTTATGAGAGGGGTCCTGAAATTTGCTTTCTCTCATTGGCTGCTATGGTCTAACCCCACGTATGTTTTCTTAGTGCATTCAGTATTTCAACTTCACACGGGACATATCGTAACCTTTTTTAATCAGAAAGTCGCACGCAGCCCTACTCTTACGACATCACTTATGCTTTCCCTCCCCTTTTTTATTGAGTGTGATATTGTGAGCAAAATGGTTGGTGTTAAAAGAAAGGCTCTCTCCATCAGGGAGAAAATGGATATTATTCAGGAACTGAAAGATGGCGAGAAAAATTCAGCTGTTTGTAAAAAGTATGGGCTTTCGTCATCTACCGTATCTACATTGTGGAAGAACAAAGATGCAGTTTTGTCAGCATTTTAAAACAATCTTACAGATTGCAAAAAAATGAAAAAGTGTGAAAAAAATGATATTGATGAAGCTTTACTTTGTTGGTTTAAAGTTCAACGTGATGCTGGTTTTCCTATCAATGGACCGATTTTAAAAGTGCAAGCGGAAAAATTTGTAGTACAGTTCGGTCATGAGAATTTTATATGCAGTAATGGATAGCTTGATCACTTCAAGAACAGACACAATATTGTTTACGCAAAAATGTCAGGGGAATCAATGTCTGCAGATACGGAATCTGCAAGTCAATGGCTAAAAAGCGTTTGGCCCAGCTACATTTTTGAATTCAGTGAGCAGAACATATTCAATGCTGATGAAACGGGCATTTCTTACAAGGTAACTACTCCTGACATGACTTTAACTTTTAAAGGCGAAAAATGCATTGGAGGTAAATTGGCAAAGGATCGGCTAACCGTTCTAATTTGTGTGAACATGGTAGAAAATGAAAAAGAAAATTATTGGTGATTGGCAAATCATTAAAGTATCTCCCGGTTGATTATAAAGCAAACAGAAAGGCGTGGATGACATCAGATATCTTTATGGGAGAACTTCATAAATGAGATTGTGAACCACGAAAGAAAAACAAACATTTTGCTGTAAATAGACAACCGCCCAGCACATCCCAAAGTAGAAAACTTGACAAATATCAAACTTGTGTTCCTACCACCAAACACAACATTAATTCTACAGCCTACGGACCAAGGAATTATTAGGAGCTTTAAGTGCCATTTTCGGCGATTTCTAACCGTACAATTAATCCAGAAAATGGAGAAGAAGCTAGAAATTAATATTTCTGTATTGGATGCTGTTCGTCTTATGAGAGAAGCTTGGGATAGTGTCACTCCAACAATAGGAAGGCTGGTCTTCTAAAGGAGACTTTAGTAGAAAGCACTGAAGTGATCGATGACGATGATCTCCCCTTATCAGAATGGTTAAAAAGTAGAGATTTAAGCACCTTTAACAATTGCAATTCTCTTGATGACTTTATCGACATTGACGCTACGGCCCTAACAACTGGAATTTCAACAGAGGAACAAATTGTGCAAGAAGTCATTGCGGTGAATGAAGAAACTGAAACCGACAGTGAAGGTGAAACATTACAGAAACACAAGAAGTTGTGACTTACAATCAAGCACAAGATGCCTTGGATGTTTTGACTAGATTTTATGAACTAATTCTGGCAATGAGTGGGTGTTCAGTGCATTATCAGTTGTTAAGCGTAATCTGATGGATTTTCGGTTGAAGTCAAGGACAACGCAGCTAAAATTAACCAAAATTTTTCATACGAAATAAAAAGGATATGTGTTTTGGGCAGATAGTACTGTATCTGTGCTTAATTTAATCTAAGTACTGTATGGTACAAAAATTACAATACTGTATAGTACATATTATATATCATACAGTACGTATGTAGTTTACATATCCGTTATTCAAGAATTTCAACTTAATCTGCATCACATCGTACGTACTTACATATGTATGTACTACAGTATGTATAATGGTACATATAGTTCTGTGTGTATGTAGTACTGTACGTACGCATTTTTCAAGAATTCCACAACTAACCGAAATAACTGTGTGGTAATTTCAACTAAACATAAGTACCATGTATTTCTCAACATTAAACATTGTATGTACTATATTTGATAACGAAATTTATTTTTTGAATAATTTCCTTGATATCTTGGGTCTTTCCCGGATTATACCAATAACGGCTATAACAAGCAATTTGTTTGGCCCCGAACAGCTCGTCTTAACAGAGTTCGACTGTATTATATGTTAAGATACAGTAAAAAAAAAAAGACAAAGAAGAAAACGTACCTGGGCCCACACATACTATCTTATTTAAGTTTGGTGTTCCAAAAACAATAAAAAAGCAAAATGATCCTGATAGTTATCAAATATGAATGTTATATATTGATGCTAATAGTCGAAATACACTCATAGACAATGAAATTTGCACACCTAGAAGAAAACATGCAACAACCGCGAAACTTTGCAAATAGCTAGAGTACGTGCTGGTATGCAAATTATTTACGTTTGGTGCAATTGAGCATGACCGCACACTCTGTGGTGGCGCTGCAAGCACTAACCGGCAGCCTTATAAACCAGCGTGTAGTCGACACCCCATGACAGCGAAAAGCACCGGCCAACGCAAGCAAGAGTACAGAGTGACAAGAATGCTGGGTAGACACCAGAGACATCAATTTATGCAACCAACAGCCTTTGACAGTGGCCAGATCATCAGGCTGAAAAAATTGGTTCTGTCTGTGCTGAGATGTTAAACAAAACATGGCATGAAATCGAATATAGCTTAGACGTCCTCTGGGTCGCAAATGACGCCCATGTGGAGGTGTACTAACACTGGAAAAAAAAAACTTCTCTTGTTCATCATCATTGCTGTGCAATCCCTTTCTTGTACATGTAATACAGTTTTTTATATTAATTTTTGTAATGTGGGAAAGACTTTATGGACACCCTGTACAATACAGGTACACACTCTTATCTATTACACACACACATGCACACATTACATTAACTAGCTACACAACTATTAACCACTAACGCCTGTGAAATTTAAACTTCACACTTTTTTTTTTTTTGTACAATTTTTTTCCCCCAGTATGTTAGAAATCTTTTGAAAGTTACATTTTTGAACTTTATATGTGGTGTTAGTGGTGTTAGAGATTTCCCCAAAAAATTGTGAAATTAGACTTCAAAAATTGCATTTTTGAAGTCAAATTTTGCACTTCAGAATGTTTAGGTAAACTATGGAAATGAGTTTAGCTCTTGATGCTTAAGTCCTGTTGCCATAACATCCTACAGTGATTTTTGTCAACTTTGTAATTAGCTCATTGGATTCATTGAATCTTATGTAACAAACTATGGAGATGAGTTCAGCTCTAGATGCTCAAGTCCTGCTGCCATAACATCCTACAGTGATTTCGTCAACTCTGCAATTAGCTCATTCATCAAAAAATTGGATTCATTGAATCTTATGTAACAAACTATGGAGAAGAGTTCAGCTCTGAATGCTCAAGTTCTGCTGCCATCGCAACCTACAGTGATTTTTGTCAGTTCTGAAATTTAGTTCATTGAATTCAGTAAATCTTAAGTAATTATTTGATATAGATATGACTGCCAAAATGATAGAAGTAGCTTTCCTTTCACCATGTACAACAGTTTTGAATCTGGAAAGGCACTTAAAATTAATTACCACTTCATAGCATTTTCAGAAATGACAGACAGACAGACAGACAGACAGACATACATACATACATACATACATACATACATACATACATACATACATACATACATACATACATACATACATACATACATGCATACATACATACATACATACATACATACATACATACATACATACATACATACATACATACATACATATCACTAAGCTGTTCTCTGATATTCATAGGTTAGCTCCACAAAGAAATACAAATTACCAGATAATTTTTACTTGTGTTGGGTGATGTACTGCCATCTGCTGGCATTATATGTGAATGTGATATGCGTATATTATTATTTTTTTTTTCTTCCGATTGAACTTCAATGTCGTTTATCATTAATAACTTCCAAATTCCTGGTATTTCGTGGGGGTCATGGAGATTGCATGCATCTAATTGTGTTTTTCGATCATAATGAATTCAGAGTACCGCAACTCAAACTCTTGATGTTCTCAAAATCGGATTGTTTTTGGTTTTCAAGGCAATACTGAATTAGCGCTGTTTTGTTTTCTTTCTCCCTACAGTTGTTAATATGCTAGTTTAGTCTTTTTTAAGTATATTTTTTGTATTACCTAAATATGGCATTTTAGTAATATTTGTACTTTAGTCGTGAACAGGAAGTTGATAAATGCCTGCCTGTTCCAACATCATTGTTTTGTCTCTACAGTTGCAAATTATATCTGCTATTGTAGTGACAGATTGGAAAGAAATATCATAGCATAAGGTTAGGACAATGTTATTAATTGCACGGTTTATTTTCCCCATATATATGACGATGATGGGCAAAACACAGGACAAGAATAACAAATGAAGGTAAGTCGATCACGCTGGTTACGTTAAGAGATTAGAATTTTTACAAGAAAGTTCGTAAGTTGGGAGCTTTCGACCTTGTCTTAGGTCTTCATCACGCCAATGGAGGACTAAGATTGTTTCCAGGTTCTACATTTTAATTTTTTTAATTTTTGTTGCCAGATCTTAGAGTCAATCTCCAGATCATCAGGATGTAGAGAGGAGATTCGGAATTGCAAGTCTTTGGGTTGGAAATCATTTCCAGGCTTTCACGGTAACGGAGGGCAAATCGATAGTCAAAAAGAGCACTACGTTTTGCTTCGTTCCAGCGGGGAATTGCAGAAGTGTCTTCCATAGTCAAAATAGACAAGGCTGTATTTGGGTTGGCTTTCAAAACATCTTTCTTATGTTTCAATTTACTTCCGATATTGGAGGTTATATTTTTAACGTGCATTAATGCATTCGCATTTTTGAACTTCACTTTTAGTTGGTAAAGTTCGATGAACACTTACTGCACGTGGGGCTTGGCTTTCAATTCATATTTCCGTTATGTGGATGCGGCATGGGGGTTTTTCATTTGGCCACGGGTCCACTTCTTTTTTTTTTTCCCGTTGGAATTTATTTTGCCTCATCACCAAATGAGTTTTTTTTCCTTTGCTGCATCCTCATTTACTTCAATACTTATTCATAACCCTAGTATTTTCGGTAATACTCCATTACTGTCTTCGAGGGGACGTTTTGCTCCGACTAGCACGGACCGTGTCAGGTGGAACACCGAAATGCCCAGCTGTGGTTAATGTGGTTAATGCTTCTGTATGTGCTTCCAATGTATAAAGTTATCACCTGTTGAAGAAGATATAGGAATGCAGTAAACTCCTGGAAGATCCAGATTTTCAACTTCGTCCTTATCACTTTGTAGAAGTTTCAAGACTTGGGATTTAATGGCAAGATGGTAACCAAAACTTCTAAAAAGAATTTGTAACTTATAAGCACAGGAAGGATGGCAAGGAACAGAAACAGATAATTTCAGGTTATTTTTTTTTTCAGGGTGGAGGCATTCAATTTTCAACTTGTTTTCGCATTTCTGTATGAGGGTGTTGACTGTAAGATCAGGGAAACCATGAGAGAGGGCTATTGTGGAAATTCTGGAGAATTCTTCTTGAAGAGAAAGTTGGTTGTTGCAAATGAAATGAGCCCTGTGGATGTAAGACTTCAATGTTGCGAGCTTGTAGAGATGCAAAGTGAATGATTAGTTTGTGAAAGTTTCTCGCGTCATTGTTAATATTGCACACGATGGAGTAATTATAATGATGTTCAGAAATAAAAGTTAAAATGGTTGAAGTTAAAATTGAAAAAAGGCTCATCTGTTAAAATGCAAATGTGACATCTACGTTAAATGAGTGTCAAGGTCCCAACCATGCAGTTATGCCAATTGAAATTCGAAGTCACATAATTAAAAAACCAAGGTAAGTGAAAAGGACAAGAACAAAAGTTGAAAGGTGAACTGAATGAAACACAGAAACTGTACCAACATATAAACTAAAATCCGATGTTTCGCAAAAAGAATTGTCAACAGTAAAATCAGAAATGGGAAAGAGAAACCCATTCTACAACAGGCAGGAGTAAACAAAATTTCAATAAGACACCAAGACCCTGCCAGTAAGCTTTTAATTTTTTCTTTTTTTAGTTTTATAAATTTTATTTTTGTAATTTTTGTGCTTATTAGAATTTGGGTTTTGTGGCCTGGGGAGCATGACCAACTGACAATTTTGGCATGCCTTGTCGTTTTGTTGGTACTAGAAAGGCCACTCACACAGGTTGATGCTCTCCTGATGACGGCAATCTGTTCCAGTTTTTTACTTGTTTTGAAATTTTGTATTTTTGTTCTGTAATATTTTCATTCATTCTGTATTTTTGTTCTGTAATATTTTCATTCATTCTGTATTTTTGTTCTGTAATATTTTCATTCATTCTGTATTTTTGTTCTGTAATATTTTCATTCATTCTATATATATATATATTGGCACTGAGAAAAGAAGATATTTCTGTAACAAGAAATAGAGGCGAAATTTTGACAAGAGTGAAAGATTTCTACTCCAAATTATATGAAAGGGATGATACATGTACTCCAGACATCATGAAAGGTACCAGTACCAGAGTTCTTCCAGTCCTTCCAGCAGAAGTTGCACATGCAATCAAGAACATGAAGCGGGGAAAAGCTCCAGGAGAAGATGGAATTACTGTAGACATCATACAAGAAGCAAGTGGAGAAATTGAAACAGTACTCGCCCAAATTTTCACTCGATGCCTTAATGAAGGGAAAATTCCTGAGGATTGGAACAACGCTACAATGATCTTGCTACATAAAAAAGGTGACATTGAGGATCTCAGGAACTACAGACCTATCAGCCTCCTATCAGTGGTTTTTAAAATCTTCACTAAAGTTCTTTCACACCGCTTGAAGGTGACACTGGACATGGCTCAACCGAGAGAACAAGCTGGATTCAGGAGTGGCTACAGCACAATAGATCATATCCACGTACTGAGAGAACTAATTGAAAGAGCGAGGGAATATGAGCTTCCATTGTGCATGGCTTTTATCGATTATGAAAAAGCCTTTGATTCGGTGAAACCATCAGCAGTTACAATGGCTCTGAAATCCTGCGGTATTGAAGATGCATACATTAATATTATTAATAACATCTATGAAAATGCAAGTGCAAAGATTCGGCTGTTTGAAAATACAACACACATAAAAATTGGAAAGGGAGTGAGACAAGGTGACACCATATCTCCGAAGCTCTTTAATGCCACATTGGAAAATGTCTTTCAATCACTGAACTGGGAAAACAAAGGGATAAAGATTAATGGAGATTATCTAACCCACCTTCGTTTTGCTGATGACATAGTCATTTTTGCAACTACCCCATCAGAGCTACAGAGTATGATCCAGGAACTTGCTGACAAGAGTAAAGAAGTGGGATTAAAAATGAACTTTCAGAAGACAAAAGTGATGTACAATGCTTTTACAAGAAATGAAGATTTATCGATTGATGGAGAAAAGCTGGAGATAACAGACATGTACGTTTATCTTGGACAGCAGATATCAAGTGAGGGTCACATTGGTGAAGAAATTAATCGGCGTACAAAACTTGCCTGGAGAGCTTTTGGAAGAAACAGCATAATTTTCAAGAACAACATGCCATTATGTCTTTAAAAAAAAGTGTTTGATCAATGCATCCTTCCAGTGCTTACGTATGGTGCAGAGACGTGGACCTTAGCTAAAAGAGACATACAAAGGCTGCAGACAACTCAAAAAAGCATGGAGAGGTGCATGCTTGGTGTAACCAGGAGAGATAAGAAGCGGAACACGTGGATCCGAAAAATGACAAGAGTGGAAGACATCATGATCAGAGTTAAATCCCTGAAATGGCAATGGGCTGGACATACTGCCAGAAGAACAGACCATCGATGGACAGCCGAAATTTTAGATTGGATTCCAAGGGACAGGAAAAGACCCAGAAGAAGACCACATGGAAGATGGGTGGATGAAATTCGAAAGTATGCGGGAGTGACATGGAGGAGACTGGCACAAGACAGACCGTTGTGGAGGAAACTTGGGGAGACCTTCGTCCAGCAGTGGATTGATAATGGTTGACAATGATGATGATGATGATGATATGAAGTACCAAACATAGCCTAAGTATTCGTTTGAAAGAACATTTAAAAGACTGGAATCAAAAATATATGAAAACATCAAAGATTCAATATTGTCTAGAAAACAGATTCCCGATTAGGAAAATATCAAATTAATTTGTACACACTCAAAAATTGGGTCTTTTCTATCATAAGCTGAGGCCATTATGATAGAAAAGACCAAAAATATCAATTGGAATATTAATTTGCCTGTAGACCTTCGCATGGAAATTTCTTGTACAAGAAGAAATGAAACAAAAAAGAGTGGAAGAAAAAAACGAAAAACAGAAAGAACGTAGAATACAACATGAAGTGACGTCAAACAGTTCACCACCAGATGGTGCACAAACCACAAACAGAATACCGCAATGCAGATGACAAAGAAGAAAGCAGCTATGTGGCTGTTGGTTAGTGCAATTGTATGGAGATGGTGATAACTAAACGTTGGGCATTAAGAGTTCAAGGACCACTGAAATGGCATGGATATACATGCTGAAATGCATTTGGAGATTATGGGGAGAATGATGATGTTCCTTCAATGTTTCTTAAAATTTGACAATTCTTGTTAATGAATTTTCTGATTTTACTGTTGACAGTTCCTTTTGCAAACCTTCAGATTTTAGTCTACATTTTGGTACAGTTTCTGTTTTATTCATTTCACCTCTCAACTTTTGTTCTTGTCCTTTCACTGACTTTGCATATCAATCTCTTTTTCGCATTTAATGTCTTTATGTGACTTCACATTTCAATCGGCATAACTCCGTGGTTGAGACCTTGGCACTTATTTAATGCAGATGTTGAGTTTGCCTTTTAACAGGTGAGCATTCTTTCAATTTTAACTTCAAGCATTTTAACTTTTATTTTTGAACATCGTTATAATTCCTCCATCATGTGCAATGCTAACAATGATGCAAGAAACATAAATTAATGAGCTTTCTCATGTTCACATGTATACTTATTAAAAACCATGTATACTGATTATTATTATTTTATATTTGCAAAATAATTAAATATATTCATATTATACGTAGGTTGATTTTTTATACACATTATACTTCAAACAATTTCTCATTGGCAAATTGAGTTGCTTACGGTGGACATCAAACCTCCAATCAAAAAAAAAAAATCTCATTTTATTACCTGAACATTTAGGAAGTTAATAGAATTATTATCTTCATTCTCAAGTGTGAATTTTATAGATGAAAAGGGCTTAAAAAATATCTAAAAGATTACAAGTAACATGCCCAGCTGAGCACGTGCAGAAATTATTTACCTGTACCCAGATAGTAAAAGTTGGATGCCCAGGATAATTTCTTTCAAGATAACAAATCAGAACCCTCATTTCTTTAAGTTAAAAAATACGAACTTTTTTTACATATTTTGCATTTCCATTTTAAGGGTCTGTATTCAAAATGTTCAATGCACAGAAGCGTGTATCTCAAGTTTTAAGATGATGATGCTGAAATTGTTATGAAACGGTATGATGATGAAACTAGTGTTTGAGAAATTTATATTTTTTGCATTTGTTACTAAACATCGAAGGCTAGTTCCATCAGAGGCAGGCATCCCATCGCTGACTATGAATAACATTTAAAGCAAAACTACATATGTTCCAATTTCTGGACCTAGAGCGTAATATAATTAAAAAGTGATATTCTTCTATTCTTGGCACTCAGTAACAATAATACAACTTCTGGTGATTAGCAGTGAAATGAAACATGACATGCGACGACTGTCTTTTTTCTTGTAGCAGAAAATTCTATTCCAAATTTTTTTTATTTTTAAATTTAAATCCCCGAACCAGGCAATTGGATTTTTTATTTACTTGCCCAGGCCAATAATTTACATGCCATGGGCATCTCGATCATGACATTTTTTCAAGCCCCGGATGGATATATCTCAGTGTACTTTTTTGCCAATTTTTGTCATTCATTTTCTTGTAATTTTGAAATTCATTTTCCTGTAATTTAGAGATAATGAAAATGTCATCTAGATATCTACAGTGTATTAATGGTTTTTCATCAAGTTGTTCCTTAAGTTTTTTTCTATGTCATTTAGAATGACCTCTGCAAACAAAGTGGATAATGGAGAACCCATGGGACCTCCTGTTTTTTGTTTCTATAGATTATTCCATTTTATTGTACCTGGAGAAATTATTGTTATATATATAGTATGAAGTGTTTTTCATTTCTTCAATTTGGTGTAAATTTAATTTGTTTCTTTTAATTTTTTAACAATAATTTGAATAGCCTCAGGGACAGGGGTGTTGGGGTATAATGCAGTAGGCCTACCATCCAAACTCGCCATTCTGTAGCTATATGTCTTGTTCAGTTATTTTAAGTAATTCTAAAAAAGCCAAGCTGTTCTTAATGCTGAATTTATTTTTCATGAATATAGGTGACAAGTATCTATATATATATTTCTCAAAGTTAATTAGTGGGGCTTTAGACTTTGTGCTGATCAATCTAAAAAGTTTCTCATGTTTGTGTGTTTTTATTTTAGTTAGAACCAGAGCTTGACAAATATATTCTAGATCTAGGAGCCAGCTCCAAAATTTAGGTGCCAGGTGAAACAAAGTCAATAACGCATGAACACATGTTTGGTTATGACGCTGGAACGAATAGTCGTAAACCATATTTGTTGTCATTTTTTTTTTCTTCTTACCCAAACCACTTATTGCAAAATAAAGTTCCAATTTGCTTCATAATTTTCTTTTTATGTTCTTTCAGTAGACGATCTCAAAAAATTTCAGATTTCGATTTTATTAAAATACTATTTGTGGAAGTCATATTTTTTATATATTAATTTAAAGTGCCATTTTTTTTTCTTCGTATAATCTGTAAACCATAAAATTCAGAAAAAAAATTTTTGTTTGTGAGATCCACAAGGGTATATATAATCCAAAGGCTGTGAAAAAAAAAAATACCAAGTACAATCCGCTGCGGCATATGATCTGTAGATCGTGAAATTCTGAGAAAAGCAATTTTTTTCCTTCGCATAATCTGCAGCAGCATGTCGCAGAACATGATATTTAAAAAAAAAAAAAAAAACAGTCCATACCTGCCAACAGCCTTGTTACTAATAACTATGGCATACATGGACTATTTTATGAAATAATCCATCTCTTTGTAAAAAACAAATATGTGCCTCAACAAAACATTACAACAAACAAGGACTCTAATGAAACAAACTTAACACGTGTGAAACACAAAGTTTTTTCCTCAGCGAGATTCGAAACTTCCACCAGTAAAAATCAGTAAGATGCGTTAAGGATTCCACGATGCTTGACAGACAGGAAATCCAAGCAAGTGAACGCGCAATGCATGAACCTCCACTTACCACATGATCATACTGCCCCTAAAATAGCAGTTTAAGGAGAAGATGAGACCAAAGAACGGAAAAAAAGCTTAATATTTTAACTGGTGAAAAATCAAAACAGACAGCAAAAATGTGTACTACTTTCAGTTTATCTTTTATTGACTCTGCAACTTCACAGCACCACTGCTTAATTTTTTCTTTGTGCTGATATCATTCTCTCCCCTACTTCTTCATTGTCACTTTTCTTTTCTTGTTTTTTATGCCCTCTGATAAAAACCATCAGTCTGAGGACCATGAGTGCATATCAAAGCTTCAACTATTTTAGATAAATGGTGTAACTTCGGGAATATTAATAGTTTTGAACACCATGCATCAATTTTTTAAAAATTTTCGTCACTTCCGTTTTCGGGAATTTCCTTCTTCCTTTAACAAGATTTAACAGCGCTGGAGAGTGGGAACATCGCGAGGGGGGGGGAGATCGATTATGGGAAATCCGTCCGACTTTGGAAATTTTTCTCCTATTTTCAAGCCTGAAATACAAAAAATTATGCAGTGAAATGATACTTAAAAATACTTAACAGAAGTAACATCGCGAGAAAAAAGAAATTATGATTACGGAAAAAATCTGAACTCCGTCGGCTTTCCGTTTTCGAAAGTTTCGTAAAGACGGAATTCCATCCTCCTCCGACCCCCCCCCCCCCCCGACCCCTCTTCAGATTCTGTTTACTTGTGCATCGATCTCTGAGTGGCCAACATAACGAAAAAGACGGAATTTCTCGAAATCGCGGAAGAAGCCTGAAGATTAGGAGGCAATTTTCGCGGCGTCTAACTTCCGTTTCCACAAATTCTTGCTACAGTTTCAAGCTGAAATACGAACATATATGCCATAAAATGATATTTAACAAGAATACTAGACAAACGCATAATCGGGAGAAAAAATTACGATTAGGGCAAATTCTTTTTACTCCATTGAACTACTGTTTTCGAAAGCTTTGAAACAAAATACCGTCCCCAGACGGAAAATGACCCCCCCCCCCAAAATTGTTTTTAAACAAAATGAAAATTGTAGAATCTGTAGTTTCGAGCGTGAGTTCCGTAGTCAGACAACAAAATCCGTAGAAACTAGACATTCCGTAATAATTGGCATGTACGACAATCGTACAATCCGCACCTATCATGTTAATCGTGAATAGTAATTTCCGACAGAAAACTGCGATTCACAGGACCGCCTCAGAAATCCAAAGATGTAAGAAAGAAATGATCGTCTTATTGAAAAAGTAACTGTCATTTTGAAGTACTTCTGTGCTACTTTTAAGTAAATAAAGAACTAAAATCGCTAGCTGTTGCAGCATTACCGTAGTTCATTAGTTACACTAAAAAATTCCGTTGAAATTGCGGACAGTTCGCATCGTCTTATTTGTGGATACGTTTTAACTGAATACCGAAAGTAAAAAAAAATTAACTAACACAATTAGCGCACCAAAACTAGGCAATGCGATTCGCAGAAAGGTTACATGCTACGGAATAGCTTTGCGGGATTCCCGAGAGTAGCGGATTCTCACACCACGTAGGCTTCCGCA